>CM038558.1:0-1328333 GCA_021527575.1 Ensete glaucum | reverse complement strand
AAACAGGTGATGAGAGAGGAACCAAATAAGAACTATTTCTCCCTGTGGACAGTCATCCCCATGTACGTAAACGCATGGTGGGAGCTCATCCGAGGCTTTCTCATTGGATTTGTCAAAGGGCCCGAATACAAGGAAGGGTGGCTTATGAGATATATGAGACTTACGGCGCTGGTTTTTCCGGGGCTACCACCCCATGTCCTTCAAGATTACGACAACTGCACCAGGCTTGAAACTTCTCTCGTGCTCAACAAGAGACTAGTGTGACGTGGGACATTAAGCTTCTTCTTTGTTTCAAGTCTCTATCGAGTTGAATAATTGGATGATTGTTTGTATGTTGGTAATAAAACATATATTGTGGTTAATATGTATTTTGGTGTGTCATGAGAATATGTAAAATGTCATTGATAACCTAAGAAATAAACTGCATATTTATAGCTCTCAATTAGTCTAGTTGTGGATGGAAATAATATATGGCTACGGTTTATCTTTGATCGAATGAAACCTTTTATTTTTGAGATCTGGTCTGCTTCAAATCACATGCTCTTTATTATCATCCCCTCCAAATCGTATAATCTTCATCAAATATGCTCCCCAACGACGGAAGCCATTGATTTAATCAAACTAACTCTAATTCTTGTATTTTATTTTACCTTGAGGCAACTTATTATATTATTGGAGAGGGAATCCTAATTATAGAGACGAAAATGTCGAAAATAAGAGGTAGGAAAGGGAGAAGATGGAGGCATCGGCCGTGAGAACCGAAGAATAATGGAGGGGGAAAAGAAAGAAAGAAAGAGAAAAGAAGGAAACGAGCGAGAGAACAGAGAAGGAAAGAAGATGAAAGAAAGAGGCAATCAGGAACGAAGAAGAAGGGAAGAAAAGAAGGGAGGAGAGGAAGGAAAGAGAAAAAGGAAGAGGAAAGGCCTCGCTGTCGAGAAAGGAAGAAAAGGAGAGAAAGAATAAGAAGAAAGAGAAAAAAAAAATAAAAGATAAAAAGATAAAATTATGAATGATTCGATTTGATATCAAATGGATTCAGATCAAGTCCACAAAAGTTATATGAGGTATGATTTTAATTCTTTTCTATTTTTATTAATCAGAATTATATATATTTTTTTAGATTATAGATTGATGGATCCAGATATTTGTAATTAATTAGAGAGCCATATTTTGAAGGAAGTAAGAAAGGAGAAAAATGGTGATATTAGAAGAATAAGAAATGCTAAAAATGAGAATATGTTATATCAAGAATTTGTGATCAATGTAAGTATCAGATGATTCCATCTAATCTAATCTTTTAAAATATTAATCATGTGTTCAAAATTGATAAATACATATGATTTACATAATTTACAAGTCTTTATTAATTAAAATTATTTTTTAAAAAAAAGAATTTAAATATCTATAATTTAAAAAACATATGATTTGATCTATATTTATTATTTTATAAGTATTTTTAAGTTATCGTATCAGCATAGCTATGATATGGATCCTACCAATAAAGGTTATACATTGGAATGTGTTTTGATATAGAAAAATATATGTTATCTATACCATAGGGGTTAAACATGATTTTAGGGTTTATCATAAGGATATAATAAGCTAATGACCACAATAAATGGAAATATCGAACCAAAACGATTGCATGAGTGGCATGGAAGAGGATGATCTCTTTTTCGTTTTTTCACTCTAAAGATTTGTTGTTTGTATTTTTTTTTTCTTTTATTTCGATGTTGCTCTTGAAAAATGATAATTTCAATTTTGCTTCTACTTAGTTTAATATGAAAAGAGAATTGTGGAGTGGGCTAATGAAAGGTGAATGCTTTAAAGAAAAAAAATGTTTTTTTAATAAATTTCCATAAATATTGATCGGAACGATTGACTGCTTGCAGACAAAAAGAAGTGTGTTTGGGTCATTAAGAAGAAGAAGGCTGCTCGTTAGCAGCTTTAATAGAGAAAAGGTGGTGACGTGGGACAAAATAAGAAATCAACATATGTATTAAGTGTTAACTCATTTATCACATTATTATTATTATTTGATAGGGCTAATAATGAAATGATCCATCATATCTCACATCTTCAATCGACTTAGCACAATAGTAGCATGAATCTCACGCATGGCATCATCAGACGTAGGTGCATGCACGCTGCTCAAGGACCTTAGGACCACGTGAGATAGTACGTCACCTCAACAAAGGATGCCGACAATATTAAAGGCCAAGGTATAATGACTTCCGACAGATATATACAAAAACCACCCCTGGGTATGACATTGGGGGGCTCTCTCGCAAAAACTCTTTTTACATTCTGAACACTCGGACCACCATGGTCGGGACATTGATTTGATCGTTGGAGGAACCACATCGGACACCTCCATCCCGACTATGTCTTCGTCTAGGATCCCTCGTCAAGTCCCGAGAAGGAATAGTCCGAGGCGTATTCTCGAGCAGGCCCAACCGACCTCTCTAAGAGTTTTCTCGTATTTTCTCGACTGACATGGACGAGCTTACGTACACGAGCGGAACCTAGCCGTGTTTACTCCCCATCGATGACATAAAGTTTCACAATATTATTGAATCAATTAAAAAATATTATATCCAATGATTACGACATGATAATTATATTTGTAATGATTAAGTCAAATTTATAGCTTAAAAAAAATACCTCTTTGAAATATAGGAAATATATAAGTTCTCCCTCCGGTCTCTCCATTAATATATTTCTCATCTAGATTTTTTTTTTTTTTCATTGTTGAAGTTAGTTTTGACTAAAGTATCAGAAGATGATGATCTTGCTGCATCTCTCACTTCAGTTGAATCATTAAAAATAACTTCATATTAATTGACATCAAAAGTCGATGCCAATTAGGATTAAATAAGATTTATTTTTGTTCAACTTTTATTGATTATTAAAATATATTATAAATAATCTAATATTGCATACCAATCAAATTGGTGATAGATTGTTAATTAAATCATGAGCTGAGATTTATATGAAAAATTCCTTGAATACGAAGGAAAAAAAAATCATGAGATAAGACAATAGACTTACATTATCACTCCCTCTAGATTAACTACAGAATACTAATATTCGATGAAAAACAGATAAATTTAAAAAAAATCAAAGAAAAATTGAATAAAAAATTACAAAAATCTATTTGGATCAATTCAGAGGGTTGATGTCTAGATCAGCAGTCTAATCTTTATTCCCTCAATTGGATAGAAAAAAGAAAAAACTCTGCTATTCTATGTCTCATCATGATTTATTTTTTTTTCTATCTAACTCAAATAACATTAGGATTACTTTTTTTAAAAAAAAATTAACTCTCATATATCCCACCACCACCACTTAAGTGGATGGAAACTTTACCCAACAAAAGTTAAATACCAATTGAGCTGTTACAAAAGTTTACGTGACCGGCGGTCTTCGAAAAGAGTAGCTAAAAGAAAGAAACGTACAAAAGACGAGCACTTGTGTGGTGTTTACTTTGACGCCATTCTGCATCCACTAATGTTGTACACGAACGCTTGCCGTCTTCCTTAATCTACTTTACGTGGAGATCATACCGCCACTGCCTTGTTATCTTTGAATTCTATAGACACACTTGCTGACACCGCTTCCGGCAGCACTCGAGTTCAGTTGCAGACGCTGCTGCTGCTTCCGTGCTGAACTGTGGTCGACATGCCCATCCATGGCCAGCCGAAACCCATCTTTATGGGCCGCTCGCCGACGCTACAACCATCGATGCCCTCTTCGCACCACCCTCTCTTTTGCCTCCTATTCTTGCCACGCTCATCTCCCTCTATACTCTTGAGCGGCACCCCAAAAAGCTTAAGACCTTGTTCTTCTGCCTCCTCCTTCTTGGCCTCTGTTCCTGCTGTTGATGCAGCAGTTTCCTGCATCAGATCGCCCGAGTTGAGCCGACTGACATCGACATAGCTGGACAGGAAACCAAGGAGCTGCCGGTACCGGCGCTTGGCCTGAGCGAGCTCGGCGCTGAGGGTTTGGTTGTCGCTCCTTAGTTTCACATTCTCGTTTGTGAGGTCCAGAAGATGCTCAGAAGGTGGCTGCAGGATTGGAGGCGAGCAGGCAGAGGAGGGGCTGTGAGCTTCGTCGGAGCAGGACAGGGATGCAGGAGGATGACGGTTGTTCCTACCCGCGTTGGATTTTCCAGTAGAGGGAACTTGTGGCGGAGCCGCCTTTCGCCGGCAGATCTTGCAGAGAAGCCCCTGCTCCCCTCGCCTGAAGTTGTCATTCGCGAACTCCCACCGATCGGGCACCACCTTGCGGAAGCCCTGGTGGCAGTCAAAGAAGAACAGCATAAACAAAAAAAATATATAAAAAATAAAAATTTTGCAGATCTGAGAGTGGGCAGAGCAGTGGAAGCAGCACTTTGAAGAGTCGTGCGTACAGTGGTGGGTGGGTCAAATTAACGGCACATGATTTTTTCGATGAAATCGAGTTCTCTGTTCCTGAATAGTTTGAAAGATCGGCAAAAAAAAAAAGAGGACAAGCTCTGTTGCTCACACTCACACATAGCTTGTTGACAAGAAAGCTCAGAAATTTTATATAAGAAAGCTGTGGAAATTTTGATGCACCTCGTCGTTTCCTGCGTAGACTTTTCACGCACCACCACCACAGTAACAGCGACATGCTTATCACTAACAGTGTCACAGAGGCCGCGTTATCGTCACCAACCTCTGTGATGCCTGTTCACGTTGCTGCTAAATCATTTACGATAAAGCTAAAGGCGGTAAGAAAGTTTCTTCCTTTCCGAGAGTTGGAATCACAGCAAACAAATTTATTTAACTGCGCCATCCATCAGGATGAGTAAATATTGATTGGAAATAGAAAATGATTAAAATGAAGAGGGATTGGACGTCAGAAATCAGTAAATTAATGTGCCTGATGATCCTAACGATATTATTTTTAGCCTGTAATATTAGTCCGTAATCCGAGGGAAGAATCATGCATCGATCGTCACAGTTGGACAAGAGATTATAGAGCACAAAGACTTACGTAGGTGTTAAGCTGGCGGACGAAACTGGAGAAGTTGTTGTGCTTGAAGTGCACCGGAAGCAGGTCCCTGGCGAACTCCACCGGCTTCCACACCACGAAGGACGTTCCCTCCATCCCCCACGATATGACCTCGTCCGTCGCCCCGTCCTCCACCATCTGGTGCGTCTTCAACAGGAACGGAGCCGGCCCTCCGCCGGCACGGCCGGCACAGTTGTTCTTTTTCATCATTACCTACCTCTTCTGCCTCCACCTCTTCCAAAAGCTAAACCAAGAGCAACCTAAAATCTTGTATCTTTTTTTTTCCTATAACAAGAAGAAGAAGAAGAAGAAGAAGAAGCAGAAGAAGATTACTGGAAGAACAACCGGCACACTAATTACTTTGGGTCAGAAGGATCGACGCAAGAAGACCAGGAGAGCAGTGAAGAACTCCCGACCCCAGCAGCACCGGAACCCGGTGACGACGTCCCCGTGCAAGCCCAAACCGCGTTCTGCGATCGACTTCACGTCCCCGTGCAATTCCAGTTAGCCTCTCTTCTTCCCTAACCCGCCACCTCCCGGTCTCTTCAATTCACAGAAACAAGCGAAACCATCGAATCCGGGAGAAGCCATGGAGGTCCAAGGAGTAGATAAAGCTCGCTCTAGAGGGGACAAGCAGAAGGGGAGAGAGAGAGAGAGAGAGAGCGCAGAATTCGCTTCGAGCTTTTTGCCGTAAATTCTTTGCTTCCCTGATGGGTGGCCTGGGTTGCGAAAGTGGAAGCTTCTCCAGACACGCTATGGTCGCAGTCTTTTCGCTGGCGTCGGCGCAAGCTTTTGGTTGCTTCCGGAAAATTCAAAGACCCGAAAGAGGGAGAAAAGAAGGACAAATTGGTGAGGGTGGCCATTCGGTGCTCTACCTACAGCTCGCCACATGTTTTGCACAACAAGGCACTACCAAAAGAGAGAAGGCAGAGTTCCAAGAATCCAACAAAGATGAATGGCTCACGTTGGAGCCATTCATTTACGTACGTCTTTTACGTGATTTGTTTTCCAGTATGCATTGATCAAAAGTGTTTTGTTTTTTCTTCAAATATAGTTTCATAATATTTTTATCAAGATTTTCCATATATGACGTCGCCATGTTTGCAGTGGATTACTTACCATCACGGCATATATACTCCAAGATTTCTTAGTATCAAATACATTAAACTGATGAGAAACGAGACGTCGTATACTTGACTTTGTCCTTCGTGCTAGTCGGTAGGCGCCATAGATATCAATAAAAATTTTAGGTGACATGTTGACGCTTTCCTTCTTGGCCAAGCCAAACAAAATCCAGTGTATATTTTTGTCCCAACCATGCACAAGATAAAATAAATGCCTGAGACAGAGAACCCTGAGACATATGTGTTGCTTTTTCTTTTTTTTTTTTAAATCTATCTTTCTAGGTGAATTATAAGCCTGCCTCAACCAATATAATATTATATGTCAGTCTTCAGCTAGTTCGGTGAGGTCAATATGTGTGTGTTCCCTGTGTCTTTCAAGGGAGGAAAACGAGATGAAGAATAACTGGGGGGATTTCCTCTCCATAAAACTTGACTGTGGTGCTGCACCTGCCTCCCTCCCTTTGTTCCTAGCCACCCTCATCTTCTCGGAGCCTTTTTCTTACTTTCTGAGTGTGGCTTCTTTTGAATGAGAACAGTAAAAAGATGCCATGAGACATAAAGAAATGGTGGACATGGGAGGAGCATCTTTGATGGGTGTCAAAAGAATTTGTGGTGGCTTATCCAATGCATTGTGGACGATGTTTCCAGCTGCTACGAGTACTTAACTAGGAGGCGTTGGAAACCATTGACACTTAGCTTATATATATATTTATATATATATTTGGTATGTAGCTAAGTTTTTTCATGTCCTCCTCGGTGCTTTATTTCAGCTGCTGGTGATTAAGCAAGTCTTGTCCTGAAGTTGATACTGATTTCTGCACAAAATGACTCGACAAAGAAGGGCTGTATGGGTCTTTCTTTTACTTGTATTTTTTTAGAGTTTTGATTCCAGGTTTTGATGCACCAGCAAGTCTCTGTGATGTGCTACTTTTAATTGTTTTGCTTAATTAAGAGGCATACTTTTTTTACTAGTCAATCTTGTACCCAAGCATGATTATAAAAAAAAAAAAACAGATTAATTCTTCTCTCAAAATCTTGAGGTAATTGGTCCGGAATTTGGATACATCTTTCTTGTCCTCTCTTTCGATTCTTCTGTTATAAAAAAAAAAAGAAAGATGGCAATATAACAGTGAAGAGAGCAGGATTCTAACACAATATTGCTCAACTTCCATGAAAAAGGTGAAGTATAAAGAAACAAACAACTTTGGAAGACATCAAGATCAACCATCCATAATCCTATATACAGCTCACAACTCTCATCAAACGGTGACTCATGACTGAGTTCGTTGTCTCCATATTAAAAAAAAAAAAAAAAACAGCACTAAAATGTCAGAAACGAGCAGTCTTTAATAGATAATTCCCTTCATTCCACATATGCCACGGCATACAGATGAACTTTGAAGTCCAGAATCTGGATAGACTTTGTGCCTCCACCAAGAATAATTTCTTAGGAGTCCACACCGAAAACATAAGAACATCTAACTTCGTCTCCGTCTCATGATGTATGTGTTGAATTAGATTTGAAACATATATAAGGAGGAACATGAGAAAACTTAAAAACTGGGCAGTTCAACAAGAAATAATGTCTAGTGTTCGATAGGAAATATCTCTAGTAGAGGAATGATACTTGATGGAAGAATAATATTTTTTTTTATACGTTGGTCCATAATATTTTTCATGTTATGGGTCAAACTATATATGACATGTTTTGATCACAATGGACCATCCTACCTTTCTGAGAAGAAGGACTGATCCGATATAGGAAGGACATCAGCACGCGATCAGGTAGGCGGCTGATCTTATCACACATGCAACACCTTCCGCTTGAGAGAGCTCCGGAGCCTGATGTTGAACATGCATCTCAACTTCCGATGATCTCGGCCGAGGAAGAAGCCGACGGCGGCGGTCAATGGTCATATATAGCCCAAAGCTGTTGCTAGTTGGGAGCCGTCGCCAGCGAAGCTCTCGTCTCGAGGGCTTTTATGATGCGGCACACAATACGATGCCCAGCTTACCTGACAGCGCGGCTGCCGGTGGAGCTGACCGCAATCAGTAACACATCATTCCTCCGTTCTCATCCAGCAGTATATATCCGCTGGAGACGTGCCGTGGAGTCCATCCTGCTGTCTTCGACGACCCGGTCCACATGAATGGCCGCACAGGAACAAAAGGCGCCTGCAAACTCTGGCTCCAGAGTTCATCCTTCCTAACTTTGTAGATCGATGGCATTTATTGAATGAGATCAGTAGGCACGACCAGCGTAATTAATATACGACATCGTCGTGGAAATAGGTATCAGCTAAACATCTACAATCGACCCATTTGGTATAATGGTCAATGATGACCGGAAGTTGTTGACGTGCGAGATTTCCAGGTGTCACTAACTTGGATCGGCAGCCACCGTTCTCAAAGGCTCGTTCTCATGGAAAGGATCCAAAACTTATACTCGATCGATCCTTGAAACAACGACTCGCTGCATTTTGGGTTTGTTTAGGTAAAATCCAGTGAAGAAGTTAAATGTGATACCCACCATTTGTGCTGCTGGCCTTCGGATTGAGTTCTTAGGATGAATCAATATAATAAATATGCTCGTCCATAAGGATATGTTAGTCCAAGCGTACTGATACTTTGAGATAAAAGTTTTGAAAAAGACACGTCGTCCGCAAAATGTGGAGATACGACTGCCATTACTAAAGCCTCCATTTTAGCCGCACGTCTGTCTCCGCCCCCCTTCTCCGGGAAACTGAAACCCGACAAAGCAGGCGACGTCTATCCGGTCTCGTCGGCAGAACTGTATCTGAGACGCTGCGGCTGCAAAAGTTTGCGTTACGATGGCAACTGCCTTCCCTCCTTATCCTCGCTTCGGATTACCATTGGCGCTGGCTTCGATGATCGGGACCGCCACAACCGTGGAAGCACTCGACCACTAAGGCCCGACCAACCTTCTATATAGTGGCGATCTCAGGCGCCTTGGCTCGCTCATCGTAACCCAATCCGTCCCATTTTATCTGAAAGAGCTTAGCCAAGGAGAAGATGAAGCCACCGTCGCTTGCCTTCGTCCTCCTCCTCGTGTTATCCATCCATACTGTCAGCGTTCAGTCACATATCGTCTTTCAGGTGGTCATAAATATATGGACTCTTACTACTCTGTTTGTTGTTGTTGCTGCTGCTGCTGCTGCTGCTGCTGCTTAGCTCATGCATCTTGCAGGGTTTTAACTGGGAGTCATGGAGGAAGCAAGGGGGGTGGTACAACTTCCTAAAGGGCCAGGTGCCTGCTATAGCCAGAGCTGGAGTCACCCTCGTCTGGCTACCTCCGCCATCCCACTCCGTCTCCGAACAAGGTTCTGCTTGCATCCATGCATGACTGATATGTCGTTAACGCCATTGCCATAGCTTTCTTATCTGTTTCCGACTCCTTTTTCGTTCAAATCTTTTTGAACTTGCAGTAGCTCTCGTTCAATGTCATTGTTACTTCGTGTTGGGTTTGAGGGATTAAACTATTCTGGCCTCCTTGTCCACGGCTTAAATTTTCGAGATTTGGTCATGGTATCAAAACATATCATACACTCAAATCCTTTTTTTTATTTGAGCTTGCATCATAAAGGGTTTCATTGACACGTCCAGACTAGATCGACTTGCGTGTGAAAGAAGATACTAAAACTTATAAATATATTGGATCCTTTTAATCATGATTCATCAGACCAACAAGGTCAAAGGTCACCTTCCAGATGAGACAACCAAAGCATGTAGTTGTAGGTACACACACACACACTTCATGGAGTTGCTAACATGTCTCTCAGCAGTTGTAGGAGAAACCCCAGCATTAACTATATAATGAGATTTTGCAGTCACTATCCGTATGTTGAAGAACCAAAGTGGTTTACAAACAATCAACTCCATGGAGCTCATCAACTGAGCCTTCGCCGTCAGCTTGTCTCTGTTTGAAACTTACGTCTAACCCTGAAACTTCTCTTTCAGGTTACATGCCCGGCCGGCTGTATGATCTTAGCGCATCCACGTACGGAAGCCAGGATGAACTCAAGTCATTGATCTCCGAGTTCCACGCGAAAGAGATCGAATGTGTCGCCGACATCGTCATCAACCACCGCTGCGCCGACAGCAAGGATGAGAGAGGAATATACTGCATGTTCGAAGGGGGGAACAGAGATGGCCGCCTCAACTGGGGGCCGCACATGATCTGCAGCGACGACACCCAGTACTCCGATGGAACCGGAAACCCCGACACGGGCGCCGGCTTCGCCGCCGCGCCCGACATCGACCACCTCAACCCGCAGGTCCAGCGCGAGCTCACGGACTGGCTGAACTGGCTCAAGACTGACATCGGCTTCGACGGCTGGCGGCTTGATTTCGCCAGGGGATACTCGCCGAGCATCACGAAGACGTACGTGAGCCAAACCAGACCCGCCTTTGTGGTGGGGGAGCTGTGGAGCTCCTTGACTTACGGACAAGATGGAAAGCCCGCCTACGACCAAGATGGCAGCCGTCAGGAGCTGGTCGACTGGGTTCGTGACGTCGGCGACCCGGCGGCGACATTCGATTTCACCACCAAGGGTGTACTGCAAGCCGCGGTGCAAGGCGAGCTATGGAGGCTGCGCGATCGCCAAGGCAAGGCGTCGGGGATGATCGGCTGGTGGCCGGAGAAGGCAGTGACGTTCGTGGACAACCACGATACTGGTTCGACGCAGAAGATGTGGCCTTTCCCTCCTGAGAGGGTCATGGAAGGCTATGCCTACATTCTAACACACCCAGGGGTTCCCACCATCGTGAGTACCGCAAATCTGGTTCCCCACCGGCAACATGGTAGCGTTATTATTCTTTGGACTTGGTGATCGTATTAGGTTACTGATACATGAATCAAAATATGCAGTTCTACGATCATTTGTTCGACTGGGGACTGAACGAAGAGATCACTGGGCTGGCCGCCATCAGGACTCGGAACAGGATTCGTCCAGGGAGCACACTGCGCATCCTGGTTGCTGACGCTGATCTCTACATGGCTGTGATCGACGAGAAAGTTACGGTGAAGATAGGCTCGAGATCTGACGTTGGGAATCTTGTTACTGCCGACTTCCACGTAGTTGCCTCCGGCAAAGACTACTGTGTCTGGGAAAAGAGGTGAGCCGACGATGGATGGCAAAGACAAAGTGTGTCTCCTTAAGTTGCCCCTTCTCGGTGGTGCCACAAATAGGTTAACATGTCGAAGATGTTGTTGTTGTTTAGGTTGAAGAAAGCGAAGTTAAATCTTCCTTGTGAAAGCTTCGCGGGTGCTTAATAGGAACGGCAACAATTGTTGTGCGGGTTAGGAAAACTGAGAAATAAAATACCACAAAAATTTCGATAAATTCGCTTCGTATTTCGATCACAATATGTATCGAACAAGAGCTAATATTTACTGACCGTAAAATATTTTAAAATTTTTGATGGAATCCAAACCTTCATAACTTTTTTTTAAAAAAAAAAAACAAAGAGAGAAAGAGGAAAAAAAAAAATGAAATCTACCTGATAAAATTGGAGATCATCTGCTGCCAAGAAACCCTGCAGCGAGGACATGGCAACTCGGGATTGCTCAAGAAAGCTGATGATGCCATGGATTCATCCGCAAGGGCATTCATCACGAATTGTGGATAATAAATTGAAAGTAATGTTTATCCGAAACCAAATGCGGATAGACATGGAAAAAGTAATTATATATATTTTTCTCGGAACCTTTTCTCATCAAATTTTGGACAATAAATTGACGTAATGTTTATCCAACACAGATTGCAGATAGACTTTGAAAGGTTTTCTCTCTTTGCGTATATGCTGCAAAAATCCTCTCTCTTCTCTTTTACCAACTGTGTAAATAGAATAAAAGAAGCGAAGGAGAAGAAAACTAAAAAAAAAAAGAGGATGAGAATAAAGAGCGTAACATTAAGAGGGCATTTATGTTCATTAACAAAAGAATAGTTTATAAATATTAAAAGTTTTCAAATGATATTATAGATTATAAAAATAAGACTATAAATAATAATCTTTTTTAATATAAAAAACTCTATATTTATGAAATGATAAAAATGTCCTTATTATTAGAAGAAAAAAAAAGTGTTTCACTCAAATCCAACTGGGCTGGACCCTAAACTTGCCTAGTGTTAGACCAGTAACCAAAAAAAAAAAACTTTCGTATTGTCATTCTTTTGCAATAAATGAACACAAATATTTCAAAATATGTAGAGTGAAATTTAAGATTAAGTAAAAAATTTTAAATATATCAAGACTTTTATAATTTCCATCCAAGACTGCTCACATTCTCATTTAATTATTGTATCATATCCCAAAACCTACAAGAAAATTGACAATTATGGATTGCAGAATTTTACCGAATTAAAACTTACTTATAGCATTTTTAATAAATTTTTGTTAACCTTTATTTTGGAATATGCCAAAATAGTTTGAATTTACATCTAGAACAACTTAAACTCTCAAACAAATCATCTTATGAAATCTAAAAAATTATAATAAAGTTGATAATTAAGACCCATAAAGATATAAAACTAATTGAATCTCAGTTATAATATTTCAGAACAGAGTTATAATGTTTTTGGTTGCCTAACCATAAAACAGCAGAAAATTATTCAAGAACATTATAACTGGAAAATGTTCCACCTCTTTCATTATCGTTTTTTGATAATAAAGGAACGTAAATGCTATGCAATACTTCAAAATATATATACACGAATTTAATGCTAACTGGAAAATATGAGGATATGTCATCCTTTATTTAGAACTGTACCAAAATATTCTCAATTTTCATTCAAAATAATTGAAAAATTCATAAATAGATCATGTTATCAAATCTCTAAAACATTGACAATGATTTGAAGACTTGGTCACAACGCCTAGAGTTACACTTTCTTGGTTCATTAGTCAAGACGCTATTAGTCCATTAAAATGACATTGTGACTTCACCTACTTTATCATCAGTTTTCATAACAAATAAAAAAAATTAAATTTTACAATATTCTAAACTATATAGACTAGAATTTATATATGAGCAACCAAAAACGAGAATTTATCATCCTTTATTTGAAATTATTAAAACCTTTTAAATTTTCATCCAAAAATATTGGAAAGAGGGTGATTCTCACAAGTGTCAACTGTGAGGAAGAGAGGATGATTTTTTGTATCACACACATCGCTTCTCTCACTTAATGGGTAAGTACAGGGAAAGATGTTAATAGATACGGTGATGCAATGCTAGATTGTCGAAGGGGGATTGGAGATTAGAGTTATTAGGAAATCAATATTAGGAGGACTACTCTATCGTGAATTTATTGTTTATTCAAAAACTCTATCGAAATAATCATGGGTAAAGATTTATTTTATCCCTGTAATTTTCTTCATATAACACTTAAGCTGATTTACTCATATTTAAAATAATCTTTATACTTTTAAAAAAATACCATATACGTCATTATCATTAAGTTTAAGTTAATAGAAATATATTTGCATGATATGTTAACTCATTATAAATCATTAATATAATGACATATATAATTTAAGTTTAAAAAAAATTATTTTAGCTTAGTTTTGGTCATCAACTACTTTAACCCTTGTGATTTTATTTGTACCAAAAATAACCCTTATATTTTTAAAAATATAACATATAAATCTCTCCTGTGACATAACAGATATTAAAGTATACTCACGTAGCATGCTTACTTATAATAAATAATTCATATAATAATATATATAATTTAAATTAAAAATTAAAATCACCATTAATGATAAGAGAATGCATCATCGTGGAAGCGACCACTAGCAGCAACACCGAGTTGATGCTGCATAGCAGACATTATACACACGCAACCTCTCCCATGCTGGTGATAAGCTCAGTAGCTTTCGATCTTGTCTCAGGTGGATATGCATCGACCAGTTCGACACTAGGCACATAAGGGTCTCCTGGTCTCTTTTCCTTCTAGGTGCTTACGTCCCCACCACCTCCCACTTAGTCATCTTCTACGTCCTCACCTATCGTGCCTACAACGTGGTGGTCTAGTATATTTTTAAAAATATAACACTTATGTTTTTAAAAATATAACATATAAATCCATCATGTCAAGTATCACTTAACATATGTTAAAATATTCTTACGTCACATGCTGACTCATAGTAAATAATAATATATATAATTTAAATTACAAAAATTAAAACCACCATCAATGACAATAGAATACATCATCGTCGAAGCGACCACTAGCATCAACACCGAGTTGATGCTGCATAGCAGGCGTTATACACATGTAATCTCTCCCATGCTGGTGATAAGCTCATGAGCTTTCGATCTTGTCTCAAGCGGATGTGCGTTGACCAGTTCGACACTAGACACACAATGGTCTCCAGGTCCCTTTTCCTCCTAGGTGTTTACATCCCCACCACCTCCCACTTAGTCATCTCCTTTGCCCTCACCTATCGTGCCTATGACGTGGTGGTCTAATATATTTTTAAAAATATAACACTTATGTTTTTAAAAATACAACATATAAATCCATCCTATCAAGTATCACTTAACATATGTTAAAACATGCTTACGTGGTATGCTGACTCATATAATAATAAATATAATAATACATATAACTTAAAGTAAAAAAATCGAAACCACCATCAATGATAAGAGAATGTGTCACCGTGGAAGCGACCACTAGTAGCAATACCGAGTGGATGCTGCATAGCAGCCGTTGTACACATGCAATCTCTCCCATGCTGGTGATAAGCTTAGGAACTTTCGATCCTGTCTTAGGTGGATGTGCGTCGACCAGTTTGACACTAGGCACAAAATGGTCTCCTGGTCCCTTTTTCCTCCTAGGTGTTTACGTCCCCACCACCTCCCACTTAGTCATCTCCTACGTCCTCATCTATCGTGCCTATGATGCGGTGGTCTAGTATATTTTTAAAAATATAACACTTATATTTTTAAAAATATAACATATAAATACATCCTGTCAAGTATCACTTAACATATGTTAAAGTATGCTCACGTGACATGCTGACTCATAATAAATAATAAATATAATAATATATAACTTAAATTTAAAAAATCAAAACCACTATCAATGAGAAGAGAATGCGTCATCGTGGAAGCGACCACTAGCAGCAACACCGAGTTGATGCTGCCTAGCAGGCGTTGTACACATGCAACCTCTCCTATGCTAGCGATAAGCTCAGGAGCTTCCGGTCCTGTCCTAAGTGGATGTATGTTGACCAGTTTGATATTAAGCATAGAATGGTCTCCTGACACCTCTTCCTCCTAAGTGTTTACGCCTCCACCACCTCCCATTAAGTCCTCTCCTATGTCCGCACCCATTGTGCCTATGACGTGGTGGTCTAGTTCTCTCTTGCCTCCGCCTCCGACTTCTCCTACCTTTACGTCTCCGCCTTCGTCCGTTACTACGGTCTCCGTTGCCTTTTCTTTCTCGATAAGATAAAAAAATTTTAAATTTAAATTACACGTATTATTATTATATTAAGACTCTAATATTATGAGTTAATATATTTATAAATAAACTCTAATATTCATCAAATCATACTTGATGAGATGGAATTATATGCTATAATTTTAAAGATCTATGTGCTATTTTAGACACAATTAAAATTACAAGAGTTTAAATAGTCTACGTCCAAAACTATAAGGGCTAAAATGAATCATTTTTTTTAATTTAATTTATATATTATTACATTAATAATTTATTACGAATCAATATGTATTTAGACTTGACCTAAAAGATTTATATATTATATTTTTAAAAAGTATGCTGCTGTTCTGATTATCTTCATTTTGATTGAATTGTTTCCTTTTAATATACTCACCCAAGTCATTAATTATATAGACTGCTGATTTGAAGTTTTTTTTTTTTTTGGTGGTATGCTAAACAATTTTTTTTCTCTTTGTTTTGATTTTTTTTTATGTTTAAAAATTGTACAATAATTACAAAAGTATCTGCGGCTTCACACGTGGACAGCGATCGCTTGGGCCTCGATCAAGTGGCCTTTCTATGAAATTAATTAATTAATTAATGACCTGGCACGTGGGAAAATGGAGATTTGCTACGTAACTATAGACTGATGCTGATGTCGGATCTCATTTGTTCAATCTACAGTTGACGTGGGTAATAAAACCTAGTAACTAAATGCTTGTCTTGTACATACCTGACAGACAACCAGCATATCGCCTCTACCACCGCCACCGCCACCGCCGCCACCACCACCACCACCAACCAGGGTTAAATGAATGGCGTGTTGAACGTGAGTGAATCATAGTCATCGTCGAGGTGTTGCTGCTTCTGTTCACTGTGGTGTACTAAGTACTGCTCTTCTTCTTCTTTCGGATAAAACTTGGAAACTATCAATCAATCTCCCTCCTGTGTTGTGTCCCCGCTATTCTTCTTATTCTTTAAAAAACGTGGAGGTCGGGATTCCCTCTCTCTGCCCGCCCACGCAGCATTCATTCAGGGTTCCCACATTGGCTGTCGACTGAGCCCTTCCGTCACCTAAGTTCTGTGTGACCCACGCTAGCGGTCGGGATTTCCTGAACGCTGTCTTCGCATTTGCCGACTGATATGATATCGCGGATGTGGGCCGAACGGTTAGGGGTTCGTATCCCCCACCGCCCCTCGTGCGGGTCGGGTTGGCCGACACCACCGATGCATTCGAAGCTTTCGTCAACTCCGGACGAGCCGACTCGAGCGCGGGACCCGACTGGGGCCCACAGCGCTTTATGTATCTATCCCTGTTGGTGGAGCCCAACTACTTTTTGTTTCCGCTGGTGACTCCCAATTCACGAATTGAATGATCCGACGTCGCATGTCGGCTCCAGATTCATCACGTTTCCTTTTTCCTTTTTTTTTATATATTATTTCTGTATATTCCTCTTTTAAATATATACATATTTAATAATATGTATCGAGATAGAAAATAAATTTAAATCTCTGTAAATATATAGCATATAATTTTAATTTTCAAATGGTATTTGAGTATATTTAAAAAATATATTACATTGAATTTTTATTTAGAATATGATATATCTAAAAATTATATTTATATGTAATCTAAGTTTTATTTATATCTTAAATAACTTCCTGGTAATTTATTAAAATTATCTAACTGAGAATTTTGAATTCGGTTCCTATCTATTTGAACCAATTTAAAATTTATTAAACTGACCAAACCAAAAAAATGATACAAGTAAAAGAAAGGACGAAAAAGATCCCTCGGCTTATTTGAATAGTAAAATTGAAAAGTTAGAGAAAATACAATGTTTAAGGAGCAAAAAAAATAAGAAAAAGAAAAAGTAACACCTTTTTCCAAGATATCTGTCCGATTTGTATAAATCACACACACAATCTACACCAAGCACGGATCCGGATTTGGAACCACGTGGTTTCGAATTTTTAGATCTGCTCGTCGGATTTGGATCCGAATTCAGCCCCCCCAACACCCACGCTGAAGTGGGCCATCGGCAATCCTCATGGACATTCTTAGCCACGTGGCGTTGCACACCCTTGGATTTCCTCCCGTTGAACACGTGATAAATGCGCCTCAAATCCCATCCTCACACACGACCTAAGCGAAACGGCTCTGAATCCGCGTTGAACATCTACGTCGCCCCCCCTCCGTCCTTGGCTTTATAAACCCACCCCACGCCGCTCCGGTCCGTCTCATTCTAACTCCGATGCCTCGCTTTCGGAGCAACTAGCCGATCACCCAGCCCTCGAGCACCCCATATCAAGCTCACCTCAGCTCAGCTTACCATGGTGGCGATGCAGGACCGCCTCCGTCTCCGCCCCGCCCTTCTCGACGATCCCCACCGAGTCACCGACAAAGCAGCGCCTAGCTCCCACGACCGTCGACGTTCCTTCTCCCGCATCTCACGAGAGCGGGAGCAGTCCGTCATCGTCGCCGCACTGATCCACGTCGTCTCTGGCTACCCTGCCGCCGCCGCCAAGCTCTCACCAGCCGGCGCCTGCGGATTATGCGGCATTGGCGGATGCCTGGGCTGCGACTTCTTCATCTCGGCCGCGGATGACGAGGGCCCGATGCCGTTTTCGGTATCAGAAACGACGACAGTTGGCAGAGGTGGGAAGCAGGTGAGGAAGAGGAAGAAGAAGGGCAAGTACAGGGGAGTGAGACAGCGGCCGTGGGGGAAGTGGGCGGCGGAGATCCGGGACCCCAGGCGGGCGGTGCGGAAGTGGCTGGGGACTTTCGACACGGCGGAGGAAGCGGCGCGGGCCTACGACACGGCCGCCATCGAGTTCCGTGGCCCGCGGGCCAAGCTCAATTTCCCGTTCCCGGAGCCATCTCCGACTCAGTCCGACGCAGACCACGAGACTAGCCAGTCCACCTCCATCTCTTCTTCCAATCCACCACAGCAGCAGCAGCAGCAGCAGCAGCAGCAGCCGTTTGGTGCCCAACACAAGCAACAGGATCCGATGGATCATCAAGAGCAGCAGGAATTGACGGATATGTGGGCAGGGCTGCAGGATCTCATGTCATTGGATGACGGACAACTCTGCGTTGGCTTTAGTTAGGCCATGTAAAATATTCCTCGGTTGTTTCCCAGCGAACCTGGAACTCTTTTACTCGATGTTTCAGAGACACAAACAATGAATTTTTGCTCTTAACAGTGAGAAGAATTGTGAATATAGAAGGCTAATGACGATTGGAGAGCCAAAGGCAGCTGTAGATAGATAGATAGATGTTGAACAACTTGTGGACAGTGGCGGGGAGGATGCATCTGCATCCCACTGGAACCTTCGCTGCCACTGTTTTGGTGATCGTTAGCCATTGCTTTTACCACGCTTTACTTCTTCTCCTTCTTTCACCAAAAGCCCTCTCCTTAGCCGACGACGGCGGTACCCTTCTTTGATTGATATTTGCAGGGATGAATCCCTGCGCTGCTGCTTCCATTTCTCAATGGAAGGGTTTCCACCCTTCCATTAAGAAATGACTCCCCACTATTGCTCTGCAAACCCTCTGGTTCTCCGCCTCCCTGCTCGTGTCGGTGGGCGTGGATCCACCGATCGAACAGCTTCGGTGGGATGAGTGAGTACCCTGCCTGTGCGCATCAGGCACCAACTAGCGCCGGATGTTGTTCACCGGCAACGGTGCAACAACTCGAGTGGCCGGCGGAAAGGAGATGCGACTCTTGGAGTTGGGAGTGGCAGCAGTTCCTCGGCCAGCTTGTCGTTCCACTCGGTCGGCGGTGAGGAATCGCGTGCGCGATTACTTGGGTGAAGGCAGCGGTTTCGACCGCATCAGATCGAATCCTAATTTTGACGGGCCCTTGATTGATTTGGCCCAATTCTGGGCTGTGAAAGCCCATTTGAGATGCCCGGATTTGAGTGGCCCAATCCTGTGGGCCGGATCAACGGGCTGGCCTTAGAATAGGCCTATGTGCGGTAAATAAACCCAAAAAATTCAAAAAAATTAAATGACAAAAAATTGATATTTATTATTAATAAATATTTTTTTATATAATAAATGTTTATTAAATACATCAAACGAGATATGTAGGTATTAACTACTTAAGTTGGAAGAAATATATAGCGCATTATCATAGTTTTTTTTTTTTCTAGAAGTTTAGTTCGTTTTTGGACTTATTAAGATATATAGAGGATACTGGTTTCTTAGTCATCTGTGTTCGATCGTATTACTGCATGCGTCATTTCTATAAAAATAATTTTCTTCCAAATTTGTATGGATAAGGTTTCGCGTCAACGCACACAAGCCACCAAGAAAAAAAAGTGTTCAAATGATGTGAGCAACAATGGATAAAAATAAAAAGTGTCACTTTTCCCTCCCCAACTTCTCAAGAAAGTGAGACATTTTGCAATGGTTAAAGCAATCATTATTAGGTTCGTGAATACTATGGCATTGCGTATCCCAATAACTTGTTTTAATAACAAATAAATATAGAAAGTGATGGGAATCTTACAAACAAAGAAGAAAACACAAGACACTGATAAGCCATACACCAACCACCGTCAATATCAACGGGGAATAAAGAGAAACCAAATGCACTATATTGGCATCTCTACTAGAAATATCTAATAAGCCGAGTCAAGCACACCACATTAGCAATGCTAAACATGTTCTTCACATGAAAATTTGCTCCCTTATGACTCGTTACATTGTTCAAACCATTCAAATGTTCTCTTATTTTATATATTTATATAGGTGATAGAAAAATGATGACATCCTCCATATCTATTCATCACATACATGGCCGATGCCCTAATGTTATATGATAATTATCTTAACGCTCGTTATGTAATCGATATCTCGACGGTACGTGGCCAACGCTATATCGTGACATAGCCGACAACTTACCGCTACATGATTGACACCACCTTATTTATTATGTACCCAACACCTTAGCATCACATCCTTAACATTTCAATATAGCATGAGTACTATGATATCGCCCACATATGTTCTCTATCATGTCATAGCTATTTGATACCGTACAATTCTATTGGGATCACCGGCCGACTCATGACATCTTCAAGCATAACAGCCAATTAGCTAACTCAAATTAATCATTAGAACATGCAAGTCCTTTATATTTCGATTCCACCAATTAACCATTTCGCTTCTATCGATAAAATATAAAGAAAAAAAAAAAGAAGAGTAAAGTAAGGTTATTAATCATGTCAAGTATTTATAGGGTTGCGCAGCCGACACATTACGTTATTAATTAACAACTCCAAATTGGCTGTGGAAGAATTATATATTGTGAGTTGTATAGAGAATGGTTTGATTCAGTCTGTTGATGTCTCCCTCCCATCATTTTGCTGTTGAAAATTGTTGCCGCGCAAACATTTTGGAAGCTATTTCATCTAATAAAAACTTAGAGAATATTAATAAATAAATATTGAGTAAGAAAAATAAATAAAAAAGATAATTAATAATGGAAAATGGTGGTTTCATCCTTCACCTGTAGGGATTCCATCCCTTTGCTGACATTAATCAATAAATAAAAAAGATTTTGGCAGTATTAATATTAAGATTAGTATGAAATAAGTGATGCAATTTTATGTCATCGGAAGAGACTTTTAAATTCTTTCTTAAAAAAACACAAGGAAAAATAAGACATCACTACTTCATCATTGAAATTATTATCCCAAATCATATTGGTGGTAAAAATATTCACTATAATCTATGATCGAATCATATAGATATCAATGTAATAATATAAAATGCTAAAAAATCGCTTTGTAATCATAAAATATTTCTTTTAGTTAAATATATTATTAAAAAAATCACTTTCCAAAGAAAGAATCAGATTCGACAACGATTACTTTTTTTTTTTTTTTTTTGCAGATCGACGTCGTCATGCACAGCAGTCATCTACAAAGCTTGGAAGAGGAAACCGATAGGGTGTGACGACAGGTTAAACAATGGCGATCAAACAACAGCGTGCTCCACCACCGCCCCTGCCTATTGCATGCGCTCCTCATCATGATGGCTGGATTGCAGCATCTGGTGCTGCCTTTGTCGCCCTTCTTTTGGACTCCCGACTTCCTTCCCACCGATTGCGTATGTGGTCGGTCATATTCCCTCTTTTCTTTCTTCAACGCAACTTTGCTTGCCAGCCTTTCCAAGAAGCAGCTAACCAGTGCTTTTACCAACGAATAAAGCCATCCATCATCGACCCCCTCGTTATTTTTTTCCCAGAAAGATCGCCAATAACTTGGAGGACACAAGAGCCACCATCGATCATGGCCATCAAGAACAACGCCGTCCGTGTCACAGCACGCTCCTGGGACGACGAGATGACGACGGAGGAGTTCAAGGTGTGGCTGAAGAGCTTCGACACCAACAAGGATGGACGCATCAGCCGGGACGAGCTGCGGCGTGCCATCCG
This sequence comes from Ensete glaucum, assembly GCA_021527575.1. Taxonomy (NCBI): domain Eukaryota; kingdom Viridiplantae; phylum Streptophyta; class Magnoliopsida; order Zingiberales; family Musaceae; genus Ensete; species Ensete glaucum. Next base: position 1,306,253 of record CM038558.1, on the reverse strand, counting down.
CAGCATCCGCGTGCGGTTCAGTGGCTGGAAGAGCAAGCGCGGCGTCGAGTACGCCGACTCCAACGGCGACGGATTCATCGACGACGGCGAGATCGACAATCTGGTGGAATTCGCTCAGAAGAGTCTGGGTCTCAAGATCGTGGCTTACTAGATAAGAGCAGCAACATGTGGTAAGCTGATCTGATACGAACAGATCACGGTTTGATCGATCTGAAGGTGATTATAATCTTGGTATCTGCTCTTTTTTGTTGTTGTTGTTGTTGTTGTTGTTGTTGCATGGCATGTAATCTACTCTCGCGTCAATCAATCAAACACTTAATATAAGTTGTGTAAAAAAAATAAAAAAAAAGTTGCTCACTGTTATGAGACATGATGAAATTTCTGTTCTTGGGGCTGCTGGTTGCAGTTTATGTTAATAATGAACCTAAATAAGTAAGGATATTAATGGCTGTAACTTGAACAGTCTCAAAAGTTGTGTGCTTGGGAAAGTTTTGGTCTTGTAGTTTCCTCATCTCCATGCTGTTGCCATCCTTTGCAGTAAATAATCTATCGGGGGGTGCTTAATCTCTATACCACCATTACCAGGCTTTTACGACAGAAGCAGCATAACACCACCATTGATTTGCTTCACAAATAAAAAATTTATATCACCACAATATTTTTCTTGTTAACCTCATCTCTGACAGCAACAGGTTCCTAAGTGCCGAGGGTCTCTTTTAAGATATGTTTCCATCAGAACATTTACAAAAATTTTCTTTAGTTTCTGTATGATTTTGATCCTAAATACTTGGCATACTATCGAAAAATACTTATCAAGTTCAGAACAGAATCATATATCATTTTCGTGCATCACACTATCAAAACATTAATATAGAAAAAGAAAGCCACTATTGCTTTAAAAATTCCATTGCCAGCAAGATTAGAGACAGAATCCTTAGTGCTTCAACCTACCCTCCCTCCCTCTCTCTAACAAGTCAAATCCCTATATCCAACCTATCAACAGCGGGATGATCCACATTAAAGCTTAAGCGTCCATGGGAGACATTAACTGCACTGCTACAGACAGTACTCTGAATCATCCTTTTTACAGAAATTAAATGATCAACTCAATGTCAAAGTTGGAGCTACCCAAACAACACAAGCATGAAGTAGTAGCCTGGAAATGGTGCCCTAAAACAAAAGCCAATAAGCTATATATATATATATATAACAGCATGTATATAACTCGTGCTCCATCTCAAATCAACTACTGTCTAAGATGTCTGTCATGGCATGAACACGATATAGTATTGAGTTTGACTTCCATCTCAGTAGATCTGAGAAAATAACCACGACACAAGGCAAAACTTCGAATTATAGTTCACGAGGGACATCATTGTCACATCCTTAATCAGCTAACCTAAAACTTTAATCTACATCTCCAATGCAAACCCGATCCACATGATCTCTTCAATTTAATTTTACTCGTTAGATCTGGCAACTTTCTTTGTTTCATGGTTATCACTGCATCTCGCCACCGCCAGCTTCTTAAGTGGCTTCATGTTAGAATACAGTCTTTCATGACTAGACTACAGTGCATGTATAGCTGTACGCTTTTCTCGGTAGTAATGCAAAGCTGTCTGCTTGGATTATAAACAACAAACCAAAAAAAAAAACAACAACAATAGTTGATTACATATCATCTTGGTTGGATCTAATCTTGCTAAGTCTTCGATATGAAAAATCTTGATCTGGGATTTGATGGGATTTTAAATAGGACGTTGTTTGCAATGAGAACTCGAGAGGACTGTATCTTGGATCGAGATCACAGCGTCTCGTTTTGTGATCCTGAGTTGATCTTACAAGTGTTAAAATTGCAGTAAACAGTTCATCACCTGAGCAAGTGTTCGTTAAATAAGAGGCTACATTTTTCCTCTCATCTTATTACAAATTATATCGAATAACCAAAGCACAAGAAGTATATTGCGCACGCTAGCATGCGATCCAAAAGGTTGGTGAAGAAGACACACACACACACGAAGTGCTCTACGAAATCTAAATCCATGGCCAAGAGAGTACCTACCAAGAACACAGATATGTAGAATCTTTGCATCTAATTCTCAAAGGAGATGGTGATTAGATTAAGAGATGGACCACACGGATACACCTAAGGGGTACGTACCTTGTTGTGCTTCCAAATTTTCTACTCCATACATACAGCACACACGTACTGATCCTGACATTTATACAAAACCTTCCCATCATGCATCAATCGATTGATGATGAACATACAGATCTAGATGCTATCCTAACCCATTCATCGCCACAACCACAAGCGTCCATAACATAAATCCCAAACCCTTGGACGCAACCTCTATATATGAACACAAGCTCCAGCCATACAGTGTGGCGGTCACTAAGTAGATCGTCTTCGCTGTGAAGAGGACACCATCCGTGGAGGGTAGAGGGTGGTCGGGGTTGGTGTTTCGATTGTCCTCTTTCTTTCTTTTCTGGCCATGGCATGCATTAATCACCGAAGCCTCCGCGGAGTGCCGCCGGCTCCGCCGATGAGCCCTCGCATGTCGTTCTCGAGCGACTTTAACATGGAGCCGCCGCCGGCGCGCACCCCCGGTCCTCCGCCCGACCCTGACTTTGAGTTCTCGGTCGGCAGCCGCCCGATGATCGCCGCCGACCAACTCTTCTTCAATGGCCGGCTTCTTCCTCTTAAGGACGGCCACCCAGGCGGCGGTCATCATAGGATCACGACCCTCCGCGATGAGCTCCGCGCTAACGACGATGAGGAGCGGCCGCCCAAAGGATCCGTCAAGTGGAAGGGACTTCTTGGGCTGAGAAGGCCGGCGCCGAAGAAGGGCGATAATAAAGGAGACGAGTTTCTCGGCAAGTAATCACAGGTCGGTAGCATTTTTGTTTCTGCATGTCAAACATGAATGCGCTATTTGTTCTTGTGGATCACGACAACGATGACACTTTTTCCTTTCATTTTGTTTCTCGCAGGAGCTATGAATCTAATCTCAGGTCAGGGAGGAGATACAGTAAATACAATGCATCTTCTTCAGCTAATTGGTTCGGTGATGCTGTTGTTCACTTGTGTGAAAAGTTTGCTTGTATTACTACGTTAGTAGGGAGGAGTTTGAAGAAACTTGGAGTTGTTTTAGTGGGATTGCTTAATGACATTAGCTCTCTGTATTCTGGAAAGAAATCAGCAGTATTTTTGCCTCTCTCTCTCTCTCTCTCTCTCCTGTGGGCTTGATCTGATGTCAATGTTGCTGTCCCTATTTTCTCCTTAGAAGTTGACCTTTGAGGTGTACGAACGAGAAAGAGCAGAAACCATAATGGGGGAAGCCGATATATATTGTATCAATTGTTGTCTTCCTCGCCATTTCCAACGACGTGTCCCTTCAAGTAACTTGACTGGTACCCTCTGAATTAATTTTCTATTTCTTGTGCAAGTCCTGACACTGTCAGAAGAAGAAGAAGACAAAGAAATTAAAATAAAAAAAAAGAAATATTGCTCCTCCCCAAGTGTTGAGAGCTTGTGTTGGATTTTCTGATTAAAGATCTTCTTTTTAGACTCGGATTAACCTAAATTTTGCCAATGTACTAATCGAAGGAAATATTACATTCTCTGAAGTCCCAATGCTTACTTCCTCGTGTAGGTTGTCTCGCCCAGTTTATCTAGGGATAAAAATGAGATCATTTTAACACATTGATATCATATTTTATGGTTGGATTCAACTCATAGAGCGCGTCCTGTTCTAATGAGATGTTGCAATCTATTGTTTGTAGCTACTATTTGTCCTGGAGGAGATGGATCGGTTCCCTGTCTTCAGCAACAGTTGGGCAATTGTGGGTGAGAGCTATGGAATGCTGGTTCTTGTTCCTCAGCACCAATGAAGACTCATCGTCTGTATCCGACGAATGTGTTGGAAAATAAATAGAAAGCTTTAGGCTTCAACAATTAATAAAGGAGAAATAACATAATCTAATCAAACTTCTTAATTTTTAAAATATTTTTTCGGAACTTGATCATGACTTATTTCCAGCATGCTGATACTTCATTTTGGTAATAGAAAAAAAGCTTCGTAGAAGCTTAGAAGCTTAAATAAAATGGGTGTGTTTTGGACCAAACAGCCAATGAAGTATTTACTTCTTTTTATATTTTTTTTCGTGATTTAGAGTGAGAGTGTGAGACCACTGTTCCCACCAGCTGAAGTATGTGCTTGTTGCAGGAACGAAGCTGACCACTTTTAGCTGCAACGCCTCATCCAGCCCTTTGTGGAGTCTGCAAAAAGGCAGCAGCACTGGGTGGGCTTGGGGACTTTGACAGGTGAGTCCTTTTCTGATGCAACCACCATTGCTGCTGCTGCTGCTGCTGCTACTTGTTGTTCATTGTATTAATTAATATATTTATATTGCAGCAGGGTAAAAGAGCTTCAGAAATCTGCAATCTTAGTCTGTATCTCACATGAGTTCTACCTGTGTACTTCCAAATGCTTGATCCATGGCAGGTTGCAGCAGAGTCTTAGAGCCTCATTGTTCGGAAGGAGAGGTTTCTGAGAAGCCAAAATCCCAATTGTCCACTTAGTATTTATTGCCTTGGATGTGGAAGGCGTTCGAAGAATGCCTCAGCTTGAGGTGGTGGGGGGAAGAAAACCTGCACATCTTTTGGCACATTTCCGATTGCTTCGCCGACGGAGATTACGCTGTCAGTGTAGAAATCTTCCATGGCCCGGAAAGGATGATCTGCCAGGGAGGAACAGCTGAATCATTAAAAGCTGACCCATTCCTTTCATGAGAGACTGGAAGCAGATTCCTGACTCAGATTTGATTCGCCAGGGTGTCGTCGTTTGATCATCCATGTATTGCCCCCTCCCCTCCCCTCCCCTCCCTCCCTTCGAGGAGGAATACTTATTTCCTCGTCTGCTGCATCCATCAATAGGAGGCATTCAGAAAAATACATCTCTTTATCATAGCAAAGTGCGACAATGGAAGAAGTCGCTTGCGTACGGCTTCCACCAATAGCAGAGTATTATAATAATAATAATAATAATAATAATAATACTGCACAACTCATTTATGCTTTCTTGCCAATTAAAAACCATTATCCCCGGGCAGATGAATAAAGTTGGATGCTCACAGTGCGCATCCCCAAACAGTGGTTTGGTTTCAATGGCGGTCTTGGAATTATTGGCGTTGCAGCGATGCTTATCTCCAACCCCAATGTATCTTAACAGTTCTAATACATATACATGTATGTCTAATTAATTTCCTGACCATCAATAGCAACCATCTATATCTCTCTATTTATCGTTGTTAGTGTCTTTGATGTCGTGACCGAGGAGTCAGCATGGCTTAGTCCCTTCTGTAAATGCAAGTTCGCTCGTGTCGTTGTGAAGCGAAGTGTCCGGATGAGATTGATCTGACGTCTCGAGGGCTTTGTCTCGGGTTAGTGGCTCAGATCTCCTTTCCTTTGGGATCCGCGGTAATTGACCTATAAGAAGGTCAAGTCGGGATGGAGGGTGCCCGACACGATCCTTCCAACGGTCAAATCAGTGCCTCGAGATGATTTTTTCTAAGTGTAATACAAAAAATATTCAAAAAAATCTCCATTCTGATATTGTCGGGATGCGACTTTATACTCACCATAGGCGATCGATTGTACATTCGATCCTACATTTGTCGACGTGCCAAGTAAGGCCAGCACGTACGGTCGACCAGTCAGAGCCTAGGTGTGGCGTGAAGGTATGGCGTGCACGCGACATTAATGGCGTGTAGGTGGGGTTCTATCGACGTGTCGTCCACCTGGCATTGGTGACACCTAGGTTTACCTCCACCATGATTGTTTCCACCTCGGATTCTGATACCGATATGAGCGACAAGCTATAGCGAGCCTTGGTGGATCGAGTTGGCCCTTTACTTACCCTATCTATTGTATTTGTGACGTCTTTGACTTTTGACACAATCAATCCAAATGGGACTCAACTAGTCATTGAGAGCAAACAAAAATCTTTATACTTAGAAAGATCATGATACCCAATCGATACATGTGAAAGATCATAATAGCCTTAGCCTTGTGGGAACCATTCCACCGAGTAGGATAAGATTCAACTCAGTTGGACATTTCACGACAAAAGGGATAGATTCAATCTTCACGCAAAGTCAGAAAGACTATAGTAAAATATACTTATCCTAAATGATTAACAAAAAATAATAAATTATCCGAAAAAAAATTATAAAGTCTGTCTTATATCTAAATGTGGACCTTAGCCGAAAACATATCTCCAGAAAGGCTATTGTATCTCTCATCCCAACAGTTCTTGTAAGATAAAGATATCTCTATCTGTTGACCTTCGATATATGTATGTTTATTTACATAAGATATGTGTAGTGACTGACCTAAAACTCGCTTTCGACATGTCAAGACATCAAAGAACAGGACATGCATGATACGCTGGCGTTGGGTCCGTCGTCGGTCTTGTCTTTAGCATCGTATGTATTGGGCCATGATCATGGATGGGGGGAATTCATGACCTCGGAGTTGTGTGAGCTTAGCCAGAGCACTCCTCGCTCCTTATCTTTCCTTCCTCCTTCCACCCAAGCGGGTTGTAGGTTTGCCTTGGTTAAACTCCGTCGGCTTGGTTTCGTTGCCTTCGCCCTGTTGCACGCCATGTTCCCGCCACCGGGGAAGGATCGGGATCACTCCCGGGTTTAAATATTCTGTGAAGTATCGTTCTATTTGTTTCTGTTGATTCGGCTGTCATGGGGAATGGCGTTGGGGGTTGTAAAGGTTTGCAGCGTATCCACTCCATTGTATCATCGGTTTTTGTGCTAATGTGATCGAGGAGGATCTCGGCGCCGATACAAACGGTGGAGAAGTGGACGCGAGAGGTGGAGGTGATGATGAGCGCCGGAACGCCGATTGCTCTGCAGGCCCTGAAGGCTTCCTCGAGAGATGATAAAGTAGGCTCCTTCGTAGCAGATGCGAGAGATGTGTCTCTGTTTCCTCTAGTTTTCGTTGTGCTTTGCCTGCTCTCTCTGTGTTTCTCTATGTCTGGATTAGTTTGATTTCTACGAATCCTGAATTGGACTCTTTCTTATTGCTTTGGCTACTGATTTATTTGGGAGTGCAATGCGTTATTTTCTCGAGAAAGGCTTTTGAAGTTTTGGATAAACCATTTCGTTTTCTCGAAGATTTTTTTTATTGGAAACGAATTGTTCTCTAGTTTCTTTACGAGCTATCGAAATCAAAATGGCTTTTCGATCGAAGATGAGCTCCTTGGTAAAGAAACAATCCCCTCGGACATCAATTAATAAATTATCATCTTTTGTTGCTTTTTCCAATCTGGGTGGTGTTCTTACATTCTTAGGAACTCAGGAATCGGACAAGGACGAGAGCGCTAAGCTGAATGATGCATCTGTTTATGAACTAAGACGATAACAATTACATTCTTATGAACTAAGATGCAGGGGAATGGATCAGTGGTTTCAGAACAAGGGCCCAGCGGAGTCCAGTGTCGAAGAGAGAGGAAGATTGCCTTACAGCAAGATGTAAAACTTCTGCGCACTCACACTGCAAGAGTTGTCATCAGTCGAACACGCTTAATCTGAGTTGTATCTGATTCCTTGTTGGCATACTGCTTGCAGGTTGACAGACTAAGGAAGAAGCTGAGACATGAAGAGAACGTCCACAGAGCTCTGGTGAGGGCTTTTACCAGACCTTTGGGTGTTCTTCCTCGTCTTCCACCCCATCTCCCTTCGCATGTAACTCCTTCCTCTTCCTCGTCGGTTGCATTTACCCAACCCCAGATTTCCAGTTGGAAAATGATTTGGTCCTTCCCGTTATTTTGTACCATCTGCCTCAAGACACAAAAGCTTCTGGCTGAAGTTGCTGTGCTGGAAGAAGAGGTGGTTCGGCTTGAAGAACAGGTGGTGAGTTTTCTGCAAGGACTCTACCAGGAGGCTGTCCGCAGCTCATCCTCCGAGCAGAACTGTTTTCCAAGTCCCAAAAAGTTGGAGAGATTGAAACTGCATCCCAAGTTGGTGAAATAATTCTGAGGCTGCAGAAATCAGTAGACCTTCATGCTTGTGACAGTGGATGTCAGGTGTAGAACAAATGCAGCCTTGCCTTCCTTGAGTTCATCTGCCAGTTATTGTTGATGTACCCTGAAGAAAGCTGAACACAAATTTCAGCAAGCATATAAATTTGCTATAGAGTTATGTTTGCCATTTGCAATAAAGTAGATGGAAGGTTCACAGATTGTAAGCCATGATCCAAAGAGAGTGAGTGCCAAAGATATCAAACATCAGAGTCAAGGGATTCCTGTCCACAGATGAATAGCAGCATTGCATTCAGCAATAGATTTGCATGACTCGGGAATGCCACTTCCCTAGTGTTCATTGCTGCTACTTCTCCATGCTTGCTTGCTCACACCTATGTAATGCATGCTTCAATAACACATCTGAGGTTTATTTAACCTTTAATGCCGACCACGAGAGGCTGAGCAATCCCCTTTATACACCAACTCAAGTGGTGCATTTGGGTGGCTGCGTGCGGTCAGCTACATAGTATGTCAAAACCCCTTATCCGCCACCCCTCGACGTAACGCAGCACTTCAAATGGCATGATGCAGAAAACTACAGCATGTCATCTTTGACGAGGCTCGGGTGAACACACCCCAGCATTCTTACCAAGCAAAAGGTGCTGTGGTCACACAGTTATTTCCTCCTATACTGTCCTTTTGACAGATTCGATATGAACAATCAAATCGCACAAGCTTCATTATTATAGTAGAGATTTTTTTGAGGGCAACATGTTATGATCAGAGTCAAAGAGTTGGAAGGTTAGAAAGAGAAAGAAGCCAGCAACCTTCTTCAACACATAAATCCCAAGCATGGTAAAAAGTCTCAGTTTAGTGATGTCGGATGTAGTGGTTTATGCTGATGTTTTTTGGCGATGGATGTCATTAAAGCCACCTATGAGACTACGAAAACAAAAAAAAAACTCAAACAGTGGTCAAATGGTGTGCGGTGGGTACTGATTCGATGAAACACATGCAAACAATCCCTGCTGAATAAATACCATTAATTATGTTCATATCGAGAAGGCAGAGATGACCAACCCAAGATATAAAGAAAGGGAGAAAGTCTTTTAAATATTCAAGTCTAATTGAAGCTGATAATTAACAGATATAAAGATAAGAGTGTCCTCATAATAAAAAGATTTAAGTTTATTAGGTATGAGTCAATATTTATTTTTGACCGGAGTTTTTTTTTTTTTTTTGTTAGAGAGTGATGGTGGGGCTATTCTTAATTTTGTCATGTTCATCATCATGTCAACTGTGGATTCTTTTCCACGCACAAGGCAATTATCCCATAATTTTATTAAAGTGTATGATAGATAATGTTCTTCTCGTCTCAAACATTAAAAAAAAAAAAAACATATTTCTCCAACTCACTTCGGCCGCGCCTTCTCCTTTAGACTTTTATTTGCTTCAACGTGGCATTATTATTATTATTATTATTATTATTATTTTAAAGTGTAAAGCAAGCGGCAATCATGATGATCCAAGAACACACGTGCTCTTTGACGGATTCCACTCCAACAGCAAACCTCTTTTTATCTTTTCCATTGGCCAATATGTTATATTATAGCGTTATTTGATGTCACATTAAGGCGTGTCCAAATCATACCGCTGAGAAAAATCTATAAGATAGATCGAGGAATGAGTAATAAAAGGCGGCTCTATCTACTACTATAAGATTTGCTCCTTCTTTCCTCCTTGGTCAAAGAATACTTTGCCTTCTTTCCTCTCACCTTCCCTCAACCATTGCCATTTTAAAGTCCCCGCCTCCATTCGCCTTCCTTGTTCCCACACTGTTCCAGGTGTTCCCTAAAAGCCATCATAAGCACAAAGGAAAAGAGAGAGAGAGACAGAGACAGAGAGATCATCAGAAGAGAGAGAGGGAGGGAGGGAGGTGAAGATGGAGGTGGTGGTGCCGGTGCCGGACTTCCACTTCGACAGCGCATGCACCAGCCCGTACGTGAGCGCGCCGTCGAGCCCGAAGCGATCCGGCGACCCCTTCAATTTCTTCCGCCACTACACCAGCGCTCCCACCAGCCCGACGCGCGCATCCGCCATCTACGCTCATTTCAACGCCGTCTCCTCCACCAATTCGCTCTCTCCGCCGGCCGCCGCCTCTGGCGTTCCCTTCGACTGGGAGGAGAAGCCTGGCACCCCCAAGCCCCGGGGCAGCAGCCCCGCTAAGGACGAGCAGGAGGACGTACTCGACTTCGCCTTCGATTTCAGCGGCCACCTGGACAAACAAGGCTTGCCGGTGCTGACCACCGCCGATGAGCTGTTCGAAGAAGGAAAGATCCGGCCGCTCAAGCCCCCTCCTCGGCTGCAGTACCCGGCCACGGATGACGGGAGCAGCGTGGCCTCCTCACCGAGGTCACCGAAGCAGAGGGTTTTGTGGTCTCCCTGCCACCGAGGCAGAGAAGGAAGGGGAGAACAGATTGACCCCTTCACCGCGGCGATGGTGGAAGCGACGAGAGATCGAGGGAGAGCGAGGACACCTACCTCTCCCTCTTTCTCTTCTTCCAGAAGTCGGAAGGGGTCGAGATCACTCTCTCCACTCAGAGGCGGAGGAGGTTTCTTCAAGACGACTCCCAACTCTCCTCCTGCAGCCGCTTCCACGGCCACCCTGAAGAGTGGCGGCGGCGGTGGCGGTGGCGGTGGCTGTGGAAGCAAGAAGTGGCGGCTGAAGGACTTGCTCCTCTTCCGAAGTGCGTCTGAAGGACGCGCCACCGGCAACCGGAGCAAGGATCCTCTCCGCAAGTACACGCTGTTACCATCGTCGTCATCATCGATCAAGAAATCCGTGACGGAGGATCTGAGGAATTCGAGCTTCAGATCGACCGACAGCAGCGGTTCGATCAGGAGGGGGAGTGGTCATTTTGCGTCGTCGCATCAGATGCACTACGCCGCCAACCGGGCAGCGACGGAGGAGCTCAAAAAGAAGACTGCACTTCCGTACCGGCAGAGCCTCTTCGGCTGCCTGCGCTTCAACCCGGCCGTGCTGAGCATTTCCAGAGGATTCAACACCCACTCGTTCGGCCGTCGGTGATATGTTCCGTGTCGTCGTCGTCGTCGTCTTGTGTATCAACTAGTTCTACTCCTCGCCAGACAATGTGATCATACAGTCAACGGTGAGAACACCAATCTTCGTTCGCGTGCCGTGTAATCTCATCTCTGTGTGTTAAGTTTTGTAAGCGAAAGATACCGATGAACGTTTCGCCTGTCGTCTTGCTTGCGCATCAGAAGCACTTCCCACGTAGCATGAAATAGAAACAAATAGCGCTTCGGCTTTAAAGTTCTCAGCGTTCACAGCAGCAGAAACACACGAAACAAAATCGACACCCACTGTTCCGGTAACTAAGAGATTTATAAACATAAGGGGAAGCATTTATTGACACTGTCCTCGTCACAGGCTAGCATTGCAAAAAGGAGACATTTACGTATCAATGTGGCTGGTGAAACATAAATATGCATCATATGTCAAGGTAAATGGCAGAACAAACATAATGTCAGCTACCTGCTGTCAGCCACGCTTGGTCATAAAAGCTAAAGAAGGTGAAACCACTGCGGCATCGGAGCCATCCGTCTGCTGCGGTGAACATGTCTCTCTCTCTCTCTCTCTCCGTCAACAGTGAAGTCGCAGTGACCTTTCCTATATTAAGCATGACTTTACATCAGTGCGTCCACCGTCAAGCCTTTTCTACGTACCACCCCTGCGCTGCTTTTGCCAACACTTGTGCTGCTGCGTCTCAGAGTTTGGTTGGAAAAGTTTAATCCGGTGGGGGGGCAAAGACAAAGGTTCAGCACAGTGGAACAGTACTCGGGTCTCAACCTTTCTCTGTAGCTCTCACAAGTCAAAGGCCATCGAGGAGTTGGCAGTATCCTCCAATCGCGACGAGTCAGTAAACCTCATGCGCGCCATCCATCCATAAAGACGGCAGAGTGGAGACAGAAGAAAGATGGATTGGAATCATAATGCTCATTTGATCCGAAGACTGCAGTGAACTAACCCAGCAAAGCAAGCATGTCCAATATGTGAAAAAGCTGATGCCTAACCATCATATCTAACTTGCATTCGAGTCTTCTTTTACCATTCACATCTTCCCTATTCGTCTCTCTACGTGGTTTCATCATCTCCAAAATGTTCTGCCGACCAGGGGGTGAGGGGGGGTTACTTGCGAGGAGTTTATTATGATATCGAGTCCCGTTCCCGGTGGAATTTATTAGGCCCTGTTGTGGGTCCCTTGAGCCTTTGGGTTGTACAGGGAAAGGAGAGAGCTGTGGTGACCCCTTACCCTAGGACAAGAGGCTTTTGCTTTCACAGGCTTTTATGATAATGGTGAAAGATTGAGATATTAAGGATTCATTCATTCCTTTCAAAGATGGGAGCTTTCATCTTCTCTCTAGACTACATCATCATGCCTACTACATACACTCTAGTTTCCTGATAGTATGCTACGGGTGGTAACTCTTTTATAGAGCTGAGGAAAAACCTAAGCTGAATCCAACTTGAGATGAGATTACATGAAGATATTAATAGACTGTTCTGGACAGATTATTTGCAAGCAAGCATACAGACTGTTCAAACAATCACCAAAGACCTCCTCCTACATGCATATATCATCATCAGTCCACAATCCGGGGCTGCATTATATGGATCGAGATGCGTGAACATGCAAGAATAGCTTTCTTTGTTCAACAAGTATTTCCATCGGATGTTGTTTTCTTGGATATCGTTATCCCTTAGATGACAAGAAATACTTGTGTTGAGACTGATTTCGGAGGCCAAAAAAAAAAAAGGAGCTTAGTTTGGTGGTGGTATCTGCTCAAAGGGGGCAGTGGAGATGTCAAGGCTTCCTTCACATGTGGGTGGGTGGGTGGGTGGTGGTTGCCACAATAGAAAGACATTAAAAAGCCAAGCAAATCGACCCACCCAAAGAGAAGAAGAAAGAAGAAGAAAAAGTTTTTGAGTCACCCGCGTCGGTGGTTGATGACGCTTGCTGCAGCAGTGTGTGTGTGTGTGTGTGTGTGTGTGTACAAGCAAGCATTCGACGCCGTCATCCACCGCGACTCGCCCCTTCTGCAACCTGCAAGATGAAACGCTGGGCGGATTTCTTTGACGACCTGCTGCTTCATAGACACGACAGAGAGAACAGCTGGATCGACAACTACTCCTTCGAGGACACAACACAAATCCGTCAATCATGCCAACTTCGAACAGTGTCAAGAGAAATGAAAGCGACTGTAACATGCTTGCTTCATCTCACAGTGCATGGAAATGCCAGCTTCATATATAGGCGATCCATCGTTCGGGGGGGTCAACAAAGAGATGGACCGATCAATTTCTCGATCTATTCATGCATTGTTTCGTATTTTTGATTGCAAACGGAGTAGAAGAATCGTACTGATGCATCAGACCTCATTCATATACCCAGCAGCAGAGTTCCACCATAGATCTACGGGAGAAGTCTTCATTAGCAACATGAAGGCAAGTACATGATGAATGGGTGTCAGTCCTCCTATGTGTTAAATGCAACTGGCAGCACTACAAGCAAGCAAGCAAGGAAGAATACGATGGAGTGGTCAAAGAAAGACATTTGTTGTGCTACAGAACGAACGCCTGCAGCTTGTACTGCTTGATCAAGAACTATAATAATTAATGTCACGGAATGGAAGCAGACTCAGTAAAGACTGCTAATTAGCAAGCATGAACAATGGCAGCTAATGCATCGAACAACTATTTGTCAGGCTACAATTGGACCAACCATATTCTAAGTATTAATTTCTCATACCGTTGATCTGATCACCACAAGAGTGTTCAATGTAAATGTCAACAAATCGAGGTATTTGACAGATGCCAGTGGTCGTTTTCTGTCACCTTGGGATGGTCACTGAAGAACCCAAAAAGCACCTGCAGCCAGCTATTAAGAATCATAATGTGTTCAATCAAAAAAAAAAGCATCGTAGTGTGGGAATGTATCTATTAAGAATCATAATGTGTCTGTCGATTGGTCTATGCACTCATCTGATGCTTCACCTCAATAAATATTGGACATGCCGATACTATATAGATTACGACTTTTCATTGCATGCCATTTTCTACAATATGATGAAGTATTAGTCCAAAAGATCACGCGAGTGTCTTCTATCGAATTACCTTTCTTTTTCTTCCAAGGCAATTAGCAATTATGCTTTAGTGTGATTTCCACATCAATAGGGGGAACCCAAAGAGCTCAAACAAGATCCCAAGACCGGAAAGGCTCCAATGTGATATCAATAAACAGCAGCTGTTCATCATTAATGTGCATAGCGTATCTGCTTGTATAATATGAAGTATCAAATTATTGGGTTATATTGCTTTAACCTTAAAAAAGACATTTAAAATTTCTTCTCATGCTCTAGAATGACAGATGATAACCTAAAAAATGGCATTCACATCCTACAGAAACATTATGTTAACCACTCTCAGGTCATGATGATATTGAACATGTATATATGCTCTAGAATGAATTGAAAACACAAAATTTGACATCTTGAGCAAGTAAATATTAAAGTTATGCAAATAATCAGGGAACTAAAAATATGATTTAAGCAAAAACAGACTTGTCTCCACTAAAAACCATTCAATTTTTTTTTTTTTTTTTACCTAAAGAAACGAGAGTAGACATATCCAACTCTAGCTCTTTTGAATGTTCTAATCAGTACAGAGGAAGGCTTCTGTTTGTTTAATAATGATATAATTGGATTCCCAATTGAACAAGCATGATATTACATACAGTTCAACAATGCCACAAATGATCTACTGACAGGTTTTGCTTCCTCCAAGCAAATCAGTATGACTTATATAGGCCCATGAATGGTTTCTCTCTTTCTTCCATTCTTTTCCTTGCGGCCTCCCTTGCTTTTAGAGCCTCGGCTTCCTCTTTTGACGTCACCTTTGCCTTCCCATCATCCCTTTTTCTCTTGTTAACAGCAACTGATGATGGCTTCCCTTTAACAGCTCTCGTGGGGTTCAGAGGTGTTGAAATGACCAACCCCGGAGCTGGGCCACCTTTCGATTTGGAAGCAGCTCCATTTTCTAAAACAATGTAATCATTCATAACTCTTGTGAAATTGGGATATAAAGCATAATAAAGTTTTGACATGATCTGGCAGCAAACTAATATGAACTCAAGAGTCAACTAATGATGCATAAAGGCCATGCAAGATCCAGGGAATGGTTCAGCCAGGTCCAAAATGGGAGTCCCATCGACCTGGTGCTCACTCAGCCCAACATTAGATCATCAGGCATGCGACCAAGCCAACCTCTACTGCTGTGTAAGACTCTGGCCAGTGTGCTCATATAAGAACCTTGACTCAAGATCAAGCTGTGATATTCTTGAGAATAGTACAACTTACGGGGACCATTTTAATTAGCCACCAATAATGATTATGGAGGGTGTTCCAAAAGGGTGAATCCAAATTGTTGCATGGTACATCCAATTAAAAGATAGAGAGAACTAAACAAATAACACAAAAATATTTTAATTGTAAGTAAGAACTATCACAGAGAAATTAAACGGTAAACATATATAGCAAGGGAATCAGCTGATAGGTAAAAAATGTCAAATTTCAGAAGAAATTTTGCCTATAGGAAAATATTTTAGACACCCACTTGATTTGATATGAGAATCACACCATGTCAGTATGTGTTACCGACAGGATCGACCAAGGATATGGGCCAATTTGTCCTTCCCAGAACTTAAAGCCATTTCTTGTAGAACTGCTTTGGTATGATCCAATTATTACATGAGCAAAACTAAACATATTTGCATCCATTAACCAATTAGATGCTACACGGTGGACCTGGGTTCAGGTCAGCGGACAAATAGGCACAACGTTTGGGATCATTAGCTTATAACTTCAAGGTCTCAATATAAACCTAACAAGAAGTATGCTGAACTCCGTCAGATAAGAGACAATTCAGACTGCTGGCAGGCAAATTGGCAGCCCTGCCATACCATGCACAACAGCTGCAGAAGAAACTCTAAATATTACCATAAGACATGCATGGAATGGCATGGTAACCGAAAGGAAAGCACCATTCCCATGCAAGTGACCGTTCCATGCATATCAAGTTCAACTAAAGTGATAGCAGACTAGTCGGCATATAATGTTCAGAACATATATTGAAAAATCTTGTGATATTACCATTTATAGTTGCAGCTGAACATTGGGCTTCGTCTGTCTTTTTCTTTTTTGAATCCAATCCAGTGCTGGTATCAACTGTCTGGAAAGAAGCTAGATCCTTCTGGTAACTCCGTTCCGCTTTCTGCATGACACATAGAATAAAAAGACTAATAAAACAATTCAAATGTGGTAATGCATTATCTTAACATCAATGCTTAAGGTTCAAAGAAAGCTTACTGCTTCTATTTCCTTTAGGGCACGAGCTGCTGCTTTTTGTTCTTTCTCTCTGGCAGCACTCTCCTTTCTCATGGTGGCAAGCCTCTTAGCAACATTGTCCTTGTGGCGCTGACCCAGTTCATGAGTTCTGATGCTCAAAGGATTGTTCGCAATATATATCTTGCAGAAATCACACCATTTGTTTCCTTGACTAACCCAATACTGCAAAAAATGCAGAAAAAGAAATCATATACTGCTCCTTTGGAGCTTGTGCAGACAAAAGAAACAAATGTCTCTACGAACCAAACCCGATTTTTGTTTGGCTACGGTGACCAAATGTAGTTACAACAGTTAGCAAAGAATGTAACATAATGCTGAAAGAATAAGTAGAAGATTGACAAAGGATTCACAAGAATCTTCGTTCCTATAAATATTGAACATATGACTTGAATTCAGAAAATCAGGGTGAAATCAGGAAACTAATAGTGAGTCGTGAACATACACAGACATTAACAAGGCCTAGACATAAACTCAATTACATTATAACAAAAATACATTTGTTGTGACTTATAAATTTAAACAAAGGGAGTACAGATTAAAATGGCTCTCAAAGGATCAGCAATTTTTAGAAGCTTTCACATTTTTAGTTAGGCTCACCAATGGTTCTGCAAGAGGAGTCCTCTGGCTGAAGATATTTCATAGCAGTGGGTGTAATTACAGGGAAAAAGAGGGACAACTAACAAGATTTAGTCTTATTAGAAAAAGTTGTTAAAATTGTATTATTTTCTAAGTATTTGTTTTCCAGTGAACATAACTCTAATCACTATTGCTGTTAATGTAAAATAACTACCTATGTTAATGTAATACCTAAGTTAGTTATTAACACTTAAATTCAACGAGAGTACTTATTCAACATAATTATAACTTCCGAAAATCTAGCATGTCTACGTAAATGATGGTAAGACGATAAAAATGACACTGCATAAAAAGTTACATCAATAAATATTGGTACAATATTTGGAAAAAGAGAAATATTTGGAGAACAAGGTCCCATTTCTTTCCTTCTAAATCTTGTATCATATTGGCAGGCAGCATTCCTCTGAGGTGTAAATAAATAAAACCGTTCTGTTTTGGTCTTTTTGACTGGCAGGGATTTCCCTATGACTTCTCCAACTGGTATGTCAATACGGAAAATTTCCTCGGATGTTCCTCATGTTATTTTCTCAAAAAGATATTAGATCACTGCAGAATGCCTGTGGTGCATTCACACATAAACACACCAGGAGAAAAACAGAAAAACAGATACAAAACCACTACATATATTCATACTTGTTTCTTTGCTTTGTTTCTCATGATATTTTCTTCAAAAGATATTAGGCCACTGCAGGAACCTTCAATTATGAAAAGGATAAGTACACAACGCTTGTGGGGCATTCACATATAAAAGCACCAGGATAAAAAAGAAAAACCACCATATATGTTCATACTTGTGTTTATTGGTTTCTCTGCTACAAGTTTGCTCCCATCCCTCACAATTTCCTTTGTTTTATTTATATATTAGTCATCGGGTGGCATAAATATTAATAATAATAGACTAGGTTTCATCTAACTTGATACATACTATGATTAAATAAGCAAAAAAAAAAATTGTCATACTTGTGCTTCTTAGTTTCTCTGCTACGAGTTGGCTTCCATCCCTCACTTTCCGTTGTTTTATTTGTATATTAGTCATGAGGAGGCATAAATATTAAATAATAATAGCCTAGATTTTATCTAACTTGAAACACACTATGATTAAATAAGCCAAACAAATGTCATGCATCATTCCAAGATCTTAAATTCTATTCTTTGTTTCAATAACTTATGCCTTCTTTTGTTAAAAGACTTTACAGTTCATACGTCACATTTCCAATTTTTCCAACAGTTCTGAACTCCTACCTTCTATAAAATCTTCTACTTTTCAACAAGTTCACCTACAAAAGTTTATTACAAAATATATTCAGAATTTGTCGCCTTGCATCATGTAAACAAAGATAGCAAACATATAGTATAATTTATACTACTAAGTAAAATACAAAAAATGGCATTGTCACCATCACTTTGCAAATCCTATTTTTCAAGCTCAAACTTGAAATGCGTCTTTGCGCTCAATTTGTTTTCCATCAAATGCAACTGAAGTTGTATATTTTCCTTCTTTGTTTTCTTCATTGTGTTCTTTTGATTGTTCCCCTTTTAATATTGTGCACTCTCTTTTCATGTGTCCAACTTATCACAATGATAGCATTTCAATCTTGATCTGGGTTTGGACCTTCCTCTTGACTTGTCATGTGTCCAACTTATCTCTCCCCCCTATTTTATATAACAAGTGCGTCAGATTGGTAGAAAATGAGTTGAGACCAAAGTGGCCAAATTCAGTTCATATTCAACACACAGATAGATGAGCATGATGAGACCAATGTCAAATCAGATAAAATCACAAATTTCAAGTTTGTTGGATGCCCTTTATAATTCTGTATCAACCACATGTTGTCAAGACCTAGATGCATGAAATGTCTTCGTCATATCAAATCAAGAATTTTAGCACCCAAAACTGAAGAACTTTGTTATATATACACATTAATGTATATATGTGCCTGTATATATGTACACCGATATGAGTATATGCATGCATACACCTGTCACTGTAACACTAACAACCTCATACATAGTGCTCTGCAGCTCATTCATGCCTTCTCCAACGACATCAACATGTGACTAAAGACACAGAAGAAATGTAACCAGACATCCAGAGAGATCTAAATTGTTTTTGAAAGAATCAGTCTCTTACCAATGGACCGCAACTTCACGACATGGTGCAAGTTAGTTTCACATACTGAAACAGCGTCATCAAGTGCCTCAACTCAATTTTCTACTAATGAAAACGATAAACCTAAAGAAACCTCATGGTTTCCTCGTCTGTTCCAACAATCACCAACCGAGACAAGAAAAACCACGTATTTTATCCTCCAAATCTTATGTGCAGCTTTCACATCGTCCAATTAAATAAACGATTTTGGAAAGAGATGCAGAAAAAGAAAAAAAAAAAAACAAACCCTAACCGGAAGAATCACATCGATTCAAACGAAGAGCGAAAGAGCAAGCGAGAGATAGTTAGTTACCTCTGTCATGCTGGAGACGATCGGGATTAACTTATTTCGAGAGAAAAGATCGAGATTGGGGATCGCAGTTCTCGATCGAGGAGATAGCAAGGATCACGAAGACGAGCGAGCCCTAAGCTAGGGTACCGAAGGCCGGATTCATTCACAAAGCAAACAAAAACAAAGCGAAAGGAATACCGACCGGAACGGATCGAATTGTGCCCTATAAGATCCGTATCCGTATCGGATCCGAACTGGAAATATAGTTGAATTTACGAGTGAGGCACAAACTTAAAATTAATATATTTCTTTTGTTATTTTTATAAGTTGCTGCAACACATGAGATATGTGTGTTGGGTAAGTAAAAAACAAAAAAAACTCCATAATAAAATTAAATATAATTTAATTAATAAAATAAAAAAGTTCAGAAATCATCAAGAATTGTGTTTGACGTTGTCCTAAGAAAATGATGCCATTTAAAGAAGGTTTCAATATGATGCTAACAAGTTAGTTGATTGGTTGGTCAAGGTGTAAATTAAAAAAAATAAAAAATGTATTATTGCATAAATGAAGCTTAAATGCAACCTCTATCTATGTAAAGATATGGGATGGGTATAACTCTTAAAGAGATACTACAAATATTTTTTTTAGACATTTCAATTTTATTTCTTTCGACTCTCTTTTTATTTTTCATGTTCTTACTTATATATATATATATATATATATATATATATATATATATATATATAAATCTAAGTTTAAAAATAATATTATTTCTGTTCTAGTAATATATTCATCTTTCACCCTTTTTATTTAAGAAGAAAAGAAAGAATAATTTCATGAAACACTAACCTAATTAAGGTCTCGGGTCATTACTATGACAATCGAGCATACTTGAAGAGTAAGAATTTTTTTTTTTATGATGTAATGTGGTCAAAATAGGCAAATATATGTTTGGCTGATGAAGTAAGTAAGATGATTTAACTCACGATGAGAACCCCACTTGAAAATTTTATTCTTTTATATATGGAAATGCATCCGATGAGTAAGTTATATTGAGCATCTAAACCAAATCTATTTATTATGTATTGAGAGACAAACAAGTTTTACTACTACTTGGATTGGAAGTCATACTCTGACTAGTAATGAACATCTTATCATTATTTCTTTAGACAAATTCGCAAGTCCTTTACAATAATTTTTAGAATTTAATTAGTCTCTAAAAATCCTAAAATAGATGTAGCATAACTTGAATTAGTCACATTGTTGGTCAAAGTGAATTCTAAGACATGCGAATAAGATATTAATTTTTCTTACGATTATTAGATGTACCCTAATCCTGCACTATTTGGAAACAACAACAAAAAAAAAAAACTAAAAAGTTATATTCAAAACTCTCAAGAATCCCTATAGTTAAGGCTTTAATGTTAATGCTTTGTAACTTACACTTTTCTTCTTTTCTCTTCTCCTGAGTTCGTATTAATTATTATCACTGTTAGTAGATAAAATCGTTATAACAATATTAGCATAATGGTTAGACTATTGAGGGAAATACTAAAATTTTAATTTTTTTAATCTTCTATTTTCTTATATAAATAGGTATGAGTGAAGGAATAAATGTGTGCACTTCATTTTTTTTTTCCTAATCTCTTCTCTCATTTCTATCATGGTATCAAAGTACTATTTTTTATCATCGAGCTAAAGGTATGAAATAAATCAGATTGATTTTTTGATCAAAAGCAATATAAAAGAGATTGTTTCTTTTCACTATCAAATGGCAGCCTCTTGCTACCTCTATTGTTTCGCAAATGATCGAGGCGTCGACGACACTATCGGCCTCAACGTTGCTTGCCATCGGTTTACCGTTTGCTCATTGGTGAACAAGTGAGGAAGGATCACAGTCAGAAGTCTCACAGCATTGCTTTCATTGTGGGTTTGGTTGTCATCTCTTCCTCATTGCTATAGCTGTTGCTGCAAAAACTCGCTGCCTCTTCAGATTTGTCGATCGTCTAAACTTACCCTTCGCCTCCGCCAATGGACTTTGCCAGAGGGGGGGGTTCATCCGCCATCTCTATCCTCAACCACGACGTTGCCCTTCCCCTGTGTGCTCGCTCTGCTATGCCTTTGCAACCCCGCAGCTAGAACGTCGTCTTTGCTCATTCATCGAGTGCACCTCTAAGGGTCACTGCTCGCTTCCACCATTAGCCTCCATCGTCACCGCCATCTTCCTGGTCACCTCTCCTCTTCGGTGCAGATCCCCCTCTGCATCGTCTCTATAGCATCAACGAGTGACCGCAGAACTCCATCTCTTGCGGTCGCTGCCCTCAACAAATCTAAACACCTTATTGTTCTTCTGCAAGAGATGCATCACTCCCACTCGTTGCTGCCGACGCCGACTCCTGCGCCCCCTCCTTTCGCTCGCAACCATCAAAACAGAGTAACAATTTCTCTGTTTCTTCTATTGCTAAGAATGCCCCAGAACGATTCCCCTATTGTCAGTGAAGGTTCTCATCACTCCAGAGGCCTGCTTCGACCGACCGTTCTGTGTGGAGCAGGTGGGAGAAGAAGGGGTGGGGCGATCGCTCATTGCCCCTCCACTTCCGCCTCCGAAGACAACGATGATAGTCGCTACCGCCTTCTTCTTCCCCTATTGCTACCATCCTCACAACGCTTGTCTGTTATCAAAACTACCGCAATATTATGGCCGTAGCCTCCAGGTCAAGTTCTACACTCATCCAACTGCTATCGCCGGGCCACTACCATCGTCCTCCAAGCCATCAAAATAGAGCAATTGCTGCTCTGCACCTATCCAACAGTTGCAACCCTCCAGCATCCTCCTTTGCAGCCACTCCCAACCGTACCATGTTGTCATTGTTGCTGCATTTCCTTCTTCTCTTGCTACAGCATCCTCCAGTTCCAGCAATCTGGTCCTCCACACGGCTGATCTGCGATAGACATTTCAGCAATACAATTTTTTAAGATCTAACCGAAATAGTGATTGGTATTCTTTCTCACAATATCTTCATTGTCTACCTCTTACATTCTTGTCACTATCCCCACAGGAAGCAGTAGTACTTCTTAGAATACAGGACTTGTCTCCATCAATGCTGTAGTCCTTATCCCTTTCAAATTAACCAAAGGAGGTAACTATGCATCTTGGTGTGCTCAATTCATTAACCTCCTCTTTAGATATGATTGATTAGGTTATGTTGATGGATATTTCATTGTCCACCAGCAATGGTTGACATCCTTGGGACAACAAGTTAAGTGCCAAATCCGGAGCATAAACTATAGTTACGTCAAAATCGTCTCATTTTTCAAGTGATTGAAACCTCTGTTGCTGGTTTTATCACACCGCTCATATCCTCTTGTGCTACTACTACTGAAGCCTTGTGCAAGCTATAAACTACATTGGCAAATCGCTCGTGCACTCGCATGCTCGGCTTCCTTTCTCATCTAATGAATACAAAACAAGAGGGAAGTACCATCGATGATTATCTCCAGAAAGATAAAGATTATCATCGATGATTCAGCTTTAATAGGACACAACCTCAGTGATGATGAAGTTATTGTCTACACCCTCAATGGTCTTGGGGCTGAGTACAAAGAATTGGCAATAGCAATATAGGTAGGCGACTCGTCGTTATCTTTTGATAAGCTATATAAGAAGTTGATTGACTACGAAATGTACTTGAAGCACGAAGACAAGGCACTAGAACCACCTATCACTGCTCAAGTAAGTCACAAATTTAAAAAGAAGAGTAATCAATTTTCTAAGTCTGTCAACAAAGGTCTAGGCGAGACATTGCCTTCCCACAATCCAAGTGGCAAATTAGTTCCCAACAACCTTGGCGTTTTACTCCTCTACCTCGATAACGAATAGTCTGCCAACTTTGTGATAAAGTTGGTCACTCTACTAAAACTTATCGATCTCGACCTTCAGTAATGATGCCCTAAGCGCATCATACTATTGCCCCGACTTCTGATCAACATTCCTGGATTATAGACTCTAGAGCCTCTCATCACATAACCTCGGATCTCCAGAACTTATCCCTTCATAATAGTTTTGGTGATAATGATGACATCATCATCGGTGATGGTAAACGACTTCTTATTACTCATACTGATTCCATAATACTTAATTCGCATACTCTCAACTTTACACCCGAAGTTGTGTTGTGCGCTTCTTATATTAAATGAAATCTTATTTATGTCTCCCAATTATGTAAATAAAATAATACCTTCATTGAATTTTTTTTCGACTACTTTCTTGTCAAGGATCTGAGCACGGGGGCATCACTAGTTCAAGGCCAGAGTAAAGACAATATCTACTAGTAGTTATCAATCTCTGAGCCCATTGTCTACTCTTCTGTAGTTGCTCCAATGGATGTGTGACATCGTTGTCTTAGTTACCCTTCTTCCTCAAATCAACAATAGTTTTTCTCTCATTATTCTCTTCCAGCTTTTAAAGCTAGCTCTATTTTTATTCATTGTGATGCATGTCTTAGCAATAAAAGTCATAGACTGCCATTTGAAACTTCTTCTATTTCTTATACACAACCATTAAAAATTTTATATACTTATGTTTGAGGTCATGCACCAATTATTTTATTTAATAAAAATAGATTATGTTATTTTTATTAATTATTTTACTAAGTATACTTAGTTTTACCCTCTTAAACAGAAGTCTGAGGTCTCCACAATCTTCCTTACATTTAAAAAAATGGTGGAAAATATTTTCTAATCCACCAATAAAATAGTTTATTCTGACGGTGGGAGTGAATACCAAACACTAACACCATACCTGTTAGCTTGTGGTATTCAGCATCTCAAGTCTCTCCCATACACTCATTAACTAGTTGGCTCAACCAAATGCAAACATCGGCATATAGTTGAAACTGTACTAATATTTCTCCTAAACCACTTGGACATCTTATGAGAACTCATTCTAAAAGTGGTATTTTCAAATCATATCATGTTCTCGACCTCAATAAGATTGTGACTCCCTCCGTTGAGACCTATGACCTATCACGATCGTTCAAGCCCAAAAGTCTTCTTATTGGCATCGAGTTATGTATGATGAATACTATGCATTCCTTCATAACTCTACCTGGACACTTGTTCCATTTCATCCCATATAAAATGTCATCGGGCGTAAGTGAATTTTTCGAGTTAAGTAGAACTATGATGGGTCCACTGCCAAGTATAAATCCTATTTAGTGGCCAAAGGTTTTCATAAACGTCTTAGTATTGACTTTACAGAGACATTCAGTCTTGTTATTAAATCCACGACAATCGATTGATTTTGAGTTTAACCGTTTCAAAAGTCTGGTATCTACGATAACTTGATGTAAACAATACCTTTTTACAAGGAACATTAACTAACGATGTGTTTATGAAGAAACTTCCTGATTTTCTTCATCCTCAATATCTGAAACATGTCTGTAAACTCTACAAAGCTATTTATGGACTTCATCAAGCTCCACGAGCCTGGTATAAAGAACTTGACTCATTTTTTATGTTAGTCGACTTCACCAATTCTAAGTCTGATACCTCCTTATTTATCTATTAACAACATGGCAGTACAATATATCTTCTAGTATATGTGGATGATATCATTATGATAGGTAATAACTCTATGGAGGTCATAATGTTCATTCAAAAGTTGACTGCTCGATTTTCCTTTAAAGATCTCAATCCCTTAAATTATTTTCATGGGTGTGGAGTCAATGTCTATCTCTTTGGGAGTCTTCTTCTTTCAATAGAAGTATATTTAGGACTTATTAGTGAAGACAAACACGAAAGATGTAAAGTTATTTTAACTCCTCTCTCTACTAATGAATCACTTCGGTTAAATGGTGACAGTCCTGCTATAGATCCTATAAAATATCGACAAGTAATTATCTCTCACCTGCCTAAATATCTCTTTTGTAGTTAACAAGTTGTACAATTCATGCATAAACCGTCTACCATACATTGGTTAGTAGTTAAATGAGTATTACAATATCTTAGTGGTACTCTTGACTATGATATATTTCTCTACAACACTCTCCACTCCAACTTCATGCTTATGTTGATGTTGATTGGGCTGAAAACTTTGATGATAGAACATCAACATCTTGGTATATCGTCATCCTAAGAGCCAATCAAATCAGTTGGAGTTCCAAGAAACAAAAGGCAGTTGCTCGGTCAACCACTAAAGCTGAGTATCGCTCTATGGCCACTGGTACTGTAAAACTTAATTGAGTAATGAATTTGCTCAAGGAACTTGACATCCACTCTGCTGTTACTCCTACAATATACTGTGATAATATCGGGGCTATCTACTATATGTCAATCTAGTATTTCACTATCGTATGAAATATATAGCAATTGACTTTCAATTTGTCCGAGATCAAATGATCAATCATCATATACGTGTTTCTTATATTCACACGACAAATCAACTGGCGGATTCTCTCACGAAGCCACACGTCAGAAACTTATTTTCACTTCATAGGTCCAAGATCAGCGTCCTTGATAGGAGCACGATCTTGCTGGGGCATGTTAAGAGATAAAATTATCATAATAATATTAGCAAAATAGTTAAACTGTTGAGAAATATCCTCAACTCCTAATCTTTTTAATCTTTTCATTTCCTATATAAATAGGTATGGGTAAATAAATAAATATATATAATTTATTTCTTTTATAGTCTTTCTCTCAATTTCTATCAATCACAAGGTTTTGTGAGGTCTAACATTTAAGTATCTTAGGGATTAAAAGCGCAACTCATGCACGTAGAAAATATCGAAGGGATTGAAGGAGAAATATTTGTCTACACATAATTATTCATTCAGAAGGGCATCATATAGGCTGCTCCCTTGATGCGTGTGAAGCATTAACCAACCTTTATGGAATTTAAAGTCTTTGGTGCACCGAATGAATCTTGTATCAAAATGTAACACTGCTTGTTAATTGGGAACATCTGTGATGATGCATGTTCGTTCTTCTCGAGGAGCATTGGTTGTGCCATATGCATACGGACTTCACGGACCTCAAGCACATCGAATTCATTCATGGCAGCTCTTCCTGCGAGCGAGCGAGCTATCCATAGCCTCCAACGTACGCAAATGTCATCTAGATTGACCATCTCTGAGACTTTATAAAGCCTCCGACATGCATGGTTGCTGGTTGTGTTCGTGCTATATGCAACTTTGTTCTTCGTTGTGGCATTGATTCCACCACATAGGCGATAGTTAGAATGTCCACCACCCCGGCGACGAGGCACCGCAGCGTTGCATAAACTGTAGACTGTCACCAGCTCTAATTTGCAGCGAAGTACTACGACACCTCTCACACACAGCTGGTGCACTCAAGCGCTGCTGCATCTTTGTGTCCCTCCATTCCACCACCTCAATCTCAGCAGACAAGAAGAAGTGCATCAAAGCCCACCTCATTCTCGACCATTGTTTTTTCTTTTGGTGTATCATGGTAATTAATTGGTAAGCCTTAGCGATAGCAATCAGGGATGGTGGTGCGATGTGATGGGGGATCCACTGGATTGCCAGTTCGCAGGTCATTTAGTAATAGTTCCCATTACTGCACCCTCCTCCTCCTAACCTCTCTCTCATCAAACCTCGCACACCCCCCCCCCCCCCCCCCCCACAGCACCTCTACTTGTTTTCCTCTATAAATACCAACTCATGAGTCGATCCAGATCCCATCACCTAGATCGAGTGGTTTCCGCAGCAAACCAGATCGCTGGAATAGAGATGAGGCCTCTATATCACCTCCTCTTGTCTGCAAGTCACCATGGCAGCTGGGTCAGGTAAACACTAACACCTTCTCAGTCAAAAAATCTTATATGTAATGCTTTCAACTCGTTTTGTTTCTTGGGTCGGATTCAGCATTCTGCGGTTCCAAGTGCAAGGTGAGGTGCTCCAAGGCCAGTCTGCAAGACCGGTGCATCAAGTTCTGCGGGTTGTGCTGCGAGGCCTGCCGGTGTGTGCCGTCGGGGACGTACGGCAACAAGGATGAGTGCCCTTGCTACAGGGACAAGTACACCGGGGAGGGCGTCAGGAGGAGGCCCAAGTGCCCTTAGTTAAGACCAAGCTGTCCGGAGTCGGAGAGAAGAGACTTCTTTGTCATCTCCCTAGCTAGCTTCTTCCGAATGGTTGCCGTCTGGTGTTGTGATGGTGTGTCGATTATGAACAGTGCTGCCGTTCCTCCTCCTCCTCCTCCTACTGCTACTACTTAGGCTTGTAGAGAGAGATTTGTTGTGGTTGGATGGATAGTTCTTCAATATTCAATTGCATTGTTTCGCTTGCTGCATGGCATCCTCGATCATTGCTCAGCCATGGGTGGATTCCGACCGTTCTTAGCTGTCCCTTCTCCTTTACCGCGGCGGAAGGTCTTCCTTCCCGAGCAAAAGCAGCGAATGCTGAGAGGAGGGGTCAGATTCGTGCAAAGAAAGGTGTGGTAGGCGTCATCGAGATCGGTGCCGGCGATGGCCCAGACAGCTGGAAGTCAGATAGATGGCCATTTGGTTACGTACACTCGACCATTTAAGACGCCAAAAGCTCCACAGCCAAACGCTCCTTTTTCTTGGCATTAACCTCCGCCCACAGGACGACATGATGCGATTTGAATTCAAACATGCAGAAGATTTTTTTTTGTTTATTCGTGATGATGTATATTTGTATAGATTTTGAAGAAGAATTTTTTTAAAAAAAAATTCTATATTTAAATAAATTATTTAATTTCTTGTTAGAAAAGAAAAAGGAAATGTTATTTTATCAACAAAAGATATTTCTCCATTATAATCATTGAAAGCGGAATTTTAGGTCACGCATAAATCAAAAGAAACCTTAAGTGAAAATTAAGTAATGGGGAGAGATGATAAATAAATAGGGAAAGAATTGTGGATGCTTACTCCATCATCATACGATCCTGCAAATAAGTATTAATTACTATAGTTTTCTTGGACTAGGGTTACTATCTCCGACTAATCCTGGCATAATTAAATCGAATTATTATCATTATTTTTGTGCTTACTTTTTTTTTTTTTTTTCGTCTCAATAGAAACATTAGGAGCCATCGTCATGTATTGAATCAAATACAAATTGTCA
Organism: Ensete glaucum; assembly: GCA_021527575.1. NCBI lineage: Eukaryota > Viridiplantae > Streptophyta > Magnoliopsida > Zingiberales > Musaceae > Ensete > Ensete glaucum. The sequence continues at coordinate 1,277,543 of CM038558.1, read as the reverse complement.
TGTATCTATGAGTTCCGTGTGAATTGAGGGTGGCTCCTCCCCTCCCCCCACGGTTCCACCTCGGCCGCGGCCACCTACTGCGGCGGCGCAACCCAAGTGCAGGTTTAAAGAAGAGGGAGAAGGCCTAGTTTTCCTTCCCCAACATGGACGGTACTGCATGCAGATGGTGGCTCCATTAATGCTCTTTTCAACTCTTCCCAAGTATTGTTTTCCACTTCGGCTTCATTTACTGCATGCCATTGTACCAGAAAATATATCCATGGAGTCGATGCTGATGAGCAAAGCAAATGTGGCACACTGCATGCATGCGTTGGGTGATCTGTTGTTCTTCGAGGTTGGATGTTGGTCGAGTTAGACCTCCTCCCAACCAAAGCTTCAGTGCCGTGTGGTGGAAGCTCGCACCACACGTCGTGAATTAGTAGCGGCGTGGAATTAAGCATGACACGATCTGATGATGAAGAGAAGGGGGGGGGGGGGAGTCTGTATATAAGCGGAGAAGATGGAGCGAGCTCTCTCCATTTCCAGCGTTTCATTTCCGTCTCAAAACTTGGTCGCATGTCGACGAGCAGCCAATCCACATCCTCAGCTCCCCACCCCACTACCACCACCACCACCACCACCACCACCAACACCACCACCACCTCTCCCTATCTCTTGCACAGAGTTATACCTTCCCCCTCATGTCACCTTGCCAACATGCGGTCCGTGTCGTGCTCCACCTCCCCCAAAGGCATCGCCGCCATCGTCGGCGTCGGCCCCAAGCTGGGCCGCTCCGTCGCCAGGAAGTTCGCCCAGGAAGGCTACACCGTCGCCATTCTCGCCCGGGATCTCGGCGAGCGATTCCTCTGTCTCCCCATGCTCTCGCTCCGCCCATCGAGTTTGACGCTCCCCTCTTACTTTTTTCTGTTCCCCTTCCTTGTGTGCTTGCAGCTAAGCTGTCTCGGTTCGCCGACGAGATCGCTTGCGAGGCGAAGGCCCAGGTGTTCGCCATCCGCATCGACTGCTCCGACTCCAAGTCGGTGCGCGAGGCCTTCGAGGGCGTCCTCTCCCTCGGCTTCGTGGAGGTGCTGGTCTACAATGCGTCCGAGCCGCCCGTGACGGTCCCCCCTACCAACTTCACCGCCATCACCGTCGAGTCCTTCGAGCGCTCCCTCGCCGTGTCCGCCGTCGGAGCCTTCCACTGCGCCCAGCAGGTAGGCATGCACCGACACATCTGCTCACACAGAAGCTTGGGATGAACTCGGCAACCTTGTTTGATGAAGGTTATTCCGGGCATGGTCGAGAGGGGCAGAGGCACCATAATTTTCACCGGTTCTGCGGTGTCCCTCAGTGGCTTTGCAGGCTACTGTGGACTGAGTAAGAGCATCTGATCCCAAAGCAAAAAAGTAAGGGAATCCTTGTGATCGACTGCAATGGTCCTCATGCTAACGTTGCAGGTTGTGGGAAATTTGCTCTGAGGGGACTGTCTCAAAGCCTCGCAAGGGAGTACCAATCATCGGGAATCCACATCGCCCATGTAGTCATCCACGGCGATATCGGGGCTCCAAGGTCAGCTTCCGTCCTTGCAAAACAAAGACACGGCTACTGATGCAGAAGGCACCACAACGATTTAGTGATCCTTGTTTTGCCACTGCGTTGGGTGTTGTCTCAGATCATCAAGAGGCGATCATAGCACGACGGCATCAATGGATCCAGATGCACTGGCACAGACATACTGGCACATTCATGTGCAGGACAAGGGTGCGTGGACGCAGGAGATCGACCTGCGATCGTCTTCCTAAAGAGGAGCTTACTTAGTAGCCTGTTGATTGCAGGCACTGTAAGAAAACGATTCCATGAATCTATGGTGTTAAGGGGTAGAATTGATTGCAGACACTGTAAGAAAACGATTCCATGAATCTATGGTGTTAAGGGGTGGTGGTGGTGGTGGTAGAATTGATTGCAGACACTGTAAGAAAACCGATTCCATGAATCTATGTATCAATGATTGCTCGGGAATTGGTTAGTGGAGGGAATGATGCAGCATATATGGCTGTGGAGGAAGAGTCGTGTCACTTTCGAGTGCACACGATTTGTGTTGTGATTCACTCTTGAGTGTGATGTTGTTGGTGATGATTCATGTTTTGGTGTCAATCATTGATAGGACGGAAGAGGTAGAATTGTGATTTGATGAATCCAAAGCATTCTGAGGAGACATATATATTTGGGGAGCTATCAATCATTCGACTTTTGAGGGAAAAGGAAACGTGTCATGCTTTAGAGGGTTACTACAGAACAATATTTTGGTACCTAATTTAATAAAGAGAGAGAGAGAGAGAGAGAGAGAGAGAGAATTAGTCTAATTTTAAAGCCATAGATGATAGTTACAAAATTTAATTATTAAGACTACTTTCATATACTTACTTCTATTGTATGTAACCTATACAATTACTAGTGTAGAAAAAGAAAATGTTGGCGATAATGGTGATGAAGATGTTAAAATAATTTTAACTTCGTTTGTTTTTGTTTTTCTTCTTGCAACTCTTTCATGTTTTTTCTACCGATTCCATATACCTTCTTCACTGTACTCAACAACAACAACCATGTTTATAATAAATAACCTTTGAATTGTTAGGATCAAATAAATTTATAGTCATTAGATTTAGCCTTTTTCTTACTTAGGCATATTTTTGGTCTTGATCATGCTTTTTACCATATTAAGAATCATCCAGTTTTTTTCTCTTCACCATATTATTTTATTTTGGAAAATATGATGCTATCAGTTGATATCGAATGTCATGTTCATTATAAAAATCTTCAAATGTTTTGAGGTGAATTTTACCACCTCGATCCGAGAGGATGGTTTTGAACTTGTTGAACATGCTAGTTTTTTTTTTTTTTTTTTAATACTAATCGTATGTTGAGATCTTTGAAGTTGAAGTGGTCAAGCCTAAAGTGCCATTAGCTATCAATAGGTCTTCACACAGGTCCTTAAACATTGTGGCTGATTAATGGTTAAAATAAATAATGTATTATTTGATATCTTCACTCGAGAAATCAACTGATTTGTGTTTCTTCTAATAATGAATTATTTATCTTTCATCTGAACATTATAACCATTTTCTAATAGTTGTCAAAAGATTAAGAATATTATTCTTCATATTAATATATAATAAATATTTAAAATAAATTGATAACTTTCATCTTGGAGACAAATCATTATGTTACATTTGGTTCTCATCCACACCTTTGAAAAGTCTCCATTCACTATTTTATGCAATTCTATGTATAGATTTTTATAACCTTCATCTTAGTGTTTAGTAATAGCATTTGACAATATATATATATATTGCCACTTTAGTGTCTAGTAATAACATCAAAATTTGGAATAATTGTATCTTCTCTTTCTTGTTTTTGTTTTTAATTTTGATTTTTTTTTCTTATTGTTTTGTTCCTCTTCCTCTTTCTCCATATCCTCTATCATGACCACAATCTCTTCTATCTCCTCGACCTCTTCCATGACCATGATCACTTGAACCTTCATTTCCTTCTTTCAAAATGAGTTTTGTTTCCACTACATCTGGTTTCTTGGTGGTGACTAAATAAATGTTCATGTACTTAAGAAGAACTCATTAGCTCATCAATAATCAACAAACAAGATTTGCAAAGAACTCATTAGCTCATCAATGATCATAAACAAGATTTGGGTGCTGGGGGAGGAGGGGGAAGGGTTCCATGGCAAATGATACAAACACTTGTTGAGACCGGCAAAACTACAGACCCCCATGCCCATTGACATAAAGCAATAAAACCATAGCAGCAAAATAATAAATTGGATAATGCTGCAACCTGTCCCTCTCATGGAATCCACAAAAGTTAAAGCTATAGAAAACTGTGCACAAAGATCTAACCAAGGAACTTTACTTGTGATTCTGGAGAGGGTATCTTCCCCGAGCTAGCTTTCCTTCAGCTTTTGATGAGCAATGAGTAGCAGAACAAAAGCCATTGATGTGGTCCGAGATGCCTCTTTTGCAAGTATACGAGATGCCCATTGTGAACTCAGTTGATGAAAGTAAAGGAGTCAGACTTCGTAGTGGAGAACAGTTGTCTCGTTGCCAAAAGCTTCGTTCACAAGTGCAGGAGATACCGAGAGGTGTCGATCACACGAGATGAGTAGCCCGGTCCCCTCACCCACTGGTCCTGCAGGTCCCTTTCATGCATGCGTGGCAACAGGATCACCAATTAGATCGCAGCTAGGATGTCCCTGGTGGCTACAAATGACTGTCGTTAATTGCTATAAATCTAGGTCCCAAAGATCTACAGTTGAAAAAAAAAAAAAAAAACCAAGCAAACAAAAGCGAGATTCATACACTCGAAAACTTAAATCACTGAATCTCAGTCATCATTAAAAATTGCAATCGTGTATTACTCGGGTGTCATGACAGACTATTTGATTGGCCACAAAGCGCTATCTTTGAAATGTTGCATCACAAAAAACCGCAGTTGTAGTCCATACTTCCCTTTCCTTTCTAATGACCTGTATCGGAAGTCTGTGTGTACATTTCTTGTGGACTCGGTGAAGATTCCCATGATATGGGGACTAACATTATGTTTGCTCTGAAGCCCCTGCCTAACTATTGAAAGTAACAAGAGATTAGCTGAGGACACTGTATAGCAGATAGAGATCGTCTAAACCTTTATCCGTATATGATGATTATGATCTTTGGCACAAGGATATACCCTAAATCACTAATATTGGCGCTAATGACTAGTTTGTTTCCTTTACAAGTTCTCAAGAATTTTTCAATCAAACTGAGATCACCAACGGGTGACAGCCCCTCCTCGTCTTGTTGCATCATTAAAATATTTCACAAAATTCGGAAGCACATAAATAAGACTATTTATTTCATCAAAATATTTCACTAAGACACCAGTCCAACTCCAATCTCCATCATTTCTATCATGGGAATCAATTCAAGTTATAGCTGGGGTTTTCAGCATCTATCAGAACATTAAACCTAAAATAAATGTGAAGAATTTGAATTGATCTCTTCCAATACATGGCTGATCAAGCTTTCATTAGATATCTTCACAGTAGTAAGTGCATTATGAATATTCATAACCTGATATCATCAATTGATTGAATCTGACTTGTTTTCGCAAGAAATTAAACCCATCAAACACCATATAGAAATTGGCTAATATAGCATGATAGACCTGGACCAGGACAATCTCGCGATGACTCCATTATCTTTTTTGAATGTCAAAACAACCACAAGAGGGTGTGATGCTAGAAGACAAAGGAGATAAACAAATATTCTCTTTGAAATCCTAGAAACAAATCCTCCAGTTTTTGTGATCTTAAATCACATGGCTTGTCATAGACATTGTTGGATCAATATCCTTCTCACTTTCCCTCAGTATACCTATCACAATAGAAAAATAGCTGGCTATCTCACTAGCCATACCAATCATTTCTAGCTCCAACAAACTTACCAGGACCGAACACAAATAAGTTTATGGAATTTCAAACTCAAAATAATTCCGGAGCAATGAAAGTTAATCGGACAAAGACAACACCGTTTAATAGAGGAACTTTCAAATGCTAACCTACACTAATTTTGGTCATAAAATAAATGGTAGACTACCTTTGTACAACCACTAGCAGTACTATGTTCCCTCTCTGATAGGCCTGTAAAGAGGATGTTTATGACAGAATGTTGAATAATTTGCCTTGTACAGTTCAGGATCACCTTTAGCTGGTAATGAAAACAAAAGAGAGAGAGAGAGAGAGAGAGAGAGAGAGAGAGAGAGAGAGAGTATTTGACAATTGACACTCCAATCTGATCTCACTAAATACCGACTTTTAATGAAATTTGAGATAAGGATAAGCCTTTTCCTCATCCTCCTTATGTAGTACGTATAATTTTCCAAACCCAGATATCCTGACCTTGGATCCAGGAAAACCAAACAGAAAGTTGATGCATAACTTAGCTCGCATGTGCATCCAAATAGTTAAGTTACATAATTCATTCATCATATTCATCTCATCTTTTGCTTTGTGAAGATGTAATGACAAACAATTATGGATTCTTAAAATAACTTGCAAATCCTAAGAAGAATTTTAGGACAACTCAGATCAAAATGTGTTCTTGTATACTAGTAATGAAAAAAGAATATTCCAACTAGCTGTCCATATAATTCAACAACTAGATTTCTTGCATGCAAAACACAAGAGAAGAAAAAAAAAAAAGATGAGTAATAGAAAATACTGTGAAGGTTTCCAACCAAAATAAACTTTCTTGCAATCTCAACCATACAAACACTATTCTTTTCAAATGAATATACAACAACAACAAAAGTGTAATGTCCTAACTATTTGGGGTCGACTATACGGATCGTTACTAGCCATTGAATTCTACAAAAGTTTATATCTTTAATTAAATTAAAAGCATTATAACCTTTATTTACAGTTTCTAACAGCCTCTTAGATTTTCCTCTACGTCTCCTTATACCACGAACATTAATTATCTCATATTTTCTAACTACAACATCTATAAGTCTCGTCCGCATGTGTGTATTATAATATTTTAAATAATTTTATCTCATTTTATCCTATATCACTGTTATAATATTTTCTTTTCTATCTTTTCTAATTTCTACACATCCACTGAATCATTGTCATTTCAGTAATGCAAACATATGTATATATTCCTTGTTATATGTCCAACACTGAAATCCATAAAGTATTGCTAGCCTAATCACTGTCATAATTCTGTTGTTCAATTTAAAAGATGCTCATATCACATGACACTCCTAACACTCCTCTCCACTCTATACATACAATTATCAACAATATTTTCATCAATTTTTCCATCTTGTTGAATAGTTAATCCACAATACCTAAAACTTTTGCATATTGAGACTTCTCATCAATCAAACTTAACTATACTCTTGAATCATTTCTTAATATTATTAAAATTATATCTTACATATTTAGTCTTAGTCTTAATTAATTTAAATATTTAATTTTAGAGTTTACCTTACCTTAATAACTTAATTTTAGAATTAATTTCATTTAAATCATTATCAAATAAAAATAATGTCATCAGCATATAAATACACCATGAGGTCTAAAGAGTATGTGGTTAGTAAGTTCGTTCATTATCAAAGTAAAGGAAAAAAAATACATAGATCTTTTTGTGATCCTATACTAATAAAAAACTCACTAGATTTATATTTAATAGTTCTAATATTAGCGAGTATACTATCATACACCTTTCTTTTTAACACATACAATAATAAATCCCTACGTCCTTTATCATGGACCTTTTCTAAATTGATAAAAAAACATATGCAGATCAGAGATTGATAATAAAAATTTTAAAAAATATCTCTCACACCTCATCCTATGTTTAATCATTCTTTTCCAAAATTTAAAATTTTGATTTAAAATCTTAATTTCTTTGTTATTAAAACAATTTTGGATATCTTCCTTATTCCTATAAATTGGCATTGGATAACTCTTCCTTTATTCATCAAATAGTTTTTACATTACGAAATTTTATTAAATAAACTAGTTACCCAAACAATTTCTTTATCTCATAAACTCTTCCAACTCCCAATTAGAATACATTGGTTCTTAATCTTACATATTTTTATTTTTTCAAAACTTCTTTTACCTTACTTCCCTCAGTTTTATAAACAAAATTATCATTACTAAATAGACAACTATTATGTATATCTGTAGAGTTAAGTTATTTGCAGAATATTCATTAATAATTTATAAGAAATGATTTTTTCCATCTTCCCTTAATTTATTTATCATTAGCAAGTATTTTTTTATCTTCATCTTTAATACATCTAACATTACCTAAATTCATATTCTTTCTTTTTTAACTTTAAAAATTTAAAATATATCATGTTCACCATCCTTATTGTAACTTATAATAAGTAAGCCTTGATTTTACCATACAACTCTTTTGGTTTCTTGCTATAAAATTTTCCTCATAGTTAAAATTTTGCCAATCTTTAAAGTAGATGGTCTTTTAGTAGTAATTGTTATTTAGACTTCCTTACACCATCTCTCTGACAACTACACCTCTATCTTTAGATTCCCGAACAATCTCTTTGGTCATGCTCCTAATTTTCAGTTGACTACTATAGACTCAACAAATAAATCCTTTTAAAATTCAATCATACCTTTAAAAAAGGAATAGCTATAAGATAGACTTCCTTTATTGAAAACACTTTTCAATCAATTAGAACCATACCAAAAAGCAATTCGATCAAATCTTAGGTCACTGAGTTCATAGTCGGATTGCATGTTTAATTTAAAAAAATTAAAATATATAAAATGATAAAAAATTTAAAATATCAAAATTAATAAAAAATAAACAATCTTAGACAAATGAATATAAAACTTCAGTCGTGTGGAATATAATAAAGATAATAACATCAACCATCACTAAAAACAAATGTTTATCATAATTAAATAATGCATGATAATTTTTAATAGGTTTAAAAGCGAACATACAGTTCAATTGCTTAAGTAATGATATGGATGTAAAATATATGTAGAACGAAATTTAAAGGAAGATTATGTTAATAAATTGAAGTATAACTAGAAGAGATGACAAATTGTATATGATCATAAGGATGAGTGATTATTGAAGAGAAGGGGATCGTAGATTACTACACGAAGAAAAAATAAGTACAAGATGGGTTAAGACATAAAAAGAGGGGTGGCAGTGGGGAGAGACGGGGAAGAGAACACATGAGAGTATAGATGTGTTGAGAGAACAATGATGGAAGGAGATGAGTAGGTAGAGAGGGGAGAGATGGGTGGAGGAGAGCGAATAAAGAAAAGAAGTGACAAGAAAATAAAGGTCGTTTTCTTTCTCACCTTTAGCTCTAATTCAAAATTGATGTAAATACCCTATAAAATAAATAATAAGAGAATTTAAGCTAAAGGTATTTAAGTAATCTTAACTATATTACATAACCAGATTGATTTATTTAATCCAATTGGTTCATGTGGATTTCCAAAAATCACAATTTCGGTTCTTTAACACATATGAGCCAATGAGAGGTTAATGTTAATAAGCAATGATCGTACAGTTTAGTTCCTAAATATCATACCAATCATTGTTAGCTACTTTGCATTCAAATTAACATCACCCTGTACTTTTCATTAGACTGCAAATTTCGCCTTCCATTCTATTCAAAATCAAACATAGACTCCACCAATTTTAGCTGAATGCACCTCTCTGTACAGATTGAGGTGGCTGTTCCAGGCTTTGTTCTGAATTACTAAAACTGGAAAATCTACATGACAAGATTTTTACATAACATAAAGTTCCTATTACCACCAAGTCCTAAATGATGGGAAATCTTAGAACTACCTAATCTACATTCCCAATGGCTTGAGAACTCTCTGCCTTCGATACCTACCACAACTAGAAATAAGATTGTATAATCGGAATAAATACATTAAGAATCAAGGATAATCATACTGATTGACATGGGTAGAAACATAGCATGTGAGAAAGGTGACATATGTGGCACCAGTCTCTGTCAAATGTTGACACATGGTTATTATAGGCCTGTGGCAGATGTTACAGGTGCCTGGTAATCATGCCATGACAGGAAGCTCTAAGCATGTCCCTGTGTCATTGAATAGCAATCCTTTCTAAAAATAACAACAACAAAATCAATCAAAAATAGTCAGACTTAATTGACTGAACTTAATAAATCCTAGGACTCTCATAGGCTCAAGTTTCAAGTCATCTGCATCAAAATCAAGTGATTTCCATAGGGAACACTACTTTCCAGTGAGAAGTAAGCATACAATTAGTGATGAGTTTGGTGAAATAGACAGTTAAATTACATGGAACAAGTACCAGGTTTCCAACAAATTATTGTTTGAATATTTTCAATATGCTGATATGAATGCTAAGAAATTTAAAAGTTAATATTCAATACCAAAAATAAAAGAAGAATGATTATGCAAAGATAATATTCTCATAGATCAAGAAACTTGACCATTATATTGTTCAATTAACCAATGCTAAAATTTTGGAATAAGGATTAACTATCTTACTAAGAGCTGGATGCTTGTCAATCCATAAATCTCATTGTTCAAGAGCACAGCAAGAGATTCTGGCTTCTCTCTGCTATCTTTGCTAATATTAAAGCTTCTGTTTGTTGACATTCATAGAGATTTTTTTCATTAAAAATTTAACTTTTGTGCCTTGGTTTATATGCTGTAATTTTAATTGCATTTGCTCTTTTGATGAAAAAATGGGTGGTAAACAATTTCAATCAAATAAGTTGTTTACCAATTTCAGATTTTTTTTTTCTTTTGTTCAATAGATTTGGGTTTCAAATGTTGTAAATATACTTGGAATAAGATTTGGTAACTCCAGAATCTCAAGTCGCCTTGATAAGGCTCCAGCTAATAACAACTAACTTTCTCTCTTTCATGACGTTAAAATTAAGCATCTTTCAAAGATCTCCTCTGATGATGCCCCCTTTCTGATTAAATTTGACACCATCACTAAGAATCACAGATCTCCTACTCTCTTTGGGTATGATGCTTATTGGCTAACTAAATAGATTGGTCACACCGTTGTTAAGAAAATCTGCAGGACCTTGTCCATTCCACCCCCAGTGGTCTTATAAACTGGAATCAGTTCGTCTTTGACATCAAGTTGTGCCCTAACAACTGGTCCGAAAATAATCTTGGTCATTTGGAAGCCAGAGATTGAGAGAATTAAGAAGAAAAAATCTATTGCCAGACTCTCCAATCAAGACTATCTTCACCTCCTCACTCTTAACAACAATGATTCACATCAAATGGTGGATCCATGCTAAATCCCAATGGATGGAAAAGGCAACAAGAATACCAAGTACTCAATAGAATTTTCTAATCCCAGAGGCAGGAAAAACTTCATTCAGTCCCTTGAGACCGACAACAACACTAATGTGTTTGATCTCGACCTTATTCTACTGGAATTCTCCGATTGAAATAGATTTTGGTGTTCACCAATTGTTTTTGTCATGTGATCCTTGTATATAGTTTCATATGCCACAGAAAGCAAAACAAAGATAAGAGATTTACAGAAAAAAAGACCACTAAGAAATGTAACATCAACTACCGAGTTTGATCTTGTTGTCTGTGTTACTGAGGGGTCCAAGGCGGAAGCGTCAAAACCCATAAATATTTTATGACCAAAGACTAGGATCATTAGCAACAATTGAGCAAGCCTCCAAAACTAGCAGTAGAAAAAACGGGTATTTGGTTATTGACTGACAGTAACAACCATGATTTATGTGCACGGCCATATAAATCAAACATTGCACATTAGACTCATATAAAAATTGCAGACAACAATGACAATTAGAAGATCTACAACCCACCGATAGAACATATTAGAAACCTATATAGACAAGAAATTAGCCAAAGAACAAGCAAGTACGGTTTCCGATAATGCCCAAGGTTGACTCACAAAATTGAAGTAAAGAAAAATTCAGCTAAGCTAATCACAAGCTTTTTTTTATTTGTCCTCACCTGCCAATTGTTTACCTTGCTCCTGAGACAAGCTTCCTCATAGAGATCTTCCGCCAATGCCTCCCTCGAGCTCTCACCCAAGTAGTTAAGTGATCGCTCGCTATCCACCAGGCTGGCTAGCTGAGGGCTCTCCAGCGAATCCCTCCACATGTACCTTCGTCTTCTGACTCCTTGGTAAACTGACACATATTGTGCAGCATCACGCATGCGACCACCGTCTGGGCAGCATGGTCTTCCATCTTCCTTTGAGCAACGCGATCGCAGCCTCCACTGATGCAGCCCGACCTTTAGCAAGTGCAGAGTCAAACATCACTTGTGCGGTGGCATTGGAGTCGCCGCTGATGACACTGACGACGGGGATGGGGGAGAAGGGAGTGAGGAGGAAGGGGAGGAGTCCCCAATGAGGTAGGGGTGGACGTGATGGCCACGGATGGAGATGACGTGGCCCCGGAATGGGAAGGTGTCGATACCGTCAAAATTGTCGAGGAGGCGGCGGCGGAGGCTGCTATCGCGGAGGTGGGAGGCAAGGTCGGAGGAGCCAGGGGGCGCAGACGCAGGCGTCCCAGAAGACCTAGCGGTGTCCGGCACAGGATGGAGGGAAAGGGGCGGTTGGGGGAACGGAGGAGGTCGTTGCCAAGGGACAGGGGCGGACGTCGGGTAGGAAGGGTGGGAATGTGGGTGGGGTTTGGAGGTTTGTCCGAGTCGGAGGCGGACAGAGGAGGAGGCAATGGCGGCGGTGAGGTCCTTGAAAAACTGTAGGGTGGAGAGGAGGCGATCCGTGGAGGCGGGAAGGGTAACGTAACGGTGGTAGAGAGGAAGCGGGTGAGTGCATGGGTGCAAAGAGAGACGAGGGGCGGAGGGAGGGAGGGGGAGAGGGGAGCAAGCGAGGGAGCGGAAGGAGAGGCCGACGAGCCCGAGGAAGAGAGGGCGCGGCGCGACGCGATCGGACGGGGGGAGCAATTAGAAGGTGAGATGAGTTGGGAGTACCTGAAAAGTTAGATTGAGAAAGAAGGACAATATGATATGTTTAAATTGGATTAAGCTATATGTTAATTAACTGCAACAGATACAAATAGTATAAATACCGAACTCGAATTCAAAATCCTACGTAATTAGTCATGTTCTAATACCCAATACAATAGAATAAAATTTACAGCTACCCTTATGGTTATAACTATGTTCAATGCAACTAATGTAATTATAATTATGTACCAATTATATTTTTATAAACTCTCATATTTTTGTTCATAAAGGAGTAGATAGATGGATTTATAAAATTAAAAAAAAAACATGGTCTTTGTTGGTACGTTTCATTATTTTAAAGGTAATGAAACATGGAAATTTTTTTTAAAAGGTAAATATATTATTTTATAGTTTGTGATATTTATAAAATTATTTTGTTTCCTTGGCTTGTAACTTGATTTATAAAGAGGAAAAGAAAAGAGTCTCATATTTATTATTTCCTCACATATGTAGACATCTTTTTCAGCTTCCGCAGGTTTAGGCATCTGTTATATCGAAATTAAAAAGGAGAAAGAACAGTTCATATAACCATACAACAAAAACACAGAAACAACTACTCTCCTGGTTTTGGTAATGACTGCTCTCGGCCATGTTCCTCGGCTCCCGGCGGTGTTTGCTTTCCTGAGGCGACGTTTCTGGGGAAGTACGCGGCCAAGATGGGTAGGCGCGTCTCCATGTTAACCCCTGGAAACTGGTTTACTTGGGAGGTTCTTCCCAATTTGCCCGTCTCCATCGATTTCTTCTTTGTCGACGACACATCATCGACCGATGAGCTTTCTCCCATCAAGGTTTCATCCTGCAAGAACGGAAACGAACAGGTTCACAGAGCAGCGATCGATTCTACTTGCAGAGGAGCCAAAGTTACCTGAACTCTGAGATAGTTCTTCTCGCATTCGAGTGACTGGAACAGAGAAGACATGTGGATGTCCACCACCACTTCAAGCTCTCGACCAAAGGAGTGGAACCACCGTGATATGGCCAATTGAAGGACTCCCCATTTGGATGCCAGGTGTGCGCTAAACTTCCGTTCTATCTTAGCTGAGCCAGTCCCAGTCGAGATGATGAAGAAGTTGTGGTAGTCTATCGACTTAAAAAGTTAGAGAAATCTTTGTTCATCAATGCAATTTCCTTCTTGATTTGGCAAAGTGGCCACCAGAGTCTTAAGTCAACACCAAAGTGAGGAGATCGTCATCGATCTGAAAGAGGCTGTAGCTACGAGAGCTCCCGTCTGCGGCTTTGGTCTCGAAGTAATGTACCGACGTGCTGATGCAGATGTCGGCAAGACGAACGTCTCGCAGAGGTGCAAGTGTTGCCTGAAGAGAAATAGAAAGGCGTGCAGATGAGCATGGACTTGTGCAAACAAAGGCGAAGTGTGAGGGATCGAGGAGAGAACCTCAAAGGACGAGAAGATGATTGGCTGACGAAGCTTAATGTCGAAGGTTGGGATGATGAAGAAGAAGAAGAAGAAGAAGAAGAAGAACTCATTGTCAAGAAATTGGAAATTATTTCTTTTATATATATACATGCATGCATGCGAAGAAAATGGCAAACCAGTAGGCTGAAATGCCAATCGACCTAACTCTATTTTCATCATCATTACCTGAGTCACTAAATAATCACTCTTTTGCATTAGAACAAGCGAAATAATGGTGCTTTTTTGGTGATAGAACATATGAAACACGTTGATACATTTCATCAACAGCTAGTGCACTACTTAATTGATTAATAATATCTTTGCAGTGCAATGCTTCTTATCTAAATGATATGGGGGCCATAAGCATAAAATTAGCCTCAATTGATTTGTCATGATATTTTGTTTTTCCTATTCTATATTTTTAGTTGTATTAAATTAATTTAAAAAGTAATCTTAAAGGGATTTGGGTGTGTGCTAAAGTTCTAATATCTTTACTAAACAAGGTTACACCTGATAAATTAAGGAGTCGAGGACACCCTTTAGCTTATTCGAAAGAACTTTCGTGGGTCAGATATCTTTCTTGTTGGGTTCTTTTAGAAGTCAAGGTCAAAATAGGTTTAGCTCCAAGATTTAAGGAGGTGGCAAGAAGAATAAATTTTTTTGAAGGCATCTAAGATATAGATCTTTAAGATCTCCTAGAAATGTAAGTAAAATTCATTAATAAAACTAGTATGTTTTTAAAGATTTTCATATGCCCGAGGATTTAAGAGCATTGTCAATCTCGATAGGTGAAAAGTTACGAGTTAATGGAGTCCATAAGCATCGTTAAGATGCAAAAAAAAAAAAAAAAAAACAAGGAAGAACATAAAGATCGATAGAATGAATTGTGTAAAATGAGTTTTGATCTTACATAAGAGAATATTGCTGTGTAATTATCTCCTGCCCAAATATGAAGTAAGCAAAGAAGATTATTATTTTATGTAATTATCTCTTGCTTCAGCTCAACCCTTATCTAATTTGCTATATATTTGGGAATAGAATAATTCATACGAACCATCCATCAGTAAGCAATTATTTGGAATGCAACAATGTCTTTTTCCCAATGCCCATCTCCTTTCCGTGCCTTCAATCTCGATCGAAGTCAAGTTACTAAATTCCTCGATGCACGTCGTGCTCTTCACGGAAAGTAATGAAACTTGAATTAGTAATTTCAGAATTTTATATGCTAGAATACGTGAAATAATACCAACTGAAGGGCTGATTTAAGTACATAATGAGGTTAAAAGAATGATCGATGCCGTCATTAGATGTCAATAATGGCTGGCTATAACTGTGGCTTGTTTCCTCTCTCGTGAGAAATTTCATGTGATCAGAACAATTGCAGTCAGAATGAGAAACATCTGTGGTGAATCAGCTGCATATAAATAAATGGCTTCTAACTCAGTGCATGGCCAAGTTCGGCATATGGCTCCTGCATGCATGCACACAACAACTCCTCTACACTCCCAACATGATCTCTCTCAGCTAGGTTTTGGTGCAGCTCTAGTATGGTTGTGGTGTTTTCCCCAAGAAGCGACATGCTACCTCTGACACAAATAGCTTTCCCGGGGAGGAGGAGGAGGGGGAGGTGGGTGACCAGGTTCAGAGCGCATGGAAATGGACCGAGGGAGAAGTGTGGATGGAGAAAAGGGTGGGGTGAGAGGACAGCGGAGGAGACGGAGGCATTGGATGCGGCCACCTACTCTGCAGCGCCCCGTCTCCTTCCCATCTCTCGGTGTCTGTTCATTAGGGTAACCGAGTTGATGACGCGGCGCCCTCGCGGTCTCGTCGTCGTCGGTGGTGGTGTGTTCATGACGATCCAAATCCATCCCCATGCACGCACCCCACGCGAGAAGACAGAAAGGCTGACACTGTGATACTCGATACCGCACCGGAATCGTCGCCCTTCGTGCAAACAACAGCACCGAGGCGGTCTGCGAGTTTGCATTCACGATGAGGGAGAAAGCATCGCCGACTGCAATTAATAAGACTAGTGAATGATCCACGGAGGAGGAAAGGATTCTTTTGATAATAACCTCTCCCTTTTGTGTTTTTATTTTTGTTTTTGTTTTTTTGTTTTAGGAAGAACAATACTAAAAGCTGTGGAAGGACAAATGATTAGCATGGTGTTTGCTGTAAAAAATATTGTAGTGAGTTTGATACATGCATGAAACACGGCAGCCTTACAAAGAGGGAAAGGAATGCCAAATGCTTACTGCCCTTAAGATCCACTTATTTGTCACACAGGAAATGCGTCAAAGTTGACTTATGCATTTGGTTTGTGCAACCACTGATCTGGCTAACATGCATGAACTTACCTTCCTCCATACTAGCTTGATTAGTCTTTTGGAAAACTGGTCATTCTTATTATTTGCATTTGTATTTTTGCCTGTTTGATTTCATTGTTCCACCAATTCCCAGTGGCTATCATCACAATCTATCTCACACACATCTCAATCCATCAATATCAATAGGAAACAATAATGGTAAACCAAAATACTGAGGGGGAGAAATGGCTATCTATCATCAACGATCCATCTCACACACATATCAGATGGAAAGGAAGGGCACCCCCTGCTGCTAGCTACTGCCAACATGTGGGATCCAGCAGCCTCCCCATGGAATGCATCCTCCCTTCCTTTCCAAGGAGAAGGCTGTTTCGAGATGCAACTTGGAAGCAAAGCCAGCCATGCCTCTGTCACAAGCTTGCTTGGTTGCAGAAGAGATCTCTTTTGTACCCAGCGGACATATGAAGGAAGCAATGAATCCATTCCACCGCCCGCTCTCATCTCGTCAAAAGCAAAAGAAAGGAGAGAGAGGGAGGGAGGGGAAAGGAGTTGTACGTGATATGTTTCAGTTGAAAGCTTTTACTTTTTCTCGTAGATATGTTTCAGAAGGCCAAAGTACAACCTTCCTGCCTCTTAAGAACAAAGTAGGTTTTGTTTTGTCTTGCTCCTGACCTCGCTTTGGCGTTCGCTGCTTTTGAGGCGACCAGCTTTCATCCACAGGGCTAAAGCCTATCCCCTTCCACCCAGCCATTCAAGTCAAAAAAAAAAAAAAAATTTAAAGTACACACTTCCTCTCGTCTCTGCCAAAGATCCATCAGATGTGTGTACCATTTGAGCAGTCGGAAGTCACAGAGGGAAGCACGCAAGAGAAACATAAGAGCTAAAGCGGATCGCGTGCGTATCTCCCCGGTGTGCTGCAACCTCAACCCCACTTTGCAGAAGGCAACCCCCAGCCGTTCGACTCCCTCCCTCTCCCTCTCCCTCTCCCTCTTTTTATGATAACACCAAAGATTAGAAAAAGAGATCAATCACATAAGGGGACCCCATTTCCCCAAATTACTTACAGAAAGGTGACAAGGAGACTCCACTCCTATCCATGCCTGCAACCTTGCTTGCTTGACCGACCCAATGGCCAAGGACTTTGTTGTGTTCTTCCAATGCCTTAACCCATCTCCGACTCGAGGGAACCAAACACTACAAACCAACAACAATCTATGAAACGGTAGGTGCAACTGTAGCAATCCAAACTGGCTGAACACAAGGCTTCTACAAATCTAATACAGGAGACAAAAGAACGATATGAAATATATAAATCGAAACTGAGAAATAAGTTTCACTTTCTTTTGCTTTTAGACACAGTGCTTTAACCATGACAACCAACCAAGCTAAAAGAGCAGAAAATTTTGCCTTAGACCATTGAGATCAGAAACAAAGAAGAATCAAGTCTCGGAGTCTAAGAAAATGGGAGGGATGGCATGAAGGGAAGCATCAGTAGGGCGGCGGAGGTGGCGGGCGGGCCGTGGGCACCCAGATGACATCAGTCGGGACGTGGGCACTACTGTAAACGGACATCCCGCTCGACCCCACGGCCATTGCAGCAGCGGCTGTTGTCGCCGGAACTTGGTGTCGTCGCTGGCGATGATCTTGCTGCTTCTGTTGTTGGCTGTACATGTGCTGGTCCTGATCCTCCATGTCGCCGCCGGTGATTGAGACGGATGCCGACACGTCGTCTTCCACCGGGAGCCTGTGGAAGGTGGGGTTGGAGAACGCCGCCGCCACCACCACCACCGTTCCCGCTGCCACCAGCGGCCCCGCCACCGTGCCCCCCACGATCTGTGCTTGCGGCCCGGCCAAAGAGATGGAGAGGCCGGCTGCGGCGGCGGGGGACACCTCCGCCATCGCTGGCGGGAGGAACGTGCCTGTTATGGACAGGATCTCGAACCGCCCGCGGAACACGATAGTGGCCGGCGCCCCCGCGGGCGGGGGCACCAGGCCTAGATGCGGCTGGCGAAGTGTGACGTTCGCGACGGCACCGATGCCGGAGAGGACGCAGATGCCGAGGTTCCGGCGTTGGGAGAATCTTGCGAGCGAGTCGGCCACGTCGTGCCCGGCAGGGATCTCGAGCACGTGAGGCCGCATCACCGCCGAGGGCTCTTCCTCCCTGGTTATCACCACCGGCATCTTCGGCTTGTTCTTGGACCCCGGCGGCCGTCCCCGCGGCCGCTTCACCACCTCGATGGTGGACCCGTCCCCTCCTGTTCGCTCCCTCTGCTCATCGAATTTTACCTTCTTGTTCTCGCCGCTGCTTTTGCTGCTGTCGACTTCATCAGATAAGCTCTTCTGATGCTGCTGCTGATGTTGTTGCAGATAATGGTGCTGAAAGAGTTTGTCCTTCATATTGCCGGAGAGAAGTCCGAAGAATACAAAACAGTTGAAGCAAACTGTAGCGGGAGGCTTCAAAGGGCTTTATCTTTTTATGTAGGATAGCATATGGGCGCAGAAGAAGAAGAAGAGGGAGGAGGTAGTGGTGCGGGACTATTTGTTTGAGGTTGGACTTCGAAAGCAGAGAAAAGAGGAAGCACAGCTTACAGAGATAGATAGATAGAGAGAGAGAGAGAGAGAGAGAGGAACGGACTTTGAAGGAGATGATGGGCGTTGAAGGTTGGTGGCTGGTGAAGAAGTCTCTCTGTATCGCGAGCTTGCTCACCGCTGTCGGTCCTTTATCTGCGGACTTCTTTGACAATTGAGGGAGGAGAGAGAGCAGGTAGTACAGATGGGGTGTGAGAGCTTCCAAGCGAGGAGGATAAAGATGGAGCTCTCTCTCCATGTTTTGTCTTCGTGCGAGCCGCTCTCTTATACTATTTTGTGGACAGCAATTTATTGGGGAGTATAGCAATTATCTCTCGTATATATTTGAAGTTAACAAAAATACATCATATTAAAATGGACAGTTTGCCCCCAAAAAAATCTCAATAATGAGATTTTTAGCATATAACGGCCTCATGTTTAATTTTTTATGAAAGTAATATGAGCAAAATATCTTTCATAAATTAAATACTAATATATAATATCTAATTTTGTTTGGCTTTAGAAATTTTTTGGGATGATCCAATTTGTATGATATGAATTAAATCATACCACTTCAAAATAAAATCAACTATTTGATTTACTTAATTTAGGCATAAATTTACTTTTGTTTATCTCTCAAATTATCCCATCAAACCTCATTTGACAAACGCAATAGTAACATTGAAGAGATTAATGTTGGCAATCTTTTTTTTTTTTGTCATTGATCGTAATAATAGGAACCTTGTTACTTAATCTAGCGATAATCAATAAGAGTCGTAGCTAGGGTAACAAGTCATCGTCATCATCCCGATGAGAATCAATGATTGGGATCATAATGGTCATCGTCGGGGCATGAGAATAGGCTTGTGTTCCCACTAAAGTTTAGTTGTCACAACCAATATAGTCGACATAAAATATTATCATTGTTATCTAGTTTGTTATTTTTATTTATAATTGATTATTAAGCCTATGTGATTAATGGACTAATAAAATTATAGCACAGTCATCGTCAATTAGTCGTCATTCGCTATTAATGAACCCTTAGAAAGTTTCGATGATTAATGATCCATCGCCCCAATCTTGTTTAGTTTTGCATAGTCTTATTATGTTATTATACAACTAATGATTGTATTGGTAAAACATTTGTAGTATATTTAAAATCATAATATTATTTATTTGGTATCATATATCGAATCATTCAATTAATAACAAAAAATGTATAGTAGGAGATGCATACATATTTCTATTTTGGTATTATTAGGTCAAAAACAAGAATATAAAAAAAAAATAAAGACATAATAACAAAATGATAGTGTTCAAGGTGTCAACATTTACGTCATAATCAAAAGTCAACGTTAAAACAATGTTGATAGCTTCGGTCTTTTTGTATATCCTAGTTTTCAATTTTTTTATGTCTACATTGGCTATAAGAGATAGTTTTTTTTATGTATATATGCTTATACAACTATATTGATATAATTTTTCTATAGATGTGTCATAATATATGAAATATTATATTTTTTTGCTAATTTTAAATTTCAAATTATAAATTTGAAATTATTGTTATAATCATAATTGTATTTATGATTTAGTTGAACTGATTTTAATATTTTACTAATTTTGAAAGTGGATTATAATTTAGTTGCTATATTTTTTATTTGAATTGCACTCGTGATACAAATTAGATGTGATTATGACCTATCATTCAAATCATCACATGCCAACTTCCATTAAATACATTAAAATCATATAGAATTATGATAAAGAATTGTGAATAAGTTTAATCGATTAAATTTAACTCAAATCAACACTACCATGTGAGTTTATCCAATGCTCTATTAACGATGAGCTATGGTATCGCCCCGCAGTATCAATCATAATTATAAATATTTTTTGAATGGTTTAATTATAAAATTATTTTAAAATTAAATAAATTAGAAAAAAGATACTAAATATATTAAAATTATATTTTGAATAGTTTTGAGTTACACTCGAGCCACATCAGAACACAAATCCTTTGTTTGGATAATTAATCACCCTTAAATACAGATAAAGTTAGACAAAACATACTATAATATCTATACAAGAGTTTTGATTGGTTTAGTGATACTTTTTTTAGTTACACTCGTGTTTTTCTTGGGTTTGAATTACAGTCATTCACATATTCAAAACATAAATATATTATTTAAATAATTAATCACTCTAAAATAAAAAATAATACTATATGTATTAAAATATGAGTTACTATCCCTCGATCATTTATAGTATCCCAAACATCTAACTGTATTAATGTGAGAAAGTCGACATACCAATAAAATGAGTGATATACTAAATGAAAAGAGAAGACATCAGAGTTTTGGATGAAGTACCAGAAGATAGGATGACATGTCAAAAGAGCATACAATGTATCGAAAGTTTCATAAATATATTGGATGTGTGGTTGATTTGTTAATATCTTGATTGAGATTATTTTAGATCAATTTAAGCTGATATTATGTTAAAATAAAGCCTACTTACTAAAAAAATCATTAAACTTGAAGTAGAGTCGAATTGGGCCCATTAGAAGGCTAAACTAGTGACCTAAACTAGGCCTAGGCAATGGTACCACCAAGCCCAATTGATAGTACCGCTTGAGTCATTAAATAAGTATTGTTCCTTCTTTATCAATCTTTCTAGTATTAATACCACATATGATGGTAATAATACTATCTAGACCAGTGATAGTCTAGATTTACAACATAGTTACAATAGTAATATGCCTAGTGCCAATAGTAGTACTGTCCATACCTCAAAATTTTAGAGATTTAAATTTTTAGCTCCACTCTTGAAACATTTTGGGCCTATAAATACCCACTCTGGCTTAATTAATGGAGTATACATTCTTGAGCTAGTAAAGTAGTGTAATCTCTTTTTTTGAGCATAGTTTGAGTCTCCTCATTCTCTTGAGTTTGGTTATAATTCTAAGTAGTAGAAAATGAGAGATCTTGTATAAAAAAAAATTATGAAGATTATCTTCTTAACCTTAAAAAGAATAAAGTTGTAACATGGATAGTTGATCTTCGTCCATTGGAAAGAAGATCAATAGTGAAAGTTGAAAGTCTCAAAGGAAAAGGTAATGGTCTTATTCTCTTTACTTGCAACTTTAACTTTATCAATCGAGTTTTCGAAATGTGTTGATTTATCGATCAAGTTTTAAAATCAATTAAAAATAATATTATACTAATTCACCCCTATTTTAGTGTCATTACGTTCCTAATTCAAACTTCAACTTCTTTATTAAGCACCAATAAAAAAATCTTAACGATGAAATAAAAATATACAATCATCATCTGGTTGTAATTTGTCAATGGATCCAAATCATCGATACAAGACAATAATGGTAATGTGAAATATAGTCAAACAAAAATTGATAATGTCAATGTCATCATCACCATGTACCAGGCTACACATCAAATATTATATATTTTATCTAGTAAAAAGTTAGTTTCTAAAATATTTCTCAAACATATAATCCGAGATTATTGTTTTAATATAGAGACATCCATATATGAGAATATTAAAAATATCTACTATATGATAAAAAGGTAGCCTTATATGAACATGAAGATGACACCACCTAGGGGAATAAATATCATGTCCTTCACTCTTATTGCTTAATTTATAAAACAAAGATTGACTAAAATGATCAATATAACAATGATCATTAATTATGTATTTTGAAAGAGTGATGTGGTTGCTGAGGAAGCATGGCAAGATGAATGAGGGGAGGACAGAGGAGGGAGTGATGCAGTAGGGCGTAAAGAAGGAAAGTATAATTGTAAGCATTACACTTTTAAAAATAATAATGAGTTATATATATTTTTTAATAATAATTAATAAAATGAAATTTATTTATATATAGAATTAAATTTTATAAAAAAAATTATATCCAAAGTTTAAAAGAGAATAAGTTACAACATAACTATTAGTTAATAACCAAAACAAATGATTAATATAAATTTAAATATAAATCTTCTTTAAAGATCATTTCATCAACAAATCCCAAAAAGACCTTTCAATTCTAAATCTCACGTACGAGATAAATATGCTTGGAAGAACATATGCCATCACTGTTCTAGAAAAACTATAAGAAAATATAACAATTCAAAATTGATATCCACATCGTCTATTCATTGAAGGGTGAAACGCATTTAACTTTTGATGACAAATCACACACGTAAACATTTATGTTAGCACAAAAATGATCGGAAGAACACAAGCCAAGAGGCTAAGGTTCTGGTGAAAAGTATGGTAATTAAAATTTAAGAGTCAATGTATCAAATCAAGATTAATAATTGGTAAAATTTACATGACTTTTGAACCTCCATTATTGCAATATTCTCATCACCGATTTTATCCTTCAATTAGTAAACTAATGAACAATTTATACAAAATTCAAATTGAATATTGTATGTACAAATGAAAATATCTTACGATTATTGTAATATATAAGACAATATAAACATATATTTTTTTTTTCAATATAAAGCCTACTTTTGTGTTGAAAAATATATTATGATTTTTTTCAATATCTTATGATGACATCGATGAAGTCGTTATAAGAAAGTTGATGCTAGAGAGGGGAGGATGTCACAACTGTCGAAGAGGGGGGAGAATGCCATTAGCATTCATCGTCAAAAAAGAATAGAGAAAAGGAGAGGAGGATCGGTCATCATCGCCTTCACTAGAGTTATACTTGTTTGATGTAATCCTCGTATAATAATCCTTGTGTAACCCTCTTTCTTTTTTTTATTCAAATTTGACTTAATTTATTTCATAGGATATGGACTACTACCCCAATCAGACGAAACCAACCCTTGGATCAATCAAGTTTGAATCATGTCGTCGGATTCAATAAAATGGGTTGATTGATTTCGAGGATATTTTTTATATTTAAAAAAAAATACTCCCGGATAAAAACTAAATATGAGGATGCTATCGGATAAGATCTCATAAATAAAAATTATTTTTTAGATAAATTAATAATAATAATATAAAAATTTTGACAGACAAATTAAATATAAATATGTGGGTGAATCAGCAATATGTGGAATTCTGAAGATCCATGACTACTGCGGTGGAGTGATTACCGGCTGCCAAAGGTCAACTTTGGGTAAAGAGGGTCAAATTTTTAGTCAAACATGATCTATAAAATTCAACAGAATGTGGATAGCATTCACATCATACTTTTTGACATAATTGATCCTCTGATATTGGCACGAATTGGTATATTTGTCTGTAATTGGAATTACATATATAAAACACAAATGCAAATATTGAAGTCAACTCTTCCAATCTACAACATGCGGAGCTAAATGAACCTTAACTACATGTCGAGGTGCATTTCTATAAGATGAGCATGCCAATCAATAATAAATAAATAAATAAATAAATAAATTGATGTGAATCAAGTCAAAAAATAATAAATAATAAGTCAGAGGTGGAAATAGAAGGAGGCAAAGAAATTAAATTCACTTGTATAGATCAGTTTAGAGAAGAGTATTCATCTCGAGCATGGGTGAACAGATCTAACCCCTATCAACAGATTAAAGATTGATGTTTTCTTCTAGATCAGAGGATAGAGATTGTTATGGGATCTCCATCTAATGAGATCTCTTTTAGATAGGAAAAACAAGTTAAAATATATAAGCTTAAGTCGTCTAAATTAAATGTTATCCGGATACATCAATTTCAACCGATCATTGTATATGATTCAATATATATACATATTATTAGCTAACTTAAATATGAAGACAATAACCCTTTTAATCATACCATACCATTTTCTCAAACCAAAAAAAATCATAGTCGATGAAACAATCATAATATATATATATATATATATATATATATATATATATATATATATATATATATATATATATATATATATATATATATATGATGAGGTCGATGCTTTAACCATTATATTTCATGAGGCAAAGAATTACCATGATAATTAATGCTTTTACTCCTAATATGTATTCCACCCTTTTTAAGTGTGCGTATTTAAAAATGACTCGTACTCATTAAACACATCCATCCATCCATCCATCCATCCGAATGCCATACAAAGTCGGAATGCAGCCTTCACTCACATCTGTTTGGTCAAATGATGACACCACAATGTCCTTAAATCAAGCCTAAATTATGGGCACAATAAGTGCTCGTAAATAATGAATCCAAACTCGAAAATAATAGCACATATTGATTTGTTCTTGCAACCATACAATTAATTAATTGCTTGTAAGCTTTTGAGTCACACCCCATCATAAATCATATTTGCGGCGTCTGCATCACACATAATATGTCATCATCAAATTTCGATTTTGTCCCACGAATGATTTGTTATTGTGGCACGTGGATTATAATATGTCATCGTCAAATCAATAATTATATATATATATATAGTATTATTATTATTATTATTGGTATTATAGTTTTCTTTGATCCGAAGTGACATCTGACTCGAGTGTCGGCCTGATAAGATTACATTTTTAGATGGTTACGTGGCTTTCATGATAAAATATACTACCACAAAAGGACAGCTGCGCATGCTTCATTGGGCTGTGGGTCCCTTCCGTTAGTGTGACCTGCGCAATCTATCAAGGATTCGATCCTGCTGCCCAAGATTCTGTCCGGATAAGTTGCTCATTGGTCCCGACAAGGGGTGGGCTCCCACTTTTGTCATTCAAAATTTTGATGAGTAAAACCGCAGGATATTTTTTTTTCAAAAAAAAAGAAAGGAATTTTTCTTTTTTAACAATAATATCATCATTTCAAAGTTTGCAGTAGCATGCTCGACCCTCCGAATATTAGTATCACATTGACTTCACCATATGAATTTTCCTCTTGCCTATATTAATTGGATCTGGGCTTATATAATCTCTTTTATATTTTCATATCTAATCAATGGTTTTCTCTCTCTCTCTCTCTCTGTTATATATGATTTAGCTCCAATAGAGGCATTAGCCAAGGGTATCCTCTTTCTCCCTATTTATTCATTCTTGTTTAGTAATTTTTTTCCTTCCTAGATTTCTCTCTATGAAACTCAAAAGTTAATTACTCTTTTCAATCTCAAGGAGATCAATATATCCCATTTAATGTTTACTCATAGCTTGCTTGTAGCATTTCGAGCTAACCAGAAATCCACATCCAATATCCACAAAACCTCTTATAATATTCCAAATTTTTTTTTTTTTTTGTTCTTTTCATCCTGTTTTAACTAAAAGTAGACTATCTACTAACATTTGATTTTAGTGCATGGCTAAGGGAAATGTGATTTGCTGATCTCTCTTACAGACATATAGGGGGGGGGTGTTGGCCCTTGTGAACGAGATCCATCAACTTGGTCCTGATGTGGAGTGGTGTGGAAGAATGACGATAACTTTTTGAATCCCATCATTGAGGTGCAATGTGATTTGCTCTTTTTTTTTTTTTTTTTTTGTCTCCAAACTTACCTGCAGGTACGGGCTTCAATCTTCTCCTTCCCGTAGCTGCTATCACTGTTGCAGCACTCCTCTTGTAAAAGCTCACAACTCCACCATGGTGGAGGAGGCACTCACAAGTGTTGGGTTGCTTTGAACCAAATGCACCTGTGGGTCGTCGTCTAACTCACTCACTATGTGGATAGTTCGTTCACAAGAAATCCCATTGGATCGTTTCAACCATCAGATTTTTTTTTTTTTTTTTTTTTGTGGTACTCTACAAGTTTTCTACCGTTAATTATAATGTTGTATCAATTTACTTCTTTTGAGAGAGAGACTCTGACTTTTTTTTCTTTTTTTTTTTTTTGAAACGTGGACGATATGTGTGTGGATCGTCCAACCCCGTATTCTTTTTTCTTTTTTTTGAATTCAATGGAAAAAAAAGAAAAGGACTAACTGATCCACTAACTAACGGGTGGTGAAGCTCCACATAGATCCGAGGTGTGAGGTCAACGTGGAAATCCAACCCAAATCCTTCGCCTCCGTCAACAAGTCAAACAAGAAGGGTCAATATTCTCTTCTTTTTTTTTCCCCCTCTTTCTTTGCAACAAAATTATAAATAATGTATTTGCCCTAATAAAAAAAATTGACTAATAAAAGCTTTTTTTAAAAAAAATTGAACTAATAACCTGCTTTCAGACAAAGAACTAAACTACCGTAGAAGAGCAGACTCGAGCTTAACAAATCAATACCTCTTCTTTTCTTTCCCTAATAAAAGCTAAAAGAGGACTCACTAGTAAATGAAAATACCTCTTCTTTTCTTTCCCTTTTTTTTTTTTTTCTATTCCCTTTGCATTGTGCAAAATATAATCTATATCTCATTTTCTCGACAACCCAAACAAATCAATAAAATGTTCGGGCACTTCTTTCCCTACTCGGTCTTCTCAAGACTATGCCAGACTTCACCTCATTCGGGTTAATCCAGCCAGTCTCTATGGCCCTACACTGTTCTGTTGTTAGGTTTCTACAATGTTCATTTTTGTCGAGGTACAAAAAGGATCTTCTCTCATCGCTATGATGCTTGACACGCCCAGGCCTCTCGGCCTCCACCTGATTGATTTCCCTGCCTGAAGAATTAGCAATGCATTCAGAGTCTTCGTCGCCGTCGTCGTCTCTGTGGTGATCTGGCATTGACCCACTTAAGACTGCTTTTGAGGAATGTCTACCGCTCAGAGGAGAACGAGTGAATCCATCAGACTCCTCAGCGACTCTTAGGGGGTTATTCAAGTTGACACTGTCTGACTCTCCGGACATGCGTTCCCAGTACTCTTCAGTACTTGTCGAGTCCCTTGTGCTCTCGGTGCTACAGGAGGAACCTTCATCGAAGAGAGAAGAGCTGTCGCTGGAAGAGTCGTTCCGCAGAGGACGGAGCCTTTCATTGAAAAGATCTGATGAATGGAAATTGGGATGGTCACCCATCATCCGCCGTGGGTAAAAACAAGTCCTTTGCTGTGCTACTAATGAACCACCAGGCTTTCCCTTGCTTCTTCTAGTCTTCCTTGCTTGTTCAAGCTCATGGGCCAAAGCTTTCCTTACGGCGCTTGGAGCTCGTGGCGAACATCTAATTTGAAATGCCAATTCACTGAGAACTTGAAAAACCCAATTGAAACAAGATTGCGACTCCAGAACATTCAACTTTACCTGGCATAAAGAAGCATGTATGCACCTTTTGATAAGACCTCCTCAAGCTCCACGGGATTTACCTGTGCAAAGAGATGGAATATTAAGGCAACCAATTGTTGGATATAAAGAGATGGAATATCAAGGCAATCCATTGTTGCATATTCCGTGTACCCAATGATGACATATAACTTTTTTTTTTTTTTCTAAGATTTTATGGATGGCATTGAATTAAGCAGTACATGACCATCAGGATGATCGGTACCAGGTATGCAATTTTAACCTCGCCGTGATACTAGAGTGACATTTACAAAACATAGGTTTCAAAGAGAAATAAGAGAATGATTTGCCATTGCATAAATCACAATTTAATTGGGTAAAAGGTGCATCCATCTTCATCAAATTAAGGGAAGTTACCTATCAAAACATAGAACTAAGCAGATTCTATCTCTGTTCCAAATCAATATGAGAATAATGCTTAAGAGTAATTCACACAATTCTAACAAAGCATACACATTCTTTATCATATACTGGAATAAGTTTGTCAAAAAGGCCTTTCAATCAGTATAAGAATTTAACAAGCATTATACCTTGCTATCATTGATCTTGTACCACTTGCCGTGTGTGTCCTTCACATAACAAACATAGTGACCAGAAAAGGAAGCATTTTTGACATCTATGTGAACAATTGCAGCATACAGTCGGTAAACAGGGGACTTGTCATCTCCGCTCATGTAAGGAGCTAAATCTAGGTACTCATGGAACCGGACAGGTTTGTTGAGCTTGCCGAGTGTACCAGACTGCAAAAAGAATAGAAGACTATCTTTATTCTGTCTGCCTGAAAGGTGGTAAAGTTATCCTACCAGTCCCCTCAAATTACTGAATTAACTGGAGACAAAGAAACTTATTCCAAATATACTTACGAGGTAAAATGACAAGCAAATATCACTTCTAACCGAACTAAAAGCTATCAGTCAAACAGAAGAAAAACATTTTGCTTACAAGTAATTACCTGAAATCGTTTCAACACAATGGTCAGGACATTTGGTGCCTCCAATATTGTCAACCTCTTTTTCGCTCGCTCATAAGACTTACATCTGACAAGAAAAAATACACAGTAAATGATCCGTAAAAATAAGAAAGCATCACTTGTGAGTACCATTATAATCATAGAGAAACAGGCAGCAAAATATGTACTATCTGCATATTCAACATGATGTATAAATGTGTCACTTGTATGTCAGTTAGGGCTAGTTATATCAGAACAAATTTTCCTAACCTGTTCTGGTAGTCACCTTGGTGACTATCATCATGGTGGGAAGAACAATACCAATCACAAGCTACTTCTGATACTATGAGGTTAGAACCCCATATGATTTGCATAAATAAGCAGGGAAAGCTATATCAATGGAAAAAAGAACTAGCCTAGTTAATCAATTTCTTAGGAACTTCAAGTTCGATTCATGCCAGACCAACTGATAATTAAGCAACCAAATCATGGATAGCCCTTGGTGATCTATCCTACCTTGAAAACTCAATTGGACAAAAAGAAAATCATTATGACGCACTACCCACTATCCTTTTTGTGATTCTGATTTCTTAGTCATCAAAAGATGAGATACAAATTTCTTTATAAAGCCTAAACGACCAGTAGAATTGCCAGAATATACCTTCCACATATGCATTAAAGAATACTCAAATATAAATCGTTTTTTCATCTCCATCGCGAGAATTTAGGATTGAAATGTCATTTAGGCATATTAAGTTGGACAACAACATTAACTGACAATGTGGCAATGTTGGTGACCTCAGAAAATCCTTGTTTTAGACTGTTTTTTTCTAATTTTAGACCTTGTAGCTTTCCCTCACTTGGCTGCTCATTCTTTGCTACCTCTTTGCAATTTACGATAAAAGCTTGGTAGCAATAATATAGACATATTTAAAAGATTTGTCTTATGAACTGAATGTGCTCAGAAGAAAATTGTCGAAAAAAAAAGATCAAAGCTGCTTTTCCTGACCACAGGTTTGATACCATAATTACTCCATGACGTATTCTAGCATGTTCAACTTTCAACAATTAAATAACATGGAAAAACCAACCTGCCACATTCATACTTGTTCTCCCCATCCAAAATTTCTGGAGATGTAAAACGAAGAAGTGCTTCATCAAGGGTAGAGATATTGCCATCTATCTCTACAGTAAGATCCATCATTCTTTCACATCGCTCAGACTTGCTCTTGCATCTACTGCACCTTATCTGAATTCATTAATCATCAGTCGTTTAGCAAATTATCATGATTAGACATCCAAAATAAACAGTTTTAACAGTATACAAAATAAAGTTTGAAACTAACTTACCTTGGATCGCAAGTAGCCACCAAAAGTTTGTTGTATGAGTGTTGTTTCTTCTGCTAATGGGTCATCTGGTTTTTTTCCAGCTTCCCTTAAGCAAACAGATTGCATAGCATCAATAGCATACCTGCCAAAATGTATGAATAAAATCAATACTTTTACCTATAGTAACCCTTCGAAAAGGAAGCTATATTTAGCATGGTTTGCCTTACCGGCCTATACCAGTGTACCGACCAGTTGTCGGTACGATATATACCAAGTCATCCCGAGTATACTGACACATGGTATGGTGTGACATACCGATATACCGATAGGTCCCTTGTCGGACTGATACGTACCGCCCATACCAAGCGGTACACCTCGGTATGGCGAACCTTAATATTTAGTCACTATAAGTATTCTCCTCATTGACTAATTCCTAATAAAATTTTTATAGGTGTGCATATTAAGTTTGTCTGAAAGAATACCTTTCTGATTGAATCTCATGCAATAATCAGCCAACCTAGTTTAGTGTTGACCACTAGATGTTAGAGAACAAACTGAACAAGCCAAACTTAACAGAAAATACTAATCCCAAGAGAAAAATAAGAGGTGGGAGTAAAATAACCTAAAAATATGTATCCCCATGAGCGCAAGTAGCATGTGCTTTGTGCTCACATTTGCAGTGCAGTGGCACAGTAAGATACATGTCTTATGCAAACAGCCAATTGGCATAACCAAAATATGCAAAAACAAGATCCTTGATTAACCTAATATGAGCTTCAGCTAACTCCAGACAGCATCAAGTCTCTTATTCATCATTTTTTATCATGAACCTAAAATTAAGAGAGAAGAATTACAAATCACAAACTAATTCTGGCAAACCCTAGTTTGCATGCACCCAAAGAAGAACAAGCAACCTGGAACCAAGCATATTTACTTCTGATCATCCCAACCAATGCCTTCTTGGTCCTAATTATAGAAGCTAACAGTATCCTTATCCATATCTGAATATAGAAGTAGTTATTAGCAAAAAAAAAATCTCAAAAGAAATATACAAATAAGGTTTATGTCAACATTTCTCTTATTTAATATAACATCCATATAAAATTAATGACAAGGATTTGATTTTTTTTAAGGCAACATCCAATGTTCAATCTCACCTTAAAAATTCATGGGCATCTTCTTCTTGCCCATGGCCAAAATTACTTCCAATATTGTGTAAATGAGAGAGTATAGCAATGGGGGATAAAGGAGAGTTCCCTTCCTTTGCCTTCATGGCAAGCCTTTCAAGTTCGCATGTAAAGCACCACTCTTTCTTTGGACCTAGTAGCAGTAGTAAAGATTTAAAAGATCTGTGTTTTTGAATACAGCAATAAGAGAAAAAGCAACAAAACAACATAGATGACATGCTTACATATTTTTGAGTGAAGCCCTTCGAGAAAATATGCAGTCAATGGTCGAGTAAATGCCAAGCACTGGAGAACAGCATTAGCATAACAGCTGCAATCAACAAACAAACATGTTTGAGGAACATTAGTTGAGTGACTGTACATAGATGGTTTAGGTCCCCATATGCCACCAAAAGTGCACACGTGTGTCCATCATATCATGACAATAGGAACTAAGTCGATATGATATATATTAGGAATGCAATATATGCATAGTTCATCATATAATTAACCAATTTCTTTAATTGTATCAGTTCAGGAATCTATGAGAACATATAGATTTGTAATGAAAGTTCTTTCCAATCTCCATTTCAAGATACTACATACAGCTAAGATGGATTATAGGAGCTGCAAACGATGTCAGGCCAATAGTTGATGATAAGTTATAATTCATAAGTCTTACCAGTGAAGAAAAGAAGGGCAGAATGATTTTGTAAGCAGCAAAACAACTAACATAAACGGGAAAAATTTTCAACTACAGAAACTATTACAACTTCAGCTAGCTTGCTGCCAGTATCTTTGACGAAGAATTCACATGCCAGCTAGAAACAGGTAAGGTACGTGGGTGCATGTCCATGTACCTTGCCCCTGGCACATACCTGCACATGTAACTGCCATGACCAGGCATGAGCACAGCACGAATGATTAGTTCATGTCCAACCAAGTACACCCACATGGCTGACAAGCAAACTCAGCAATCATTCTGTTTGACTATACTAGATATGGAGCAAAATAAGCAGCAGTAGTATTAAAGAACTGGAGTATATAAGAAACAGCCAAAAACACAATTTATCTGGGGCAGCACTTGTTTATACCTATTTCCACAGTTAATAAGACCACAGGGATGCAATTCAATCTTGTCAGAGTTGTAGAGTTTAATGAAACGATCATATGGAAAAAGCATCTGCAAGGCCAACAATAACAATATAGTAAGCTGGAGAAGTCCATGGAAATCAACTTAACTACAACAGACTTAAATACCAGTATGCAAATTCTTGTCATCTAAACCACTCTGTTGATATTGAAGAAGTTCACTTACCAATTCTGAAGAGTAGTGCCTTGAAATCTTAGAAGATGTAAACTCCTTAGCAACTCTTTTCACAGATGTTGACATCCCATTTGCTATAGAACCATAAGTATCAGGTGATCCGACAGGTCCTCTAGGAGCATTACTAACCTTTGAGGATTCATAACATACAACAGGGTGAGCACCACCATTAGAAGATAATTGATCAGAAGCATATGCTAACGGTCGCAAAGTTCTGGAATTCAAGGACTGTATATCAGTGCTCGTCCCATTAGCAACAGATCCTGATATTTCTGTGTTTGAAGTTAGCATATCCTTGTGCTCCAATTGAGATTTAGCTTCTAATGATTCAAATGCATGAGAAGAAATTTTCTCGGATCTTGAAAATGTATCTGGCTGAATCCCATTACCAACTCCCTGAGAAGAAGTGATCTGACTACCAGCAACTTCAGGGTGCTTAGTACTTGTATGATCAAAAGATGAAGTTTCTTTTGAGCCAGATAGACCATTCGACATGAGTGTATCTGCCTCTGCTTTGCATGTGGATACCTTCTCCTTTATATTAGTGGAGCAAGAGGTGTAATTTGCCAAAGGACTTGATATACCAGGCTCAGAAGTTAAAGATTTAGAAGGATCTACATAACTATCAAAAGATGAAGATTCTCCCGGCCAACTATCATGGAGTGGAAGTAGATTGCCAATGGTCAAAGTATCATCAGGAGTTCCAACACTAGGCCCAGAAGTCGTTTCCATTCTAGATACATCCATAGAACCACCTTCTTCATGTTTGTTCTTTTTATTAATATCATTATAAGAATATGAGAGTTCAGATGCAGCAGGCCTATCGGAAACCATCTCAACTGCTTTGGTATTTAGCTCGTCTCTATGCTCAAAACTGTTCTCAAATAAACTAGAGTGTTCAGCTTGCACTCCCTTCAAACCAGATAAATTTAGTTCACCACTATGGTCATGACTAACTTGTGGAGGATGGCATTCATCCTTGTGGCCTTGTCTCCAATGAATAATCTGGCATTTGCCAGAGCTACAATAAACAAGGAAAGAAAAGTTCAACTTTAAGCATGAACATCGATCTGTAATTTATGCAAAAAGATAAAAGATGCCACAAAATTACAGGATAGCCAGTTGCAGTACAGTACAGTAACTGTGTTAATATTTTCATATTAATTCATGTATAACATCAAACAAGCAGATTAAGCACACGTTAGTAAATAAACTTTTTATTTAAACGGGTGAAACTTATAACATTGTGAATCAATTGATTCGTTTCTCTACTACTAATCAGTAGACAAGAAGTCTACAAACTTTTGATGGCTGAATAGTTTGTTATGACAATAATTGCTTTCACAAAACAATGAGTCAAATCTTCATCAATTTTTCATGACCTAAAGTTCACATTACTAAGAATAATATAACCAAATCCATGATGATGATTATCAGTTTAAGTGATAAAAAAAAAATTTAGTTGCATCGGTAACAAATTTTGAGAACCCTCCCTCAATCCTGCATCACTAATCTAGCTGTGTCAGTAATGAAGTAAAAAGCTCAAGAAACTAAGATACATGTATTATTTTATCTTGCATCATTAGCATATTCACCAGTCCAGAAGAGGCACTCATAAGTCCAAGCAATAATTTTTGTTCCAACAATTAAGTCATGATGCAGAAAGAAAGAATTAATATAGGACGCAGCAGAAAAAGTAAAAAAGTTCAGGAAGCTAGTATACAAATACCTTTATTTTTTTTTATTTTTCATCACAAGAAGATACATCAGTCTGAAATGGGGGCACCTATAAATTCATGCAATATTTTATACACCTTCTCAAATCACTTTCTTCTCCTAGTGAACAAGTACATGACATTTCCAGGTGGAAAAAGGGAGGTTTTGATCTTTTCCGGTCTTCACAGATTAATATAGACTACAAACCACCACCCTATATCTTTTATATCTCCGCTGGGTAGTCCAGGACTTTTCTTCAACCTCAAGCTAACAGCTTCAGAAATTGTTCTCCAATCAAAGGGTCAATAAATAGAAGAAGCATCAATTTAAATCGTCACTAACCTAGGTATATACAACGAACTGAAGTAGGAAACAAAAAAGCCTTTCAGGTCAATAATATGGCGTCCAAGTTTCACCGGCCACATTGTCTTAAAATCAAACAGGGAAACCCTAAATCGATATAGCTCGTTTCAAGCCACTAGCAAAGATACACGCAGAAAAGATAAAATCGAAGGGAATCAACAGAATTACAAGCAAGAAAGAAGGCCGGGTAAAGAATTCGAGTCTACCAACCAGTATCTGACAGCCTTGCACCGGGCGCACCTTGCGGTGGCAGGGCTCAAGCACACGGGGCACTCCGGCCGTGCCAACGGGTCTTTCGCAACGGCAGCAGCAGCAGAAGCAGAAGCAGCCACATGCGACGAGGCAAAATAGACCGCTATCGCCTCCATCTCCGCCCGCGCGGCCTCCTCCGCTGCGAGCCGCGCCAGCCGCCGGACCTCCGCCTGCCTCACGGAGGCCATGCGCCATCTCCTCCACACCACGAAGGCGATCAAGGGCACAAAAAGGAGGAACACCAGAGACGCCGCCCCCGAGAGCCCTAGGTCGCCGTGTAGCGGCATCTGTCCGCCGACGCTCCCCGGCTCGCAGCTTCCGATGTCCGACCTCCTCGGCCGCGCCGGACGGCACTCATAGATCAGCCGCCGGCTGCCGCCCCGCAACCGACGACCACGATATGCCTAACATCATCATGCCACTGGAGCACGATTACACGCTTCGCCCATGGAAACAAGAGAGAGAAGGAAATTGGAAAAAGGAGCGGAGAAGAGAGGCGGATTCGTTTTTTACTTTTTAGATCAAAGGACAAACGTAGCAGAACAGAGGATGTGGTGTTCTTGAGAACTTATTATAGGAATCCTTGTCCGAAGAGGGTTGGGAATATTAATCATATCGGTTAAAATAAATAAGAAATATTAAATAAATAACAAAAAAATAAAATCCCAGATTGTTATTTTTTTTTACAAAGGAGTAATAGTCACCACATTATGTTACTAATTAATTGGCCGCGTGAGTTATAAGAATCCAGTGAATTAGCTCTAAAATTGAATTGAGTGTGAAATATTTTAATCATTTAACAGTATTAGAATAATTTTTAATATATATAAATATATATTTATTTATTTACTGATTTTTAACAGCAAGGGAGAAGGATAAGAATAAGTTGTTTTGGAGGAGCACTTGGAGGAATACCGGCGTGCGCGATGCTCGACGGGAGAGGAAAAGAATTTTTGTTCGTTTTTACTTTCTAGTCCTCTAACGACGTGAGAATTCTCGGCCGGCCCGTCAAATTTTATTTCGAAATTGGCTATCGCAACCTGTTGGAAGACATACCCAAAAACTTACTTTCCCTGTGATTGGAAGAAAAATTCGGGTTCCACCTTTATCGATCGACAGTGTCATTCGCGGGCGAAGCGTGCGGGTAGGAAAAGAGATGCCCCGAACTTATTCTTCGCCGGCCTACGACTGCTCCCATGGGACCATCACCGATCACGGCCGTCTGATGACCGATATCGACGGCCGAGACTGCTCGACCTTTTTCCGCGCAGACCTTTGCACGGAGCGGTCGGATCAGAATTGGACGGTCGTCCGTCGGAGATGCTAAACTAATCTCGGCCGTTGGATCTGTTGCCGGGGTCCTCTCTCTACCTGGTTCCGCGAAGCCCCATGCGTGGATCCACGTCGGCCGCTGACTTTTAGATGGCACGTGGCGGTGCCCGGGAACTTACGCGCGTTGGACGGCGCATGGATTTGTTAATTAACTATGAAAAAATTATAGTATGTTGGAAAGTATATGGTTTAACTCCACACTAAGCTAAACATTAAATATATATATATATATATAGGACATAACCAAGTGCAATCTTAACCCATTCGAGGGTGACATTGGAGATATCTCCACGCTTCGGTGGCATCAGAAGTCTCATCGGAGAAACAACACAAGCTGTGTGGAGAGTTCTTTTAAAGGTGTTGGATTCTTCTTTCAAGTGTTTGTTGGGGTCAAAGCTGGCCATTAGAGAGCCAACTTTTGCGTTGCATTTACCTTAAAACTCGATGATGATGATGTGATAGGTTTTTTGTGTTAAAAAGTATTGCAAGTAAGTGTGCTAAAATAATATTGAATTTTCTTCGAGGTTGAGGTTTGGCGAATGCTGGTAGTTAAAAGAAACCAAATCACGTTCACGAATAGAAAGTAACATGTTAACTTTTACGTTGACCTTTCTCCTCTTGTTTCGAACGTGGAAAAGTAAAATGTGTTGGTTAGATTTATGTGATCCTATTTTGTTTTT
Organism: Ensete glaucum; assembly: GCA_021527575.1. NCBI lineage: Eukaryota > Viridiplantae > Streptophyta > Magnoliopsida > Zingiberales > Musaceae > Ensete > Ensete glaucum. The sequence goes on along the minus strand of CM038558.1, from coordinate 1,240,340 downwards.
ATAAGATATATTAAAACTTTAATTAGGATTATTGGTCAAAAGGAGTTCACTTACAATAAAATTTATCGATTGATGTCTCCTAAATTATTCTCAAATCTTTTACTATCACCCTCTACATAAACATCATCTCCTAATGGTTCTATATAGATAGAGATTATATATAGATGGAGTTGTAGCGGTAGGACTTTGCGCCGATCTCCGAGGGTAATGTTGGCATCGTAATATTGGGTGCTGTGATGGGGAGTCATATCGTAAAATATTAATAAAAACTTGATTAAGGGTTGTGGGTCTCATACAATTGATGACGTGATTTGATAATTATGCCTACTTTATTACTTATCGTGATCATGTAAAAAAGAAGAAGAGAAAAGAAGATAAGACTAGATGAGTCTAATTTTTTTTTTTTTCCTAAGAACTATGGTGTGTTACCGAATCCAACTAAGGTGTGTTATCATCTAACGATACACAAGTCTGGTCTTAATTCATCATTATTTGATTTTAATTTTTAAATTATTTTTATAATAATAAAATAATAATAATTTCGTGCTTAGAGTTGTATTGGACATAATTTCCCTTTAATCTTTTAACTCCTTTAGGGTTTGCTATGAGTTCTTTAATCATAATTAATCGATCCTCTTCTATTTTTTTCGAGGTTATTTTCATGATGTTGTTTGCATAAGTTTGAATAAGCAAATTATGTCAACGTCTAATAGAACCCTAGAGTTCTATCGTAGAGGAAGAGGGTGGAAAAGGGGATAAACGATCTCTTCGAGGGAATCGGGCCTCCTAGATCACTTCGAGGGGATCTGCCTTCTAGGGTTTTACCTTTTGGTTAAAACTAATACTTCATATTTATTGATCTGTTACAATCTTATTTATAAGGCTTTACTAAGAGTGTTACTAATTTTTGACTCTTGATAGACTCCTAATTGAAAATAATAACGGACTAAACCCCAACTAAAGATAAAAATCACTCAATCTATTCATAACCGACTTGATGAGATTCACCCGACCCATAACTGACTCTGGCTAACATGACTCAACCTGAATAAATGGACCCGACTTAGCTAGGGTCCTAATAGACCCGCCCTCTTCAAATCAACCTTGTCCTCAAGGTTGAGGAAGGCTACTACTGAACAAGAAGTCAGATGAGGGAGAAGGGGAAGACAACGCATGCGGGAAAGGAGGAGAAGGTGCGACGCTAAGGAGAGGAGGAGAAGAAGAGGCAGGAGGAGACGAACACTAGCTCGTGAGATGGGCGACAGAACGAAGTCGACGATAGGAGGGAGATGGCACGATGAGAGGAGGATAAGGGGAAGGTGAGGCTGTGTGGCCCCTTCCTTTTCCCTCTCTCCTTTTCTCTCTCTCTCTCTCTCTCTCTCTTTTATTGTAGCAAAATCATTAACATGACGATGATAGTAACAACGATGATGATATCGATGAAAGGAGCAATCGTGGAATCACTCTTCGAGGGGGTTTGCCTCTTAGGATTTTACCTTTTGGCTAAAACTAATATTTCTCATTAATTAATCTTCATAAAGAGTTTTACAACCTTATTTATAAGGCTTTACGACGAGTATTACTAATTTTGACTATTAATAGAATTCTAACTGAAAATAATAACGGACTTAATCTCAACTGAAGATAAAAACCACTCAATCTACTTATAACATTAGAATAACAATTGCAAGCAGTTTATGTGAACAATCGCTCATAACATGTGAGTAACATGCATCATCAAAATATTAATTACTCACAACATGCAAGACATATTTAGATTTATTGGACAGTATGAAGAATAATTTGACAATAGTTGCAACATGACGTACCATAAGATAGTTACATCAACTTTGGGTGTTTAGAGTTATTATTAATGTAATGTTTTGATACAATGTAAATGATGGGCCAAAATAAACAGAAAAGCTTTAGAGCTATTATGATTGATAAGTATTTTTAGAGTTCTAATAGGAATTAAATTGCTTCTAATGTAATGTTTTGATACAATGTAAATGATGGGCCAAAATAAACAGAAAAGCTTTAGAGCTATTATGATTGATAATGTATTTTTAGAGTTATTATCTTTGGAAAGAATCACTTCCAAACTAGGATGAAAAGAAAAGTAAAAATTGAACCCTCGATCCTTAGTCTTATTTGGATGCTTTTCTATTATATATTAATTCATTTAAAAACTTTGCACTTCTGGTGGTCGATGAATATGTTAGAAAGCTTTGAAAAAAATAAGATTTTTTTTCCGACAAAAAAGAGAAACCATATTACTTTAAAAAATGAGTAATTATGATCTGCAGCATTAAAGGCAACCAAAACAGAAATATCATGGGAAATGTCTCCCCCTCCTCCTGACCACATTCATTCCATTCCACCTCCCAAAATTTGCCAATCAATTGGCAAATTTTAAAGTGCCATATATCATATTCAAAAAGTTGAACATTAATTCAAGCCTCTAAAAAATGCAACCTTAGAAGTTGATATTTCGATTCCATGAAACTCTAGATTAACTAGTTTTCTTAGTTTCATTTGAGCAATGTATTACAATTTTACAATCGCATATATATATATATATATATATATATATATATATTGGTTTTAATCAGATTCAGTTGGTTTTTTAATTGGGCTTAAGATGGTCTCCAAGAAAAAAGTACCCATATTGGTTTCAAGTTCAAATATCTAATTGAATAGGGTAAAATACTTAAATGGCTAACGAAAATGACATTATATATTCAGATAACTAAATTAGGTTAAATTCGAATAGATACAGAGATCCAAAAACTAAATTAGGTTAAATTGTGCTTGAATTTGGATTAAGATAATATCCAGTGATTTTTCCTAGGAGATGAAGGTGAATTCCTTAATTAAAGTTGAATTTGTCAAGATTGGAGGGCAAGAAGAAGAATACATACTTTTGATATGAATTATGAGGTGAATCCACGAAGCATCACGACACATATAACATGTTATCTGAGACACACATATAAAAAGCTTCTTCTTCTTCATCTTCATGAATGAGGTTGCATGCATCTCCCTCTGCTGCCAGATTGACTACAGGATGACATGACACCAAATTTTATGATGATGTTAGTAAATATTTTTATGACAAATCAAAGAGTAGATACGTCTCACCAAAAATAAACCACAACAAACAAAGCAAATACTAGATGATGATATTTCAAAGGCTTAGAACAACATAACTAACGAAAGCAAAGCAACGACGCACATAAAATAGATAGATAGAGAGGAGGAGGAGACTCGCGCCTCCTCCTCATCATAGTTCAACCTTAATGTAAGGTTCATAAAGCAAAGCAAAGCAAAGCCACACACGTTAATAGATATAGCAGAGGATGCTGTGTTCCTCGGTGGTTCGAGCCCACTCTCTAACGCGTCATGGAAACACTACCCTAACTCGATACTCGGGACTGTGTTCCGATTGCTCTCTTCTTTTCAACCCCCCACCACTACTGGTGGACAGCGATCCCCTCATCTCTGAGCCTACCATAGAGGGCCACTTCCCCTGCTTTGTGCCACTGGGTCTTGCACTCCAAGAACATCTCCTCCGCCTTCATCACCACATACTCCTCTTCCCTCAGATTCTTCGACAGCCACCCGGCTATCCCACTGCCCACATTTGCATGCTTAGCTTCGCCAACAACATCCAGTTTGATGATCTCGAACTCAGAGTTCCTTTTGGGGTACTGCTTGTTGAACCACTTGTCGGTCGTCGAGTACTCGTTGAGCGAGCCGGCCAACAGGTGGGAGAGAAACCTCGTCCTCTTCATGGTCCTCCTTGTCGAGGTTTTTCGATCCCAAGGCGGCGGCTCCAGCAATGCATCCTCCAGTCCATTCAGTACGCCAACGATCGATTCCGGCACGGCAAGCAATTTCCTCCCGATACGAGTGCCGATGAAATCAGCTGCATTTGCGTCCTCGAGTCCGTTCGGCATTTTCTTTGATTCTGGGAGGCTCCTCCCCGTTCGTGCGCCCGAAAAGTCCTCAGCGTTTGCGTCTTTGAGGGGGATGGCGTGGGCCGTCTTCTTGATCCCGACGATGGTGGAACCGAAGCGCCGGATGTAGACGATCCTGTAATTCGCTGGGAAATGGAAGGTGTCCCATGGATCCGTGCTCAGTCGGACGATAGTCACGCCTCCAACTCTCAGAATCCTTTCGACAAACATAAAGGAGGCGTGGCAGAAATCGTCGGCGGCGAGCACAAAGTCGACGGAGCGGTCACGAACGGCCATCCGACTGGCCTCCGACATGACAGGGAGCATCTTGTTCTGCTTCACGAAGGCGAGCCGCGAGCCGGGGTTTCCGAGGAAGAGAGAGGCGCCGCTTGCTCCGGCGACGAGCAGCCCCTCGCGCCTCAGATCGCGGAGGAGCATCGGGAGGAGGAAGGGGTCGTCGGTCCACCGGTGTGGCGACAAGAGGGAGGAGCATGTGCCGTCCGGCGGAAGCATGGATCTAAGCCAGGGGTAAGCGAGTATGGCAACGGTTACGAGCACCGACCTGGCGATCAAGCGGAGCACTCGCGGGTGGGGAAGACTGATCACCAGCTGATCTCCGCCACCGCCGCCACCTGCGGCGGCAGCGTGGCTCTCTCCGTGGCGTCTGGTAGCCCTCGGAGGACCCTTCATTGTGCAGATGCTGCTTATACTGCTACTAAGGCAGCGATCAAGAGACTTCTCCCTTTCCCGAAGAAGGGGAACCAAAGAGAAGAAATCAAACCTGAAAACGAAAGAGAAGGCCGGCGGGGAGGCGGCGACGAGCTTAGCGGGAGCAAAAGCGGGCGGCGGTGTGGTTACCACCCATGAGGGCCACACGGGTGCTCAAGCGTCTCAGCCAAAGGAGCATCAGCTGCCGCATTCGCTCCGCTTCCATGGTGGGCGACCAGATCCCGACGGCGGAGGTAAGAAACACCAGATCAGCCCTCGGTCTCCACCGCCAGTCCCCGGCGGTGGGAAGAAGGTAGAAAAGGATGAAGGTGGAGAAACGGAATCGCAACGGGGAAGGACACCACTGGAAGGCAGAGACAAAGCGGTGAGGGTGCGCAGTATATATTTGAAGGAGAGAGAGAGAGAGAGAGAGAGAGAGGAGTAAATTAGGGAACGGAGCGAGAGGTTGTTACTGTTTCACGGAAATGGAGATGTGCCGTAGATGTCAGGCTGTCAAACTTACCCTCCGCTGTAGTCTGTTGAGTGGTTGGTTGGATTTGCTGTGGGGAAAGATGATGAGATCCTTGATGAGTTGGATGTGATCATGGTTCGAATTCAATTTTGGGTACGATAGAGAATTAAATTATTCGATGCCTTATCAACTTTAGTATCTTTCTGGAAATTATATAATGAATCGAATTAGGTATCTCCCATCGAGAGTTGATGATTAATTTGAACGGCTTGGATTGAATCAGATGGGGCATTCTTTTCCTCAAGTCAAACTAAGTCCTCGATCAAATGAAGACCGAGACTTGAATCGGACCAACCCACGTCATGTCCCCCATGGGTTTCTTTTTGTTCGATTAATTGACTTGATATGGTCCACACGACATTTGACATTTTTAAAATGCACATCCGTTTTGTATTTGATAATAATAAATATAAGATTTATATGTCTTGACGTTGGTTACCAGTATATGGAGAAAATTCAATGATTTTATTGTATGAGAATAATAAATACAAGAGGTAGAACTTTGCAAACCCAAATCTAGATATAAAATCCATACCTTCTCATGTAAAACTTAAGAGCATTTTCTTTTTATTTTTTATTTTTTATTTTTCCCTTAGTCTCTCTAGATAGGAAAGACGATGAGTAGGTAGGTTTGGGAATATATGTAAAATATGCATTGTGAGCCCAATGCATATTTTAAATATAAATTAATATTTTGTATTTTTTTAAGAAAAATCATATTTAACCTAGAGATTATATTGCCCATATTCAAACATTGTAAAATTTTAAATTCGCAAAGTACCATATGATATTACCTAAAATATAAGAGTCCCAATATTATTTATTTCTTTATTTTTAAAATTTTTTATATTTATTTATATGATTATGATGTTTCTTTATTATATATCCGAGCCATGATTTTTTTAAGATTATGTACAATTTATTCTTTTAAAGTATATTTACTTTTAGATAATTATTATAAATATTATAATGACAAACTTTTTATACAATGCCTAATTAATTTTCAAATATAATTTTTCTCAAAACAAAATCAATACATATTTGAAATATAAATTTTATCAAACATATGTTTTTTCTGCAAATATATGTTCACAAAAGAACCCTACGTTTTGTACTTTCTCACACTAAATAGTGAAAACAACACGCATGCTATTTACATAGTAAAAAATATAACCCATCATTTCAAGGAATTATTTTTTAATATTTGAAATTTTTATTTTATAAATATCTACCATCTCGTTTCCCACTAATTTTTTTTAATATTAGTTATCTTTACCATCTCATTTTTTTATACTTTAAAAAATTATATTGATATCTCTATAATTATAAAAATTGAAACATCTAAATATATTTACGCTAACATCATTGATTTTATCTATGAAACACAAAATAAAACTTTAAAAATAATAATTTTAATATTTCAATGAATAATGACGAACAACAAATGATATTGAGACCACGGGTAACTATTATGGATGAGGAGAGTGACTCTACATCTACGTCGGTATTAATGTAATTATCGAACGACGAAAGGATTATAGATGCAAATGTGAAATGATGTTGCTCTACATCTATGTCGATATCTACGCAAATGCAGAGTGGTCCTCATCTCTCTTCTCCTTCGTAACATTCACCGGTAGCTCCCCTAATGGTTAGAAAATTCATCGTTCGCCATCACCAATTGAAAAGTTAAAAATATTTTTTTATCATTTATTTATATATTTTTGTTAGTAAAATCAAGGATATTAGCATAATATAAATCTAGATATTTTAATTTCATAATCACAACAATGTCTCTATAAAAGATAAAGATCGAAATAGTAAACAAAATTAATTATAAAGAATAATCTATAACTAGCTCTAACCATCAAACGAAACTATCGTAATCGAAAGGAAATATAAAAACTACTGAACCATCACACGAAACTATGGTAATCGCAAGGAAATATAAGAACTACCGAAGGATCTCATCTCCCTCTCGCTTCCTCCTGCATTCCAGTGCAAGGATAATAAAAACAACAAACAAACAATAATAATAATAATAATAATAATAATAATAGAGAGAGAGAGAGGGTTGTCTCCTCGCGTGGGTTCTTCTCCACCCCTCATTATAAATCCAAAAGGCGAACCCAAAGGAAACAGCCTGCACCGGAAGGCACCCGCCTCACTCCGCTCCACAGCCAAAAGGTACGGTTGGACCCCACCCCCCCCCCCCTTCCCTTCCGCCGTACATCTTTTTCATGTGTGTGAGGGCTTCCCCCCGCCATCATTCGTTCCTGCTCACTAAATGAAGTATTTTATTAATTATTATTATTATTATTATTATTATTTTTTGTATGTTGGTGTGATCACCTAAAGACAATAATGGAGGGGCGTCATAAAATTAATTAAAACGGAAAGAAAAAGATTAGTTTGGGTTGGAGGATTAGACTCGGATGATATTAGATTGATATGTCAGCTGGACATATGTGAAGAAGAGAATAATTAATTTTTAAGAAGAAACAAACAGTATATTTATTGCACTTGCAACTCAAACAAACCATTCCTATCAAAATCCATCCGTCCCTCATTAAAATTAAGCATGAAACCAGTCTTTGTACTTGAGAATATTTGTAACATTTTGAATCATCAGCCAAATAAAAACTTTGGGATGCGGGAATTGTTAGGGAGATGGCATTTTTAGAGACAGGGAGAGAGAGAGAGAGAGAGAGAGGAGATTGGTCATCTAAAATTTATGGATCGATGAATGGCATTCAAAAATTTATGGGGATTGGCACTGTATCCAACCAAACCATTCACCGCAGAGAGAGTGAGACTGACTGACTCCAGGAAAAGGACAGGTGATAGATTAGATTTATAAAAAAAAAAAAAGGAGCAATGTGAGGACAGGAGATGTCAGAATCATGCCGAGCCTCGTCATCCTCTTGTCTGATGGTGAATGGCACAGTTTATTTGAGGAAGAAGAAGAAGTAGTTAATGAAAGGGACAAAAAAAAAAAAAAAAGTGATCAAATTCATCGACAGTGAGTGTGATCAAAATAGATTTTGATCATCCATCCATCCATCCATCCCTCTAATTTCGAAGATAACTTTAAGTTGGATGTCGAAGGCGTGAGAGATTTAAAAGATAAACCATGCAATTCATGATTCTACTTGGAGTATTCCCAACAAAACTCACTCTACTATTTAAATTATATATTAAAAAAATATAGTAACAACAATAATAGTTAGTGTAAAAAAAAAAATTAGAATCGAAGCATATGATCTTTAGTACACACATACTCTAAAACCTAGGGCCTTTGTAATGGGTTTGAATAAAACCAGGTTCTCCAATCATTATTCAATTATGAAGGCATGTATCGAAATGTGAAATAGATGGATTGATAGTAACACTAATTATTTTTTTTTTTATCAAACTTGTATGGTCATGTAACGTCTTATTGCTCACATGACTTCCCTTTTTTTTTTTTTTAACTTTACTATTATATTTTTAAATTTTAATTGTTATACAACTTAATTTTAATTAATTTAATATTAACTAATAAATAAATAAATAATAGAAACAAGTGTCTACAGCCTATGCCCGTAATGTTGGACTCTCCCATACTCACCATCATATTTTGTTTAAATTAGTGTTCACGATTCTCTATCTTATTTCTCTAGAATTTTTTTAAAAATTAAACCACTTTATTATTACATTACCAATATCTCTTTTTCTTGTCTTTTGTATAAAAATTAATTACTATCTATTTTGTTATTCGTACAAGATATATTTGTGGATCAATATCAATAATATTTATATATTAATCTTTGTAAAGTCATATGATAAAATCACAAATTTTGTCCAAACTCATATTATCAGTTTATTGTCTAATTCTAATACTCCTCTAGAGTATATATTCACTATCATTGTTATACATACCCTCGTAGTGAATCAAGTCATCAATGTCTCATTATATCCTCTTACGTATACTAATGCTCTAGTAATAGACAAAGATTAGCTTTAAAATCCGAGCTCAAATCATCACTACGACCCTAATATTCATAGTAAATCAATTTTTATGTAATCTTGTAGTATTCTTCATATTCTTTAATCTTTTTTAATTACATTATCGCTTACCTATTTTGCGATGGATCTTTGTTAAAAAAGTTTTTATATTTTACAATATTAGGGTAGCCTTTGGTTAAATATTGCTTAAGTTGAATGTTTCCTCCATCCCGATCTCGATCAAATCAACATAGTCACAATAAATATATTAGTAATGATAGTAATTGTTGTCCAAATGGTAGCATAATCCCAAGTATTATTATATGTTTATTGCTTTAGTATAACATTTTTATAAAAAAATAATCAAATTAATAAGTTACGATTAACCTAATTTTTATTGAAATTGAAATAACAAACTATGATTATATGTAATGAATCCTATTTTACCACTATGATTATATCAATCACCATATAGAATTGACCTAATATGGGTCAAAATAAGATGTAGTCATCATTAAAATATACTAATTAGAGTATTAAAAAACTTAGTTACCCCCTAATTCACCCGATTGACCATTATAAATATATCAAATAATGTATTAAATACATAGAATAACCCAATCTTAGTCAAATAATGATAGATCATCACTAGTTAGTCTAATTATAACATTAAAAAAACCTAATTACTCTAAAATTTACTTTCTTTTATTACTATAAATATGTTAAATTCCCTAATAACAATTAAATATATTGAATTAACCTAATATTATTCAAATTATAATGAAATTATAATATAATATACTAATCATAGTATTAATATATTTAGTTATTTTTTAATTATTCATCTTTGACTACTATAAACATGTCAAATACTCTAATATGAATTAAATTTATTGATTTGAATCAATATGCATCAAAATTCAATAAAATCATCATTAAAATCACTAATTATAATATTAAAATATTAATTAAAATATTATTAACCCTCTTCTACCATTGTATATATGCAGTCATTCTAATACACATTGAATACATATATTTCAGCTAATATATGTTGATGCATTAAACACACTAATCACAACATTAAAATTCTTAATTACTCTTAATAAATCCTATCCAACCACCATAAATATGTCAAATAACATAATAGACATTAATCACATATAATAATATTAATCATATTATAAATAAATAAAAATCTAGAAAGAAAATATACACATGATTAGAGTGATCATCCTCTAAATTTAATGCTAAACGTCCCAAATAAGTTTTTCAAATTTAATACAATCCATAAATCATAATTTTGCTTGAGTTTAATGGAGTGAAGTGAGAATGAGTTTGAGAGAGAAAAAAAAGTAAAAGAGATTGAGAGAGACGGGGAAGAGTTTAAAAACCCTTTTAAACAAGTTTTCATAAACAAATGTACCATTCAAACCGATCAAATTTAAATTTTTTATCGATATCAATCTAAATTCAACTATTATCGATCTATGTAAGTTAATAACAATCGAGTTTTAATCGTACCATTTAGTACAAATCATATATCATCAGATCACCCATTTCATAATCATCTGATACATGACGATATAGGTGCCGTCGATCCGTTATCATATGTACCATCTGATATATACCATCCGTATCGTATCATATCATGTTTGGCTAATAATATCCTATTTTAAGCTGCCCATCAAGTTTATGGATTGGGGTGCTGAATTTTGATGCATGATCTGATCCCTAATCATCTCACAAAGGTCAGATCATTGACTTCGACTGTGAGGCTTTAACGTTTATCTGTTTAGATTTGGTCCTTCAAAAGTCCTCTAACTATTTGGAAAGTTATACTGATGTCGAGTCGACATACTCTCATGTTTTGTAATCAGTATTCACAGTGCAGTATTCTCAGCATGTGTAAATTACTGTACAATGCCTTCTCTTGCTGCTGAATTCTGTGTGGTGTATTTGATTCTGTACTTTTGTTCTCCTTTCTGTGAGCAAAAAAAAAAAAAAAGGATGCAGCAAACAAGGTTTTAGATCCATCATGCTAAATAGGGCCGCTGCTTTGTTCTGCCAACCTCGAGTCATGCATTACACAAACCTACATAGTTCATGTTATGTATGTGTTAACTTGAATGTTCATGTTAATTGAATGAATACTTAACATAAAAAATATCAATGTTCGATTTGGAAATAAATACGCAAATATTCTTTTGCATAGTATCGATAATTATCTGATATATATATTTTTTTTCATGGAAAGAGTATTTTCAAATGGGAGCTGTTCACCTCCAATTTAAGTTGGATGGTCTTACAATCATTTTAATTGTAGGAAAATTGTGATTACTTCACGAGGTTAGAAATTAATGGCACTATAGCGTCAAGTAATTCTTTCCTTCACAACATCATCTGAAAAATAAGGATTATCCTATGACAATTAAATCGTTGTAAGAGTAAATTTTGCAAAGATTATAATTTCATCATGAAAAAAAAAAAAAAAAAGGATTAGCTTCAACAGGGAGAGCACTGTTGTTTAGGTTTCAAGCGATATGTGTCATATATATATATATATATTATATTATATTATTTTGTGCTGTATGATTCGCTAACTCCTTTTAGTGAATCATATTCTCTACTGTAGCTTTCTGACCATATTTACAATCCTTCAACCCAACAGGTTCTATATAGAAGACATGAGAGTGAATGCAATTTTTTCGAGATTTGAGTCTTTGGTAATTGATTGATCATAATATTATCTTCAATCTGCTACTTCCCAATAAGTATATATTAGATACTTTGGGTTACATATTCGAAAATTACTTTAAAATTAGTTTTTTAGTAGATAAAATATAGAATGTTTAATTCATTTAAATATGGACGTGAATATTATATTTGACTAATATTTAATTTATTTAAAATATAGAATATTATATTTATTTAAAAATAATAATTTATTTAGAGATATGAACGTGTTTTATAAGTTATCCGAAAATAACTATATTTAATCATATTGACTAATATTTTTCATCTTGTAGGTTTATGAGAAGATGGGCAAGAAGAGATCGTCATTTTAGCCTTTGAAACTAAAGAATTTATAGTAAGTCTTATAAGTAATTGACTGTCGAATTGTGTTATTATAACAGATTGAATTATCATTTATTATTTTTAGTGTATAGTTGTTCTACTTTTTGGAAAGATGAAATGTTCATGTATAAATATAAATATTTTTGGTCTTTATTGGATAACCTCCCACATCCAATAAAGACGAAAAAAGATGAATGCCTATAAATCTATTCTTTTTGTCGTGGCATTCTATAGTTTGGACAGGCCATCACTCTTCTTTTTCTTAATTTTTGGATTTTTATATTGAATTTATGATTTAGTATAACACAAATGTAACGCAGGTATCACTGTTTTTTTTTGTTTTTTTGTTTCTCTTGGATTTTGGGTCATTAAATGTAGAAATAAGTAATTTTTAAATTTAGTCTATATTCGAGTACAAACTCGAGTGTAAATAACTGGACTTCTCCAAAACTATAGTAACATAATCAAATCCAAATTTAGTATTACTTTTTCAATAATTCTAAGTTTTTGGTCATTAATTGTGTAGTATTAAATATATGATCAAGTGTAATGTGAGTATAATATGAGTGTAATCCACATGAGTGTAATTCTAGTACTTACACTTTAAAACTCCCTAAGCATAACATAATTCTAATATGCTTTGGTATCATCTTTCCTAATTTATTTTTAGATATTTTTTTAGATATTTTGTAATTAATGAAATTTTTTCATGAGCAATGATCCAAATGTTAGATCGTAATCCTATCATACTTGTGGCTCAAGTGTACACTCAAGTTAAATTTGATACAAATCAGAACCAAATTCTCCAGAAATATCATGATATGATTCTAAGTTGATAAGTGTCAATTTTATATTTTATATATGGCTTTAGTATATAAATTAGTGAAGTTTGGCACATGTATTTTTATAACAAGGATTATAACATCAATTATAATGTTGTCAAAAGGGTTATATAGGTATACTTGTATATTATATGTATACTATACAAAAATCATCATCTTCATGTAATGTAGATAATAAAAAACTAAACGCTATACAAAATAATTGAAGATTCCATATTGCTTTACACTTGACAACATCGACATATACTAGGGTGGGCATTGGTCAAATAAGAGTAATGAGGTGATTTGGACGAAAAAAAAAAAAAGGATAATCTAGGACTTCAAGATAATAAATCGCTTTGATCTGGTTGATGTTCAATAAATCGGTTCGATCCACAAAAAAAAAAAAAAAAGAAAGAAAACTGAAGTCAACTAAGATCAATAGACATTGATTATTATTATTTTATTCTATAAAAGATATTTTTATCATAGTATATAAAAAGAGAGAGCACCTCTCATAAAAATCGAAGATGCCGTGCCATCTGATAGAACTTTGTTACTGAAAGTTTTTTTACTTTTAGTTTTGATAAAATATACCCAATGGAATTCCTTTCATGGCAAGAGACTGTCTGCTCCCTCCTCTTTGGAGTTTGGGCGAATCCAATGTGATCTCAGAGCAATAAGCAGCAAGCAACACCACCACAGAAGAGACGTGAAAGCAACACCTCAAACACACTGCTTGGTATCTGCTGCTCACTGACCTACTGCTTCTTTTATCTTGTTCATGAGCCCATAAAAAAGCCACATCATCACCACCGACGGTGCCCTCTGAACGAGGCCACCACCACCATCACCACCACCACCACACAATGACTACCTCACTGATGCTCTCGGCGGCACCACCCCCATCTGAGTTACTCATCCTCAGCTTTGACAGTCCAAACCAGTTTGAGTTCATGCGTGCATGCCACTATCCAACGTAGATAACGTGCTAAAAAGGTCAGAAGACAGTAAACAATCGGTGCATCGAGTGTACAGTGGTGAGAAGCACCAAGGAGCGGGAACGTAATGTTCAAGAAATCACAGTAGGAAGAACCTTTGTGTATAACTAAACTTATCTATTATTTGACATCTTTGGCAGCCTGATGCCCAACGAAGACCCAGGTCGCAAGGCAAACGCTGTAAGGTACTCGAATGTTTTCTAGGCAACAGAGTTAGAGCCTTAATGGTGATTGAAACAAGTATCTGGCCTTAATGATGTTTGTAATAAGCAACAAATTTCTTCGTTAGTACGTTAATGATGTCTGAAATAAGCATTTGTCCTCCTCCTTCAAGATTAGGAGACACAAATCAAATTGATGTGTATATTAAGTTGACTGCACCTCGAGTTGTATTTATATATATATATATGGAGTCTCCGCCAAGCGTTACAAACCCTCGGTATATTCGAGCACATTCATGGATGATATTAATGGTGGAGTACTTGTCCGATTAATATGCAAAACACACTACAATCTTACCATTTCTTTCAAGCTTTTCTGCCAGCAGATTAACCTGAAATAGATGGTTGGAGTGCCTCGATACAGATAAACAACTTGGATAGCGTCAGCGAGTAGCAAAACTGAAGCGATACAACTTCTTCAGGAGTCAATAATAAACTCAACTTGCAGCTTCAGATATATATATATATATTTATTTATTTATGACCTTTCTGTGCCAAGGGAGACAGCTCTCGAGACTGTGCCACTATTAGATTACATACAATCTGAGCTAATATGAAGTTTGTATGTTTTGCGATCATAAATTTCCTGTCAGCAGCTAAACATGCCAACTGAACAGTTTTAACGCGCACAGGACTGCTGGTACGCAGTTGCAGCACATTGCGCTTGCCTTTGCAGATCCCAGAAACTTTCCACAGTCGTCCTAAGCTCTTAAACCTACCAATACATACATCATTTCCGAGGAGTAATTTACTGCGAGAGGAGCTCCGATACGATGGAGGATGTTACGTACGCACTTGTTGTAGGGTTCAGTTGCAGGTGAATGGATGGAACTATGCACAGATGCAGTTCCAAGAACTCCCCAACCTCACAACAGATCAAAGAGCGAGTGTGGTAAGGAGATCAGGGCCTAACTAGCCACAACAGCACCCACACTCGAGCTCACCAGTAGATTCAAAGATCAGGAAAAAAATAAAAAATAAAAGGCCAGGACTGCAAACAAAGAGAAAGGTATGGTGTGCGAGCAAGCTTATGGAGGAGATCTGCAAAGGCGTGCATGCGACACAGTCTATGCTTAAAGCCTTCCTCATCTGAGTCACAGAAAGATCTGGACGAGAAACAAAAGGAGCAGTTCAACGTTTCAAAAAGGAGGCTCGTCTCTTTCTTTGGAGCAATTCTGAAGAGGAAAAGCTTTGAGTGCCTTCCTTCTTCTTTCTCCCTGATGCCTGATTAAGAAAAGAGCAATTCTGGTCTGGTCCTGCGAAACTTTATTAGTTGGTACGTATTCAATGTTATCCCCCTCCTCGTACTTGCAAGAACACCATGGTGCAGCGTGGTCCATGGTCAAGATTCTACAGAAGCAAACTCTTGGGGTTTGATAGATAATGGATTTACGAGGGCAAAGATGGCGGATGGATCTGAAGAACAGTTGACCGGAACCTTAAGTTGCAAGTAATCTTGGCGTAGATTAAGCCTGCATCACATGCAACCTTTCCATCGATCTTATACTAGTAATTAATTTAATTAGACTGTGTTGTGGTTCCCCCATACAAACAAAATGAAATGTTCCTATGTAACAACATATGCTTAGTTGATCCTACCTATTAAATCTGTCTGTGGAAGCCACCGGCATCGCAATTTGATAGCTGAAGGAAGATAACAAGATATGTACTTGATGCTTCAATTTATTTTTTTTCTGTAAAAAATGGATTTGGTAATGAAAAACTAATGTTTCGATTTGATACAAATTAGTGATACTATATATATATTAGTTGCTGTTTGTTAAAAGGAAGGATACTTTGAGAAAGGTTTTATTTATTTATTTTTTGGCTCGCCGGTCTCATTCAAACCATCACCTTCTCATTGGGGAGTCAGCCGATGGGGCCGACCGACAGTTGATTGAAAAATATAGATATCCCGTCACGGGGCCCGCCGCATCGACCAATGAAAAGGCACCGTACTCATGGACGATGGCTCGACAGAGACACCAGTGGATGATTCTGATTTGAATGACAATATTATTATCAATCCCTCACAAGCCAGCAAAAAAAAAAAAAAAAAAGACATTAATAATTGCCATGTATTCCACATACATTAGATTGGAGGATAACTTGTGGACAAGGGAGACGACCAAAGGGAATGGCTATGAGCTATGGAAGATATAGACATGGAAATTGCAACTTATGAATCCCTTGGAAGATTTCTGATAATAATAAGATGATACACTCCATTTCCACTTTCCATAACTCAGAAACAAAGCAGCAATCTGTGGACTTTGCTGGTGATTCAGTGCAAAGATTAATCAAGCTCCACAAATGCACTGCATGTCAAAACAAATCCAACACATTCATCTCCTAGCACTTGTAGATTGTGTCAAAGATGCAATCTCTCTCTCTCTCTCTCTCTCTCTCTCTCTTTTAGATCTTGTGAATATATCTCAGATAATATGACAAATTCTTAAATGTGATCTAAGGAGGGTGCAGTATAGTATAACAAATTAATTATATAAAACATCAAAAAAAATAAAAATAAATGCTAAGTGTCCTCTGCATATGTAAATACACCAACAACTAAATTTATGCTCTCTCCCCATCAAAAAAATTTGCAAAGAGAAAAATGCATCATATTGTAAAGTAAGTTATTAGGGATTAAATAAATATAAAAAAAATCTTTCTGGATGAAACCTTAAAAATATTAGCCTCCTCCTTCTTCTTCTTCCTCCAATAACAAAAATATAGGTACACAAGTTCCCAAGAAAAATGTTTTCCAAAACTACCCTCAACATTGCATGAAAGGTTCATCAAAAGAATTGACCCTTTCAGGTTTCCCCTGTAATATATAGCAGCTGTTGACTGCCCCCAGATGGTGAGCTGTCTCCCTCCCAAGCCCCTGAAATGTAATCTATTCAAGGTTGTGCAAATCCAAGACTATATTATATATCCAGGGAATAAAAAGAAAATGCTCCTAAATGTTTTATTTTTCCTCAAAAAAGTTCACATTTTTGAAAGAAACAAAAAAAAAAAAAAACCTATTTTGCAATGCATTGTTGTCATTCAAAATCATCAACCACAATCCACTAGCAAGCAATAGATCACAATGGATTATTATTATTATTATTATTATTATTATCCATTGCTTTATTGGGTACAGGAAACCTAAAAAAAAATTAATATCATGTCTGTAAATGAGTATCAAGTGAATTGTTGGAAATATACTTCATGTCTGTAGAAAATTAATAGCCCATCATCCAGTGATCTCCATCTGAAAGGGAAGTGATACTTAAAATTAGCACAGCTCAGTCATATTATAGTGTTTAGTTGCTTTACACTTGAAATCTTCATCACCAAATAGATTAATGAGGCTATCACAAGGATTGCATTTCCCAAGACATGAAAAAGCCTCAATTAATCTCTTGTTTTTTTTTTTTTTTGAGATGGTCCCTAATTTGGGAGTCCCAAAAAGCCTCCCCTTAAACAATGTCTTTATACTTTGTACAACCATATCATATACAGTATAATCACCACAAAGAAAAAAAAAAATGTTTCCCACCTATCAATTATCACATCATCACCTTTCTTTTACTTATTCCATCATCACTCCTAAAACCCCACACAGCTGAAACCCAGCACCACAAATCCCACAAAAAGATATTTTCAATCTTTTTTTCCTTTTTTTTTTTTTTTTTGGGGTCTTCCTCTCCCCTCTCTCTTTCTCTCTCTCTCTCGATTGACAACAAAAACCTTACTTTCCTCTCTATACAACAGTGAGTCACCTTCGCCTCTCCTCCTCCCTCCCCTGCTTCCAACTCTGGAATAATGTTAGCATAGAACTCGTTTTCTATATAAAAAGGAGTCCTCTTTGAAGGAAGGGGAGGAGGAGGGAGAAGGCGGAACAGGGACCTTTTATCTGGATTGAAGTTTTATCACTCTTTTGTTTACATCTCTATCTCTTGTGTCTCACTGTGCAATGAGTCCAAGCTTTGATTGCTCTTCCTCTACCCTCCTCTGCGCTGAGGACAATGACAGCATCCTGGGCTTTGATGATGATGATGATGAGGAGGAGGAGGAGGAGGGTGGGCATAGACTAAGTTGGGTTCCTGAACCAAAAAGGTGCGATTTTTATGGGGATTTGCTCGTGGATTTCCCCCTGCAGTCGGATGAGTTCTTGAGCTTGTTGGTCGAGAGAGAGCTGGAGCATCTGCCGAGGAAGGACTACGGCGAGAGGTTTCGGTCAGGGGCATTAGAACCTTCCATCAGAAGAGATGCTATTGATTGGATGTGGAAGGTGGGTTCCTCTTTTTTTTTTTTTTCTGAATATTATTTTTTCTTATTTTCCCCTTTCTTGTTCTTTGTCTCCTTCATTGATCTTGCTGAATATTGTTATGAGTTTTTAATGGTTTTCTCAAAGAAAAAGAAGACCTATTATTCATAAACTCACCACTTGTTCTTGATGCACATTCTCCTTCTTGTTCCTTTTTCTTTTTGGTGCATTGTTTCATCTTCCTGCATTTGTCATATATGGAGATTCATATCAGATTTATGCTGCCTATTTACG
The DNA here is from genome assembly GCA_021527575.1 of Ensete glaucum. Lineage (NCBI taxonomy): Eukaryota > Viridiplantae > Streptophyta > Magnoliopsida > Zingiberales > Musaceae > Ensete > Ensete glaucum. The sequence goes on along the minus strand of CM038558.1, from coordinate 1,221,481 downwards.
AGTTTGTTTATGACTTCTATAATTTTGAAGTATATGATTCAGATCAATGGGTGGGTTTATTTGATCCATGAGATAATAAAAATCTGATTTCTATCTGACCCTTGCTTAATATTTTTGTCTGCACTTTCTGGAATGGGGTTTGGGAGAAACAACCTCCTGTTTCTTGTTAGTATCAAGCTTCAGTTCTTCTTTTCCTTTTCCTTTTTCCTCTCTAATATCTTCCTCTCCTCAGTTCTGCACTGACATATTTTTTGGCTTGTGGAACAGGTTCATGCCTATTACAATTTTGGACCACTGACTGCCTATTTATCTGTCAATTACTTTGATCGGTTCCTCTCCGAATATGAACTCCCAGTAAGAATCATGTTCATTCCCTGTAATATGATCTTTTCATGCATGCATTGCTCATTTTTTTCTTTTGTGTCAATTATAGCCTTTATTTTAGTCTGATTCCTATGTTGTTATATAGACTACTCTAATATAATATATATATATTTTTCCTCCTTTTTCTTTGTTGTTATCTATTAATTGTAGCAAGGCAAGACATGGATGACACAACTATTATCTGTGGCCTGCCTATCTTTGGCTGCCAAGATGGAGAAAACTGATGTCCCTCAGTCCCCAGATTTACAGGTGAGAGAACATCAGGTGTAGAATTCACTGATATAATCTCCACAAACACAGTTCTCGTAACCATTTATAGATTGCCTTGAATAGGATGGTGAGGCAAAGTATGTGTTTGAAGCTAGGGCCATTCTGAGAATGGAGCTGATGGTGCTGAACACCCTCAAATGGAGGATGCAAGCTGTGACTCCTTTCTCATTCATAGATTTCTTTCTTCACAAGTTCAATGGTGACAATGCACCTAACAAGTCATCGATCGTTCGGTCCTCCGAACTCATCTTGAGCACAACTAGAGGTGCCTTTCTTCCACGGCTGTAAATTTGAGGATTTGATTTGTGGCAGGAGTAGGCGGTTTAGCGTTGTATGTCTAAAGAACGAAGCAATCGCATGCAGGCATTGATTTCTTAGCGTTCAGGCCTTCAGCGATTGCTGCTGCCATTGCGCTGTTCGTTTTGGGAGAGATCCAGATTGTGAATGTTCAGAAGGCCTTGTCTAGTTGCTCCCATGTCGCAAAGGTAAAAACAATTCTATTACTATTGCAAGTTAAAGACCAGTACTAATTGTTTATTTACTTTGGATCGCAAGAGGAGTCATACTTCTTTGGATGGATTTTGCTGTCTTTGATGGGTGTTACAGGAAGGAGTGTTGGAATGCTATGAAGTGATTCAAGACAAAGTGTTGATGAGGAAGCAGTCAGCTAAAGAGGTTAGCCCATCAGCATCCTCTGTGCCACAAAGCCCAATTGGGGTGTTGGATGCTCCATGCCTGAGCTACAAGAGTGATGATGCAACTGTTGTGTCACATGCAACATGTCTTGCTACTTCTTCAGCTAGCAAGAGGAGGAAAATAAGCAGATGACCCATCTCATGGAGTTTTTTTCTTTCTTTTTGTGTGTGCTCATCATCTCTTGGGAGGTTCTGGTGCTTTGGAACATGTATTTTGGTTTGGTTAGGGAGGATTTTGGTGTGGTCAGGAGTTTAAACCCCCCTCCCCCCTCCCCCCTCCCAAAAAAAAAAAAAAAAAACAAAAGAATGAATGAAAGAATGACTCCAAAAAGAAATGGTAGCAACAAAAAAAAAATAAAAAAAGAAAATACAGGTGTGGAATTAGTTTGTCTGTTGCTCATGCCTTTTAACTGTGGATCGAAGAAGCAGCCACCAACATTTTCTTCTGAAGTGCCAAAGTGACAAAATTTGACAGAATAAGTTGGTCTTTTAGATAAAGTTGCTGTGAGAGAGGAACACTAATACACTGGTTTTGCATGTTGAGATGAGCAAACCAGCATGCAAATCCTCCTTCTGAAGGATCAAAAGTGAGCAATGCAGACAGAAAAGAAAAGGAACAACAGAAAGTGAAGGGGGGGGGGAAGTGGATTTTTCTTTTAAGAGTAGTAGTAGTAGTAGTAGTACTGTTCATTTGTCACCATCTACTTAAAAAATTGTTTTCTAGTATTTCTAATGCTCACCACCTGAGTTGCTTGTCTGCTTAGACTCTGGAATTTGCTTACCCTATGGCATGAAGGAAGGAAGGAAGGAAGGAAGGAAGAGCCCACCCCTGTCAGTAGAAATCTTGGGAAGGCAACATACAGCAGGAACCTTCAAGGAGCAGAGAAGGTTACATAACACTATTTTAATAGGTTGGGTGTGGGACTGTAGGTGGTGGACTTCTACTATTTGGAAGTTTCTGTTTCTAAATCAAGATCATAAAGAATGAGGGGAATTATTCCCTGCAGCCTCTTCCCTCTTTTTTTTTTTTTGGCTCCCTCTGTTAGGCATTTTACTTAGCCTTAAATAATAAAAAAAGTACATAATCCTGAGATCCAATCTGCAAAAAAAAAAAGGGCCATGTCAAATTGTGCATATGGTTTGCAGGGCATTTGGACTTCATGATTTGTCTGATACCATTTTGGATTAAAAAAAAAAAATAGGACAGTAGCATGTGATAAGCACCTCCCCCCCCCCCCCCACCCCACCACTGAGGTCCACTTCAATTAAAAGGTTATCAAATGTTGCAAATACCACTGTCACTTTGCCACTGTTCTTGCACTGTCAAACCTGCTATTTAGTCTCATCTACAGCTGAATACAAAGTGATCGATTCCACGGAGCAGGTGGCTGGACATAGTTTTTAATCTTTTCCTGGTACCACCAGCCTTTCTTGTTCATGTGTACAGTTCATGCTCCCCTCTATTTTGGCCATTTAGTTACTATAATTTCATAGGAAAAAAAGCTTCTTCTTCTTCTTCTTCTTCTTCTTCTTCTTTTTTTCATAAATCTAAGGTTTTCTCTAATGTCCCCAGTACGAGAGGATCACTGCGTAATCTTATCTTATTATATACAAAGAGATTATTTGGAGTAACTCGAATCATAAACATTTGATGGCATTTAAGAAATCATATTGTTTCTTTTAGTTTGATTTTTGTCACCAAGATCAATTTGGTGAATCCTAATCTCAACCTCTCGTCTTTCTCCTTTACGTAAAAATCTTTATTTCTACTTATACTAGTTAATTATAAATGATCATACTGAAAGGATATATAAACACCTGTGCGACCATCAAGTATGTGCATTTGTAAAAATATTCTTCACAAACCTTGCCAAAAAAATATAAATTAAATTAAAGATAGGTTCTATCTGCTATGATTCTTATTTTTACTAACCCCATCTCTTTATACAGTAACAAAGCCAAAAAATAGTATAGATAAATATGTTGAGCTAGCGAGTGAAAAATCTTCGGACGTCCATGTGGATAGAATCAAATCGAGGTGACTTCTTAATCTCGATACGTAAAATATGATAAAGTTTAAAATAAATATATCTAAAATTAATTTAGTTTTATGCTTGAAAGATCAACTTTATCAAGATAATTGATAAAAAAATATAGGAAAAACTAAATTTGCATATGTTTTTATTGATTTAGAGAAAGCTTTTGATAAGGTTTCTAAAATTTGATGAATTTTAGAAAATAAATATGTATCCACTAATTATATTGATACTATTAAAGATAAAGTTTCAATATATCTACTAATTATATTAATGTTATTAAAGATATGTATGGCAGTATAAATATTATCATTAGAATTATAAAGCATGCATCTCGTAAGTTTTTCTTTTGAGTTAAAAAGAAAATTTTAATGTTGAAAAAAGGTTTTTTATTATCAGCATCTGCCTATCTAATTCTTATGATAAGTGGAGGCTATGCCATCATCAGCATATTCATTTTGGTGAGTTTTTTTTTTACTTACCCAAAAAAAAAAGTTTTTATTTAGCATATAATTACATCAAGGTTATGCATTAAGTCTAAAATTTTCATATTGATAATGGATGAACTTACTAACCACTTACATGATAAACTTTCATGATAAAATTAATTATAAACCTAAGCTACTAAGGTAAACTTTCAAACTAAAGGTTTAGATTAAATAAGACTAGAATTGAATATATAAATATAATCTTAGTAAGTATAGAAATATACAAGAGAATATAGTTAAATTAGATAAAAAATATTAAATTAAGTAAAAGCGTTAGAATCAATTATTAAATAAAATAAAGAGATCAATGAAAATACTATTCATAAAATAAAAAATAAAATGATTAAAATGACGAAAGGTATTAAAAGTCTTATGTGATTATCAAATATCTTTAAAATTAAAAAAATTATAAGATAGTGAGATTAACAATATTTTATGGATCCAAAGTGTTGAAGTTAATATATGTGAACAACTAGGTTTCACTTAAGAGATGATATGAGTATGTGTTAAGGAGGCATGCGGGTGTAGTAGTTAAAATTGATGAAATAAAAATATTAATAGTACGAGGAGGAGAGATAGAAAAAGCTGTAAAAAGATATTACTACAAACTATAAAAAAAAAATTTTAAAGTTAACTAAATATATAACCTTTTACAGTTGTTAACGATGAGAAAAGATTAGTGATAGTTAGGACTTATGATTTTATTGTTATCAATATCTAGAAAACTATATAAATACATATTATAGGAGTATAATTATTCATGGAGATTAATTGGTTGGACTCAACAAAATAAAGAATTTAAACTCATTAATTTCAAACTTAATAAAATAAGAAATTTAATACTCTTGTTATGATTTGGAAACAATAAGGACTCGGATATAATAAGGAATAGTGTTTTCTGTAATTTTAGGATTATTATCGTAAAGCTAGAAATACTTGTGTTTGGGATGGAAACAGATCCCACACTATCCATATCCCTCACTCGGAACAATGAATACAATCTCATTCTTTATTCCACACGAAAAATATATTTATATAATATGTTTTATATTTATTATTAGTAGTAGTAGTATGTGGGAGAGTGGAGATGTATAATCTTTTTAAAAGTATTCATGTGTGAAAAAAAATTAATAGATGGCTGAAAAATAATATAATCTCACAGTTATAAGAATTAAGAGAGTCATACATATGTTGGATCGATTCATAATTTGTTAAGATTAACTTTTGAGCTGAATTATTGTAGCTTAGAATTAAAAGAGTTGGTTTATAATTTTTCAATATTTAAATTTAATTGGACCTTAACTCATACCTATATCCCTATCTGGAAGCACTAATGGAGTCACATTCATACACAAGTATGGATAGAATATTAAAAAAATATAAGCATATGTAATTATATAAAATATTATAGCAATTTTTCGTTTGTGGATTCTATTAATGGGCTACAACTAGAAGGCACAATACGGCCCACCAATGCATGGGTGGGTACGAGAAGCAATTTGGAAAAAATACATGACGCTATAAGTTATATCTTTGTTGCATTCCTGAGTGCCTGATTTGGTATTTTTCTTCAAGAAATGGAATAATGACTAAAATAATTCTATTACAAGCTCCTCAGGTACCGGTCTTCTGACCCTTCTCAACTAAAATAAATAAATAAAATAATTCAGTCAGCCTCTACTTAATGTCAAGTTCCTCTGACGCCTTGGCACACACTGAGATCTTGACGAGCATCCACGTACGAAGCCCCTTTGTTTAGATCAAACATCTGTTGCGGTGGCTTGCACGTTAGAGAAACAGAGCCTTAGGTTTTGGGTTGGGTAGGGGGAGGGGGGAAGGGGAGAAGAGAGAGAGAGAGAGAGAGAGAGAGAGAGAGAGAGAGAGAGATTGGTCATACCTTTTGCCTTGGTGCTGACGCCCATTCTTTATCTTCAGATCACCCGTCGCTCGATCCTTTCCACACGCGTGGCTGTCGAAAGCGACCTCTCCCATCGATTAAAGAACCCAAGACGATGTGTGTGGTATTCTTCCTCCCCTTCCCTTCTCATCCCCACACTTGCTTCCTTCTGGTCCTCTTCCCTTCCCCATGTTGTCCTCTCCGTTAAGCAAGGTAGAAGAAGAAGCACCCTGAACTCTCTGCGATGGGTGGAGGGAAAGGAGGCTGTACTCCTCCATCATCGCTTGTCTGCAGCATGTGCGGCGACCGGGGCCTGCCGGAGGAGCTCTTTCGATGCAAAACCTGCCATGTTAGGTTTCAACACAAGTAAGAGTATAATCCTTCGTCGAAGTGATTTCGTCATAAGTTATCTCCGTTTCATACTTTTACCCATCGATCGACTGTGTCCCACAGATACTGCAGCAACCTCTACCCCAAGGCTGAGGCTTATCGCGCGTGTAACTGGTGCTTAAGAGACGTAGCGGCGGCCGGCAAGCCCGTTGCTCCACAGAACTGCACAGCTCAGAACAACTCTAATGGTGATGTCGGATCAGCTACAGCAGTGAAACTACGACGCTGTTCTTCAGCATTGCATCTCGACAAGCCCATCAAAAGACAAAGGCTGCCGGAGAAGCCATGCGAAGCACCGTCGCAAGCGAAGCAAGTGTTCAGAGGTAAAGTTAGGAGGTATAAGTTGCTGGAAGAAGTCTCTAGCTGAGAATGATGCGCCGCTGCAGGTGCACTCACTGCAGGGTTTTCCCTTACGTATGTATCTTCTTAATAAGAAACCATTGTTTTCGTGCTTTTGTTTCGGATGGATATATCCAACTAAGTTGGTAAATTTGTGTCCCAATTGTTGGAGTCTTCTTAGCTTAAACATCAGTAAAATTCCCCCCCTAAAAAGGGGAAATCTGTGTATTTAATTCAAGATTGGTTTTTTGCATTCATGAACTAAACTTGCAAAAACTTTCCTTAAAGTGCGAGCGAGCCGTGAGCATCCCAAGAACAAGGGATATACCACCAAAGTATGATGGACCTATGCAATTAAAAGAACACCATCAAGGATGTTTGATTTCTAATTTCACAATCTCAAGGCATGGCCAGGATGGATGCTTGGAATGATATTGTATCATCCATGCTGAGTATGCATATATATATATATCTCTTCTTCTTTTCTTTTAAAACTTTTATGCTCAAAAGCCTAAGCAAAAGGAGGTGATGCAGAATCAATCCAGACATTAAAATAATAGAAAAATAACAACTACGTTCAATTAACATTGGGTGAAATGTCATGCTTTGTTGCCACCTTGAAATGCTAATGGTGTTTGTTCTCACAAACTGGCCCAACAATGTGGTATGACTTCAGCTCATTCATCCAAAGAGATGACTTTGAGTTGGCTGGTGCAAACATGCGCACCAGATTCTTGCAATAAGACAAAGTCAACCTTGGTTGACGTCACCAAGTTGCCCGAGAAGGGATGACAGGGGAAACACGTGCTTTGCTGCATACCGGAATTGCAAAATGGTATAAAGCTTGAGGTCGTGGAGTTTATTAGGTAATCTGACTTCCCATCTATGTTGGTCAAAGTCAAATCCAAAGTATAATAGAGAGTCATAGTAGATAGAGGAGGAGTGTCAAACCCAAACAAATGAGCTCAAGCTTTGACTCTTCGGCCAACCGCGGTTGTGTTGGAAGCCACCAGCGAGTGTGATCCTTCATTCACACCGTTTCTACCTGACTAAGGAGGGAGGAAAATACGGGCCCCGCAGTCGAATCCAATCACCTATCCGGTAGAGTATATGAGTTAAGTACGAGTCTTGAACCAGAGAGTGATGTAGATTGGAGAACACGAAACCGACATCCCTCCCACCACGCGCCGGCTCGCCATCCCTTGTATTCCCCCGGGCTCTTCCCTCTTGCGCAACCACCGGGCCTCAAATTTCGTGCCGTCAGCTACTTCGCCTCCTCCAGTGTACTACTGATCTCTATCGGTCTTGAACTTGATCTCCAACGAGATGAGGTCTTGCTTCTCTTGCTGCAGAACTTCGTCTGGAGAAGAAGAAGAACCAGCTTGGGGCCCGAAGCACCGGGTGTTCACCCACGAGGAGATTGAGTCCGCCACCTCCGGCTTTTCTGCCTCCTCCCTGCTCGGTCGCGGCAGCCACGGCTCCGTCTTCCTCGCCTCGCTCGATCAGGGACGCCTCCTCGCCGCTGCCAAGCTCCCCTCCCAGTCTTCTATCTCCTCGGATTCGCCCTCGGTCGCGGACGCCGAGATTGACCTCCTCTCCTGCCTCCCACGCAGCCCGCTCTTGGTGAACCTTGTGGGCGCAACACCGGCCGCCGGGCCGGCCCCACGCATCGCGGTCGTCGACCTCATGCCACAAGGGTCCCTCCACGACCTCCTGCACGACCGGCTCCGCCCAGCACCACCCTTCCCTCGCCGTCTCCGCATAGCCCTACGCTCCGCCACCGCCCTCGCCCACCTCCACTCCCTCTGCATCGCCCACCGGGACGTCAAGCCAGCAAACCTCTTACTAGACGCCAAGGGCCAGCCCCGCCTCGCCGACTTCGGCCTCGCCGTGCGCCTGCCCTCCCAGGACGGCCACGAAGCTGCCGTTTTACCGCAGCCTGCCGGCACCATGGGCTACCTCGACCCGGCCTACGTCCACCCGGAGGACGTCGGCACGAGCACCGACGTATACAGCTTCGGCGTCGTCCTCCTCGAGGTCCTCAGCGGGCGGGAAGCCATCGACGTGGAATACAGCCCGCCGTCGCTGGTGGACTGGGCGAGGCGACTGCTGGAGGAGGAGCGGTACGAGGAGACATGGGACCCGCGGGCGGCGCCGGAAGGGAGGAGGGAGAAGGAGGCCGCGAGGGCGATGGCGGACGTGGCGGGGAGGTGCTTGGCTGCGATCGCGAGGGAGAGGCCTTCCATGGCAGAGGTGGTGGCGGCGCTCAGGGGGGCGGAGCGGCGGATGGGTTCGCGCGGGCGGCGCCTCGCACGGTGGGCCATGCGGGGGAGGAGGGAGGGGAAGCCGTCGCACCCGCTCAGTGGCAACCGGAGGGTCTCCGACGTGGCGGGCTCGTAGCGATCACGCGGCTTTTAGGTTCACGTCTTGAGCAAATGACACTTCAAACTTGGAGTTGAAGGTCGCCGTGTAATGGATGATGTGGATTGACCTGTGTCGCACAGTTGGATAAGAACAACCACCTTAGTATTGCCTCCACCTTTTGGGACCGTCACTGTGGGGGGACCCACGTTTGGGACAATGCGACAGTTGAGATATTTATTAATAGGATTAAAATATCGTCAAATTCATCTTCAACATAATGTGATTTAAACCACTTTTTACATTGATTTATGTGTATTAGTAAGATAATACTGGTTCAATAAAGTAGATAGATGTGGACATTAAATGAAATAATGTCCCTTTACATAGAACAAACAGCAAGCGTGCTTGACATGACGACATACATTTTATTTCTGGGAGATATAAAGCTTTAAAGCTTTGAGCGAATTTTTTTTAAACAATCTCTAACTTTGATTTTTTTTCACATAGCACTCTTACTCTTGAAAAATACCTCAATAGTATCTCAATTTGTTAAAAAGATAATATCGACCTTAAAAACCGCTTGGTTTTATGTAAGATTTAAATTGAATAAAAAAATAATATAACTTGAGTCGATGCTTTAATCATATATTAAACATCCATGTTTCACATTTATCCATTGAGGGGACCTATGTTATACAATCTTTCGAGTCTTCGATTGCTTCTTATTCTATTTATTATCATAGTATATATCATAACCTCAAAGCGTCATTAACTTCATGCATTATTATGTTTACGATTGAGTTTTGTCGTTGGTAACACTGATTCCTTGAATTTCTCTTTTATCGTTGTTATAAGAAGAGTTTAAGGTTAACGTTTATTGTTTGTAGGGTTTTAAAACTATAATGGTATTGTGAAATTTTATGTCATGATCGAGGAGTCAACAAAGCTTGGTTCTATCTATGTGCACAAGTTCGTCTGCATCGTTCGAGAAGAGACGAGAAAGCTCAAGAGAGGTTCGTGAGGTCTCGGATGTGCGTCTCGTGATGCTCCTACTCGGATGTGCACCTCGGGATGCACTCGATATGACCCATATGATGATCAAATTAGCAATATATGGAGTTTTGAGTATATGTTCTGTGTATGAGAGAGGGAGACACCTCGCTACAATTCACCAGAAGAGCTTTTTATACTACTCGCTCCATACAAGATTGTTTAATGCGTGCGAGCACTGGTTCAGAGTCGTACGCTCTGTGCTTCTCGAGCAAGGAGCGAGCCATCGATCTGTCTACTTATATCGACTTAAGGTCTTCGAGCGGTGGATGAGGAGTAGGGCGTCGATTTGTCTATTAATGTTGACTTGAGGTCATTGAGCATTAGACTAAAGTTGAATGTGTCTACTCGACTTTCGCCAAGATTGATATGGAAATCAACATTTAGTGGGCTAATAACCTATCAAACGATAATCAATATTATTTACGATACAGCTTAAGATTTATGGGTCCATTTCTATAAAAATATTTATTTAAAAATCTAAATACGTTTTGATTTATTGTGTAATTAGAGTTCTAGGGTTGCACTTACTATTTTTAACATTGTAATGAAAATTTATTATTTTACTATTAGTATATTGAGTTTTTTATATAATAAAATCATTATCTAGAATAATGTGTTTCTTTTGTCTTTCTTATTTTATTTCTAACAAATTATAACTCATCAATTAATATTTTTTAAAATTTAATACTTCAAAAGAGTTCGATCATCTAAATAGCATGTTGTATTTTTTATTTCTTTTTTATTTCTAAAAATATAAAGTATCCATATAATATTTTTCATATTTGATCTTCTAAATAAGTTAACAATATTTGTAAAAAATTTGGTCTGAAAAAAAATCATAATAGGTGATGCACTATTATTGAGAAAATTTTAAAAATAATACATCCCATAGATTAACTGCGTAAAATGAGCTTAAACTTTTTTAAAAAAATTTGAATATGACACTTATGGATATATGTCATATGTCTTCTATTTTAGAGAATTTTTTTGGTACTTTTATGGACTTTTTAGCATCTGAATATGGTATCATTTTTATATTTTCACTTTTTTTATTCTAACAAGTTGTAATACACCCATACAATATTTTTTCGCATTTAAGCTTCTAAATAGGTCCACAATATAGGTAAAAAAATTGGTCTAGAAAAAATATTTCCTTCGTAGGTGATGCACTATTTTTTTAAGAAAATTAAAAATAGTTCATTGCCTAGATTTACTATTGAAATAGATCTCAAATTTTTAAGAAAGTTTTGAATATGACACTTATACATATGCTACTCGTTTTTTATTTTAGAGATTTTTTTAGCATTTTTATGGATTTTTGAGCATATATGAAAAGTGTCATTTTTTATTTTATACTTATTTTGTATATTTATAATGAATTATAATACATGCATAAAATATTTTTTCACATTTGGGTTTCTACATAGATCAACAATGTATGCCAAAAATAAAAAATAGTCTAAAAAAACAATTTTTAATTGGTGATGCATTATTTTAGGGAAAAATAAAAAACTATGCATTGCATAGACATACTGTTCATAAAGATTTGAAAATTTTTAAAAACTTTGAATATGACACTTATGTGCATATTTCACTAGTTTTATATTTTAAATTTGTTGATATTTTATATTTTTTGAGCATTTAAATAGTATGTTCTTATTTTATTTTTGTTTATTTTATTTTTAATAATTTATAATTCAACCCTGTAATTTTTTTTTTTTCATTTGAGCTTCTAAATAGGTCAGCAATATATGTCAAAAAATTTGTCTAGAAAAAAAGTTCTAATTAGTGATTTACAGTTTAGAGAAAAAAAAATAGTACATCACATAGATATACTATTCAAATTAATTTGAAATTTTTAGTAAGGCTTTGAATATGATACTTATAGACACATATCATCGGTTCTCTATTTTAGATGATTTTTTTTATACTTCTAGTTATTTTGTTATATTTCTAACAAATTATAATGCATCTATGCAATATATGTTCACATTTAAGCTTCTAAATATGTCAAAAACATATGCAAAAGATTTATATTTGAAAAAATATAATAAGTGTTGCACTACTTTTAAGGAAAAATAAAAAATAGTACATTGCATAAATGCATAGTTAAAAAAGATCTGAATTTTTTCTAAAAAAAATAATATGATACTTAGGAATATATGTCACAGGTTTTCCATATTAGAGTTTTTTTTGATAATTTTATGAATTTTTTAGCATTTGGACAATGCCTTATTTTTAATTTTCTCTTTATTTATTTTATTCTAATAAATTATAATTCATCCATATAAACTTTTTTTTTTTACATTTGAGTTCCTAGGTTGGTCCACAATATATGTTAAAAAAATTTAATTTAGAAAAAAAGTTTTAATTGATGATGTAGTATTTTTGAGAAAAAAATAAAAATGATACATCTCATAGATACATTATTCAAAATGATCTTAAATATGGAAGAAATAAAAAGATAAACAAATAGATGAAAGTGACAAAATAGAAATTTTTTTATATCTTCATCGATATTAGCCCCGGACAACAACACCATACATTGTAACAATCACTTTGTAGTTTTTTTTTTAATAAAAATATTATTAAATCAATATGAATCATTTTAATTTGAATCAATCAGCAAAGTCTTATAGAACCACGGTCCATACCTACTGTTTTGGATGAAAAAAACTTTAGGCTTAGCCATCTAGGGTTAAATAGGTCAAACAACTCATATATATATTTTAAACACGAGAGCTTTGAGGGGTGAAAAAAAAAAAAGTTATTTTTTTTTTCAAAAAATTCGCCCTAACAACTCTTATCGCTTAGGTTACGTTAGGTGGGGATGTGTACACTATTCAATGACCTTAGGTGGACGTACTGCCTTCCTGCCTGCCTTCCACGCCACTGCATAGGAGTTGCTTAGGTTCGAACATGACGACTTCATGCTATTTATAATCAACCAATCGTTATTTTTATTTGATAGAATTAAATCAGTGAATCAAAAAAAAAATTAAATCTAATTTGTAGCAATTGATTTATATAGTCATATAACAGAAAAAAAAACATGTGATGTCACACGATTCTTCCACATTTAGTTCATTATTGTTGTCTGCTATTGTTTGTTTTAATGCCCAAGTAACTAACTGTGCTGGATGGGTTGGGTCCCTCACGGAAAATTTAGTGTTGGGTACGAATCAAGGACCAACTTGGGCTTTAGTCTCGTCCCAAGTGATGGACCCACTTGGGCACATAGCTTGGTTTCAGGTCTCAATTTTGACCTCAAATCCACCAAAGCGACAAGTAATTTTGACTGCAATACCGGTTCATGATATAAACTAACTCATATCAAAATAATAATTTATCAATAGCCAAACTATTCATGGAAAAAAAAAAATTAGATAAGAACAAGTAACTTATTACACCCTTGATTGATGCTTTGGAAACTTCAGCCGACGGACAGATCTCTGCCACGCGCTCTCCGCCGTGCGGAACGGAGTCCAATCGAACCCCGTCACATCCGTTATCTTGTTTGTATCCTTCAAATCCAAATCCCTGCACACTGACCCGCTCCGATTTAAAGTATTTATAACGGTCAAATTACATTATAACGGTCGAAAATTTCGAAAGCCATCGTGTGCGGTTACGGCGCCGCTGGCTCATTCCACAAGACTCTCGTGGAGCGAGCGCTCTTTGGGACTTTTGACTTCAATTACGACGATTTAAACGTGGTCCGGCGGAGGACCGCATCCGACATTGGAGCTTTGGAAACCTCCGCCTCGTGGAAGGAAGAGCAGCCAGAGGTTTCCGACCCGATCGCGATGGATTCGGCCGTCGATCTAGTTGCCAAGACGGGATCCGACGGCGGACACTCGCCGGACGCTGCCCCGCGCACGAATCACCACGCGGAGGACGGCGCTTCCCCTCCCCCGGCGCCTCCTGGTCCTCCTAGTCCTGACGACCCTCAGTCCCGAAAGCAATCCAGACCCGAGACCCTGCCGCCTGATCCGACTACGATGGAGGCCCCGCCCGCCCCCGCCGCCGCCACGGCACCGGCTGAGTCGAACCCCTACGTCGCTCGCTCCCCCGCGGCGAACTCCTCCTTCTCCTCCTCGAAAAGTAAGCTTCCCCCCTTCTTTTTTGTTTGGGTTGCGATTTTTGGTTTGTCAAGGTCGAGCATTGATTGGTCGGAATGGTTTTTTTTTTTTTTTGAATGGTTAGGCACGACGGATACGGTGAAGAACGTGCTTAAGAGATGGGGGAAGAAGGTCGGGGAGACGGCGAAGAAAGCTGAGGATTTCTCCATAAATACATGGCAGCACCGTGAGTATTGCAAATTTTAGGGTTTATCCTCGTCACGTTTTGAATGCGTACATCTTAAAAGGAAATATATGTGCTACGAAGATAGTTCCGTAGATACCAGAATGGCTCTTTCCTTCCCTTCTCTGGCCCTACTGACTTGCAGTATATAACTGTAGAATTTTTGGATGCATGGCTTATTGGAACTTAGGGTCCTTGCTTTCTGATGATAGTAAGCTCTGTAATGCAGTTTTGAAGTGAGATAAGATGAGAGTGACCAAGGAAGATCACGAAACTATCGAGAATCCGTATATAACATTGGGTTCTTACTTTTTGTTGATATGAAGCTCTAACTCGTGCTATGTGATGCAGTTTTGAGGTGCGATAAGATGAGATTGAACAAGGAACACAAAATTATTGAAAATTTAAACTGGGAATCCAATGATATGTGAGGATGGTAAAGAATTGTTGCAGAAAATTTATGATATTCTTAGTCTTTGCTTGTTGCAGCTTGGTAATCCTTTTTGGCTGTTAATCATAGTCAGTTATGTTCCCCTGTTTGGGATCTGGTAACGATATACTGCTTCTAAAACTTCCCATCAATAGTGTGCAAATCTGTCATATCTTCTTCTTGCATTATGATCCGATTTTAGTTGCAGGGAACAATGGTAGTTTGGCCTGTTGACTTGTGAAATGACTAATTCCATTTTATTCCTATCCTTCATTCCAATGATAGGTTGTAATTTGATTTTTCAGATTGACTTTTAACCTGCTTGAACTATGTATCCTATTCATAGGCATGAGTCTATGCTAAAGACAGGTTTTTTAAGTCAAGTTAACTGTTTATTTTTCAGATTGACTTTTAACCTGCTTGAACATGTAGGCAAGCTATATGTGCAAGCAGTAAGTTCACAGGGTATATGCTAAGAGCATCACAGTAGGTCGTGCAATTTAAGAAACAGTTTTAGTTGTCGTTTGTTGTCTGCATGAGAAAAGAAGAGGAGCAAGGGAAGGGGGGTAGATAACTTGTGCATATAGCTGGATCTTGCCAAGAGTGTTAGCCCTTAGAAGGGCTTGTAGACTAGATTGACTTAGATTCAAATTGTTGACGGCATAGAATTAAAATGAACGAAGTTGTAACTTTTCCCTTCTCTTTAGAATTAACCTGTAAATGCCTATATTGTATATGCTTACATTTAATTATATTATAACCAATAACTACAAGCTATTTGATATTGATTGTATAACTTTTGTAAGTCACACAAAAATCTGGATCAGATTCTTTTTATGAAGTCTAAAATTTGACATTGTGTAGGAAGCTCTATAGAATGGTTGATGTAGCTTACTAACAACCACTATTTTTGTCATGTATAGCAAACTTATGTAATAAAATGCACAGTGATAATTTAGCCACATCGACCATGAGTACTCACCTAATTTCAGTAATCATGACAGATGGCATTTCTAAAATTTATAAAGTGTGCATGCCATACAATTATTTTATACTATCTATACTTTGGGCACATAGATATAGCTTGTTCAATGTTTTAGGATGATCCTTGAGAAAAGCACCGAAACTCTAGATGCACTAGTCACTAGTGGATTTCATGTGTCATACTGAATTTAGTGTAAGACTAATACTAAATTGAGGAATCATTTTTATCTGATTCATTTTATTTTTAATTGATGTACCTTTATGTGTCATTTGTAGCTAAATAAATGTGTTGATTTTTTGCCGTTTGACTTCATTTTATGAAAACTTTATCATTCTTACTCTGCTTATTTAGTATGGCCAGTGGCATATTTATTGATGTTTTGTGTTCCCATTCAATTCAGTGAACACAGGACCCAGTTTTGTTGAAGCTACCATGGGAAGGATTGCTCAAGGTACCAAAGTAATTGCAGAAGGTGGTTATGATAAGATATTTCGACAAACTTTTGACACACTTCCTGAAGAGCAACTTAAGAAATCCTATGCGTGCTATCTGTCAACATCCGCTGGTCCTGTTATGGGAGTTCTTTATCTCTCCACTGCAAAACTTGCATTTTGCAGTGACAATCCTCTTTCCTACAAAGTCGGAGATCAGACTGAATGGAGTTATTATAAGGTATGTATTCTGAAACATAACTAGCATCGCGAACTTGTGATCTTATTTTACTGGATTCCACCAAGTATAGGAGAAATATGACTATGGAAATATCAAAAACTTATATTAGTTTGTGCATTGATGTATACACGGTCAGACCTAGAAGCACATTTTTAAATATACTAACAATGACATTAATGTGGAGGAGAATGGGAGCTAGCTTTCCCAACAGAGGACTGGAAATTTTTTGACATTTCACCTTTTGGACCTTCGTATTTGATAGAAGATAGGATTTAGTTATAATTTAGATATGATTTCCCCAACTGAATGAGGAAATCTCGTATGTTAGTTGAGGGAAATCCTCCTTTTCATTATGTATAAATAAACGATGAATAAATGAATCAATTGGGTATTTTCATTACTTCTTCCTGTTTCCAACATGGTATCAGAGCCCCTCTCTCTATAAGAGAGATTATCTTTTTTTTATTCACTGTCTAACGACAGTTTCTATCTCTTCTTGTTGTCAAACGACAGCCTCTCGCTGACATCAAAGCCACTCTTCATAGCTTCTAGTGCGTCGGCTTCCTTTCTTTATCTGCTGTCAAATGACAGCTTCTATGACTGTTTGTCCGCGATGACTCTTCTTTTCCGTCGGCTTTCTCATTCCTCTATTGAGGCATCTTTGTGCATGAGGCCGTCTTCCTCGTGCACCACCACTATCGCATCAGCTCCAACGAGCAACGATACCTTCCCTACCCCATCTGCAACAGATGACGGTTTTTACATCTGCTCGCCGGTGCCGTCCCTCCTGAAGCCTCTGCTGCTATGTTTTTTCTCTCTACCGAGAGCACCTGTAAGGGTCATCGCCCATTGTCTCTCGATGCTCTACAGAGAGGGCGCAACAAGTTCTTTTTCGCTGTTAAACGACAGCAAATCTACGATTGCAGCGCTTCTCTCACTGTCCTTTAGATCCGTCGGCCACCATCTTCCTCTCCTCCTCTGCTGGCAGTGTCACCTTGGTTGCTAGCCCTCGCTAATGCCACGACCTTGCTGCTTGCTACCAGCGTCAACCTTGTTGTGACCGCCGCCCTCGTTTCCTCTTCCTGAGTAGAGATCAACGACGCTGCTAGCCGCACCGTCACTGCCTCTCCCGTGCCACTCGCCACCATAGTCCATCTCCTCCGTCGCTCGGAGCCACGCTACCACTGCGGTCACTTTCACCATGCCCTCTCACGCCACCACGTGCCACGCAGCGTCGCTCCTTTGCTACAACCCTTGCTCTTTCGACGACATCGTCAAAGTCAACTACCGTCGTCTTCACCATGATTGACAATACTGACTTCCTTCAGTTTCATTGACATCGATTCAAGATCGACATCCTTAGTTCAAGATCGGCGTCCTTACAGGAGCTCGATCTTGCAGGGGCATGATAGAAGATAGGATTTAGTTATGATTTAGATATGATTTCCCCAACTGAATGAGGAAATCTCGTATGTTAGTTGAGGGAAATCCTCCTTTTCATTATGTATAAATAAACGATGAATCAATTGGGTATTTTCATTACTTCTTCCTATTTCCAACAGTATTAAATTATCTGTTAAGCACAGGTGCAATAAGCTCTGGTAATGTCTGAGAACAGAAGGAAAATAGCATATACGCTAAGTTTGTCGAATAGAATCATGCATCCGAAGTATCTTTCAACAAAATTTTAGGAGTTGATATTTCTTTTGTTATTTAGAGAAGGCCATTTATGACATTGTGCATACATGTGCTTCAGCATATTTTGTAGTCTTGTACATAACAATGCAAAATATTTATTATTTACAATGTTTAAAATTTGACACATAAGCATGGTAGGAATAAGCACCATAAATGTTCAGTCCAAGTGAAAGACCACATGCACTTAATTTAGCCAATAGGATTCTTTGCTTTGAGGATTTAACATGCCTCTGCGAAGTCCCTCTATTACATTGAACCATATGCATGAGCAGGCACTGTTGCATGTACAAAAGGAAAAAAAAATTGTTAATGCTTACGTTGTTGGGATTCTACTCAAGTTTCTTACAGAATGATCTAAAGAACATTTAATTTTTATGATCGCAAGAAAGGGTTAGATGGACTCTGTTGTTTGTCCAAATATTTAATGTGAAACTGGGAACCATTTTGTTTAAATTTTTTGGTGCCTTTATCACTCAATGAACAATGACAAGATTGCGTTGAACCTTATGTGGGTATGTTCATGGAGAATCAAGTTTATATTTAGTCATTTAAATTAATACATACATATGTAATATGTAAAGTCCATAAGCATGTGTGATTGTCTCTATGCATGAAGAATACATGTTTTATATACATGGATGTAGGCCAATAATACTGTGTGCACTTTTATAGGCTTATCTACAAGTAGATTAAGATATAATGCTAAATTTTCATTAATTTCTCATAGATGATATCATATCATGAAAGATCATTAGAAAACGTTACACGTGACCCATATGTGAGGATTAACTTATCTCACAAAAGTTTATTGAAGAAAGTGAAATTAACACACTTAGGGGCTTATAAAGGAGAGTGAAGAAAGTAAAATCATTAGGCATTATAATAGATGTGGATAAGTCCTTTATGGTATTTTTTATAACGATCTTTTTTAATAAAACTAAGCATACAACAACAACAACAAAGCTGTAAATCCTAGCTATTTGGGGTCGAGTCCAAAATCATACCACCATCTTTATTTCTCTCTCCATAACCAAAGCTCTCATGCACCCTTTTATATTTCTTGAATGATATTATATAAGCTTTCTCAAAATTCTCTTTTGGTTTGATCATCTAGTTCGACTTGAGGCGCATAGGCACTAATAACATTCAAAACATCTTGTCCTTTCACAAATTTTAGAACTATAATTATATGTCTAATTTGTTTTACATCTACAACGTTGTTCTTAATATCCTTATCAACATGTTTAACTTTTTCAGTATATCAAATTTTAAATCCAGTATTATTAATTTTCCTAGATTTTTTCTCTACCCACTTAGTCTCTTGTAAGCACATAATATTCATTTTCTTCTGATCATAGTGTCTTCCAATTCTATTTCTTCCCCGAAAGTGTTCCTATATTCGAGGTTATTAACCTAACCCTCTATTCTTGGACTAATTTTTTTTACTCCCATTGGTCCAAAACAATGAGAGAACTCTTGCCTACTTAGCACATGTAGGCCCCGATGTGATGGGCCGCTTTTGGGCGGCTTCCTAACACATCGTTTGCAATTCAGGACACCTAGGTGGTGAAGGTGCCTCGTGTCACCTCCATGTGACGACCTAGCTCTATGCTGAAATTGGTTAAGTTATCTTCATAAGATCTGACATAGTTTTACGCTAGTTGTCAATGACCTAATGCAACTCTCCACCTTTTTCATCCGGGCTTGGGATCGATATTAGCGATGTTTTAAAATAAATATTAGATTTACTAAAACTATGGTTTTTCATTGAGATTCAAACTCAAGACCTGTCGTTTACTAAATGGGTGCTCTAACTAACTGAGCTATGGCAACACTAAGCATGCATCTCAAAATAACAATTTGGCTTCACTGATGAATGCTATATGATTAAATTACATATTCTTTGAATATATAGTTAATTCTTCTCTTCTTTGGAAATTAGACTTTAGTTACTAAAAACTTTTGAAAATCTTTGACACTTAAACTTTTCGTATGGGATTGATGGTATTTACAATGGAGATTTATTGAATCCATGCTGTAGGTATAGCAGTAGCGTATGACATTTTGAGAACTAAAGTTGATGTTTTAAGCCTAATATTTCTACAATAGCCTACAAGTGTCAATTGAGGTAAAAGTAATGCATATAAATAAATTAGTAAGATCCCAGACAGACCAAATTCCAATAAAACTAGTGTCCGGTGGTTTATTTGTATCAGCTTTTTGGATGAGATGTCAGGGGTAAAAAAATAATAATATTATAGATTTGTAGGACTTGTGGTCCAACTCTTTCTGACACAGTTTGTCTCCTTATTTAAATTTCAAATATAATCATAAAATCTGTCTCACTTATTAAGCTCTTAGATGGCATCGTAGTGGTTAAAATTTGAGTTTTGATTTATGTAAAAATAACATTAGCCTCAGTTTTATACTTTTGGCATATCATCCTGTTATATCTTTAAGGCCTTCTTTTACTGAGAAGAGGGCAGACTAAAGGGAGATCCATCTGCCCCTTTGCTTGTTTTCTCTCAACCAACTCTCCTTTCATCCTCCCCCTTTTCTCTCTCTAGGGAGAAGCAGATATTCCTCTTGGATATGATGATCAAGATCATATTTTATTTTTCTCACGACCATAAATAGACTCTAGTTTCAACTTCTAATTTTTTTGATGATATAATTGCATCATGTCATTGTGAAATATTCATATTATATGTTGTTGTCACCAATGACTGTGTTCTACCATCATACTCGAGAACACTTAATTTGGAATTTGAACCATCGTTGCAGTAATTTACTTGGCTTCTTCTGATGTATAAATTGTGAGATCATGGTAATATCCCACTTCGTCCAGATTTCTGCTATCTGCCTTAAGTATCTTTAACCCTTGCGTTCATTACATTTTTGTGTACTTGAACGTTAGGAAATCAAATTGGATGTGCAACGTATAATCTAGTTTAATCGGGTTGGTTATTGACAAGGTCTACACTAGCTTTTAAATATTGGTGTGAGCTGTCTGAGCCCTGAAGAATTATCTGTTCTGGGTTACCTTGAAAGGTTCTGCCCCTCAGGTCTTGGATCTAAAAAATGCTTCTGGGAGAGGATCACCCTTGCGTCTTTATTCTGGCCTATTTGGGGCATAGTTCTCCAACTCTCTAATCAATATGGGATTAAATATAGCCTTATTAATTATTAAGCTTATTATATTTGAGTTCTCGCTGGATTTGGAAATGTGTAAGATTGATAGAATTGGTTGCTGACATATTAGGAGTATCTTTAGACCTGAACTGCATACGTTATTTTCTTTATTTATTTTCAACTTCTTCCGGAGACCTATGTTATTTCGTACCTGTGTGTTATTCAAAATCACCTAGTGGAAGAAGCTTTCTGGACATAAATATCTGAAAGCATGTATGACTATGTATTATTTGCGCCTTCCTGTGGAAATTACCTTGCCCTTGTTTCTGCAGATAGTTGTGTTGCTGGTTTTATTTTTCCTTATTTCTACTGCAAAAAATTTTGTTCCTCATGGAATAAATACATTACCAAGTTGATTCTCCTTTGTAATGCTTTTTAAATTTAAAATGATGATCATAATGTCACAGCCTGATGAATGGAGTCTTGCAACACTGAAAAATTTGTGTTGTTGACCTCCCTTCTTTTTGTTTGAGTAATGATGATTCGAAGATTATGAATTTGTTTTCCGGGTTTATGAGCAGGTTGTTATTCCTTTGAATCAGCTCAAAGCAGCTAATCCTTCAATAAGCAAAATGAAATCTGCAGAAAAATATATTCAGGTTGTTTCCATAGACAACCATGAGTTTTGGTTCATGGGATTTGTGAGCTACGATGCCGCTGTCAAGAATCTACAGGAAGCTTTGCGTGATGCACAGGAGTCTCAACCGTAATAATGGTGGCTTCAAGCTTGAGGCCATTTAAAAGCTTTACAAGGAACAGCTTGACATCCCGGACCGAGGACATTCGTCGTGACCATCAGTGAACTCGTGATCTGGAATGTTTGGTCTCCATCTATACAATATCTTGAGGAACAACAGTATAATTCTTTTATTTTCAGATGATTCAAGTAGTTGCCTTTGTGGGGGTGGGTGTGTGTGTGTGTATGCCCTTGTCACTTGGCCTTAAGTTCTTGTGTTCATTAACTGCCCATGTTTAGTTATTGCATGGATTTGGTTAAATTATTACATCTTTAGGTAAAGCTCTATAAGCTATGTTATTATCAAATGAAATGATCTTTCAAGTTCCTTTGTATCTATCATATGACAAGAGAGGTATTAAGCTGCCCATTTCCTCTGCAAGGTGAGTGCCAGGGCCACCCCAAGAACTCGTTCTCGTGATGTATTATCATGAACTGGGTTAGGATACATTTCTGGACTGGTGAAATTATATTTGCAGTTTATATTGGCAACAGTATCAGCTACTGCATGTTCTCTTTTTATTGTCAGTCACTTGAAAGAGAGATCATTATAGTATTATGGTTGTGGTCTTAGCAGAGGCTGTGCCTTATAGACTAATCTAGAAAATGGGAAAACTTGTTATATTTAAAAGGTTGGAGTACATTTTTAAATTGGAGTACATTTTTTATTTTTCGGCTTCTTTTTCTTCCTTGAGATACGATCTTAAGTAATCTCTCTTTTTATATATGATTCATAACGTTTTAAATTTATGCCAGACAGCAATTTTGAATTAAGAGACAATATTCATGTTTGTTTCGATGGATTTATTACTGGTTTTGATTTATTTTTTCTTCTGAATAAATTTGTAGGAGACTTCTTGGACTTTTTATAATCCGAATTTTATTTCAACATCTTCAATCTCAAATAAAATTTAGGGG
The DNA here is from genome assembly GCA_021527575.1 of Ensete glaucum. Lineage (NCBI taxonomy): Eukaryota > Viridiplantae > Streptophyta > Magnoliopsida > Zingiberales > Musaceae > Ensete > Ensete glaucum. Next base: position 1,198,629 of record CM038558.1, on the reverse strand, counting down.
AACAAATCATTCCTAATTACGTGTTTATCTTCGACCTTATTTGAAAAAAAGATCTTTGCTTTTTATTGTTATACATGATGGGGGTATATATATATATATATCCTTTTATAAATATTTTTGAAGTGTAAAAAAGTTCCTATACTTGAATTAGATTCTGAAATCCATGAAAAAAAAAATGGACTGCTAACTTTAAATAATAAAAAAACTCGTAAATCAATTCCTTATCTAAAGATAAAGCTTAATTTAATATTTGAAGGTTTTCAAAGTAAAAAAAGTCAAGAGATTTGTATCAGGTCAAAGTGGTGTGGTATTAAGCAGAAGATTAAATGAGCCAATAACAGTTGGCATTAGGGAAATCATCCTTATGATCACACGGTCCCACCCAATCTCCCCGGTGAGGACAATCCACAGTGCGCTGCTACATCACCAAAGAGGTAACGAGCAATGGCGCACTGTCCTCCATCATTAAGATCACGTAAGAGCGACCCACCCATCATCATCCATCAACCATCACAAGCCTCCGTCGAAGTCCAAAACCAGAACAAGAAGAAATGGAGATGCAGACAACCAAAGAGTAATAAAAGGATCAAGGGGATCAAAACTAACAACACCTACCTAGCAGACCAAAAGAACTAAACGAAAGAAGAAGAAGAAGAAGAAGAAGAAGAAGAAGAAACCTTCCTTAGTCGGGAGGAGGAGGAAGATTTAGGGTTTTTTACCGAGGGTGTTCTTGTTGTTGTGCATCCACACCTTGAGGACGTGCCGATTGATGCAGGTCTCCTCGCAGAACTGCTGCACCGAAGCCTCGTCGTGCTTCTGAATCCGCCACCCCAGCCGCTCCGCGAAGGCGAGCATCTTGTCCTTCTGCTCCTGCGTAAACTTGGTCCGAAATCTCTTCCTCGCCCCCGATCCCGACGCCGCCATGCCTCCTCTGCTGGCACCGCCGCCCATCATGGGGTTCGACATGTCCTCCTGCTCCTCCCTGCTCTGCGCTCCTCCGCCCGACGTCGACGGCAAAGCCAAAGGCGCTGCCCTGTGCTGCTGCCCCGCGAATGCTGCCGCCGCCGCATAGTGGTGGTGCTGTTGGTGGAGGAACTCGGCCGTCGTCCGGTAGTAGGGCGAGAACTGAGAGTGGTACCCTGAGATCTCCATTGCACCACCACCCCAGGAGGCCCCTCCTCCCCCGGCGCCACCTCCCTCAGGGTCCTTTCGGTGGAAGTTGCGGTGGCAGCCGCAGGCCGCGCAGCGGAGCGCGTCGAGGGTCCCTTCCCCCCCGGCTGCCATGAACTCTCCGCAACCGTCCACCGCGTGCCCCCCGATCCCCACCGCGTGGTTCTTCAAGCACTCCCTGTACCTCCCTCTTCCACCTCCCCCACCGTATGCTTTACGATGGCCTGAACCCCCCACCGCCATCGTTCCCGCCGATTCTCCTCCTCCTCGACCTGAATTCTCCATGGGAGTATCGTAACTAGAACCCACCGGCAAATCCATCTCCTCCTCCCCCTCATCATGGTCGTCGAAATCCATGCCCACCGGCTCTCCCCCGTCAGATCTCCGGATCGGCTCCTCCGCCGATTCCTCTCTCCCTCTCTCCTTCTCTCTTCAGCTCAAGCTCAAGTGTAGAAGAGGGTAAGAGGGAAGAGTGTGGACGCCAACAATTCTAAAAACCGCCCTCTACTGTAGCTTTGTGATGATTCTCTCTCCCTCTCTCTTGCTTCTCCTCGACAAGCCGACTTCTCGCCATGGAGTGAAGTGCCGCTCACTCCCTTGCTTCCGGTGCCTGCCGGCCAAATCCACCGGCCGATCCCGGTGGCTTAATCCCAGCCCTAACCACCCTCTCCCCACCTCCTTAAACTCACCCCTCCCCAACTTATCCGTGCGGGACTCCTTTGATTTTTACTGTGTTACTCTCACCCCTGATGCACTGCGCGTGCGTCACGTCAACATGAAGTGAAGTGACGCCCATGATACGAACCACAAGCAGAAACAGCGCAAGCAAACTAAGATATAACTTAGTATTATACTCGAGAATGACGATGGCCGGGAACAAAGAATCTAAGGTTTCGGTTCTTAATATAGCTTCGTTCCATCGGTTGACCCAAACTATGCTTTGGTTTACTGGTGTTTGGAGGTTGACCGACAGTGACCACCAACATCATGGTTGATTATGCAATAATAATAATAATAATAATAATACAATGGCAACAAGTAACTTAGTGCTATCCAATTGATAATATACTGTGGAATGAGGAGTCCAAAGACTTGTATTAGCTGAAACCTTATCCTAGTCACCACACTCCGAACCGATGGTCCTTCTCTTCACGCAGCAAGAGCCTCCTCGTTTGCTCGTCTCAGCCTATGGGAACATGCAAATTCAAGTACTCTTCTCTGTTCCTCGTGTACAGATCTTATAAATAGAACACAGTTGAGGTCAGAGGTGTTGCTGTTTAGCTTGGAAGAAACTGTCCGCACCTCTGACCAGCCTTCAACGTTTTGTGGTGATGATGGGGGGGAGTCGCACTTCTTGGAACTCGGCTGAAGCGGGAATAGCTAAATACAGTGCGTAGGATGGATTACAGATACAAAACCACGTCATGTGAGTAAACGTTTCACCTGATAGTGTATATTTAACAAAGGAAGATAAGCCTGGGTTGCATCGGCTGTGTCTCTCGCTGAGTGGAAAGAGATGGCCACCGTTGTGGCTGGCTGTTCGTCATGGAAGAAAAGCTGGTTGGTGTTCCGGGCACAGGGTCGGTGGTGAAGGTCTGGCGTGGGAAAAAGGAAGGGTTCATGTCTTGCGAGAAGGGCCAGGCCATCCCGGGTTGCACTGACGCCATGCTCTGACGCCGTACGTCAGGCCTGTCAGCTGGCAGGAGACCACCGGTGGGGTGTGAATGCATGAGAGAGATAGTTTGACAAGCAATGAATGATGCTTCGAAATGTAGCAAGAAGAACGGCGACTGGGGAGCACACGACACTGTATCGTCTCAGTGTAGCAGTGAGGCACTGTAGCAGGAGCAGCAGCTGGAAGAGAAGGTGACGTTTCATGTTTCACGCACCGTCTTGTGCTGATCTCGCAAGAAACGCAACCATTAGAGGACCAGTCAAGTACCACCCAACAACGGTACCCCGCGTTAACACGGAAACCCGTTTCGGAACTGTTCCAAGAGAAAAGAAAGCACATTAGAGAGCGAGAGAGAGAGGATTGTGCGGGAAAGGATATTGGATGTGGACATGACAATAAAAGATTGGTCTGACCTAGATTTCCATTTCTATGCTTCGCTCGCAGGCTTTGCCCACTTTCCCTTTTACCTCTCCTCCTCTCGCTCCTAACGCATGCTCTGTTGAGATGAGATGGACTTCGTATTCCTCCATCTTCCCAACTACGTATGCATCACCACCAAACAGCTTCAACTCATGGTTCCTCGATATACTCTACGCTTAAGATTCGTACTGTCATCTCATATTTAAATTTGAGTCAACCTTACATCCCATGTTAAATCAAAGTAAGGGAATGCTGGTGTTGTAGCGGATGTTATGCAGTATGTAATAGTTGTCGCTTCGATGATTCCCGCCGAGTGTTCACAGAAGGCAGGGAAACTATTTAAGTGCCGAACAGCGCTCATTCCTCATCCCAGCTTCTCCCTCCTCTTTGCACCGGCACCCGTATGTCTCGTTTCTCCCACACACATACACACACGCAACCAGCGTACACCTCCATACGAAACCAAAGATCGAGAGGGCATGGACAACAAAAAAGTGGATCCCTTTGCGCAGTGCTGGAGGAGAAGGAATGGACCATGTCACCTTAGGTGTGGGGTGTGCTTTCTTTGGGATCATGATTGGTCACTTTCAAGTTTGGCTTGCTCGACATGTTATCCCTCCTTTTCCCCGTCCGAACGCACATGTCCTCACTCCAAGCTAAGCGAAGAAGATGCCATCCGCGAGCTCATGCGGGCGAGAACACCGGGATGTGTTGTGTTGGAAACCGAGTGGATGGATGCAACGTCGCTGATCGAGGCGCCACCACATCATGCCAACGCCAACACAATATTTACTCGATTAAGACCATACGTGGGAGATGCTCCAAAGCAGAGCCTGCGTTGATCTAAATCTCCAAACTTACTCCTGCCTTCTTTATCTTTTGGCTGTTCCGCATGTGAGCGCCACCAGTGGCAGTAACTCGCCAACCTTTGCAGAACTGTGCAGGTTAGTAGCAGTAGGGTCAGCTACAGAGCTAACTTTTTTTACTTCACTGGATCGTGAGAACCTTAACATTGCCCACGTACTGTGGAGGTACCTACCGGGTTGGGTATGCTGCAGTCTCGGACTCCGTCTTCTCCCTCGGATCCTAGGCGGAACTCGATACATCGTGGGTGTGGAGGCAGTGATGCACGCAGGGGAAGAAGACATGGATGCATGTTAAGGCTCGCTGGTAGCTTCACCCTCTCTCGTATCGCATGGTTTTACGTGGGTCAAGGGACGTCGCGTGTAGAAGAAACGTGTGCGTTCTGCATGCGTCGGCTGTTTCGCTGTGTTTGCTTGCAAGTGAGGCCAGATTAATGATGCGTATAGGTTACGAAATATTATACTGTATCATGATATTGAATGCATGCTTCGTTGCTAGACTAACCAATAACTATAAATATCACTATTTATAAGTACATGTGTCATAGATCATTCCATTTACAATTTTAAAAAAATAAAGGATAGAATAACAATTTTCACTAATATTGAATATGGGAAGAATCGATGAACAAAATATCATTCCAACAAAATTACCATATGCTTGCTTCTCAGTATCAAGAACAGAAAACGAATTTATCTTTTGTAAAAATGTTCAACGGGGTCAAGTTCTATATGGTTTTTCTTCCAACCTATCCCATCGTATACATTTAAATTAATATAAACTTTTTTAGGCTCAAGGTGTTTTGCTTAATAAAGTAATATCAAACAAACCTCAAGCATTATGTTCTATAGCTGTTGATGTTAATGAGCTACAGAAGCTACAATCTCAAATTGTAGTTACTCTTTGTAATATTGAAAGAATATTTTTTTCACCAAATCTTTTTACGATTATGGTATGCTTAAATTGCTCCTTTGACAAAAGAGGTTTAGTGCGCTATCTTTGGACGTACCCAATCGAGAGATAAAACAAAGATTATGTGTTGTCACACATGCTGTCTTTTTGTTTTTTGTTTTCGCTAAGTTGCAACCTGGACATTTCTTTTGAATTCTACGATCGTTAATATGTTGGTGATTTGTTTAGGGAAGATTCTCGATTTGGCAAACATTTTGGTTTGACAATTCGGCCTATTATGGCTTATGCCTTCTGCTAGATTTGGAAGGCTCGTAATAAAGCCTTTTTAAGGTGACTCCTTAATTGATTTAAAGTAAGATTATAGTCTAATTCTATTGGCCACCTTTCCTAGTCTTAATCAGATCCATATGGTTTAGTTAAGGACTAAAGGTGTAGATCTTGATAGGGATAAGGGATAGAGTTATTACACAAAGGAAAAGTAGGACAGATCTTTTATATTTCTCTTAAAATTCTTTACAACTTCATAAACTCTAAGCTATAATTCTTACGGATCTTTTTTAGTAAATTTTTTTCTTTTAATTCGGAACGATGCCGAGTATTTTTGTGTTGCTGCTACCTGTGGTAGATTTTTTCTGGACATGGATAGTCTGTCTATACAACCAAGTAATTGCAGTTCAGGAGGGCATGTTGGTTGCTACATAAAACAGGAGGTAATAAAGCTTTTGGAGATCGAGTCTAATTCCAACGAGGTGGTGCAGCTACTATTATCAAATTCTTTGGATCCACCTTGTCATTTGATCAATCTTTTAAGCAACCTAAGGATCTTGATAAGATCCTTCCAGGGGATTAATATTCATTGTGTGTTTAGCAGAAGGATGGTAATATGCATACTGGTTGGGTTGATAGAGCAGGTTGCGGGTTGCAACGATATGACAGATATAGCAGCGATCAAGGCTTCTCCTTAACTTTCTTGCCCTCTTATAGCTACCTTACAATTCCAAGATAATATATTCCTCCGAAAGATATTTAACTAGAAGGCCTAAGATTTTTTGTCATAGACATGTGTATTAAATTAAAAAGAGTTTGGGAAGTCAACTTCCCTGAGAGGGAGGTTTGATGTGTATATTTGGGTGCATGTTTAGGGGGATAGACAGCACCATTCTGGATCCTCTTTTTCGAGGAAGACATCTCTATGCTCAATGGATGAGTCATCCAGCAGTAGCTCGAAAAAAGGTTAGAAAATTTCTAGGAAAGAGAGGGGGAGTAGAGAGAGAGCAATTTCTAGTTTGAAATAGTAATAGCAGGAAGGAAGAGAAACTAAAAAGAATGATGGTGAATTGAAGGGGTGATGAAGAAGTGGTAAAAAAAATATTTTTATTAAAAAAAGTGATGATATCAGTGAGGATTAAAGATCGAGAGTGAAGAAATTATTATTTTTTGGGTAAGGAAGGAAGGCATTAATTCTAATGATGACATTGAATTAGTCTGCAATTGTTATGGATTCAGTAGAGTCTCTGTCACGTCCATGTTGTCGATAAGGGGATCAAAGAGAGATTGCAGTGCTTCTTCGACAAACTACAGCATCAACTGCTGATGAACAATGCTGTCATGTAGTAAGAAACTGCAGCTGGCTACTGTACCAGTTCAATCCCTAACAGAGGTCAAAAAAAAAACATAGGCATTTACATGACAGAATCAAATGCAAACAAAAACATAGATTGCTAATCCAAGAAAACAACAGAACAAGTTTGGATTGGAAATTTTCAACCCCGTGAAAGAGGACAAAGGATAAATGAGGCATCCCATCATGATCTGGGCTTTGAAGAGGCCACGAGACATTAATAGCACAGGCAGCCCAACATCCACACAGCTCGCTTCAAGTTCTTCTCACTCACTCGAGATCAGAAAATAACAAAACGACGAAGGATTAGAATGATGCCTTTTGTGTCGAGATTCCAGTCAAAACAACTCGCAATCATCTACGTTGATAAGTCAAGTGAAGGACAAAAGTTAATTTTTGTATTTTAATAGTTCAACAAATAATCACAGATTGCATGATCTTCATAAGATTAGACACATAGAAGATGCAGATTTTTGCGGAGCTGCAGCTTCCAGGGGCTTGTGTTGTTTTTATTATTTTTATTATTATTATTATTTCTCTTTGATGATTATTATTGGATTATGGTTGGGATGAACGAGTTTAAGCAGCAGTATCGACATCCTTCTCGGCAGCTCTCAGTCTGTCTGCAAATTGGCACCACCTTTCTTTCTGCATGCATCAAGTGACAGCGGCATCATCGCTTCACCCCTGTACGTCTCTTCTTCCTCCTGCTGTGTGATCCCAAGTCGGACAAACAACTTGCACTGCAGCAGTAGGGTGGACCAAACAAGAGTGGGGGAGGGGAACAAAATGGAGTCCAATCCTGGCCTGTGTGAAGAAACTATGCCTCAAGCTTTTAGCATTTAAAGAACAATAAATGCTCTTCGTGTGTCCACCAACTCTAGCTATAAAAGTATCGATCGATGCTACCACCTTTAAACTATTATAGAGTCAGAGCTTACCTAAGTTTTGATCATATTGAAAGAGAGCTAGCTAATCTTCACAGTAAAAATTGTGTGATACATAAAGAATGAACTGGATGTCAACTCGTAGACACATAATATATACACTATATCCATTCACATACCTAAAGAAGGTCGATGGGAAATTAGAACCAATATTGTTGATAAAACAAATGGTAATTTGTTTTTTTATCTTCTTTATAAAATAGTCGTCTATGAAATTTGAAACGCTTAAAAATAACAAGTCATATGTTTCGAACCACTCCAACGTATGCATCAAGCGAAGGAATAAATAAGATTTTAGACAAAATTATTCTGATCTGATCAAGAAGAATATATAGGTAGGTATCAATCAACACAAGTCTGCATAAAAAATCTTTAGATGTGGTGGTTCAATCATTTTGATCATTCTTCTTTTTGTCGAATTGGTTTCTTACACCGCCTATTATTATATAATAGTTCGATGAACATTAAAAAAATATATATATCATAATAATGTGAATTTTGGTTTTTAAATATTTTGAATTTCCTAAAATCAAAGCCTTTCGTGACTGATCTGAAATCATCTCTTTTGCTATATACCTACCTACGTATACTTGCATGTACAGTACAGTACAGTACAGTACAGTACGTAGACCTACGTATTTGAGCATATTCGACATCTTTAGGTTACTATTTCTTAGTATGATTCAATTTTATTTTTTTTTATTATCATATAGAAAAAAAAAAGTTGAACAATTAGGCTCCGACGAACTTTTGTCCGAGTCTCACACAAACGTTCCAATTGATTCAAATCACCATGAAAACCTCAAGGGCGTCTGTGTTCTTTTCTTCTCGTCATAAAATACTAAAACCATTGGGTTGTCTCCAAGGCCTCTCATCGTGAGGATACTACTACCCAAGCATAACGAGCATTAAATGAGGACAAAATTTTACACCATTAATGAGGAACAATTAATTAGTAAGGGCAGGAGTAATTGGCTCTTACCTTGTGTGAGCTAAAAATAACTGGGCATGAATAAACCAATACATATTGAATCTGAGTTAGAGTTTACACTAGTGTTCCCGAAGCCTGGAACGAGGAGTGGGAAAGCATGTCTGCAATCTTATGCTTAGCTCTCGATCATGCTCCTATCATTTTCCATCAGGCATCTCCAGCTGCGTTGCAGTAACATATATATTTTGTATAATCCTTTTTACTCGGTGGAACGATAAGTCTTATGGACCCAACCCACATAGGAATGGATGCTGGGGTGCTGTATGAACTGCTAGAAGAAGTATGAATAAATTGCTTACCTGCAGATGTTGTGAAAGAAAACGATGAGAGAAGGATGTTTAGAAGATTACTGCAAATGAAAACAATAAACAAAACAATTATTTGAACTGATTCTAACAAGCGATCAGTGTCTGCATGCATGCGTTCCACTGATTCATGCATCAGTAGTGTCTTTTTGCGTCCACGGTTCCCAAGCCTCATGTGACTCGTACGAACACCTTTTGACTTGCTATCCGAATCATGAAGGTTTGAGAGGGAGAACTGTACGCAATATTCCGTGGGTCGTTCTGCATACGTATTCAGAGGCCGCAGTCTGCAGCTTATAATGCAAGAGAGGGAGAGGGAGAGGGAGAAGAGGGAAGGAAAGAGAGAGAGAGAGAGAGAGGGCGGGCGTCGTCAGCAAACCCGACGGTGGCAACACGCCAAACCACGTACGCCCGCGTGTTGTTGGGTGGCCTCTCGTGAACGCCCCCATGCAAATCTTTGTACCATATATCCCTCTAAAAAGAATCCCAAGTTCTCCCTATATATATATATATATATATATATATATATATATATATATAGTAACATTTATCACCTTAGTTTCATGCACAATACAAATAATGTATATTCCACACCCACGAATAGAATAAAGAGACGACAGATATGAACTTAGAATAGAGTTGTTTCAGGAATGAAGGAAGAAAATATACCAGAGAACTAGTAAGTATTCTTTTTTCTTCAATCATTACTATGGTAATAAAAGTGCTCCACATCGATTCATTTAGTAACACAAGTTGTCAATATTTGAATTAACAAGTCATGATCATAATCTTAAAACTTGAGCTTATCAAGGTTTAAGATCATCTTCAATTTGTAAGATTCTTTTACACAGTTTTCTTTTTTTTTTCCCCCAAGTATCATTCGATCATACAAAGTTGTCCTTTTGATCGGTCGTGAAATCAAATTCCAGGTATCATTCTTGACGCTGTGATCTGTGATCGGATGTGTGAAAGCTTTTTTGTTTTCCATTTAATTTCGAGCCATTTTCTCAATTGGTTTTCACAAGACAATAAGCTCAATGGACAAAATCAAGGTATTTAAACAATTATGGTCTTTTTTAAATTTTACATTAGACCATGATCAACCAAATAATAATACATTAGACCAAAAAAAAAAGAAAAAACCATCTCAGCGAGGTGAAGACTATTTCTAAAAACTATATACTGTAAAATTTCCTAAAATTCAACAATAAATGGTATGCTTCATAGATAGTTTCTTATGTTTCTGAACCGTGGAGTATTAGTAGTTTCTTTTTCCTGTTTTCTTGACATAGTATTATTATCATTTGGTTTCTAAAGTGTTAACTTGCCTGCATGCAAAAATCGATCTTTTTTTTTTTGACGAGAAAACTAATGGCTCACAAGATGAAGAAGTGATTCCTGGCGATGAATTTAATACAGATAGAAGCAAAAAAATTTGAAAGCCCAAAACACAGTAATCATTTATAATCTCCACATCTTCTTTATCGAATAAAAAATGAAAACAAAGATCGAATATATTGTGATTAAATATATTCATCGATCAATTTATTGGCAATGGTGCACAGTCAATATAAGTTTCTAAGCACATCTTGTAATATTTTTCCAACAAGTAACTATTTAAAACAGAAACATTCTTATCACTTTCTTCCAAGTTCATCTTTATTTATGGACATCAATCATTTCAATTTATCGGACATGATACTGATATATCTAATGATTGGTTTTACCAAACATGAATCTTCTAAATTAGACAGCACTCGCTATTTCTTCAATAGGACCCATCTATTTATGACTGTCAGCAGAATCGTCGTTAGTTTTCTAATCATAGCTATTCACATCATGTCTTTTGTGTGGGGCTTTGAAGTTTTCGTCTATTGATAAATTTTTTTTGGTTTTTTTTTTGTTTTTTACCATAGTAAAACTCTACTGTCAAATAGAGTTCAATGGTGTCTGTTATTTTATCTTTTTTTTTTATATACATGTTGATAAACTTGGCAATAAGGAATGCAAACTTTAGAAATACTTGACCCTGTAGTTTTTCTTATTTTTGGACAATTTTGTTAAATTTCATTATTACATGATAAAAATAGAAATTTTCTTTTAAATTTTATTATTTTAATAGAGCTTTTAATATAATCAATATATTAAAAAATGGTTTTCTTTTTTTTTTTGGGAAACGAATCCAGATTCTAAGAAACCAAAAAATTAAATAAGTATCAGCAATCCGACATGTTGACTAAAAATAGATTCATATCGGAATGCATTCGAGAATTAGAGCTATGATCCAACTAGATTTGAATCAATTAGGATTCCAGCATCATTTATTTGTTTCCTCACAAATTAGGATTTGAATCTCTCAAATAATAACCATTTAAATTGCTAGCTTGGTAGCTTGGATCAAAATAGGTTTATATTCAATGCAATTATCATTGAATAATAGGACTAGGATTCTAATTAGATTTCTGTTAGGTTACAATGAACCACTTGAGATGTTGATCATCTTGAAGCAATACTGTTATACGAATAAATTGCACGAGTTTTTAATCGGACAATTTTTTTGGTTTTTTCTTCTTTCAACATTAAGCCTTAGATATACTACTTAAACAATAGAATATGTATGATCATTCATCGAAGTGATAGAGATGATGTGTAGGAGTTCTTTTGCGTTGGTTAATTATGATAGAGAGAATAAAAAGCCTTCCTTTTTCCCTCCACCTCATGCTTTTTTATGCTCAGAATCAATAAAAAAAGCCTTCAAAATGAGGAAATAAATAAAGGATGATATCAGGAAGCGGCAGAGTGTGAGTTCCATGATTCATGCGAAATATAAGATGTAATTGTTACATATAATGATTAGATACTTGTAGAACCTCCTATGCATCCGAAAGGTTTTACGATTGCACTCAGAAGAGAGTTCGAACTTGTGAGTTCATTACCAGCACAACATATTAATAGTAGCGATGATGATAATAATAATAATAATAATAATAATAATGACGATGATGATGCGAAAGGATGATTGAGTTTGTGGATCGATGAATGAGTGCCGACTTGTGTGTGTGAGATTGAGGAAGCACGAACTCTCCTTCCGGGGTTGTGGTTTAATGTCGTCTGCGTGTTGTTCATGGACTTTGATTTGATGTGCCTGTGGTCAGTGACAGTAACTTGAAGAAGGAGATGGAGACAGAAGCCACTGGGCTCTCTCTCTCTCTCTCTCTCTCTCTCATGCATATGAGACGCAAGAAACCACAAGATCGGGTAGGTTCATGCATCATCGGTTCTCAGTGTCTTGAAGTCGACCAACGACGACGCCCGTGAAGTTGTCATAGTTGAATCTTTGTCGGAAAGTGATCGCATTACTGTTTCCCTCATCAATACAATTATATTTGATTACATCGTCATGCATTGTGGTAGACAGCAGCAGAAACACATGCACGAACAAAAAATTTGACTGTCCTCATGCGATGGCTTCTTCCAAAAAAATGCCATATTAGATTATTTAAGATGTAAATGATACAATTATATATGCTTCAACTATCAACAATCGTCCACAAGTTTTTGTACAAAATCACAAAAAGGAATACATGTTTTTAACGTGTTGAGTGCATAATCTTTGAGCATTTTGTTCGTTGTGTCTTCTCTATGTAATTATTCTCGATATAATCTTACCCTTTGTGTGGTTTTAATTCACAAACTCTCCGCTGTTCTCCAACTCCATTCCGCCAAATCAAACTTTTCATGGGCAACTGTTTTCATGGTAGCTATAATTCCTGTTAATTTATATTAATTGTATATATCCCCATATATTATTAGTATTTTGTTTTTTCTAATACTTTCTTACTGTTTTAATGATACTAATATTAGGAACATCTACAGATGCTATATATAGTTAGAAGGGGTGAGCTCATTAATACTACGCTTTATATATAGAATCTTTATTAACAAACTGTAAATAAAAATAATCTTGACTTAAGAAAAGGATACTACTTTTCATGAAGCCCGATGACGATAATATTATTTTTAATCTAATTTCTAAACGAATTGCTGAAACAACTCTTTTGGTTTTCGTTCGATGAAGCGATGATTAAGAGTGGAAGTCCCATTAGCACTAAAATTCCATTTCGTTACCTACAAGAAGTGAAAACAAAAACAAGTTTTTTCTTGTAGCAAAGGAAAGAAGATAAAATAAGAGAAAGACACGATTATTAATTTATTGGTTTTTCTTGGCTGAGGAGATAAGTGAAAAGATCTCACACCACTGTTTTCTTCCCAAAATCACGTAAAGAGGATTCTTTGATTTCTTAAAAACCAACTACAAGTGTTAGAAGACAGAACGATCTATTTGAATCTTTAATTTGCTTAAACCTAGAACACAGTCCAAGGGTTGTCCACAGAAACAATAGAGAAAGGCACAAGGCATGAAGGAACGTATTCTGAAGACGACGAAACACTTGCACTCCGAGAGGTGCCAACGCCAAAGATCTCATGAACAAGCAATTGCGCTCTTCATGATCTCGACTTTAAAAAGCTCCTTACATGGATGCAATACTCCAAAAAAAAGTTCACCGCCTTCATATACATTGCAGAACACACAGACACTATTAGTATCCCACTTTTGCGTACATCCTACAGCGGCAAAACAAGGGTGGGATGGTAGGTAGGTATGTACGTAGGTCGTACATGGGGAGTATTGAGGAGGTATTTATCGACGGAAAGATGAGACAAAAAGTGATGGAGAACATTGTGCAGAATACAGAGTCTACGGATTCATCTCCCGACGTACGTCCCTGCGTTTTGTCTTCATCAGGTCAGAGTGTTATTAGCACTTGGGAATGCAGTCTGCTAACGTTGCATGATGCTGTGTGTGTGTGTGTGTGTGTGCTTCCATGGCAGGAGTTATCATGACGGTGAGACGTAAACGACAGAGGAGGAGCCATGGCACAAATCATACGGCACATCCATGCAACTCGTTCCTTTCTATACTGTTGATAGAGACAAAACCTTAGGGAGGAAATGGCTTGCTCATATGTGGAAGTTGGTATTTTGGAGGTGTAGTATAATAGGTTTCTTGTAATTGAAATGAGTGGGCTATATCATCATTTAAGAGTATATATCAAATGAGATCTAAAACCTTTTAATCTTTGATAAATGAGTTTAATAGATTAATATTTTAGATGTAAAATATATCGAATCCTTTAATAAGTAAGCCTGGTAACCCAAAAGATATTTGCTAGCATAAGAACTTTATTAGAGGTAAAAAGAAGAATGATTACCGAGTATGTTTCCCGCTATTTTAAACAAATAAACCCGTCGACAAAGATAAATTCTAAATCCAACATTCTTAGATCTCTGTGGCCATTATTGCATGGAGGAGCTGACACCGTCGTCCCCACGCGATCCACAGCGTACCAGCACAGGCATTCAATTGTTATCACCTTAACAGTGGTGTCACACAACCTCCCCCCTGATATGGAATCATTCTCTGTCTCCTCCAACAGTGAAAGCTCATGCGATTTGTCATCTGCAACAGCACCTTAATTGGAATCTTGTCTGATCTATCAAACATTTCACCCCCATTATTACTTGGAATCTCGGATGTTTGGCCATGTCTACCCCTCCCAAGTGAGTGAACTTTGGATACATCCATCTAAAAAAAATGTAACTCTAACCACACTAAAAAAAAAAATTAAAAAAAATCTACGATATGTCCTAACTCTGTGACGATAGAGATTGTGTTGTGATGGATCACAAGAATCCTTTCGCACAGTTGTACTCGTTGACACAGTCACTAGTTTTGTACTTACTTGGGTTAGAGGAGGAGGACTATGGGTCTCTCTTCTCGGTTGCAATCCACATAGGTAGAGTTGTTGCGTACGCTATGCATGCAACAGTCGACATCCCTTATTGGAGCGTAAGCTGTCGTTGATACATTTGTAGATGTCCAATCCATCCTTTTTATTCCCTTCTTTCACTTGTTATTACGCATCGATCGATCCTTTGCGTATGAATTGAAGCAAAAAAGAAAAAAGAAGGAAGAAGCCTCGATCACGTTATTGCCACTACTCCAAGCTCGTGTGATGCAGAGAGATAAAAGAGAAGAAGAAGCAAGAGCAGAAGATTTGTGGACGTAGAGATAACAGGAAAAGTTTGACCTAACAATGGACAGAGATCCAGGGAGAAGCTTTCAGCCTTTATGGCCGATGACTGCAGAGGAATTGGAGGAGGGGACGCCGGTGGTCACATGACCTTTTTCTCTTTAGCGCACATAAGCGACAGCCGCAGACACAACGTCGACGCTTCAAGATATGTAGAGAGGGTGAGCTTCTTCTGCCATGGCTACTTTCCTGTCAGCCTTTCCCCATCCCACTTTTTGCTCTCGATCTCTGTGCTTTGACATCAGATCAATTATGGACGAATCAAAAACAAAGCTCCAATTATAACTCGTCGTAGCCAACCCCCGGCTACCCATCGCCAAATAAACTAAACGCACACCACGTTACTTGTGTCTCTTCCCCTCCTTTGGCTTCATCCGGAAATGCTGTGCTGTTTCTTTTGGTTTCATTGAGGCCTTTAAGTTTCCCTCTCCGCACGGAGGAAAAGGGGGGCTGAGTGCCTTAATTTGTGCTTTCCCCGGCGACGGCAGGCGAAGCAAATGGCGCTAGAAGCGGTGGTGTTCTCCCGGGACCTCCATGGGTGCGCCATGAAGGAACTGTACAACGTGGGAGGCGCAGCATGGTGCTGTGCCATGGCTGAGCAGAAGGGAATGGAATCAGAATGCGAGGTAGGTGGTGGAAAGCATGGGAGTTTGGACGCCCCTTGCACGCCAAAGACCGATGCCCGCGGTGCAAACTCGCCTCCGCGGGAGACTGCCGCAAGAGGTAGCACCGCCGGCCACGAGGCGCCAGCCGGACGGAGGAAGCGCAGGCGCATCAAGACATTCAAGAACCAGGAAGAGGTGGAGAACCAGAGAATGACCCACATCGCGGTCGAGCGCAACCGGCGGAAGCAGATGAACGAGTACCTCGGGGTGCTCCGGTCTCTGATGCCGGCCTCCTACGTTCAAAGGGTTCGTCTTCCTTCACCCCACCCATTACTTAATTCTCTTGTCCATACCCAACAGCATGGAGGTGTCTGTTGTCTCTTCATTACGGCTGCTAACAACGAGCCGTGCTTTCATTTTCTACATCTGTGTGTGTGCCATCTGATGATCTCTCTTTATCAGATGTCTTGTTCCTAGCGTAAAGTTTTCAGAGCCTAGTGGCAGACTTTACAACCATGCCTGGTCATCGTTCGGGTCCTTTTGGTTCCCAAAATGACAAAGAATCTCACTGTCTCGCAGCAATGAGTTCGAGTTGAGAGATCATGTCATATGGCTGGCTGGTGGATGTAACCAGTGCAGCTTTTGTTGCTTTACCTCTTGACAACTTCTCTTAAAATGAATGAATGAATGAGAATGTGATTTAGCGAAGCCATAATGTCATGCATCATCATCAGGGTGATCAAGCATCGATCATCGGAGGGGCGATAAACTTCGTCAAAGAGCTCGAACAATTAGTTCAATGTCTCGAGGCCAGGAAGCGAATCGAGCAACGCGCGGACGCACCTCCTTTTGCCGACTTCTTCACCTTCCCTCAGTACTCCACCACCTCCTCCCACGGAGCAAACAACGGCGCCGCCGGCGAAGAGGCGCAGGAGAACCGGCCGGCTGTGGCCGACATCGAGGTGACCATGGTGGAGAGCCACGCCAATCTGAAGGTCCTCTCCAGGCGGCGGCCGAAGCAATTGCTGAAGATGGTGGCGGGCCTGCACAACCTCCGGCTGACGGTTCTCCACCTCAACGTCACCACCGTCGCCGAACTGGCCTTCTGCTCTTTCAGTCTCAAGGTATAGCGGTCCGCCATGCAGCGCTCTTCCTACATGGCTTGTTTGCCATGGAACCGAACGAACGGTGCGTCATCGTTTTTTGTTCTTTGGTTTGGTGTAGGTGGAAGACGATTGCCAACTGAGCTCAGTGGATGACATAGCAACCGCAGTCCATGAACTAGTCGGCACAATCCAAGAGGAAGCTGACCGTGACACCACCATCTGATCCTGATCTCTTCGACCGCAACTATGTAGATGTATTATTATTATTATATGCAACTTTTGAATCTTATTTTGTGATCGCTGTTAGTATCTGTCTGAATCCCTGCAAGAGGATATGTGTGTGTGTGTGTGTGCGTGCGAGATCTTTAGGAAACGAGAGATTACAGCAAGACGAATTGCCAATGTGATTTCAACAAAGGGATGCTGCTGCATAATATGTACAAATATCACAGGAAAGGGAAGAAAGAAGAGATCAACAATGGGTGACTGCTTTCCTCCCATTCTTTGATGCAGTGTGACAACAAACAAAAAATTGATTCATTGCGGCATAAGAACTGTGTAGGAGAGGTACATTAGCTGCAAAATTACATGCTCGGGGACTGAGACAAAGCAAACATACACATCTCATGCTGCTCTCCAAAGCCACGCTGTCAGTCCATCACAGTATGGGCCAAACCAGTGGTCCCATTTGGGAAGTCTCACATTTAGATCTATTGCATGTAAAAGAAGATTTAACCATGCATCGTAACATGATTGTAAGGTTCCAGCACTCTTTAACCTGCTCCAGCTCCTGGCTTGGATTTAAAGCATAAACAACTCTCAGAAATTAATCTGAGAAGATTATATCCATTAAACAGTTGAATCTGTCAAAAAGGGAAAGAGGAAACTTTTTTTTTTTTTTTAATTATAGTGACTGTATCCAAACACAAAGCACCATTAAGAGGGATCACCCAACCCTTGAGATGATGAACCACAATCACAGACTACTACCCCCCCCCCCCCCCAAAGGAATAGGAGCTATTTTGTTGGCCTTTTCACTGCAGGTTAGTGCAAAGAAAATTTGATGCAGACTATTTATGATGGATGCATATTTTAATAGCATCCGAAAGAATTAGTGATCACCAGCAGCTAACATGAAGAATTCACAGTAAAAATTTCTATAGCATGTAAGTCTTTGAATTCCAGGTGCCAATAACAATTCTTAAACTCCAAAGTTGATCAGATGTCCTAGAGTCAAGGCAGCAGCAGCAGCTTGGAAGAAACCCACAAAAGGTGGCCTGGCTTCCTCATCAAAAGAAGCTGAAAACAGCTGCCTCAGATGGATAATCCATGATCATGGCACCCGAATACCAAGATCATACCAACCAAGTACTGGAAGTAAAAGCCTGCTAGAAGAGAAAACTTTGCAGAGTTTTCAGCTGTAAACTTCCACATTTTGGCACTTTAACACACATGCATTGTAGACCTAATGCTGTTAGGCCAACAGGTCCTCCATCGGTGAATATGATCGATCACCTACATAATTTGCAAAATGATGATTATAAGCTGGAAGAAAGAGTAAATACACATTGTTTTACAAGTAAAAGTGGGAACGAAAGATACATGGCTGAGTAAATAGTCAAAAAAAAATGCAAATAAAATATGACCTCTACCTAACTGACATTATCAACAATCCTTCCTAATCTGTACACAGTTGTGAAAGCAATATGCATGTTGGCAGTGAAATGAACCTAGAAAAGCATGTGAGGGGCCACTGTTAAACACTAGAACCAAAGTTGACAGGAAACAGTACAGTTATCGTTTAGTTTGTGTATTTGTATAGTGCAGCGAAAAGTAAGTCCAACTGCACATGCAGGGACCCTGTATGTAGAGATTATGGTCCCCTTACTACAGTAGAAGAAAGAGAAACATGAACATGTCCATGACACCTTGGAAACCAAATGGAAGCTTCATAGATAAGTTCAGGATAGCAAAACTAACAAAGTGCAGCAGTGGTGACAATCAAACTTATTGCAAATACTGGCCATAAAAAAAAAAATGCAAAAAAGAAAGCACAATTTGAAAGAGCATTACAGGAAATTTCTGGAATGAGGCCACATATCTATTTCTTTTCCACAAGATTTGAATTCAACACTATG
This sequence comes from Ensete glaucum, assembly GCA_021527575.1. Classification (NCBI taxonomy): domain Eukaryota; kingdom Viridiplantae; phylum Streptophyta; class Magnoliopsida; order Zingiberales; family Musaceae; genus Ensete; species Ensete glaucum. Next base: position 1,179,720 of record CM038558.1, on the reverse strand, counting down.
TACTTAATTAGCCATGCCATACCTGTGAACAATCACCTCAATCAGTGTTTTTGTAAACAGCTTCAAAATGTCAGGAAGATGACATCTAGAACCAGAAGGCACTGTGACCATCAAAAGGTTCTTAGCTAGAAAAAACATCAGTACATAAACATGCCTTTCAGGTGGCAACAGAGGTCAACCATCCAAATAATAAATAGTGATCTAAAGTGCCCAAGAAAAGACAAAGACATGGTTATTTATGTTATAATCATGCTTAATTAGCTGCAAATATAACATAATACAAGATGAACTGTACTCCCATATCTATAGAAGTATTCGGCGCTCATTACAATGAAATTAGACACATTGCCTTATCCATCTGCAACTTGTATGAAAAGAGCGCTGATCCAAAAGATAAATGAACACTTGCAATCTTCTGTATTGAAAATCATTTTATCTCATCTACATAATCAGAATTGAATCACCAAGAAGCTCGCACATGGGCATGCACATGAACGATATACAATATAGACAGAGTGTCATGACTAACATTAGAGAAGTACAAAATGTGGCAGCATGGACACAAACGTTTGATATATAAAAATATTGCATGTATAATTTAGTCGATTTCTGGTTATCATATTATATCTTATAATAATAACAATCATTATCTACAAGTTACTACAAATTCATAGCGGCACTAAATACAAATATAGAGTACATATATATTGCCAAAGTTTGACACATCCAGAAGCTTATATAGATGACACAAGTGGACCGTATATTGATACACGTATAATGTTAAGTGAACTATATATCTTCGAGTTTCCAAAATGCCTCTGGAAGTATTTAACAAACGTCGATGTTTTATAACATGAACACAGCAAGCATTTTGAAGTCTCAGTCCTTCATAGTTGAAGCAGACCGGAACACGGTCAGCTAGTTGAAGCAGATTATATGTTTCTAGAATAGTTAATATCTTTTGCCATCAGCCTTTAGAATGTTGACTTCAAATGAACTATCCGATTGATCTTGCAGTACTTCTCATGTAATTAGATAATCTAGATCATTGGTATAAACATGTTTTTCGCTAAGTAACTGACTTTACTATTCAAGTAAAAACCATTAATCTCTCTTACGGAAGATCGCATTTAAAAAGTTGACGTGAATCATTATAGTCATAAAGAGTTATTAGTTCATTTATATACCACAAAAGCATCCTTATTAATAGATACCTACATACAGTCAACCATCAGAACCCTGTTTCGAGAGAGCCTAGGAATTGGTCATTCTCCAAGATGATATCTGAAAAAGCCACTTCAATAAGTTAAAGTAGTTCATAATTCGTAGAATCTTGCACAATTTTACAGTCATTCAAAGTTTTTAGATCCTGAAAGATTCTGAAAGTAATGAAGACACAATGATGTTAAGCAAATCCTTCGCATCTAACACTATGTCAAGGTATTGAAAACTGGTCGGACCAGTACATACTGACCAACATTTACAGGTCCAACCAGGAACTGGCACTTTGACCACGCAATTTCACTCAGTCCGGATCAAATTGTTATTTTCTTTGAATCTGGACAGCATGTCAATAGTTGACTGCCAGCAGCAGCCTTCTCCTCTCCTCTTCATCCCCATCCTTCCCTTCCCATCCTCTCCTCTTCTTTCTCCTCATCTTCCTCCCATCTTTTCCTCTTTCTTTTTGGTCTGTGCACATACAGCATATTGGCTTGCTGCTACGCATTGGAACCAGACCAGTCTGGCCAAGGACCAGCACATATCTAGACTAAAACTTAAAATCTTGCACGATCTTACAATCCATTCAAATGCAGAAGTTTCTAAAATTAATGAAAACATAACTTAAACAACAAATTCACACAGAAACAAATAGCAACTTGCAGAACCTTCGCAAGTGTATTGATGTAACATTCTTGGGAGCAAACCATATATGAAAAGAAATGGTAGAGTGCATTCAATGTCTTTTTATACAGATGCAATTGATGATGCCGCAAACTATGCATGGGTAAAACCACCATTCTGTTGCAATATAGTGACTCTTAACTACTCTTCCCTGTTTGCATAAGACTTTCTATATCTACAAGTCAGAATTTGTACTTCATAATATAACATGTAACTGAAAGGATATACCACTGAGTTCTTAAAAAAACCATTCCCCTGACAGAGGTCTATATTATTTTTTACCTTCTCCTAGAAAATTTGTCAGAAACACACAGAACTATAAGTGTTTTCTAAAGTGCCTCAGTCAAAAGGTGTATTGCACAAATATGTTGAGGAACACATGAACAATAAATAGAACAGCAGTTAATGAAAAGTTATGATTGGAAGGGAAAGCCCTATAATTCATATGATACAACTGCGTTATCAGTTTAATGCTACACATTGATACAAAGACCAATGATGATGCTAATATATGTCATGCAATATGGTGACTGATGAACCCTCCTACTGCTGTCCATGTAACAAAGAAGAGAGTTTTCAGTTTCTAATTGGCAGTATACTTGTTAAATTTCAGAAACAGCAATCTCTACCAAAAGAAATTTCTTCATTAAAGTAGAAAGAGACTTTATAAATAATGGGCATCTGGCATGGTTAAATTGATAAAAAAGATAACAAGAAGATTTCGTTTAGCAAGCCTTGCCTCTTTGGTTTAGCATTATGACTTTAGCGACTATATAATATTTAGTATAAATTAATGTGAGAAGAGCCACATATGATTGGGTTTTTCGGACCTTAACCGCTCATGTATTTGCAAGAATTCTGTCAGAGCTATCATATGGTATTACATAACTAATATCATAATTTTTTGGTGATGACTTGTGCCATAAAATTATAAAGGAGGAACAATTATGTGGACACACATCAGGTATCCAAGGGACACAGAAGTAATGCACTTTAATCAGCTATAAGGCAACAAAATCAATTTGTTCTGCAAGTGATGCTAATTGTAGTCTCCCAACTCAAAGTTGTACTAGAAGATTTTTGTTCAACAAATTATGAGAAAATTTGACTATTCAAACTGGTGTACTCAAAATTCATTAGAAATCTCTTGCTATTGTCAGGACAATAACTTCAGTTGTCAATCCTACAGGTAATTAAAGAATTGGCACCTCCATCCAAGCGTATAATTAAGTTTTAATTAACAAAGGAAAGGAGAAAAAAAAGACTTTCAATCATTTAAATCCATAATATGAGAAAAAAAATATCCTGGGTTTTTTAAATAAGAACATTTAAATTAATAAATCATATCACAAAAAACTCTCTTTCTAGTTTGTAGCCATCCAAGAGAGAAGTGATTGATAAAAGTTTCTTCAGAAATCATAAATATAAATTGCACATGTTAGTCATGTTGACCATGTCAGTGTATTACTGGCATATTGAGATGTTACTACAATGGGGAATGCCAAGTCAGTGTATCTTGGCTTATAATTATGAGATTTTATGTAAAGTTCAAAATCTTAATAGCTATAAGAATTTGAGTACAAAATCTATAGGATGTAGGTATAAGCAAGGTTTGCCATACCGTAGCGTATCGATGTACTGAACTCAGCTCGGTACGGTGCGGTAGCTGGTACTGAGCGGTATGCATAAGCATACCGGTCGGTATATATATATAATATAATATAAAAAATAATATAAAGTTAAAAATAAAAAAAGGCGGCGTCGCCTCGTTCCTTCTCCCCACACAGGGAGATGTTTCTTCTCCTCGCATGGGGAGAAGAAATCGCCCGCGGGCAAAGAGCAACACTAGACTCCAGGTTTTTTTTTCTCACTCTTCTTCTTTCTCCCTCCCTCGGCTGATACCATCCAAAATCGGTCGTTGACGATCAAAATCGATCATTACCACCCAACAATGGCCAGCGACGGTCGAAATTGATCGTTACCGCCCGACAATAGCGAAAGACAATCGAAATCGACCGTTACCAATTGATTTCGGGTAATAACGAGGCGGAAGCAGCCCCAATCGGCGTACGCATCAGCTGGCGGATCAATATGTACTGTCCAATATGATTGGAAATTGCCGACCTTGGGTATAAGTATAACTAGGTTACAAGTACAAAATCAAATATGTTAAAGCAAACGCTGCACATTAGGAGTTCTGCACCAAGAACTTGGTAACAGTAAGGAGCAAGCATCATTGTCTGAAGTTGGTGGAAGAGATAACTATAAGTCACAAAAGCCTAATATTGCATGTACGAATCCCAAAAGCCACATTTGGCAGAGTTCAGTTTCCCAAATTCAGCAAATAGTTAATGAAGTGAAATTTCATGATTCATCCAAGCAAAAGGATGGAATAGATTTTTCAGACGAGCAAAATTATTAGCATCTCAAGGATAAGCAACCAGTTCCCAAACAATTAGAAATCATAAAATAATATTTTTCTTTGTTCATGTTAAACTATTTCAAGCTATGAGAAATACAAAAGATATTGAAGAAGGACAATTTGAAATCATATGTTAACTCTGCACTGCTAAGGATTCTTATGCAATCAGAGATAGCAACTGAGCCAGGGCAGATTTTACTCAACCCATCCTTGTCCACTCACTCAAAGTTCTCACTCCATAGTATCCTGGTTTGACTCAAGTTAAGAAATAAAATACCATCCTTGACCCACATAAAAAACCAATGATATTGATTTTTTTTCCTTGGCCTACCCACATGTGAATGAATTATGAAACTATAATAATTTTATTACTACATATTATGTAATAATAAAATATTTACATAAAATTACTGGGGGTTGGTTTTTTTGTGGGATGGAGCTAGCAAGGATGGGCTGTGGTGGGTTTGGAGCTAGATATGCATCTTGGGCTTGGACCAACATAAGCATAAGGTCTTTGTTCCTGTTGCCACCCAATTTTTGAAAACTACACCCAACCCTGGCATGTTCCCTGATTAAAACTGGTTGAACCCAAACTAATCAGGCCAGATTGGGCTGGTGCACCAGGGGTCCAGGTTGAGATTGCATCCCTATCCGTATTGTGCATTAGTAGAATGAGAAGTCCCCCACTATGTGCAGCTTAGTAGAATGAAGAGTCCCCCACATAGATAAACATGAATTCTGCATGCACATTTCATTGGCAGCTTTCATCACAATGCAACTGATGTAGGTTCTTTCTAGCTTCCAACATATCATGCAAAAGGTTTTTGTTTTGTGCTCTTTTTTGCAAAGGTAAGGTCGTTATGCATCATATTGGTTGCTATATGGCCTTTTCTCAGTATGTATAGTGTTAGCAGCACATGATACCATGCATTGTGCACATTGAAGTGGATGCCTGAGAAATAGCTCAAGTTCCCATATTTTATAATTGGAGGGAAGTTCTGTAAAATAAGTTGTATTCAGCAAAGAGTCACATGAGGAATGAATTTGTGAAACTCATAAACAGAAAAACCAACTATATTTCACGTATCCGATTAAAGACAGATAGATGTATACTTTCCCAAGTAGTCAAGTCTATATAGGTAATGTAATTTTATAGTGTCGATAGAGGGTGGATCTTCACACAATAGTAAGGTTGATCCTTTGTGATATGGGAGACCGGAGGTAAGACTTTGTACATTGACCATTCCCAATGTCTAAATTGGAGGGAGCCTTTGGGTACACTTTTGTTTTTTCAATTTTATAGTGTGGATCATACGGTGTGGATTATACAGCATCCGACTAAGAAGAAAAAGTGTTGATGATATAGGCTCGAAAGATCCCCATTATGAGACATGTAGAGATACTACAAGTATAATCAAATAAATAACTTAATAAATAAACCAATAAAAAGAGAAACATGTAGTAAGTCATGTAAGATACCGAGAATTCTTTTTATGGTGCATATCATGCTGCATTACCTAATCCAGCTGGTTAAATTCATCATAAACCATGGTAGATGTTAGTTGAATTAACTATTATGGACATTAAAAAAGGAATCGAAAAGTTTTTCATGAAGTTTTTAAGTCAAAAGAATTACCAAACAAGGATAAAGGGGGTAATGTAGATGAAAATAGGGGCTGAGAGCAAACTTATTTCATTGATCCCCACCCCTTTAGTTCAAGGGACCAGACAATTTCCGAACCTTATTCATTGTTAATATGTACTCAGGCAAGAATGAAATCAGTAATTGGCTAACAACCTCACTTGAATTGCTCACCTGTCAATGGTTCCACATGGACACCATGCAATAATGGCAATTGAAAGGCCTTAATAAGTCTACTTCCATGAAGGGTCACACAGTGCATACAGTTTTTGCTATCAAGGGCACTCAATTGCCTTGAAAACCAATGGAAATAAAGAACAAGCACAAGCAAAAGCTTTACCAAATGAGTCTATTAACCCATGAAACAAAAGATATCATCATGCATTTAGAAAAGGAAGAAACTAAAACCAGGGATATAAGCAAAGGTAGGCTAGAGAAGCAAACCTAAGTTTCCTCCGTGGCCATCAATGATCAAATAGGATAAAGATTAAGCTGAGAAATAAAGAGGTGATAATTCATGCATCCAACAGATTTGATAGCAAAGATGCACTTATTTCCATTGCTGCAAACCAAATCCTTCAAGGAAAGTCCTCTTTTTGAAACTCCCTCATAATTCATGATTATCTAAACAGAAATATGCAGCTCCAGACTTTCCTGAGACTACACATCCTGCTCAAAATCCGCAGATATCACTGGCTCAAACCGAAACAGAGCCCATATTACATAGGCATGCTATGGATTCTGGCAACCCCATGTCTAGAGAAGAAGAACCCCCTTCCGCTGCTTGATAACGATCTTTCTATATCTGAATGTTCCTTCCTAACCACGATCCCTTTGGAGGAACTTCCCTGCTTTACCCCATTAATTCGGACAGTCTCTTCCTCAAAGGTCTCATCTTTCCCTTCCTCATCAATCATGCTTTCTTCTGGCTTGACTCTCACAATGATAGAGTTCATCAGTGGAGTGTCCATCGAAACTGATCGCCGAACCTGATGCAATCCGAAATCCCGCTTATCGTCTTGCACTTGTGACGCAGAACTCCCAGGCGTCGGATGGAAGGCTTCCGATGTGTTGATCGGAATCCCAATTGCAATCATGCTCTCCAATGTTTCTTCGGTCCGCTGCTCCTCCGGTGGTTGAATTCCTCTATGTGGGTCTTCCGCAGGAGCAGAGAAGACAGAATCGAAGTCGAATGAACCAGCGGAGACAATGACAGAAGGGGCGGGGGCAGCGGCGGGGGCGTCGGCGGGGGGCGAGATTTCGCCGTTAGGGTCCACGATGTTAGCCCGGCAGATGGGGCAATTGACGTGGGCACCAAGCCAAGCGTCGATGCAAGGAACATGGAACGCGTGCCCGCACTTAGGGAGCAGACGGACAAGCTCCCCGTCGCGGAACTCGCCGAGGCACACGGAACAATCGGAGACGCCGTCGAGGAGGCCGTCGCCAGCCCGATACTCCGCAACGGCGATGGATCTTATGGTGGCCTCGTCAAGGCCGACGGTCCTGATGTACCACACATGGTGGAACGGCTCCCCGTCGTCAAGGGGCGTGTCGTCATCATTTCCATCGGGATTCGAGTCAACAAAGGAAGCGGAGCGGACGGGGCGGCGGCGGCGACGGAGGACGGCGTAGTAGGTAAGGGAGAGGAGTAAGGCGGCAGTGACGATGGCGGCGGGGATTAAAAGGAAGCTGACTAGGTGGCGGCCGTGATGATTGTCGATGTGCAGAGAAGGTGCAGAGGGAGAAGGAGGAGGACAAGGAGGAGTGGCGCTGCCCTCCTTGTCGTAATTCGAATGGTCCTCTTCGGAAAGGATCCGCCGGTAGGGACTCATCGAGGGTAGAGCTTACGTACGATTGCACGGAGGATGATGTGCGGAGAAGGGGCTGATCCGCATCGCCTGAGCTCCGCCGGAGAGAGAGAGAGAGAGGGACAAGGAGGTCGTCGACTTGAAATCCAGAAGTCAACGTAGTGGATCCCACATTTGCAACGTGGTGGAATAGTCGGTTCGTGCGCGATGGTGGGGTTAGTAAGCAGTTTTTGTCAATATTACTCGGGAACCCGTTGATATACCACGCATCAGAGGTGGACCCCACCCGACGATGCCTTGTGGGACCTTTCCGGGTGAACTCAGCGGGTACAAGAATGCGGGAGCCACGTTCGATTCGCACGTTGGTTCTTCCACCGGGACGTACTCTATGCGTCACCGACCCTCCCTTGTGATTAAAATCAACGATGGAGCCCACATGGAAATATTTACGTTTAGGTAGGGAAGGTCCATCTGCTGGACCTCACTTATCACCTTTGTGTTTGTGGTTATGTCTGCAAGAGGCATTTCGAAGAAAAATCCAAGTTGAGACGGTCAAAATACATTGTATCATTGGGCAAAAATTCGAGTGACCTTTCAATTCAACCCTTCGTTGAACCCCGGGCAGCACTAACCCTGCATTGGTGGGATGTGTTTGACTTCGGGGTAGATACTTCGATTCATGGCCTTACACCATCAGACAAGGTGAGCTACCTCCCCGAGGTAATCAATCTATGGCCACCACCCACCCTAGTAGAACCTCACTTCTCCGCCTCAGATTGTGGTAAGCGATCTGATACCGAGAAGAAGCTGTTTTCAGCAAATTCTAAAATATCAAAGTGATGATGAGGGAAGTCGCAAAAATGAAACTGTAAACTTGTTGCAGAACACTTCCAATGATGATGCAGGTTGTATACATTAGAAGCAAAGTCCCAAGATTGATAGTTTTAGCAGCAGTTCTCAACCACCATTCCTGACCATGGATTTTTCCCTTGTGAATCTGACAAGTTAGCTATTCGATCTGACATTCACAAGTAATTATTTTAAGCTAGACATGTTTCTTCAGCTTTTGGATGTAGGCTTCAGATATTATAATACAAATGTCAGATGTTGAACCATGTTTTACATCATTTGACTAACCTCACAAAATTTGTCAGATTCATTGCCTGTCCAAGATGTTCTGTTCTTCTTGCAGCATTCAAAAAGTGACTCTGGAAGATGACCAAATGTGAGATTATAAAAGAGGGTTGTGTCTGTGTCACACTTTATTAATTTAGTCTTTTCAATCTACTAGTATATCATACATACCCTATGGCTGAAGTTGAAGCACCTGAAATTGTCCTTATTTTCTTTCTATTTTTTAAACTGAATAGTTAGTGTGATTCTGATGAAAATGTCAAGTTGTATGATGGTTGAAGCAGAGTCCAGTTCCTGCACCTAATGGCAGGTTAGCTTCATCTCAGATGATTACTCAATACTGGTAAAGTTGGAGAGTCCAACGTATCTCAAACTTGGTATCATGTATGTCTCTTTGAGTTTGGAATGACTCCATCAAGGGAGTGACAGGAACATTTGCTTCAATCACATCACAGAACCTAAATTTTCCATGGATCAGTCTCTTTGCTAGTTTACACATGATCACCAGTGGCTAATGGAAGCGGTGATAGAACAAGACTTCCCAACCACCCTGTTGACCATAAAGAAAGACTGATATCAGTCCCTGTCCACTCCATTGATTGGCTGCTGGAGAAGAAATTTTCCATCAGAAGAGATGGTGAAGGGACCAAAAAACAGAAAAATGAAGTCTCCAGAAAGATCACAGGCTTTTTTTTGACCCTGCAGATGAAGAAAGGGTTGACCTGTTGATTTGGTCTTTTATGTTGTAGATTTCTTTCTGGTGAAGAAACCTTTTCCTTGGCCGATTGCAAAGCATTCTCTGGACCTCAAAGTGCATATCGAACACGTCCTTTTGATGTCATCTTCTCTTCTGGGACTTCTCTTTATCATCTTATCAAGAACATGTTGTTCGCAAGGGAATTATGGAGTTCTTTTTCGATTTTACTTGAACAACAGACATTTAGTTCTCCTACCAGTGAACTCATAGGAGTTCTCCTTTTGCAGATGGAACAGATTGCTGATAAAGAAGAGAAGGATGCAGGAATGGGTGCATCTACAGACTGCTTGCTGATCCACTTGTCAGACGAGACAAGAGTGCTCATCGACAAATAGCTTCATGAGATATAACACTTGGATTACGTTGACTAGGAAAGGATCGAAGGATAGAAAGGGTTATACACAAGCAATTAAAGCTTCTCATAAGCAACCCCAAGCAAATGAGGGGGAAAAGGCTCCATTATGTTGCCCATGCTTCTGACAGGGAGAACCACCACAACTTTGCAGAAGTTGTGCTTTGCTTTTTTGATCTTTTAAATGATTCATTGTTGATATCTACTCTTCACGTACTTTGATATAGTATCAGAAAGACAGCTACATCGTCGACAACCTCACTCTAACCTTCGTGGAAGAGTTCCATGCATGGCTGAGGTCTCCCTAACCTTTTTACACTCGTTCTTCCATCGTAGATTTAGGATAAGATAAGATATGTCAGCAACAATGTGCTAGTGATGATGACACACTTCTTTTCGATCCAAAGGTTGAGGAGACTGGTGATGACGATGATGCAAGAAGGCATATCATTTCGGGAGACACCAAAGCTGCAGGTCATCGAAGATAGGAAGCCGGGATAGAAGTCACGTCACCTTGGCGACCAAGTCATGCTCGAGCACACTTTGATGAAAGGATTCGTCAAAAGGTACAAGGAGGGGAAAAAAAAAAGGAAAGGGGAGTTGGTGGCTGTAAGCGAACCCTAATCCCCGTTACTTTGTCTTGGTGGGAGGCTGTGAGAAGATTTTACCCGTCTGCAGATGTTGATCGATGTCTTGTCGGGGACACGAGCAGGAAGGAAATGCTGTCTCAGTGAGTGATAGATATCATCTTAATTTCTCATGCTAGATAAGGATGTGTACCAGTAAACTTTTGACCAATCCATTTTTTCATCACACTTGCTTGGCACGAAGGTATTCTCCTGCCTTAGAAAAGTTCTAAAGCTAAAAGTAATAGTATTCGACAAGGTTCACTCTCGATGCAACCTAACCACGCCCTCAAAGATATTTATTTATATGGGACCCTACTCCTCCATTATCAAGCTTGCAAGCTCTTCTTTTCTCATCTCACAACCTTATCCCTTGAACAAAGCTTGAAATGGCCAGGCGCAGTTCCATGGTTTTGGGTGTCCTCCTGCTCCTTTGTTGTGCGACGTGGGTCTCGGCCACCGACTACTCCGTCGGCGATGCCACCGGTTGGGAGCTCAACTTTAATTACACTACATGGACTAGTGGCAAATCCTTCGTCGTCGACGACAAGCTTGGTTAGTTCTTCGACGCACCATGATCGGCGTTCTCCTTAGTTTGTATGCAGCTGCCAACTTCTGAGCCAATCCACCTTTTGGCCACTGCAGTCTTCAAATACGACGCCTCGCATCACAACGTCGAGGAGGTGAACGCCGCTGCCTACAACGCCTGCTCGAGCAGCAACCCCATTACCAGAGCCACCGGCGGGCAAACTACGATCAGCCTGGACACCTCCGGCAAGCGCTATTTCATCTGCGGGATATCCAACCACTGCAGCCGAGGCATGAAGCTGGAGGTCGACGTCGCAGAGTCATCCACCACCTCACCATCAACTCCATCCAGCTCCACCTCCAACACCACCACGCCATCCTCGGGCACCACCAACAACAACAACAATTCCGGCGCCGGGATCCTCTCGCCGGTGCACGCAATGGTCGCCTTCGTGGGCCTGGTGGTGCTCAAGCTCGGCGTCTTCTAAGCTTGGCCAGGAAAGAGACAGTGCTGTAACCAACTGCTACTCCATTGCGTCGTTTCTTCCATATAAACCACTCGTTGTATTAGAGAATAAGAGAGTGCCTTTTATATATGGTGATTCTTGATGCATTGCCACCATCTTTTGATTTATTTGGAGTGACATTGACTTTTCTTTTATATGGGAACGATGATTTCAAATGATGATATGATGTTTTATGGTCATCATCATACTTGCTCCTCTTAGCTTGGTTTGATTTGATCTGAGTGCACAATAACGTCAATAGTCGCTTCATGCCACCTAGAGATGATTGATGGGAAATCAAGTTGCAAGATCTAGGATCGACTTTCCGAGATGTGGTGAACGATTGCTCTTGTCTCCTAGTTGACCGCGTCCTACACAAATTGGAGTTGGATGAAGAGTCCCCTGACTCGACCCTTTCGATACTTAAGTTAGTCTGAGACAGAGACCTATGAAAAGTAAAAAAGCTATGGTGTGAATATGAGTTTTTCTTAATACGGTTTCTAGGGGTGATTTTTATACTTACCCTCTGAGATTGACGTACAAGATGGGTTTTATGGTTATCTGCATCAGTGTTTGCCGGTGTATAATATTCGTTTTGTGCCTCAAGTGATTTGTGTTTGTATTGAGTGTATACATCACATGTTGCTTTTTATTTCACACATGATCGGATGTGAGGTTACATCAAAAGGTCGCTATAGCGGATGACAAACACGTGATACGAGACTGTCTCATAATGATTTATAATATTGAGTTGGGTTGATATATCAGGTTAATTCTATTACGAAACTTAAATCAGGTGCGTATTCGATTAGATTTATTGAGGCTCAAGTGAGAATATACTTAAATTAAAAGACTATAGGTTGACATCTAATGTCCACACAAAAGGCGACTGCACAAGGAAACGCCAACGCTAGTCAAAGTCTCTCATGGAATCTTCTTTCCTTTTCTTCCGTATTTTAATCCTCTGTATCTACGCAATCATATGATCGCGTCCACACAGATAGATTAATGTTATTAACGTCATCGCTCGAAAGAAATGTTTTTAGAATCAATTGCATTGGGTTCTCACAACATGGTCCCTCTTTCCAAGATCAAGCCAACTCCTTGACTTCTTCTACTCGATCGGTCGATCTCAATGATTGAATTATTAGTCAAGTACATATGATAGAGGATCATCTTCAATCTTACAATAGTTATATATATATATATATATATATATATACACACACTAATTATCACATTCACATTATCAATTATACATCATTTGTATGCTAAGTATACAAGTTATAAAAAAAAATATACTTATCTACGTTAGAGATACCCTCTTTTTACGGTACCCTGATTTGACGCAGCGTTTCACGAATGGGTCCCACGATAAGACGCACAGATGTCACTGTGTGCGGGTACCAGTGAGTAGGAAAATATTATTTACTCCCACCGGATCGCCCGAACGCCAAGCGTATCTGCTACAAGAATACTCTAATGGTTTACCGGTTCTCTTATCCGGTATGTAATTGGATGAAGAGTGGGCTCCATCGTTGTTTAGAATAAATTAGGGATTAGGGTGGAGGGTATTCGACGTCGATGGTCACGTCGCTGCTTAAACTGGCTAATATTAGTTGCCCCGCGGCAGCCGTTATCCGCTCAACCGCCGGTGGCGCTGGTTACATAGTACCAACGATTGGCTGACCGCTGCGCTCTTAGCCTGAGGGCCGGAACTCCTCCTCTCGCTGATACCGGCGTTTCCGCTAGCCCTCTGTCAATCCCTCTCTTCTCTCAAGGCCGCCGAGCCTTGCGGAGATGGAGCCCATGGTCTCCCCGCTCGCCGCTCGACCCTCCGCCTTCCTCCGCCGTCGGCCTATCCCCGCCCTTCCCCGCCGCCGCCTCATCTCTGCCACCCCCCTCCGCCCTCCGCCTCATCCCTCCGCGGCGTCCCCTCCCTCCATCCACCACCGCCGCCGCCGCCGCCGCTCAAAACCCTCATTTTCCCCCGCCCGCTCCTCCCCGTCCCAATCCGATTCTCCAAATCCTGCCTCCCCTCCTCTTCCGCCGCCGCCTCCGCGTGAGGGCGCGAAGCCTATCCCCCTGGCAATCTCCCTCGCCGTCGGTCTGGCCATCTGGCTCCTCGTCCCCACACCCGCCGAGGTGACCCCGCAAGCGTGGCAGCTCCTCGCCATCTTCCTGTCCACCATCACCGGCCTCATTCTCGGCCCGCTGCCAATCGCGGCTTGGGCCTTCCTCGGCCTTACCACCTCTGTCGCCACCAAGACCCTTACCTTCTCCGCAGCATTCGATGCGTTCGAGAACGAGGTGATCTGGTTAATCGTGATATCCTTCTTTTTCGCTAGGGGCTTCGTGAAGACTGGACTTGGGGATAGGATTGCCACCTACTTCGTGAAGTGGCTCGGGAAGAGCACACTGGGGCTGTCGTATGGGCTTACCATCAGTGAGGCTTTTATCGCCCCTGCAATGCCCAGCACCACCGCAAGGGCCGGTGGGGTGTTCTTGCCAATCATCCAATCGCTGTCGCTCTCCGCCGGGAGTGAGCCAGGAGATCGTTCGGCCGGTAGACTTGGATCCTATCTGGTTATGTCCCAGTTCCAGGTTAGATCCTCTGATTCCTTTTTCCCTGGCTTTGTTTTCTGATTCATGTCACCTCTTTTGACTTGAGCATAAAAGGATCACCTTTTCCATTTATTTTTCTACAAATCTTTCTGATACCTATTGTTCACGTTAGCAGTATACAAAATTTTCTCTTCGTTAATAAGAGTATGCATTTGGCTTCCTCCTCCTCCTCCTCCCACAGGAGAAGGAAGATAACAACTGATAAGCCATAGGTTAATAACAATGGCAAGCAATAGGTTCTAACTCTTGCAGTTGGCTGTATGGATCCTTTAAAATGTTATTGGGCTCTATCGAGAACAATATCACTAGTAAAGTAAGAGCCAACCAAGTGCCTTGGTTCTTTCTAAAAAAGTCTTGTTGAGTGTTCCTCTTATCTCTTCCGGCACCATATATATTTGACAGCTAACTTGCCCTAGTTTGATGCATTTATAGATCTTTGGACATGTCAAAGTCATCTTAGATTGGTTCTCATGAATTTAACATTGATTCATTCTGTCCTTATCTGTTTAGAAATGTAAACATTTTTATTCTATATTTTTTCGTAAACTCACACATCGATATTAATATCCCCTAATCAATGAGTGTTTACTCTTTTGGTTTTGATTGCCCGAGGACACTAATATATTATGGCATGCTTTACAAGTATTGTAAAACTTTTTCTTGTAATCGATAGGGCACAACCATCAAACAACATTTTTGATATGCCTCTCTATGTTGACCATTTCTAATCCTGCAAACAATTAATCTATCCTTCCTCTTAAATTATTAATCTATATAAAAACTCTTTGGTGTTGATAATGTCTGTATTCTGTTTGTCATTTTTTGCACTCTTCTACCGCTGTCACTAAGGTGGCATTTCTTGTATTTGGCCTTACTGATAAAATGTCTAACAGCCTTGGTTGCTAAATTTATAAATATGATCATATTCAATTTTTCAGGATCTTACTGACGAATAGAGGAAATTTTTTTAGTTTCAATAGTACATTGTGTGTGAAAGTGTACATCTAATTATCAGTGAATGATGACATATTTTTTAATTTTATTGTAACTCTGCACAGTCATTTAAGCCGTGCTAACTTTCGTACATGTTAACTTCTTCATTGTTCAGCACTAAAAAATCTTTAAAACATGGTTGACCTTATAAGTTATAACACATCTTGCAAAATATTACTTTTGACATAAGGGACTCATGGTGATCACACAAAAATATCGACATCTCTCTTCACTTTGATAACCATCCAACTTTTGTTTTGTAAATAATATCTTCATTGATTTCTTCTAAATGCTGAATAATAGGCCCCATATACGTAAAATGTGTTTTATTTGCTCTTCACAATATCATTTAATATCTCAATGCCTAATTTTATACAGTTACTCAGTTGATTGATTTTCCAACTAAAATATTTTGATGACGTAGGATACAACTTTTCAATTCTATGTATTTTCTTAAAAGATCATGTTATAAATAACTACTGGTTAGGGTTTCATATAGTTGAGAAAGTTTAGTTTGGCAGCACGATAATCATTCAAATCCCAGAGCATGTAGTTTAAGTTGAAGTAGCATGAAATATGTTTATTATTCATGCTTCCTTGTCTCCTTTTCAAAAGAAATTGATAATTCTTAAAAGCTCCATATACTTGAATCATTCTGTTCTGGTTCTTAATCTTCATTTTGTGCTGAGACTGAAGACATTCATTTTTTGTTTCTCTACTCATTTCAGTCTTCCAGCAATTCAAGCGCACTTTTCCTAACTGCTGCAGCTCAAAATCTGTTATGCCTTAAATTAGCCGAGGAACTAGGGATCAATATTGCAAGTCCATGGTTGTCATGGTTTGAGGCTGCAAGTTTACCTGCCATAGCCTCTCTTCTGGTTACTCCATATATTTTGTATAAGATATTCCCTCCAGAAATTAAGGATACACCAGATGCACCTGCTATAGCAACAAAGAGACTGGAAGAAATGGGACCTGCGACAAGGAATGAGTGGGTGATGATCTGTACAATGGTCTTTGCAGTTTCCTTATGGATCTTCGGGTAAAGTAATTTGAGTTTTTTGTTTTACTGACGTACTTTGTTACGGTGCATTGAATATATTAGTTCAATATAGAACATTATATCTCTTATTTAGGAGCAGATAGATATTATTAATAGTTTAATACACAATTTCAATTTCTCCATGCATCATCAGTTAAAGTTGACTACAACCTTGTTGATTGGCTGAGAATCTGAGAGAACAATCTAAATGTCCAATGTTTTTACTTTACATACTGTAGTGTATCACAGCAATATTATCCATAGTCTGGACTGTTGTTTTCCAAGATGCCCTTTTACAAAAACTAATCACCTCACTAATCAATGAAACAAATGATTTCTGATTACACAACTAGATATTTGTATTTGACCTGGTAATGTTTTCGATTTTATGGTATGTAGCATATCTTTTTCATGGATAACGAAAAGGAATTTATATACATTCTGGCATACAATCCTCACTTCTATGTTTTAGTGTCGTCAACCAATCCATTTCTAATATGTTAGAACATAGAGTCCTCATTTCAATTTTTAATTTTTGCCATCTGATCCAGCTCTTCGTTCTTAGTGATGTATTTTTTAGATCATTAAGTACCATATGAAGCTGAGTTTTCCGGCCTTGACATCCTGAAAGCTTTTCTGAAGTTCAGTAGTTTTGACTGCATTTTTTTCTGTTAGAATTGCCTGCATTTCATATGATTCAATATTATCAAAAAACTAAAATATCATCACTTGTTCTTGGATACTGTGGCTCTATTTGCAGATTGCCAGTTAGGAGTTTCATTAATAGATTTGTAAAGACTGTACTAGCCAGTTGACTTAAATGTGATCACTGACCTCTGTGTGAGACCTTGCATGTGTCTGAGTGTTATATATCCATTTAACAAAAGCATTTAGGCCTTCTTATTCTACTTGAATTTAGAATCAGCATATGTTGAATATTATCTTTTGTACTTGAAGTGCCAATACCAAAAGTTTAATTCCTTCCGTATAACCCTACTTATTCATCAATTAAACCTTGAGTATATAATTTGAATGTACATATATTTTTTTTATTCAAAGGTGTAAGAACATTAAAAAGTGTCCATTCTTGCACATGCTTTGTGATGTTCGCCATGGTCTCGGTTTTCAAAGTATGTGGAGATATACATACATGCAACAGTAGTATTTACCTGTTCATTGTATTTCCACTTGATTTTATTTAAAACTATTAAGGGCCACATACTTTAATCCATTCTAGCTCAATTATATGCGATGTCTTGATAACTACCTAAAATGTTTTCATTAGTTTTTGCAGATTCAACAATTAAGACTAAAAATTTGACCAGAAAAATGATAATTAAAATAGGTAGTCAAGCTGGTATCATTGTCTGTATAATTTGTATGATTTAACATTAAAATGGCCAAAGAAAGGGGATCGGCTGGACTTTATTGGAACTCTATAGATGAGTGTTGGATGAGTTCAATCAGTTTTGTCAGTTCTGATTGATCCTTGCTGATTTCTGCAAAGTGTGTTTGAAACTTGGCTTTTCCGTTTTTCCTGTCTATTTCAAACAAATCGTATTAGTCATTTGGTTTGATATAATCCTCATAGCCTATTACAAACTTGATCCTATTCTTGGGAACCTTGCTTGAAATAACACTGTTTGGAGATTTGGTTTTGGTTATACTTCATTTGCCACTAGAAAAATATGCTTCAATGTTTTTGAAAATTTTGGGTTTTTTAAATGCCATTTTATGATATTCACAAAATTTGAAAAGGAAATAATTAAGATAAAAAAGAAAATAATAAAATATGTACTGAATTATGAGCCTATGAGGTTCCTCATCCAGATCTAAGAAACAAAGGAAATGAACATAGCAATCTAAGTTTCACCTATAATTCAAAGGAAATTCTCTTAAGATCTTCATTTCGGAGGAGTGAGGATTATGCGAGATGATTTATTTGATAAATCCCCTTATCATGTTGGTTTCTTATAGAGAAAAGGTTAGCAGAATGAACTTTTCAATAGAAGGGAGGTTTGGGAGTTTTGGCACATGAAGAAGCTATGCACTAGGCCTTAGAACAGATTACTCTATCGAGATCAACTTTAGGCTAATTCAACTGAAAACCAATGATTCTTGGAAGCTTTGAAGCAGATATTAGACCGTCCTTATTCTGCAGTGTGGACTGTATTGAAATCATTTTGATTTTTCGCTTGGAACCGGTAAACTGAAAATGATTAATTTTGATCAGAAACATAAGTCATGTTCAATAAGGATGGGATTGTAAATCATGATTCCAAGTAAAATATGATAAGACTGTAAAATTTAAGCAAAATAGAGGAGAAGGTGAAAAAATATACTACACATTTAACCAGAAATTCTCCATTCACTCTCTTGATGGACTTTCTGCTGCATGATAGTTTAATTACTGAAAAATGTGCCTTTGGAATATATTGACAACTAAACTGTAACCTTCACACCAGGTCTGATATCATGTAAAAATATAATAACAATTATATCTATTATCACTCTATGATACTGTTATAACAGAGTAATAATAGAAAACTTTTTTTTATTTCATCTTGAGATGAACCACACTTTATTTTTCTTTTCTGGCTTTTAACATTCTGTATCGATAATATGGAAGTAGATACCCCACTGTAATCACTAGGACATGAAATGTGAGAGAAATATAATTAAGCTGTAGGATGAATAATCCTTTTCCTGCCTTTTTGAACTCATGACTCATCTCTTTATTAAGTGTCCTCCAAAGATTGAAAGAGGTAGCCGCCAATTTTTTCCGTTATTTTCTCTTTTCCATTCCTTAAAAATTAGCCAGATGTCATTTTAGAATCATTTATGACTTCCAAATATACTATAGCAAGTCCCTAATTTTGACTATAAAGTTAATAGTGGAGGTTGGAAATAGAAAATTAGACATGCTGGAAACAGACCTGTGCAACTCAACCTACCCTCTGGTACAGATAGCCTAAACTGCACAAATAATGCATTAAATAATTATATAGATCTAGACCAAGATATACTCAAACTAAACCTCAGAGAATTCTTGATCAGAAACGGAGGGAGAAATCTTGGAAGGATCAGTGGTTGCTGGGCGGGTCAGCTAACAAATAGAAACTTGTCTCTAGCATTCATAAGTCTTTTTCCTTAATTTCTAGTAGACATTAGAATGCATTTTAACTTAATGCTTTAATATTCATATGAAATTATGATACTCTGCACATTAAGTGGCCCTTCTAGTGCTGACAGCTTATTTTTTATTAATAATGTATAAGATGATTAACCAAGCAATTTCCGGAGACAGAAAAGATTTATTTTACTTGCATCATGCCATGTCATTTGACATTACCCACATTACTACTATGCTGCTCGATTATGAAGGTCTCACTGGTCAACTAGACAAAAAAAGCTCTGTTTTCTGTTGTTTGTTTCATACATAAATTAACCAACAAAACCTGGCTCCCCTGACTGTTTATTTTATAGATCCATTGCGGACGGAAAACTTCAATGCTTACAAGTAATTGTTTGTTTCATAGAGATGCGCTTGGCATATCAAGTGTTGTTGCAGCAATGCTTGGCCTATCCATCCTTCTACTTTTTGGTGTTCTGAATTGGGATGATTGTCTTAGTGAGAAGTCTGCATGGGATACCTTGGCTTGGTTTGCAGTACTGGTCGGAATGGCTGAACAGCTTACAAATCTTGGAATTGTGACATGGATGTCAAATTGTGTTGCGGAGTCTCTCCAGCATTTCTCACTGAGCTGGCCTGCCGCCTTCTGCATTCTTCAGGCATCTTATTTCTTCATTCACTACCTATTTGCAAGTCAGACTGCACATGTTGGAGCCTTGTATTCAGCATTTCTTGCCATGCACTTGGCAGCTGGTGTTCCTCATGTATTGGCAACACTTGCATTGGCATACAACACAAATCTTTTTGGTGCAATAACACATTATAGCAGTGGTCAGGCTGCTGTATATTTCGGAGGTACTGCAAATTTCTACATACTTTGGTAACGAAATCCCAAAAAAGAATGGATCAGTTATGACTCATATAATGTCACATTATGACTGATAGAATGGCACATCTGGTGTTGTAATAGACCACAAGGGTTATAACAGAAACTAGGGTGATGAAGACTTATTGTCCTAACGTTAGTACACAGTTAAAAGAACATTAAATTTAAATTAAGCAACATGTTACTATGGTTCCCTTTAAAAAGAAAGAACATGCTACTGTTTTTCCAATTTTAAAACATTTTATGTTACTATACCATACTCCAAAGGAGAAGAAAGCTTGTTAACTTTTATAGAAGCATGAGTTATATAATGAATGTAAAATGTTCAGCTATTAAACTTTGTCCACAAAAATTTAGTCAATTGGAGAAATGTGGAAAGCAATGTCTTCTTTAATGAGAGTGCTTGGAAGTGTACTGGAAGAACTCTCGGAATTTTTAATTTGAGTTCCCTGAACTAGACTCTATGTTAAGTGCTCTATGTCAGACACACTGATTACATCTCACAGAAAATATTTTCAGGTATTAATAATGTTAAAAATAGTTTAGGTAACTCTAATGTTTTTCCCTTTTTCCTGCAGTGGGTTACTTGGACCTTCCTGATGTATTTAGGCTGGGATTTATAACGGCTTTGATCAATGCTTTAATATGGGCTTCTGTTGGTACCTTTTGGTGGAGATTTCTAGGGCTGTATTGAAGCTGATGGTGGTGTAAGTTGAGAGAAGTCTTCCATTAATGATACTTAAAGATCCTCAAGCTTATTCTGGAACCATTCTTAATTTCCTACTTTCTGCTAAAGGTAGAACTCTGAATTTCATGCATCTTTTTAGGTTAAACACTCTTTTCCCCTCCTATTTATGTTCCAAATTGTTGCCGATGCATTTAAATCAGCTATATGCATGTTGAAACATTTACTGTTATTAGCTAACATACTTCGAGGTATTGTTGGATTGCTTCAACATTTGCGTGAATATAGGATAACACACATTTTAAAAGAAGCTAACCGTGTTGTGCATTGGTTAGCGAATTTCGTAAGGGTGAACCATTGTAATGAATTCTGATACGATGTGTTTTCTCGGGACTTGGAGGTTTTGATCTCCTCTGATAAGAGAGAAGATAGGCGTATTCGCTTTATTGCTGAATAAAAGTTAATTTTCTGTTGTGCAAAGTAAAAAAAAGAGTACAAATTAGCAACTATTAAATCAAATGGATTGTCAGCAATGTGACATCTAGCCTCTTTTATTATATGCTTACTTAACTGGGTTTAGGCCTTTATGTACTTTTGTCTTTTTTCTGATTTCTTCATGATGGAGAATATATGGCCTTTAAACCACTGGAACTATCAACGATTGTTAACAAGTATGTATAATCTGCTTTTTTGTGTGTTCTGTTTTGGTAAGCCTATGGCTATTCATGATACTATTTGGTTGAAGATAGACAACGTAGTCTGGAAATATGTCTACTGCTATATGGCTCTTTGGAAAGATATTAGAGAACATTTAGGTATGAAATTCATGATACCTAGGTTCATTATAGAATGCAATACCTTCTAACTTGAGGCAAAATATGCAACTTCATTGATTTTTTTAGGTGATGATGCTTTACTAAATGCAAAAGATGTGAACTTTTTTTTGTTTAAAACATTGCCAGCTACCATCAAGATATTTATGTTTAATTATGTTCCTGTATCTAGTCAATCATGAAGAGTTTTGTTTACTCTACGCATACCACTGTAGCATAGAGTAAACAAATTTGATTGAATTATCAAATTTTTTTCAGAATACTTTCAGATGGATTACAAATGCAATTACAAGTTTACAAAGTCTTGGGATGCAGCCAATGTTTCCATGTAAGATTTAAAGGGAAATGTATTTACCCTGTATCTTAAAGCAGGTGCTTTAAATGTCATGCATAAAAAAATCACATGGTTGATTCTCCTATTTGTCCATCATGATAAATTGGATTTGTCCATTGAGTTAAAGAACAAATCCATCAGCGCAGACACTGGAAGATTGATCAGTGCTGTTTTTATTTTGATACTTATATATTTGTGCAATTTCTGACAGAAACCTGGCATTTTAGAAACATAATGGTTTCATTTTGATATGCAATTTCCTTTTTTTTTTTTCCCATTTTTCCTTTAGTTTTTAGCTTTGTTATTCCTGATATAACATCCACTGTACAGTTTATGACTTGTAATTTTGCTACCAATATCATATTGAAATTATCTGATGAAAATTGTGGTCACTGAAGATGTTTCTCGTATCAACTTTCTCTTCAAGTAACTATCATGGCAGCTAAAATTCCATCAAGAAACTTGGAAGTTTGAAAACAGCAAGTTTTGTTGTGTATCTGACTTCTTACATGGCACAACTTATAGATATCAGTGTGTGATTGATTATGGCATACTGTCTTTAGATGTCCTGTGGGAAACATTTTCATTACAGAACATAAACTTGGATCTGCACTTTATGGTACCAATCCTCTTATTCTGTTTCTTTCTTCCTCCTCTTCTTTGTAAAAATCTGCAGTTGCTCCCTTGCTCCATTATGCATACAAAATTTTTGATTTGTCCAAGAGGCAGTGGTATATTAACTTAATTCCATTGTTTGATCTTTTTTTGTGTTTCTGGACAAAAGAGTTGATAGGATAAGATATTGAAACTGAAAGAATACATTATGAATAGCTTGGAACAGCTGCATATGGCTTTGACTTGCTTGAGTTTTATGTTACTTGGAACAAATACTGAGCATTTCGTGACACAAGATTTAATACTCAGATTCACTGAAACATCTCCACTCATCAGGTCATGAGTTTTCCAAGCTTTCTATTCAGCTTTAGCAATTCCTGATTCTTCATTAACTTTTGATGGTGTTGTGGCTAACTAATCAAGGGGTGGTGTTTTGCATGCCTTTTTACTTGCAACTTATCATGGAACTTCCCAACTATCAAGAACAATAATGATGATGATGATGAGCATAGTACAAAATTAAAACCTCATGTAGTAATTGTATCCATCTTTATGATCATTCCCAATATCCCTTACTGAGTCTATACATACATACATCTGGAATCAATGTTTAGATTTAGAATTAGATTTGATTTGGAGTGAAATTAATGTTGGCAATTGCAGTTGGTTTGGTTTGGTTAGATCATAACAAAATCTGGATTTAAAATTGACATTTATCGTGAACACAATTAAAAAAAAAAATTGGTGAAGGCGCATTCATCTCCAAGATTATACAAGTGTTGTAATGAGTTGCAGAGTGGTTTAAAATATCAAACAAACTGTTACGGTTAAAAATAATACATCAAAGTAGCCTTGATAAATAAATATTTACACTCAGAGCATCATGCCAAAGAATAAAAACATCAAAGTGGGAACTTACAGCAGTTCCTTCTTTTTTTTTTTCCCCAAAAAAGAATAAGAACCAAGTGTTCTTTAAAGATGAAATCAGATTTTACAAGTTTTGGCAAATTAAGTTAGTCATTGGCCATCCAATCCATCATGTTTCTTTTTCTGTGTACATCATAATTCATAAAAAAAAAAGGGGGGGGTTAAGAAATCAGGAATATGCATGCAGGGAACTTCAAATTTTTAGGAGGTATATATCCTCTATAAATCAATGGAAGAGAAGAAACACAAGTCATCATCTTCTTCTGCCAATCAGCAGAGATCAAACTTTGAATGAAGAAAAGCAGCAGCAGTGGTGAAACCTTTTCTGTGGTTTTCAGCACCCACACACCTTTGGCATTTTACTTTATGTGACGACCACACTGGGGTTTGTGTTGAAAGAATGGGTGGGAAGGGAAGGGAAAGAGGAAGATAATTCCAAGTCGCCTCCCCATCTTTTCAGGCTTCCTGGCCACCATGACACCCACCACCACCACCACCACGCAGAACAAATAGCTGCCACCTTTTCCTTTCCCCCACTCTGCCTCAGCTTTTGCTTTTCTGCGTGCAGGAGGATTCCATTAGGTGGAGGAGTGCTTCCATGGGCTCTACCAGGAGACGAGGAGAAACTACCAAGCCGTCGCTCTCCCACACCTGTAGTCGACAGGGGGGGGGGGACGCCCTCGGTGGCTGCCTTTTGGTTTTGTAGTTCCAAGTGCTGGGTTGCAATCCATGGCTTGTGTGGTGCGGTGAGAGGACATCTTGCTCTGTACCGTGACCTTTGCTTGGAGGATTGATTCCCTGCCACCTCGGGTTGTGTAGGCCCAGCCAGCAAAGGGGGAGGAGGTGCAGCTTCCTTTCATTTGGCATGCAGGTTCTGAACCTGACCTCCCAAATTGCACGCACAAGCTTTTGCAGCACTTGATGTTGTTTGTGAAGCTAACCTAACCACAGATTTCGATCTGGAGCACCACGCGGGACTGGGATTGTCGAATGGCTGCGGCGGGTTAAATTGGGGGTGGGGTTGCTCCCTCCCACCCATGGATTCCTTGTCACTCTCTTCTCAAAGCCAAAAGGCATCCATCCCCTCAGCACTCGACCATCAAATCTTCTCTTGAGACCCGCAGGTCCTGCTTTACAATCGTCTCCATTCCTTCTCAGGGTGGCAATTTTGCAAACAGCTATGATGCAGTTGGTGTACATACATGCACACTGTCGCTCATTCCAGGCACAGTCATCGTCAACTCACAGTTGGTTGAAGTCAGCGTACCTTCTCGTCGGCCAGAATTCGAAACAAGAACATGGAAGGATGCTGTCACCACCGCTAGAGCTCCGATTACAGCTCATGATTCTTGCACCGAGGTCTGCAAAACAAAGAATGAGTTTGATGTCAGTGGTCCACACGATCACGAGGCAGACACTTTGTAAAGTAACCAGAGAACAGCTTAGGAGACCTGACATACTTGGTTCTTGTTTTGTAGGACGCAAAAGCTTTTTGAGGGGGGAAACGTCAGTGTCTTAGGAATGCGAGAGATTATTAAAGTTCTTTATCGGAAAAGAAAGGAAGAGATGGAGTGAGACAGAAGACCTCCTAAAGTTAAAGGCGAATCCCTCACCTACATGTCAGTGTAAGAAGACTTTAAACTCCACTGGTGAGTGAACCTTTATTATGCTTCCTTTTTGTAGCTTGCCTTCCTCTTTGTTGCTCTTTCTCTTTGCACTCCTTTACTGCCACCACCTTACTTGGCAACAAAAAATAAAAATAAAAAAAGATACATTTGGACTCAATCTCATAAACTACTGTGCCAGCACCTTTTAATTAAATTGCAGCTTCCTTGTGAATTGCTACTGATGCTGCTGCAGCACAGCATTTATCCCCCTCAGAGCAGTAAATCTTATGTAGCAGAGCAGATTGGCCTTTTTTTTTTCATTCCATATTCATGCCACAGTTGCTTCTTGATTTAGACCAACAAATCATTGAGATGCAGTACACCTTTTTAGATCTGTTCAGATAGATAAACCTGCTTTTGTAGTCAGTTGCTAATGATTCAGTAGCTGATCCCACCCAAATCATAGGAAGTCATGTTAGTTGCTGCCTGTGACAAGGTGGAGAGGAACAGTCCACTTTTCTCAGTTTAAACAAGACTATTTTAGCACATAGGTCTTGAACTATGGAATCTTAGATGGCACCTATCAAACAAACATATCATGAGATTTCTCATGTCCTTTGTTCTAGGCCCTGAAAAAGATTACTTAGGAAATGGTCAGACCCCCCCCCCCATGTATGTGTGATGTAGTAATCATAGTATGAGGGAAAGCAAGATAAAGAAAGTGGCCATCATCATTCATGGTCCCAAACCTGGGACACTATTCTGTAGGTTTCACACCCAATGAATCTTTTGTGGCCTCATTCCATGACAAACAAGTCTGCCACACCTAATGAGATAAAAAACTGTATGTGATCAATTTCAAAGCAGAAAGAAACCTTGGATCTGGTTCCCATGGTGGTGTCCACTAGGGCTTTTCTACTGTGCAAAGTGGAAGATGACTGCACCCTCGCCTTTCTCCACCACTGGAAGCAAAGGAAAACATATTGCAGAAAGGTTCCATGTCATGTAATCCTCATGTTAGCCATCCACCTAAGAAATCCACATGCTTCTTTATTCTTTTGACAAATCTTTTCTCATCCATGATCTTCCCAATCCAAATAAAAAGCTGGATCAAACATTTGTCTTCTCTTAAACCTGTGCTAGCTTTTATTCAATGTGTGCATGCACTCTACCGAAAAAGGATGAGTTCTATTTGAGTTGAATTTGTTTGAGACTGACTTTACACTGATTTTTTTTTTTTATATAGTGAAAAAGGCTAACTAATAGATTTAAGATCATAAAAAAGTTAGGACAACAATATCAGAATTTTAACTTGGTTATTGACTTGTCAGTCCTTACCTAGACAGAATATGGCTTCCTGCAACTTCCATCCTTTCAATTTTGCGGTGTGCATTATGTATGGCATCATCATCATCATCATCTTGTCAGTCCAAACTGACAACAATCTCCAACCAAATGCAGCGTTACCATATCTATCCACTTCTTGATTTAATTACTAACTACCAAAGAACTCAAAGGTGTCGACATGACCAACAGAAATCATTACAGTAAATTGGGTGCTTTTACCCAGTTATCTACTTGATGAAGTCTCTTTGTGCCAGCATGGCGTCTTATTGAAATCCTCCTTGTGTTGCTCCAAGAAACCTGGAATGTAGACCGGCTTTTGTCAAATTTTCTACTCGCATCTTTTAATTGAGTGAACTAACTTCTCATCCTCCAATATGTATAGGTTCTGAAACCTAAAAGGTCAAAAACATAAAAAGAGACAACGAGAGAAGAAAGTAATCCTTCCGTAGCTGAAGAAACTTTCCTTTCTTCAAGGTAGTGTTGGCCAAGCTCAAAGAGCTAAAAGCATTTCCTTAGTCGAGAAGAAATGTGTCCTCTCCTAGCATCTGTTTTTTTATGCAGTTGACATTGAATGGACTGTCAGCATCTGTTTGTGAGGAGTCTATGCTTTCTCCAAAGTGGTATAACTCAAAAGATGCACTCTTATGGTAGAATATAGTTCTCTCCAAGTATCTCTATCCTCCAAAGTTGGCAATGAATAGTCTAATAGTTTGGCTCTCTCTCCGCAGAAGTCACACTATACAACTTTCTAAGATATCCATATGCTATATATCACATCACCAGCATCAAACACTAGTTTGGTAGCTTATTAAAGGATGTGCTGAAAAAAGATTAAAGACTGTTGGTTGGAGTTGGGAGTAGGCTTAGATTGCAGCTGAGGCTAAGATTTAGAATCATTGTTAATGTTAGGCAATGTAGATAGATACTCGACATTTACCTCGAGAAAAGATTACACATGTTTTCATACAAATGCTTGCAACTTGAATGCTTCCTTTGCATAATGCATCTTTACAAATGATCATGTAGGATGCTAACCTGAAGTCAAAGATCAGGCAATGGTGAAATCAGCATGGGAAAATGAAATGCAGAGTCCCTTATCATTTTTGAGGCAGCTTCCTTTTTTGCTTGTTCTAATCAGATCAGTCTTTTTTGGTCAATCTCACAAAAAAGAATCTGAGCTCAGGAGCTGTCCCAACTCTCTTGGCAAATCCCTACCTACAAAGCTCACTTGGGGTGAGTTGTTGGGACTCAGCTGGTCTAATCCTCCATTGTTCATAACCTACTTGTATTGAAAAGACAGTTGGATGCATGGTTAAAGAAGCACATGCAACATGTGAGCCAAACATAGAGTACATGTATTTGTAACAAATGAATGAACCATCATAAAAAATATATATATGTGTTTTTTAGGATAGAGTGTTGAAGGTATCAAAAGTTTTAGAAAGGCTGTGCAATAAATGTCTTCCACTTTCAAACTTATAAGACAATAGGCACAGGAAACTACAACATTTGGGGTGGTTAGATATGAACTTAAGTTTAAGATTGATAGGAGATGTCTCTTCAAACAAATAATATAAAAAGAAAAGTTGCGACCATTCTGAGGTTTTGAGCTGCTTCTAAAAAAAAAATTTATTTCCATATAGAATACAAATACAAGATCAATCCTACTTTTAGGGTTTTCAGACAAGGATAAAACTGTGTAATATTATTGGTCCTTCTTGATTCTATCCATACTTGAATTCTGGGGATCCTCATATGGTGAATTATCTTTTTTGTATATAGACTAGAAACAAAAGATTTTATATCATGTGAAGATAATATTGAAAACCTATTATTCATGGAAATGAACACAATATGTCAATATCATCTTAATATAATATATATATATATGTATATATATATATAGAAGGCAGCATCAACCAATTCATTCGGTCTTTCATGCCATTAGATATAATAAAATTGGTTAGTACTCTGTCACACTCTAAATTATTAGATAAGTTACGAATATAACTAATTTTGCTCCTATTTATTATCTTTGGACTTCTAATTCCACTTGATTATTTAGTCTAGATCTTAAATTTGACTCTTCTTAATCAAGGCTCACTTAGATTTGATCACATCCATAAAACTTTTCTTTGATAAAAGATAAAATGAAAGAGAATAGTTTAAGATTATATACTTAGGAGACCTATGAACACGGTAATCAGAAGAGGTGAAAATGATAAATATTAATAGTATAAAGAGAGACAGAGAAAGACGTAGAAAGTTCTTAACGAAAACTATAAATAAAGATCTAAGTTCTCTAAATTTAACTAAATATATGATTTTTTACGAATCTCAATTACGTCGAAAGATTCATGTCAATAGCCTAGTTTTATTATTATTAGTAGTAAATTAAATTAGATGAACACACCAACCAATTTGGATCTTACACCATAAACAAAATGTAATGATATGTATTATCATTTTTTTTTTCTTTTTT
This sequence comes from Ensete glaucum, assembly GCA_021527575.1. NCBI lineage: Eukaryota > Viridiplantae > Streptophyta > Magnoliopsida > Zingiberales > Musaceae > Ensete > Ensete glaucum. Next base: position 1,150,534 of record CM038558.1, on the reverse strand, counting down.
GCAATTAGACATATTTTTCTTGGCCTTCTCTCTAAAATACTCTCCTTCCTCGTCTTCTTCCTATTATTTTGCTTATGTTTATTTTAGAGTATAGGGTTATAAAAATATTTTTAAAAAAATTCTTCAAAACTAGGTTAATAATTTTGATTAGAACAAGACAAAATTCCATTAGTATTGTAAGAAATTATTTGCCACAGTTATTTGTATGTATTTGCATCGACATGACATTTTTTTTAATCGTTGGAGAAACAATTGATAGATTATTTTGAACCTTGAATTGGATGATCAGAAACTGTAATGAACTTTAGAATATTAAAATAATACATGCATATATACGTCCCTATGGATTATATAATCAATCGATTGATTAATATTTTTAGAAAACATCCATTTGGATGACCAAAAAATAATTCATACATCAGTATCTCTCCATCATGAATTTATGGCATACATACGTCCCTCCAATTTTTTAGATTTTCCACAAAATATTATTACTTACCATGAGTTAAAAATATTTAAAATGCCTTTATTTTTTATCCGTTAATTTAGTTCTCGTTTCCTCTCCATTCTCTATCATCGCATAAGCTCTTTTGTTTTTTCTTTTACATTTTTCACCCCACTTTTGGATCTTAAAAACAAACAAATACTTTAACAATTAATCATAGAAGAAGCTCATAAAAGAGCTACATAAACTCATGAACATTAATAATGCCAATTGGAATTTCAAAATCATTATACTAATGGTCAGATAAAAATATTTACTGTATTGATCTTTAGAATTTTAAAATAACACATGCATGTGCCAAGTTTAAATTTAAAGGGAAAAAATATATAAATAATTAACAATACTCCATTGTTTCATCACCATCAGCAAGTCGAATCCCTGAAGTTGATCTGACCATATATTGCCCCAACACTCATCTCTTTCGTATTGTATTTGATAGTATCAATTTGATGTGATGGGCACCAGATTAATGTTTATATATATATATATATATAGAAGTTTAATTAATCGGCATCATGGCATCTCAATCTTTGGGGACATTTTGTTCTTTGACCAACCGACCAATATGAACTATCTCTTTCTTCCTCTCCTTTCCATCCATCGTTTTCTTATCAATCTAGAATTCCATAGCCACATCATGACAATGAAGAGAGAGTCGTTTTTTTTAATTAAAATAAAAATAGTGTTTAATTAATTGGACAATGTTTAAGTCACGGATATTGACACCATATCACTGTCATGTGGTTCCACATAAACATCAAAGCATCATAATTTACACCACTTTCAAGCACCTAATTTAACCCCATTCTAATATAAATAATTTTTCCCCTAATATTTCGCATTAATTGAGTAACCACAAATGTTGGACGTTTTAGGAAGCAAAAAAAAAAAAAGAGTAGATGGATTGGAACTGTGCATTCCAGCAATCCAGTTCTCAATAGAAAATTATGGTGAAATTTAATTAATTATTGATTTATTTTTTTTTACTAGACAAGAAGGTCAAATTTATGCAGTTCTATGCAAGTAGATAAGCTATTTCCATTATCCTATGATTTTTGTTAATTTTTACAGATTCAGTTATTAATGTTATCTCAGTATTTATAATTGCTAGTGATTTAGTAAATACTAGATAGTACGTACGGCATCATTGATTCATTATAACTCTTTTTGCTGGCAATATTAGAAAATTAATGTTTAAAATCAAAGAAAATTAATTTATGTTACACATGTCATGTTAGTACGAGTTAGATGGAATTATATTCTTATTTTTCAGATATACTCTCTCATCACTCTATAAATAAATAGGATTCTTATCTATTATTGTTCGAGTTCTGAAACTTTATCTGTGACTCGAGAAAATTCTCGATCTAGTTTGAGCATTGACATGTCCCGATATTAGTTTTATAGTAATGTTATTGATACGAAAGAGTCAAGAGAGTCATCATAGAGGAGCATCGACATCATCGGATGTTTTGTTCCATCCACGACAAAAAGAAGTTAAGTCAAATTGATCCCACAACTTAGGTGAAAGATTAATTTCGACACTACAAGTAGAGAAAATTATAATTTTTTCCTATTGGTCTAACCATTTATTCCACAAGAAACTTGAGTTGCATAAGAGGCAGATGTGAACTCGTTCTACTTCCTGGCTTTCATTACGCCAAACCCACACCAACTGCTGAATGCGTTCAATTCTCTCACCATTTTCGAAGAAAATTGTCACTAAACAATTTACGATGATTTCAAAAGATTTTTTTGTGTTATATAATTGGATGAAACATTTCTATACTATAATAGTCGATTATAAGTAGAACTGCTACTGATCATTGCTAAGTTTCATTATTATTAGTTGCTAAGTAGAAGAAACATTAACGATTATTCTTCACATAAAATTTAGATTAATAAATCTAAAGTTTGGTGTCGTATGTGCTTAAAATGAATTATTCTTCGATCATATTCAAAGTCGATTCAAGGAAGAGATAAATATGGACATCATAATATACAGTAATTGACATCAAAAGATAATAGAGAGAATTGGCAGTACATGTATTAAAAAAGAAACATAAAATAAAAAAGGAATATATTATTTACTTTAGCTAAATGGATAAGCAAGCATGTCCAAATATGTATTAATATCAAATACAGCAAAACCATGTTCTATTTTTTTATCAAGGAGTTGAGGTATCAAATTTGATATTGACATGATCACGTAACAAATATGTATATGTTTGTGTATATGGGTATATCGGGATCTATATAGGTTCTAGAAAGTGTTTGTTATATTTACATTATATTATGACAATAAACAGAGAAGTCAAAAAAATAAAGAAAGAAAAGAAAGCCAAAAAAAAAAAACCAAAGACTTCAATTCCAAAATTAAGAGCTTTAAAAATAAAGTGCGTACAAATGGAAGGCTTTGAAGAGAAAAGAGTGACAAAATCTACATTTTATTGGGGTTTCATTTCAAGTTCTCATTTCAGTTCCATTTCCTCCTAAACGCAAGAGCTTTAATGCTTGCTGCCTTGTTTTATTTATAGGCACAGGGAGTCACCCAGCTCTCAGTTCTGCCACCTCTCTCTCTCTCTCTCTCTCTCTCTCTCTCTCTCTCTCTCTCTACCCTATGTGATACTGAGGTATGAAGACTCTCGGGGAGCAGGTAGTTTATGGTGATGGGTTCTGAGGAGGAGGTGGAGCAGGAGATAGGAAGAGCGGTCGTGGAGGCGACCACCCACCTTCCCTCCTCTACTCTTTCTCTTACACCCACTCAACCGCTTCCTCCGCCGGTGATGATGAGAGTCTTCCACACTCACCTCCCTTAGAACAACAACAACAACAACGCTTGTCTCAAGTGTGAGACATACAGTGCCTTGGTTTTCTGCGTTCCGCATCGCTACCTCTGGCTTTTGCATCCCTCTACAAGACCAGACATGAAGAGAACGCTCGGGAGCGCAGATAATTCTCTGATCCACAACTGCTCCTCCGGTACTCGTTGCCCAACTCTTGTTGCTTCGCAGATGTCTTTGTCATCATGTATAAATCCTGAAAGGAAAAGAAGCGAGAGCTGATGACGTCTTCGTTAGCAGGAGAAGACCAGGAAGACGTGTATGGCAGAGACTTCCACCCCATCATGGAAGGGCTGGACGAAGACGACGGCGGCGACGAGGAGCTGTGTGCCGCGGCGGCGGCGGCCGTGGGAGGAGCGAAGAAGCGGCGGTTGAGCGCGGAGCAGGTCAGAGCTCTGGAGAAGAACTTCGAGGTGGAGAACAAATTGGAGCCGGAGCGCAAGGTGCGGCTGGCCAAGGAGCTCGGCCTTCAGCCCCGGCAGGTGGCCGTCTGGTTCCAGAACCGGCGTGCCCGGTGGAAGACCAAGCAGCTGGAGCACGACTACGCCGCCCTCAAGGCCAGCTACGACGCGCTCCGCCTCGACTTCGACTCCCTCCACCGCGACAAGGAATCGTTGGTCTCGCAGGTGAACTGCGCAAACCATCCGGAAACCGATCCCGGACTTTTATTGTTGCATGACGTGACATGAACCTGATCTCCTCATCTTCCACCACGGCGCAGATAGATGATCTGAAGGCGAAGTTGGCCGAAAACGAGGGCTTGAGCTTGAGCTTCTCTTCCTCGGCGAAAGAAGGGCCGGCGGTCCCCGAAATCGCAGCCAAAGCCCCGGAATCGGAGGACCCACCGGCGGCGATCTGCAAGGACGGATCGTCGTCCAGCGACTCGAGCGCCGTCGTGAACGACGCAGCCATAGCCAACGACGAGAACAGCCCCCAGCTGACCACGGCCTCCGATATGTTATCGGCAGCGACAGCAGGGGCGTCCGGGGAACTCGGCAGCGATTCGTCCATGTTGCTGAATTCGGACTCGAGGCCGAGGTTCTTCGGTCAGCACCACGAGATCTTGAAGATGGAAGAGGAAGAGCTCCTCGGCGAGCCTTGCGGCAGCTTCTTCTCCGACGAGCAAGCGGCGACTCTCAACTGGTACTACTCCGACCATTGGAACTGAGGGTCGAGAGTGGGGGGAGAGGGGCCGAGAATAATATCCGGAAATTGGAGGGTCTTTTCATAAAAGTTTTGTTAAATACAACTGTATCTACCTACCACTCGCTTCAAAATATTATATTTTGTAGAGCCAAAACAAACCCCAGCAAAAAAAAAAAAGTCTCTCGAGTTCTATAGAAGCGTGAGAACCGATGGGAGAAAAAAAGAAAAATAATCTAAAAAAGAAAAGAAGTACATATAAATTTCAAAACATATATATATATATATATATATAATATATACACACACACAAAGCTAGCTGTTTACAAAACATATGTTAATTAATTTGGAGAATTTTAAATATATGCAATCGTGATCACATGGGGGGGGGTGCTTTCTGTGTCGATTAAATTAGTAGTAGCAGTGTTGCATGGTGAAACAACAACGGTACAAAAGTCTATGGTTTTTTGGCGGAGTGATGTGGGATAATTAATTTGATCGACGATTATAAATATGGGGCGAAGGAAGGCGCTTCGCTCGCTCGCTCGGGCAGCCAACTCCTCCCCACCACCACCACCACCACCACCATTGGCTCCCATGACATGGCGTCGTCGGCTGCTGTTGTTGGGACAAGTCAACAACAGCTCCCGTTTGTTTGTTTGTTTGCATTCGGTGGTGGGACCAATTTTGGCATCTCGGCCACGCTACACACACACACACACACAGCGAGGCATTTGCCTTTCCGCGGTCCTTGTCATCATCCTTCTTCTTCTTCTTCTTCTTCTTCGAGTCACAAATAAATCAAAGTGCCGTGGAGCCCACACGATGGTGCTGCTGCTGCTGCTGCTGCTGCTTTCTTCAATGAGGATGGAGGAGAGTACTTGAGGTTTATGTCGTCGTCGTCGTCGTCGTCGTCGGAGGGGTAACGGGGGGAATCATCCCGATATGTTGGGTTTAAGTCGGAAGAGAAGCACGACAGAGACTTACTGACCATCTCCTCCGCCCTCTCTCCGGCCTCGGCAGATTCTGCTGCGAAAGCTTGACAACAACACTTCCCTGTTTGGATGTGCGAGTCAGAGACACGCATTGAATGCAAAAGCTGTGTCATTGGCATGCCCTGTTGTTTGGTGCAAGGCAATCACATGCTCCTCCGCCGTCGAGTTGCTGTCACCTCTCTCTCTCTCTCTCTCTCTCTCTCTCAGCCTGTACACTCTTTTATGCATGACCTGTGATCCTTTCTTCACCACTATTATAAGAGGAATATGCCTTTGAGTCTCAGTGGTGAAACATTTTGGAGCAAGTCAAGGAGGATGGGCAAGCAGATGATATATATATATATATAATACACTTGTTGATGCTGATTTAGTTAATATATTTAAGATGAGAAGAGGTTGATCAGCAAACTCGATCAAGAATTTAACTGGCTTGGGAAACTAAAGCTAGAAAGGAAAACAATCTTATGAGTTGACATGTTAGTTCTATGATAGGACATGTAATGTCTTTGCAAGGCAGAATACCACTTTGTTTTAGATATCGATCGGTGCCTATACAGCAAAAACATGCTTACCTTTTGTCACTCACTGTACTATATGTGCATCGATCGTGTAATGGAAAAGGTGGTGGTGTTGCTGCAAAGTGAATCTATAAAGGTGGCTTGGCTGCCTATTAATGGGTCCCAACACAGCTTCTTAGTATAATATGGCCGCAAATGCATTGCGCATAAGTGTACTCACAAATTAAGTTGAAAACGGTGATGCGACGACTCAACATTTGATGCTATACTTTGGAACCCCATCAATCATATCAAAAATCGAAATGACTAATATTTTAGACGCATCTCCATGTAGGGATTTCAGTTGTGTCACTTTTTATCTTCGAGAAAAAGAAAAGAAAAGAAAAAAAATCCAATCAAAATGTGACAGCCAAAGGTATTTATATTTGCAAGCGGTAAGTCTTCAACAGGTGACGGGGCTATTATGAGCAATTCAAATGGAAGAGACGTCTCTAAATGCCATACTTCTTCGGCAACATTACACTTGATTTGAGCTAACGCTTGAAACTGTGGCATTTGGTGGAGTGATAGAATTTTTTATAGTTTCTGAGAGGTGGAAGTCATCCCCTGTCACTCATATTTAAGATCTGCAGTGCAGTGCAGTGCAGTGCAGTGCAGTGCAGTGTTGAAGAGGTATTAATTAAATTCGTTATCAAGTTGATACTATTCTAGTTTTTTTTTTTTTTTTTTTTTTGGAGCTAACAACAATTGGCTTAAAGAAGATTAGGATAATTTGAATTGTTCATGCTTTACTTCTTCAATTGGCTTATAAAGTGCATGCATCCCAAGTATTTGTTATACTCGTATTAAGAATCCAATAGCAGTGGGTCCCCATTTCAAGCTTGCTTCTTAATAAATAAATGGTCTCTCGAGTGATGAAGTGAAGGGGGCGGCACCACACGTGGGAGAGTCGTCCCCAACCCAAACTGATTCAAATCCCTACAGTAGTTCATTGGATCGGGTGGTTCGATCGAACCAAATGAATCCCTCTCTCTCTCTCTCTCTCTCTCTCAAACCAAATCAATACATCTACTCCCCCACCTCCCCGGCCCCGCGCATCTCATGACAAAAAGAGTCGTGGAAACCTAATCGGGGAACGGCGGCGGCAGCAGCAGAAGCAGCACCGTCTTCCTCTCCATCGGCCAATGCCGGCGGCAGCAACGTCTTCCGCAAGCGGGCTCATCATCGTCGGTATCTCTCTCCTCCTCGTCCTCCTTTGCCGTCGCCCCTTCCTCTTCCTTTCCCGTCGCCGCCAGCGTCCCCTTTCACCCACGCGGCCTGCGTCTTCTCCCCCTTCCCTTCGCTGCAGCCGCCGCAGCAACCCAATCGACAAATACAGCCACCCCTACCGACAGCAACCCTCTCCCATACCTTCTCCTCCTCCTCGGATCCTTCATCCTTGCCCCCCACCAACCCACCCCCCCAACTGACAGCAACCCCCTCTTCGTCCTCCTCCTTCTACGTAAATTGTTTTATTAATATAGATTTGACCTAGTATTATTTGGTCCTTAAATGAATACTGGCTTCTTTTTTTTTTATTGTTTTTTGTTTCAGCAATTATATCTATTAATCAGATATAACCACACACATGAGAACATTGCACATATTTCTTGTCTGTTTTTGGCTCTTGTGGTAATTTCATCACATGCGTGCTGATTCTGGTGTCTTGCATTGACCTCCTCCTTTCGCATGTATTTACTAGTTATACATACAGAATGCGTGTATATATTCAGTTTTGAGGCTAAGAGATTGTCTACATTAATGGGATTTGGAGAGGACAGTTAGGTACTAGAAACTATTAGGAGCTGTCACTGTCATTTCATGCTATCCTCTTCACATCGAAGCTCTCTTTTTTTTCTTTTTTGTTCTTGTTGTTGTTCATGCCTCTGGATCGTTCATCAATCCATGTGATTTTATATTTTGCTCTGCTCAAATTTTCTTTTTCATTTTTTTCTTCTTTTCATTTCTTTGCTATGATATGGTAGATTTCTGCCTTGGCAGTCACTATAAACTGTGGTTTCATTTTATATTTTGAAACATTAGTCATCTTAGCATCCAAAGTATATTTGTGACATTTCAAATTTCCTATGACATCAACTACTTTGTTTTGTTCTTGAACATTGGGACAGTGGCATGGTATAAGTGATCTTTTATACATACTCATTTTGTGATCTTTGTAACTCATAAAGGAGGTCATAGAAAATAATTTTGACTAATGTTAGTTTAAATTTACTTAACTTGATTGTGGCCCAGATACTTTAATTAAATGTGGTGCTCGCCGTTTGAAAATTTTCTTAATACACAATGTCTGCAATGATGCGTATTTAGTGACAACTGACAATTAATTTATGGCTTTTGGATATGAGCTGGTTCAGAACCGACCTCAGATGGTGAATTTTATCTATCTCAGATGTTCAATGTTCTGAAAATGCATGCATGTCATGTATGAGCATTTGCTTTGGAGAAAGAGCAAGCTACAAAATGCAAGTTAAATTACTGTTATTAAGATGGACAGCAGGAGAAGTGCTGCTGCTTTAGAGATAGAAAAGATAACCAGCAAGTGTTTTGACCAAAAAAAGCATTGAAAAGATAGAACAAGAGATAACAGAGACTGTAATTGGGTTACTGGCCGAAGAAATTTATATTCATTTGTCAACAGAATCATGCATAAGTCTGGTTATTCCTCATGTGATGGAAAATTACATCTCATTATGTTTGGTTAGGTATAACCTTACATCTTTATGTCAGCATAATGTGTTATCCTCAGCAGGCTGATGGTGATTCTTTTGGCAACTTGAGACTAGTTTGTACATCAAAATACAAGCTGAGTGAACAATTAGAATGTGACTTGATTTCCAAACCCCAAAGTAGACCCAAGATCTCAATGTGTTTGGTTAGGTATAACTTTACATCTTTATGTCAGCATAGTGTGTTCTCCTCTGCAGGCTGATAGCGACTCTCTTGGCAACTTGAGACTTGTTTGTACATCAAAGTATAAGCTGAGTGAACAGTTAGAATGTCCCCAAAGTAGACCCAAGATCTCAATGTGTTTGGTTAGGTATAACCTTGCATCTTTATGTCAGCATAGTGTGTTCTCCTCTGCAGGCTGATAGTGACTCTCTTGGCAACTTGAGACTTGTTTGTACATCAAAGTACAAGCCGAGTGAACAGTTAGAATGTCCCCAAAGTAGACCCAAGATCTCAATGTGTTTGGTTAGGTATAACCTTACATCTTGGCTTCTTGATTCTTGTTTGGACATCAAAACATCTTGGCATGCTTATATTTGAAGTACCAATCCTGTGTTTCTACTAGTAACAATAGAAAAAGATTTGAATGTTCTTAATTCAACCACAGATTTTTTTTACACAGAGCTCATTGATGCAAAAGATGCATATAGTTGATAATGAATAGTTCAGACATTATGACTTTTATTATTGTTGTGCTTGTTTGCAATTGCTGGTTTTATTGCAACTTCTCACCGTTCTAGGTTATGTTGGTGAAACTTCTCAATAAAAAAATATTTTTTCTTTATTAATGACATCAAGATATATTTTTATACTGTAGAGCTATTTACACGAGCTGTCTTTCTCTTAAATAAATTTTCTTTATCAGCATATAACCAAACAAACTAGTAGCATTTCTTGATCGAGGCAGCTTCCTTACCTCTTTGTTCGTTTTTTTGAAAATTAATTGCCTTTCTCAGGTCTTTCAGCTAAGTTGTAATTTTTTGTCAAGTTGTATCAACCAATGTTTGTGATTTTGATCATCTTGCGGTGGGGTACATACCGGTCCGCCAGGTTATCTACACGGACCGCCTTTACCAGGCGGTACCACCAAAAATCGACTGTCGGTGGTCGATTTTGGCCGTTCGCAGCTGATTGAGGGAGAAATCGACTGTTGACGGTCGATTGAGGGAGAAAAAGGGTAGAAGAAGAAGAGGAAAATAAGAAAAAAAGAAGAGGAGAAGAAGATACTTTCCCTGCGCCATCCGTTCCCGACGCGTGGGCGTTTTTTGTCCTGCGCGAGGAGAAAGATCGAGGCGACGTTGCTTCGGCGACATCGCCCCTTTTACTTTTTCTTTTTTTAATATATTAGTATATTAATTATAATATAATATAATATTTTATAAATATTATATTATATTTTAATATACTCGCTCGATACCAGTACCGAGATAATCTCGGTACGCCGGTATGGACCGGTAAGTCAAACCTTGTTATCAACAATGGTTTCTTTAGCATGTTGAACCTCACAGCTTACTTTTGTTAATTTCTTAAACAATGTCTTTTCTACATGCTAGTCTTTCTAGACTTATAACTAGGTCATCTCTTTACATTCTTGATGAAAAGGATCAATTGTTCTGGAAGTGCTCATTTGAAATGTTTCAGGTTTTAGTTGTAGTAGGACAATAGTGAATCTGATGTTAGATAAAACATTATGCATCTTTGACTTAGTCTGAATTCTGTAGTATCCCTTACAAGTCATTGACTGATGTTCACAGTTTTCTAATTGCTGCAGGGACAATATTTATTTGATTAAGATACATTTGATATGATTTTCTAATTGCTGCAGGGACAATATTTATTTGATGAAGATACATTTTATATGATTTTCTAATTGCTGCAGGGATATAGCATGCTTCACAGTTTCTAACGCTACTATCTACAGTAGAAAAATAGTGGAACATAGTGTCAGTGCGCATCTGTCATACCAAACCATTGTTTCAGCAGTGTAGAATTGCTTGGATGCTAGCGTGATAATAAGTAAATAACAAAAGGTACTCTTAAATTTCATACACCATTTTGAGATTTATCTCTGTAAGAAATGGCTAATGGAAACTGAATCTAGGTGGATTAAACGTGAGTGGTAGAGGAATGTCGTCTGATCAGATGATTAGTTGAAAGTTTTTGACTTCCTTTTGGTTGGAAGCAGATACAGAATATATATTAGTTTGGGTGCCCTTGATTCGAGGTAGAAGAGGAATCTGAACTTAGAGCAGGCAGCAATAAGACTACTTTTCTTGTATTTTTCTGCAAACAGTACATGATGCTGCTTTTGGTGCAAAAGAGGCCCCTTTGCTGTCTCCCAAGTAACAAGTCCACTATCCATCTTTCCTCTTATCAACTTTGCAGTCTGTTTAAGTTTTCCACTGCTAATGACCAAAGTTCAGAGCATAGATCCAACTTTATAGTGGTCGACTCCCTTCAATCATGTGAACTTTCCTCAGAAAAGGCTGCAAAAACAGCCGAAGATTCTTCGAGTCTTTCCATTGAGTTCTTTAAGCAGAGTGGTTGGAGTGATGCACAAGTCATGAAACTTTTTCAGAGGTTACCGCTGTTGCTGCTGCCTGCTAAGGTAGAGACTGTCCTGAAGCCCAGAATGAGATATTTGAAGGACATGGGATTTTCTGACACTGAAATAGTTCAGCTGGTTTCATCATGTCCATCTGTACTACTTGAACGTGATATCCAACCAAAGATCAACTTCTGGAGGTCACTACTTGGTTCTAATGAGAAGTTACTGATAGCCTCTAGGAGGAACATGTTTCTACTTAGTTCTAGCTTGGCTCGGAAGATAGAACCTAATATATCTCTCATGAGGGAATGTGGCTTCAGTGACAAACGCATTGCGGATATGGTGGTGAGAGGTCTGCCCATTATTCGTCGATCAAACAAATATATAAAGGAAGCTATCAAATTTGTTGAGGAGTTGGGTGTGCCATGTAACTCTAGAACATTCCCTGATGCACTTAGTATGGTGGTTAGCATGAGCCGTTCCAGGTTTGATGCTACCTCTACAGCCCTGATAAGCTGTGGGTTCTCCCTGCCGGACGTCGAGGCTGTATTCAGGAAGCAACCAACCATTTGGTTTTGCTCAAGGAAGAACATATGTGACAAGATAACTTTCCTGATGAAGGAAGCTGGTTGTGAGCTGACATATATCATTTCCCATCCTGTGATTCTTAAATTCAGCTTGGAGAAGAGGATGAGACCTCGATATGAAGTAGTGAATTTTCTTGAGCAGAATAAATTGCTGGATAAAGTACATAACCTGCTATCCGTCATGACCCTATCTGAGGAGAAGTTCAAAAACAAATATCTATTCCTGTGTAAGGAGAAATTTACTGCTCTCTATGATGCCTATGTTGCTGCTGTGCAGGGAAACCACCACGTTGTTGTGGAAAATTAGGATTGCAAGTGCTTCCTCAGACAAAAGTGTGAACCTATTGCATACTTACCGTATTATTTAATCATCTTAAATTTGTGACAACTTAAATTCTGCAAGAGGAGCTTTCTTAGATTAGAATCGTTCATGTTGATTTTTTGAGATTTCTTTTCTATCTATTCTTTTGTGCAACAATACGGATTCTTTATACTGATGTTGTCTCAGAAATCTAGGGAACTAATGGGGAGAAGTCATTACTTAAGAAAGAAATAAAGACAACTAAAAGATTTTAATATTTTAGGGATTAGCAAGTTGTTAAACGTGGTAACTAGATGATTTCTCTTTCTATTGTTCTAAAATATATGTCCCATTTTATCAAGTGAGAGATGGAACTTTAATATACTGTTTATTTATCATAGTGCATGCAAGAAACAAGATGGACTTCACCCTAAGAAGGTCAGGTTATTGTTAGGATTGACAGTGGCAGTAAGACACTCAAGAAATAAGAATTGAAAACACTCAGGAAATAAGAAAGATATATACAAAACCTTTTGTACTAGTTCAGCCCATGACTAATGTCCACTCCAGATTTCTTGTCACTGAAGGTCATGCATGGATTTACACTGATGATATTTGTCCACTCCAGATTGCATCATCTTTGCATCTTCAGGAAGGAAGAAAGCAGAGAGCACTACTTGCATTCTTGTTGGTCAGATTTGTTTCTTTTATGGATGCTAAAAGTTAGCTGTTAATGTGTTGTTGTGAACAGGATGTTTTCTGTCACCATTGTGTTGGCCTGTCTTCATAAAATTACCAAATGTTTTGTTAGTATACTTGAATTAGGATCTGACTGTTGCATGTTGTAGTATGTGTTCCTTGTGCCAATGTCATGAGCTATATCATCTTTGTTGGCCTCGCTTATAACTGCGTGCCTACACTAAAAAAATGTAGCTTGTGAAATAACCATACAAGTGATCTGGAATAGTTGGACATGGGGGGTTAGGGAATTCTTATGTAAAAAAAAAAAAAAAATACATCTTCTCTGGATTTCTTAGAATGACAACTATAGTTTGTGATTATGTTTCAGCTCTTCTCTTACTGGTGGCATTTCTTTATATACCTCCTGACATAAGAAAGAGGCTGCTTTTGCTGTCTTAGCTAAATTGATTGAATCCATTTCTTATTTGTGTATTATGTTTCAGCTCTTCTCTTACTTTCTGTTATAATGTTATGGTATTGGAGGTGGAATGCTGTTTCAGCTGGAGAGAGGGGTACTTACTGTCTCAGCATAGCATATTTGGTGAAGCGTCGGAAGCAGCAGTTGACACTATGTTGTTGACTTGGTTCTTTGGATGTAATGGATTCATGTGGGTAGGAGAACACTTCAATTGAAATGGAGAAAATGATATGATGGTCGATCGACCAAGACAACAGAGACGATGTAGTTACCAATATTAGAATAGAAGTGAAAATAAAAATTTCAATTAAGTTTCTTTATTCATCATCCATTTATACACACGTGAGAAGGATTATTTTTCTCAATTGATCTACGAGATTTTATTGTTCAATTAGGAAAATCATATATAAATTTTATTTTCTATCGTACCCTCGTAAGATCGAGCTCCTGTCAAGGATGTCGATCTTGAACCGATGTCAATGAATATGAAGGAAGGAGGTCGTAGTGTTGTCAACCGCGGTGAAGGTTTGACGACAGTTGACTTCAGCAGCGATATAAATTTGGTTGAGAGGGAGGGTACAAACATGGCAGGAAGAGGAGGTCTGGCACGGGGCAAACGTATCAGAATGGATGGAGAAAAAGTTGTCATTGGATAGCGAAAGCAACGGTTGCTTTGTTTTAGTGGCTGTGAGCCGGAGGAAAAGGCGTATGAGGTAGCGTCGATGGTAGAGAGTGGGAGTAGCGCCTCTCTTGCGGAAGAACACGCTAGCGACGTCGAAGGGTCATGAGCGGTTGAGGGAAGTGGCCATAACAGCGGTGGCACTACCAAGGGGATCGGTCGCCTAAGGAAGAGATGAAGAAGCCGATTGTCGTGAAAGAAGGCGACGATGCTACTGCCTAGAGGAGGAAGTTGACGGGGAAGAAGGGCTGTCGTGGACAAGCGATGATAGAAACTATCGTTGGATAGCTAATAAAGTAAGATAGTCTCTCTTGTAGTGAGAGGAGCTTTGATACCATATTAGAATAAAAAGTAAAAATAAAAAGCCCAATTAAGTTTCTTGATTCATCATCCATTTATACAGGTAAGAAAGAGAATTTTCCTTAATTGATCTACTAGATTTTCTTATTCATTTGAAGAAATCATATCTAAATCCTATCTTCTATCAAACAAATCTGAGGTAGGACAAGCAACATATGAAGTGCCACAACGAATCACACCAGTTAGATGATATATGATACATAATTAGATGAGTCAAAATAGGTTAAACCGTAAAGTTTAACATGGAATAGATGATATACAATACATATGAAGATAATTGAGCATCAATAAACGATACATAATACATAATTACATAAGTCAAAATGGGTTAAGCAGTAATATTTAATGTCAATAGATGATATATAATATATATTTAGGTGAGTATAATTTGGTTAAGCAATAATATTTAACTTCCGAGCTAAAAACTTATAACTATATGGTATAACCACCATTTTCGAATCAAAATCATGATGATTTAATTTGATTGGGAATGCTAAAAACTAGAAAATTCAGTTTGACTTTAATTTAATATGTTTAATTAGAAATTAAAATCATCGGGTTTGAAACCCATAAAAAAATAAAAAAATAAATATCTATATAAATAACAAATATATCCTTCCAGTAATTTATTAAATAATTAATTAGAGGGGGTTGAGAATTAAAAAAATAAAATAGATGGCTCTAATTTAAAACAAAAACTAATACTAAAACTAGAATGGATAAGTCGATTTTAATTTTGATTTTAAATTTAATTTAAGTAAAATCATCGATTCTAGCATGACTAATATAATAAATAAATAATTTTGGGTATGTACCGATTTCATAACGGGAAAGTCAATGAAATATATTTTTATAAAAATGATATTTTTTAAAAATTAAACTCTCAAAATTTTGCAAAGTGAATCTATAAAGGTGGCTTGGCTGCCTATTAATGGGTCCAACATTCGATGGCTTTTATGGGCTTTCATTAATCAAATGGTCTCCTTAAAATATTATATATATATATATATATATATATTCTATTTAACCATTCGATCCAATAGTATGATGGTGTGTATTTGAGGTATATTTTGTTTAAATCAATTTTAGATACATCTAAGCTTTGTTTAGATAATCACAATTTGTTGTGATTATATTTGTTGTGTAATCTTATATAGTCCAATGAAAATATACTCATAAAGAAAATTGAGCTAGCTACAAGTAAACATGTTATTATATTAAAATATGCATAATTAGTAAATGATAGATATCGTCATGTTTACTAAAGCCAGGTTTATTTGTGTCTAAATCCAGATTTATTTATATCTAAAAGTAATTTTATATTTAAAAAAATATAGTATATAAAATCCCTTTGATAAGTCTGAGTTAACAAATGTTAAAGTCTACTTACGTGACATATTAACTCATAATAAATTATTAATATAATAATATATAATTTAAATATTAATAAAATTTATTTTATTTTATATGATTTTGATCATGAATAATAAGTCTTTACGATTTTCCTCGTGTCTAAAATAATTTTTATATTTAAAAGAAATAACACATAAGTTACTCCCGCCAAGTTTTTGTTAATAGACATTAAAGTCTAAGTACATGGTATCTTGACTCATAATAAATTATAAATATAATAATATATAATTTAAATTAAAAAATTAAGATCACCATATATATATATATATATATATATATATATATATATATATATATATATATATATATATATATATATATATATATATATATATATATATATATATATGAGCATATGTATAAGTTTTAGAATTTATATGTCATCTTCCTCCACTTAACTTAGCGGGGAAGAAACAATTTATAAGAAGATATATAGATATGTTAAAATTAGATGCATACGAAAAAATATGATATATGCAGTTTTATTATAAAAATAAATGTATTTATGATAAGGAGTTATTCGTAAGATGAAAAGAGCTTAATTGTTTCTTTTTTCACGATAGAAAAGACTTCATGTCTTTTCTTTGGCTTAGTCCAACGCGGCCGTTTCTGGTTAGGTTAATTATGTGAGCCAAGTCGGCCCCGTTGTTGTGTACTCGTTCGGCTGCTCTCGCTCGCCATCGATTTGGTCTCCAACTCGCGCCCCTAAACCCCTCTTTTCCCGTCCCCGCGCCGCTTCCCTTACGATCGATCTCGCTTCTCGGAAGAGCAACAGCAGCCAGGCGGCGGATGCCCACCATGCTGCGAGAGTTGCGGCTGTCGCTGAACCAAACCCAGCGGGTGCGCCTTCAATCCGCCCTCCAGCGTCTCCAGGACATGGCTTCCCTCGCCTCCGCCGTTACCGTCGTCGCCGACACCGTCCCCGTCAACCACGAAGACAGCATCCTTAAGTGTGTGCGCTTTTTAACCCACAAGAACCTGCTCTCTCTCTCTCTCCCTCCTCCTCTCTCCTTGCTCACCGTTTTAATCATCTCCTTCGTCCTTCTTTTCCATGTTTCGGTGAATATTTGCAGTCATTCTGTCTTCTGTTAATGGTCTTTTTGTAGCGGTCGTCCGTATTTATCATACGCTTACCTCCTATCTCATGGTTGCTCCTGAATTGTGTGATGGTCAGGGGCCATGGGACGTCCGATCTCAACGGCGAAGTAGTGGCCGCTCTCTGTGGTGTGGTTGAGCGAGTAAACAAACTCGTCTATGTCCGTTCTCAGAGAGCCAGGTACTGATACTGTGCCTTCCGCTTCTCCTAATTATGCTTTATCTTTGTTCTTGATGTCGTAATCCTTTATGCTTGTTAAATGTTCTGTTTAGTTGGTCAAGAATCATCTTGCTGCATGACTTAGTCGATTGTATCTATATATTTGCTTAATTCTCTTTTGTACTAATTTGCAAATATCCTTGATTCGTAGACACCCAGGTCATGTGTGTCAACTACAACAAGATTCTTTGTGTTTCCAATACTCCACTTACCAACGCATTGATTTCTTTTAGCAGAAGAATCTGTTGTAAATAAAGTGCTGTATTGTCTCTCAGCGAGTGAGGACTTCTGTTTAGTGACTAGATGATGCTGTCTTTCTTCCTCATCTGATATGTTTGATTTGTTATTTCATGACTTACACATGAAAAATTATTTTCCTTGTAGGTACAAACCAGAGGTTGGAGATATAATTGTCGGCCGAGTCATTGAGGTCTTGTTACTCTATGATAAATCTGTATATACATTTCTTTTTGCTATCACATAAAATATATAAACAATTAATCATTATCTGAATAATAATAAGACAAGAAAAACCTTATTTAATATGGTTATCAGTGGATATTTGACTTAGCAACATGGCTTGTAATATTTCCTCTTTTCATTTTCATCTGTTATTTTGTTAAATGATTCTACATTGTTCTTGTAGATTGCTCCAAAACGCTGGAGATTAGAGATAAATTTTAGTCAAGATGCAGTATTGATGCTTTCATCAATGAATCTTCCAGATGGTATTCAGGTGAGATCAAATTCTTGTCTCCTCTTCAAGCTCCGAGCTCTTCTTGGTTATATTGGAGAACAGAGGTTCTTATTTTATATTTATTATATTGTGTCAGGTTATCACTACATAACCAATTATAAACAATTCAGAAGTTCTTGCATCTTGTATAACATGGATTTTATCATAGAGCTGTTGTTGGTGCATGCTAAAAGCCTGTTTGTACCTATGTTAGTAATTTCATGAAGAAACTAATGCGCATCTGACTACAGAATATCTGGATGAGGAGCACCAAAAATTTCCCAATGTGATATCTGACTCTAGATGATAAAATGATTATCTATAAACCACCTGTAGCATATCTTTATATGAATGGTTTACTTTAACTTATCAATGTTCTTGGACAACATGGAAAGTACAGTGATGAATTTTAAACCAATATAAAGTACACGATGTGATGCATTGCTGATTAGCAATTTTCTTTTTGGAATTTGATGTGTTGTATAATGCGTAGTCCTGATATTTGAAATCTAATTCCATCTTTAGGTGAAGTAGAGACAAAATATTCGTATGTCTTTACTTAATGCTACAATATGATTTATATTTTTCGACAATGAAAATTGAACTGTATATTTTCTGCCACAATAACTGAACACATGCATACTTATTGTTGAATCTGTATTTATTGTACAATCTTGTGTTAGGCTGCTGATAGCTAGTGCAAGACTTACCTCCGTAGGCTTGGGGCCTCACCTCTTATTTTTCTCGTTGTTATTGTTTCTTGACACTATCATGTAATGTCATGGTGGCATTAGTTAAATAACTTCATTGCAACATTAACAATGAGCATATTGAGGAAGGGAAATTAGGTATAGGTAGCTTTCAAGGGAGGCGTGTCCTGAGGTAGTTTTATAAGACTGTCTTTTTCTGGAAAAAAAATATAAACATGAAAATTCTTGCTAATAACTATGGTGTATTTGCGTGAGAGTGCAAATTATTTGTTATTAGAAGATGCCATTTTGTAGATTGAGAAAAAATATGATTACTTTGATTTTGCCAAACTCCATTGTATCTATAGTGGCAAAGATTCTTAGTTCTCTATATATATTTTGTTTGCACCATTGATTTTAAGTCATCGAGGATATGTAAAGTTGTAAACAATGATCGAATCATCTGTTTTTGGCATCTCCATGAAACACAATAAATTTAATTCTATCTCAAGTTTTAGGATCATCTTGGCACACACAAGGATAGTTGTACATGTTCTAGAGAGGTGGTTTTTACCAAGGATTACTGAGCAGTGTTTACTGGTCCGACCAAGGACCACTATTGGACCATATGGTTTGGTAATGGTTGGTAATCTGTTTTTGTTTATTTTTTCATGTGATACTGGACAGAATGGGCCAGCATACTACTTGGTGGTTTATGATGCGATAGCAGCATGATAAATTAATAGCATACCAAGTCTCAAATCCTTGCATTTTACTTTGACTAGTAACTAAGTAAATAGATTTCATAGCATGGACGAAACCAAGATCACATTGTTTCATTGAGTAATTGAAAAAGTCTTGGAGAAATGGAAGTCTTACTATATTATGATAGATAAAGCAAAAAAAAAAGGTATTGTAAGATTAAAGAAGTCTAGAAAAAATAATGCATTATATATTTCTCTATTTTGTGTTTTAGGTTCAATTAAGCTAATTGTTTGTTCTGCAGCATTTCCATAGAGCTATTTGACTCTCTAGGGGTAATTTTGTAGCTACTCTTTGCTTTACCTTTTTTTTTCAATAATATCTTGAGTAGTTGCTGCTTTCTTTTCCTAGTGCTCCGAGTTTAATTCATGTATTTCTCTATTGCTTTGCCCCCCTGACAACATTTTAGTATGGTTGAGCTAATCTGTTTCCTGGTGCACCTCATTCTAAATGATAGAGGCGGAGAACTGCAGTTGATGAACTCAATATGCGGAGTATCTTTGAAGAAAATGATGTAATTTGTGTAAGTAAAATATCTGTTGCTACAGTGGGGAGTTGGTAAAATATGATTTTGGCCCATTTGCAAAGTCATAGTCATCTGCACTGGTATTGATGATACTTGCTGGATGATCTTTAGCTAATCTGTTTTACATATTCAACTTCAGGCTGAAGTTCGCGGCTTTCAGCATGATGGGAGCCTGCACCTACAAGCAAGAAGTCAGAAATATGGAAAAGTAAATCATATTGTTATTATTTTGCATTTTCTTTAAAGTCATTTAACTAGAACTTCATAGCTTATTGTTTCCAAAATTTTAACCATGAAACTGAAGTTGCAAGAAATTACACAAGAGAACAAATGTGTTAGATCTGAACTCTTGAGATCATTGTTGCAACTTTTGACAAGATCATGGAGGGATGTGGGATTATTTGGGGATTGTAATCTCGCCTCTTTAAACAATCTTTGTTATCACTAGAACCCATTGCATCACTATATTCCTTTATAGGGGATGGATTCATACGGTTATGTGAACCCACCATGTTATTACCTCCATCTATGTGCAATGTCGATCCATGGAACTAGATTTCTGCTGTGTACACAGTAGGTCCCAACATCGCCTGCACTTTGAGAATAATTAGTGATCTGATATAATAAGTTATTACAGTCCATGCAGGAAACAAGATGGACTTCACCCTAAGAAGGTCAGGTTGTTGTTAGAATTTACAGTGGCACTAAGACGGGGTAAATAGTTCAACCAAAAACTTGTACTTGTGAAAGAGAGCTTAGACAAGAATTCAAGAATTGAAAACACTCGAGCAATAACAAGGATATATAAAACCTTTTGTACTAGTTCAGCCCATGACTAATGTCCACTCCAGATTTCTTGTCACTGAAGGTCATGGATTTACACTGATGATATTTGTTTCACCGGGGAAGATTAAATAGCTTTTACAATTTTCTCCTTTTCAAGGCTAATCTTATGCTTTAAGAATCACTCCTCTTTACAAGAATATCTCGATTTCTCTTTTACTCAAATCCACTCAATTACAAGAAGACAAACATAGGTGAAGACTTGGAGTTATTGAAAGCTAAGGGATTACACCTTTACAACACGAGAAGATGCTCAAAATCAATTGTGTTTTCTCCTTTTGAACTTGATATCTCAAGCCCATACCTTGATGGGGATGTTTATAGTTACCCAAGGCCTTTTCAACCAGTCAGGAATTTCTTCAGAAGGTTACAATTCTAGTGTGAGACCACTTGATTATCAGTGTTAACGTAGTTGAAACCCAGTCGGTTTCTCCTCACGTAGTTATTCTTGTTAAGCTCGAGATTTATGAAACTAGCATAACCTATTGCATCTTCAGGAAGAATGTGAGAGCACTTGCAATCTTGTTGGTCAGATTTGTTTCTTTTATGGATGCTAAAAGTTAGCTGTTAATGTTTTGCTGTGAACAGGATGTTTCCAGTCACCATTGTGTTGGCCTTTCTTCATAAAATTACCAAATGTTTTGTTAGTATACTTGAATTAGGATCTGACTGTTGCATGTTGTAGTATGTGTTCCTTGTACCAATATCATGAGCTATCAACTTTGTTGGCCTCGCTTATAACTGCGTGCCTACACTAAAAAAATGTAGCTTGTGAAATAACCATACAAGTGATCTGGAATAGTTGGACATGGGGGGTTAGGGAATTCATATGTAAAAAAAATACATCTTGTTTCGATTTCTTAGAATGACAACTAGACATTGGGAGGGCACAGCATAAAGGCTGGTGGCATTTCTTTATATACCTCCTGACATAAGAAAGCTTTCCTCAGGAGGCTGCTATTGCTGTCTTAGCTAAATTGATCAACTCCATTTCATATTTGTGTATTATGTTTCAGCTCTTCTCTTACTTTCTGTCATAACGTAATGGTATTGTACGTGAAATGCTATTTCAGCTCGAGAGGGGTATGCTGCTTACTGTCCCAGCATATTTGGTGAAGCGTCGGAAGCAACATTTTCACCATCTAGAAAACTATGGTGTGGACTTGATTCTTGGATGTAATGGATTCATCTGGGTCGGAGAACACGTAAATTCGAATGGAGAAAATGATATGATGGTAGACCAAGAGAAAAGAGAAGATGTAGTTAACAAATCCGAGGTGGGACAAGCAACATATGAAGTGCGAGAGGGAATCACACCACTTGAAATAAGGAAGCATGTGTGTCGGGTTGCTAATTCCGTGCGTTTGCTCTCTGCCTTGGGCTTCAGTCTCACTGTTGAAGTGATCGTCGACACAGTTGAAGCAAGTATCTCATCAAACACAGATATAAAGGACATACTTGCAGCTGAGTTTTATGTTCAGACTGCAGAGAGGGAGGTGCAGCGCAGGGTTTCTCTGACCAGAAGGAAGGGCTAATCTTAGGGTAAATCAAACATGTAGGTCGGCCATTTAGAACGGCTTAGCTTCTCTCTGTTCCATCCTCCAGTGTTTCTGTGTCCAGTCACAGTGGTGTTAGTGTGTGAAGGGGGTCGTGAAGCTATCCGAGAACTAGACTGTTATCGGACATCAAACCGCAACTTCTGTGCTTAACTGAGATCGATGACATGGATACCAGAAAAGCCATGAACTGGGTTCTTAAATCCATGAAGATGGTGAATTAGTTTTATACATAATGAATGACACACACCTTTCTACTGGACTGGTTTCAATCATGTTGATATATTCTGCCTCTTGTCATAAATGTCGGTAATCCTTTGACATTTTCCTTTTTTGTTTTTGGTATGCAAAATTCTTTATGTGAGCTTTTCGGATGGCCGAATTGAGGGTTGCAGACATTTGATGCATATGCATGGAATGAATGGGACATTTGCTCATCTAATGACACAGTGATATTTCATCTGTTTTGGTTGCCGCGGAGAGAAATTTTAGCACACGGCAGATAATGGGCTGGCTCGATCACTCAGCTTATCAGATCACGTTATCCAGCGGCCCGGGATTAGTGGCGTAGCCCCCAATCGATCTAGCACATTGTCGATTGAATTGTTACACTGTCATTCGATCTGATAGTGTCGTTCGATCTATCACAATAGTAGGCTTGAGACCCGAAAGATGATGTCGTCTGATACCAACCAACCCACCGTCCGAAGCCTTGGGACTCGATAATGTCGTACCCTCATTTTTTACAGCCCAAGACATCGTCGACATTAAGGGTCGGGGTTTGATTGTCTCCCGTTCGATGAGTATAAAAGCTACCCTAGGAAACGGCTCTCGGGCTCTCTCCCTCTCGAACTGTATATACTGAACATTTTTGACCGTCTCGGTTGGGGCACTGATTAGATCGTCGGAGGGGCCACATCAAACGCCTTCGTACAGGATCTTTTGCTTGCCCTCAAGAAGAAGGAGCTCGAGGTGCACTCCCGAGTTGATCCAACCATCCACTCTCGAGCCCCCTACCCATTCTTGATCGATGTGGATGACGTTGCGCACACGGATTGAACCAAACCGTGCTGACTCCTCGGTCACGACAAAAAGTTTAGTAACATTTGAGCTGGCCCTCGTAGGGTCGTTGGGAAAGCTCTGCACATGAATGTGTCCAAGGTGTCACTATTTGAGCTTGGAAGGCCCCAACATGCTCTGTAGGGTCCGAGCTACCATCGTAGACTTCCAATGTCGAGAGCCGAAGACTGGGCGGTACTGGTTTGTCTTGAAATTCTAGTGTGAAGGGCGAGCTGCACTTGAAGCTTTCCCAGAGCTCCTCCTTTGACTTGATGAATTCCTTTTGTACCTCGTCCAGTCGTCAGTTTACCTGGCGCAACTATGCCCAGAGGGAATCTGCCGAGTCAGAAGAGAAGGTGTCCGGCTCGAGAAGACTAGGGGCAGAGGCTCTCGGAATGGGTGCCAAGAGTTCGACTATGGCTTCTGGGTTCCAGACCTGACTTCGGGAGGGAAGCATTGTCCCTCGGCATCGGCAGGTTTGGATGGAAGTGGATCCTCCTAAGGCATGAGCTTATCGAGCCGAAGTGTCTAGGGTGCCGATAGGCCGACCAACTACGGAATATGTGGGATGATAGCTTGCATCATCCCAACCAACGCCTGCACTTGGTGGGTGAGGACGAGGAAGACTTCGATTGTGATAATAGGTGATCCGGGTTCGATACGGGGGGAGAGAACCCCAGATTGTTGAATAACCTTTAGTAGTGATTTAGGATAAGGGCTGGTGAGTTCCCTTCCCTAGGGGGAGGAAAGAAGTTCGAGCCCCCGATGTCAGAGGGCTTGTGGGGCGATAGCGCCTTCCTTCCTGAGGCGTTTTCCATTCACGTTGTTCTGTGGAGATAATAGGTCGACTTGATCACCATAGGCCACGCTAATCCTAGAGCCAGCTCACCAAACCATGTCACCTAGCGACCTAAGACAAGTGGCACAGCCTCAGTCGACCTGGCATAGTGTTGGTCGAGCTGCGAAAGTGTCATCTGACTTAACCAACCTATCATAACAATAGGCTCGAGGCCCGAAATACAGTATCGTCTGACACCAACCCACCAATCGAGACTTCAGAACTCAATACTATTGTACCCCCGATTTAGCCCAGAATGACGCTAGCATTAAGGGTCGAGGTATGATTATCTCCCACCCAATGCATATAAAAACTACCCTAGGGAACGGCTCTGGGGGCTCTCTCCCTCTCGGACTCTATATATTGAACCTTTTTTACCACACACTGACTAGATTGTCGGAGGAGCCACGTCGGGTACCCTCACCCCAACAAGGACGCCCGACAAGACCTTCATACAAGATCTTTTGCTTGATCTCAAGAAGGAGGAGCCCAAGGTGCAATCCAGAGCTGATCCAAGCATCCATTCCATTCTCGAGCCCTCCACCCATTTCCGATTAATGCGAACAACCCTATGCACATGGGCTAAATCATACCTCGACCCTTAATGCTGGCGTCGTCGTTCTGGGGTAAATCGGGGGTACAATACTATTGACTCCTGGGTAACAGCATAAAGTCCAACCACAATCTGCTTTGTGTGCAGCAGCAGACTCCACAACAGACACACACGTAAAGAAAGCTTCGTGGAAGTGAATATATGCATCAGGCAGCCAACCAAGAGGAAGGTTTTCTCGTTACATGTAACAGCAACAGTACAGCCATTTAGATTGCAATAACAAGTTGAGAAGGTAGACTTCAACGAAGGACTTGTTCACCGTCGGATAACCTTAGGCAAAGCAACACTGTTACGTTCTCAGATATCATCAGATGCAACCTGCAATCTGAAGCACCCCTACTAAAAATCACAATTCTAAGCACTCGCGACCCAGTCAATTGCCGCCGTCGTCGTCAGGTTTGGATGTTTCTCTCATCTCATCGACGCCATCCTCCTACAAAGATTTATCAGGGTGAGTAGGATATGGGATGAGCGACGAGTTCTCAGGCCTTCAAAAAAAATGGCAATCAATTCAATGTTTGTGGAAGCAGACATCATAATACCTGCATGTCCGAAGTCCACAAGGTCAGGTTGTCACGTAGGAGCTGCATGATTAGAGTGCTGTCCTTGTATGATTCCTCTCCAAGAGTATCCAACTCTGCAATTGCTTCGTCAAAAGCCTAAAACAACAGATAGAGAGACAAAGTCTTCGATTATAAGGATGGGTTGTTCCAAAATACATAAACTTAGTGAGTGAAAAGATGGCATTCAAAAGAATTGGACCACGAAAAAAATCACAAGAAAATAAAAATAGAAATCAACCAAGAATGCCCCATGTTTTGAATAAAAAAAAAAAAATTGACGACATAATCGCATTGCCTCATTAGGTCGAGCTCATCTCTGTGTTATCTTCAAATTGATTGCTGTAGAAAATGGGAACATCAAGCTTACTGATCTTTGTACATGATATGATTGAGTGCAGTAGATAGACTTCTCACCATCACTTTTGGAACAAAATACAACATCATACAACTACAAGAAGAAGCTCCATAAGGATCAAACTGTAAACTGTCACACCGCACCACATGTTAGAAAGCTGCTTAGAAATGACATGTGCATTTAGTAAAGCGGCGCTACTCACGCTTCCACTAGTAACGACAACATTAATTGCAACGATGGATCAAGAGAAGTCCAAGAAAAATGTGTGGATGCGTTGAGATACCAGAAACCAGTAGAGGGAGAGATGGGGCATCGTTTGAGTTCGGTGAATTTTAGTGCCAAAGAAAAATAAAAGTCTTCACCGCACTAATATTAATCCATAAAGGTCTCTTGATAAAAAGACAAGAGTTCATGCAGTGTTTATCTTTGAAATCCTATCTTGTAAGCTCTCAGAACTTACATGCAATGTTAGTAGCTACACCTCAAAATTTCAACTCTGCTGCCGACAAGTCTTTGAAGACGTCAGTGGTTGGGCCAATGACTACTACATCAAATGCTTTGCAAAATTAAATCCAAACATTTCAGGGCGCTTGTTCCAGCTTCCCCAATGGAACCAGCAATAAGCTACCTTATCAAGGAGACTTCCACTGGTTCTCTCTAGTTTCAACTATAAAAAACAAACCAAATGAAACACAGAGGCCAGCTAACAACAACAACAACAACAACAATAATAATAATAATAAAAAATAAAAGGATACCTAATAAAATCCTAAAATTAAAAAACAAAAATTCATCTGATGAAAAATTTTGAGCACCTAAACCACAAATGGCTACTGTCTGAGTACACAGATAATAATAGCAAGAACAATCCTGATTACTGACCTGCTTGGCGAGATCGCAAGCCTTGTCGGCCGAATTCAAGATCTCGTAGTAGAACACCGAAAAATTCAGCGCCAAACCAAGCCGGATAGGATGCGTCGGTGCCAATTCCGCCAGCGCAATGTCCTGCCACATCCGATGACTCCAGAATCAATGATACCCTCATTGAAGGTCGAGGCGATCTGCCAGCCCGATCCCAAACCCTAACCATGGGGACAGATGGAGTGGGAGAAAGCGGATCAAGGGTTTTGAAGAAATAAAAACCTGAGCAGCCTTGTAGGCGGAGAAGGTGTTCTCGGCGGCGTCCTTGCGCTCGGATCCGGCCCTGAATTCGGCCAGGTAGCGGTAGTAGTCGCCCTTCATCTTGAGGTAGAAGACCTTGGAGTCGGCGGCGGCGGCGGCGGCGGGGATGAGTCGGGAGTCGAGGAGGCGGAGGATGCCGCCGCAGATGGAGGCGAGCTCGGACTCGATCCGGCCGCGGTAGCCGCGGATGGCGGCCACGTGGTCGTGGTTGCCGCGGCCCTCCTCCTTCTGCTCGATGGAGGAGACGATTCGCCAGGAAGCGCGGCGGGCGCCGATGACGTTCTTGTAGGCGACGGAGAGGAGGTTGCGCTCCTCCGCGGATAGCTCCTCCCCTTCCGTCGCCAAGCCAGCGACCTTCTCCATGTACTCCACCATCTCCTCGTACCTCTCCGCCTGCTCCGCCAGCTTCGCCATGTACACGCTCTCATCTCTCGTCGCCGCCATCGCCGCCCGCCACCCACCCGCCGCAGAGAGATCAAAGATATTTTTGTGGTAGTGGAAGAAACGAAGAGAGAGGGAGAGGAAATTGGTGGATTTAATTCTCAAGAGAAAACCTTTCGCTTTGAATTAATGGTTCAGCCACAAATCATCTACCCGCCAGATGATTGCACAACGGTGCGGAGCCCCCCCCCCCCCCCGGGAACGCCGTTGTGGGGACCACCCACGCAATCACCCCACCGGGAGGCAGATGACGCCAAAGAGCTATTTGGTCCATCTGCTCGTTGACCTCTTTCCACAAAGCACAATAATAATATTTAGTGTAACTCCCCATTCGTCACTCCGATGTCTACCTCGCCGATGATTAGAGAGTGGTGGGACCCACATATTTCAGCTTCCGGAGACCGGTATGATTTCGGGTAAGTAAAACTAACGCTCTTCTTCTTTCTCGAGCGTCGGCCGTGGTGGGTGGGGAGGGGCTTCGATCTTATCCTCACAAGGTGCACATAGAGGTTATAAGCGGACGGGGCGGAAGCTCCAAAGTATTTGCTTTGCCGCCACAAGCTTCATCCATCGATTTAACCATGCTCCGTTTTCCCTGGTCCAACCGGCATTTATATTCCTCGCATTTCCTTTGCCTTTTTTACCGCCCGAGTGTATGCACCAACAAGCAAACTATATGATGTTGGGGAAAAATTATATGTAGTTAATGTCGCTGTTAAAAAGACCCTTGGCCTTTGATCATTACCTTATTTTTAATCCCTTGCCACCCCTTCCGCACGTTTGTTGCCATATTTTGTTGTGCGGAACTAAGAAGCATCTGTAGATGCTGGTGATGTTAAAAGAAAATGCGCATCAAAACAGAGGTGATTGTTAAATGACGTTTAACGCTCACACCATCTTTCCATCAACATAGATGGCAAAGGTAAAGTACAGAAGGGTGACCTTGAAAACAGAGGTAAACAGCGCAGATTACATTCCTATTCTTATTGTCTACGATGCATCCATCCATCGGAGGGAATACTCAGCTGTGCCAATGTCCGTGACCAGCGGTCGGTGGTCACTCGATCTTGACTTGGAAGACGTCCTTGCGTTCCTCCTCCTTCACCTTGGGAACCGCCACCTTGAGGACGCCGTTCTTCATTTCCGCTCGGATCTGGTCCATCCTGTACGACTCCGGCGGCAGGTCGATGCGGCTGCTGTACCTACGGCCAACGCTCTCTTCCCCTTCCTCGCCGGCCTCCTTGTCGCTCTCCCCCTTTATGACCAGGGTGTTATGCTCCGCCCACACCTTGACGTGCTCCTTTCCCAGCCCCGGCATGTCCACCCGGAGGTGCAACGCGTGATCGTCCTCCCTCGCGTCCCACCCGCGGCGGAGCCCGCCGGCGGCGCCGCTCGGCCCGGCCGCCGCGAACATCGGGTTATCCAGCATCTGGTCCATCAGGTTCAGCACCTGACTCAGGCTCCGGGTCGGGTTGAACGGATCGAACACCTCTGCATCACACAAAAACCTCGATTCAGCATCTCGACGGCAGGGAGAGCGAAAGGGGGCGGTCAGAGAGAGAGAACGAAATTAACATGGAATGAGATGACGACTACCTTGGAGAGAGGGAAATGAGTCCGCGCGGCGGCGTTGAGCAGCTGCGAGGGAGTCGGGGCGTCGCTCGAGGTCGACGTCGCGGTTGTCGTCATCGTAGTCTCGGAGGGTGCCGGTGTTGAAGAGGCGAGTGGTGGCAGCTGCCACAGGACGTCGACCGGGGGAGACAAGAAGCCTCTCCACGAGCTTGGAGAGGGCAGCGCTCCTGGAGGCGATCATGGCGGCCATTGGGGTCAAGAACAGCAAGCAAATGGGATCGAGAGAGCTCGAGCAGCAACGATGGGTTTAAGAGGAGCGGGAGGAGGGTTTAAATAGAGGGGATTTAGGGCTCGGGTTGTTTCTTGGGCAGGAAGCCGAGCGAACGCCGTAGGAGCTTCCGGAGAGGGGAGGAATGTTCTAGAGAAGTGCCCGTGCAGATATTTTTTACACTCCCAACGAACAAACCAGCTGCTTCTCTGAGAGCTTGGAATGTTCCAGAAGCCGCCCGGTTAAAGGAGTGGGATACGTTTCGGTCTTCCAACTTGCTAATTTATTTTCAGTTTGGAAAATAAATCTTTTTTTGTCGATCTTGGATTTTATGAAAGCTTTCCCAACAAGTGTTTATTGTGTTAGAAATAACTAATTATATATTATGCCCTGAGTTATAGTGGATACTTGTAAAAAATAAATATTTAACTTGTTTGATTCTACTAATCAAAATAATATACGAGCTATCACATGTGAAATAAAACATTTAACATGTTTCTCCTAATCTCGTTGATTCTACTAACCAAAATAATATAGAAGCTATCACGTGCGAAAAAATGATACTAAAATAAGGTTAAAAAGATAATTTTATATTACTATTATCATATTAATTTTCTCTTATGTAACGTCTATAAAAATAATTTTCTTCGCTGACTTCATCCTCTCCTCCAACGTGAACGGATGAAGAGGAGGTAAGATCACAAGAGAGAAAATTCATTTCTATCGAATATCTTATTTCATTTTTCAACAAAACCTTTGAAGACAAAAAAAATGATGAAGCTATCATTTTTTTTCACGTAACAATACGTGTATTACTTTTGTCAGTAGAGTCGATAGCATGAGGATAAATAACGTTAAATGTTTCAATTTCGTAAGTACAAGAATACTAATATTAACTTTTAAAAATATAAAGATGACTAATGACATGAGATAATTTATAATTAGTTTTGTTAGAAATAATTAATTATTTATCAAAAATATAAGAGACAAGATAACAACCCATTGCGCAATAGTATTCATTAATACCGAGAGAGGATAGGTAGATAGCCTTCACTATACCAAAATAAAATGAGCAGATTCACTTGAAAAGAATCGTGATGTCTTCAAAAGAAAAATTGTCTTAAAATAAAATTAAAATTTGGATGATTGATGAGGGAGGAATAAAGTACCAAAACATTACCAACATGATTTAGGAGTGCCCCTACAAGGCAATTAGGATGTCGAGAAGATGTAAAATGTTGATATCCTTTTAACACTTAAATGTTGAAAGGGACAAAGATAGGAAGTATGAACAAAGAAAGACGAGACATATTTCACTTTCATGGAAAAAAAAAAAAATTAGAGCCTTTTTGCTGAAATATGTAGATGAACCACTTCTATAAGATCATGGTTAACAAGATCAAAGATGGACATGTTTTATAGTAACCACAATGTTAAAGATGGAAAAGTTCAATACTCCAAATATTTCAACTGCCATCTACAATCTAAATATGATATCATTATTTTCACTCTTATTCTCATATATCAAGAACCAAAATTAAATGTGTCTTAGGGGCACACAAAAGCACAACATCTCAAGAGAAACTAAAATTCCACCCAAGCACACCATTTAGAAAGCCCATATCTAATAATTTAGCAAGAGAAAGAACAATTCTAGATCTTCCAACAACTTTTTACAGAATTCCCCTCTGGTTCAGAGACCAAGGGAAGGTAAAGTGCTAGGCTGATTCTGCAGTTTGAGGGGTCTCGAAGCAATTCTCCTCTTTCTTAGTCGCTCAGCAATGATGAAGGCCAGTTCAAGAGACTGCGAGGCATTGAGCCGTGGGTCGCAATGGGTGTGGTAGCGGGAACCCAGGTCGTCGAAGGTGACAGTCCGTGACCCACCGATGCACTCGGTCACATTCTGCCCGGTCATCTCCAAGTGCACACCTCCTGGGTGGCTCCCTTCTTGCTCATGGACATCGAAGAACGCCCGCACTTCAGCCTGAGCAAAGGGTGCGACATGCAATTGGCATTCGCCATACCGATCAAATTCTGAATCAACAGTACATGAATCCAAGAAGACAATGGTGCATGGGATGTTCATCAAGAAAAAGAATGCAAATAGATGCCCCCCTGCATCCTTCTGTATTCTGCAACTTTTGAGAATGGGGTATTGTACCAATTGGACCAGCCCATCATTTTGTTTGGAATGCAAAAGAATATATTGGCATCTTCAAGATATGTCTTTTGATTAGTCACTAATGATGCATCCCTTCTCAACCACTCTTGTTAAGTTCCAATGGGTCATTTAATAAGCCAAGTATCATTACATTGTAGACCATAAGACAATTCAGTAGAGTGCAGTTAGGTAGGAAGTCCCTACTAACTGCATCTCTTGGTCCACAGGCCTACACCAATGCAAGTAATTGCCTGAGTTTGGTGAGGCAAATCTATGATATAATCTCTCGCTATATAATTCGATGTATTAAGTGCATATGAAGCAGTTGTGCTATGTTGTGGCCCAGAGTGTGCAGGCTCATTGCTAGCCAGAATAAGACATCTTTGAAGTGGTGGGAGGAGAAGATAAATTTAGATAACAACATGTAAAAAGTTACCAGAATTGAGTCGAAGGGGCGAGTCTTGAGACCACAAGGGGCCTTGATTGTGTTCCCGTGCATCGGGTCGCTGACCCAAGTTACAATCTGCCCAGCTCTTCGGACTGCTCGGATCAGATGGGGGAGTTTCACCCGCATGTTGGCCGCCCCCATCCTCGTAATCACAGTGATCCTGCCAGGTTTGTTCTGGGGGTTAAGGATTTCGATCAGCTTCACAAGCTCCACCGGGTCCATCTTGTCACTCACCTTCGTTGATCCATTAAATTATAAGTTCGGACAAATAATTTTAGTGGACTAAGAAGCTTGCAGCAGCAAGAGGTGTCATGAACTATTCAAGCAATGAATAGGGCATCTTACCTTGATGCCGAGGGGGTTGGCCACACCACGGAGGAACTCAACATGGGCGCCGTCGAGTTGGCGGGTGCGCTCCCCGACCCAGAGGAAGTGAGCCGAGCAGTCATAGTAGAGGCCAGAGGTGGAATCCTCACGGGTGAGGGCCTGCTCGTAGGGGAGGAGGAGGCACTCGTGTGAGGTCCAGAAGTCGGTGGTCGTCATGAGAGGGTGGTCCACGGTGAGGCCGGCGGCAACCATGAATCCCAGGGCCTCGTCCACCCGGTGGGCCAACTCCTTGTACCTGTGGGGGATGACACCACCATGATAACAACAAAGAGATATTTCAGGAGCAGAGCAACGATGAACAAAGGTACAAAGTTCTTCAAGAAGTCGTTTTCATGAAATATATTGGTGAAAGAAAGCAAGCAACTTTGTGGAAAAGGATCGCTTTTCATCTACTTCCTGGCCCAAATCTTGCAATTACCGTGGAATTATAATGTTAAGCTTATGTATTGCGACAACAATCTCTGGCAAAAGATTAAAGATTTGGGAGAAAGCAACCTATTAAGAGAAAAAGATTGGAGGAAAGAAAGGCAAATGTTTGTTAACCAGAAAAACCCAAAGGAAAGAGACAGAAAGAGAGAGATCGGAAGTAGCTTTCTTATGAGATCCCGAAACAAAATGGCAATATTTGGTTAAGATTAATGTAGAATTACACACACACGAAAAAGAAAAGTTCCAATCTTTCCAACAGAGAACAAGAAAAAGAAGTCGTAGATCGCTCAAACTGGCGTCATAAGGTCGCCTACCTGTCGCCCTGCTCGCTGTGCTCGGTGAAGTCGAGGTTCCATTGCGTGACGCGCTGCATGGCGGCGTAGCCACCGGTGGCGAACGCCCGGAGGAGGTTGAGCGTGGCCGCCGACTGGCAATACGCCCGTATCATCCTTTGGGGATCCGGCATCCTCGACTTCTCCTCAAAAGCATCACCATTGATGTTATCCCCTCTGTAGCTTGGCAGTTTCACGCCGTTCTTCTCCTCGAAATGCTCCGACCTCGGCTTCGCGAATTGCCCCGCCATTCTTCCCACCTGAACAAAGGAAAAGAGGAAACGGGTCGTCAGATCCCAGATCCGGCGAGAACGGACGCGATCTAGGGCTTCTCTTCCCACGGGAACGCACCCTGATGACCGGCATCTGGCCGCCGAACATGAGGACGGCGCCCATCTGGAGGAGGACGCGGAAGGTGTCCCGGATGTTGTTAGCGTTGAACTCCTTGAAGCTCTCAGCGCAGTCGCCGCCTTGGAGCAGGAAAGCCTTGCCGACGGCTGCGTCAGCCAGGCGCTCCTCGAGGTGGCGGGCCTCGCCGGCGAAGACGATGGGCGGGAAGCTCTCGATGGTCCGCAGCACCGACTCCAGCTCTTCCTTGTCGGGGTACTCCGGCAGCTGGAGCGCCGTCTTGGACGTCCAGCTGTCGACCGCCCACTTTCCGGGCCTCGTCGCCACCAAAGGCGCCTCCTTGGCCTTGACGGGGTTCTTCGCGGGCTCCGCAGCGTGAACGGCGGAGCTGGGGCGGTGGGAGGACCTCCGCCGTGGGGACCGGAGGAGGGAGGGGAGGCAGTGTTGGGCGGCGGCGGCAGAGGAGGAGATGAGAGATTGGGGATGGGGGAGGAGAGCGGCGCCGCTGGCGAGGGCCATTTTGAGGGGAGATCGGTGAGAGAAGTGCAGGAATATGGCCGAGCAGAGACGGGAGAAGGGATGGGGGGGCGATATATAGAGAGACAGCAGATGGAGGAGGAGAAGAGAATGGTGGGTTGGTGGTGGGTGAGACGAAGGGGTGGATATTCCAGGAAAATTGGCACTCCGAAGAGGGACATTTCAGGAAAAAGCGGAGGAAGCCATATCTGCCCATGAAATTATTCAGATTTCTTTCACCCTTATATAATTTAATATGGGAGATCTTTTCCAATCATATATATATAATTAATATATAGTCTAAGATTAACAAAAATAAATAAATATAATTGAGACAAAAATGTTAAAGAATAATTATTACAACTAGAATTTTAACTCCATGACCTTCCTAGTCAAACGGTCGTTAATTGATGAAGATTAATTTAAAGGGATAAATATGAAGATTAAACAACTTGGATATGTATATGCATATATTTGTATATAAGTTTTAAAATATAATAAATATTTTTATACCTCCTGGGACCTAAAATTTATGAAAATTTGTATTTGTTCCTTGATTTCTCCTGTTTATTCAGCCATGGATACATGTTATGTGTTTTCACTTTTAATCCTGAAACTTAACGGGTTCAAAAATATGTTTCTTAACTAATAGTTTTAATTTTTCCTATTGGTCAACTAATTATTTATATATATTTAATAATAAATATATCCAAAATATGTTAATTTCTATTAAAGCTACTTATTTTCTTAAGTTATTTGATATACATGTGAATGGAGATAATTCCAGCATCTCTTAGCTCTTCTGATCTCATCTACTCTTTATGACCACCGATATAAGGTCATGTCATCTCATCCTGACTTTTGAAATGGGCTCGTAACCTATTCCTCATCGATCTTACAGTTAAAAAATAAATCTAGCTTTGCATTAATGATCGATGGCGTGACTCGACTTCACTAGTCTTCTCTTCAAGATGAACAATGAGGGGATCATGCCTTGCCTCATCTCGATAGTCCTCAAACAATGTCTCTGGGAGTGCACGTCAATGAGCCACCTAGATTAAATGTATTTATCACATAAGGTAAAGGGGGGCTTGACGAGAACTCGTCGACTTCACTAAAAGCGAAAGATCGAAGCTAAGTCGGGACAAATAGACAAAAAAATATCATTTATTTTTTTGATTACATCATTAATATTGTTACCTTCTTTCCTCTTAGTTTTTCTAATTTAAGCATCAAAGGAATCGAGCCGGGATATCCCCAACATAGGTCTATTATGTAAAATCGTCGACTCAGCTCGAAGGCACAACAAGGAGGCTACCCAATAGAAGGGATCGCCCGGCTCTCAAATCAAAGCTTCATCGCTCAGAAACTAAATTGCTCTTGGTAAATCAACTTTCTCTACATATTACTTCGTCTAGTTCATAACACATATTATTCACATCAATCATAAGGATCCATAAAAAAGGAATATACTTTCAGTAAAAAAACTAATTAGACCGATTCCTCAGTCAACAATCATTTTGTGTAAACAATATATTTTAAATCTATATTCATAATACCTTCTTGCGTTTTATAGATCATCATAACACATTCTTGGGTTTTGTAGATCATGATAACTGAATCAATGTGGTTTCTAAGTCATAATCATTAGGTTTGCATTAATTAAACTAAGGATGATATTAAATTCTAACTTAATTATCTTTCCTTTTTGTCATTATATTAAATAGTATACAAGAAACTCACACATAAACGTGAAATCTAACAAACGTGGATACACTAATTTAACAATATTTATTATATACAATTTTTTTCAAGATTGAATGTATGTCAATTAACTTATCCATGATGATAAGCCATTGGTAAAAGTTGCTATTTTGCGTCATAATCTTATCCCGAGAAGATTGTGATCGTCTAAAAATCTTTGTATTAGTTCTTTACCAACTCAAACATGTTCTACTAGTTGTTCTATTAGTTCTTTTACATAATTTTTCTAAAGCCTATAAGCATAAGTATGTTGGAAGAAATCAAAAACAAAAAGAACATTGGAAATAAAAAACGGCGGGAAAAGAAAAGGGAAAAATAATTGCTGTCGGCATCATCGATTGGCACTCGACGTGCCGCGTCGCTTTGGGCATACCAAAGCCTGCCGCGGAAGTGGGGCCCAGGGTTGACGTATCTCTGGGCCCCAGCAGCTTTTGAACGGTTATGGTTTCGGGTCACCCAGACGGGTCGCTGTCGCGGGTTCCCTTTTTTTGTTTTTGTTTTTTCCCCACGAGGGTAAGGTTGGTGGAAGCACGTGCGACGCAAGTGGCGTTCCAAAGCGCAAGATTAAAAATCTTTTCACCCGTTATCGAGTAGCCCACGCGGCTACCCGTCTTCTAATTCGTCAATCACAAAGGGCTTGCGTGGAATCACTCGGTCACGGTGCAGGGTCTCGTATAAAAGTTAACGTCCGTGGGATTAGATTTAGTGAGGCATATTCGTTGAGAACAGTAAGATAATAAAATTGGCTAATTTCCCAGAAAATACATTTATCTGTTCTCATCAATAAAAGTTGACTGATGGGGACAAAAGTCGGCTAAAAAAACAACTGCTTCACCGAACACAACTTCACATACACAAGATTAGATTAGTTTTGGTAATTAATCAATCATTTAAGCTTAATTATGTGCTTGGTTTTGTGTCCCTAACATTTATTCTTGTGGCCAAAGAAAACACAGCGGTAGGACTCTACGGCGCACGTGAATCGCATGGTGTCTCTTGTCTTGTACGGGGAAAGTGTCCTATGTGGGAGGCAGATGCACACGTTTTACACGTGTTCCTAAAGAAACATCTTTTAGAACATGTGAGGGGATGGATTCAAACGTGGATAGATACAGCGCACCGTATGTGGATGGAAATCTTAAGTGTATCTTTGGTATACGGATTCACGCATTCAAATTCTTAGATATATTACGAATCAGTACATGCATTGTCAACGTAGTTATCAATATCATATTCAACATTGTAAGTCGTAGTAATTGGTAAGCCATATATTAGTAGATCATTAGATCATTGATTGAACCTGTAACAAAGATGTTGATCGATGTGACAATTAGGACATGAACAATCCAAATGAGATGGGTCATAATAAACCTTGCAAAGCACAATAAACTTCTACAAGCTTCTTCCAGTCACCTTTCTTTTACTTCCAAGTGGCATAAGACTCCACCGTCAAATGCATGCACCAAACACAGAGAAAAAAAATAAAAAGATAGATGTATACAATATATCTAAAACATAAGATTGTTTCGATCCCCGAGAAACCAAGTTTTACACTACCTAACTTTAGGCATCATCAAGTAACAGCATTTAGAATTCAACAAAACTGGCGACCATAGACCAGACACAGTTTATGTATTCAATTTAGCGACTAGAAAACCATACATTGTAACTCAAATTTATTACAAGACTGCGCATTCAATCAAAGAATCTCTCCCCATTTCATTCTGAATTTAAAAAAAAAAAATGCTGCATAGCTGTAATTTCTACAGATATACATGATTAAATGATGCTTCTTGAGTATTTGAGGCAGGCATCCGAAGCCAAATTGTTGTCAGTGATGGTTTTCAGATCCTCAACTAATATATCACAAGAAAAATACAGAAGTGTACTTACGATACTAGATGAAGCAGCCATGTCAGGATGAGATCTCAAATTATGATAACCAAGTAGCCGAGCAGGATTCTAAATAGGCCATGTAATAATTTATGAAGCCGGTGACAGTGTGTATCAGGATCCTGGACTAAGCCACTTGATAAATGATGAAGTGACCTCCTGTTGCTGTCCTAGGTTCCTGACTGTGCTTCTTGTCAGCTAATTGCGTACTCTAATGGTATTAGTTCTCTCTTCCGATCGCCATTGCTTGCGCACCAAAGCAATGACAACAGCATCCCCAGTCAAACATCTTTGTTACAGGTTCCTTCTTCTTCTCTCCCTTCACTCTTGATATCCATACTTGAACAGGCATGCTGCAACAGAAGGTACAATTTTTAGAATAAATTCATGCAAAACCTATCTATTTTTCAATTTGATGATCTTTACGGTGCCTGTACAATAATACAATACGAATGAGGTGTTCAATGTTATCCCACAAAAAATGATCATGTAATATACAAGCATCTACAATAAATCTTCTTTTTTTTTTTCCTCCAAGAGTCTTGAGATACTTAATCAATGGCCCAAAATAATTAATATGATAGAGATGTCTTATATTTAATATTTGAATCTTAGTAACTACATGTTATTCTTATGATGGGAATGCATCATATTGGTTTCTTGTGTCCTACTAACTAATATTCTCTATACTCTATTATTGGATATTAATCCTGTAACATATTAGATATAGGCAAGATTAAGATTGACTTATAGGGGTCTGATAAATGCATCATGACCAGTAGTTTTAGATCAAACGAAGTTGATGGGCCAATTAACCCATCAAGTTTAGGTCATGACATTTGGTATAAGAGCCGACCTAATATTTGGGCATGGTACGGGGCTCGAGTAGGAAAGGAATATATGAGGATGGAGTCAGAAGACTCGTCATGATATGGAACCACCACTGGGTTACGTCTCATATACACCATGCTAGAGTTTGATCTAGACTATGTTGAGCCTTAACGAGGACATCAAGCCCTTGAGTGGGGGACATTGTAACACCCCGATTAGTCCCACATCGAAAGTGGCCAAACCTGAGATTGGCCTACAAGGGTCTAGTGAGTATACTATTATCTACTTTAGCTTAAGCATTTTGATCAATAGTTTAGGTCAAACGAAGTTGATGAGCCACTTAGCCCATCAGGCTGTGGTTGTGACAAATCCAGATACCTATCTATATCCAGCAAGGCATGGAAAAAATTGCTTGCTTATAGTTAGCCAGTTACAAGCCATTCAATTTTTTTCATTTTTAGAAAATGGACAAAGTTCATGGAGTTGTCTGTAGAAAGATTGACTCAGATTTTCTGAATTATATGTGAGGAAATCACTTTATTTGGAAGCTTGATGGTTATATGCAACAAGTATATGTTAAATATACTTCCATAATTTTAAGCCTAAATGATGCCAGGAATTCATTTTATTATGCTCCAAGGATTGGCAGCATTAGCCTTTTTTTTAATGACAAAAATAATGTCATAACTTTGAGATTTGATCTGGCAATCAAGTAATGGCAAACCTCCTCAACAGTCAGAATGTCAAGATTGACTCAGAAGTTTAGTAGACAGATGCTCTAGAAACTTGCACTAAATACTAGACTAAAAACAAAGACATGGAAGGAGCAGAATCTAATGCATTTTCCCCTTATATGCTCTATTCCAGAAAATCAACCATTTTGCTTTGCTAACTGCAAATGTCATTCAAGCCTTTTTCCAAACAAATGATGTTGCATGTAGAACAAAGTCTATTTGGGAATGCTTCGAACATTCCCATCAGATTCTAAAACATGCTAGGAGATGAATAAATCAAAATTCTACAAATTCAAAATTATATAAATTTAAAATTCTATCAAACTATGGAAAAATCAAGATGAAAATAAAAATAATCTAGTGGTGAGCACTGTTGAAGAAAAATTTGCTTAGTGGTTTAGTCAAAAGATTTAATCATCTTGCATTATTTGTTTTTAGTTTTCTAAGATAAACCTATTTTTGGCTGATCAGAGCTATAAAACAAAATTTGCCCTTTGACCATGAATGAATGAGTGACTTGGTAGCAGGCAAAGGAATCCAATCTGAGGTCCACCACTAAATCTAAACGGCACCAACAAATCTAGAGGTGGTAATACTCTAGTTGGAGAATTGAGGTCTTCTTACAATAATTTAGTAGTTTTGTCCATGACTATGACACTTACCAATGAATACCATATTTATTATGGAATGCAATGTGACTCAAGATCAAGGAATACAACTCATTGTTGTCAAGCCCGATATCCTGTCCATCCTGGAGCTACCACCACCGACCCCAACCTTCCAAGCAACACACCAACCTTATCCGAATTAAACTTTCAGCTCTGAGCACTCCAATAGTACCAAGCCGAAAAGAACAAAGGACAGCAAATACGAGACAAGAATCCTCACCTGTAACTGTCGGATATTCCTCATGATTCAGGTAATCTGATTTGGTATCCCAATATAAGCATTGTTATCAAATGGTTTCCGATGCTCATATGATAATCACATGTCCGATGAACTGTGTTCAAAGGTTAAATGTTATACATCATGCAGGGCCTATTGAGTAGGGGATGAAGCAGAATATTCCTTGATGCTGATACTTGTAAATGTTCCTTTATCGTCTATGTTTCTCACTTCTGTCTGGATCAATCAAACACACTGTTGCAGCATGCCATTGGTCAACTTCTTGGCCAATTCTATTTCTTTACCAGGACAAAATTGTCAAGGTTTGATTTGGGAACCATTTAGCAAAACTGCACAAGCTTGCTGTAACCACAAGTGATGGACCAGACTTCTTTTTGGATCATAGCCAAATTTATCAACTTGACTTGGGAACGTCGAATCCCATGAAGGTAGGAAATAGAACACTCATCATCACAAAAATTTAAATCATTCTGCCATATTATGTGGCACTCCAACCAACTCTTTTTGTCACCCCTCTATGCTTCATCATCTTCCTCAACGTCTCCACCTCCTTCCATCTACCAGCACGACTATATATATTAGACATGAGAATATAGTAACCATCATTCTCGGGTTCTGACTCAAAAGCCTTCCTTGCAACACGCTCACCCAGTGCTACATCATCATGAATTTTACAAGCACCGAGCAGAGCTCCCCAGATCCCACCATCTGGCTTGACTGGCATCTTAAGAACCATAGCTTCAGCCTCTGATAGATGACCTGATCTACCTAGAAGATCAACCATACAAGCATAGTGCTTAAGTGTGGGAGAAATAGAATATGTCTTCATTTTATCAAAGAGCTCTTTCCCCTCATTTACCATTCCTGCATGACTGCAAGCAGACAGAATTGCAAGAAATGTGGCATCATTAGGCCTGACACCCATCTTCTCCATTTCTCTAAACACCTCGATTGCTTCTCTTGCATAGCCATGGATCCCATATCCTGAAATCATGACATTCCAAGAAACAGTATCTCTTTCAGGCATAGAATTAAAGACTTCTCTTGAGACCCCGAGCTGCCCACATTTAGCATACATATCAACCAATGCTGTACGAAGAGAGACATCATGCTCTAATGTTGTTTCTTTCACGTAATCGTGTATCCACTTTCCTAGGTTGATAGCCGCCACATGAGAACAAACTGAGAGCATAGTTATCAAGGTTGTAGAATTGGGCCTCACATCTCCCAAGAGCATTTGATAGAAAAGGGACAAAGCAGCATTTGAATATCCAAGACGAGCATAAGCTGCTATTAAAGCATTCCACGTAATAACATCTTTACGTGTTTGTTGAAATATTCTCCTAGCAAGATGAAGCCTTCCACATTGTCCATACATTCCTACAAGTGTATTACAGATAGATATATCTCCATCAAGTGCAACTTTTATAGTGTGGCAATGGACGGATCGGCCTAAGAACAATGCCATTAAGCGAGAACAAGAAGAGGTCACAGTCACTAAACTGTTGAGATCAGAATCAAAGCCTCGAAACAGCATTTCTCTAAAAAGATCCAAGCACTCGATGTCCAGTCCCATTTTTCCACATCCAAAGATCATTGAATTCCATGACTCTGCATCTAGCTGGCCCATTATATCGAAAACCTTTCTTGCAAGATGCAACATTTCAAACTTGCAGTACATAGAGATCAAAGCATTAACAACTGATGGACTCAATTCATAGTTTCTTCTCAATATAATGCCATGAAATCCCTTACCTCCACAAACGCTACCAATATCTCCAAAACTTACCAATATGCAACTGCAAAGTACCCCATCAGTCTCTACTCCTGAATCTTGCATTTTTCTAAGCAGCTCCAATCCCTCAATTATGTGGCCTTTTCTTATATGAACCACTACCGTTGCGGTCCATGAGACAACATCCCTCTCTGCCAATGCTTGAAACACAATAACAGCCTCATTCAAGCATTCACATTTTGAGTACATTGAGAGAAGTGACGATTTCAGAGAATCAAAATCCTCCATTCCGGCTTTCAAAATGAAACCATGGAGACACTTCCCTTCCATCAATCCCCCCAAGCTTCTGCAAGCTTGCACACCAGCTTCCACAGTTCGGGAATTGAGCCGCTCATCTCCATGATCAGCGACCTGGTGCATCTCCTTAAGGCACGCTAAAGCCATCTCAGACTCCCCGTTCCTTACGCAACCAACGATTAGTGCTGTCCAAGCAACCACATCCCTCATCGTCATTTCATCGAACACCCGAAAGCCATCACCAACCTGCCCACACTTGGAGTACATGTAAACCAAAGAGGACCCAACGCCAACCGAATTTTCCGGCAAAAGGCCAAACTTTGTCGCGCTACCATGGATGCAAGAGCCGATATCGAGATCGAGGAGCTCAGCGGAGGCCGAGACGGCCATGGGGACAGTGAACTCGTTAGGGGGAGCGCCGGAAGAAAGCATCCGGCTGTAGAGGGAGAGGACGAGGCGGAAGTCTCCACCAGAGAAACGGGACTTGATGGCGGAGTTCCACAGGAAGGTATCGCGGGGGTTGGAAGTGACGGCCGCGGCGAAGACTCGGAGGGCGGCGTCGGGGCGGCGGAAGACGGCGTAGAGGGAGATAAGCTTGGCGGCGAAGAAGGCGTTGGCAGAGTGGCCAGCGGCGACGAGGAGGCCATGGTGGCGGCGGAGGGAGCGGAGGTCGGGGGTGTGGGAGGAGAGGAGGAGGTGGAGGCCGAGATGGGGAGGCTGGGAGAAGGCGCGGTAAGGGCGGAGGAGGAGGCCGCTTCC
Source organism: Ensete glaucum (assembly GCA_021527575.1). Lineage (NCBI taxonomy): Eukaryota > Viridiplantae > Streptophyta > Magnoliopsida > Zingiberales > Musaceae > Ensete > Ensete glaucum. Next base: position 1,107,838 of record CM038558.1, on the reverse strand, counting down.
GAGGGGGACGCAGAGCTTCTCGAGGAGCATTGGATTCAGCTCTACTCGCGAACTCGAGCGCGGGGATCCATCACGAGACTGCGCACAGCAGTCCTCCGTAACCGCCCATTTTAAGCGATGGCAATGGTGGTTACGCACGCCATTTAATATATATAAAATTACGCTATTAAACATAATAATTTTTTTAAAAAAAATAATTGATTTTTTTTTATAACATTTAGACCTATTCTTCCACAATATTTGCATATTTAGGCATTCAAATTTGGATCGATACCAACAAATAATAGCTTTTCATTTGAGAAACTCGAGTAATTTTTAACCATTTCCAGAAAGAAAGTGATGCACCAAATAGGTTTTTATTCATTTATTAGTTTTCCACTTTAAAAATATAAAAACAAAAAAGAAACGTCGTCATATTTATGCACTTTCCCAATCCCTTTTTCCTAATATCCCATATATTTATTGTCTCCAGTTTTGTATATTTTTTATTCGGAAAATGTCTCATAAGTAGAATTAAAACACCCAACATTGTTAGTAAATAAACTTACTAATGCATCATTCATATATTTTTCTTATTCAAAAAATGTCTTAAGTGAGTCTTTATTCTGTTCAAACCTTTTGACCGCAGTAGAAGCAAAGAAACAAGGATTTGTCCATAATTTTGTTGACTTATGCTACCCAGTGCAAATCGAGTTCCGATTTATTATGCTAACTTGGCTTTGACTCTTTGTCTCCTTTCAGACCTATTCACTGACGCGTCATCATTCGCCGGTCAAAGATGGTCAAACCCCACCTGATTGATGCACCATGCACGAGGAGAGCCGTATTGAAACAGCCATTCGGTATAATTAGCATGTAACATAGTAAGCCTGTCTTATATTATTTATTACCGCAACATTTGCCTCGTGGAGAAGAAGGCGTAAACTACTTCGATCGATGTCCACATGGTTCCTTCGACGCACGAGCCCTCCTCCTTTTCCCCCCAATATAAAGACGCAGGGAAGCGAGGCTAAAGCTGGTGCTCCAGGAACCCCCTGAGATGGCTTTGGGAGCTCACCTCGTTCGGGGAGATTCCGGGGAGAAGAAAGAGGGAGATGCGGCGACGATGCTGATGATCTCCGGCGCAGAAATAGGGCACTCTATCGATGCATCGGCGTGGGGCGACGAGAGGAGGATGAAGCAGGAGTTGTTGGCTTGGGCAAAGGCAGTGGCCGCCATGGCGATCCGTTCGGCTCAGCATTCGCAGCGAGAGGACAGCACGTTACGAAGACGCTCCATTCCTTACTAATTAATTAGTCCTTATTTCTTGTACGCCCACCGGAGTCCGCCATTGTTGCCTGTGTTGTAGTTCTTTGTATATGAGTTCAACATTCCAGCAACATACTTGTGTTGTTCGTGAACTCAGATATAGCTCAAGAAAACCAGTGAAAGTGAGATATCTCTTTTCATCATGATTTGAGTTCTAATGAGCTCAGCTTTACCATATAAATATCGATCATGAGTTTGTCACTATTGGGTCAAACACTTCAGGAATGAAATCTCTTTATATCATAGCATGGTTAGAATTGAGACTATCCCGAATTCCAGTTGGGTCTTCTTCATCTCTCTCACACACATCAAGATTCTATGCCGAGTTATCAGCTGTGCACCGGTATCCGTCGGGGATGGAGGAGCAAGAAAAATAAAAATAGAATGTTATGATGTAATTAAAAAAAGTACTTTTAAACCAGAAGATAAAAAGTAGTGTTAAACAATACCTTTACTATCATGGGACAGAACCTTGATATGTGTGTGTGCGCGCGCGAAAAAGAGTGAGAGATGAAGAAGATCCAAGTGCATCAACTGGTACTTCGGCATAGAACATTGATGTGTGTGTGTCTCTGAGAGAGAGAGAGAGAGAGAGAGAGATGAACTACCCCAGTTGATGCAGCTGGGTCTTCTTCTTCTTCTTCATCTCTTCTCTCACACGCATACACACACAAACATCAAGATCGGGGAGCGATATCACGCTCGTCTTTTTGCGTTGGTCTTCGGTGTACGCTTGTCCTAGGGAATATTTCAGCCTCCAAAAGACAGCACTACCGCTAAATTTTCGTCCTTCTCTCTGACTTCTCCTGCAACTGCAGTGGATAATATATATCAGAATTGAATGTGTTTTGGCGCAAGTGTAGTAGCTAACGAGTCAAAGACAGTGTGGAGGCTCAGTATGTGTTATGTTGACAAAGTCGAAATCGAAGTCTCGTTCTTCTCACTTTACGCGGAGACATATATTTGGTGTCGAGAAAGATTGAACGTTCTTCCAGCCAAACGCTCATCTTTGACAGTCAAAATTACTCTATTTATTTATGTCTTGGGACTTTTTTGCTTGCCATAAATCTTGTACTGGAATTTACCAATACAAAACGTCCCCCCCGCCCCCTTTTTTTGTGTTCATGGTGATAACTTGGGGGGGTTTTTTTTTTCTTTTACATATTTATCATTGCAATATTGATTGTTATTCTTTTTGGGGTTTTTATTTGTTGATTTGTAATCTGATTCTTTTTCTGCTCTGCTAGTCTACTGAGTGCATCATAAGCAAGCAGAAACCATGTCATCCTACAATCCAGTGGGTCTCAGTTTGTGAGTGCTTTTAATAGTTCCCATACTTAATGGAGATCGGCGCATCTGCAAGAAAGGGAGACCAGAGAATATTATAGCGCAAAGGAATTGCGACATGACCATCACGAGCTTCTGCAGATATCTGCAACTCTCCTTTGTTTATGGATGGATTCCCTCTGCAACCACAGAACAAAGCTGGTTGGTGTCCACGCGTTTCCTTGGCCACACTAACGTGTTCCTCGTTCTTCCTCCTCCTCCTCTCCTCTATATATTGCTTTCTTCCGAAACTGTTGACACAGACATGGACTTGAGAGCTCCGTTCGTGCCCGAAGCCGCCGGAGAGGAGAAGGAAAGCAGAGCGGCGGCGAGGATGCTTCTGGCTCCGGGTGCAAAAGTGGGTCAGCCGATCGATCCTTCGGCTTGGAAGGACGAGGAGAGGATGAAGAAGGAGATAGTGGCTTGGGCGAAGGCGGTGGCCTCCATGGCGATCCGTTCGCTGCAGTGCTCACAGCGGGAGGATCGTTCCACGGCGTAGTCTGGTCATCAAGCTCGCATGGAGATGCCGTCCTTTTTCTTGTGTGCCACTGCGGAGCTCTCCCCACTGTTACCAGTTTTTGCCTGCAGTGGCACATTTTGTTATTCTTGCGTTGGGTATACTTTTTTACTTCAGAAGCACATTACTATATTTTTTTAATCTCCTTTTTTCCTTTTTTTTGTATTAATAGTTGATAGACCCGCTTATCCAAAAATTAATAATTTGGAATAAGTAGTTTTAAGAGTCTTTTTTGGTTTATTTAAAATAATAAAAATTGATTGAGTGGAATATATTTATTGATATTACAAACACATAAACATGACGAAGAGATTCTTTGACACAATTTTATCTCAATCAAGTCAACATATGATTAGCATTCCTCGATCCTAAGAATAACAAAAGTCATGACAATGATAAATTAATAATCGAAAGAATTACTATAAACCATTAAGTGATAATTGATGGAAACAATTTTGTATCATATCAACTCATATGTCATAGAAATCGATACCAAAATAACATGGTAGTACATCTTGATGATTAACAATAATCATCATATTTTATGAAGATAAGAGATCAAAATAATCAAACAATTAACTTAATCTTATTTCGGGCCCACCATTGATGCTTGATACAATTTATGGACATAAATAAATTTAGATGGCATGCATGTAGTTGAAATGATCGATGGTGACATAAACAAGATGTTGGTGTCACATTTGGGTTTGTACAGACGTTTGATGGTATGGTGACCGACACCTATTTGTTCTAAACACCAAAAAGGATATATATAATTCAATATTATTATATCAATAGTATAGATAACTTTCAACATAGACTCACCCTTTTGGTAATACAAAAATATAGATAAGTAAATCTATATGAAATAAAATATTTTTCATCAGGATTCCAAAACTAAAAATTATCGTGTGACACAAGGGAAAAGATTCATTCAACAAAAGACCTTGGATAAGACACTCTCAAATAAGAAATTTAATTTATTCAAATTCTAAAAAATTATTTTAAACGAAATCTAAAACTATATCCGAGTGTTTCAACTCAAGAACATTATAAAAAATAATTTAAAAAAAAATTGATGAATCTAAAACTCAGTGATTCAAAAAATTTCTATTATAGAATCATGCCAATAAATATTAAAAAATCATTACATCAACGTAATCATATTTAGTCCAAATTACATCAACTCAAAAGCCGACAAAGTTATTCAAATAATATAAATCTTCTTTCCTTATGCAAATTTTATGTTAAAAGTCGTTAATGCCCAAGCCTCCCTCTCGTTCTTAGGAAAGATGATCATTGTTAAATTCTAAATTTTAAAAATAAATTGATAAATTATTGGATGGATATATTTTTGAGATAAGTGACATAGAAAATATTTAGATTATACACTCAGACTAATTACGAGGCAAACATCGACCCATACGATTGGTTGATGTGCTTAAGAATAGACATCATAAAAATAATCATAAATTACAAAATCATACACCGTGACAAAGAAAATATATCGAAGGAGTAAATGACATGTCAGGGATAAAACGATATATTGAAAACGATATATTGAAAGTTCAAATGAAAGGTCATAAGATCAAAAGACATGTCAAAAGCTTTGATGTTATGCCCGATGAAATTGTTGAGTCAAGATCGAAGTATTCAATGGTCAACTTGAGTTATTTTTAGGATAAATTAGAGCCCAATCTTACAGCAACCTTTGGGCTTAAGTTTGGGTCAAAATTAGGCTTTTTAGAAGATAAAACATATGACTTAAAGCATGATGATACCTCTAAACCAAGGCGATGACACTTACTAATTCAACCAACAACACAAAAAAGTATTGTCAATCATATTGGTGATATTACCACCTAAAATTCAAAAATTACAATGGTATGACCGTTAGAGTATAATTTTACGACTTCCATTCAAAAGTTATGACAATATTATTATCTGGTATCAACAATGGTAACACTATATTTTAAATTTTTAAAAATTTAAAATTTTAACTCTATTTATTGAAGTTTTTGGGTCTATAAGTATCTCATTTTGACTTATTGATAAAGTATCTATTCTTAAGTTTACAAAGTCTTATAATTTCTCATTTTGAGAATAGATTGAGTCTATAAAAATATATTAATTTTTTTCTAAATTTTAAAAAGAGAATGCTGTAAGAGGTATAGTGCTGGAGTCTCATACATTAAATTACATATATATATATATATATATATATATATATATATATATATATATATATATATATATATATATATATATATATATATATATATATATATATATACCCTCATGATATGATTTGTGATGTTTGTGCTTCCATAAATATAATAAATGAAATGCTTATGTTTTCAGGCTTTAAAGTTAAAATACATATTTTTCAAGATATGTTATTCTTAATGTTCTATGAAATATTAATTGAGCATACATAAATATTAATATCTATTTTAAACATATTTTATAGTAAGAAGAGATGGTCCTTATTAACTAGCAAACTCGAATAAGAGATTAAAATTATGGTAATAAATATGCATATAATGAGCAAAAATAATGATTGAATTTTAATCTAATTTAAATGAATCTCAAGTGAGCTTGACGAAACTTGAGTATTAAATATCATGTATGTGAAAGAAATTATGCTACTTAAGCGTGAAAATAAATAAATTAAATAAAAACATAAATCAAAGAGGAATATTATACTAATTGAAATACATAAGTGAGATTGAGGGGTGAGTTTAGACCAAAATGTTATCTTTGTCAAACCAAATTAGACTTAAAATTGATCCAATCTTATAATTATATTATTCAAAAAATAAAAAAACTAATCTTATAATAATATTATTAAAAAATAAAAAAACTTAAAAGTAAAATAATGAGATTGAACCTTAGATCTGAAGGTAATCTCAACATGACAATCCACGATCCTTTCTTTTAGTTAGTCTCTATGAGAAATCATAAATACTTGAAAACTCAACTCTAAAGACGGTTGAGGTAAGAAAAATAGACAGATAGCCATCTCATAAAAGTTTAACCATAACAATAATTACGAGGCAATCATTGGGATGTACCTATCTGAAACATTGTGTCTGGATCATCTGTTAATTTGAATGAGATGAGTGAAATAAAATATTTAAGATTCAAATTTAGTAAACGAAATAATAAAAATAATATAAAAAATTTATTAAAGAATGAATACAGTACAAAACAAGTAGAAATATTATATCGATAACAATAAAAGATTTTTAAAATTTTGAGATATACGACAGAATATTTTTAAATATGACACCAATGAAATAAATTATGAGATTTGCATTCGACATATTAACAAAGGCTTCTAATACAATTATAACAAGCTAAATCTTCCGTACAAACGACCATATAAAATTTTTAATAAAATTGATAATGTAACCTATAGACTTACCTCGGACATATTAACAAAGGCATCGAATATAACGAATAACCAATAGAGTTGAATACAAATTTGATGTATGAGAAACGAGTTACATAATTTCTTGATAGAAAAGAGAAAAAAAAAACATCATAATAAAAAGATCACTTTAGGTAAAGTACTATAGAGAAATCACAAAATAAAATAAACAACTTGGGAAAAAAAAAATATAAGAGATATATTAGAAACTATACAGGTAAGAAATTTCTAGGATAAAATTTATATTAAGAGACAAGAATTGTAACATTCCAATATAAACAAAAATTATATATATATATATATATATTACCCTCATTTAATGAAATGATTTATAATGTCTATAGTTCATAAGAGGAGATAAATAATTTTCTCATGACTTTTTGATAAAATAACTTTCTTATCAATTCATCTTATTAAAGTTGCACCAAAAATAAAAAAAGAAAAATGTTGTACAACTAATGATCATAAGCAAACTTAGATAGCTAAAGATGGACCTTAAACATCATATATACAAATACTCTACCCATGTGTGTTCTTTGCATCTTGTGCTGTTTTAAAAGCTTTCAGAGCAGAAGTGGTGACGCACTACAACTTCCAGGGCCTCGTGATGCATAAGTTTAGCTCAGGTCAAGATGAAAGATTCTGGAGAATGCACCAACATGGGTTCTGTCTCCTTGTCGTTGCCCGGAGATAACAAAGCATCTGAAAATTTAAGTAAAACACAATTTTTGCCACATCAACAAGAACAAATTGATGAAAGAATATAAAATCTGAATCTTATCTTTCTCTAAGCTTCAAAAGAATAGGTCTTTGTAATCTTCCACACTAGATCATGTGCCTACGGCAAGCTTTTACTTTGATGCCTTCTTCAGGCATGTCATAAACAAGTTCCTCAAGCACATATGTAAAGTAGGTCTGTCGTCTCTCTAGGCAACCTGTTTGATTGCTAAAATGGACTGCCCACCGAAAACCGGATACAAGAGGGTTGGGTATATAATCACCAAAATTACAAGAGGGACAATAGGGAGGCTTGGCCTGGACACCATCCCTACAGAAGTCTCAGGGTCAAACCGGCAGGTTAGGATAAGAAGTTTTACTTTCAATACCACCAAATGCACCAATGTTTACACAGTTGATGCTGCTGAACTAGAACAAGCTTACCCCAAGTCTCCTCGTCCTCAGATTTACAACCTGATATCATTTCACTCCAATTTACATGATAGATAATTAATAATGATACTTTATCAGAACAAATCGAATTAAGAGACTTTGCATAAGTTTCAATTATTTTATTTTTCCCAAATTTGCTGCCAATTGGCAACTTTCCTCAGCTAAAGCACCACAGCATTAAAAAGAATATAAAACACATAGAAGGCAATGTAAATTAATATTAAGTATTTGAATGGTCATAGAACTTCTTATACCTTACATATCAATAATGCTTATAGGGTAGAGTTGCTTCTTTCATGAACTATTAAATGTGTTACTTGAGGAACCAAGTAGTTTCTGCTTTGGGACCTGAACAAGCCTAATGGTCTCTACTGCATTGAAAATTTCATCTCTTTATACTTGTTTTAACTCCACTAGTACAAGCTTGACCCTTCTCTAGCAGTCCACTATCTCAGAATCAGATAATCTAATAGTTAAAGATATTAAGCTTGACAGGAAGTTGCAATACCCATCTTTTGTTTCCTTTCTATATTAGAAAGGAAAGAATACCCTTTTCATTTTCTTCCACTTGCTACATAATTCAATATTACATAAACCTCTCTTACACATCAATACACTATAGCACAAGAAACTGATGTAAGTCACAGGGTAAGGACTAGCCACAAATAATCTGTGAGCCAAAAGATTCCCTGTATTAAATCAAAAATAAGAAATTTCTTTGTTGTTTGGAGATTACAACATGCAAAATAAGGTTAATACAAAGATGAAATCGTATATTCACAGTGGTAGATGGTACGTAATGACATAGATGCTGTGTTTTGCAAATTTATGTAAGAAGGGTGAGAAAATAGAAATATTAACAGAATAAAGCAAGAAATAATATAGAGATGGGAAACATAAAGGTTCAGAGAAAAAGGGACAAAAACAAAGTTTTCCATACCGGCGTACCGAGTTTATCTCGGTACGGTATGGTATGGTATGGTACCCAATACCGAGCGATACATACAGTGCATACCGCTCGGTATATAATAATATAATATGACTATAAATATAATATAATATAAATAATAAAAGGGTGATGTCGACTCGTTCCTTCTCCCTGCGCGACAAGAAGGAATTGCCCACCGGCGAAGAATTATTCGCAGGTGACGGATCGCGTGGGGGAACTGGAGAAGAGCAACGCATGGCGAAACATGTTTCTCCCTCTTCTTCTTTCTCCCTCAATCGATCGCCGACGACTGAAATCGACTGCCGACGATCGATTTCAATGGTACCACCGGGTAGCAGGTGGTCCCTATCCCGGTCAGCTGACGGACCAGTATGTACCACCCGGTACGGGGCCTTACCGACAAAAGGCAAAGAATTTGACAATTTATTTGCACAAGTATACAAAAAACAGCATAGACTTTAAGTCATTTTTGAGAATCTATTGCTAAAAAGCGAAAGACATAACAAGAGAGATGGCTCAGAGTTATGAATGAATGAACAGAAAAATAAGACCAGTGCTACTGACTGGACAAGACCTAATTTGAACTTCGACCCGGTTCAATCCAACTAAGATCCAGACAACTACAGGAAATGACTTCAAGGACTTGCAGGGTCTTGAGGTATGTATGTCCAGTCCATAGACGATGAAACTTCACAAAAAGTCCTATGCGCATGCAGAATGGAAGACTAGCAATTACTTATTTTCCACAACTAAAAAAAAGTCTAACCTGCGAAAGCCTGGCCAAACCCTGGAGGAAAATTGTCACTACTGCATCAGAATTTTCACTTATGCCTAAGAGGCAATCCATCTAATTTAAATTATAAATTTGGACCTTATAGTATTATCTATTATTGAATCTACCTTTAGATGAAACAAATGTAAGAAAATATCAGTGCATTCAATAGTCAATGTTAAAAAACAACAAAGGCAAAACCATCCATGAAAATAAACCTAATAGTGCATTCATCCAAGTGATTATTTAATTAATGATCTTTATCTACAGAGAAAGTGAAAAAAGTTCAAGACATACTCTAAAGAAAGAAAGTATAAAGAGCATACATCATGTCTAACATAAATATCATACAGGCTATTATACTAACTCAATAACTGACATAAAGGAAGCTTTCTTAACGTGGCCAAAAAATTGTTAAATACAAGTTATTTGTAGTAAGGGCCATTTTGGGGTATCAGATTTTTTCACTCATCTGGCGAACAATGGACATCATTTGTGATGATCTAATTATAGCTATCAGCAACCGAAGTAGGGCAAGTCTATTTTAGTCCCAAAATGTTCAAATCCAATTCATCAAAAGATGCTTATAAGAAACTGCCCATTCTCCTATAGTCTCTGATATATGATATCATACATCCAGCCCAACAAATATATCTTCTGGAACGAGTATCACATTTCTTTGTGATTCATATTTTAGAGATAAAATGTTTGGAATCAACAAGAAGCAATAATGTAGCAAAAACAATGTAATCAAAACAAAAGCAAGGAACAAGGAAGTTAAGCACCCAAGGAAGAACTATAGAAGATGCAGATATAAAGATGCAAATACACACCTTTGATGTATTTCACACAGAGATGCTAACGCATCCTTCCACTTCGACGTTCAATCTCATCAAAATCCTCCATTATGCCCTTAAGAAATTCAGAATCAAAACCCTCGATATCCTGCTCTGCTCCTCCAACTCCTTCCTCTTCTTCTTCGTCTGCTTCCAAAATCACACCTTTTTTCTTCACTTCCTCCTCCGCACCCACTTCAACCGCTGGCATGTGCCCCTCGAACAGAGTGATATGCCCAAAAAGCTTATCCTTCCTCGAGAAGCTTGTCCCACACGAGCACCGCCACCGGGGCACTCCGCAATGCTTGAGGTGGCTCCTAAGGTCAGCCACCACCGAGAAGTTCTTCTTATTGCACCGGTGGCAAGAATACATCTTGGGGCAGTGGCTCCTCTTGAAGTGGTTCTTCACGCAAGCCACCGACTTCAGTGGTCGGAACTTCTTGTGCGCCCGGTTCCTGTTGCACCCCGGATGCGGGCAAGAGAACCTAACACTTCTCCCGGGTACCGCCTCCCCGCCATCCGACAGGCGAACTTCCCGGTCCGGCTTCGAGAGGGCTTCCAGGGTCTTGAACCGGTCGCCGTGAGCTCTCATGTGCATCCGGAGGTTAGCGTCACGCTTGAAACCCTTGCCGCAGATCTCGCAGAGGTGGACGTGTTCCGCCAAAAGCTCCGCAGCATCGATCTCCACTATGTCATCGTCCTCCCCGATCACCGTCGCCGGATCCGAGGTCGGCGGCTCGGATCCGTTTTCGAATTGGATGGACGGCGGACTACCAGATCTGGTCTCTGCGAAGCGAGGCGTCACTGAATCTTGAGAGGTGGGACCACCAGCGGCAGCGAAGGAGGGGGAGGGATTAAGCGGTTGGGAGGAGGCGAGGAGAGCGGCGCCGTTGAGGATGATCCCCTGGACGGCCGAGGCGATATGAGAGGACACCATCTGTAGCTGGTCATCTCCGATGACGGTGCGACTGTCTATGGCATCAGAGAGGAAGCGGCGGAGGGAGTCCATCTTCTGGCCGAGGGCGGAGAGGTTAAGGAGGGGTAGGAAGGGGACGTGGCTCGCCAAGGGCGCGCCCCCGGGATCGCAGCCGCCACCGCAAGCGCCGAGGGGCAAGGACAGCTCCTGGCCACGGTTCCGACCGCCGGAGCCATCCATCTTGAGAGGGGAGGACGGAAGCGGTGGAGAGGAAAAGGGCCTCAGCTTTTTTGACGGGGAAGCAGCGCCATGTCGTGTCGACGACCTTTGTAGTCGCGAGAGGTGGATTAGCGGAATCTCCAACCGAGTGAGCGTCTTACCCTCTTTCCTCTACTCGACAAACGTGCGGAGCCCACATCGGAGCCACGCCATTATGGCAGGTAGCTGCATGAGTAGAGTCTGGAGAGGTCCTAAAGAAGCTTCTTTTAGGAAAAGCTCAGATAAACCTGTATTGGCCGAGCCACCAAAAAGAAAAAAAAAACCAATGGGTCAAGGAATGGGTCCCACCGGCGTAAGTTGACACAACAATTAAACCAACGATCCAAGGCTCAGCTGCTGAATCACTTCTTAGTAATATCGATAATAATATTTATAGTTATATATTTCTCATAAACATATGAAACTAATTGTCATGCATGGGATGTCAATTTACATATATATTTATTTCTTTTTTCTTTTTTTGATACGATATCTACTCATAAAAGAACAAAGAAATAGTAGAAGAAAAGAAAGGGGAGGAGCGCACCATATCTCTCAGGATCAACATATCACTTTTGTTTGCACAATTGATAATAATTTTTTAATCAATTAAATTATTTTCTTAATTGTATTAGGTCCAAAAAAAATTAGTTTACTAATATCATCTCAAGATAATGGTGAGGTTCAATTTCTATCATATAAAATTTTATTGAATTATCTTAATACGCCCCCACCAATAAAAAAAATGATATGATAACATTAGACCATTCTCATTAATCATCTAGTTTCACACGTCAAAAATTAATTGGGTTTACAAGAGAATGTTTGAGTTCGATATAGAATATCATTTCCGGTTAAAAAATATTAATCAACATCTTGATACACTTGCAGAAAAGCTGTACACATTTACAACCGAAACAACCATAGTTTTTGTCGCAACAAAAAATTAACATTACTTGAGAATAATTGCACGTTGTCTCTGGAAGACTCACCTCATCCACCTCAAAGAACACAACCATCTCCACAAACCAGTAAACCAACAGTTTGTTTTGATATGATGTCATAAATAATGTTTCTGTCTTGCAACATTGTGATACAAATCTTGAAATGAATTTATGTGAAAGCAACATCACAAGAACACAGCCTATACAGGATTCATAGTGAAGCTCTCACTGTCAGACTAGGGTACATGTACCACAAATAGTAGAAGATGCAATTAACTAGTCTAGTTGTTTTGACTCAAAAACACCCTTAATTAGCATGTGAAGGGAAAAGAGTAAAAGGAGATGAAGCACAGACACCTAATAGCAAACTCTATCATCAGCCAGTCATGCTCCCAGTTCGACTGCTGCTTCATGTTTGGATGGCATACCTCCTTTTTGTCTACACACAATGTATGTAGTGGAAGAATTGCACTCTGTATTCATAGACGTCCAAAAAAACAGAGAAAAATGAGTACAGGAAAAAGTCATACCTTAAGCTCCTGCCACCGGGGGGTACATTTCTAATTTTATTCTTAGAACAAACGGGACAGTGCTTTTCCACCATCCACTGTACACTGCATCCACCCAAACCATCACATCCTCTCACTAGCTCGCTCACCTCACAAAATCCCCAGAGCTTCCGATTGTGTTACATGGAGTAAAAATTGGAAAGAGCTAATACAGGTAGATAGGCCAGAAAGGAAATGTAAGCAAAGTTTTTTCTTTAGCTCTTTCCACCAAGTCTCTCATAGAACAAGATGTACCCATGATCTGTGTTGCCTGAAAACTCCTGAGAGGAACCAAAGAATGTCTGCACAGTTGATTCATCAATCATCTCCACATTTTCGTCATCAAATAACAACCAGTGGTTGTGGCTTTTGACAAGGCTAACATAGTGACCATGGTTGGGACCGCTCCCCACGTGGACCACAACCGCAAATAGAGAGTACTCGGAGTCCGCATCTTCGACCGTGTTAGTAAGTTTCAGCTCCATGGGAAACACCACACGGTATGATAACTTCTTGTACCGACCAAGCTGCTCAATGTATTTGAACCGTTTGAGGTGGATCACAAGAATATGTGGTGGCTTCTTGATCTTCATTCTCTTCTGTGCTTCCTGCAAACTGCACAGTGAAACAGAACGCCATGCTTCAGAAACAGTTAGCCATGGATGATCCAACACAAAGTGGCAAGAAAGATTTTTCAAGGGAAACACGATATGCTAACGCTTTATTCAACATTTTATACAATTGAAGTACCTTCCCGTGACACATAGCACTTACTATTAATCTAGACCTCTATGTCGTTCTTCAAGTTGTTGAACAAGCATTTAGATAATTGCACTCGTGAAGAAAAGTTCAAGCATTCTAGTTAAAAGCAAAAACTTGTTCAGAAACGATGCAACTAGCTAAAACATGTGAGTCTGAATGCACATGGTTATATGAATCTCACAAGCAACGACAAAAAAGAGTTTACTAGGCAACAAGATTATGAAGCACAACAAAGAAATCGGTGAAGCACCTGCAGCACTTATCACAGAAGAACTTGTCCTCAGCATTTAAGGTCTCTGTTGAACTGAAGTTTTTGAGGCAGCTTGTTATAGAACTGTTCTGCTCAATATCAAGGCTCAAGTCAAGAAATGTTTCATCCCGTGCAGTAACAGTTTCACAACGTAAGCATCTTGTTTCATTGGTCAGTATGCCCTGTTGACAAGAAATGTAAGCTTACATTGGTATCAAGAAGCATCACTTATTTAGTGCTATACATGTCACATTGAACAGAAGATGCACAACAAATTAGGGTAATCAATTCACCTGAAAGTTCTTGTGAACCCATGTAACAAGTGGCTCCTTTCGCACACCATTTGCCACAGGATGGCATGGTCCATTGGCAATCTTTTTAGATGGTGACAAGGTTTCTGGGGAACTTTTTGCAGCATCAGACTCTTTTTCCAGAATATCGACAAGCTCATTCAGCAAGAAATTCAAAAACTCATGAGCATCCTAGAGAAGCCAAAAATAACAAGATAAGCTAGCAAAATCACAAAATTAGAAGATGTAGAATAAGAGCTACACGGATGATGAGATACAACTTCAAAGAAGTATTTTACCTACAAATGCCTTTCAGATGATAAAATTTTCCGTCCACAGACTGAAAGAAATCCCACAGAGAAAAGTAACAGAAAAAAAAGGTCTGTCTCAACAAATTGATTAAACAACAGAAACATTTTGCAAAATAACTAGGCTAAAGGATGTATAATCAAATTGCTGCAGTTCATTGACTATTAGTAAGCCTGATTGGAGAAATTTGATGAGAAGAAAAACAAATGGACAATGATCAACAATTCCGCTTGACATCTGCAGTTTACTTTAAAATTTGAAATTCATTTCGAATGAAATTGCATTGACAAAGTGGAAGATAGACCAGAGCAAAACTTTCAATTTCGGTACTGGACCAGTGCCGGTCCATTCCTGTGTACCATATGGCGAAATATGTAGGAACATACCATCATATAGAGAACGGGGAGGAGAAAGAGAGGAGGCAGCAGAGAATGATGCAGTAGAGACAAGGGGACGAGATGGAGAAAGAGAGGAGATGCCAGTAGCAATGGAAGGAGGGGAAGCAACAGAGAAGAAGCCGTGGTGGTGTAAGAAGATGACAAGAGGATAGTACCGATCGGCAGATGCAAGCGACTGCATTAGCATGTGGTGGTGGACATGGGCAGCAGCAGATGCAGGCTACAATGGACACGGAGCGAATAATGCCAGACGAATGGGATTAGGTATTAGGGTTTTTAGTTTATATTTGGGCCTGGATAGGGGAATATGCCCTGCATCGCATATGGCCTGCCTGATATTGGGGGTCCGCACGCTGATTCACGCTCAGAGCAGTACTTACTGGTTGGTGCACATCGAACTGGGTGAAATTGGTCTAGAGTGAAGAATCAGGCATTATCTGCTCTCCATATGTGAAAAATGTTCATGCTGAGGTAGTTGATTGGATGTATAGACCTAATGCAACTGTGATGTCCACATATTGCCTCAATTATTAACAAATTTACCAAGTTAACTTAATTACCTGGTGCATATAACTACGGAAATACTCGTTCTGTTTCTTCACTCTCTGCACAAAGCGCTTTGGAGCAATAACACCAGTTTTTTTCTTTTGGGAGCTAATCTGCACAAAATACCAATCGAGATATAAGTACAACCAATCTCATATGCAAGACTTGCACTAATACATACATGATAAATAGAAATAAGACTCTCACAATGACCAAAATTAGCCTATTCAATAATGAGGCAGATATTATTTGTTTGGCGACAAACATTATCATCACGATCTACATGCAAATTTCATTTGGCAAGGAAAAGGTCAAGTGGCATAGGAACTATTTGAACTTCAGAACAAGTTGTGAAGCTGAAACCTCCAGATACTAGTATCTGATCCAACACATTCCAAGGTCAGGCAAAAAGGTTTTCCTTAGGATCAAAAAGAGCACTTCATAAGACCATCTTCTTCAGTCAACCTTTATGATCATACACCTGCAAAAATTTTCCTATACTTGAAAGAAGTTTATGATACTTAACATGGCAAAAACTCTGCCCATTTAACCAAATTTCTATCTCAAACATGCTTTGGATTTACCCTAAATCTTTATAAAATGGCCATCAAGAAGAAAATTTCCAATTGGCAGGTTGTTAGAACAATGGCAACAAAATCTGTGGGAATAATCTAGAAGAGTGAAATTCTTTTAAAATTACAGAAGAATAAAGAATCATACTGTTCAGACTTAATTAATTCTATGTCTTATCTATGTTCTCATGGCAGATCTCCTATTTACTGGGTCAATGAAAACATTAGTTTCTACATTCTTTAATAAACATTAAAAAGCTCCAGTATATATGCTGAACTCATAGATCTCACATGCTTTTAGGTTTATTCAACTACTTGATAAATATCAGAGGCAAAAGACCTAATAGATATAAACATTTGATACCTCGTAAGTTCATTAAGTTATTTTGAACACCTTTAGTAAGGTACATTACTCTAACTTTGTATGGAACTTCATCAATACCAAAATAAGATTTATATGAAGTGAAGATATACAGTACAGTCAACCAGAGTAAAGACAAAATTCTACATTAGCAAATAGTCAATGATTTATCTAGAAAATCCTATATCTGCAGAAAAATGGGAGAACTCACACATTTTGTAGTATAGTATGATAAAATAATTTTCAATAACTACAAGTAGAACAGCATAATTGTGCTATTCAACTAAAATATTAGCAAAAGGATGATCCAATAGTAAAACTAATAGTAACAAAAGGATGATCCAATCAAGGTTGTTAAACTCATGATTTGGGCCATAGCATGGAGCAACCTTACAGCCCACATCTTACTTCTCACATCATCTTGTGGTATAGTATGATACAATATTTTTAAATCATTTAATCCCTTTTATTGTTTCATTCTTTCCTCTTTTTTCCAATTCTCTTCTTCCTATACTGTGGTGCATGTTTATCTTGTGCTCTTATTGGAGCCATTGTAAAAGTTTATCTTCTGTAGCTTATGTAAAAGTTTACTACAGTACTCCATTGTAAAAGTTATATCTTTCCCTTGTCACATGAAATGACCAATGTAAAAGTTTATTGTAGTATTCTTTGAATACATATGCAGTCATTCTAGTATCTCAACTCATGCATGATTCTTTGTGACTCCTTATGAAGAAAAAAAGGATACTAAATCTATCTTAAAGTTTCTTTGTGAATTACGTACTGTGCAAACAACTGAACTACATCCTTTGTTATTAAGTTTTATTTTATTTTTTATTAAAAAAATCTTTCAATTACTTTCAATTGTTTTGTGAAAACGTCTAAGAAAAAATATATTAAAAATCAATCAAATACTGGATAGCAGTATGATATAAAATTTACAAACAATCCGAGGAAAATAAAATGCAAGCTTTGACGAATGATGGTATCCATAGTTTTAAAAATAATCCAGCATGTAAAGCATAAAGAGTGTCCGATGATGTCAGGAAACAAATAATACAACTGTTAAAAATTATGACACAAAAAACAAAAATTCATGAAATTGAGGAGGATGAAGGATAAGATAAATTATTTCAAAAAGAAAAGAAAAGAATATTATGGACATAAAAATGGCTAGTTCTCATCTGAACAACACTCAAACAACTATTATTCAATTGTTTAAGAGATATTTGATAGATGAGACATGTCAACATAACCTTCACTAGTTCTCATCCAAATTATTTTCAAATTGTATACTATACTCCTATCCCATATCTCACTGATTTTTATTTGTATTTTTTTCTCTTAAAACCAAACATTTTAACAAAGCAATCAAAGATAAGGGACAACCAACTTAAAGATTTTTTGATATAATAAATCTAATAATTAATCGTAAAGTAAACAGTTTTCATTCAAACAATATGCAGTTCAGAAGAAGATTTTTAAGAAGATATATTTTTTTATAGAAATACACTTGGATTATTAATAATGAATCATGACAGAGCACGACAGTAGACTTTTAAATTGATCATATCATGAAACAAAGGAAAAGATAAACATGCCACTATAGCACTATATTAAACTTTTACATTGGCTATCTCATGAAACAAAGGGAAGAACAAAATAGTAGACAGGAAAAGAGGAGACATGGGAAGACAAGACAGTGGACGACAAGACAGTGGAGGACAAGACAGTGGAGGACAAGACAGAACAGGAAGGGGAAAGGAGTATACATGAAAGGAGATGGTAGGAGAAGGGACAAGAAGAAAGGAGAGAAGGGAAGGAGAGCGGAGGAGAGGAGAGGAGAGGAGAGATGAAAACAATACCTATGGACTGTGGGAGGCGAAGTGATGGACAGTGGCACCTCAAACAGCCAACAAGGTTGGCAGCAGCACGAGACCCTCCTGTGGCTAACAGCAACAACAATCAATTAGGGTCTTGTCTCATCACTCATATGTCACCCGCGGCCTCGCACATCACCTCATCTTTGACCATTTGTTTTTTTTTCTTTTATATAAAGCCCATCGAGTTGAATTGATAAACTCAATTCAACTCATCCAAGTTGATCATCTCTCCAAGTCAACTCGTGAGTCGGGCTGATTCCAACACTTTTACATTTCAGCAACCGGCCAGACTCGACATGCCTGACACGGGCTGGTGTAAGATCAAACGATTTTGTCGCCCAGACGAAGATCACAAGGTTCACAACCTTGCCTGGTAACCTAAATAACATAGCAACAACCATATCTTGGAACCTAGATTCGCCTCCATAGAACTAATAGTTGTGTTGAAAAAGAATGGATGTATGACATGATTAATGTTAATATCAAGAAAAAGCAGATTTTACAAGTTATAAGTTCAATGTTAAACATCTAATGGATATTACTTTAGGCATATAAGTCACATATTATGCTAGGAAAAGCAAAAACTTATTAACAAATTTAGTAAAAAAAATTGAAGACAAGAATATTGTTAGCCTGTGAAACTCTAATCAAAGGATACTGTAATTTTGGCATGATATTCACGGCTTGTTGAAAAAAAGATTGTTTACCTGAGTAAATAGGTCTGCCAAACATGTTAGAAGGTTTTCTTCAACATCCCCCAGATTCTTGTTATTTGCATAATAGTCCAGTAACTGCTCCCGGAAAGGAATACAAAAATATAGTGCCTGCATATGGCATAATTAAGAAGCAAAATAAATCATAGTTAAGACAAACAGAACAAAAATAATACATATTTAATTTTGGCATTGCATAAGACAAAACATACATTTCCATCCAACAATGTTCATTTCAGTAAAAGCTCACGCCCAAATTCTTCAAACCAAATGTACAGCATGAGGTGATGATGGTAAAAATAGCTATGCTAGAAGTTAACTTTAACAAAATTTAGAAGGAAATGTCTAAGGGAGAAAATTCTTTACCAAATATAACATTTATCTCTTAAAGTAACATATCAATCTTCTTTTATGTTAAGCTGAAATGACCAGTTTGTATTAATGCTATCTATGAACATCCTAAAAGTCAAAATAATTGAAGAAATTTTGCTTTTTACGTAACTCAATGGTAGCAAAAGATCGATATAGCTGACCCCAAAATATGGTTGTGGTGGTGTACGAATTGTTAGTGCATCCAAAACTAGAAATGAAGTAAAAAACTTTCGACATAGTCATCCAGGAATCCTGAGTTATTTAGCTATCAATCAATTAATTTATTAAGAAGAGTAAAGATGAAACTTCAGAGTCTATGTTCTCAAAATAGAATATATATGAAACAGGATGTTGAAAAAGTTAGTAAAACAGAGATGAGAATGCTAACAAGTGTATCAAATTTTACGGAAAATAAAGAGAATAACTGCATTTGCAAAATAATTTAGGTATAGTACTAATAAAGCATAATATACTACAAAATCATCAAAGGAGCCAATACTAATAAAAAACATCTTGATATACCTCCAGCAAGGAAAGGTGAGAAACATAAAATAATGCTCTAAGAAAGGAAAAGAAAGACCAATTAATGAAAAACAATAAGAATAACTATAGTATACCTAAGTTCAACATCTAAGTACAACCAAAGAGTGTCCATATATTATATCCTGGATATTTTGGGCTATGGATTGTTTATAATGATATACCATTGTGTCCCAAGCTTTATCACCATTTTTACTAATAGAAGGTAAATATCAAAGTGCATTTTTGCAGCTGACCACAGATCACTTTTAATAGCTCTCTCAAGTCTCATCCTTAAATAATCACTTTGGCACCAAAACTTAAAAGGTGAGGTCCTTTGGACCTTACACTTGAAACCAATCTCAGTCTGATTGTGAAATGTGATAGCACTAGATTCCACTAAATCTTTCTCTCCTGAAATAAAAGTCACATCTCAGATTTAAAAAACTAAATAAATCATCATTTCATTATTCATAATTTATAGAAGACCCTTTTCTTATCTTTGAATTCAAATCCCTATCTTTCCAATACTAAATATTTTTTAATTGAAAAAAGAACAGTGTCTTCTTAGTAGGGCCATATGTGACCAAAAAATCTTCTCCATCCAAGTATCAGATCTATTACAAAATAATAGGTTACTCTAAAAACAAATATAGGATAAAAATACATCAGCAACCACACATACTGGTAAGAACTCCGAAAAATCATAAAAATAATCTTCAATACTCATGAAACATCTGATTCAATCAACTAATGAGCTCAAACCAATAAAGGATGAGAAAATCGGATTATATCGCATAGTGCTAGCCTAGATCGAACCAACCCACCTAAGCATTAGACGAGTCACTTGCGACGCACATGCCTATCCCAAGTAATAGGTTGGGTTAAGGTACAACGAGCTAGATAGAGGGGCGATGACATGTCTATCGTCGATCGCATAGCTAAGCGAGCCTAGCTTCTAAACCTCACTAACGGGTTGGGCAGAGCCTTGCCACTGAATCGGGACATGCTTGGCCACATAAGCTAAGTCGTGCTTGGTCATATGGGTTGCGTCATACCTGGCTACATGAGCTCGGTCATGCCTGACCATATGGGTTGGCTGGGTGATGTCAAGCCACATGGGTGGGGTTGTACATGACCACAAGGGCTGAGATGTGCCTACTCACATGGGCAGGATTATAATTGGCCATATGAGTTACGATATGTCGGGCCACATGGCCTAGGTCGTACCTGGACACATGGGTTGGTTTGACCAATAAACCTAACTCAGGTTAGATTCCAATTTGACCTCTTATATTAAATTAGATTTTAATATTTTTAGAAGTATTTTTAAAATATTATAAAATAACAATT
This sequence comes from Ensete glaucum, assembly GCA_021527575.1. Lineage (NCBI taxonomy): Eukaryota > Viridiplantae > Streptophyta > Magnoliopsida > Zingiberales > Musaceae > Ensete > Ensete glaucum. The sequence goes on along the minus strand of CM038558.1, from coordinate 1,086,533 downwards.
AACCTCATATCTATTCTTTTTCATGAAATAACTAATTTAAATTCATGATTCCAAATTTAAAATTAATTAAATCATATAAATTTACACATAATTCCTCGAAAACTCGAAACCTAAATATGTTTAATTAAATGAATTAGAACTATTATTAATATTAAATTAACTACTTATCATAAATATGCCTACCCACTATCAAGTCTAGTGTTGTAGCTATTCTCATGCAGGACCATTGTATTTTACTTTTCTCTTGACTAATGTTTATTATTTTAGGGTGGCTTTTGCAAATGTCATGAGTTGCAAAATGGCAATGTCTTTGATGATTACACATTATCTATCAAGATTGCCAAATTAAAAAAAAAGAAGTGAGACAAAAAAGGAAGGATATAAATCTTAGACTTGATGAATGATAAGAACTAGAAAAGCCTACAAAAACAGTTATTGTAGTGAAGAACCAATTAAGCAGAGAGACTACCAAAAAAAATATCTTATTAAGAAAGATTATTTGTCAAAACAAATATGGAAAACAATGTTCTTGGGAGAAGAAAGATAAAATGATTAATATATCATGATTTGTGGGATGTAACTCCTTTTATTGTGTTCTTTCTTAATTTTGTAATTCTTTTTTTATGTACTTCAAAACTAATAAAAGGTGAAAATGAATTGTGCTTCAGAACATTGATTTGTTAATGAAGGAATAGTTTTCTTTTCCCCCACTCTATAGGTCGCAATCTTTCCATCATCCATGTCTGAGATGAGTGGAGATATTAGACATTCATCCTAAAGAGTTAATCCTTTAGTTAAAGTATGGTAATTATTTTTTTTCTTTTCTATTATCTCTTCTATTTTTCATCATTATCTTTCATGATTATAATGTTTTGCTTCTTCTCTCTTTCTCCTCCTTTATTCTCAAGTAGAAAATCTCTGCTCATTATGAACTTGTCCGATATCATATTCCTTTCATCTGATGTCTGTGCATTTGCACTCCAGGATCTTCATCCTTTGATAAAGTCAATTCTGAGTTGATGATCAGACAACAAACCTACACCTTGGTTTCTGTGCAATCACAAGAAGGGCACAAAACAAAAAAGAAACAACAACTAATGTCACAATATAGTTTTATGGTCCAATCAGATTCCTACAGAATGCTATAATAAGAAAAAAAATTGAACCCCTAACCATTTTTGTTGGATACCCTCTCAATCTCTATCTTACTAGTATAGATGTTCTTTTTAGAGTGTCAAGTAAATTATGGATGATCTCCTAACAAACATGGGAAAATAATTTCAAGAATAAGATCATGTAATAAAGAATGGATTGAAGACAGTATGAGAGCACTACTACCCTTATGAACAAAATTGCAGTGACACTAACAAGCAAACCATAATTGATAATGAACTACTTATACTTATTATAATGGTCTATTGCATTTGAACAATTGTCCAGATCAAGGATTGCAATACCAATGGGTACTGCTCGTACTGGGCGGTCCGCCAGCAGACTGCTACACGGACTGCGCACTACCAGTACCGCCAATTAGGGTTGTTTCCGCCCTATTACCACTCGAAATCGAACAATAACGATCAATTTTGACCATCTCCGGCTGTTGTCATGCGGTAACGGTCGATTTCGACTGTCACCCACTGATTTCGGGCGATATCAGCCGACAGACAAAGAAGAAGAAGAAGAGGGAGACGGAAGGGGAGAACCTGGAGTCTGGCGTTGCTCTCCCGTCTCCCAATCCCAATCCGTCGTCGAGGCTTCGCGAAATCTCCCCACGAGGGGAGAAGGAACGAGGCGACGTCGACCCCTTTTTTTATATTTTTAATTATAGATATATATATGTACCGAATGATACACTTAGGTGTACCGCTCGGTACCGGTGTACCATACCATACCGTACCGAGCTCAGCTCAATACGTTGGTATGGTATGGTTTGATGGACCTTGGTCCAAATACTATAGTTAATTGAACAATAGCACATTAATGATCAAGATGTGTATCCCAAAGATCCCAATGTTTCAGCCAATGGTCAGGCAGCTCTTCAAATATACTGAACACTAAATTTTAACTACTGAACACTAAAGAGTATCATCAGTGTTTAGACAGCCTCGTTATTACTATCAGTGAGAATTGAAGGGCTTCATTATACACACACCAAAAGGAAAGACAAGAAATTAAAAAATCTAGTTTGTCTATAGTAAATGCAAAGACAAAGCAGAACTATAATGGAAATATGAGACATTAATTAGATTGAGAGTGTGACTAATAGATTTAGAAACACATAAGTGTATTAAAAATAACCAACATATTTAGGACGCTTACTTCGGACCAAAACTAAGTTCTTAAACATTATACGGTGTAAGTAATGAGCTAGAAAAGAGGAAATACAGATCATCTTTTTCTCAACCGAGAGTACTTATATGGAAGCACCCTATATCAGTGTTAACAAATGAATACATCTTCCATATCAGACAAGAACATTGAATTAATAATCATAACTAAAAGATCCGGTAAGAAGAAAAGAAACAAACCTTCCTTCAAAGAATTCATCTCTAATTTCACAGAACTACAAGCTACCCAGATTCAGATCGAGCTCTTGGTTCGATCAACAAAGAAGATGTAGAGGCAATAACCTGCAAGACGCTGTTGCAGTAGCAGGTGTTGCCGAAGTTCTCAAGGCCGAAGTAGCGCTCGCCTTCAGGGAACTGGTCGCCGAGGGCCTTCTCAAGCTTGGAGCCCGCGGCCCCCATGACTGTCCACTTGTCCCACCAGCCGCCGGCGACCCCGGTGAGGTACCGGAACCCTAGACCAAGACCGGAACGCGACCTCTCCGGCCCCCTCTCGGCCGCCGTTCCGCTCGCCTCCGTTGACGAAGGGGTCTCCACCGTGAGAAATCGCGAGTAGGATCGAGCTTCTAGGGTTTGAGGCACGGTCCCTGATGGCGAGGGGAGGGCGAAGCGAATTCCCGCGGCTCCCGTTCGTTCGCCGAATTGGCGAGAGAGTGTAGGAGAACAAATGATCGAGGGTGGAATAGCGAAAGCAACAAGGCTAAACCAGCGAGCGAGCGAGCGATCGATCTGAAGGTTTCTTTATTTTGTTTTCCTTTTTCTTTCTGATGTTGTTTCGTCGTCTTATTGTTGTTCGAGAGGAAGACTCTTCCTGTCTTCTCGTCGTCGACCCGGCTACCGGCTTTCTCATTGGAGCCTTCTGTAGAACCCACACATTTAGCCCTATTAGAGATAAAGGTGCGCCCAAGGATACGTAGGAAAACGGAGGTTTGCATTTATTTGCCCACTCCACACGTGCATAGCGTTTACTTCATATTTTCCCGTCAAACCATGCGAGAAAGCACGGCTGGATTTCTATTCTTCCGTGTGTAAGAAGAAACTAATCAACTATTATGCGCTTCAACATGCTATTAAACATGAGTAGATTTCTGGTAGTAAGGGAAAACCAATACAATTTATTATGTTAGATTTTCCCATATTACTCGATTTTGTATTATCAATGAGGGAGTATACAGTTCAGTTTGTGTGTGTAAGATCATTCGAACTAAAACGAGATATTTGGGATAGCTTGGTCAGGATATCGGGCTTCGCTCGGTTGTAGCTCTTCAGGTCCATAAGCTCATGGATCTGACTCTGATCCCCGATTAGATCTTGCAAAACTCTCGTCGATGTGGTGTGTGTCCGACGTGACCCTTCTGATGGCTAAGTTAGCACTCCGGGTATGAAAATTAGAAGTCGATGTGCTTAAAAGGTTATGAGAGTTCCAAATATAAGTTATCATAAAATACCCCTTCTTGTGGGCTAAGTGAGGGTGTTTATACCTGTGGGGCAAAGGAAGATCGTACCGAGGTATTTAATGGATGTGGCGCCTTCGGTTAACTTGCGGGTATGGCTCCGCATGGGTCGTTACATTCGTCGTTTCACGGGGCCTTATTTAACGAGATCGTCAATTGTCAATATGACCTACTAAGCAGGCGACGTTGTGTGAAGGGCCGCCTGCACTTGTCGAGGATGCTATCGACGTGGCCCGAGTGTCCTAGAGTGTCGACGTTATTGTCGGACTGACGTGGCCAGATTGACAGATCGAGCCGATGTGATTCTAAGACCGACGTAGTCTGGTTGGACCAAGCCGATAGACTTAATATTTATCCATCACCCCCCTCTTCTATTTTCTTCGATACTTTTCCTTCTTTTTTTTTTGTGTATTTTTTATGATCTTCGCCCAAATTTTCTTAGTCTTTTTCTCGCGTATCATTTTAGAAAACATCGGATCAAAGCTTCCCATTTACTGAGTTACTCATCAAAATAGGTATAAATGATCCTTCTATTAACAGAATTTTTTGTTTCGCCTATCCTACTTTAATTAGATTTTAAGTGATTTGAGTGTCCCATTACAAAAGAAATTGATGTCACACCTCCTTATCCAAATGGGAACCAAAAAGTGGGATATCCAAAGTATATGATTGGAATCCAAGTAGGAAACAAATCGCATTTTTGTGTGTATATTCCAACGGTTTCCATCTCTTCTATTTTTCATATTCTTCTCTTATCCAATGCGATCTATCTCATCAAATAAATTTACATATATATGATATATATTTACATACAACGTTGTTCTTTATTACACGTACATGGTTTTCCTCTTACCATATTTACCATAGGGGATTACAAAACAGAAAGAATGGTGATTTTGTAATGAACTCTATGCTTAGAATTATAAAAAATTTTATTCTAAAAAATAAATTGATGATTTAAAATTTCTGTCAAGATATCCAAGCTTGATAGTGTAATATTGCATAAGCAATAAGTTTCATATTTAAGTCAACATATGAGTATCATGTACATTATTTGATGTGATAAAAAATAATTTTTAATTAAAAAATGATCATTTCGGGAAAAGAAAAAAAAAACTCCTCCAAAAGAATAAGTTAGCCTCCCAACATTTATTTTGTGCTGCATAAAAAGAAGTCCAATTACTAATGAATTTTTCATATGGTCAAATTGATCTTGCAAGATTGTGTTGGCTTCTTCAGTGCCCCTCAAGCTGGTGAGTGGAAGTTAGTGAACTTATTTGGATATGGATTTAGTAAAACATTTACAATTTACAATGAAGAGAGAATGATTTTTGTGATAAGAGCATGACAAAATGATAATTGTTACTTGAATTTTGTGTCATGGATGAGAAATCAGCATGACACGGTTCAGCCCACGTATGCAAGAACATTTAAGCTAGATTATAAGACTTTGGACAGTCCGGTCAGGATGTTGGGCTTCGCTCAATTGTAATTATTCAGGTCGAGAAGTTGATGGGACTGGCTCTGATCATCGGTCAAGTCTTGCAAGAAGATCCTCGTTGGGATGGTGTGTGCCCGACGTGATCCATCCGATAGCTAAATTAGCTCTCAAAGTATGGAAACTAGAAATCGAGGTGCTTAGAAGGTCGAAAGAGTTCCGATGAAAAGTTTTCGAAAAAATGTCCCCTCACTATGAGCTACAGTGAGGATACTTATACCTACGTAAAGGAGGAATGTCATACCAAAATATTTAATAGGAGAGATAATCAACCTAAGCTATATCACAAAAGCCAGTAAGAGTAAGAAAACTTACTTTATGATAAGGTAGTCTAATTTGATTCTACAAGATTACAAAAATAATAATCCGAATGGTTGTTGCTTTAATCAAATATTTTTTTTGTATAATCAACACCAAAAACTAGTGTAAACCACTTCTAAACTATCGCTTAATTTTTTAACCACCTTCTTTATATTTGATTCGGAAGACCTATTTTGAACCATCAACTTTTGGTTGTTGAGGATGAGGCACAATACTCCATGTCTTATGGTCATGAAGAGCAACTAATTGTTCCTCCATTGCTGCTTTCCAATGTGAAATTTTAGAGCCGTTGTTTAAGTCTTTAGTAGTTCTTGTGTTATATATATATATATATATATATAGTCTTGAATAGCTGTGAGAGCATCAAATGAAGAAGATTTAAGAGTATGTTTGATGTGTATTGGTGGAGTCACCTTGGTTGATGGTAGTCGTTGCACCAAGATAAGTGAGTCAACACTATTTATTGCCTTCTAAATCTGAAGTCTTTCGATCATTTTGAGGAGAATTGATCTTGTGCATTTTCCTCAAATTCTCTACTAGTCTTTTGTTCATCCTATTGTTGATGAGCATTTTGTTCTTCTTCTAAAACACTTTCAACAATAATTAAGTATTTGAGGTGGTGTTTCTGTGACTTCATTCCATGGACATGAAATATCTTTCGACTTAGACAACAATTTTTCTTGATCTAAGAATGGTAATTAATATGAATTACTGCAAATCATTATTGGAGGTTTGCTTATTAGAATAATAAAATTTTATTTCATCCAAAATCACATGCCTACATATATATATATACCATATTCCTAATATAACTAGGACTATATTCAAGAAAAATACAAGAAGAAGTTTTTCTTGAAAAAAATATTTTGTCTTTGGTGCTTTAAATAAGGAAAACATCTAGTGTTTCCATTTTAATAGAAGAGGGAGGTAGTTGATTTATCAACTTTTAAGTCATTATGATATGTAGATACTTTCTTCTTATAATTCTATTTTTCTATAGTATACTTGGACAAAATAATCTATTTTACTATAGCATATTTGGACATAATAATTATTGAGTTAGTTATTCCACACTGAGCAAAATGGTTAGTAAAGACATTGAGGTAAAATTCTCCTCTACCACCATCACTTTGTAGAAGACATTGAGTTATCAAATTAATTTTCTATTAATATTTAAAATCTCAGGAAATAGTCATTAAAAAAAAATCAGAATTTTACTTTTGAGTATAAAACCATATGTATCTAGCACAATCATCAATAAAAATAAGTCATATTGGATTTCTCTAAAGAAAATTGACATATTTTATTAAAATCGTAAAAATGGAATTTGCAACTCTTTCTTAGTTGACAATTAGCACAAATAGGGTGTCGATTAATCTAACTAAAAATATCAGGAACCTATAAATATTTCGAAAGAAGGTGTCTTATTCGTTGGTGCCATAAATCTCAAGAGGCTTTTTTGAATTTTTAATGGTCGATCAAGCCTTTATTTGTGTAAAATTATCCTCGACAGAATTGTTAGTATCAAACTCAAAAATGTATGCATTATCATTTGTAAGTTGACTAATAGAAATTAATTGTTTTTAGTTTGGGAACAATTAATAATATTTCTTAATTTCAAATTACCATAACAAGTTTTTTTTTTTAAGAAAGCAAGCTTACGTAGGTCAATGGTTATATGTGCTGTAGCTCTAGAATTTGTATAAAATTTGATTTTATTTTTTTTTTGTGTCTAAATTTGGTCGTTGCACCTTTGTAGCATTATCTCCAAAGCTCCTTTGGTGATTATTTTGAGAGTTGGCATTGCCGAATTTATTATTTGGAACCCAAACTCTTGAATTAAATCATCCTCTTCTATCATTTCTCTCACGCTCTCTTTGACTCCTGAAAGCTTAAGAATGATAAAAAAAAAAAAGTCTTTTCTCCACCACTTCATTTTGTACTACTAGCATTTGTTCATGACTTTGTAGAGAGAATGAATTGATTAAAAGAAGGATATTAAAGTTTTGAAAGCATTGCTACCCAAAAATGCTTAGGTCATCGAGATAATTGAAAGACCTCGATTTCACAAATTGGCTTGTCGATGACAAACAATATTATCATAAATTATTTTAATTTTTTTATATATTCATCAATGGATAAACATCCTTTCTTATTTATTTTTTTTCAATTGTATTAGGAAGCAATTGATCCTATAGATTTATCCATATTTGATTTGTCATCTTTATCAGCATTATCCTTCGTTGTTTCTTCTGTTGATTTTTTTTTTTTTTTTTGTAAGATGATTGCTTATCCTAAGACTTCGAATCAAAGGTAAAGCCTATGACTTGGATTCATCATGATAAGTTTCCTACAACAGATGAAAGTATAGCAGTAGGAACAATAAAGATAAGACAAGGAAATGAAAAATAAATTTTTTTTATTGTTACTCCTTTTTTCTACATTGCCACAAGATGCTGTAAGAATTAACAGTTTCTAACGTTAAGAAATTACTATATTTAAGTAATATGGACAAAAGAGAAAATAATTCCTCCAATCATGATAATAATCATGTTAAAAATTTCAATTATTAATGATTTTTCCACCTCTTATATTAACATGATTAGTCCTTAAGAGTGTTGAAATGATGGAGTAACGTTGATATAAAAAACTAATATCTTCGTCAAAATCATATTGATGTTAGATATTAATATTAAAAGCTGATTTATTTTTGTATCCGTATGAAAAAAACAGATGTGTAGATTAGAAAAATTATCGTTTCACATACAGATAAATAAAAAAACAATATTTTTATAAAAAATCAACTATTGACTTGTCCTTATTCATTCTTACTTGGGGGCAGCATTTTTTTTTTTTATCACTTGAATGAAAATATCCTCATATTTTTATTTAAATATTTTTTTTTATTTTAAATACAAGAACTGTTTCTTTTCGGATGAACCAATCCAGATTCAACAAATTAATAATACTTAATTAATTTACACTCAAAGTTGAACTAAGTTGACCATGGAACCTATTAAGTAAATAATTAATTGTCATAAAATTCTAAATAAATAAAAGAATAATACTAATAATTTTAAAAATCATATTTTAGCGGTTGTATGAAAGTTAGAGTTGGTTGAGTAAAACTTGAAATTAAATTAAACAACACTCAATCGTAGTAATAGTTCAAAAAAATTCTAAATTTTGATAACTAATAATCATAATTTTTTTAAAAATAGAAAATATTAATATTTTAAAAATCATGTCTAATTGTTTTATGAAATTTTAAATGGGAAGTTGACAATTACACTTTAAATCAAAATAAATTACAGTAGATCAAAGAATCTATCTAAAAATATATTTAATTTACTTTATATTTTTATTATTATGAAGTTGTCCGATGATATATTTGGGCCAAATCGGATAGATTTTTGCGGCTTTTCCCCGTAAAATTTTTGGGCCAAATAGGGAGTGTACAGTATATGTAACGTTACATTCTATTTTAATATATGGGCCGAATCCGATCGAGCGAGCCACCCGAGTCACCGATACCCCATGGCGGAGAGGTCCAAGAAGCGACCGCTGCCCCCAGGCGAAATCGACTCGCCGCCGCCGGAGTACGCTCCTGCCTTCCTTTTTCTATCCCAAACATCTCCTAGTATCTTGCGCGAACTGTAGGGTTCCTCGATTGATTCCGATGTGGGGGTGATGGCAGGCAGAGGCGGGTTAGGTTTCCCAAGGGTAAGAAGGCGAAGAGGGGCAGCGAAGACCTCCCCTTCCATGGGGACGGCGGAGACGACAGCTGGATGGACCCGCAGCTCGCTGCCAAGGAGCGCGCCAAGCGTCGCAACCAGACGCGGGAGAACGAGGTCTTAGGTGACCAAGTGGACGTCTTCTCGGGCGAAATCCAGTACGAGGTGCTGCTATCTTTCCTCGTCACTTACATCTATGAAATAAAAGCTGTAGAAGCTTAGTGTCTTTTGGCAAAAATATGTTTACTCTCATATCTGATACATGCTTCAGGAAAGAGCATGTATTTGTTGTGCAGCATTTTTCATCACATTTATGGAAATTAGGCTGTCTGAAAATGTGTCTTGTTGTTTCCTGTCAATCCATAGGCCCTGGGAGAGATTTGGATATTGATTGCTGTCATTTTTGATGTGGATGCTGCTTCCATCACATTTAGTATTTTTGCTAATAAGTTCACTTTGTGGAGGGGCATACTAAGTATTATTATACACTTAGGCTGCAAAGGATGGGTTTTTGCGGGTCTTAATTATGCATTTAAATCGGTTCAGGGTTCAATTGATCAGGGTTAATTACACTAATTTGACTGTGGTTGCTAAAGGATGACCTTTTTGGTTAGCAAAATTTATATGATTTATTCTTTTCCAAATTATTAGCGTTCAAATTCTTTAATTGTGTTAATCTAATCACCTCAACTTTGAGCTTTTGACTTTTCAAAACAAAAACAATCAACTATTCTTTTATGTTTTGTTGATACAGATGGTTCGCTAGTCGGTCAAAAAAAATGTTCCTGATGTCTATCTACATTTCATACTAAGTACTTTACTTGTATTACTATAATATTCAACAAATATGGCTATGCTTGAGATGCTTAAAAATTGTGCAAGTGAATTTATATGTTCTCTTACTTTGGTTTGGAGTATTCATAATCATAAGTTTTGTCTTTAACCAATGGAGTAGTATGTCGGCATGCATCAAGGTACCAAGAGGGGAGGGGCGAGGAGAAGAGAGGGGGAAGAGGAGGAAGAGATGGAGAAGGGGAAGAGGAGAGGAGGGAGGAGCACCAGATGGGGCAGGGTGTGGCTGGCAGTGTGATTGCGGGTGGGCAATGACATGCTTTTGCACTTCTCCTTTGTCCACCCACAATGTCCATTCAAGATTATTCAGAATTCTAGTCGAACTCAATATGGGAAGCCTTTTGTATTAGTTAATACTTGTTGAAGATACATTTGGTAATGCTTGTTGTTTTGATATACACTTGTATTTTGTTACTTCTCTAAGAATTCTCAACTAAGAATTTCACTTGTTTTGTGCTGCTTAGTATGTTTTGTTTCCTTAAGATGTTAGCACCAGATACTCAAACTACCATTGTTCTATTTTGTCTGTATTTCTGGTTCACATTATATTCAGCATTTTTCTCAGACTGAAGCATTTGAGACTATTGCTTGTGTCAACTATGATCTGTTTAATTTTTTCGCTTTAGTGTCATTTTTCATCATATATGTATATTGTTTTATTCCTCATCAACATTATTTGATAGTTATCACTACTAATTTTATACACAGACAACTAATAGCTAATGGTGATTATGTGGCAGGATAATGCCAACTTTGAGGATGACGGGATTCCAATAGAACCATTTAATTTGAAGCAAGAGAGAGAAGAAGGTTACTTTGATGCAAATGGAAATTTTGTTGAATATGCTAGACAAAATGAAATTAAGGTGTTCCCCCTACTTTTCCTCTTCTTTTTCTCTTCCCCTTCCATCTATTCTTTCCCATCCTTTCTCTTATTCTCCCTCTTTTCTCCCGCCACTTCTATTACCATACACACACATATATGTATGTATGTATATGTATACTTGTGCAATGTGAGATGTACGCTTGACATGTATTTCCGGTCGATCCAGGATGCATGGCTAGATAATGTTGAAGTTGATACAAGGTTTGTGAAAAAGTTTCAGCCAAAAGTTACTGCAGAGGAGGTATATGAGGATCTTTCTTCAGATGATATAGGAAAAATAAAAAGAAGAATAGCTGATGCTCTTCAACCAGGAGAAACGGTAACTTTAAGACTTATGAATTTTTTTTTGTTGACTTTGTTCTTTTGCAGTTTATTTTGGTGAATGATTGCTGAACACGTCTAGTGCTTGTCTTATCAAGTCTTAATTTGTATTCAACTTGCATATTGGATTTGTCTCGGTTGAACACTTTCGGTACCAAGCTACAGAAGCACTGAACTCATTTTGTGAGGCTTTGTAATAGTTGTTACAACTGGTTAGGGAGTCCAAAAACAGAAACGTCTTTCAATCTATTGGTGTAACTTCGTCGGTTGTTATCTTGATCAATGCATATCTGACTTGCTAGTAGTCCTGTGGAATCTAAGATTCACTTATGATCATATTTTTGGGTTTTAGTTATGTAGGTTCTCTGTCCTCATTGACCTTTAAGAACCCCTTTTATATAGAATCCATGTGGTTGCTGCTGTATACAGTTACATGTTACCTTGCATAACTAGTAATTCCTCAGTACTTGCCCTCATATATTATTTAATCTTAGACCCCTCAACGTGTGTCAATATGCAGCTGGTATTCGAGGAGTAAATTTAGCTGATTAAACTAGGTAGTTGACTGATTATACACTAATTTTTCCTTCATCTAGGTACCTGAAATAATACTACTTTTGATGATTTCTAACTACTGTGGACAATTCAGAATAGACTCAAGGTATTATGGTATGGTTCCATTCCAGTGTGACACATAGGGAGAAATCATGTTGTCTATAGGCCACATACATATCCTAATGCAACCAATTAGCTCTCGACACTTGCTAGCTCGTTAAAAATCAAATGTGGTTGTGTGCTCCACATGGTGAAGTTAATCCAATCATGTCCAAATCCACACTTGGTTCACTTGAGAATCAGGTTTGTTGATGTGGAGGTGTCTGGTGGTCTGGTGAGTGGCTCGTGTATTTGATCTGCTAAAACTGATTGTTGGGGGCATATACACAACATTCAAATTTGTTGTCTATCTGAGATTGGAAGTAGAATAAATGTGTGTTTATTTCTTTGAATTTCATAGAGAGAGCCTTGCATAACTGAGAGCCCCTATTTATAGAGAGCCCTAAATGTATATGGTTGTGGAAGCATTGTCCAAACCAAATCCATCAAGTTAGAACAGGAAACTGGGTCGCTAGGGTTTTGATGATGATGCGGCCGATGACATAGATGTTGATCAGGTGCTGATGAGGAGGGAGATGTGGATGTTGATCGGGTTGGCTCTCCACATGTCATATTACCTATATCATTTGCCCCCATTGCACTCCAAGGAGCAAAGTGTGTCAGAGTGCAATGTACACTTGAAGGATTGAGTTGATGTGACATCCCAATATGGCCGCATCAAAGATAGATGGCTCTTCATGGTTTGACTTGGCCACGCTGAAAGGTTGGTGATTTTTTTTAAGGTCCAAGATAGCTGCATCGAAAGTTGATGACGCTTCATGGCCTAACATGGCAGCGTCGGGAGTTGAGGATGCTTTGTGGCTTGACATCGTCGTGTTGAAAGTTGATGACGTTTGCCCGATATTGGGAGTTGAGGATGCTTTGTGGCTTGACGAGGTCGCATTGATGATGCTTCGTCACCCAAGATGGCCGCGTCGAGAATCGAGAACGCCTTATGGACCAGCATGTCCACATGTCAGAACAGTTCAGAATAGATGCAAGGTATTATGGCATGGCTCTTTCCATCACATACAGGGACAAAGCATGCTATCCATAGGCCAGGCACATATCCTAATGGCACCAATTAGATCTTGACACTTGCCAGCAAACATGCCATATTGGCATGCCAGTCCTTTAATCCATCTCAAATTTGATGCTGCAAACAGTTTCTTAGACAAACTAGTAACAACATGATTTCTTGAACATTCTTATTCAACTTCTACTTTGGCATTCTTATCTGAAATTAAATATCTGACTTTTGCTGTTTCACAATTGTTTCATGAAATTCCAATGTGGATGAGAATGCATTTAAGTTCTGGTTAGATCACCAAAAAAAAAAGAATCTAACCACTTAATTAATTATTTATATACTGAAATATTTCCATTGAACAGTGGCCATCAAGCAGGTTGATAATACTAGGATATTTGCAGTTTTATTATGTAACTAAATCTGATGCTTTTCTAATTTTTGCTGTGTTCTATTTCAGATTATACAGGCATTGAAAAGGTTGAAAGGAACTTCTACCGACAAGAAAGTAAAGATGTTGGATGCTACAAAACAGATATTTGATCAACTCACTGAAGATGCCATGAAACTCATGGAGAATGGAGATTACAGTTGAGTGTAATTACAAGTCACCAAACTATATATTTATATAATTATTGGTTGGTTGAATAAGGATTGCCATCTTGTATCATGGGGTTATGCTTATCATTTTCTGGCCTGTCATGTCAATTGGCATGCTTCCTGTTCTGTTTGACACAGGGCGTGTCCCCTGTTGTGTTTGATACAGACCAAAAGTTGGCTGGTCATTTTGGGTCACTCTGTAGTAGGTTATCCTCATTATGCACCAAGGTGTTTGCTCTTTGATGTGGTGGGATCTTTTTATTTTATTCTTTTCAAGTGTTCTTATGCATGTTTCCTATTAAGGAAGCAAACTAGATAAGCTAGGCCACTTAGAACTACTCGAGGTTATCGTGCTGTTGTTGTGCTCTAACGTCTCTATTTTCTCTTGAAGAGTTTGCTTCCTTAATAGGAAACATGCATTAAGACTCAAATGCTACCTGAGTCTCCTGAGTGGAAGACTCAAATGCTTTTGATAAGATGATGAAATGATTTGCCCAGTTGTTCAATATAACTAACTTTTTTTTCCTTTGTTTGGTTTCCAGATGTTTACTATGAAGAACAGGAGACCTTTGTGCGGGAAGCAGGTGAATGTGTTGTTTCTTCTAATTTTTTTTTTGAGAAGTATACGCTTAATTATTTACAGATAAATCCATAGAGTAACCTGTAGACCATACTAGTAAGTAGGACTTTCCTATATATCCAACAGGCATAAATATGCTTCTTGAGAGGTCTCTTTTGTTTGTATCTGTTTTTATCTCAATTTTTCATGCTCAAGTTTATTCTTCTGCTCTTGACATACTGTTAATACCTTGTTTCAAAATCTGTACTTATCATAATGATTTTTTTTGCTTTTGTTGCAATGATGGTGAGTAGTTTCAATCATATTGATGCTTATCTTTCAGTTTGCAACAGTCTTTCTGATTAGCGACCTTTGCTATCCAAGCAAAGGAGTGATGTAGCATTTATCTGCTATATGTCTGTCTTTGGCAACAATGATTTATTGTAGCTACTGAGTACTGACGAACTTGAAATTGCATAGGCTTTTATTCTTCTGCTTCCCAGAAGATTTATACGATCGTTCTGTTTACAGAATCCTTTTTCTGCATTTTAAAACCATACCTTGAGCAGCATTTCTGTATCATATATATGAGTAGGTGTTTTGTTAACTAGAATATTATGTATGGGATATATATGCTGTTAGCAACTTTATATGCAATCTTGAAAAGGAAAAGAGAGTACAGGCCAAAATAACCTACTGATCTTTATATGTTATCTCTTTTTTAGTTCATTCTTGAGTCCGAGATTTTTCTGTCACAGTATTAGAATGGAGTGACTTTTTTTTTATAGAACTGTGTTGCTCACAATTTATGACTCATATTTCACCCTCATAGACTCAAATTTGATGCTTCATTTTTCTCCTCCTATCATGTGCCACAGAATATTTGTCTTTTTCTTTGCTCTGTTATATTATCTTTATCACTTTGGCTTATATCCTATTTAAAGGTTAAACAATCTTATACACTAGTTGAAAGACAAACTCTATGACTAAGACTCAACCATTCCTTCCTTCATAGCTCATATTATGGTTTATGATGGCAAATTATCAGTTTTATGGGCTTAAAATATTATCATCATTGAACACTTCAGGTCATTACAAGCTATAGCTGGAGACTACTTCAAATGATGAGAAGATGAATGAAAATCAAGCAACATAAAACTGGTTTTTGCATGACACTAATATAATGACAAGCAACCGAGGCAAATATAATGACAAGAAGAAATCACTTTTGAACTGGAGTCATCTTTTCAAACTCTTTAATACATGTAGAAAGAGTCTAGATGGGTGGGGGATTAACATAGTTCAGTGAGTTCCATTTTTTATTAGCCTTATTTACTAGGATTGCGACACCAATCATGCTCCAAAGGTAATGTTTTTACCATTCATTAATTGCTATGGAGAAGGTATCTTGGATGTGAGAAATTTTCCCTTATATCTTGCCCTTTGTTCCACTGGGTATATGGAGTCTTTGAAGAGGAGAATAAAAAATCAGTTTATATCAGAATCAATGTTTTACTTACAGGTCCGTACCAACATACCGACATTTTGTCGGTACTGGTACGGTATGGTACCATGGTGGTACGCACAATGCATACCGCTCGATATTATTAAATTATTATAATATAATATAATATAATATTAAAAAAATTAAATAAAAGAAATAAACCGGGGACGATAGTCCGTGGGCGGCGACGTCTCGCGGGCGGCGATGGCTCGCGGTTGACCCACGGGCGGTGAGGGTGCACGGGTAATGTGCAGGCGAGGACGGCGGCCAGGTACTTCTTCTTTCTTCTTTTCCTCTTCTTCTTTTCCCTTTTTCTTCTTCAATCGACCGCTGACGGTCGATTTCTCCGTCAATTAACCGCCGATAGCCGAAATCGACCGCCGACGACCAATTTTAGCGGTATTGCCCAGTAGCAGCCGGTCCACGTACTGGTCAGCTGTCGGACCGGTATGTACCGGGCGGTATGGGGCCTTACCGCTCGGTAAGGAAAACCTTGATCAGAATAGTCATTTACCTCTGCAGAAAGAACTGATCAGAATGTGTTTCTTGTTTGTGATAAATGATTCCTTATCTGTTTCCTCTTGTTCCTTGGGGTATGTTGAGCCTCTAATAGGGTAACTTTCTAGAAAACCTACTTTATATCATAATAGTCATTTACATCTGAGGAAAAGATTGATCCACTTGATTATACAATTATATCCTTTTTATGTTAATGCATGATAACCTATATATTTAATGGTGCATGCTCTGCAGTCAACTGTTGGCACCTGTTAGTCTATCTTTTATG
Organism: Ensete glaucum; assembly: GCA_021527575.1. Taxonomy (NCBI): domain Eukaryota; kingdom Viridiplantae; phylum Streptophyta; class Magnoliopsida; order Zingiberales; family Musaceae; genus Ensete; species Ensete glaucum. The sequence goes on along the minus strand of CM038558.1, from coordinate 1,069,991 downwards.
TTACTTGAGTATGGACTTGTTGAAATAAAGAAGTTCATTCTCATAGCACATTATTATGTCGAAAGAAGATGGTAGGTCAAGAAGGATTGGTTGGTTGCTAACTTAGATGGTAGATCATGCTTTTATTATGCTAACCTGACTAAAGACCTATGTGTGTGGTCACATGACCAGATCTGCACACGTGGCCAGCTGTTCTATTGTATGCATGCAGTCACATGGCTGCACTAACTGCATCCGGAGTATGAAATTCTGCTGTGAGTGTCCATATGTAGAACTATAAAGGAGTGGCTTGCTTTGTCATGAGTAGGTGATGTTTTGCAATTATATTGTTATTAGCTCCACTGTCTTTCCTTAGTGCTACTTTTTATTTCTAATAACTCCTTAATGTGGACATTTAAATGTAGCATACCATATTTGTTATGTTGAACATGGATTTTTGTAGCAATTATTTAACTGATTATGTTTTTCATCTTCCATGTACTATGCCAGGACGTAATTTTGAACTTGTAAAATTTAATCTATTACAGAAGGATACGAGCGATTAGCTCGTGCAAAAGCTGATACGACTAGTACAAAAGGCATCATTTCTGAATCAGATTGCGCCGAGGATATATTTTCTGATGGTATGCGACATGGAGAACAAAAATCAGAGATATGGGACGTACATCCTGAACCTTCAGCAGTTAATGTCTCTGTTCAACAAGCATCACCTGGTGATAGTGGTGACAAAATTGACATGTTTGGGGATGATGAAAATGCCAATGAGAATCTACCTGTCCCCAGTGCTGAGCAGGCTGATCAACCTACTTCAGGAAACTTGGGTTCTTCCCAAGACTTGGACTCTGGAGGTAATTGTTTTTTTAATGTGTCAAAATGAATGCCCTCCCTTAACTAGGTGCCTACGTCTTTCCATGCAAGTGATTTTCTTCTAAAGTTTGATTCCTATGCAGCTGTCGGTCATGGAGGGGATGGAAATGATTATGTATATGACCAAACATCAGGGTAAGCAGTCCAACCATCTTTGTTGAAAAAAAGGAGTCCTAGCATCTCATTCTCCAGTTTTTATTCTTTGATGTCAAATCAATCTTTGACTGATTCAGTGGAAATTCTTCTGGATAAATTGGATGGCTAATATGTATATTTTTCTTATTAATCAATTTATCTAAAGGGTCATTTCTTGTTTATTCTTTTTCTGTGATGTAAAAGTAGGCATCTTAAAATGGAGTGCTGATGAGGGAAAAAGAAGGCTGTGTACTTTTTAGCTGTTGAATTGTGTTGTTTAAACTAAGCACAAAATTCTTCATAGTGAATGCTTAACTATGTTTGTTATTTGTTGTAGTTTGAGAAACAATCCCTCACACTAGGTCTTATATTCTACTTCTGGTTAAAGGTTGGAATTTTAGACCAACAAATTTGATTATTCTCTTCATTGTTTGATCTTGTAGAGTGTGTAAACTAGAATTTTGAATCTTGAAGCACACATCAAGCTATTCTGTATCTTTGGACTCGTCTTTGTTGTGTTCATTAACTTCAATGTCTTTTCCAGTTTGAAGTAGCTTTACTAGTATGCCTCTAGTTTCATCAGATATCTTGATGTTGATAAATTCTTATTTTGCCTGCTTCTTTGCTGTAGTAGTTAGTAACTTCCTATTTTGCCTGCTTCCTTGCAGTTACTATTACAGCAGCAGCTTGGGCTATTATTATGATCCTACTTCGGGAATGTACTGCTGTGGTGCAACAGGGACATGGTATTTATGCCTAAAATTAAGTTAACACCAGTAGCCATGAAATACACCATTTATATAATTTTTAATTCTTCCACACCTATTATATTTTTTTCTTTTCTTCGTTGTTATTCTTATCATTGACCCTACCACCATCACCACCATTAGTCTCCTTGGTAACAACACAAATAACCAAGGGACCAAGTTACCTGCATGGATCATATTTTAATAATATAACATTGCATGATTAACCTTTGTGGTTAATCCATAGTTCGTCTTATCGGTCTGTATCGACATACCTATCAACTGTCTATATAGTACGTATCAAGCTATATCGAGTCATACAAAGCATACCGATTCACAGTACATGAGGGCATGCCGATATATCGCTCTTACTAATCCCCTATTGGATCGGTATGTATCACTCATACTGAACAGTACCTCGTGGTACGGCGAACCTTGGATTAATCAAGTCTATAAATTCTGGTATACTGCTTTCCGGAGCGTAAGGTGTTCTTTGCAATGATTTTCATGTGGCGAAGCTATTCATTGGTCATTGTTATATCAGCAGAATTGTATAACTTCTGATTTTTTCCCCCCCCCCCCCCTTTTTCTCCTAGTTGTTCCAATAATCTGTTCCATTTAGAGTATTTCTCAAGCTTCCTATTAAAAAGTAGTGTTTTTTGTGTTTTTCCGTTCAGGTACACATTTGATGAGCATAGTGGCACCTACACTGAAATTCAGAGTTCCACGACGGGGAGTTGAAGTTATCGGAGTCCATATAAATGGACCCAAATGTATAAGCCCAAATCTGCTCGTAAGAACCCCAATGTTGAAAGTGTACTAAAACGACGGACAACCAAGTGTGACATAACTTTCTACAGCATGCACCGAGAAGAAAGATACATTTAGGTCATCTGAGTTTCTGGGTGTGTCCAACCGTTCACCTCTTTTTTAATTTAATGGGATAATTTGAACCAGTTTCTTGACTCAAAAGTTTGTGGGTGATCTTTGAAAGCTTCTGTAGGCACAGAATATTGTCATTTCATGGGGTCTGATAGGTGCTTGGTTTCCTCTTTAATGTTTGCTGTGGTTATTAAAGGTGAATGCAGCGAGCAGTATGCATTCCTAGTAGTTGTCTGCTTGATCCTGCAGCCAGGCAGATGTACCCGTTGGATGAAGCCATTTCTGGAGCACGTTTCACCTTCCATATGAATAGAGGAGGTAAGACGGGAGTTGTCTGCTTGATCCTGCAGCCAGGCAGATGTACCCGTTGATGAATCCATTTCTGGAGCACGTTTCACCTTCCATATGAATAGAGGAGGTAAGACGGGAGACATCTTCCACCATGAAGTCACTCTCATAGGTTCAGAATGCACTTAAAGATAGATATGCTGCTTTGCTTTTAGGTTTTTCTAGTTTCTCTTCTTTGGTTGGAAGTTATTCTTTTAAGATGGTAATTTGTAATTTTGTCAAATTTGTTCACACGAAAGGCATATGGTAACTAACACATGAGGGAATTTTTATCCTTATAAATTTTAAGATTCTTCGTAAGCATCCCTCCGGTGTTACCTACCATCATGCCAAAAAAAATATAAGGTTACCAATATCAAAACAATTATATTAACATAAAATAATTAAATTATCTGGTTATTTTTAAAGTTTACTTTAAGAGTTAAGTTTTATTTTAGCTTTGTAGTTTTGGTTATTGATAGTTTAAGTTTTGAGTTTGAGCTAACCGAGGATAGATATTGCGTGTGTGTGTGTGTGGCATATTAATTCAAAATAAATTATTAATTTTAATGATATATATAATTTAAATTTTTAAAAAAGATTTATTTTAGTTTCTTTGGTTTGGGTCATGGATCACTAAGTTTGTATGATTTTAATTACGTCTAAAATAATTTTTATATTTTTAAGAACATAGTATATAAGTCCTTTTCGACAATTCTGAATATTGTCAAGGAACAAGGAGCGACAGAGGTCACGAAGGTGAAGTGACAATGGTAGGAGAGGCCGGAGACAAAAGTGAGGGAGAACTAGATCACCTCGTCATAGGTGTTGTGGGTGGGGTGTAGGAGAGGACGAAATGAGAACAAAGACGCCTAAGAGTACGAATAGGAACCAAGAAGACCATTGCGTGTCGAGCATCGGAGAAGTTGGCACAAATCCATCAAAGGTAGGATCAGAAGCTCCTGAGCTCGTCGTTAGTCGAGAGAGGTTGCATGCGTACGACGTTTTTCTAGGCAATAGCGGTATAGTGTTGTTGTTGTTGGTTGCTACCGTAATGACGACACCTCCAACTATTAATGGTGGTCTTAATCTTTTTAATTTAAATTATATATGTTGTTATATTAATGATTTATTATGAGACAACATGTTACACAATTAGATTCTAACGTCTCTTAGACTTTATATGAGGGATTTATATGTTATGTTTTTTAAAATATATAGATTATTTTAGATATGAGCAAAATCATAAGGTCTTAAGTAGTTCATTACCAAAATCATAAGAGCTAAAATTAATTATTTTAAAAAATTAAATTATATATATTATTATATTAATAATTTATTGAGTCAGTATGTCACTTAAACAGACTCTAACATATGTTAACTCGGACTTAATGGAAGGGGCTTAAATGTTGCACTTTTGAAAATATAAGGGTTATTTTAGACACGAGTAAATCGTAAGGACTTAAGTTATTCATAATCAAAATTACAAGAGCTAAAATGAATCTTAACCCTTATTTTAATATTCAAAGTTGGCCAGTTTACAAAGATTAACAAGGTCGTATAGATAAATTTTTTTAAATATTTTTTGGGATATTTAAGTTAGATCTAAATTTAGAGGGATGAATCATAATTAATTTTTCATAATATTTTTATTGTGTGCTTTATTTTCTTTTTAGCCATCAATATGAGGAGAATTTTTAGGTTCATTTTATATATTGTTCTCTATAATTAACCATCTCTAGTATCTTAAATTTTTGACTTTAAATTTTTTATTATTATTTTTATAATTATAAAAGTAATTAAAAAGAATGATAAAAAGATAATTTTACTATACTCATTATTCAAAAGATATTAATTTCATAGAGTAATTTCTATAAAAATTTTGTTATTTCTTCCTTCGATGTTATCTCTTCCGCAAGTTTTGTTATCCTCTTGGATGACCTACGAACAAGGAAAAAATTGATAAATATAAGACGATCATAAGTATAGTAAAGTCAAAGGGAAAACCAAAATCAAAGGGACGATAGCAAAAAATTTTCGTATAAATTATCCTCTATGAAATTAATATCCTTTGAACAATAAGAGTAGTGAAATTAACTTTATCTCTCTTTTTAGTATCATTTATATATATCATAGTATGTGAGATATCTTTTATAAAAACAGTGGACGGTATGAAAAGAAACAAAGTTAAATGTTTCACTTTCATCGCTATAGAGATTAAATTTTTTTTAAGTATAAAGATTGAGATGCAAAAATAACTAATTTGATTATGATTAAGATGCAAAAGAGAATTAGTTTAGTACTAATAATCATCTCTATTATATAAATTTATCTTGACTTATATAACATAGATAATCGTCCATGTTATATAAATTCACCGTTTGCATTCGCATTCGGGAGAACCAAAAACTTTAGCTTAGATTCTCAATTCAAATATAATAATATAACGTATAATTTCTTGTAAACATAGCCAATAAATTTGCAACTCGCAAGACAAAATCTCATTGTTCGCATCGGAATGAATAAAAAAAATAGCAAAATGTATTTTGTTAATATATGAATAAAGGGTTCTTTTTAGTGGTGATGTAGGCAATAATGGATTGCCTAGTTTGAGTTCGATGTCAGCTCCCGATACCTTTGTGTTGTTACTATATGAATTCTTAAACAGGAATCAAGTAGATAACCAACTCATATATTTTATATTTTTAAATATTTATTTAGTCACCATGTATCATACTCATTTATCAAAGATTAAAGATTTAAAATATTATTTAATATATTTTTAAATCTTAAGTATTAGTCTAATTATGATATACCAGATGCTTTTACCAAGGATTAAGGGTTCAAAATCTATCCCACATTTTTAATTTTCGTCATCGAAAAAAAAAAAAAGAGATGATAGTTAACTTAGTTGGTAAAAATCTTAATAATTGATTATAAAATTTTAAATTAAAATCCTGTATATATTTATATTAAAAAAAAAACAATCCTCCTCGTCTTCCCCAGATTTCAGATTGTTTTCTCTCTATGCGGGTTCCATATCATAAGTCAACCCTGTCTTGCTGCTATTTTGACCAACGAAACAGTGGTCAACTTTGATGAGGAAATGGGATGGATTTGGATAGATCTCACCATACAAATGATGCACCGACGTTAAATACCAGAACACTACATTGGTGTAAGCGACACGGTTTGACGAATGGATTCGAGCACAAGTAAAGCGGAAGGAGGAGCTCAAAGCCTTAGTCCCGCCACTCATGGTGGCTCTGCGTGTTACCGTCTGCCTACCAAGCATTGAGTGTTGCTGCAGCAAGAACGATCTCCTCCTCGCTTGCAGCCCAATCACGTCCCTCCATGGCCAAACTCCGGCCAATCCTCTGCATCTTCGGTGTTTCTGTGACTTCGGCCTTCATCTCCACTGACAGGCTCGGAGGTTCAAGGCCACAAAGCTCGGAACTCACAGCAGCAAATCTGACGCATCTCTTCGACGCCACGTCCGGCGAGGCCACCACCTCCTTCCACGCCACCTCAGCTCTTCCCAAGAGCTTCGTCCCCGCGAACCCTCCAAGAAACGAAGCTCCACCCCTCCGCCTCCAACGAAGCTCGAACACCACCTTGTGTGGCTCGAGCAGTTCTCCTAGGGCGTCGGCGGCGCCCTGGCACTCGATGGTGGCGGTCTCCGCCCAACGCGGGTTGCTCGTCGCAGGGACCTCACGCGTGTCCACGCGAATTCTTCTCCCGCTTCCTGCCACCACGAAGTATCTGATGCTCAGGTTGCCTGGGAGATCAAGATCGAAGTTTGACAGTCTATCAACCTTTATCTCACATCTGAGGTGAGAGAGCTCACCGCAAGTAGACATAACGAAGCGGATGGAATGAGAAGGAAAGGTAGAGAGATCAAAGAAGAAACCGAAGTGGGCATGGCGGTTGTCAGGCAATGGCTGCTTATATATATATATATACTTGCTGAAAGTGCAAGGGGTGTCTCAGGTAGTGGAAGTTTGGCCAATTTGTTGTTGATAGCAAAAGGAAGAAGAGCTTGATATATAATTTGTGTTGTTTGATATGAACCCCAACCTGTGGGCACTGCAGAAGATGGCCAACTGTAATAGACTTTGGATGAACCAGGAGCCAGAGGCCACAAAACAAAAGGGGGTCATATGGAAGTGCTTTTGTGGAGATAAGGCTCAGCATGGTGGACCTCTAACCTCCATGAAGGAAGTCAAAGGATTCAGGCTCCTGTTTGAGGAGATGAATGGGTTATGCAAGCACTTTTCTTGGTCATCCACTAAACCATAAGTGAGGGTTAGCAGCGCTTGGTGTTCGTTGGTCTTCTTCACATTTGACTTGGACAGGAATGCAGCAAGTGCAGCATTTACTTTTTGTTGAGACCCACAAATAGGGCCTTCTAATTTGAATCAAGTCACAGTGTACAGATCAATGCAGGTAGAACACGAACGATTCATGTAATCGACTTTTGTGGAAGCTAAAGCGTGCATCTAATAAGAACTTTTGAAATTTTTCTTGGTAGAATGAGACACAGTTCTAATTCTTGAGGTAAACTTGACCTCTTTCTCAAAATCGAAACAAGCATCTTTAAAAGCCATATATGTGAACATAATTTCTTTTATTCATTCTACAATGTCATATACATCATACAAAGTCAACATGTTAGCAGTAAACATCAATAATACACCCTCACCACTGCTTCCACTCTTCAGTCACAATAATGCATGAGAGAGAATATGCTTTGACATGAACAGTCTGTGGAAGCATCCATTATTGCATGCAGGATATTGAGTGCATCCAACTGTTTTCCCAGTACTGGATGGGTTGACCAGGAGATGGGGCTACCCAGTGAGATCAGTATGCGGCCAAAACTCCATATATATATATATGTGTGTGTGTGAGAGAGAGAGAGAGAGAGAGAGAGAGAGAGAGAGATGAGTCATGACTCAATGCTTTCAGAAAAGATTGGGAAGTGTTCATCAGATTGACATGGATCAAGTGTAGAAAGAAGATGCAGGGATGAGGAATGTTGCAGTGCAAACAGGATCTTGGATCTGATATGATAAGACTAAGGAATATAGTGATAAAATAGTGATCAATAGATTGTTAGAGGAGGAGCTGTGAGCATGACATTGATTGTAAAATATAAAGAGCATGTTTTGCTAGCAACGAAGGATGATAACGAAGATATCCATGGAAAAGCTTGCCTATGTTCGAGAATAGTGGAGAAAATACTCCCCACCTAATCCAACTCAAACATAGATTTTTTTTTTTCCGCAAATGATCATCATTCGATGTTTTGAAGAAGAGGTGAGTTTTATTGTGGTAATCTTCTGCAATTTTACAAGCATCTTTCCGAGCTTCATTAACGAGGTAATGAATGGGTCAAACATACACAAGATGCATTTTTTTCCACAATGTTTTATTATTTTTTTTATTCCTTTCGTTTCAAATTTGTAATTGTTGTATGATGCAAGGGTTATGACTTTTTTCTCTGAATGAAAAATGTTTCATATTCTTCTCCATTTCTCTTCCTTGTCGAAGTCTTTTCTTGTTGTTGTCATGCTCTATCTCTATCGTTCATTCGGTATTCTTATCATTTATTCGACCCGCTTTAATTAGACAATCCGAAGACTATCTCTAACCATTAAAGATATTCTACCTATCTACCTAATCTTGATAGATTAAATCTTTTCCAATTTTCTCCTCTAAACCTGTATAAATATAGCTTGTGTCTATAAAATACATAATATTATTTGTTTATACTTTCTATTTTGTCATGATATCAGAGCAAGACTTTTTTCAGCAAGTTATCTCTTTTTGCTATCCAACGACAATAGACTTTCTTTTTTTATCATATCAATAGTTCTGATCAATTTCCTAGCGATGAACCGATCGCTTCTTCCTTGGCTTTCCTTCGCCTGCGGAGTGCCCGTTGCGCACCCAAGCCCTGTGCATGACCGGAGACCTTCGATCACTGTGTTGCTCTTATCGTTAGATTGGGGCCTTCCCAGATCACAAGTTAAGCTTTGGTTAGCTTAAATTGCCTTGTCACCCCAAAAATACTATGTTTTCGGCATAAGAAGGTGTTGCTTCAGCATGATATGAATTAAAGCCATTAGATTCTCTTATTGAATCTGCATTCCTCTCTTTGCAAAAGATTGATATTTTTCAAATGTAAATTTGATGGTTTACTTATTGCAATATGCCATTACTAGGGTTCATTACTTGAACAATTAGATCTCATGCAACTGCTTAAGCAGATAAATGGTGTCCTTCATTTCTCACATTATTTTTTTCACTATTTTCTTGGAGGTTCTACTGGTTTGAAGTTTGTGGCTTTGCATTTTGCTTTGGGATGATGATAATGATATCTAAACTATTTAGTTTTTCCTTTCTTTTGTCAGTGTTTGAAACCTAGTTCTTATGTTTATGAAGTACTTCAGTGAATGGAAGCATGCAGATAAAGTTCTGATACTTGTTCTAGAGAACACGATCAGTGCCACAGAAGACTAATCCTTAATTGTTATTGTTTTCATCTTAGTTCTTGGATTCAATAAATGTTCCAGTTAAATGGCCCATGTAAACATCTCCTGGGGTAAATGATTTAATTCTTTGGATACTTGGTGGAGGAATGACTCTTCTTCAAGTTAATCTATATCTTTCATTGTGGATACTCTGGCAAAGAAAACCTCATCAGCTTCTAAGGAAAATAGAGAAAGTTCACAAGATAAAAGGTAATGTCAACATCCATCCTCCTTGATCTCTTCAAAACTTCTTTGGCCATGTTTCACCTGTATGTAGGTAGAATTGCTTTGTGATTCATAACCTCTCTCCACAACCTACATTGTTGTTCTGTTCATGATTCTAAGTTTTGTGTGTGTGTGTGTGTGTGTGTTTGTCAAGATCTCATTGGAACTTAGTCATACACATACCTCTTCCACTGGAGAAGCTAATCTATGCAACTGCAAAGCAGGATAATCTTGTAACACAGTCATAGATCCTTCCAATTTTAGTGGTAGAATATCTAATATATCGACATGATTTGTAGCGTTTCAGCAATTTTTTTCCTTGCATTGGAAGGTTCCATACAACTGCACCTGCATTTATCTTTCAGAAACTATGGGTCAACTCTTAGGTCTTAGTCTCATGCTGCAAAAAAGTACCAAGAAATCTACCTTTTTCACTCTTGAATTTATCTATGAATCAATCTATTTGTTGGCCTCAATCGTATGACACTCGTGCCAATACGAGGCCTAAGGAGGATCGATGTGCCGAACGTGTCAGTATTTTTTCGTATCGGAATTTAACAGCTTGGGTTGCTGTCTCTCTATGAACCTACATTTTAACTGCATAGAAAAATATGCAGCCTTAGCAGTGCCTGAATCACAATGATGTTTTCGACTGTTGTATTCGGTTTTTACGATTAGCAGTAGAACAGCTTTGCACAACCCATAAGCGAAGAGACCGAGAAAGGGCGGCACCCTGGCAATAATCAAGGGGAATCAATGTTATGCATGATTAGGTATGAATGAGGTTGAGGGGATCGAAGGTTATGACATCTGTGTTTTATTTTTTTGTGCTTGTTTTGTAGGTTTTCTCTAGATGCAGTAAGTGGTAGCTTATGGTGGTAAACTTCTTTATGGGCGCCAAAATATATTTGCTCCATTGCAATCTGAGTGACAAAGGTACATTTTATCATAAGAAGTGTTTCTAATTATGTTATAATCTTTCACGGATCTCGCATTAGTGGAAGCCTCAAGTATGTAATACCGAAAGGCAACCAAAGATGCTTAAGTTGATATGGCACGTTACGACGGATTTGATGCTTAATATGTATAAAGTAGCAACAATTTGTAGTGGTATTTGATCCTGCAATCTTGACTGTAACATGGACAGATAGAACTCTTATGATTAAAGAAGTGGTGACAGACTCAAATCTGAGATTTATTTTATTGAGGAAATTATTGGTGCACTTAACCTGCCACCCACAACATGAGAAGAAGCATCAATCAGATGCCAATTTTTTTTGTCTCACTGCTCCTGCTTCACATTGATTCAGTGTCTGCAGAGATCCTCTCCAGGGTTGTGAGGCATTCACACCTAAGCCAAAGATGATCATCTTTTGAGCACTTCAATGTAAGACCAGAAGAAAAGGGAAGGAAACTAATAAACTTCTGCTGCTTGCTTGCTCTTTTCAGAGTTGTGCTGGTCCAAGCAACATCTTTGCTTGCAAAAGGGGGATTCTTTTCTTTTCCAAGAGTAAGAACAAAGAGATGGGCTGGGTGGTTCTGGTGGGGAACATCCTCCAAAAGAAATGCATTTCTTTGGTGGTTGTGATGGGCAGTAAAGAAGGAAGGACAAATGGGGTTGAACAATGGTGCCTGGCTGCCTCTCGCAGGACATGGGGTCCTTTTCACCAAGCTAAGCTCCCATCTCATGCCCATCTACTCTTCCAGTATGGAAGAGCTGTTGTTGAACATCACATTGGAAGAAATGTGCATATTGAATCCTAGCAACAACCAGTGGACTCTACTACAGGGCAGGTCTTGATCATGAATGATATACTACTATTTGAGTAGTTGAAATAGTCCCCCCAACTTGCACCCATAAGAAGATTGTGTCTCTTGACCAAATCAAGCCAGCATTGGTAGAAGTCCTCTGTGCTAAGCTACCTACCTTTTTCAATTACTGACTGAGTCAAGCAAACTGTGAAGCAGAGAACAAAATCTCATGAATGATCAATATTGAAGTCTGAGAATACAATTGCCTCTTTACCCACTCTCTCAGCACACTCTGAAGTAATTGGCGACTTGTTTAGATACATCCTTTGTATCTGCATCAAACACTCTGATGTCTTTGGACCAACCATCAACACTGTTAAAGCTCCACAGGCAGAAGCAGGTGCCCCTGCTGTGGCAATTGTGTCCCTTGTCACTGACATGGTAAAAGAACATGTTGTTCCAATATTTTTCAGATCATATCCAGAACATTGAACATTGATATGGTGTGAGTCTTTTCCTCCACCATCCACACAAAATTTACTTGATGTATCATCAAGAGGGGGTAATCATGCAGATTTATTAAGATCAGCACAGTATCAGACAACTTTGAATCAGCTTCCAACTTCTTTCCCCCTCCCTGCAATCAAAGTTTGCCCAAACCTTCCAGAGTTTTTTTGATGAATTTCTAGGCCACAATATCTGAATTCAATGACTTGAGACATCAAATTTTACATACCAGATTGGATAACTACAAACTACACAGGACTATAATACAACATTGTTCCTCACTAGTTCTCTGCTGAGGCAAAAACAAACAGCAGAAACCAGCAGGTCTCAGACACAACCACAACATACTCTACACCTAAAACCTTAGCCTTGAATGGACTCTTACACTGAAGACCAGAGAGAGAGAGAGAGAGAGAGAGAGAGTCTCTACAGAAGCTCAGCAAATGTCTAAAATACCATTTGCAGCAGCCACTGGAGACAGCAGCAACAACCAGACCTGAGTCCTGAGCTACTAGCTACTAACTGCTGGAAGAGAGAATGGAGTCCCAGTCGATCTCCCATGATGGGTGTTTTTGCAACATAAACGTCTCCGATTCATCCCATGGCGCCTCGGTGAAATCCAAATGCTGCATCTCAAGCACTGGCGGGGAGCAAGAGGAGTCTTCGCCCTCCGACGAGCTCCCTGACTTGTTGTCCTCTGAGCCCGCCTTGGGCGCGGCCTCCTTGGTGACCGTTGGCGGCGGATCGGCGCTGCCGATTGTTGCGGACTCTGTGATGGGCTTGAGGGTGGAGCTGGGCAGCGGGTTGCTCCTCTTTTTCGATTTCGAGGAATTGGCCAAGCTCTGGCAGAGAGCTTGGAGCTTGGCGTCGACGGTGGAGAGGAAGGGACCTGGGGCGGCGCCGGCGCCGTGCCGGAGGTTGGGGAAATTGAGCCTGGCGAAGTCCCCGCGGAGCTTGTAGGCGGCCTTGTCGTAGGCGAGTGCGGCTTCCTCGGCGGTGTCGAAGGTCCCAAGCCAGAGGCGCGTCCGGTTCTTGGGGAGACGGATCTCCGCCACCCACTTGCCCCAGTGGCGCTGCCGCACCCCGCGGTATAGCTTTGTGGGCTTCGGGGCAGCGGGGGAACCGGTGTGCTTCATTAGCTGAGGCCGCAGGCCGAGAAAGCTCGCAGCTTGGTGGTGGTGGCGGCTCGCCTGCAATTGTCTCGCGGCAAGGAGGCTCTGCTGCTGCTGCTGGAAGAGGAATTGAGCTTGAATCTGCTGGATCTGAGCTGGGCCAAGGTGGGTGAGCCCGACCGGGCCGACGCTGCCGACACCAAGGCGGGCCAAGCTAGAGAAGCTCTCAGGCACCAACCCGGCGACAGACGGCGACGGCGAGCAGGCATCCAAGGCGGGATCTTGACATAGGTAACCGCCAAAGGTGGGATTTTGCAGGGAATAGCAACCCAAGTTTGGATTTTGGAGAGAGGACGGGATGGAGAAGCGGGGGCAAGAAGAGAAGGTAGAAGGGGGAAGAGCGGAAGTGAGAGAAGGAGATGAGTAGGTAACAGTAGTGGTAGAAGAGGTGGAAGAGGGAGGAGGAAGAGGAGGAGGAGGAGGAGGAGGAGGAGGAGGGTGGGAGAGGGAGGAGGCGGAAGCACTTGTCATAAAAGGCTCAAGTGCTTTCATAAGCTCCTCATCGAAGGGATCTGCGGTGGTAAATGGATATCTGTTGTACATATCTATGGCTGCAGCCATGCAAGATCTAAGCAAACACTCCAAATAAAAGAGGAACCAAAAGAAGACGAAGAAAAAAGATGATCTTTTTACCAAGATAGATCAATAGAAGAGAGAAGCTAACAGCCCAACCCGGCTCTCAAACAAAATCAAAGAGCAGGCAATTGGGCTTCCAGAGAGGAGGAACAGTTCAAAAAGCTGACCTCTTTTGCATCTACAAGAAGAAGAAAAAGCAACCACGGGGTACAGAAAAACAACCCTCTCGGTCGATTAAAATCCAAAAAAAAAAACAGTGATGAGATAAACCCAAGAAAAAAAACTCCGGATCTCCGTTATGAAATCTCTGCCTCAAGATATAAAAAAGACACCGAGGTCTCCTCTTTTCTCGCTGAAACAACCAAGAAAAGGGCCTCAAGATGAGACTTTTTTTTTTCTTCTTCTTATTCTTCTTCCACAGGAGACAGAAGACGACAGAGGAGAGAGGGAGGGGGAAGGTATCAGAGGACAAACCTTGTGATGTCTTCGGATGGGGGATCGCTCAGCCTCACCGAAGAGTGGAGAGGGCGGGGGTTGTGGGCGGGTGGTGGGTGGAGCTCACTCTCTATCTTTTTGGTCGTCGAAGGGAGGCTCACGGTGGGGGGGTATATAAAGCCGCCTTCCCCTTGTCTTCGCTAACCACCGTAATTAGTGTTATCCTTAACTAAGCGTGTAATCTCACGCGCATAAGTGACGTCAGTACGTACGTGCCAATGCGCCTTTAACGGACACGCGTCCTGCGACTAACAGCCTGGCATCGGTTAATCGATACAGGATGGCCTTTTTCGATTAACTTCTTTTATTTATATGAATTAAAAAAAGACCTCTAAAGTTTCTTCTTGAAATAGAAAATTTTATTTTCTGATAAATATATTTTTTTAATGGAAATTGCATTTGTTATATATTAATGCTGATTTAGCTTCTACCTATAATGTGATATTACTCTAGCATGATCAGATCCTAATCTACTGAGTCGAGTTCATTAATTACGTCATGTTATTCGATCTAGACCTAACATTTAATCGACTAAAAATTTATCCGAATAAATGAATCCAAATCTTAGATGTAATAGGATTTGGTTAAAATAGAAGTAGGAGTTGAAGTTATAGTTATATTTTCAGTATGACTCTTATTAGGAGTTCAGGATTATGGGGTCTCTTCGTGAGCTCTATAAATAGATGTGTAATTATTCCTTATTCATCAATAAAATTTCAATCATTTTTCTTCAATTCTTTCGTTCGAAACCTAAGAGGGTTGATCCCTTATAAAGATCAAGGATGATCGATCCCATACAGAGGTCAATTATTCTTGATAGAAACCTTCAAGTTCTTTCATAATGTGAAGTTTCATGATATCAAATGTGATGATCATATCTCTACCACGTCATTTTTACATGTTGATTGCGGAGAATTTATATTTATCTCTTGGAAGGGATTGACATATAAAATGTGTACAATCGACTAACACATGCATGCATTTTTGTATGAAAAATATGTAAAGAGATTTTTTTTTTTTTTATGGGAGTAGGGATAGAAGATGAGATGGTTGCAATGTCATGTTCAAATTAAGAGTGGTGATCGAAGTAGGTAATTGGATGGTAGAATATCTCTTTCTTTATTCAAGGTTGCCATTGACAGATCATTTTGTCTAAATTATGTGGTTTTCTATACATAGTTTTATATGTCCTCATGAATAAAGAAAAATTTTGTCCAACTACTAATAAAGAATCAATTTTGATCATTGATTCATCCTCATTGTGGCCTATATCATAAAATCAACTTTTATTTTTCTTTAAATTGTTTACAGTTGTAAACATGTAATAATTAGGACAGTGGAAAACCTTTTAGGTGTGTGAAGGGATGGTTCCTCTATTTGACTCTACTAGAAGATAAAACTTTAAATATTTATTTCTTGATTGCACCAGCATTTTGTAAAAATTGATCAGATATAGAATTATGAAAAATAATTTATAAGATCATCTGTATTGAATTTTTCTTTGTTCGTCTTGAATAAGTTAGTCTGATCATAATTTGTATTGTGAAAATAATATCCATGCAGAACATAATTTATCCTTTTTTATCACTATAACAATAAATTGATTAGTGTAGATATGATATTATCATTTTATTCTTTAAAAATATGATAAATATTTTAGTAACTTAAAATATCAATTTGATGATAATATACTTAACTTAGTTATGAACGATTGAAGATTCAAAACCATATTCAATAATTTTTTAAATATGCCTATCAACTATGCTTAAGAATAAAGCCGTGTGATCGGATTTTATCCTTTATTATTTATTTTTTATAAAAATATAGATCATTTTGGTTTATTGAATTTATTATTATTATTAGGTGATTGATTGAAAAAGGTTAAGATAAAGGTCAACATTGAATCAAAAAGAAATCGAAGGAAGAGATAATGACACCGTTCATGCGTCAATGAAAAGAACGAGCTCGGTTTGAAAGTTGCAATCATGCAAACGTCAACGCAAGCTTGTTTCTATGTTGTCTTCAACCGAGCCGCCCATCGATCAACTCGACCCAATTCCACACTTTTTTTTGATTCCATCTTACATTTGTATTCCCAACACAAAGTGATATGGTATATCTTAATCCATCATTCCATGAGGGTCATCAGATCGTTACGATGGAGTCAATCGGATACTCTTAAGTTAGCTCGAATCATGATCTCGGGACTGATCGTCGTTTTATCCCAACATTCGAGAAGCATGATATAAGATGTGACGCAGTCTATACGACATCAGTGAATAGATCATTGATCCGTCTCACCATCCGAGAAACATGATAGGATGCGACGTAGCTCAAATGGCGACGATGTCCAAAGTATGGTCCAGCTCCCCTAAGGCGCCAGCACGCATCAACGCCCATATACGATAACACCGATAGTCATTAAACATCCTCGTATGACAATCCCAAGACAAAGGTATAAAAGGCCACTCTAATAAACAATATCAAAGAGGACGTGACGACCAGAGAAGAGGAGGAGGCGATCATCTTATGCATCACAAGATGTCGACATAGAGATCCCACAACCTGGTTTCTCATACATTTCTTACGATTGATCTTCTTACGCATCGAATCAGATCAAGCCATGATGACTCCCGACCACGACATAAAGTATGTTAATCCAAGCCAAGTGTTTTAATTCGAGTATTCTTTCACATTAGAGATCATATCATGAGTGAGTATTAAGTGTTCAAAAACATTTAAAGAGAGATAATATAGTGAACTATTTTTCCAAAATAAAGTGGGCCTTTGATTGACATATAATTTAATCAAACCATTAATGTAATTTAATATCTTTATTTCTCTCTCTCTCTCTATATAGATATAATATGTTTAAAAATATATTTATATTTTTAATATGTGTTTGAACTAATGAATATTAGTGAATGTGGAGTCATGGATAACTTTAAACGCTTGATAAATAAAAAATATATTTTACATATATATTAATTTTTCTGATAAAATTATATTTTTTTTAAAGTTATTTATATAGAGTTCTTTCTTATTATTTAACTCTTTTTTATTAATATTTTTTAAAAAATAATAAAAATATTATATTATTTATTTATAATCTTTTTATTCTATTTTTACTTTTTTTTTCTTTCTCACTGTCCTCCTGAAACAATTTGAAAATGTTTGAAATATGATATCTTTTGAGTTAATATAATTGACCTAGAAAATTATTAATCAAATATAATTTTCTTGATATAACTATTATAATGCATCGATTTTAATCCGATATCGAAAATAAGTAAGTTTAAGATATCATAATTTTAAACTAATATAAATTAAATAAAATGAACATCTCTTCCCGTTTATCTTTCTTTATTATTTGGTTATCCACGTCTCGTATTCTCATAATTTCGCACTATATCTATCTATCTTATCCTTTTTATATCATTATATTTTTATTAATACTTTTTTATTATCTTATGACCACTCCTTGCGGACTTACTAAACCTGTCAATTTGGCCGTCCACAGACAGACGAGATGGTTTGGAATCCTTAATTTTATCATAAATATAACATACACATATATAATATAAATATAAAAAAATCTATATAAAAAATACCGTCCAACCGGTGACTTGACCGCGTGGTAAGGACTGGGGAAATTACGAACGGAACACCTGCGATCGCTACTCGCATGCGGTGTAAAGTGCAAGCAGCGGGCCAGCGGTTGATGAGTTGGCGCAACAGCGAAAGGACGAAGAGCTCGTGGATTGCGGCGCGTGGGGGGGCAAAGGAAGTGCGTGGATTCGATGCCACCCGCCACACCCGACGCTGCACGCCGTTCTCTGCGTCCCCCCCCCCCGCATTTAATGTTATTTATTGCCAGCCGCAGGACAAGGAAGCGTTCACACCGGTCGTTGCGGCGGTTGCAACTCCCCCCTGCTTGCAACCGTCGCCACTTAAATGACGGCATTCATGACGACCACGTGAGCCCGTTCCCCCCACCGCATGCTTCGCGATTCGTGCACTCGAAGCGGCTGGCTGCTTTGGATCCCCCATCGACGACGATGCGGCCGTCTCCTTCTCAGCCGCGGGATGACGATCGGACGGTCGGATCTCGCGGCGGAGGCGGAGGCTGAGACGGCGTTCCCACGGGGATTGCACCGGTTGGAAGGGCGACAGGTGCGTGGCGGCAATGAATGCGTCCGCTGTTTAAAGAGAGTCAACGCGGAACAGAGGCACGACAGGGAGAGCGATGACTTCCAGGACAGTGGCAGAGCAGGATGTGCATGCAATCTCTCTCTCTCTCTCTCTCTCTCTGTCGGTCTCGCCACCCTCGGGACAGTGGAGAACAGTCGAATGGGGATGGTGGCAGATAAAATGATACTACACGATTGAATTATATAAACTGATAGGGAAAATTTAGTAGGATAAAAAAGATTGAGGATTGGTAAATTAGAAGTCTTGAATGGAGATGTGGCCACAAAATTATGACCGAATAGTGATAGGGTTGCATGGTGGAAGTTGAATTGCCGACATGATATAAATTCCAGCCTTGTCTGACGCCTGCAACAGTGTTTGCATAGTACAGACTTTTAATTCTGGAATTAAGCGTGAAGGGGTTGGCGATCGATCGAACAGTGGGATTGAAATGATGGTGGTGGTGGAAGGAGGAAACGGGCAGTGGGTTAAATATTTAGGTTAAATCGCTACAGAAAAAAGCTTTTTTTGATCGTCAACACATCATGATTTCTACGTGATTCCTGACATATCGAGATAAGAACGTCTCCCAAAAGGAATCGAGGGTAATCGTGAGCCACGCACAGTGGAGCCCAATTGCCACCCGACGTCTCTCACCCCTCCGCCTCGCTGTGTGGAATTCTATCATCAGCTTTGAATGGACTTGAAAGACTTGTGTGTGTGTAACGAGTTGGTTGATAGGTTTCCATCACGCCCAGCTTTTCTCAGGAACACTCACAGGAAAGCATGAGAAGGAAGACACGCTTTATGACCACGGTCACATGGACGAACATAGCGACGAGGAAACACCTCGACGACTACGAAGGCTCTCGGCATTAATGAGCTGCTGTTGCACGGATAATTTTATGAGTGGTAATAATGCTAGCCAAGAATTCCATCCCTCTCACCCTGTGATGCCTTTGCAGAGCTCGCCTTGCAATGAGCACAGCATGTAGGGCCTTCATATCTCGAAGCACAATCTCTGGATGCATCTTGTCCTCGCAAAGTGAAGCAAGCAAACCCACCTGCACTGCCATCAATAAATAGGGTTGGTGTTGAGCAAAGCCATCCATGCATGGGTGTTCCAGGTTTCTGGAACCGGAGTTTGGCGTCCATTTAGAACCACTACTGATGGAATTCTCTTTTTCTTAGATGGGAAGCTGTAGAAAAAAATGAGGGTGTTTATGCTATGAGGAAGAAGAAGAAGAAGAAGTAAAAGGAGTCCTGTACGACTCCCATCTCTTATGTTTGTCCTTTTGAGTTAGAAGATACCAACGGCAAGTATATGATAAAACTAAGATACATATATCGTGAGTAAAGCAAAACTATGATAGATTCACGTTTGTTGAAAGATATACAAAGCTAAACTCACCTCAAATTTTTGCGAATCTATATATATATATATATATAGTTTACATTTAGAACTCCATTTCCAGTTCCCTTAGGTTTAAACAGTTCAGTTCCACAACATGATGGGTAATGTTTCAATCATGTCTTTTTGGATCAATTCTTTCAGGATCCAACAGCACTTAAAAAGCCTACCAAGTATAAACCAAAAGCCCATTTGGATCCTTTTCTATAGGTTCTGTATTATTTTTCATTACAAAGTTGGGAAATAATTAACCAACCCAAATGCAAGAAAAAAAAAAAAGATATATTTTCCCCACCAAATCTTAGTGTATAAGTGGCTCTGAATGTTTAGATATTTGGGTGATTTTCTTATAAAACACTCACCCAAATATCTAAACATTCAGTTTTATTTTATGTTTCAAACAGTACAGTTAATTTTAAAAAAATGTAAATTAATTCTCAAACAAATTTTGGCATGTTATAGTATTTTGTAACTTGGTCTGCCATAACCATCACAATAAAAACATTGATCTAAATGGATTCCTAATTTCAACAAAATTAACTACAAGCCTAAAGTTATAGTATTATAATATTTTTTATGAGTAGTGACAATAAAAAATGCGCAATATGATGTCGCTTACAGTGTTTTTCAATAACGTATATAGTATTTTTTTTTAGTATCTCAATAAAACATCATAAATGCTATTTAATGACAATAAAAAATGCACAATATGATGTCACTTACAGCGTTTTTCAATAACGTATGTAGTATTTTTTTGTAGTATCTCAATAAAACATCATAAATGTTATTTAAAAGCATTGTAAACGAGTCAAATGAAAACATTATAATAGTTAAAAATTAGTAAAAAATGAATGCAAAAATTTGATGAAAACACTTTTGAGAGTTCTTTTAGATATTTTGAGAACCCAAAGCACCGTTCTTATTATCTAACTAAATGTATTTGATTGAATTTTCTAAATTTTATACTGACTTAAACATCAAATGGAAGTTATTGAGTATGCACATATGTAGTTTTTATTGGACCTTGACCAGAATCCCTCTAATTTCTCAACGCCTCAATTTTAAAATAATTCCAGATGTGATAATTAGACTTTAGCAAAAAATAGATATCTTATAAATTTCTGGAAATATTAACAACTTTGACGTGAAATCCATGGTTTTGGAAAAAAATAATTTATATCGATTTAAATAAAAATTTCTATCTTTTCTTTCATGGCACATGATTGGTCTTCCAGTGGTCCATAAGTTAGATCTTTTTTATATTCTTTTTTGAAACATAATATTTTTTTATCAAAACATTTAACTAAATAGGCACACAGGCTGTGCCAAATGAATCCTCAAATCATCATCATCCCCTTTTTTAGCACTAATCTTTTGTTGATGTTGCAACGAGACCTGACCCGGTCCAACATATTATAACGTAATAGTAAACCGATCTATGGCCTTCCATTTGAGATCAAACCGCCCAGATTCGACCAAGTTTCTCCTACAGATCAAATCCCAAATCCAACGACGGAGATCCGATCACAAGAGTCCAGATCTGAGGCAACCATATCGCCGCAACCGCCGCCATCTGTTTCGGGACCATGAATGATCCATTTGGCCCCACACGTTTTGCGGAACCCTAGGGGCACTTTGGTAATCGTGTCCTCCATAAGTATGGATCGCTCGGGCTCCTCTCCCTTCCCCACCCCTCCCCCCCGCGTCGGACGTGGTTGTAGCCGCCGCCGATCTCTCTCTCTCTGCGGGACTTCTCTGATCTCTTTGGTAAAAGTGCTTCCGCTCCCCTTCTTTTATCTCTTGTTGTCGTTCTTGCTATGTTGAAGAATGTCTCGTGATGATCGTTGCTTGATTGACTTCTTGTGATTTGTTGAGGATTTTTGTCTGATTGATTCCAAGCTTAGATTTTGTTGATGATACTTTTTTTTTTTGTCAGCAGTTTATAAACCGTGTTATGTCTATAGTTCTTGATGTCGCATCCTGGCGCTCCACGCCTTGTTGAGTGTTTGCGCAGGGTTTTGTGTCGTTATCAGAGGAGAGATCGATAGCTACATTGTTAGATATTGGTGCTTAGTCTTAGGGGCACATGATCCTGTCACATTATGTCAAAACATATTGAAGATGGTGAAAACATAACGTTGTGGTCGTAATTCACATCGATTTTACCCTTTTGACTGCGAATTTTGCATTACTATGTTAGTGTTGTTGTTGTTATTATTATTTTAATTTGGGCGATTTTAAATTAACAAGCCTATCACTTCGAGTGTATACTAAATTTTTGTCCTTGTATACTGTGCTGGAAATGTACGGACGACACAAAAAAGAAAGTGTTATTATGGTATCAAAAATGTCCTTTCTTGTTTATTTAATATTTTATTCTGTCTAGCCCTTGAACAAACTGCGTAACATATGGCTCTTGTGTATGCAATAAACCTCTGAATGTTTGAGATTAGGGTAATTGAGCTTTCTATTTAGTACATTTTTTAATAAATCATATCAATTTATGAGGGAGTGATCAAATCACCTTTGCTACACGGATTTCTTCCATGCTTAATTTTTTTGGGTTGTGTTATATATGATTAGGTCTTGGATTTATGTTCAGTAAAATGAAACATTTTTCTTTATGAGAAAACACAATTAAACATTCTGGTTGATTTTTCTACTAAATGTCCTGCATGGACTATTTTCTACTTTAGTGCATGAATTCTTTTCTGTTCTATGATATGTGAATTGTTTTCTTGTTTCTGTTGTGTGAATTATCTTTCACTTGGTAAAGTAACATTGACTTGTACTAGTTATGGTGCAATCAAATTTATGGTCACTAGTACCTGATGATTATTGTGCTTCTTTTTGTAGCTCGCTATGTACAGTTGTAGACTTCAATAGAATGACTGAACATTTGGATATTTAAAATTGGAGCACTTTTTGTTAGTTTTGCAAATTATAGCTTGAGTAGCTCTGATATATCTGTTTAATGCCTCTCTGATAGATACGATTTTATTGTTAGCTATTCTGCCACAATTTTTTGGGCAGTTCAACTGTTTTATCTAGTATACCGCTTTACATCAATCAGTTATTTTAGTTGGATGTATTATGATGCTTTACATGAACAGACATACATTGGATGTATTTATTCACCAAGCCTTTTTTGGGATAATGGAGTACACATTATAGTGACATTTTTGTTTTCTATGCTTCTAGATATGTTTCATTTGAATTTGTATTTATTTTAAAAGCAGCCTTTGAGTTTTTGTTGAGCTTGGACTGGGAGCTGCATGCTATACTGATTTATACTATTTAGTTTGTGTATGCTATATTCTATTTCCTCTTCTCTAGTGCTTTTCAAAATATAGAAAGCTGAAGTGCGTCACTTAGACCTGTATCTAATTTAAAGGAACTGCAAAAGTTAAGAGTAGATATTTAGAGATCATTAGTGGAACTAAAGATAGAAGTGGTTTTTCATTTTATCATACACTTTAAATTTGATTTTTCCCTGTCATCACCATATTGATTATTTGGCCTTTTGCTGCACCATTCCAATGGTCTAGTTAATTTTTTTTCTTTTCATGGTTAAGACCATGATGGATTTCTTGTCTCAGTCTATCATACTTGACTTGATATTGGACTTCTGATCACTATAAATTTTTTTTTCTTTTTTTCTCTCTTATTCTTTTATAGTAGTTTTTTTCCTACTATTGTAATGCTGTCAGAAAGATCCTAGGTTTTTGTATTTGTTACTATGATAACCTTGCTGATTTATGTCTATTGGAGATAGGAAATTAGAAATGGGAAAGGAGAAGTTTCACATTAACATAGTGGTTATTGGCCATGTCGACTCTGGAAAATCAACCACAACTGGACATCTGATCTACAAACTTGGAGGGATTGATAAGCGTGTTATTGAGAGGTTTGAGAAGGAAGCTGCTGAGATGAACAAGAGGTCATTCAAGTATGCCTGGGTTCTTGACAAGTTAAAGGCTGAGCGTGAGCGTGGTATCACTATTGATATTGCCCTTTGGAAGTTTGAGACTACAAAGTACTACTGCACTGTCATTGATGCTCCTGGACATCGTGATTTCATCAAGAACATGATTACTGGAACTTCTCAGGCTGATTGTGCTGTCCTTATTATTGATTCTACAACTGGTGGTTTCGAAGCTGGAATTTCCAAGGATGGACAGACTCGTGAACATGCACTTCTAGCTTTCACTCTTGGTGTTAAACAGATGATTTGTTGCTGCAACAAGGTGTGATTTTGTGCATGATTGCTTTTTAAGGTGCATGATAACCCCTTTGGTCTTTGGGTATTTTTTTACTAAACATATATTTTGTTTCTAATAGATGGATGCCACTACGCCAAAATACTCAAAGGCGCGTTATGATGAAATCGTCAAGGAGGTCTCGTCTTATCTGAAGAAGGTTGGTTACAATCCTGATAAGATCCCATTCGTGCCAATTTCTGGTTTTGAAGGTGATAATATGATCGAGAGATCCACCAATCTTGACTGGTACAAAGGCCCAACTCTTTTGGAAGCTCTTGACATGATCCAAGAGCCCAAACGTCCATCCGACAAACCTCTCCGGCTCCCTCTGCAGGATGTCTACAAGATTGGAGGAATTGGAACTGTGCCCGTAGGTCGTGTGGAGACTGGAACCTTAAAGCCTGGTATGGTTATTACCTTTGGTCCTACAGGCCTCACAACTGAAGTTAAGTCTGTGGAAATGCACCATGAGGCTCTCCAGGAGGCTCTTCCTGGTGACAATGTTGGTTTCAATGTCAAGAACGTTGCTGTGAAGGACCTCAAGCGTGGTTTTGTTGCCTCAAACTCCAAGGACGACCCAGCAAAGGAGGCTGCCAACTTTACCTCGCAAGTCATCATCATGAACCATCCAGGTCAAATTGGGAATGGTTATGCTCCCGTCCTCGATTGTCACACCTCCCACATCGCTGTCAAGTTTGCAGAGCTTGTGACCAAGATTGACAGGCGATCCGGCAAGGAACTGGAGAAGGAACCCAAGTTCCTCAAGAATGGAGATGCAGGTTTCGTGAAGATGATTCCTACAAAGCCAATGGTTGTGGAGACTTTTTCTACCTACCCACCTCTGGGTAGGTTTGCCGTCAGAGACATGAGACAGACAGTTGCTGTCGGTGTCATAAAAAATGTGGAGAAGAAGGATCCTACAGGAGCCAAGGTTACCAAAGCTGCTCAAAAGAAGAAATGAACCGAGGAGAATTCTGCATTGGTCTGGTTTGGTGTCAGCAGCAATCTTAATATTCATCCTTCTTGTCAGCTTTACGAGTCTATAGGTTTGGTATCTGGTGCGTCGATGCAGAACTGGGTGCTCGATAGGCGGTGGCAGTGTTCTATTTTAAGGTGCCTGTTCTAGCAAGTTTTTTTTTTTTTAAAATTTTTCATTTTCGAGGGGTCTCTATATTTTGAACTGGTACTTGACGTGAATTTGAGTTGTTTGGATTCGACAGTAGTGGGTCTAGTTTGATTCTGGTATTTCACTTTATATATCAGTACTTGGATTTATTATATTTGTTCATCGAATTATGATAAAATTGCTCTATGAAGTGTTTTTTTGCATTATTTCCGACAGTACAATTTGCTAGTGTTTATTTTTTTTTTAAAGTTAAAATGTGGTATATCAATAGAAGCAAGTGTTCTCAAGCGAATGTGGAATACAGTACAAATTGCAAATTTTCTCCAGATTTGGCTACCAGTTCGGTTCTCATTTTAATCTTAATTCTCATCTGTTCTAAGTATAATAATATAATAATAAACACCTGGATCGCACGGTAAGAGACTGCACTGGGGGGGGGGGGGGGGAGTGAGCGCCCATGCCGTACCCATTGGCGCCGGAGGAATGAAGCCGTCGTCCTGTAATGGGACGTGGGGTTCTCTGATATGTCGCATGCATGTATTGGTTGGTGCAATCAGCAAGGGACCTCGAGAACCAGTTGTTTCATGGCAGATCATCATCATATATGAGTAGGACCTCGACATCCGTCTCGCATGCACGCCTCCTTCATAGGTGCTTTGGCCACAACCCCCCCTCCCCAACCCATCGGTTTTCCGCTCCGGGAAGATCAACAAACATTTGGGTTTCAGATTCCAATCCTTGCAGCAATGGCACGTAGTCTGCCTCCCATTCCTCAAACAAATCCATGGCCGACGTTTGGGCTGTTCAGAGGCTGAGTTCTCTTGTCAGTTCATGTCGGAACCGCCTTTATATATGATTTACCTTATCGCTGAATGCGCCCCGGAGGCATCCTTCACCGGTGACCTTCTATGGTGGTGCAATGGATCCCTCGGTTCCACCAAATTATGGTCCAACTGCTGCCACCACCCAATTCGAAGAAGCTGCTGTCGCCGTGGAGGAGGAGGAGACCGACGCTGATGATGGCAGCGAGAATGAAGGAATCCTCGATGTGGCCGAGGTCGAGAAGCGGATGTGGAAGGACCAGCTGCTGTTGAAGAAGCTGAAGCAGCGGAGGGTGAAGCAGCAAGGCGGCTCCTCCGGTGCTCTGGTGGAGACCCTGGCTAAAGAGCGGTCGCGGCGGCGGACGATGTCCCGCGCCCAGGACGTGGTCCTGCGGTGCATGCTCAACATGATGCAGCACTGCAGCGCCCGTGGGTTCGTGTACGGTATCGTGCCGGAGCGGGGGGACCCGGTGACAGGGTCGTCGGAGAACCTCAGGTCCTGGTGGAAAGACTCCGTCGCGTTCGACCGCAACGCCCCGGCGGCCATCGCCGAGTCGACGCTCGCCCAACCGAACCAACTGGTTCTGAGCTCTTACATCGATCGCCTGCGTTTGTTACAGGACAGCACGCTCGGCTCGCTCCTCTCCGCGCTCATCCAGCACTGCGAACCGCCGCAACGGAGGTTCCCCCTGGAGAGGGGGCTGCCCCCTCCCTGGTGGCCGACCGGGGAGGAGCCATGGTGGGGGGTGCAAGGCGAGGCCCACGATCAGGGGCCTCCGCCCTACAGGAAGCCGCATGACCTCAAGAAGGCTTGGAAGCTGAGCCTACTGACCGCCGTCATCAAGCACATGAGCCCAAACCTGGGCCAGATGAGGAAGCTGGTCTGGGAGTCAAAGAGGTTGCAGAACAAGATGACCGCCAAGGAGAGCGAGGTGTGGTCGAAGGTGGTGAACCAGGAAGAAGCTCTTCTGCAGCTCGCCGACCGCTCCCTCAGGATCTCCCCCATTCCCGAAGATGAAGCGGCTGGCAATTCTGCGGCCGAGAAGGGGCCAGACGGCCGCAGGAACGACGACAAGAGGAAGTGCGAGTTCGGCGACAACTCGAGGGGGAAACGCTCGAGAGCCGAGTTGCAGAGCGTGGATGGTGGGGGGGAGTTCGAGCTCAATTTACCGGGGAATCGTGTGCACGAAGATGACTTGAGAGCGATCGACGAGCTCATGATGCTCTACTACAGCGCTCGAGACTTCACTTGGCCAGTGTGAAGGTAGAGCTGGTGGGATGACTGGAGATCGAGCATCGCGTGGCGAGTGAAATGAAGGACGAGAAGCATTCCCGTTCCAGTAGCAATCTTTTTTCTTCCTTTTGTTTGCTTATATAAGTAGTTTCTCGCCATCTTGCAGTAGTAGTACTATTCTAGTGTTTGCACTACGTATGTATAAAGAGCTTGCATAAAAAAGTAAAAAAAAAAAAAAAAACTGGTAGTGAACTACTTACTTAGAAATTTTACTATGCATCTCTATTATGAGACTCAATTCAATCGAAATAATGATGAGTGTGTTAATCAACTAACGTATTATCATGACATCAGTTTACTTACATAATTTATCCTTCTAATCTGTGGGTCAAATATATATTTTTTTTCTTTCAATCTTTAGTGGTATAAGATTATCATCTCAATATATTTTTTTTAATTTTACTCATAATATTTTTTGATAGAAATATTTAAATATGATCTTTTTGAACATAGGGATCCAAATATAGATAGCCTTGCTAATGGAAGATGCTATCATGAAACTAATATCCATTCATATCATGTACTAAGCCTATCGATGTGTTATATATATATATATATATATATATTCCTGTTTGGTTTACTTCAGATATGATATGTCAAGAATTGTTTTCCTCATCAGACTTGTGTTCTTGAAAAGACAGTAAAACAAAGAAGGACGAAGAGTCAACGATCAAATCTCTGGTGGTAAAAGATAATTTTCTGGATGAAACTTTTTGTTTGACGAGAAACTTTTTCTTTCTCGCAATGGCAAGAACGCAAGCAGCTACCAGTTTTGGATAGGATAGAACGAGTCATCTTCGACTCTCTTCCACATCAGAAGTAGGAAGAACAATCAAAGTTGGTTTATAGGCAGGCTTTGAATGAATGAATATACTATCATATTTAACTTTGTTTTATTATTATAAATTAATGATTCATGCTTATCAGTTAATTTTATCTGGATTGCGACAAATAATATGAGAATGAAGACACAATCTTTTATTACTAGGATAGTGAGTGCTAACACCTTTGGAGGTAGCAGCGCTACAAGAATCCTTCTCTTTTAAGCTTTCACATCTTTGCCTGTCATTGGCCCAAGAGTTTGATTCCTCTTTCATCAGCAAATGCCCTACTACTGTTAAGTGTCAGGGAATGGAATTTGTTCTTGATACAAAGAGGAAAGAAAGCCCAAAAGCTCCATGGTGTTTCTGCACTTGAAAGATACTACATCATACCCATGAAGTAAGTATGTTTCTGTAGCATAATAACCCGTAAAAGTTTCCACCTTTACAATGTCGCTTCTGAGTGTTGTTGTTGAATCAGTACCATTCTTCCCTCCAGCTTTAAAATTTACGTCTACATTCAGGAAAGTTGGCATGATAAAAGTGTTATTGTTCGTTGTTGCAACACTCATTTTCGTTGTTACAAGTCTCTCGCACTGCGATGGTAAATTTGTTTGTTGATGTCTTCTTGATCATAAAAAAAAAAAAAAAATAGCACTCTTTTTTGAGAGAAGAAATGAAGAGTGCCTCTTATAATGGTTCTGAAACTTACAGCTACAAGAAAGAAAGGCTATTGAGCCCTTCATCTCCCTCGAGAAAACTGGGTTCAGAAGTGAGATCTCATCGCTAAACATTCCTGTTTGTTTACATATGACAGACAATACTATATGACTCCACATTCATACTAAAACACCCACCTCCCATGCAAAACCACAGAGAAGAAAGAACATCACCCTCATTTCTACTTAGAAATATATAATAGATAATAGTTTCTTCACATGATGGAGCAGGCATTTGGATTGTCATCACTGAACAAGTTGGTAAGCAGGTCATCTTGTCTGAGAGGTTGGGTGGACAGTGTGACCACCTCCACATTCCTGACATACCCAGGAGGTGCCTTCTTGTCATAGATCTGAGCACCATGAGGGTGAGTGACAAGGTTGTGGGGAGCATAAGGCCAGATCTCGACTCTCTTGCCTGTGGATCGAACCTTCTTCAGGACTTTGTGTTGCTCAACATAGCCAGTCACGGTCACTTTATTCTGCTTTCTGTTGATGTCCACCGACTGAACTCCTATATCGAGGCCGTAAGGTGTGGATTAGGAGAAGACGAGTGTCAAGCCATAGGTACGGCAGAAGAAGAGGACTTCACCTGTCATGGAGGAGATGGCATTCCTGACTTTGAGTTCACAGCCCTCGCAGTCCATCCTGACCTTGAGCTCCACCGTCTGCAACTGCTTCCTCTTTGCGTACTGGTGGCCGCCACACAGGAACCCGCAGATGTAATCTCCCATGACGCTTACGTCCAGCTAATAATGAGGAAGAAAGAAAGAGGAGATGAGGATAGAATATAAGCGCTAACAAGATGGTTTTTTTGATCTACAAAAGACGGAAGTGTGACTGTGACCGATGTTGCTGCCACTGAAGCAGCAGCCTCCCGGAAGATGAAGAAAAGGTGTTTATTTGCTGCTTTAGCTCACTCGCATTGCTCTTTTGTTCTCTCCTTCGGTGTTCCATAAAGGCTCTCCGCCCATTCTTAGACAGAAAGACCTTCGCGGCACATGCACTCAACTCCCCGAAGTTCCAAAAGGGAGCGGAGAAGGGGAGAAAGAAAAAGGAAAGTTGCAGAAAAGAGCAGCACTGTTACTGCTGTTGGTGTTGGTAAGAGGCGAGCAAGTCCCCGAACTGCAAGCAGCAGCCTATTCGAAGGAACATTTTATTTGGAAGAACCCTAATGATCGAGGAAGGCAGTGCAGATTGAGTCACCAGCTAAACCCACAGCTCCAACCAGGTCACACGTTTGGTTCGATTTTTAGAACCATGATAAGTTGGATTCAGTTCGGTTTTTAAGAACACTCACTGTTGCTCATTCAAATCGGATTGGACATAATGATTCATTAGAAACAGCTCTCTTATCATGCATGATGCATCTTTTTTTTTTTTTTTTCTTCTTCTTATGTTCCTTTTAGTTTCATGAATCCAAAAGGGCGCGGGAGCTTTAGATTTTATGTGTTATGCTCAAAACTTAACAGTAGTTTTTTCTTTTTTGAAAAAAAAAATTTAAAGAAGAACATAATTAAGATTTAGTGTTAGGGTTACTATTTTTTAAAGGTTTTAATTCTATTTAAATTAGTTGGGAGTATTTTAGTTAAATCCAAACTTTTTTAATAACTTAAGATTTGCTCTTATAAATACAGTAGAGTTAAAGATATTTTGGTTGCTCATAAAGGTGATATCTAGGATTTCTAGGGAGGTTTCACAAAAAAAAAAAAAAAAAAAAATTCAGGTTACTTCTCAGAGTGATCTTTAAAATTTTTAAACAGGATTGAAAAAAAAAAATTATTTTTTAAGGTTTACGTGAGAGGTGTGCAAGCGAGATAATACTTGAGTCTTGTAATTGATCTTATATACTAAAATTTTTTATACAAACAGGATTTATCAAACCATGTTAAACCTTACATTAATTTCTAACATATACTTTTGATTGTTAATCTCTAATGGATTTCTGTTTAAGTTTTTATTTTTTTTTAATCTCTCCTAAATAAAGTAGTATTGGGGGTTCAAAAGATTCAATAATCACAAATTCAATAAAGACACCATTAGTTTCTTCATTGTATTGAAAAAGATTCAAATGTTTTATAAGGAATTTGATGAAGGGAGAGTGAAGGATCATCTTGTTTCATAAGGCTTAGCATAAACATTAAAGGGACGAGCAGGTAAAAAAAAAAAAAAGAGCAACAAAGACAGAAGAGCTTGAGGTGAAGTGCAATTTATCTTTCCATTGATAATGTTATTAATAATATTATTGATGATACTTTATTTTACCGTGAGCATCCGAGGATAGGGGACAGTAGAGGCTAAGTTGAGCATTATTCAAACGTATTTTAAAATACATTTTGACTGTGTTTTGACTTGGAAGTATGTAAAATGTTATGAGCAAGGCAACAAAAATAAGGAATAAAGAAGAAATGCACATCATACATATTTATAGTGGCTCGTGACCTATGCTCATAATTACTAATTTTTAGTAATGATCTTTTTTTAATGGGTAAAGATTAATTACTCTTACAACTATTTTATCCATTTCACAAGTTTAGGAGATAAACTTTATAAGTCTCTCACCTTCAAATCTAAACTTAAAAGGGAAGATAAATCTCAAGAGATTAATTTGCAAGAATCACAAATTTTTATTCTAAGGATAAGTGATATATTTATAGACCCCAAATGACTTCAAAGTTTAAAGTCAAAATTTAAAATTTTAAATTTTTATTTATCGGTGGTATCACCATCCACACTAAGTGGTATTAATGCCTAACAAAACCTGAGAGATCGAGCCTGGGTGGTACCATCACATGTAACATTAATTAATGACGGTACCACCACTCAATTTGAGTGATACTATCATCTGGCTATATGGGAGATCGTGTTGTTAGCTCATAGGTGATTCCATTGTTTTACCCAACTGTGGGTCATTGAATGGATCACCTAATTTAGGCCCAACATACCCTAAATTGTGTTATTATGGTTACACCCAAAACTAACTTAATTTACAAGAAACATTTGATAATCAAAACATAAATGACTAAAGACAAGAGTTTTATGTTGCCTGACATATCATTGGTTCATCTGAAATTTGATTGAACTTCTGATATGTATGAATCTTCGATGTATTATCCAATCCATCGATGTGTTTACTTCTTCAACATCTAATCTTAGCATAATATTTGATTCTTCTGACCGGATACCCAATATTTGACTCGACTCTGGGCCAATATTTGATTTCTCTGCTTTAATTGTTTTACCTTTTCATGATCGAAATGAGTCCTATATCACTTTTCTCTAATATTGATTATATTACTAACTCACTAATTGATTTTATTATCAAAATCTAAAATTTAGCACTGTCTTATCATTAGTTTAAAGTGTTGAATATACTTGATATACCAAGTTGACTTTATCGTAACGATCCAAATATCATGAAGTGGAAGCCCAGGATATACCACATCACCAACCAACTTCAAGTTAGCCAAAGTACAATTAAGCATAGAAAACGGTAAGACAAAGGTGTAACACCATATATATATATATATATATAACCAAATGCATTCAGATTTTGAGTTTATTTTTAAGTTTGGAAATAAGTCACGTATAGTCTTATTCGGTCCATTAGATCATTTGGTGTTTGGATGATTGCTAAAATTTTTAGATGTGCTTGAAATGAATATTACAAAGCGGTACTTAAAATAAGGAAATGCTAACTTTTTTTCTTAATGCAATATTTCGGTAGACTATATGGGCTTAGGAGGTAGGTTGGTCATTTGCAGATAAGCATCGTAACATTGTGCACAACTTACATAAGAACAATTATGTTTTCAATAATAGGAGAAGAGATCTTTGGCTCCCTCAAAAATAATAAATATAAAGAATACATTATGGAAGTCTATACATATCACATATTTGATGATAAGAAAAACCTAGGATGACAAATCAAAATAATCTGCGGATTCCAAAGTCCTCTTTTATAACACGTCAAATAACTTTCTTAATAAATAAGTATCATAAATTATGCTGCACTGTTACATATACAATCTATTTCTTAGATATTTATTCCATATATATATATATATCATGAGGCATGTTTGGGCCGTGGCGTAATGATAGCTCGTTTGACTTGAATCGAAAGGTTACGTGTTAGGCTCACGTCATTGATTCTTTTATTTTTTCCTTTTATTTTTTTGTTTTTATCGTCTAGAAGAATATTTTCGTTTTACATGATAGAAAAAGAAAGAATCTGTTTTCTAAAATTTGCAATGGGGCAAATTAAGCGATGCATATGTGTTTATTGCATTGGAAGGTAGTAGTAGTTACCCAACCCTCGTGATCCATCATCCAAATTAAGTCAACCATGATTTCACAATCATCAGATACTTTATTTTTGCTGGTGTAGATGAACTTTTTATAAAAAAAAATATACATATTATTATGTAAACGATAATGAGAGACCTACTCGCTGACATTACCACTAATCCTATAATTGTTATTTGCAGTTATGCATAACTGCTGATGCTATGAATCATCCAGCAATCTTCTCGGTCTCTTCTGACTGAATCCTTCCTCTTAAAGTCTTTCATTAAGTTACAATTTTGACAACTAATCATATGACTAAATAAAATAGTGACACTGTTCCTTATTTTTAAGATACTAAAATGGTAATGCAACATTACAGGAAAAGAAAGAATATTCATAACACAAAACAAGATGTACCACATAAATATTGTCATAAATTTAAAATGATTAAGTTGTTGCAGTCAGCATGCAATAGGCTTACACATTTTGTCTCAAGGAAGCACTTGCAGTCCTAGTTCTCCGCAACATCCGGGTGGGTGCTTTCCCTGCACGGCAGCAACATAGGAATCATATCGAGCGATAAATTTCTCCTCGCGTAGCAGGGAAAGAAATTTCTTTCCAAACTTCTCTTCAGACAGCTTCACGACAGATAGAAGATGATATTCTTTATCCAGCAATTTATTCTGCTCAAGAAACTTCAGAACTTCATATCGAGGTCTCAACCTCTTCTCCAAGCTATGTGTAAGCAACCCGGGATGGCAA
Source organism: Ensete glaucum (assembly GCA_021527575.1). Lineage (NCBI taxonomy): Eukaryota > Viridiplantae > Streptophyta > Magnoliopsida > Zingiberales > Musaceae > Ensete > Ensete glaucum. Next base: position 1,036,077 of record CM038558.1, on the reverse strand, counting down.
CTGATATATGTCATCTCACAACCAGCTTCCTTCATCAGGAATGCCATCTTGTCACATAAGTTCTCCTTTGAGTATGTCCAAATGGATGGATTCCTCTTCAATGCAGCAACGCAATCTGGTTGGGACCACCCAAAGCTCATCAGGGTTGCAGAGATAGCATCAAACTTGGACCTGTTCATGGTACTGGCCAAAAGTACATAAGGGAACATTTTACAGTCGCGTGACACACCCAAATCCTCAACATGTTTGATAGATTCCTTGAGACATTTGTTTGTTCGACAAATCAAACTCGGCTCTGCCACCACCAACTCCGCGATGCGTTGCTTACTGATGCCACATTCCCTTAACATAGATATATTGGGCTCTATCTTCTGAGACAAGCTACAAGTAAGGAAAAACATTTGCCTCCTCGAGGCTTTGATTAACCGCTCATTAGAACCAAGTAGTGACCTCCAGAAGTTGATCCTTGGTTGGATATCACGGAAATGGAGCAGAGACGGACATGATGAAACCAGCTGAATTATTTCAGTGTCGGAAAATCCCATGTCCTGCAAAGATCTCATCCTCGGCTTCAGGACAGTCTCTACGGAAACACGTAGAGTCCTGGGTTCCCTCTGCATAAGCTTCATGACTTGTGCATCACTCCAACCGCTCTGCTTAAAGAACTCAATTGAAAGACTTGAACTTGAAGATTTTGTGTCACAGGTGCGACACTCGGGTGTTTTTGCAGCCTTTTCTGAGGTAAGTTCACATGATTGAAGGGGGTCGACCACTATAAAGTTGGATTTATGATCTGAACTTTGGTCTTTGGCAGTCGAAAAGCTGAACACACTGCATTGTTCGAAGGAAGAAAGATGGATGGTGGATTTGTGACATGGGAGGACGAAAAAGAGCCTCCTTTGCACCAAAAACATTATATTTTGAAGTAACGTACTGTCTGCAGAAAAACAAATACAAGAAAAGTAGTTATATTGCTGCTCTATCCAAGTCCAAATTCCTCTTCTACCTCAAATAAAGGGCATCCGAAATAAATATATATTCTGCTTCCAACCAAAAGGAAGTTGAAACCCACCAACTAAATATATTTTCCTCTACCACTCAGGAAATCCACTTGCATTCAGTTCCCACCCACCATTTCTTTCAGATGCAAGACTCTAAATGGTGTTTGACTGTTGATTAAGAGTACCTTTGATCATTTACTTGTTATCATGTACACATCCAAGCAATACCCAACCACTGAAATAATGTGTTGTAATGACGCATGCGCACTGACACAACCTTCCACTGTTTATCTATTGTAGTTAGTAGCTCTACAAACTGTGAAGCACGCTGTATCCCTGCGGATACTGAAGCATGATATCAAATGTATTCACATCAAATATGCAGCATAAGAGAGACAATGGCATTTACAATTTTGATCTTATACAGACAATATTCAAGTTTGCACTAATAGGTTGAATAACATCAGTCAATGACTTGCAATGGGCACTTCAGCACTCAAATTAGGTGGAGGATGCATAATGTTTTGTCTAACATCAAATTCACTAATGTCCTACGACTAAAACCTGAAACATCTCGAATGAGCACTTTGAAAATAATTGATCCTTTTCATAAAAAATGTAAAGAGATGACTTAGTTATAGGTCTAACAAGACCGGTACGTAGAAAAGACACTGTATAAGAAATTAACTACAGCAGAGAACACACTATGCTGATATTAAATGGGAAAGGTTATAAGTAACCAAATACATTGAGTTTTTCGGTCTACTTTGGGGTTCAAGTCAAATTCTAGTTGTTTACTCAACTAGTCCTTTAAGGTGAGTTGAGTCCTTTGCATCATTTGGGGTTGCGTTGAAACTTTCTGGTGTGCTTGAAAAGAAAACTGCAATGCAGTAAAACATAATAGGAAAACTAAGTAAGAGGTTTGATGAACCAAACAATTCATCAAGTAAGCAGTTGCTGTTGAGAGAGCTTCTTTTGGGAAACCTACTTAGATTAGTATTATCTAAGGTATATTTTTAATTAAAATGATTCACATGAGGAATAGTCAGACATGTGCATGATTCAATTGACAAATAATTATATTTTTTTCTGGACAGCGACCCAATTATTGTCTCTACTATCTCTGCTTCTAACTCTTCCGTGTTTTTTCTTTTTTCTCTAAGACTTCCCCAATCCTTGTTTTTTTTTCTTTTCATATAAGATACTTCCCCAATTCTTTTTGCTATCTCTAAAAGAGGCACTTCTCCTGTTGTCTATCTTAACGACAGTATTTAACTTGCATACTGTGACTTGCTACTTCTTCAAAGTATATGCTCATGACATGCTGCTGACTGTTTGTTGGGACGGTAGCGGGTAACTAACTATCAGGGAGTAGGAAAGGGGAGGCGAAGATGTATAGAGACGGCGAAGATCGGGGACGGAGCAGGATACTGGAGAGGGGGCTGTTGGGGTCGTAGGAGTCGGTGGATGGTGAAGGTGGCTGTCGGGGTCGACAGGGGGCGGGGGCTGTGATGATATGGAGGAGGGGGGAGGGATCGGGGAAGAGGGGCGGGGGGCTGCGATGAACGGGTGAAAGATGGAGGAGGGAGTGGGGGAGGGCGGGAGAGCTGCGACGAAAGGGGGAAGAGGGAGGAGAAGGGTTTATGCGACGGCGAAGGAGGAAAATGAGGAGGACGAAGAGTAAGAGAGAGATACCGGGCGCAGTCACCGCTCGCCGACGGAAGAGAACGCCGCAGCGATAAGAAAAAACCGCAGGCGCGTTCGCTGAGGAGAAGAGGAGACGGTTCCGCCGCTGCATTTAGAATTAGGGCACGGCTGTGGCTGCGAAGTTTATATTAAGCCTTCGAAGAGAGAGAGAGAGGGAGAGGCTGTGGTTTGTATGAGGCGAGCAACTAGAACGAGTAAAATTGTAAATATTTAATCCCCTCTGATATAGGACATTCTATATAATTCTCTTTAATCTAATTATTATTATTATATACTTAAGTTTTAATTTATTTGAGGGTCAAGCTTAATCTAGTTTTATGTAGAACTCGTCCTCTTAAGTTGAAATCTCGTTGTAGATAGCTATCGTCGATCCTAAATTTACTAATATTCATCATCCCTAAAATTAAAAATATTATTATGTAAACCCTATGCCTGCTGAGTTTAAAATAAGTTAGATACATATTAAGCTTGAAGTTTAAGCTTGATGATCATTTTAATTTTTTTTAATTTTTATAATAATAATAATTTTTATATCTTACAAAATTTATTATTTTTGTTAACTTAATCATGTGTAATGTGATCGCAAATGTAGAGTAGGACCTCAAGACAACAACTCTACAAAGCTCAACGGACCTAGCAAGCGACAAGGATTGATCGCATGATATCGTATGAAGTAATGCATCGATAAATGTATTACGAGATCAAACGGGAGATTGGTCGCATGATACAGCAAGCGGTAAGGATTGATGTTATGTGTAATGCTCAAAACTTAATAGTATTTTTTTTCTTTTTTTTAAAAAAATTAAAGTAGAACATAATTAAGATTTAGTGTTAGGGTTACTTCTTTTTTTAAAAAGTTTTAATTCTATTTAAATTATTTGGGGAGAATTTTAGTTAAATTGAAACTTTTTAGTAACTTAAGATTTGCTCTTATAAATACATTTTCAAACTTATAACGATGAACATAACAACCACTGACTAGAAAAAAAGCATAATAGGCACAATCAACAATAGAGCATAAAAGATAAAGGAACCAAAGCTATACGATTCATAAAGAATCGAGTATTATGTCAAAAAAAATTAAAAAGAGAATGATAGTCAACAAGGAATAAAATTTACTTACAAGAGTTCTTTCGTTGTGTTGGCTTGGGTTCACCCTCTAAACGACAGCATTAGCCTTAGAATGGTAATGTGTTTGACTCCAGATTAGAAGGTTGCATGTTTAAATCACTAATTCTCCTATTTTGTTTTTTTTTTGTTTTATCGCTTAGAAGAACATTTTGTAGTCATAGTTCCCAGCATTCCGTTTCTGTTTTCTCAACTCTCAGTGAGACCAGTAAGCAGCAATGCATACGTAGTCACCTGCAACTCTCCTATTGACAAATCGCGAGGATATTGTACATTTGGCTGCTGCCTTCAAAAATTTAAGTCAATGATGATTTCACAATCACCAGATATTTCATTTTCGACGATATAGATATTTTTTTTTTTTATAAAAAGTGTACATATGAAAAGAGCAATGAGAGAGAGACTTGAAATGTAACTGCTGATGCTATGAATCGTTTGAAATGTAAAAAGCAAGTGAAATGTAAAGAAATTTTTCCAGCAATCTTCTGTCCACTGCATCCTTCATCTTAAAATCTTTCATTAAGTTGTAATTTTGATAACTAAACTAATCATAGTACTCAATAAAATAGTGACCCTGTTCCTTATTTTAAAGAGACTAAAATGGAAATCCAACATTACAGGAAATGAAGAATCTTCACAACACAAACCAAGTTGTACCAAATAAAAATCGTCATAAATTTAAAATGATTAAGTTGTTGCAGTCAGCATGCACTAGGTTTACATTTTGTTTTAAGGAAGCACTTGCAATCCTAGTTCTCCGCAACATCCGGGTGGGTGCTTTCCCTGCACGGCTGCAACATAGGAATCATATCGAGCAATAAATTTCTCCTCGCGTAGCAGGAAAAGAAATTTCTTTCCAAACTGCTCTTCGGATAGCTTCAGGACAGATAGAAGGTCATGTCCTTTATTCAGCAATTTATTCTGATCAATAAACTTCAGAACTTCATATCGTGGTCTCAACCTCTTCTCCAAGCTAAATGTAAGCAGCCCAGGACGGCAACTGATATATGTCAGCTCACAACCAGCTTCCTTCATCAGGAAGGTCATCTTGTCACATAAGTTCTTCTTTGAGAAACACCAAATGGATGGATACCTCCTGAATGCAGCAACACAATCTGGTTGGGACCACCCAAAGCTCATCAGGGTTTCAAAGGTAGCATCAAACTTGGACTTGCTCATGATCATGACTGAAAAAAGTGCATGAGGGAAAACTTTACAGTCACGTGACACACCCAAATCCTCAACATGTTTGATAGATTCCTTGATACATTTGTTTGTTTGACAAACAATACCCGGCTCTGTCACCAACAACTCTGTGATGCGTTGCTTACTGATGCCACATTCCATTAAGATAGATATATTGGGCTCTATCTTCCAAGACAAGCTAGAAGCAAGGAGAAACATATGCCTCCTGGAGGCTTTGATTAACCTCTCATTGGAACCGAGTAGTGACCTCCAGAAGTTGATCCTTGGTTGGATGTCACGAAAATAGAGCAGACCCGGACTTGATGAAATGAGCTGAACTATTTCAGTGTCGGAAAATCCTATGTCCTGCAAAGATCTCATCCTGGGCTTCAGGACAGTCTCTACAGAAGCACGTAGCAACGTGGGATTCCTCTGCATAAGCTTCATGACTTGTGCATCACTCCAACCATTCTGCTTAAAGAACTCAATGGAAGGGCTTGAACTTGAAGATTTTTTGTGACAGGTGCGACACTTGGATGTTTTTGCAGCCTTTTCTGAGGTAAGTTCACATGATTGAAGGGGGTCAACCACTATAAAGTTGGATTTATGATCTGAACTTTGGTCTTTGGCGGTTGAAAAGCTGAATAGACTGCAGAGTTCAAAGGAAGAAAGATGGATGGTGGACTTGTTACATGGGAGGATGAAAGAGAGCCTCCTATGCACCAAAAGCATTATATTTTGTAGCAGTGTCACGTACTGTATGTAGAAAAAAAAAAAAAAAACGAGAAAAGTAGTTCTATTGCTGCCCTCTCCAAGTCCAAATTCCTCTTCTACCTCAAATTAAGCGCATCTGAAATAAATATATATTCTGTATCTGCTTCCAACCAAAAGGAACTTGAAACCCTCCAACAAATCATCTGTATCAGATAACATTCCTCTACCACTCAGGAAATCCACCTGCATTCACTTCCCATTAACCATTTCTTTCAGATGCAAGTCTCTAAATGGTGTTTGAGTGTTGATTAAGAGTACCTTTGATCATTTACTTGTCACCATGCTCACATCCAAGCAATATTCCACAACCGAAGTAATGTCTTGATATAACACAGGCGCACTGACACAACCTACACCACTGTTTATCTATTGTAGTTAGTAGCTTCAGGAACTGTGAAGCACGCTATATCCCCGCAGATACTGAAAAATGATATCACATGCATTTACATCAAATATGCAGCATAAGAGAGACAATGGCATTCACAATGTTGGTCTTATACAGACGATATTCAAGTTTGTACTAATAGGTTGAACATCAGTCAATGACTTGCAATGGGCCCTTCAGCATTCAGATTAGGAGGATGATGCATAATGTTTTCTCTAACATCAGATTCACTAATGTCCTACAACTAAAACCTGAAACATCTCAAATGAGCACTTCCAGAATAATTGATCCTTTTCATCAAGAATGTAAAGAGACGACTTAGTTATAGGTCTAACAAGACTGGTAAGTAGAAAAGACACTGTATAAGAAATTAACAACAGTAATTTGCGAGGTTCAACATGCAGAATAAAGCACTGTTGATGATGCAACTTGACAAAAATTACAACAACAAAGTTATTTCTGAAAAATGAATAAAAAGGTAAGAAAACTGCCTAGATCAAGAAAAACTAGTAGTTTATTTGGTCCAATGATGGTAAAGAGAAATACTGCTCATGTAAATAACTCCAGATACAGTAAAATAAATTATATGTAACCAAAGCTACTTATCATTAATGAAGGAAAAAAAGGTCCTTTATTTGAAAGGCTTCACCTGCATAACCTAGATCAGTGAGAATTTGCCAATAAAAATAGCTAGTGCAAACGACCAAAATAATAACAAAAGCCATGATGTCCAAACTCTTCATGATCATCTATATTGATCTTTTGCATCATTGAACTCTGTGTAAGAAAATATTTGTAGTTAAATTAGGAGCATTAAAATCTCTTTCTATTGGTACCAGTAAAATCTCATTCAAATCACCAACTAAACCAGCAAATACAAGATTTGACAATCCAAATATAAGCAGGCCTGCATGTTTAGAGGTATGAACAAGCCTCAAGTGGCAAAGATAGTTGCTTTCAGCACGACAGCAGAGAACACACAATGCTGACATTAAAGGTGTAAGGTCATACATAACCAAATACATTGAGTTTTTTGGTCTATTTTATTGGGTTTGGAAATCAAGTCAAATTCTAGTTGTTTACTCAACTTGTACTTTAGGGTGAGTAGAGTCCTTTGTATCATTTGAGGTTTTGTGTTGAAATTTTCTGATGTGCTTGAAAAGGAAACCGCAATGCAGTAAACATAACAAGAAAACTAAGAGGTTTGATGAACCAAACACTTCATCAAAATAAGCAGCTGCTGTTGAGACAGCTTCTTTTGGGAAACCTAGTCAGATTAGTATAATCTTAGGTATATTTTTAATTAAAATGTTTCACATGAGGAATAGTCAGACTTGTGCATGATTCAATTGACAAATGATTATGATTTTCTTTGGACAGTGACCCAATTATTGTCTCTGCTATCTCTTGTTCTAACTTTTCCGTGTTTTTTTTATAATCTTTTTCTCTAGGACTTCCCCAATTATATTTGTTCTCTCTAAAAGCAGCACCTCTCCTGCAGTCTATCTGAACAACCGTATTTAACTTGCTGTTTCTTCAAGGTAAATGCCCATGACATACTGCTGACTGTTTGGTGGGAGGGTACCGGATAACTATCAGGGAGGAGGAAAAGGGGAGGGGACGATGTATAGAGAGGGCGAAGATCGGGGCCGGAGCAGGATAAAGGAGAGAGGGAGGGGGTGGTATCGGCGCCGGAGTAGGAAAGTGGAGAGGGGCTGTTGGGGTGGGAGGATGGTGAAGGTGGCTGTCGAGGTCGATGGGGGGGCGGGGGGCTGTGATGAAATGGAGGAGGGGGGAGGGATCGGGGGGCTGCGGATAACGGATGAAAGAGGGAGGAGGGATGGTGTCGGGGAAGCGGGAGAGCTGTGACGAAAGGGGGAAGAGGGAGGAGGAGGGTTTATGCGACGGCAAAGGAGGAAAAGGAGGAGGACGAAGAGTGAGAGAGAGGATACCGGGCGCAGTCACCGTTCGCCGATGGAGAGGAAGCCGCAGCATCCACTGTTCGCCGAGGAAAACGCCGCAGCCATAAGACAATACCGCAGTCGCGTTCGCTGAGGAGAAGGAGAGAGAGTTCCACCGCTGCAATTAGAATTAGGGCACGGCTGCGAATTTTATATTTATCGTTTCTTCAAAGATGGACTGTTGTCGGTATGAATTGAGGCGAGCAAAGTAAAATTATAAATATTTTAATCCCCTTATGATATCGGACATTCCAATCGTCTATATGTTTAATAAAAATGATGATCTTTTGGTTCTGTTTCGTTCTCTTTAATCTAATTATTAATATATACTTAAAGTTTTAATTTATTTGACGATAAGCATAATCTAGTTTTATATAGAACTCGTCCTATAGCTATCGTCGATACTAATTTACTAATATTCATCGCTAAAATTAGAAATATTATTATGTTTCATGCTCATCATTCGAAACTATGCCTGTTAATTTAAAATAAGTTAGATACATATTAAGCTTGATGATCCTTTTAATTTTTTTTAAATCTTTATAATAATAATTTTAATCCCTTACAAATTTTATTGTCTTCGTTAACTTCGATCCATAGATAGAAATGTTTCAAGATAGCATGTTGTCTACTATAGTTGGCACTATAATGATTATATAAGTTAATAATTATTTTTTTGATATCTGTAATTTTATCATCGACTCCTAAACTTTCATAATAAACGGTTAAAAATAATTACTGAAATCATTTAATCTAGCACGAAGATTGAAAACACATAATTAAATAAATCAATGTAATTAAAAAATAATAATTTATTTTTTTTATTTTATAGCCACTATTGTTATATTTGAATTATTATTGCACCAACCATATTAATACAAACAACTAAAAAAAATATGTATAGTAAGATAATAAACACTAGTCAAAGTATATGCTACATTATTAAAAACTTTCAAAATTTTCATAACATTATTTGTAACAAAAATATATAATAATTTATAATATTCAAATTTTTTAAGTAATTCATATATAGAATTTTTTTCATCCGATAGCAACATCTCTAAGAAATCTTTTGGGACGTCTATTATTTAATTCATAAAATCTCAAAATATTTTTTCATTACTCGTAGATGATTCATAAGAACAAAGTAGTTTACAGAAATAAAACTTTTAAGAGACGTTAGTCATTGTATAATGAAAGTTTAAAATATATTATAATTCCATCTGATAAAATATAAAAGTTTAAAATATGACAAAAGCAGGCTGACAAACATATTATAATTTCATAATAGAAACGGACTTTACCATTATATTTATTATTAAAACCAATAACTTTTTTAAAATCAAATAATATTTTATTAAAATTTATCATTCCATATATATTACCGACTATATGCTATTAAACAAAAACTCTAAAAGCAATACTTATTTTTGAATGGTCCAATCAATATCAATCTAATACAAGTGATTTCCAATATAAGTACATTTGTCAGTGATCATCTTACTCAATAAGACCTATCATGAATGACAAGCAGATAAATCAGAAAAAATAAAAGATAAAAGACTGGGAACTTAAGATAAAGTGTGTGATACTATTTATATTTGCATCATCCATAATATTATTGATGATGACTTTATCCTAAGTATTTGAGATAAGTTAGAAAAGTTTTATATAATTAAAAGTTTAATAACAAGTTGTATCTAAAGTAAAAGTTATATTAACTGAGGGTGTAGATAGGTAGAAACTTAGTAGAGCATCTAAACGTATTCACAAAACATGAATGTTATATAGCTAAAAGTTTAACTAATAAGTTATATTTGAAGTAAAATTTACATAAGATTAAGGATGGAGGAAGGTAAAGACGTACTAGAGTATTTGAACATATTCAAAGGAATATTGAATCAACTAAAAAAAATTAATATAAATATGATAACTTTGGAATAAGTTGAAGAAGCTTTAATACCTCTGCTATTAGAAAAAAAAAAGATAAGTTTGAGAATATAAAGTATCGAACGTATTGATCTTTTATCGGACCGATACGTACATATGTTCTCCATTATCATAAAAACTATATAATGAATCCTAATTATTATAAGTCATGGTGACACCAACAACAAATACCAAAATTAATATATCAATACTGAATGATACAACTACTTGGTATATTATATACCATTAAACCAATTTTGTACACCCTTAAATTGTGTTACCCATTAGAAATGGACTCTTTGAGAATGTACATTACCATTACCAGCGCCTAATGGTTTACCATTTTCCAATGAATCACTAAGCATTTTGGTTTGAGATCTTAAAGAAGCAAGAGAGATACCTAACATATGGATTTTATTTAATTGAGTTCATAATTAAAAAGCATCCAGACAGAGAAGCCTAAAGCAGAAACTAACTTGGTGATTGATCTCTTAATACAATTAAACTGTAATTATCCAAAAATTAAATAACTTTTGTGAACCCGTGATGTGCTCAATTCAAACATACACATAAATATCCATGCGTCTCAATAATTAAATGAAACCAAACAAGTGAGCCATGGGGACACTTGATCTAATTATACAACAATCAGATGTGTCTCAAAATTTAATATAGACCTGTGGTTTAATGCGTTAAATTAAACTGTTAAAATGGACGTATTGCTCTTAAATTTTTAATGCTGCGTCTGGATATGACAGGAACAAATATGTTCCCCCCAAGCGGCTCTCACATGATTAAGTCTTTGAGATGTCCTAATTAAATTAGACCACAATCAATTATCTAAATGACAGCACAGCTACTAATATAGTAGACTTCACACCAATTAACATGACGACAGAAGCCAGGTTGACGCTGAACGATCAGCCGGCAGAATTAGCTTAGACATGTATGGTGGGAACAGAACATAAAAGCTTGATATCTTTGGTTACCTTGATGAAGCAAAAAATATATAGAAGACGAATCCCCAAATCAACATGTAAGTCCAACTCTAAGAAACTCTTGGAGAACTTCAATCGTCACAGATGCAAAATGATTAAGTTGCCGTCGGCATGCAATAGGTTCACACTTTTTGTCTTGTGGAAGCACTTGCAATCCTACTTCTCCGCAACATCCGGGTGGGGTGCTTTTCCCTGCACGGCTGCAACATAGGAATCATATAGAGCAATAAATTTCTCCTGGAGTAGCAGGAAAAGAAATTTCTTTCTGAACTTCTCCTCAGAGAGCTTAAAGACAGATAGAAGGTCATATCCTTTATCCAGCAATTTATTCTGCTCAAGAAAATTCAGAACTTCGTATCGAGGTCTCAACCTTTTCACCAAGCTACATGTAAGAAGCACGGGACGGCAACTGATATATGTCAGCTCAAAACCAGCTTCCTTCATCAGGAATGTCAGCTTATCACTTAAGTTCTCCTTTGAGTATGACCAAATGGATGGATACCTCTTGAATGCAGCAACACAATCTGGTCGGGACCATCCAAAGCTCATCAGGGTTGCAAAGGTAGCAGCAAACTTGGACTTGCTCGTGATCATGACTGAAAAAAGTGCACGAGGGAAAACTTTACAGTCACGTGACACACCCAAATCCTCAACATGTTTGATAGATTCCTTGATACATTTGTTTGTTTGACAAACAATACCCGGCTCTGTCACCAACAACTCTGTGATGCGTTGCTTACTGATGCCACATTCCATTAAGATAGATATATTGGGCTCTATCTTCCGAGACAAACTAGAAGCAAGGAGAAACATATGCCTCCTGGAGGCTTTGATTAACCTCTCATTGGAACCGAGTAGTGACCTCCAGAAGTTGATCCTTGGTTGGATGTCACGAGAATAGAGCAGACCCGGACTTGATGAAATGAGCTGAACTATTTCAGTGTCAGAAAATCCCATGTCCTGTAAAGATCTCATCCTGGGCTTCAGGACAGTCTCTACAGAAGCACGTAGCAACGTGGGATTCCTCTGCATAAGCTTCATGACTTGTGCATCACTCCAACCATTCTGCTTAAAGAACTCAATGGAAGGACTTGAACTTGAAGGTTTTGTGTGACAGGTGCGACACTTGGATGTTTTTGCAGCCTTTTCTGAGGCAAGTTCACATGATTGAAGGGGGTCAACCACTATAAAGTTGGATTTATGATCTGAACTTTGGTCTTTGGCGGTTGAAAAGCTGAATAGACTGCAGAGTTCAAAGGAAGAACGATGGATGGTGGACTTGTTACATGGGAGGATGAAAGAGAGCCTCCTATGCACCAAAAGCATTATATTTTGAAGCAGTGTCACGTACTGTATGTAGAAAAAAAAAAATACGAGAAAAGTAGTTCTATTGCTGCCCTCTCCAAGTCCAAATTCCTCTTCTACCTCAAATTAAGCGCATCTGAAATAAATATATATTCTGTATCTGCTTCCAACCAAAAGGAACTCGAAAACCTCCGACCAAAAATATTTTCCTCTACCACTCAGGAAATCCACCTGCATTCAGTTCCCATTAACCATTTCTTTCAGACGCAAGTCACCAAATGGTGTTTGAAGTGTTGATTAAAGTACCTACCACTGTTTATCTGTTGTAGTTAGTAGCTCTAGAAACTGTGAGGCACGCTATATCCCTGCAGACACTGAAGAATGATGTCAAATGCATTCACATCAACTATGCAGCATAAGAGTGACAATGGCATTTACAACGTTGATATTATACAGACGATATTCAAGTTTGTACTGATAGGTTGAACATCAGTCAATGACTTGCAATGAGTAATTCAGCATTCAGATTAGGTGGAAGATGTGTAATGTTTTGTCAAACATCAGATTCACTAATGTCCTACAACTAAAACCTGAAACATATCAAATGAGCACTTCCAGAATAATTGATCCTTTTCTTCAATAATGTTTTGTATAAGAAATTAACTACAGCAGAGAAAAGACGATGCGGACATAAAGGGTGTAAGGTTATACGTAACCAAATACATTTGAGTTTTTCAGTCTACTTTGGGGTTTGGAAATCAAGTCAAATTCTAGTTGTTTACTCAACTTGTCCTTTAGGGTGAGTGGAGCCCTTTGTATCATTTGGGGTTTTGTGTTGAAACTTTCTGGTGTGCTTGAAAAGAAAACTGCAATGCAGTAAAACATAATAGGAAAACTAAGTAAGAGGTTTGATGAACCAAACAATTAATCAAAGTAAGCAGTTGCTGTTGAGAGAGCTTCTTTTGGGAAACCTACTCAGATTAGTATTATCTACGGTATATTTTTAATTAAAATGCTTCACATGAGGAATAGTCAGACGTGTGCATCATTCAATTGACAAATGATTATAATTTTCTTCGGACAGTGACCCAATTATTGTCTCTATTATCTCTTGTTCTAACTTTTCCGTGTTTTTTTTCTTTTTCTCTAAGACTTTCCCAATTCTTTTTGCTCTCTCTAAAAGCAGCACTTCTCCTGCTGTCTATCTTAACAACAGTATTTAACTTGCATACTGTGACATGCTATTTCTTTAAATTAAATGCTCATGACATGCTGCTGACTGTTTGGTGGGAGGGTTTAAGCGGGTAAACTAACTATCAGGGAGTAGGAAAGGGGAGGGGAAGATGTATGGAGAGGGCGAAGATCGGGGCCGGAGCAGGATAATGGAGAGGGGGCTGTCGGAGTCGGAGGATGGTGAAGGTGGCTGTCGGAGTCGACGAGGGGCGGGGGACTGTGATGAAGTGGAGGAGGGGGGAGGGATCGAGGAAGAGGGGCGGGGGGGCTGGCGATGAACGGGGGAAAAGAGGGAGGAGGATGGTTGTCGGGGAAGCGGGAGAGCTGCGACGAAAGGGGGAATAGGGACGAGAAGGGATTGTGCGAGGGCGAAGGAGGAAATGGAGGAGGACGAAGAGTAAGAGAGAGAGATACCGGGCGCAGTCACCGTTCGCCAGCGGAGAGGAACCCGCAGCGTCCACCGTTCGCCGAGGAAAATGCCGCAGTCGCGCTCGCTGCGGAGGAGGAGGAGGAGGAGGAGACAAAAGGATTTAGGGCATGGGTGCGAAATGGAGGATGCGATGCCGTTCCCATTTGGTTCAATCGAACCAGGGATCCAAATTGACTCGACTCGGGCTCGACCCGGCCTGAATCAGGCGGGCCGCACCCGGTTGAACTCGCTTGGCCCGCCCGCCCATCTGGTTCAATCGAACCAGAGATCCAAATTGACTCGACTCGGGCTCGACCCAGCCTGACTTCAATGGATTGAGCGAGCTATTGTAAACAACTTTAAAGCTACACAACTTAGACAAAAATAATTATGTTCTTGATAATAGGCAGGCAAGAAAGAAGAAATTTTTTGACTCTCATAAAAATAGTAAATATAAAGTTGTCACAAATGCAAAAATAGTAAATATAAAGTTGTCACAAATGCAAATAGAAGACAAATCCCAAAAGCAACATGCGAGTTCTACTTTAAGAAACTTTAAATTGTCACAAATGCAAAATGATTGAAGTTGCGGTCAGCATGCAATAGGTTTACACTTTGCAATCCTATTTTTCCGGGAGCTTTCCCTGCACAGCAGCAACATAGGAATCATATCGAGCAACAAATTTCTCCTCGTGTAGCAGGAAAAGAAATTTCTTTCCAAACTTCTCTTCAGATAGCTTCATGACATATACAAGTTCATATCCTTTATCCAGCAATTTATTCTGTTCAAGAAAGTTCAGAACTTCATATCGAGGTCTCAACCTCTTCTCCAAGCTAAACATAAGAAGCTCGGCATGGCAAACCATATATGTCAGCTCACAACCAGCTTCCTTCATCAGGAAGGTCATCTTGTCACATAAGTACTTATTCGAGAGATGCCAAATGGATGGATACCTCCTGAATGCAGCAACACAATCTGGTTGGGACCACCCAAAGCTCATCAGGGTTTCAAAGGTAGCATCAAACTTGGACTTGCTCATCGTCATGGAAAATAAAAGTAAAGGAGGGAAAGTTTTACAGTCACGTGACACCCCCAAATCCTCGACATGTTTGATAGATTCCTTGATATATTTGTTTGTTCGACAAAAAAAACCCGGCTCTCTCAACACCAACTTCGCAATGCATTGCTTACTGATGCCACATTCCCTTAACATAGATATATTGGGCTCTATCTTCTGAGACAAGCTAGAAGAAAGAAGAAACCTTGTCCTCCTGGAGGCTTTGATTAACCTCTCATTAGAACCAAGTAGTGACCTCCAGAAGTTGATCCTTGGTTGGATGTCACGAAAATAGAGCAGACGCGGACTTGATGAAATGAGCTGAACTATTTCAGTGTCAGAAAATCCCATGTCCTGTAAAGATCTCATCCTGGGCTTCAGGACTGTCTCTACGGAAGCACGTAGAAACGTGGGTTCCCTCTGCATAAGCTTCATGACTTGTGCATCACTCCAACCATTCTGCTTAAAGAACTCGATGGAAAGACTTGAACTCGAAGATTTTGTGTGACCGGCGTGACACTTGGCTGTTTTTGCAGCCTTTTCTGGGGTAAGTTCACATGATTGAAGGGGATCGACCACTATAAAGTTGGATTTATGATCTGAACTTTGGTCTTCGGCGGTCGAAAAGCTGAACAGACTGCAGAGTTCAAAGGAAGAAAGATGGATGGTGGACTTGTGACATGGGAGGATGCAAAACAGCCTCTTTCGCACCAAAAACATTGTATTTTGAAGCAAATACAAGAAAAGCAGTTCTATTGCTGCCCTCTCCGAGTCCAAATTCCTCTTCTACCTCAAATTAAGGGCATCCAAAATAAATATATCTTCTGTATCGGCTTCCAACCAAAAGGAAGTTGAAACCCTCCAACTAATCATCTGTATCAGATAACAATCCTCTACCACTCAGGAAATCCACCTGCAATCAGTTCCCATTAATCATTTCTTTCAGATGCAAGTCTCTAAATGGTGTTTGAGTGTTGATTAAGAGTACCTTTGATCATTTACTTGTTATCATGCCCACATCCAAGCAATACCCCACCGCTTCTCCAGCATAGCCTAGATCAGTAAGAAGTTGCCAATAAAAATTGCTAGTGCCAACGACCACAAGAATAACAAAAGCCATGATGTCCAAAGTATTCACGAACATCCATATTGATATTTTGCATCATTGAACTCTGTGTAAGAAAATATTTGCAGTGAAATCAGGAGCATTAAAATCTCTTTCTACTGTAACCAGCAAAATCTCCTTCGAATCACCAATCAAACCAGCAAATACAGGATTTTGACAATCCGAATATAAGCAGGCCTGTGTGTTTCGAGAGGTACAAACAAGGCTCAAGTAGCGCAGATAGTTGCTTTCAGCATTACAGCAGAGAACACACTATGCGGTCATGAAGGTGTAAGGTTTATACGTAACCAAATACATTGAGATTTTGGTCTATTTTGGGGTTCGAAAATCAAGTCAAATTCTAGTTGTGTACTCAACTTGTACTTTAGGGTGAGTCGAGTCCTTTGTATCATTTGAGGGTTTGGGTTGAAAATTTTCTGATGTGCTTGAAAAGGAAACTGCAATACAGTAAACATAACAAGAAAACAAAGAGGTTTGATGAACCAAACACTTTTATCACAATAAGCAGTTGCTGTTGACAGAGCTGCTTTTGGGAAACCTGCACAGATTAGTATTATCTAAGGTATATTTTAAATTAAGATACTTCCCAATTCTCTTTGCTCTCTCTAAAAGCAGCACTTGTCGTGCTGTCTATCTTAGCAACTTGCACACTGCGACTTGCTATTTCTTCAAAGTAAATGCTCATGAAATGCCGCAGACTGTTTGTTCGGAGGGTAGCGGGTAACTATGAGGGAGGAGGAAAAGGGAGGGGAAGATGTATAGGAAGAGGGAGAGCTGCGACGAAAGGGGGGAAGCAGGGACGAGGAGGGAGGAGAAGAGATTGTGCGACGGGCGAAGGAGGAAAAGGAGGAGAGCGAGGAGAGAGAGAGAGAGAGAGAGAGAGAGAGAGATACCGGGCGCAGTCACCGTTCGCCGACGGAGAGGAAGCCGCAGCATCCGCCGTTCGCCGAGGAAAACGCACGCCGCAGTCGCTCGCGGTCGCTGTGGAGGAGGAGACAAAGTTTCACCGCTGGATTTAGGGCAGGGGTGTGAATTTTGAGGATGCCGTTAACATCTGGTACAATTCGAACCAGAGATCCAAATTGACTTGACTCGGGTTCGACCCAGCCTGAATCAGGCGGGCCGCACCCACTTATTATTTATTATTTATTGATGAAGAAAAGAAAAAATATATATATAATGAGAAACTTCACTGGCATAATTAATCTAAATCGGCGAGAATTTGCTATGACTTCGCAAATGGGTAGCTACTTCAATGGGTATATAATGGGTAGCTACTTCCAGCATTCAGATTAGGTGGAGGAGGAGGAGGAGGAGGAGGAGGCTGCATAATGGGCTTTTTTTTTTCTTTTTTTTGTGTCTAACATCAGATTCACTCTGATGTCCTACAACTAAAACCTGAAACATCTCATATGAGCACTTCCAGAATAATTGATCCTTTTCATCATCATCATCTCTTTACATTGTATAAGAAAAAAAAAAAACTGGTAAGTAGAAAAGACAGTGTATAAGAAATTACCAACAGTAATTTTTGTGAGGTTCAACATCCTAAAAAAGAAGACACTGTTGATGATGATGCAACTTGACAAAAATTACAAGAAAACTAGAGAAATGCATCAGAAAGGGGGGTTGTCGGGACCGGAGTAGGAAAATGGAGAGGGGGCTGTTGGGATCGGAAGAGTCGGAGGATGGTGACGGTGGCTGTGATGAAGTGGAGAGATCGGGGAAGAGGGGGCTGCGATGAACCGGGGAAAGAGGGAGGCAATGGAAGAAGAAGGGAGGAGGAGGAGGATGGTTTGAAAAATTAAAGTCAACGATGATTTCACAATCATCAGATATGAATGAACTTTTTTTACATATTATGAAAGGAATAACGAGAGACCTACTGATGACATTAGGACTAATCCTATAATTGGTATCTGCAATATGCACAACTGCTGATGCTATGAATCGTATGTCCTCCTACTGAGCGAGTCAAATGCAAAACAAAGTTTTACAACTTTCATAGTATGCCCACCATCATCCACCAATCTTCTCTCTCTACTCTTCTGAATCCTTTTCTCTTAAAATCTTTCATTAAGTTGCAATTTTGATAACTACACATATGACTCAATAAAATAATGTCACTTGTTCCTTACTTTTAAGATACTAAAATGGTAATGCAACATTACAGGCAAAAGAGAATCTTCATAACACAAACCGAGTTCCACCAAATAAAAATTGTCATTAACTTAAAATGATTAAGTTGTTGCAGTCAGCATTCGATAGGTGTTTCCATTTTGTTTTGAGGAAGCACTTGCAATCCTAGTTCTCCGCAGCATCCGGGTGCTTTCCCTGCACTGCAGCAACATAGGAATCATACCGCGCAATAAATTTCTCCTCCCGTAGCAGGAAAAGAAATTTCTTTCGAAACTTCTCTTCAGATAGCAGCACGACGGCTAGAAGGCCATGTCTTTTATCCAGCAATTTATTCTGCTCAAGAAAGTTCAGAACTTCATATCGAGGTCTCAACCTCTTCTCCAAGCTATATGTAAGCAGCACGGGACGGGAAATGATATATGTCAGCTCACAACCAGCTTCCTTCATCAGGAATGTCAGCTTATCACTTAAGTTCTCCTTTGAGTATGCCCAAATGGATGGATTCCTCTTCAATGCAGCAACGCAATCTGGTTGGGACCACCCAAAGCTCATCAGGGTTGCAGAGATAGCATCAAACCTGGACCTGTTCATGGTACTGGCCAAAAGTACATAAGGGAACATTTTACAGTCACGTGACACACCCAAATCCTCAACATGTTTGATAGCTTCCTCGACACATTTGTTTGTCCGACAAAAAAAATTCGGCTCTATGACCACCAACTCCGCGATGCATTCCTTACTGATCCCACATTCCCTTAACTTACATATATTGGGCTCTATCTTCTGAGACAAGCTACAAGTGAGGAGAAACTGTTGCCTCCTGGAGGCTTTGATTAACCTCTCATTAGAACCAAGTAGTGACCTCCAGAAGTTGATCCTTGGTTGGATATCACGGAAATGGAGCAGACCCGGACATGATGAAACCAGCTGAACTATTTCACTGTCAGAAAAGCCCATGTCCTGCAAAGATCTCATCTTGGGCTTCAGGACAGTCTCTACGGAAGCACGCAGAAACCAGGGTTTCCTCTGCATAAGCTTCATGACTTGTGCATCACTCCAGCCGCTCTGCTTAAAGAACTCGATGGAAAGACTTGAAGATTTTGTGTGAGGGGTGCGGCACCTGGCTGGCTTTGCAGCCTTTTCTGAGGTAACTTCACAAGATTGAAGGGTCGACCACTATAAAGTTGGATTTATGATCTGAACTTTGGTCTTTGGCGGTCGAAAAGCTGAACACACTGCAGACTTCAAATGAAGAAAGATGGATGGTGGACTTGCTACATGGGAGAATGAAAAAGAACCTCTTTTGCACCAAAAACATTATATTTTATAACAGTGTCACGTACTGTTTGCAGAAAAAAAGTACAAGACAAGTAGTTCTATTGCTGCCCTCTCCAAGTCCAAATTCCTCTTCTACCTCAAATAAAGGGCATCCAAAATAAATAAATCTTCCGTATCTGCTTCCAACCAAAAAGAAGTTGAAAACCGCCAACTAATCATCTGTATCAGATAACAATCCTCTACCACTCAGGAAATCCACCTGCAATCAGTTCCCATTAATCATTTCTTTCAGATGCAAGTCTATAAATGGTGTTTGAGTGTTGATTAAGAGTCCCTTTGATCACTTACTTGTTATCATGCTCACATCCAAGCAATAACCAAACAACCCCCCTGCGCGTGCGCACTGAAGCAATGTCTTGATATGACACAGGCGCACTGACACAACCTACCACTACTGTTTATCTATTGTAGTTAGTAGCTTTAGAAACCGTGAAGCACGCTATATCATCCCTGCAGATACTGAAGAATGATAACAAATGTATTCACATCAAATATGCAGCATAAGAGTGACAATGGCATTTAAAATTTTGATCTTATACAGACGATTTTCAAGTTTGTACTAATAGGTTGAACATCAGTCAATGACTTGCAATGGGTACCTCAGCATTCAGATTAGGTGGAAGATGCATAATGTTTTGTCTAACATCAGATTCACTAATGTCCTACAACTAAAACCTGAAACATATCAAATGAGCACTTACAGAATAATTGATCCTTTTCATCAAGAATGTAAAGAGATGACTTACTTATAGGTATAACAAGACTGGTAAGTAGAAAAGACACTGTATAAGAAATTAACAACAGTAATTTTGTGAGGTTCAACATCCTAAAGAAGAAGACACTGTTAACGATGCAACTTGACAAAGATTACAACAACATAGATTGAAGACCAGAGAAAGGCAACAACTTTTCTGAAAAATGAATAAAAAGGTAAGAAAACTGCCTCGACCAAGATAAAAAAAAATAGTTTATTTGGCTCTATGATAATAAAAAAAAACTTAATTTAAGAGAAATACTGCTCATGTAAATAACTTCAGCTATAGCAAAATAAATGATACGTAGCCTCAGCTACTTATCACAGATGAGGAAAAAAAATCTTTAAAAATTTGAGAAGGTTCACTGGCATAACCTAGACCAGTGAGAAGTTGCCAATAAAAATAGCAAGTGTAAACGACCACAATAATAACAAAATTCATGATGTGCGACGGCGACTGTGCGACGACAGGGGAAAGAGGGAGGAGAAGGGATCGTGCGACGACGAAGGAGGAAAAGGCGGAGGACGAAGAGTAAAAGAGAGATACCGGGCGCAGTCACCGTTCGCCGACGGCGAGGAATCCACAGCATCCACCGTTCGCTGAGGAAAATGCCGCAGCCATAAGAACTCGCCGATGAAGATGCCGCCGCTGCTGCCGATGTCGCCGTCCGCGTTCGCTGTGGAGAAAGGAGACTCTTCCACCGCTGCATTTCGAATTAGGGCACGGGTGCGAATTTTATATTAAACCTTTCTTCAAAGAGAGAGAGAGAGAGAGAGAGAGAGAGAGAGAGAGGCTTGTCGTTGGTATGAATGAGACGAGTAAAGTAAAATTATAAATATTTTATTTAATCCCCTTATGATATCGGACGTTCCAATCGTCCATATGTTTAATAAAAAAGATGATGATTTTTTTGGGTCTGTTTCGTTCTCTTTAAAAAATTTTGAAAACTTTTAAAATAAACACTCTAATGTTGAAAACACTACTCCAAGTATATGCTGCATTATTGAAAACTTTTAAAAAATTTTGAAAACTTTTAAAATAAACACTCTAATGTTGAAAACACTACCCCCAATTATATGCTACATTATTGAAAACTTTTAAAAAAATTTCGATTTCTTTCACATACACTCTAATGTTGGGTTGACAAACATATTATAATTTCATAATAGAAGTGGTATTTATCATCATATTATTAAAATTAATAAAAAATTTAAAATCAAATAATATTTTATAAAATTTATCATTCAGATAAATATTTTACGACTATATGCCATTCAATAAATACTCTAAAAGCAATAAATTATTTTCGAATGCTCCAATCAATATCAATCCAATAATCATCTTACTCACTAAGATGCATCATAATAAGATAAATCAGAAAAAAATAAACCATTAAGACTAGGAGCTTAACATGAAGTGTGTGATACTATTTATCTTTACATCCGTTGATATTACTATAAATAATATTATTGATGATGACTTTATCCTCAGCATTTGAGATAAGTTAGAAAAGTTTTATCTAATTAAAAATTTAATAATAAGTTGTATCTAAAGTAAAAAAAATTATGTAGAGTAAGGGTGTAAGTAGGTAGAAACTTAGTGGAGCATCTAAACATGTTCAAAGGAATATAAATCTTATATAGCTAAAAGATTAACTAATAAGTTGAATGGAAGCTATATAGGATTAAGGATGGAGGAAGGTAAAGACACATTACAAGTATTTTAACATATTCAAAGGAAGATTGGATCAACTAAAATAATTAACATAAATATTGATAAAAAAAAGATAAGGCATTGTTATTTATTATGTTTGTGATAATAGGTAAGAAAGAAGAAATATTTTGACTCTCCTAAAAGTTTATACTATCGACATTTGATGATAGAAAAGTGACGATAGAAAAGCCTAGGAAGGATGACAAATAAAAATAATTATGTAACCTTAATTTTTTTTTATGCTAAAAAATATCTAATCAATATATGTATCTTAAAGTCTCCTTTTACAACACATCAAACTAACTTTCTCTATAACTCTAGCATACATAAACAACTTGTTCTAAGATTTAACTCTATGGTTTACATACCCAATGGTTTAGCAAGATCCTATTCTCATATAAGAAAAAAAAATTAATTTATTTTTAAGTTCTCACTATAAGATTTATGGTGATGAACTTAATAACCACCAACTAGAAAGAAGCGTAACTTCAAGAAACTCATAGGTACAACCAACAACAAGAATCGAATATTATGTTAAGAAAATATTAAAAGAAAAATCACAATTAATGAGAAATAGAATATACATACGAATCCTCCTATACAAAGTTGTTTCATTGTGTTATTTTACCGTCTTAATGGTAGTACATGAGTAAAGCATCTAGCCATGAATATATATAACTTGTCTGTTGAACTAAATAAAATAATATTTTTTTGACATATAAAAAGAATAAAAACCCATGACATGAAAATCCCATATAGAAACCCATGAATATTGTTTAATCCAAGGTTCGTAATCTCGTATCTTACCGATGTATCGATTAGCTTTCGATACAATATGTATCGAGCATAAGACACATGGCACACTAAGATACCAAGCGTATTGACCCTTTATCGGGTCGATATGTTCTTTGCTATCGTAAAAAAATGTATAATGAATCCTAATTATTACAAGTCATGGTATATCTAGGTACACCAACAACAAATATCAAAATTAAATATATAAATGCAGAATGATACAATTACTTATATGCCATTAAACAAATTTTTGTACACCCTTAGATTGTGTTATCAATTAGAAAGTTGACTATTTGAAAAATGTATATTACTATAACCAGCATCTAATGATTTCCCATTAAAGAAGCAAGAGACATAACGTATGGATATTAGTGGATGAGTTCATAATTAAAAAAGGATCGAGACAGAGATGCTTTAACTAACTTGGTGATTAAAATGTAATTATCCAAAAAAAAATAGATATACAACCAATGCAGCTCAAATCCAATAATGTTTGTGGACCAATAATGATGTGCTCAATTTGGTTCAGATGAATTCAAACATACACATATGTGATCAAGTGTGGCAATATATACATGCGCCTTAATAATTAAATGAAACCAAACAGGTGAGCCATGGGTGGTTTAATGTGTAGCAAACATTAATACAGATCGGGTGTTTAATGCGTTAAATTAAACTGTTCAAATGGACGGATTGCTCTAAAATTTTTAATGTCAGTCTGGATATGACAGGAACAAATATGATCCCTCCAAGCAGTCAATTAAATTAGACCACAACCAAATTATCTAAATGACGACTGCAGAGTTTCGAATATATAGTACGACTTCACACCAATTTAACATGACGACAGAGGACAAAGTGGAAGAGATGGATCTGAAGCCAGCAGAATTAGGTTAGATATGTACAGTTGAAACAGAACATTAAAGGCTTGATTTGATTGATGTCTTCGGTTACCTTTATGAAGCAAAAAAATAAAATAGAAGACGAATCCCAAAATCAACATGCAAGTTCTACTCTAAGAAACTCTTGGGAGAATTTAAATTAACACAGATGCAAAATGATTAAGTTGCTGCAGTCAGAATGCAACAGGTTTACCCTTTTTTTGTCTCAAGGAAGCACTTGCAGACCTAGTTCTCCGCAACATCCGGGTGGGTGTTTTGCCTGCACGGCTGCAACATAGGAATCATATCGAGCAATAAATTTCTCCTCGCGTAGCAGGGACAGAAATTTCTTTCCAAACTTCTCTTCAGATAGCAGCATGACGGATAGAAGGCCATGTTCTTTAATCAGCAATTTATTCTGTGCAAGAAAATTCAGAACTTCATATCGAGGTTTCAACCTCTTCTCCAAGCTGAATGTAAGAATCACAGGACGGGAAATGATATATGTCAGCTCACAACCAGCTTCCTTCATCAGGAATGTCAGCTTATCACTTAGGTTCTCCTTTGAGTATGTCCAAATGGATGGATTCCTCTTCAATGCAGCAACGCAATCTGGTTGGGACCACCCAAAGCTCATCAGGGTTGCAGAGATAGCATCGAACTTGGACCTGTTCATGGTACTGGCCAAAAGTACATAAGGGAACATTTTACAGTCACGTGACACACCCAAATCCTCGACATGTTTGATAGATTCCTTGAGACATTTGTTTGTTCGACAAATCAAACTCGGCTCCCTCACCACCGACTCCGCGATGCATTCCTTACTGATGCCACATTCCCTTAACATAGATATATTGGGCTCTATCTTCTGAGACAAGCTACAAGTAAGGAGAATCAAGCTCCTCCTGGAGGCTTTGATTAACCTCTCATTAGAACCAAGTAGTGACCTCCAGAAGTTGATCCTTGGATGGATATCACGAACTTGGAGCAGAGACGGACATGATGAAATGAGCTGAACTATTTCAGTGTCAGAAAATCCCATGTCCTGTAAAGATCTCATCCTGGGCTTCAGGACTGTCTCTACGGAAGCACGTAGAACCCTGGGTTCCCTCTGCATAAGCTTCATGACTTGTGCATCACTCCAACCGTTCTGCTTAAAGAACTCAATGGAAAAACTTGAAGATTTTGTGTGAGGGGTGCGGCACCTGGCTGTTTTTGCAGCCTTTTCTGAGGTAAGTTCACATGATTGAAGGGGGTCGACCACTATAAATTTGGATTTATGATCTGAACTTTGGTCTTTGGCGGTCGAAAAGCTGAACAAACTGCAGAGTTCAAAGGAAGAAAGATGGATGGTGGACTTGTTACATGGGAGGATGCAAAACAGCCTCTTTTGCACCAAAAACATTATATTTTGTAGCAGTGTCACAAACTGTTTGCAGAAAGAAAAATACAAGTAGTTCTATTGCTGCCCTCTCCAAATCCACATTCCTCTTCTACCTCAAATTAAGCGCATCAGAAATAAATATATATTCTGTATCCGCTTCCAACCAAAAGGAAGTTGAAAACCTCCAATTAAATATATTTTCCTCTACCACTCAGGAAATCCACCTGCATTCAGTTCCCATTAACCATTTCTTTCAGATGCAAGTCTCTAAATGGTCTTTGACTGTTGATTAAGAGTACCTTTGATCATTTACATGTTATCATGCTCACATCCAAGCAATACCCCACCCCTGAAGTAATGTCTTGATATGACATGTGCACTGACACAACCTTCCACTGTTTTATCTCTTGTAGTTAGTAGCTTTAGAAACTGTGAAGCACGCTATATCCCTGCAGATACTGAAAAATGATATCAAATGTAGTCACATCAAATATGCAGCATGAGTGACAATGGCATTCACAATGTTGATCTTATACAGACGATATTCAAGTTTGTACTAATAGGTTGAACATCAGTCAATGACTTGCAATGGGTACTTCAGCATTCAGAGTAGGTAGAAGATGCCTAATGTTTTGTCTAACATCAGATTCACTAATGTCCTACAAATAAAACCTGAAACATCTCAAATGAGCACTTACAGAATAATTGATCCTTTTCATCAAGAATGTAAACAGATGAGTTTAGTTATAGGTCTAACAAGACTGGTAAGCAGAAAAGACATTGTATAAGAAATTAACAACAGAAATTAACAACCCTAAAGAAGGCACTGTTCATGATGCAACTTCACAAAAATTAAAACCACATAGTAATTTCTGAAAAATGAATAAAAAGGTATGAAAACTGCCTCAATCAAGAAATACTAGTAGTTTATTTGGTTCTGTGATGATAAAGAGAAAGACTGCTCATGTAAATAACTCCAGATACAGTAAAATAAATTATATGTAGCCAAAGCTACTTATCATTAATGAAGGAAAAAAAGGTCCTTTATTTGAAAAGCTTCACCGGCATAACCTAGATCAGTGAGAATTTGCCAATAAAAATAGCTAGTGCAAACGACCAAAACAATAACAAATACATTGAGTTTTTCGGTCTACTTTGGGGTTCCGAAATCAAGTCAAATTCTAGTTGTTTACTCAACTAGTCCTTTAGGGTGAGTCGAGTCCTTTGCATCATTTAGGGTTGTGTTGAAACTTTCTGGTGTGCTTGAAAAGAAAACTGCAATGCAGTAAAAACATAATAGGAAAACTAAGAGGTTTGATGAACCAAACACTTCATCAAAGTAAGCAGTTGCGGGTGAGAGAGCTTGTTTTGGGAAACCTAATCAGATTAGCTTCTTTTGGTGTGCATGATTCTATTGAGAAATGACAAATGGTTATGATTTTCTTTGGACAGTGACCCAATTAACGTCTCTTCTATCTCTTGTTCTAACATTCCCGTGTTTTTTTTTTTTCTTTTTCTCTAAGACTTCCCCAATTCTTTTTGCTCTCTCTAAAAGCAGCAGTTCTCCTGCTGTCCATCTTAACAACACTATTTAACTTGCATACTGTGACTTGCTATTTCTTCAAAGTAAATGCTCATGACATGTTGCTGACTATTTGGTGGGATGGTAGCGGGTAACTATCAGGGAGGAGGAAAGGGGAGGAAAAGATGTATAGAGAGCGCGAAGATCGAGGCCGGAGCAGGATAATGGAGAGGGAGCTGTTGGGGTCGGAGGATGGTGAAGGTGGCTGTCGAGGTCGACGGGGGGCAGGGGCTGTGATTAAGTGGAGGAGGAGGGAGGGATCGGGGAAGAGGGGCGGGGGCTGCGATGAACGGATGAAAGAGGGAGGAGGAGGATGGTGTAGGGGAAGCGGGAGAGCTGTGACGAAAGGGGGGAAGAGGGAGGAGGAGGGTTTATGCGACGGCGAAGGAGGAGGACGAAGAGCGAGAGTGAAAGATACCGGGCGCAGTCACCGTTCGCCGACGGAGAGGAAGCCGCAGCATCCACCGTTGGCCGAGGAAAACGCTGCAGCCATAAGAGAATACCGCAGTCGCGTTCGCTGTGGAGAAGGAGACGGTTCTACCGCTGCATTTAGGGCACGGGTGCGAAGTTTATATTAATTAATTAAACCTTCAAAGAGAGAGGGGAGAGGCTGTTGTTGGTATGAGGCGAGCAAAGTAACATTTTAAATATTTAATCCCCTTATGATACCGGAGATCTCTTTAATCTAATTATTAATATATATATATATATATATATACTTAAAAGTTTTAATTTCTTTGAGTGTCAAGTTTAATCTATAACTCGCCTCTTACGTCAAAAATCTCGCTCTATAGATATTGTCGATTCTAATTTACTAATATTCATCGCTAAAATTAGAAATATTATTATGTATCATGCTCATAATTCGAAACTATGCCTGTTAATTTAAAATAAGTTAGATACATATTAAGCTTGAAATTTGAGCTTGATGATCCTTTTTATTTTTTTTAAAATCTTTATGATTATAATTTTTCTTCCTTACAAATTTTATTATCTTCCTTAGCTTGATCCATCCATACATAGATAGAAAAGCTTCGAAGGTATCATGTTGTCTACTATAATTGGCACTATAAAGTAAGATAAGTTAATAATTAATTTTTTAATATCTTTAATTTTATCATCGACTCCTGAACTTTCATAATAAACGGTCTAATAATTACTGAAGTTAATAGATTTAAAAATAATAATTTATCTCTTTTGATTTTATAGCCATTGTTGTCATATTTGAATTATTATTGCACCAACATTTATTAATACAAACAACTAAAGATTTATATACAGTAAGATAATAAACACTAGTCAAAGTATATGCTACATTATTGAAAAAACTTTAAAATTTTTAAAATTCTTTCACATACATTCTAATGTTGTAGGTATAAACTAATTTTCATAACATTATTTGTAACAAAAATATATAATAATTTATTTTATTCAAAATTTTGACAAACATCTTATAATATATAAAAAAATTAAAATATGACAAAAACAGGTTAAAAAATATTTTATAATTCCAGAAGCAGTATTTACCATTATCTTGCTCAATAAGACCTATTAGATGAATTGTGTGATACTATCTATCTTTGCATTGTCGATAATGTTATAAACAATATTATTGATGGTGATTGTGCCCTAAGTATTTGAGATAAGTTAGAAAAGCTTTATCTAATTAAAAGTTTAATAACGAGTTGTATTTAAAGTAAAAATTATATAGATTGAGGGTGCACTTAGAAACTTAGTAGAGCATCTGACCATATTTAAAGGAATATGAATGTTATATAGCTAAAAGTTTAACTAATAAATTATATCTGAAGTGAAAGTTATATTTCCATTCCTATAGTTATGAAAGTGAAACATTTAAGTCCATGAAAATGAAACATCTAAGTCCATTTATCATAACAATGTCGGTTCTACTAATAGAAATATGAAAATAAATAACAAAAATATATAATTTTAATATTTTAATTGGTGGTAGTAGATGATGTTTAGGATGGTGAATGATAGCGTCACCAAGGAGGCCACGAGTTAATGTTATGGTTAAGGAGAGTAGCGATGAAAGATGAGGATTGTTTTACATCTGTGTTGATGTCAATGTAATTGTCAAGTGATCCTTTTGATGCTTTACATCTGTGTTGGCATCAACGTCACTGTCAAGCAACGAAAGGGTCATCGATATAAATGCATTGTTGCTCGACATCTATATTTACCTGCTCAGCATCTATATGGATGGGGTTGTCGAGTGTCGTTGCTCGACATCTACATTTACCTGCTCGGCATCTACATGGATGCAGTTGTCGAGCGACATCGCTCGACATCTGCATCGATGGCTCTTTTGTTGCTCGGTAACAACATCAACGATGACACATATGCAAAATGACTCTCATCTCTTGTCATTGCTCTCATCATCTACAACAGTCATCTGCGGCACCAATGATGTCATCGTCCACCACCATCGATGGAAACATTAAGATTATTTTTTTATCATTTATTTTTATATTTTTTTAGTAAAATCGATAGTGTTAGAGTAAATAAACCTAGATGTTTTATTTTAATAATTATAATGACACAGCTCTTTAAAGTCTAGAAACTAGAATGCCAAATATAGCTAACTATAAGAGCTAATATTTGATTAGTCAGATTTATGGATATGTTAGCTTATGCATTAAAATTTGTGTGGGGCAATAAGTGTAATCAAAGGCGATAGGTACCAAAAAAGCATTAAGGTTTCAAAACTTTCGAGACACTAAACCCTGAGTTTCCAAAACGCTTAGGCACTAGTCGCTCGTCCGAGCGAAAGACAAGGTAATTTCAATAACAAAAATTATTAAGAAAATATAATTAAAAGAAAATCAATAATAAAATAAAATTTAGACAAAAATATGAAAAAGGTTTCATATCATTTCATATCGAGGTGGCAAATAGGGCTGTTGAGAGAAAGGCAAAGAGGGTTGTCGAGTGAGTCACACGAGGGTGAGTGAGGATCAAGTTGCTTATTGTTGAACCCTAATCAGGGTTCAATTTATGTGCAACACCACTTGAGCAATGCGATTACTCTACCTGGCACCCAGTCGATACTCGCCAAAGCATCACTCAAGTGAGAACGCCCACATGATGTGCATGCAAGGCGCTTAGGCCTCACCTCACCGAGCGATTAGGCCTCGCCACATAACATTATATATTTTTGTTACATTACTTGTATAAAAATATATACTAATTTATAATATTCAAAAATTTTTAAGTAATTCATATATAGAATTTCATGAGGTAGCAACATCTTTAAGAAATATTTTGGGACTTTATTATTTAATTCATAAAATCTGATTTATTTTTCATGACTTGTAGATGACTCATAAGAACGAAATAGTTTATGGAAATAGAACTTTTAGGAGATGTTAGTCGTTGTATAAAGAAAGTTTAAATTATATTGTAATTCCATCTTATAAAATATAAAAGTTTAAAATATGACAAAAGCATGCCGACAAATATATTATAATTCTATAATAGAAGCGGTATTTACCATTATATTATTAAAACCAATAACTTTTTTAAAATCAAATAATATTTATAAAATTTATCATTCCATAAATATTGACGACTATATACCATTCAACAAAAACTCTAAAAGCAATACTTATTTTTGAATGATCCGATCAATATTAATCCAATGACAAGTGATTCCCAATATAAGTATTTTTGTCAGTGATCATCTTACTCGATAAGATCTATCATGGACGACAAGCAGAAAAATCAGAAAAAAAAAAAAAAGATAAAGACTAGGAGCTTGAGATAAAGTGTGTGATACTATTTATCTTTGCATCATCATCGATAATATTATAAAGTATTTGAGATAAGTTAGGAAAGCTTTACATAATTAAAAGTTTAATAACAAGTTGTATCTAGAGTAAAAGTTAAATAGAATGAGGGTGTAGTTAGGTAGAAACTTAGTAATATGAATGTTATATAACTAAAAGTTCAACTAAAAAGTTGTATTCGAAGTGGAACTTAGATGGGGTTAAGGATGGAGGAAGGTAAAGACATAATAGAGTATAATATATTCAAAGAAATATTAGATCAACTAAAAAAAGTTAACATAAAGATTAAAAGAAAAGATAAGGCATTGTTACTTATGTAGACACTTATGATAATTTTGTGGAGATGACATCGTGTGGGAAGGTTACAATAAAATGAAGATCAAAATAATTGATAGAGCAATACAAACTGTAACTTGCATTCCAAAAATATACAAACATGTATATTTTTTTTTTAAAATCTTTTGGGTATCTAGAGTTATGACTACAATGCAGGAGGTAGAGTTCTTGAAGTTACTCCCATCATCGTATTTTCCTAATAAAATGAATATTATATTAAGGATTGTATCATTGGGAAGATGAGCAGAGTAAAAACCTTCAAAGAGCTTAAAACAGGTGAGATTTATTGATAAAAATGAAAGATAATATTCATAGTTTATAAGATAGAGACGATTGTATGAAAATAAATCATGCAAATGGTAAAATAAACAACGGAATGACTCACAATCAGATCGTGACCATCGCAGCTTTAGGTTCTCTCTATCGAAGAACACCAAATGATATCCCGTCATAAAATTTTCTGCATCCACAGTACGAAATCTTTCAGCAGATAGATAAATAGGTGAAAATATTTTATAAGGAAGCTAAAAAAATTTGTTATGAATCAAGTTTTGTGGTTGAAGAAGAATGCTCACAGCCCTATTATTATTGTGCCAAGACGTTCTTGAGATGACTGAAGAGCTGCTAATGCTAAAGAAAATATAATATGCCCCCCACCCCACACGGTCTGGTCTGGACCAGTTTTATAGCTCAATGGTTTAGTTGCAAAGTGTTGAGCAATATCCGTAAGTTAAAACTGCTCTTGGAACCACATCATCATTTTTTTTTTTTTTTCATTCACAATATCCCAGACAATATAGCAAACAGTAGCTACATATGTAGCTTCTGTCTGCACCTGTAGTTGAAAACGACATTGTCCAAAAAAATTAGGCTTTTTATTATAAAATGAGCAGCAGACAAACTAAAATCTAGAACTTCAAAAAACAAAAAAACCTTTATGGCCTCTACTTTGTTCTATTAGTTCGGAATGACTGATTTCAGTAGCATTAGTTGGAACCATTTAACGCCTGTATTTGCTCAACTCAACAAAACCATACAACTATATATATAAGGAGTAAAACTTATTATTTCTTAAACTACCAGAAATTAGATACACATTTGTTTCATAACATAATAATAATGTTTAAACATATCTTGATAGAGAGAGTAAATATTGGGCCCGATAGCCCAAACCATATTAGCTCAACAGCCTCATCGACCCACTAGGGCTCCTTAGCCACCTCGATAGGTGTGGGCAGCTTATCACTTAACATTGCCTACTTAGGGGATGTACTGATAATTTGACGGTCTAGTCAAATGAGGCCCCGAGAACCGACAATGGAAACAACCTACGTAGTATCAACGAACAAAAATATAAACAAAGTGTTTGATGTAATACTCATATTTATTTGTGTCCTTCGATTTTTGTATATACAGCAAGTAGCGGGCTTGCAGTAGACTTGGCAGCCCTAGTTTGGTTAGCTTTTATGGTCGGTTTTGACTTATAAATGAGAGTTGTGTCATGTAGTCACTTGTAGGGACTTTGGTTTGTAATGGATGGACCTTGATCCTTTGTATGTAACTTTTCAGAACCTGTAAAGTCTATGGTTGTAATTTGTAGTGGCTATATAAAGTGATTTCTAAAGTGTTTGCTTGTGGATCCTGTAAAAAGTATTTCCTCTAACCTATTTTCTATTTTGTAGGTCCTAAGGGACCCTATGAGGTTTCGGGGAGACTGACCTTTACGGACGGACAACAAAAGTGTCGCATGACTTAGGCAAAACTACCTAAGGTTGTGACAGTAGGGCCATACTAGCAGGTGTTGCACCCATTAAATATTCCAGTATGGCTGCTCTCCTACCACGAATGTCATCACTCAACCGTAACTTTTTCGCTCAGTGAACCATTCATCGTTTTTGCTTGCTTATACATATGTTTAGCAACCTATTTTGACTTGATTTTATATAATTTTGCCTTAGAAAATATGACGAAAATAATCTATAATGTTGCAGAACGATTGCTCACTACTTGAAGCCAAAACAACCTACAACAGCTCCCTTTTGGGTCATTTTAACTATAGCGACTACTCTAAGCGGCCCAAAACATCAGTCATCTAAGCACCCTAGACCACCCGGGTGGCACAGGGCTGGATGGGGCTTCGGTTATATGTCGGGCGTAAGTATTCATTCAAAGTTGAACTGGTCTTACGTCCAACATCTTGGGAACTGGTCGTTTATGGACTTGCGACTATTCATACAGCCCTCTAAAATCCTATTTCGTTCCCTTTCTCTCTTGTCTTTGTTGCGCTCAAGGTGCTCGACAAATTGCTTGTAAAGCTTTCCTCTTAGCGAGACATCGGGACTTGTCCGTCGCACACTTCAATCTAATCAATCTTCTCTTTTACAGGTCCTTAGGGATCGGCTAGAGGTTGTATGTAGGTTGACCAATTATGGATGAATAACGCATGAGTGTTTTACGACTTAGGCAATCTCAGCTAAGTTCAAGACATTGATGCAAGGACACTTCACGACTTAGGCAATTTCAATTAAGTCCTTAAGTTTGTTACAATTGTGCCACATGGTTTATACAAATTCAGCTAAGTCCATGACACTCCGTCCTCCAGGTATAAATATTCTCATAAATAGCTATCAAAAACCATTTCACCACCTAAACTTTAAGTTTCCAATCCTCAAGAGCTAACTTAGCTATCGGAGGGGTCACATTGGATACATACCACCCCCGATGAGGGCCTTCTTGTAGGACCTGGTGGGAACTCACATCGAGCCCAATTGACGCTCCAACCCGAAGCATTGTGAGAGACCAAAGTCAGATTCCTAGATCAAACCTCCCTAAGTCACTTGATGCAGCTCGGACGATGTGGACTGAATTATGACATGCTGACTCCTCATCCACCATACAAATTTCAGTAACACTGATGATAAAAAAAAATAAATAAATAGTCCCTTAAGTAGAAAGTCAGACACTTATGTATTCTAGAGATGAAAATTAGGATATTGATAACCAGGAAGCTCTTGTTTCCACAAATATTAGTTTTACCTTTTTTTTTATTTCTTTTGCAGAATAGGCACCCCAAGAGGACTGTCATAACAAACAGCAGAACTCGGCTTAAAATGACAAAATGATACCTTTTTAAGAAATTCACCTGGCTTCATAAGCAAGGAGATTAACTTGTCTATGCCAAGACAAAACAATATTTTTCTGACGTATAAAAAGAATAAAAAAAAAGTACAGACTCTCTTGTAGATGAATTCAATAATCTTTGTGGACTCGTGATGTGGTTCAGATGAATTCAAACATACACATAAATGACAAGTGTGGCAATATGCATGCGACTTGATAATTAAATGAACACTTGATCTAATTATATAACAATACAGATGTGAATGAAAATTTAATATAGATATGTTGTTTAATGCGTTAAATTAAACTGTTAAAATGGACGTATTGCTCTTAAATTTTCAATGCGAGTGTGGATATGACAGGAACAAATACGTGGCTCTCACATGATAATAATTCTTTGAGATGTCTTAGCTTCTAAAGGCGTCATTTAATTAGACCACAAATCAATTATCTAAATGACTGCACAATTACGACTATAGTTGACTTCACAGCCAGCAGAATTAGCTCAGAAATGTATGGTAGAAACAGAACACAAAAGCTTGATATCTTCGGTTACCTTTTTGAAGCAAAGTTCAAATCTAAGAAACTCTTGGAGAATTTAAATCGTCACAGATGCAAAAATGATTAAGTTGCAGTGAGCATGTAATAGGCTTACATTTTGTCTGAAGAAAGCACTTGCAATCCTAGTTGGCCGCAACATCCAGGTGCTTTCCCTGCACAGCTGCAACATAGGAATCATATCGAGCAATAAATTTCTCCTCGCGTAGCAGGAAAAGAAATTTCTTTACAAACATCTGCTCAGATAGCTTGACGACGGATGGTAGGTTATGTAATTTATCCAGCAATATATTCTGCTCAAGAAAATTCAGAACTTCATATCGAGGTCTCAACCTCTTCTCCACGCTATATGTAAGAAGCCCGGGATGGCAAATGATATATGTCAGCTCACAACCAGCTTCCTTCATCAGGAATGTCATCTTGTCACTTAAGTTCTTCTTTGAGAGATTCCAAATGGATGGGCACTTCCTGACTAAACCATTGATTTCAGGCTGGGACCACCCAAAGCTCATCAGGGTTGCAGAGATAGCATCAAACTTGGACCTGCTCAAGGCAGCGGAAAAAAGTACTTGAGGGAACATTTTACAGTCACGTGACACACCCAACTCCTCAACAAGTTTGATAGCTTCCTTGATATATTTGTTTGATCGACAAATCAACCGCGGCTTTTTCACCACCAAATCCGTGATGCATTGCTTACTGATGCCACATTCCCTTAAGATTGATATATTGGGCTCTATCTTCTGAGACAAGCTACAAGTAAGGGCAATCAAGCTCCTCCTGGAGACTTTGATTAACCTCTCATTAGAACCAAGTAGCGACCTCCAGAAGTTAATATTTGGTTGGATATCACGTACACGTAGCACAGATGGACACGATGAAACCAGCTGAACTATTTCAGTGTCAGAAAATCCCATGTCCTGTAAAGATCTCAGCCTGGGCTTCAAGTTAGTCTCTACGGAAGCACCTAGAAGCCAGGGTGCCCTCAGCATAAGCTTCATGACTTGTGCATCACTCCAACCGTTCTGCTTAAATAACTCAATGGAAAGACTTGAACTTGAAGATTTTGTGTGAGAGGTGCGGCACCTGGCTGTTTTTGCAGCCTTTTCTGAGGTAAGTTCACATGATTGAAGGGGGTCAACCACTATAAAGTTGGATTTATGATCTGAACTTTGGTCTTTGGCAGTCGAAAAGCCGAACAGACTGCAGAGTTCAAAGGAAGAAAGATGGATGGTGGACTTGTTACATGGGAGGACAAAAAAGAGCCTCCTTTGCACCAAAAACATTATATTTTGAAGCAGTGTCACGTACTTTTTGCAGAAAAAAAATACAAGAACAGTAGTTCTATTGCTGGCTTCTCCAAGTCCAAATTCCTCTTCTACCTCAAATTAAGTGCATCCGAAATAAATATATATTCTGTATCTGCTTCCAACCAAAAGGAATCCGAAACCCTCCAATTAAATATATTTTCCTCTACCACTCAGGAAATCCACCTGCATTCAGTTCCCATTAACCATTTCTTTCAGATGCAAGCCTCTAAATGGTGTTTGAGTGTTGACTAAGAGTACCTTTGATCATATTATCATGCTCACATCCAATCCATACCCCACCACTGAAGTAATGTCTTGATATGACACATGTCCACCGACACAACCTACCACTGTTTATCTATTGTAGTTAATAGCTTTAGAACCTGCGAAGCACGCTATATCCCTGCAGATACCGAAGAATGATATCAAATGTATTCACATCAAATATGCAGCATAAGATTGACAATGGCATTTACAATGTTGATCTTATACAGACAATATTCAAGTTTGTACTAATAGGTTGAACATCAGTCAATGACTTGCAATGGGTACTTTAGCATTCAGATTAGGTGGCCGATGCAGTATGTTTTGTCTAACATCAGATTCACTGATGTCCTACAACTAAAACCTGAAGCATTTCAAATGAGCACTTCCAGAATAATTGATCCTTTTCATATAAAATGTAAAGAGATGACTTAGTTATAGGTCTAACAAGACTGGTAAGCAGAAAAGACACTGTATAAGAAATTAACTACAGCAGAGAACACACTATGCCGACATTAAAGGTGTAAGGTTATACGTAACCAAATACATTGAGTTTTACTCAAGTCAAATTCTAGTTGTTTACTCAACTAGTTCTTTAGGGTGAGTCGAGTACTTTGCATCATTTGGGGTTGTGTTGAAACTTTCTGGTGTGCTTGAAAAGAAAACTGCAATGCAGTAAAACATAATACGGAAACTAAGAGGTTTGATGAACCAAACACTTCATCAAAGTAAGCAGTTGCCGTTGAGAGAGCTTCTTTTGTGAAACCTACTCAGATTAGTATGGGGTCGGGGAAGCGGGGCGGGGGGGGGTTTGTGATGAACGGGTGAAAGAGGGAGGAGGAGGATGGTGTCGGGGAAGCAGGAAAGCTGTGGCGAATGGGGGAAGAGGAAGGAGGGATCGGGGAAAGGGGGCTGCGATGAACGGGGGAAGAGGGAGGAGGAGGAGTAAGAGAGAGATACCGGGCGCTCTCACTGTTCGCCGAAGGAGAGGAAGCCGCAGCATCCACCGTTCGCCGAGGAAAACGCCGCAGTCGCGCTCGCTGTGGAGGAGGAGACGAAGTTTCACCGCTGGATTTAGGGCACGGGTGCGAATTTGAGGATGCCGTTCCTATCTGGTTCAATCGAACCAGAGATCCAAATTGACTTAACTCGTGCTCGACCCAGCCTGAATCAGGCGGGCCGCACCCGGTTGAACTCTTTTATTTCAATAGTAAAAAAAATAGAATGTGTACTGATATAATAAAAAATTAATATAAAATTATAAATATTTAATTCATCGAACAATCCAATCATCTATTGAATTTATATGTTTAATAAAAGATCATTCTCTAATCTATCTTTTCATTCTATTTTATCACATTTGTCTAATAGTTAATATTGATTTGAGTGTCATGCTCAATCTACAATAACTCGTTCTCTTGCATCTTAGTCTCATTCCACAATTATTGTCAACTCTAGTATTCATCCCCAAAATTAGAAATGTTATTATATACAGTAAGGTAATAAACAATAGTAAATGTATATGTTACACTATTAAAAACTTTTAAAATTTTAAAACTTCTTTCACTTACATTCCAATATTATAGATATAAACTAACTTTCATAATATTTTTTATAATAAAAATGTATAACAATTTATTATATTAAAAAAATTAAGCAATTTATATATAAAACTTCATCGGGTTGGAACATCCCTAAAAGTCTTTTTGGGTCTTTTGTCATTTAATTTATAAAATCTCACTTATTGTTTCATTACTCGTAGAGGACTCATAAGAATGAAATAGTTTACTTAATAAGACAAAATATCTTTTAAAAGATACATGACAAAAACTGGTTAACAAACTTCTTGTAATTTTATATTACAAGCAATATTTACCATTGTATTATTAAAACCAATATTTTTTTTAAAAAAATCAACTAATATTTTATAAAATTTATCATTCTATAAATATTATCAACTGTATGTGATTCAACAAAAACTCAAAAAAGTAATATATTTTTTGTGTATGATCAGATTACTTATTATCAGTCCAATGATAAATGATTCTTATGAGTATATTTGCTAATGATCACTTCAAATATCAACACAAATAATTTGATATATCAATATTTTTCATAAAAATTATATAAAGTGCCAAAAAGAGTTTCATTATATGATAAAACTTTTTCATCCAAACTAAAAGTTAAATATTCAACGAAAATAAATATGTCTAGTGTTTCATAATTCTTTTCATATGGGATTAGGAAGAAATCCAAAAATTTATATTTGACTTTTCTCCATGCTAACTTGTGGTGTATGTTACTTTAGAAATTTATATATCTTCTTCCTTCTTTGAATATGAAATTTTGACCCTAGTAATTGCATATGATATGGAAGGAGTCATTGTTATTTTAGACATTTATGAAATGATAGTTGTCTAACTTTATTTCCTTCATCTCCACAAAATCTTTTTGTATTGTTATTAGTAAATTCTCCTTCAAATGCTTTAACCTTTATGAAAAATTATTTTCTCAATTGTAGGCCGACAAAGTTGACACCGATCAATTGGGTACAAATGTAAAACCCCTTAGTTCCACATTAAAAATGTGAGAATGTATGAGTGTCTTATAAGGATTGATGAGTATATTATTGTTAACTCCCAGCTCGAACATTTTGGCCAGTAGTTAGGCCAAACACGAAGTTATCAGGATAATTAGTTCACTATTCTTTTCATGTCTTAGTCAACGTTAGTATAAAAAAAAAATTAAGTAATTTTTATTATGAAAAAATAAATTAAAAAAAATCTCAAAATCAACATCTATCGATGTTCTATAAATAAAATTTTTTTTGGAGAATTTATAGTGCCACAAATTTAAGATGATTAAATAATGCAGCCAGTATGAACTTAATCATTGTAATTTAAAGTTTCGATTTCAAGTAACGACGTGTTGCTCTCCCCGCAATAAAATAGGAATCATATAATAGAAACAAAATAATCTATTTTATAAAGATTATATAAAGTACAGTTGTACGAAAACTTCATTATGTGATTAGATTTAAAGTCTACTGATAATAATCAACGATGATTTACAATTGATGAACTGTCAAGCTGTTTTTATCGGTTGTGGTTAAAACCAAATCTAGAAAAGGACCTAACCAAATGTATTGAGATCTTACGTCTATATTTGAGTTTGGAAATAAATTATCTTATAGTTAAGCACTTTTGGATCATTTGGGGTTTTATTGATTATTGAAATTTTATGTGTTTAAAAAAAATTATAGAAAAATAAACAAAATAAGGAAACTAAGAAATTTGATAAACCAAATACTTCATCAAAATAAAAGTGATCCATTTTATCAGCCACATGCCAACTCATTTTTATGTTTAGTGTAGATACATTCATAATGGTTTATTACATAAGTTAAATTACAATGCAAATTCATTTACAATTTGACTTATTTGACTTGCACAGATCCATATGTTTATACTAAGAATAAGATTCATATGTTATATTATATTAGGAACATAATCATGTTTGAATTTATGGTTTACAACAAAAAATAGGCGCTTGATGGATGCACTCAGTGCCTTGGGTTCAAGTGAAATCAAATTAGCTCACTCAGACTCGATCCAACCAAGGTTGTACAGTTGCAATTTTGATAACTAAACATATGACTCAATAAAATAATGACACTGTTTCTTTTTTTTTTTAAGATACTAAAATGGTAATGCAACATTACAGGAAAAGAAGAATGTTCATAACACAAACCAAGTTGTACCAAATAAAAATTGTCATAAATTTAAAATGATTTAAGTTGCAGTCAGCGAGCAATAGGTGTACGCTTTTTTTGTCTCAAGGAAGCACTTGCAATCCTAGTTCTCCGCAAAATCCGGGTGGGTGCTTTCCCTGCACGGCAGCAACATAGGAATCATATCGAGCAATAAATTTATCCTCGCGTAGCAGGGACAGAAATTTCTTTCCAAACTTCTCTTCAGATAGCAGCACGACGGATAGAAGGCCATGTTCTTTATCCAGCAATTTATTCTGTGCAAGAAAATTCAGAACTTCATATCGAGGTCTCAACCTCTTCTCCAAGCTGAATGTAAGAATCACAGGACGGGAAATGATATATGTCAGCTCACAACCAGCTTCCTTCATCAGGAATGTCAGCTTATCACTTAAGTTCTCCTTTGAGTATGTCCAAATGGATGGATTCCTCTTCAATGCAGCGACACAATCTGGTTGGGACCACCCAAAGCTCATCAGGGTTGCAGAGATAGCATCAAACTTGGACCTGTTCATGGTACTAGCCAAAAGTACATAAGGGAACATTTTACAGTCTCGTGACACACCCAAATCCTCAACATGTTTGATAGATTCCTTGAGACATTTGTTTGTTTGACAAATCAAACTCGGCTCTGCCACCACCAACTCCACGATGCGTTGCTTACTGATGCCACATTCCCTTAACATAGATATATTGGGCTCTATCTTCTGAGGCAAGCTACAAGTAAGGAGAAACATTTGCCTCCTCGAGGCTTTGATTAGCCTCTCATTAGAACCAAGTAGTGACCTCCAGAAGTTGATCCTTGGTTGGATATCACGGAAATGGAGCAGAGACGGACATGATGAAACCAGCTGAGCTATTTCAGTGTCAGAAAATCCCATGTCCTGCAAAGATCTCATCCTGGGCTTCAGGACAGTCTCTACGGAAACACGTAGAATCCTGGGTTCCCTCCGCATAACCTTCATGACTTGTGCATCACTCCAACCGCTCTGCTTAAAGAACTCAATTGAAAGACTTGAACTCGAAGATTTTGTGTCACAGGTGAGACACTTGGGTGTTTTTGCAGCCTTTTCTGAGGAAAGTTCACATGATTGAAGGGGGTCGACCACTATAAAGTTGGATTTATGATCTGAACTTTGGTCTTTGGCGGTCGAAAAGCTGAACAGACTGCAGAGTTCAAAGGAAGAAAGATGGATGGTGGACTTGTGACATGGGAGGATGCAAAACAGCCTCTTTTGCACCAACAACATTATATTTTGAAGCAAATACAAGAAAAAGCAGTTCTATTGCTGCCCTCTCCGAGTCCAAATTCCTCTTCTACCTCAAATAAAGGGCATCCAAAATAAATATATCTTCTGTATCTGCTTCCAACCAAAAGGAAGTCGAAACCCACCAACTAAATATATTTTCCTCTACCACTCAGGAAATCCACCTGCATTCAGTTCCCACCCACCATTTCTTTCAGATGCAAGACTCTAAATGGTGTTTGAGTGTTGATTAAGAGTACCTTTGACCATTTACTTGTTATCATGCTCACATCCAAGCAATACCCAACCACTGAAATAATGTCTTGTAATGACACATGCGCACTGACACAACCTTCCACTGTTTATCTATTGGAGTTAGTAGCTTTAGAAACTGTGAAGCACGCTATATCCCTGCAGATACTGAAGAATGATATCAAATGTATTCACATCAAATATGCAGCATAAGAGTGACAATGGCATTTACAATGTTGATCTTATATTTTTCAAGTTTGAACTAATAGGTTGAACAAACATCAGTCAATGACTAGCTACTTCCAGCATTCAGATTAGGCGGAGGAGGAGGAGGAGGAGGAGGATGCATAATGTTTTTTTTTTTTTTTTTGTCTAACATCAGATTCACTAATGGTGGGAGGGTAGCGGGTAACTATCAGGGAGGAGGAAAGGGGAGGGGAAGATGTATAGAGATAGCGAAGATCGGGGCCGGAGCAGGAAAATGGAGAGGGGGCTGTGATGAAGTGGAGGAGGGGGGGCGAGTGATCGGGGAAGAGGGGCGGGGGGCTGCGATGAAAGGGTGAAAGAGGGAGGAGAAGGGAGTGTGCGACGGCCAAGGAGGAAGAGAAAGAGAGATACCGGGAGGGGAAGATGCCGCTGCCGCTGCCGCCACCACTGTCGCTGTTTCCCGAAGGAGAGGAAGGCAGCCGTCGTTCACCCGCGTCGACACGCCGCAGTCGCCGAGAGACTGTTTGGCGGTGGCGATTAGGGTAGGAGGAGAGCGCCGCGGGGACTTCGGATCGGGTGGGGATTCGAACCGGATTCTAATCATTCGGGTATTAGATGCCCCCCCAATACAAAAATTGAAATGTGAGATAACATTATTTTGGAGTAATGCTTCAACAACAGGTAAAATGAAACCCCATTTTAGTTTACTATGACCGCTGAGGCACATACGAAATGAAAAAGGAGAAGAAAAAAAAAAAGAAGAAGTAAATGTATTAATTGTCTTAGGTTTTGTGAAACCACACGCATCGTATTCTCCATACCAATCTCTTTCTAGCTTATTATTATTATTATTATTATGCTCATTTTTGTCTCTAGCTTTCACTTGGATTATTTTTTTTTTCTTTAATATGATTTGTCATATATTATTTCATGTAACGATGGCTCTTCAATAATAAAAGATAAGTGATATAGAGGAGAGAGTATTCAATTATTTTTTCTATATAAAAAAATGATCAAATCTATAATTCAAAGTATAATCATTTCTTAGTTTGGAAATAAGATTTGAATATACCTAACCAAATATATTGATATTTTGTTTGGAAATAAGTCACATTATAATTTTATTCAGCTCCTTTGGATCACTTGGTGTTTTGAGGACGATTGTTAAATTTTTCTGGTGTGCTTGAAATAAAAATTATAAAATAATTTATAAACTAATAAAATACTAACTTTTTGATATAATTTTTTAGTGGGCGATACGAGGTGGCTAATCCTTTGCGAACAAATGCATGACTTAGACAAAAACAATTAAGTTCCTGACAATAGACAAGAAAGAAGAGATCTTAAGACTCTCTCAAAGTTAATGAATATAAAAGATTACTCTATGAAAGCCTATACATATCTTAGTCGGTATTTGATGAAAGAAAAACTTAGGATAGAAAATCAATATAATTATGTAACCAAATTTTTTGTGCTAAAAAAAAATATCTAATCAAACTATGGATCCAAAAGTGCCCTTTTACAATACATCCAATGACTCTCAATAAATCTAGCACCATAAGTTATGTTACCATAATATGCAATCTTGTTCCAAGGTTTGATTTTATGATTTATGTACATATTGATTTGGCAAGATCCTATTCCCATATAAAAAAAGTTTTCAATTTGTTATTTAGAAACATTATACGAGATAGCAGAGAAAAATGTATGGGACACAAAATATACACAAAATGCATATAGATTAAGTTATCACTACAAAAATCATAGTGATGAACTTAACAACCACTAGCTAGAAGGAAGCATAACTTGAAGAACTTTGTAGGCACAACCAACATCTAAACATTAAAAGTATAGAACAATAGAAGGAAGCATAACTTGAAGAACTTTGTAGGCACAACCAACATCAAAACATTAAAAGTATAGAACAATAGAAGGAAGCATAACTTGAAGAACTTTGTAGGCACAACCAACATCAAAACATTAAAAGTATAGAACAAAAGCCATATGGTTCATCAAGAATCAAGTATTTAGAAGAAGAATCACAACCAACTGAGAAATAAAATTTACTTACAAACAAATAATCTGATACAAAGTTCTTCCATTGTGTCTCGAAAGAATAATAGTTGAAGTTAGAAGCTATATTTTATCGTGTGTTTAGCCTATTAATTGTGGTAGTGCCTAAGAAAAACTCCAGCCATAAACTGATGACAGTCATTCCCATTATGCTTAAGATGTTTACTTTGGATGCGTTTGGATTTGCCGTGAGAGTGTCTAACTCTAGATCAGAAGATTTGCGTGTTCCATTCATGTCAGAATTCAAATCCTCTAATCTTTTATTTTGTTTTTGTTTTACGATTTAGAATGTTCTGTCATCATAATTCCTAGCTT
The DNA here is from genome assembly GCA_021527575.1 of Ensete glaucum. NCBI lineage: Eukaryota > Viridiplantae > Streptophyta > Magnoliopsida > Zingiberales > Musaceae > Ensete > Ensete glaucum. The sequence goes on along the minus strand of CM038558.1, from coordinate 992,031 downwards.
TCCATTTCAAGTGTCACAGAAGAATGAATTTGTTTTCTCAACTTGCAGTAAAACAGAGTAACCAATGCATCTGTAACACAGTAATCTCATGTTGACACCGCTGCCTTCCAGAGTACAAATTCTCATTAGATTTTATTGCAATATCCTAACCAGATTATCCAACTATCTTCGAGTTCTGCAGAGAAATAGTAGTGCTCAACCTTTTAACTTCAACATTACATCAGTTTCTTGTTGATCATCCGCAATCTAACTTCTGTAAACAACATATATAAACACTACACCATGAATTCGGCTCTTAGTTCTTGAATTATAAACCAAGCTCCAACATTCTTTTATCTGCTCGATTCCAATATGGTAAACAGACTAGCAAAGGCAGCTTTGTTGTCGGCTATGGAGCTTCAACAGATATCCACACATCATCTCCACCAGCAGCTTCCTTTTTAGAATAAGTGGTTAATCTATTCGTAAAATTGCTCCAGATGGATGCTGCTAGCCATCTTGTCGATGCTCATTCCCTTGGCCAGCTGACTTGGTCGCCCGTATTCGAACATCAAGTTGTCATGATGCCTCCTCCAAAGATTTCTAAGCTGGTTCACGAGGGAGGGCGAGCCGCCCATAGGGAGCTAAGGGCGCGAAGGCATTGGAAGTAGTCACCCAAGGCAAGCAACCCTTGTGCTGATTGGCGAATTGTGAGGATGCTGTACATTTGCTGCAAGGCCTCCTGCCGAAGGTGATCTGCCTGTTTCAAAAATAACTCAAGGATGATTTCACAATCAGGCAAATATGCAGTGGCAAATTCCAAGCAGGATAGAGTCAATTGTCAGATACTTACTTTTGCTGGTGTAAATAAAATTTTAACAAAAGTACATATTATGAAAGGAATAATGAGAGACCTACTGTTGACATCTATATTTGTTATTTGCATTGTGCATAACTGCTAATGTTATGCATCACATGTCCTGCAGAGAGTGAAATGTAAAAGAAGTTTGTATACCAAGTAATGCAAACGCAGGTCGAAAAGGATAACTTACGGATGCATCCCAACAGGAGTAGTCTTTCATAACCAATTTCAAGTATCTTAACTAGATGATAACTTTATCAACCTTACGGAAAGATAAAGGATCAAGATGATATCTATCGAGGCCTAACGAGGAAGGAGAAAAGACAAGCAGTTGATGATGCTGCAACTTAAGAGGTCCTTCCCATGATCAAACACATAAGTGCAGAGTGCTCGAGAAACAGTTTAATAAGACAATGATTTAAAGTACTAAAGGTTGCTGCATGTGGTTTCTCCAGACCTTGAAGTTTCATGCTAAAAGAGCCTAGAAGAAAAATGCCTTCTTTGATGAACTCGATATCCTCTCAGGGTGAAATCTTGTGTTAGCCATTTATTTCCTTTTATCATGAAACAAACAAATCATATCTATCCATCATGATAAACAAAAGAGAAGAAAAAGTGGCTGACAGTGATTTGTGGAAGGGACCTGTGACTAAAAAGAAATATGTTGTCCTAGAGTTTTTATGAGTCTGCAAAAACTTAAATGCATAAACCTTGACATTTTTCAATTTTCCAATCATTGGAAGAGAAAATATCTGATGTATAGCATTGTCATCCATTCAACTAGGTCTATTAATGTACAATAGGGATGTAAACAACAAACTTTTTAGAACTTGTTTGGTTCAAAAACCAGTGCAGAAAAATGTAAGCTTCATTTGTTTTCATTTTATTGACCAAAATCTTATGAATAGATATCTTTTATGTCCTTCTAGAACTTCTGAAAAGAATCTTCCGAGTCCTTGCTCTTGAAATCTTCTATTAAGTTGAAATTTTGACAACCAAACATATTACTGAAAAAAATAATGATACTATTCCTTATTTTGAAGACACCAAAATGATAATACAATATTACAGGAAAACAAGAAGCTACATAACACAAGCTAAGTTGTACAAAACAAAAAATTTCAGCTACTATCCTCTTGAGAAACTAAGAATTAGTACTCAATGTTTATATCAAGGTTTGACTTACCGGTCCATACTGATGTACCGAGTTTATCTTAGTACCGGACAGTATGCATAGTGCATATCGTCCGGTATATTAAAATATAATATAAAATTTTTATAATATAATATTAAATAGATTAAAATATTAATAAAAAAAGAAAATGGGTGATGTCACCTCGACCTTTCTCTCCGCGCGGGGAGATGTTCCGTCTCCTCGTGCGGGAGAAAAAGCGCCCGTGACCTACGGGCGATGACGGCGCGTGGGTGCTGGCAACCCGCGGGCAACGATAGTGCGCCGGCGAGGGTACTCCTCTTTTCTTTTTTTTCTTTTTTTCCGCTTCTTCTTCTTCTTCCCTTTTTCTCCCTCAATCAACCAACGATGGTCGATGTCTCCCTCAATTGACCGCCGACGGTCGATTTCTCTCTCAATTGACCGCCGATGGTCAATATCTCCCTCAGTCGGTCGCCGACGAAATCGACGACAACAATTTTGGCGGAACGCTCGGTGGTGGTATCGCCTAACCACGGACCGGTATGTACCGCTCGTACCAGGCGGTACAAGTCGAAATTGCAAACCTTGGTTTATATGTTCTTTAAAACAAGGAAGATATCTTTTTTGTCCTTTCAAAACTTCTGAAAAGAATTTTATACTCCCCACAACCATCCAACAATCTTCTCTATCCACTTTTTTGAGTTCTTCCTCTTTGGAATCTTCCATTAAGTTAAAATTTTGACAACTAAACATATTACTAAAAAAAATAATGATAAAAATGGTAATACAACATTACAGAAAAAAAAAATCTTCATAACACAAACCAAGTTGTGCCAAGCAAAAATTACAGATACTATCCTCCTGAGAAACCAATAATTAGTAGTCAATGTTTATATGTTCTTTAAAATAAGGAAAAGATATCTTTTATGTCCTTTTAGAACTTCTGAAAAGAATTTTATACTCTTCAACATCATTACCAACTTATAATCACTAGTTGCCCCACAACCATTCAACAATCTTCTCTGTCCACTCTTCTAAGTCCTTCCTCTTGGAATCTTTCATTAAGTTAAACTTTTGGCAACTAAACGTGTTACTACAAAAAATAATGATACTGTTCCTTATTTTTAAGACACTAAAATGGTTACAGAAAAAATAGAAGCTCCATAGCACAAACCAAGTTGTACCTAGCAAAAATTACATATACTATCCTTTTGAGAAACTAAGAATTGGTAGTCAATGTTTATATGTTCTCCATTATCATAAAAACTTTCTAATGAGTCCTAATTCTTGCAAGTCCAAGTTCCAAATAGCAGTACCACTACCAACATCTTATCCCACTGGTAGAACATGGTACACCAATAATGGATACCAAAATTAATATGTAAATATGTACTGGTACAATTACTATGCTGGTATATTGTATACCACTAAACCAATTTTGTACAACACCTAAATTGTGGTGTTTCAACAATGTTACCAATTAGAGATTGACTCTTCGAAAATGTAATAATTACTATAACCAGTGCCTAATGGTTTCCCATTTTCCAATGAATCACTAAGCATAAAGAAGCAAGAGACATACCTAACATATGGATTTTAGTAAATGAGTACACAATTAAAAAGCATCCAGATAGATAGAGAAGGCTAAAGCAGAAACCAACTGTAGATATATGCCATAGATGTGTTCATATTGTTACCTACCTGATTATTGTTCTTTTAATACAATTAAACTGTTATTATCAAAAAATTCTTAAGCATTACACTAACACAAATCATAAGAAAACCAAAATAATAAGGAAAACACTAGAACAGTACCAGAAATAGAGGCAACAGCAGAACAGGAGAAAAAATATCCAGGATAAACTGATTGTGTCGACAGAACTTGTGTATCACCTGGTTGACAAAGCTTGCAAGAGCTTCCAACTTTGTCATGGCAATTGCCATTTGTCCCATGTAGTTTGTCACACTAAATGTGCCCAACAGGTCACATGCTAGAGTTTCAGACAGAGTTTGCTGAAGTTTCTCCAATCCTTGGGAAAGTGCATCTTCAGCCTGTTGTGAACATTGTTGCAGGCCAGTGACAGCCCTCATTTGTTGCTCTGTCAAAGGGTTTAGCTGTGAGGAGAGCACCTGCGAACCAACAATGAGAAATATAAGTAACATTAGTAAGTACCTTTAATTCATATCTTACTCCAAGAGTCTGTAAGTATAGTGAGATGGCTTTCCATAAAGTCAAGGAAAAGAAAAGAGAAAAAGAAACTACCACTAACATATGACAATGGCAAGAAACCCCATGGTGGCTGGTGACATGCTGACATGGAATATGCAAACCCTCTCTACATTGCCTTAAGCTTTTTACAGTCCGATGCTGTGGTAGCATACCCTTGCATGCTGTGGTAGCATACCCTTGCATTGAGCAGTGATTGCATGTGCAATCTTTATAAGATACTGAAATTTATGAACAAGATTTAATTCACCTTTAGATTGACATAGGCTTTCTATAGTCCAATTCTGTGTTAGCATGCCCCTGGATGCCAGCATGACATGTGCAGGTGGCAAATTGAGCAGCACTTGCAATGTGCCAACTGAAAAAGATATTAAAAGTCATAAAAATAAGATTTAATCACCTTCAAAAGCTTTGAGGGCCTAAATCCACCAATCCAAAGAAAAAACCTTTCTGGGGGTGTTCGCCACATGCCAGACATGAGATAGAAGACATCAGACTTTGCTGTGATTGCTTTTATTCGGAAAAGATTGTCATAGTGTCTTATTCCGCTCTCTACGAGCATGTGAAGCTCAATGTCAGATGCATGTGCTTGTAGTGCAGCTCTTAGTTGACAAGTATGCTGATTCTGTTTTTCAACCCAGTGTCCATATTCCATTTCAAAAGCAGCAATCCCTGGAAGATGCCACCAACAAAGGCCTTTAGGTGCATAAGGAGCTGACATCTTGACCTTACATCAAATAATAATCTATGGAAAAAATTAAAAGAGGCATGTAAAACCAGCAAGACCCATTTTTTCAATTCCAAAAGAGGCATGTAAAAATTGTCGTCATTTTTCACCCAGTTAATACCAGGGCAAAACATCTGATATGAGATACTACAACTGAACTTGAAATTTCCAGCAGATATTGTACATTATAATCGACATTTTCAGAATGGATTTAGAGACACAAGTGCATGAAGGACTAGCAGATAGCTATATGTTTGGAAAGAGGGGTTGAGAAAAAGTGAAACCACAATGATGTTACCGAACAAAATATATGGCATAAAAACTAAGAATGAAATGCTTCACCCATCTCAACCTGCACAAGCAGTAGACTGCAACACTAATTATACATATTACGGCTTATAGTACAATTGCATAATCAGAGTTGTTTCATCAAGCGCCAAAAAGTTTAGTGGAATCTTAACAGTAATGGTCTGGCTTTATCAAAATAGTGCAGAAAGGATTCTAAAAGGATTGCAAGAAAAAACATAGCTGGTTCTTCTTTCCCATGATATTTCAACGTCGACGCTGTTAACATATATGCTTCAGAAATTACATGGAATGAAACGAACACGTGTACCTAAATTAACACTTCCTGACAACCCATGAGTTCTCTCTCCCAAATGCCCACCAATGTAAATACCCTACAGTGCATCAGTAGATTCTCCATTAGCTTATATACGCACAAGCTTCCTTGTTCATCATAAAAGGTACCATTTATACCTTCTGTGTAACCTGCTCAAGCTCCTGCTCTAGTTGGCACAATTTTAAACGACTTGATTCCAACTGTTGAACATAGGCCTACAAAAACAAGTAGTAGACAACCAGCATATGAAGCAAATTCTATGTTAATGGTAATTTACCATGGTAAGATACCTTTTTTCTTAAACGACTTTTCCGAGCAGCCTCTCGATTCTGTGCAAGCCGTCTTAGCACCTGCACATAAACACTCTATTACACCATCAAATTGGCAACACTGAATGTATGAACCAACAAGTGTCAAAAGTTTATAGCATTTGAGGTACATATTAAAAATATAATTCATTCTCTGTTAGTCTAATTAATTATGATATGGATCTTATCTCATGGATGTTATTGCAGACTTGCAGTTACAGATCAGAAAATGATGAACTTCTCAAACATAAGCATTGGTTTTGTAACATGGGTTGATTGAAGAATAAGTTATGGTATATTCCATACCAAGCAATTTGCAAACATAACTAAACCATGAATTTAATTGAATTAAATTTATTATAATGGAAATTTTGTAAATTCATATCCCTCAGCATCCAACCCCTGTTGTGATCTCATGACTAGCATCAAAGAATCTTAACATATCACAAATGAATGAAAATCCAGATAGATAAAACTTTGAGATAATTTGTTAAAGGTCAAAAATCTTAGCTATTTAAACCACACCATTCGATAAACTCATTGTGATTAGAAAACAATATAAGTTACCCATTCTGGTGTTCCAGTACAGTGACAATATATGTGAATAGGCATGCTTTTGTTCTCACCATTTAATAAGGAACTGACAACATTAGGTACCTCAAAAGCCATATATGTTCTTTCTTTGTTGTCATTAAGCCATCTTCCATCACTTCCATACAGAATTGCCCGACAAGTTCACTTGACACTGAGCCAGGATTAAACCCAAAGAGACATATTCTCTGATTATTACCTTCATCAGAAATCTCTTCTTGCTTTCTAAACGTTTGCATGATTTCTCTCAATTGCTTCTCATAGATCCTTAAACCTTTCACATATATTACTAAATATAATTATTAGCATGAAGTAGGAAGAACATAAACAGTTTCCCGAAACAAAAAACATTTATATACCACAACAGTTCATAGAAATTACTAAAGGATCATTATGAAATATGATAGAAAGTAATGCCCGTCTTATTAGTCAAGATCATATTTTGATTCAATCAATTAGATTTAGATTGTGAACATAATAACTTTTTGCTGCAGACACCATACCAATGAACAGAAAACCTTTCTTGCTGAAAGAACGTTCAATCTGGTAAATGATGATTGGGGGATTTCTAGAATGTGGAACCAACAAAAGATGCATATTCACTACTAAAGGACAAAGCAAAGAGAAAAACCCATCAATGTTTTCTATCAAAGTCGGCTAAAAGATGTATTTCTGCATATGAGAACATAGTGATGAAGGTCACAGCTGAAATAGGATTCATCTTGGCCAGGACATCCAAGTTCAACATTATATTTGATGCCCTTCTGAATTTTCCTTCTTCAAGTACAAGCCAATGAACTCGGTTTTACCCTACCAGATGCTGGTGGTTAAATTGAACGAAATCATTTGATCAAAATAATCTCCTTTTACGTGTCTGAGTAAATGAAGTGAGGGTTCCATCTTCAAATGAATGAACTAGCCAGCGTTGTAGATCTCTCTTATTCAACGAGAAAAATCAAAGCAATGAACAAAAAGTTCCTATGCCACAGAGATGCGGGTAAAAAATAAGAATTTTACATACCTTATCTGAAGACTTGTTTGTTTCCTGGTCATATTCCTTTGGTTGAGTTAGTTCCTTGTGAGGAATATCCTCTAGCTACAAAATATATCCAGTCAGATGTAGTACTCAGTTAGAAACAGACTCACTAAAGAACATAGATATGCTATATATCTCTACCATATAAACAAGTCTCATGTCTGTTTCCGCTGCCTTTGATGTACATATATTCTGACAGCTATCAGTTTTAAAGGAGTCCTCCCACATGCCAATCTGGTGGTTTGGTTCATATATGCCCATCCTTCTTGAGGTTGTAAATGGAAACGTAGAGCTTTACTGTTTAGACCGAAAGGAGAAGATTACTTATATGGAAAGGCAACAGACACAAGTTAAATATTTTACTGATTCAAGCATATTTTCCTTCAGACAAAATGTTCAAGGTGCAATTGCATCAAGGATTTAATAGATCTCATAATGGTATGTGGTAAGGAGTCACAATGGACCATGGTAACTCAGAAAGTCAAAAATACCTAAATATGTCAGGATAAAATTTTTGGTCATGAGCTTCCAAAATAAGACTCAGAAGCTATGGTTATGTAGTGAATATATCAAAGATTTTGTTGGGTCTGGCTTAACAACTAGCTAAGTAAAGCCAATGACCAAATTAATAGCTTAGGCATCCACATTGTTTGTGCCATTTTCAACGTTATAGTTATACTTAACCTAATTAACAGAACTCAGTTTTGTTATGTCAATCAGTAATTGCCAACAGGTAGTAGAATCACATTTCTACGAGCACATAAATAAAATTCTGTAGGGTTCTTTACAACAAGTTGTAAAACTGCACATTGAGAGCTCCTGAACACAACAGAACCATCCCCAAGTCACTTGGTTACTTTATATAATGCAGCCACATGGTTTCATTCTACTATCTCAGAAGACCTGTTCTGACTATATCTGACTTCACACACAGGTCCTCATCTCACAAATTTGATTTGGGTTTCATAAATTATTTAATGTCATAGAGATAATTCCATCAGTGAAAACCATAATAATTTTCTCCTTGAAGGTTGTACATAACTGTAAATGAGTCATGACTTTCCTTCATAAGTCTTAACAAAGATGCTGGAACAATTTGTGTTGCAAAAAATGACAGAGCTGAAGGGCATTTTATGTACACACTACCCACCATATTAATATTGAAGTACTCAAACCATAACAACCACAAGAAGCAAGAAGATGGTCACCAATGACATCAAAACATGTTCCAATTACAGAGGAGGTTAATTCAGGTAAACCCAACCCATCTCATCACTGCTTCTTTCATTGTGAAAAGCTACTAACCTGCTAGACACTGAAAATCCTAATTTATTCACATAGACCAAACAGTAAATTTCAAAGATCCTAAGCGACCATGTGACATAAAAGCAATCAAAAGGTTTATTCTATTTATGTTTACCATCTCATATTCTATTTATTCTATTTTCTAGTAAATTTTGTTAGACAATCTACCATGATTTCCTTATTAAAAAATTACTCCAAGAAATCACAGAAAAAAAAATCCTTTGCAAGACTCTTTGGATGATACTTCAAACTGCAGGAGAGCACAATAATGAAAACTCATTTATAGTATCTGTCATATATTTCTTTTCTCACTCTTCTTTGGTCAATATTCGAAAAACCAATTCTAAGAGAGATAACGATATCATGCATGTCGCATTAAGCATGAACATATACTTTTTTTCTCGCTCTTCTTGTATCAAATATTAAAAAAGACAATTCTAAGAGGAAGAAAGATATCATTGCTTCTTGAATTATGTAGGCCGTATTAAGCTTAAGCCTTAATTGCTTCCGTGATTCAAGAATTCAAGAAAAAGGCAAACACATGATCATTCTGGAATTCAGAGCCATCACCAAATTCCAACCTTCAATCAGCCTCCGAAAACGTAGATCAAAACGAAAGAAAAAGAGAGAGAGAGAGAGAGAGAGAGAGAGAGTATCCCAATGTCATTCCGTAATCTTCCCTGAATCAAGTAAAAATCATGTAAAAGTAGGGCTAAAAGCCAGGTTTTTCCGCGTCCGAAGGAAAACCTTGTGGGTTCCTCAAGAACAAAGCACAGTGTCACAAGTTATCAGCTCAAGAATCTGAAAAGCCTCACTCATAAAAGAGGAACAATATGACCTCGAGATCACTCCAAGAGCTGCCTCAGAGCCCCGCGAAACCGGGATTCCACCACGGATAGGAAAACCTTAAGCCCAATCCCGATCTGGGAAACCCCGGCGGGCGCCATACCCACTCCCTCGCTGCTGCGCCTCAATCCGAGAGAGGGAGAAGGAGCGAGGAGAAACGGAGGAAGCAGACGAAGCGAAGCAAGAGACGCAAGTGCAGATTCCCAAAGCCCACTTCCGCTCCTTTGCCGTCCACCGTCGTTTTAATGGCGTGTCGCGGGAAGGGGAAGAACGCTTCGCCGCGGATGGACGTTCCGTTATCCTGCTCCCGCGGCACTGCTTAGCACCCTGCGCTCCCGTCTGACGTCAGCCACCCGCCGTTTCCAACATGCCGGTGGACTTACCCTGCGTCGGCACATTATAAGGTTGAGACAGCACCGAGCCATCACAACAGTTGAGGGAGCTTTTACTTGTGCCAATTTAATTGGCGGATTCTGACGAATTTTAGTGGATGGTTTCTATCACAGAGTTAAAATAGTGTTGATGATTCCAAGTTCATGGCAATAACTTGGAACCTTTATAGCAATCTTGCCACTTTCCACCAACAATGTGTTGGATTTTGATTGGAGATAAAAAGCACCACCCCATCCACCATTTCTTTTTCCATCTCGGCCAATTGGAATGTTGAGCTTCCCTAGTATTTATACTCAGAGAAGCTTTAGACAAGCCATGGTAAGATTACTCCAATAATCCTTAAAAATGAGTTTAAAAAAAAAAAAATCGAGATAATCTTATTTGTGAATGCAGTAAGTATGCTTTGAGTTCAATTTGCTTCATCCTATTCGTTGTAGAAACACATTGGACGTGCATTAAACGGAGTTGTAATTGAAGCAATCAAGAAAAGAGAAGGGAACTGCTTCCCTGGGTTGAAGGTGATGCTTGTTATTTTGAAGATAACCGTGGTAAAGCTCCACACTGTACTTGATCCTCGCAAAGATTGATAGCTTTATCATGTTGCTGACAAGGCTTGGATCAGTTCAAGTCCACTCTTAATTTTCGATGTTTAGAAAGTATTCCCGTCAATCAAACAAGGATGATATTTGAAGAGTGTGTGGCATACGAGTGATGTAGTTTGAGTATAAAGATGAGAAGCTTTTGTATAGATCTTTTCCTTAGAAACAAAACTTAGTAGTAGATCTGCTTTTTGTCTGCTAATCTCTCTTTACAAGAAGTAATCTTACACCAATTTCTTCTGATGATACGTGCATGCATACCTGCACAGAGTCCAACCTCACTAGAGTAAACAAAGTTAAAACTCTTTATGTTTCTATCAGTAATTGCAAGATTTTGATCATGTATTCCTTTGCTCAACCTTCATCCCCCCCCTTCCTTTTCCCCTTTCTTCCTCTTTGTTGTTGGGAAATGGACATTTTACACTTTGTGATTCTTTTTGGCACTTGTTTTCCAATAACAACTGTTTTCTCCCTTCTAACCACAGCCTAAGAGCTTATGAAAGAAAGCTTTCTGTTCTTCTTTCTACTTTACTTGCAACCAAAAAAAAAAAAACTTATATGCATTTAATTCCTATTAGCAGTTATGATTGTAGACATACTCGATGAAGTACTCGATTGCAGCTTATATTCTCCCTTTTTCCTTTTCTGCTTGACAAGATGTTGCTTCGTACACAATTGAGTTGCTACCTTTCCGTTTGGTTTGCAAAAATACGGCACCATCGACTTGGATCATCACAAAAAGGCATGATATTTCATATGGATATTAGACATGATCAAAAATATAATTGTAGAACTCCATATATAGGAAAAGCAACAGCAAAAATCAAGATAGAACGACAAGAACATGGAATTATTACAATAAAAAAGGAGTTTACCGCTTTGCTCTACTCAGAAATGGCGAGTCTGATCGAGAGAGAGGGAGAGAAGGCAGTATCAATCAAATTTGGAAGTTGGGAAGAGAGTAGGTGTTAAATGGAAGATGATATCTCAACTCTTCTGGTCCTTTAAATTAATATTCTCAAAAGTAGCACAAAGATACCAAAAGGAGTGATGTTTTACGTGGATAGGTTGTTGACTTGTTACTGACATTACCTATGCTTGGAAATAATAAATGGAACCCTGGACTTGAGTGGATATCAAGATCTATCAGATTCCATGATGCAAACAATTAATGATGAGTTCATATGAGCCTCTTCTCTTCAGAAACTTTTTCCTATGAACTTAAGCTACAAGGACGTCGTATACCTTAAACACTTCTTCATTTAGACTGTAAATGCCTTTTGTCCCATCACCTTTGGCTTTTCTGGGTGGTGTCACCACTGCCACCACCTATCCAAACTCTTCATCAATTGCGTACGACATGAGTGTGGTTTGCTGTTCTTCTGTGTCAAAAGATCACAAGCTTTAAAAAGCCACACAGGCTCGACTATGGAAAGATAAGCTCAAAGCAAAGTTTTCTTAGCCAATTATGCAGTGTAAGCAAATGTTAGTGTGCCCTCTGTGGGGTGGGGTATCGATTCAATCTAGACAGCAATGTCTGCCCTACTGTCCCTTTGCTGTGTGAAGCTTAACTACTACATGATAATGCACTTTGATTGACTAAATGAGTTTTTTCTTTTTTTCTTCTTTTTTCTGCACGAAGAATACATTTGCCATGCTTTTTTCAGCACAGATCTATCGGTTTTATATCGAATTAGTCTGTTAAAACAAGAGCAAAGTCGCTTGGAAAAGGAGGTCAGCCAGGTAAAGAGGCAAAATTATATCCATATATACATGGATAGGTGAATATATTACTTGTAGATGCATACTTAGATGCATCCATACGCTATGTTTTGAACATTGTAGAATCATAGAAAAATGTCATTTGGCCATCAGTTTAGAACTTTACCTCAGCAAAAGCAAACAAGCTAGCAAAAGAGCGTACAAGAACACTTTGCTTCTGCTAATCCTAGGAATCATTCGGGGACTATACTGTGGCTGATAGAAACTGTTGAGCTTTTATATTTTGTTTCCTATTTCTTGTTTCTGATGAGATCCCATATTGCATGATCACTATGTCTAGTGGAGGAAGCCATTCCTTCATCAAGAATGAGGCTTCCTGGTTGGTCTATTAGGATTGCAGAAGACCATCGAGATGTAGTGGCTGACACAGTTCTGGCCTTTTCTTTGAGGGCCAGGAGACAGTTCCCACCTCAGATGCACTATTACATTCCCTTCGTAGGCCATCGAATCCACTAGTAACGAAGGCCACTCCCCTTCAGCATTGCCGATGTGCCTTAACGCGCAGCACAAAGTCAGAAGCTGCAAACAGTTACTCCCACTTCATCCCAATTTTTTGTCCATTAAAGAGCACGATATCTGAACCATTATTTGGATTCCAATATCTCTCTCTCTCTCTCTCTCTCTCTCTCTCTCTCGTAGAGGAAGAAGAAAAGCTTGCTGTTCAACTAGTGCCTGCCATCAAAGCTACAGAAGAACTCAAACCTTTTCCATGTCAGGAGTCTTCGAAGCTTTCTCCCAGAGAAATGGATCATTACTGCTTGCAGGAACGCAAGAAACTAAGGTTTTGGTATCTGATTACTAGAATATGTACTCAAAGATTAACATATATAATACAAGGCTTTTCTTTGTTATGCAGTTTACTATCACTAGATTTATCTAAATGATTAATTTGATGGATGAGAAAATGGTTTATGTATCTTTTCTATTTTAGGACTCATCCTCGGTGGACAGAATAATTGATATCTAATATCTAAATTTTCCCTTATATTAATTTTCTCTCTAACCTGTTTAGCTCAAATTACTCTCCTGGGTCAAAAAGGAATTGTGATAATATAAATAAATACATATTATCTCATGTATCACCTTAAAGATTAAAATTTTAACACGTTACTCTAATTATCAGAGTTATTTATTCATAAATAAATAAATAATTTATATCTTTCCTAATAATTCGACACATTCATCTCACAATTCTCATCTCAACAATAAAAATATTTGTATATGTTATAATTTAACAACTCCACACTCAAAACTATAAAGCATTCACTATCTCATAACTGTTTTATAAACTTTTTCTTTTAAACCTAAAAAATATTTGATATCAGATAATTAAATATTATCTCATTACTATTTCACTCAGGTCTATCATATTTCTCAATATTGTTGAAGGGTAGTAAAATTAAATTTTTAACGTGTTAACGCTTCAAAATCACTTTTTTTTCTAGGAATGTATGATAAATTAAATTTACAGAGATAAATATGGAACTCATTAGCTTAGACACACAATTTTGCCATATGGTTATAACGAGGATGCCAAACACTTCACCATTATTTGGTGGATCAAACCACTCTTTAAATTTTTTTTTTTTTTTTGAAGGGCGCAGAGGCAATTCGCATAATAGCATTTTACTCGTTTGAATACTTCGACATCGATGATTTTTCTTTGTAAATTTTATGAGGTTAAATTGATCTAAATAAATCAATCATGCTTGTGGGCTTACGTTGAAGCTTGGAATCATTTTTGGTTTACATAGCTAAAAACGTTTGGGGCAAATTTAGTATCAATAAGTATCATCTAAAGATTCATCTAACATTATTATCTATCACCTCATAACAATGGTTTTAGTTATTGTTATGAAAAAAAAAAGATGTGACAAACATGTCAAAACTCTGACACATCGACTCCTTCTCAATAATTTATCTGTTATGTGATCGAGTTGCTAGGGATGTTTGATCGATCCGATTAGATCACATGGTCAATGAGTCGACTCTATATATAGTTGATACATCGATGCCACGTAGAAGACACAATAGCTTCACGTGATTGACCAATAGACTCTAGGTAACCGACATGTCGAAGCCATCTTGGTGATATGTCAAAACGGCCTGGCTAATCATCGAGCGTATGTTGACCACTTATAGAGAGAAGTTGGTTGGCTACACCTAATGAATGTCATGTGAAGACGGGTTGTGTAATCTCGGGTGAAAGCCGATGATAGTTATTGTCGAACTCCACACCCCATTACTACACGAACCACATAATGAGTTGCCATAATGGTCTACAACACTCACCATAAAAGGAGGTGCATAAATATATCCCAAGACATCGAATATCTGAAGTCTAACTTGTCACCTGACTTAAGCTTCGAACTGGTATTATTGAAAGTACCCCCGATGTAGTTTTTGTAGCATTCAGACAACACTTAGAAGTTTATCTTAAGATGAACTTGAAATGCGAATCACATTTGATCTGAATCAGTTTCTAGCTCGGATAATCAAAATTTGCGCTAATAGATTGATAATAAAAGGAAGATCGACAAACATGTTTCAAGGGAACTTTATCAGCCCATCTCAATTGAATCATAAGGAACTAAACATGAACGAGCCAAGTCTCATAGTGTGGAACACCCCCACATCAAAATAAAAAATCTCAATGAGTTGATCGTTCGATCAACTGAACTCTCAGATGCGGTTTAGGATCACGTTAATAAAATAGATCAAAGTTTGCAAGACATATAAAAATAGATCAAAAGAAAAATATAACCTGAAATCTTATCTACCCCTTTATGAAAACTATAATTGAGAATATAATTTTTTTTATAGAGGCTCCTGGATTTGTCTATCGCAAGAGCTACAAAAAAAAAAAAAAAAGTGCCAATGCATAGAGAAGGTCAACTTGGTCTAAAGCCATTCTCATTAATAGAATTACCGGTTGTCTAGGAATTAAATTAAAGATCTTTAACTTTAAACCTAACCTATTTTGTATAGCATTTTAAAGATCCCAAGCGTATTTGCATTAAAAATATAAATATTAAAAAGATAAATAGTCAAAATATCAATATATAAGGCTGGTGACCTTTTTGTTGTAAGAATGTGAAGGTGCAAAAACATGTAATAAGAGATGTTGATAGGAGATAAATCAGGAAATTTCCATAAGTTACTGATTCTTATAAGCAGTAAGAGCAACAATTGCATGTTAGAGAGAGATAATAGAAGATTATTTTACAAAAGTTTGATTTTTACTATAATACCTCCATATCCTAGTCATCATTAGAGTGATTTATCAATTCTTATAATTGGCTTTCCACAAAGAGCCATATAGGAGCGTCACGAATGTAAATGTATTTAAGAATATTAAAAATATATATATTTAAGATTTTGAAGGTCGCTCAGGAAGAAAGAGTTTCTAGCTAAATATTTATGTCAAATATATGCCTAATGACGATGAAGAATGTATGTATACTTAGTTGCCAAATATTGATACCCCCAAATTAATGTATGTACTTAATTCATATAATCCTCTAAAATTATTTTTTATTCTTTTTATGTTTTTCTCCGTTACACTTAAGGTGTTCGACGAATTGTTTGTAAAGCTTTGATCTTTGTGAGACATCGAGACTTGTCCATCATTTGTTTTCAAGTTAATCAACTTCTATTGCTATTATCTTGATAAAAAAAATATTTAACTTAAATATGTGATTTAGTTGTACCAATATATCGAATACATTTGTGACTTAATTGTATGAATATATCTGTGACTTAGTTATTCAAATTCTATTATTATTATTTAGGTAAAAAAAGTTTAGCTTGAATCTGAGACTTAGTTATACAAATTCATTTTCAAGTTTAATGAATTTGTATCTTCATAACAAACTCTTCAATTTCACAATTCTTAGTGCTAATATCCTTCCTAACAAAATTTGAAGCAACCAACATAAAAAATTTACTGAAAACTTCAATGCCAATGTTCTATTTTCTGTTATTAGAAATAAAATTGATAATATATATATATATATATATTAAAAAATATGCTGGTTTTTGTTGCAAGATTATATTTCTGCACAGTTTATGCTTTATGGTTTCTTACTTTTAAAACTGAAGAACTTGTAAGAATTTGTAAGAAAACAAATTTAGTAGCTTTGTCTCTTTTGTTGGTTTTAGAAAGTACTTATAAAATTTTTCAAAAATTTTGAAGTAAGGACTTTCTATTTTTTGAATTGTTCTAATACATCCAACTTTTATCACCTAATTGAAATTTGGAAAGGAAGTTGGAAATAACTAAGAGATTTCCAAATAGAAAATGGTGACCACTAAAATCCCTATTTAAAATAAAACAAGACTAACATATCATAATAATTTATGTTTCTTATTTTTGAAAATATTAAGAACAATGTGAAAAATGCCCTACTTGTTTAAATTTCATATGAGAGGACTCCTAGAAATATGGCAATGATCAGAAAAAAAAAAAAAAGCGGTGGAAATCCTCTAGAAATATTTTTCTTCTTTTATCTCCAAAATTTTCAGAAGCCCATTGTAGTAAATGTGGAAGGAAAAAAAAAACAAAAAAGAAAACAAAGATTTATTTCTGTTTTTTGTTTTTAGAAACAAAAAAAATGGAAATGGTCCCAAGAAAATTAATTTCGTGGCTCCCTCTCCCTCTCAACGCTTTTTAAGAAGGCCCAAAGAGGGAGGGCAAAAGGTCCACAAAAGGGGCCGAGCTCTAAAACCCTAAACAGCCGATCAAACCCTAGCGAACCGATTTCCCGGCATCGATGGCGACCAAGAAGCGGAAGGTCGACCAAGAGGATGAGCTCCTCATCTCCACCGCCCCAAACCATGCCGCCGAACCTCTGCCCCAGGCCCATCACCAGCCCGTCGTGTATACCCCGGCCCCGGCCTCTGACGAAGAGGACGGCGGCGAGGACGATGACGACGATGATGTGGGGCAGCTGCTGGAGCCGCTTTCGAGGGACCAGCTTGTCGCCATCCTCCGAACCACCGCTGCCGCAGACCCCGCCACCCTCGCGGAGATCCGCCGCGTTGCTGACCTCGATCCCGCACACCGCAAGCTCTTCGTTCACGGCCTCGGCTGGGAGACCACCGCCGAAGGCCTCCGCGCGGCCTTCGCCAGCTACGGTGACATCGACGACTGCCGCGTCATCGTCGACAAGGGTAGCGGCCGATCCAAGGGTTACGGCTTCGTCCTCTTCCGCCACCGCGTCTCCGCTCGGCGTGCCCTCCGCCGCCCCCAGAAGCTCATCGATAATCGCATGACCTCCTGCCAGCTGGCCTCCTCCGGCCCCTCCGCGCCGTCCTCCCATCATCACAACGCCGCCCCGCAGCACCACCAAAACCTTAATCCAAGTCCTGGCCCCGCCTCGCATCAGGACAACATCTCGAGGAAGATCTATGTGGGGAACGTCCATTCCGACGTCGACGGCGGCCGCCTCCTGGCCTTTTTCTCCAATTACGGCGAGATCGAGGAGGGTCCCATCGGCTTTGATCGACACACCGGGAAGCCGAAAGGGTACGCCCTCTTTGTCTATAAGACGGTGGATGGCGCACTGAGGGCCCTCGAAGAGCCAAACAAGAATTTTGAGGGCCATCTGCTCCACTGCCAGCGCGCCACTGATAACAAGAGTAAGGCGGCGTCCCTTCAGAATGCTGCGGCTCCGCCGAGTGTGGCATCCAGCACAGGAGCTCTCAATGGGTCCGGTTATGCAGGGGCTACGTCTGATATGGGGTTAGCACAGCAAGCTGCGATGTTAGGTCAGGGATTTATGGGCATGGGTGCGGCTCAAGCTTATGCTCCAGGAATGCAACCAAATGCTGCATTGCTCACTCTTCTGGCAGCAGCTGGCCAGAATCCGGCAGCTTTCGGAGTCACACCAACCATGCTTGCTTCTTTGAACCCTGCTTTTGCTGCTGCATTCGGTGTCTCGGGGAGCCAACAGGCTGTGCCTTCTTCAGCGATCCCTCAGCAGGCACAAGTGCCAAACTATGGGATGGGAAGTGTTGCATATCAGGGACCTCCAGGATTTCAGGGATCTACTGGGTTTCAGGCAGCTTCTGGTTTTCAAGGTTCACCAGGGCTCCAAGGCCCTCCAGGTTTCCAGGGAACTCAGCCAGTTTCTCAACAAGGAGGAGGTGGCACTTCTTACCAGGGAGTTCCAGCAATGCAGGGTCCTATGTCAAGGCCACCAACTGGACAAATGGGTGGATACTGATTACTCTAGGTATAAAGAATATGAAATGGATTTATTTGCTGAAATTCTCGATCTTAGGAACTGATCTTCTTGTGGATTTTCACTTTCTGTTGTTGTTGGATTTTCTTGCTAATTGATGTTCCCTCTGTTCTAGTTTCATACTGAGACCGTGGTTATTCATGTCATTTAAAGATCACATGGCATTTCAATGTCTATCGGCGCCGGATATCAAGAAAGGCTTCCAATGCAACAGTTGTTCAAATACCGCAACTACTTATATTAGTTTTCTCGTTGTTTATGGATGTATGGATTTTGGACCTTATCTTTTAACTTGATATTTCTTCTGTTCTTGGAACTCAGTCTCGCTGTTTAGTGTAATGGTCAATGCTGTTCAAAATCTATGTTTCCATCATGGATTGTCAGTTTGGCTATGTGGACTTCGTGAGCTGGTTTTGGCTGGAGCTTGATGAGTTCTTAACATCTTCTCTGCAATGTCATTTATACTATATATTACTGTTACTGAATTTTCTGCTTTATCGTGCTTTAAATTGTATTTTACATGATTATTTTGCATCTTTAGTTACCTAGTCACTTAGGGAGTGGAGTTTCCATGGAGATGTTGCGAAAAGTTGTATCCTAGACATTCTCTTTGCCTTGAAATTAACTTGGATTTTTTTTTCCTCATTCTTTTGAGCATCAGGATGATGAATTAATTCTTTGAAGTCAAGGGTCGATATAGCTTTTGGTCAAACTTACAGCATTGCTTCTTGTTAATTGCTTGTCCTTACAGTTTTTATGATCAATAGGATGTGAAATTCGATGTATCTCATTGACTCACTGAAATTTTTATCACTTGCATTGATTAATGAAGCTGTTGTAGTTGCAGCATGCTTTCCCTAATCCCTACACCAGCGTTCTGTAAGGTAGATCTCCTGCATTGTTTATTTCAAAATCATTCTTGTTTCACTGCATTACATGGCATTCTGCTAAAATTTTGTTTTTCCTTGGTTATCACCATTATGTAAATATCCTTTAGAAAAGAATATTGACATGCACAATGGAATTGCAATGAATTAATCTGGAGAAATGGATTATGCTGTGGATTTCATTTTAAATTTGATAAGCATGAAATGTTATGGTTTATTTCTGTTAAATATTTGATAACCATGCTTTCACCAGATTAAATTATTATTTTTTTTTTTACTGTTGCAACTTCTTTGCCACTGAATAACAGATGAATGTCTGAAGTCCTACTGAAATATAATCTGGAAGATGTTTTAGAAAAGTCAGTGTCACGTTGTATTTTTCTTATACTAGTTTGCTGTAAGAAATCATGTGAGGTGTAGAGACTATATAACCTTCCATCAAATTATGCACTGGTGCTGCTTGGCTTTTGGATCATCTCCATAACTACTTGTTTCTGAGCTTTTACCTTACAATAGTCCCAACTAATAAGCCAAGTTGGTTTGGATGGTTGGCTAGTTGTAATGTCCACCAAATAGTTAAAGCTCTAGTAGATGGTTGAATACAACAATGCTGGCACGAATCTTTGGCTGGTGACTTTTGCCATACAGCTGGGAGGAAAAACAAATAGTCACAATTATAGAATTCTTTAGCTGACAATTATGCTAACTTTGCTGTGCGATGAACTTCTTTAGCTGACAATCACGCTGCTGTTTGGGACAGGAATGAGATGAAAGGGTGACCTTCACATCTTGAAAGCAATGTTGTCTCAAGTCTTTTGCCTTGGGTGGTTGAAAAGATGGGTCAAAACATTGCTCTCCAGGTGTAGGATTGTTTTATTGTAGAGTGAATTTGGTCAATGTTCTTTATAATTGTCAATGGTTGATTTAGGAGTTAGTATGTGTCAATTATGCTAGGATTGTTTAGATTGTAGAGTGAATTTGGTCAATGTTCTTTATAATTGTCAATGGTTGATTTAGGAGTTAGTATGTGTCAATTATGCTAATGATCATGGATTTTGTTAGTTATCACCTAGATGTACAATTAAGTGTTTGTAGTACTGTTTGATTTGGTGCAGAAAGATCCTCCAGAGTGACTTTGGAACACAAAAGTCTCTTTGTGATTTCTTTTCTGATAAAATATATATTTATACTTTGAAAATTTTCTTACAAATAAAAATATATACAAATAATAATTGACGAACAATTTGGGTACTTCTATTGCAATTGATTTCCATGCATTGTAATTTCTTTTTTTTTTTTTTTTGAACTACTCAGCTGAAAGGTTGGAGAGTGACTTTGGAACACAAAAGTCTCTTTGTGATTTCTTTTCTGATAAAAATATATATTTATACTTTGGAATTTTTCTTACAAATAAAAATATATACAAATAATAATTGATCAAACAATTTTCTTTTTTGATGATAAACAAACAGAAAAGAAAAATAAGGAAAAAAAATAAGAAAATTATGGCCGATAGAAGCTTGTTGTAATGTTGGATGTTCTCCGTTAAGTGCCTGAATATTCATAATTTTCATATCAGTCACCCTTTTTTTTTTTTTGGATGTGTATTTAGTATTTAGTATTGATAAGTAATATAGAAAGAGGTTTAGGATTTTGTGTTAACTGATATGTTCACACGCAAATTAGAAGGAATCTGCTTACTACATTTTTCAATTTTTTTCTTTTTTTATTTTGAATATACTTCTTAGCAATATGTGGTATTTCACAATGATGAAGAATTTGAAACGCTTTCAGAAAATAAACTTATTGGTATATTTATTAGTCTAAGACGCAGAAGAAGCATTACTAATATTTCCAACTTAATTCTCAACATTAATCCATGCAACAAATAAATGTTTTTCCTCCCGAGTCACCTGAAAATTTGAATTTTGTAGGATTCTATTACAATTTTTATACTTGAATTTTAAGCATAGGATATATATATATATATATATATATATATAACTTAAAGAATGTTGAACATGGAATACGAGAGGATGTTTTAAATATTATATACCTTGTGAGTGTTGTAGGTATCCTTCGAAATTAAATATTAGGATTGTAATGTTGGAAGATTTAAAATGAATTTTCTTTCAAATAAAAAATCATGATATTTGAATCAAATCAGATTAAAATATTTTTCACCATGGGTCGTCAATATTTTGGTGGATCGAATCACCCCAAAAAAAAAAAAGAGGATATGCTACAAAAGAATTATATATTATTATCAAATTTTTCTGTCCTTCTACATGAATTTTTTAGTATTTTATTCTTTTATATGGATGTGTATATATATATATATATATATATATATATATATATATCCTTCAATTTTTTGTCATTTCATATAATATGCATTATATTAATCATCAGAGAATATTTTGAAATATGTAAAAGTATATATATATATATATATCACTGAAATATAATAAAAAAATTTAAACACTAAAAGAAAAAAATATTACTAGTTTGAATTAAATGGTGTTCGTTTGTGTTGAGTAGTAGAAACCTTTTTAGGGGCCCCAAGAAAAATACATGATCTGTTGAGGGGGTTCTCTGCAAAATATCACAAGAAAAGACACTTCGCCGCGGCCTCCTTGCGCCCGCTCTACTCTCTCCCTCTCGCTTTCGCCGAAACCTGAGCTCCTAAAAGGCGAAGCCCCAATCCCTCGATCGAAACCCCTCTCTCTCCTCCACAAAACCCTACCTTTCTGCGCGACGCCCGACCCTTGCCTCCCCCCTAGTGGCGTCTTGTTGTCTCAGATCTCGCTCCATTTGTGCTCTCGCTGCCGACCGCTGTTGCCTCCGCCGCATTGTACCTTAGATTGACCCCCATTTGAGCTCCTAACGTCGGATCTGGTTCGCCTCGGGCCATGGCGAGAGCGTGTTTCTTGATCTCTTTGGTCGTCGCGAGCTGCTTGGTGTGGAAAGCCCACTCCTTCGCGCTCTCCGCGGAACTCGTCCACAGGTTCTCTGATGAGGCGCGGGCCGCGGCGGCGTCCCGCATCGGCGGAGGAGGCGGGGAGCGGTGGCCGACGCGGCGAAGCGAGGAGTACTACCAGATGCTGGCGAGGAGCGACCTCCAGCGGCGGAAGCGGCGGCTTGGTGCCCGGAACCAGATGTTGTTCCCCTCCGAGGGGAGCGAGACGTTGTCGCTTGGAAATGACTTCGGATGGTGAGTTGAAACGCTAATTTCTGGAGCCCCTTCTTTTTTCTCTCGTGCATTTGAACCATCGGACTCTCCTAAGAAACAAAGAAGAAGAACTATGTGATTCTTGTATTTAATTACCTGAGAGCCAATGCTAATAGATTTGGGTCTGCATGAGTTAGAAAGGGACAGTTTGTGGTTACTACTTGCAATTTCATTTCTAAATTTCAAGTTCTTAAAGGGTTTTTCCTCACTTGAATACTTATACCAAGATAAATGAGATTTTGAGCTAACTCGGTAATTTAGCCTCAGGCGCTTGGATCATCAGATCTTCTCTTCTTTTATTAAGTTAACCAGAATGCTCGGACGCTTCATTCTTCTTGTGCTTAATTACCAGGGAAACGCTAAAGCAGAATTGTCTGAGGGGTAATAGTTTGGATTCTAAATAAGTTAATTAGGACTGCTGTGGTGGTTATTAATTGTAACTTGATTTCTAAATTAATGCTTGTGAAGGGTTTTCCTCTAATGAATGTGTCTATAAAACAAATAGGACTTTGTATGTTTAGGAACATGTTCATATGTTTGCATTATGCAACCTGCATTGCGAGTCTTGTTGCGTTTGCTGTGGCTGTCATGTGATGCATTCCTGGAGAAGCAATATATGGGGTTCAGATATTAAAAAAGTCATTAGGCTAGCTATAAATGTAGATGGCCTCCTGTGAGTTTTTTATGATTTTCCTTTTTTTCTCTTGTATGAGGTCTGTGATTGGCAGTCTTTTGTAACAATTCTATTGCAGAACATGGACTGGTTCCTTTTGTAAAAAGATTATGATAAGTAGTTTTTATCAGGGACGTGACTGACTTATAAAGGTCTTATTTTATTTTGTTCTTTTCCCTTCATGGAAGTGATTGGTTCATAACAATCCTCATTATGATTGATTTCCTCCATGCAAGTCATCAGAATGTACCATAAATAACTCATTTGAGAGTAATTCAATGTCTAGAATTTAATATTATGCTGAAATTGTGATGAAATTGGCCCTGATTCATAAAGCATTCTCATGATCCTTGCAAAATGGCATTAATGCTTTGGCAATAGGCTTTTGAAGCCAATTGTTGACTAGATAGTGAATTCTGAGTTCAAAATTCCTCATAAACAGACCTCTTACAATAAATCTGTCTCAGGAGTGAGACTATAGAGAGCACCGAAGATAACAAATCTTAAATCTTCCCTATTAAAGCATTTGGAACAATAATTTTCTTGTACACTCTGTGAAACATGGATATCATCACATGTAGTTATAAATCATGAAAATAAATTATTAGAGTCCAAATTTGCAACAAAATATTTAAATATATAATAGAGGACTTAATAAAATGTAATTAAAGACATGATTTACATATTATGATTATAATCCATTTTGAATTTCACTAAATTGTGGAGGCATCCATCTATTTTTGCCCATTAGAAAGTTTAATATGTAGAAAGCAGACCATAACAGAAGGCATCTAGGAGATCTTCCTTAGATATCTATGGTATCCGTTATTCTGATAAATCATTGACAGAGCTGCTATGTAAGTCAAAAGTCACCAAATGTATCCATATCCAAATATTGCTGATTTTAACTAGGATGGCCATACATTTTAAACGAGTCTGGTTTAATAGCAGATATTGCACTCAACCATGATATGCCTCCTCAAATAAGCACTTAGTGATCAATACCATTATGAAAAATGCCGATAGATATTGTAAATCAGAGGTCCAATTGCATGACAGAGACTTTGTAGATGTTTGGTTCTTCTTAGCTTGTTTATAATATGTGTCTCGTTATATAGGACAATGTAACTGTGAGTGGTGGGCGAACTTTAGCAAGTTGCTGGTTACAATTGTTACAGATAAAAATCTTGATTGTGTGTTGCTTCTGGAAATGACTCATAGCTGACTAGTTATTTTCTTGAAATTCAATGGATATGTGTTTGGTTTGTTTGCTGACAGAGTTCCAGCTGGTAGCAATCAGGTAATTACCAGAGTCAATGCAGTCTTTTTATTTTCTTAAATAGAAACAGTGATTGATTGTTCATTGCTACTGTTGAATGGGTGAAGACGTACTCTTATTCAGTTGATGGAGATTTTAGGAATCTAGGGAATCATAGAAATGAGTTAAAAATCATTCAGGTAGTATCGTAATCTTCCTTTTGCAAGCTTCCTAGCTGAATCTCAAGCATGTCTGTCTGCTTCCGGTAAAATATGAATACGTTAATCATCTCATTTGGTTTGTCTAAACAAACTCGGACAAGAATGGCATCAACCAGCACATTTTGTATTCTACATCCTGTTCCCTCTCTCCGGTTGGTGCTCTTTTTGTGAAGTACTTTCCACATATTATATATTTAAGCAGTTATCTAGTTACTTGCAAAGGATCCATGTGTTCCTCCTTTTTGCCCCATTTATTTTAGCATTCATAAATTGTAGTCTTCAATTTTCTCATTATTTTCTTCCATTTGTTTGTCTAGGCAGATATTTTTTCTTTTATTGGTGTCTATATTTGATGAAGAATTTTATTTCATGTGTTATATTTAGTGCAAACTGGGAACCATCATATTACCTGTAGCCATATTTATGATTCACATTACTAATTAGTGGGATAGTGCTAATTGTTTCGGTTAACATCATGAATGTTTCATTTTTATTTCTGATTGGCAGGTTACACTACACACGGATCAATATAGGAACTCCTAATGTTTCCTTTCTTGTCGCTTTGGATGCTGGAAGTGACCTGCTTTGGATCCCATGTGATTGCATACAATGTGCTCCTTTGTCTGGTTATCATGGCAGTTTGGTAGGCAAACATCTGCTTTGGCTTTGGGTTATTGTCATGAAAGACATGCCATTTCCTTTGGATTTCTTATATATTACTGGATTGCTTTTTGGTTTATGATTGTGTCCCTATCTTCTTTCTATTGCTTTGTGTACTTCGATCCATCCCACCTGATTCTTGTCCTATTTGATTATTTCCATAAGAAATTATGACAATGTAGTATCCTTATTTCATTTTTTATTTATAACCCTTTGAAATCTCAAAAAAATCTTCTTTTTTTCAATAATATGTACATACGATGGCCTTCTTTCCTTCTGAGGTTCAAGAAGTGATCACAGAAAGGAGATGGAGAACATCAAGAATACCTAGTTAACTGGATCATTAGGCATCAACTATTAGGTCATTATTGAATGTTCAGAATTTGATGATCATATGTTCTTTTGTTGTTATAGAACAGTATAGCTCAGTGACTAAAATTAGCAAGCACAAAAATCTATGGGGTTTAATTGCAACAAAGAAATATTATTTCTTTAGTAATCATTGCAAGTTGCTACTATATATAATTCTGACTTGGAAAATATTATAGAAAGAATTTCACTAAGCAACATGAGAGCAAACGTTGTTGGCTTCAACATACAGAGTTGTTGGATTTCTTTCACAAAATTAAGTAGCTAAGGATGCAGTTTGCTCTTCTTTCTGATCTGTCTCCATCCTCACCTGGGATAATAATGCTTTTTCACTGTAGCATATTAAAAGAGAGAAACTCCACTTTTATTTTAACAATGTGTTTTTTTAACTATATGTGCTTTTTTAACTTTATGCATTATTTAATAACGACAACATAAAGTGGTTCTTCACAATGATAAGATGATTATATGCTCATGTTTTAAGTCTCCTATTTAGGTTGATAATTTTTTATATTCAAAATTGAGTATTCTTATTGTTTCTGATAGTTCTTATGTGACAAGATTTTGCAAGACAGTAGTATCACTACACCTTTAGATAACTTCAAGATGATTAACTACTTATAGGAGCTTATAAACTCACCTTTCAGAAAGATGCTCTTAAATATATTTAAGAAGTAAATCAGGAAAATATCAAATTAACTGCATTCTCCATATTATGTGGAAACACTTTACAACTCTCTAAACAACAACCAACTGAGATGCATATTAAGAAGTCTTACAGACACCATAAGAAACTCTATATAGAAGTTTTATTTTTCTTGAATGAAATTGATGTACAGACAAGATTTAAGTACTATTGGGCTACCATATTTCTGCATAATTGCCTTGGATCTGTTACCTTAAATGTCTTAGCCATTATTTAATATTAGGGACAATAAGTTTGTGCGTACGGGATTATTTTGCAATTTTTATATGTTTTCTTTATTATTTTGAATTTGATGATGCCTTGATTTTCTCCGTTATCCTGGGCCTGCATTGTTCACTATTCTTATGCTTATAAAGAACCTCAGTAACCCTTTTACATAAGATTGCCCCTTCTCATATTTAGACTTCAACAAAAGAGTACCTTGGTAAGCCTCAAAGCTTAAAGAGATGATTCATGACGGTTATCTGAAAACCTCAATAGATATGTTTAGCCTGTAGTCTTATTATAATATGATACATGCTTATGTATACCAGATGACCTATAAGAGCAGAGATTTATAAGGAGCCTCTCTAGCTGTAGCACCAAGTTTTGATATGAATTATATTTTATTCCATCATGTGTAGATTTCGCATTTCATGGTCTCATCAAAGTTCTGAAAGATTGATGCTCAAGTTCAGAAATAAGTGTATGAGCTTTTTTGCTTCTCTCATTTTAATTTGAATATTGATTTTAAGTGCTAGAATTTTTTTTGAAAGGTTTATTTATTTGACTGTAGGAATTGTGGTTTAGTTCTGGCATGCTTTATTTTATATTAGCCTTTATTTTCAAAGGTCCTTATAATTGTGGCTACAACTGTTAGATCACTTGTGTGGTGGATCTTACCAGTGATAGAAGCTGGTAACTTGTCAACATTGTCTTTCAGTAATTTTGCTGTTGTAAACAGAAAACAAGGGGATATTCTATTTACATTTAACAGCAGGTTTAGCACTTATTTCCGATGATTGATTGGCAGGTGCTCCTTTCTTTATGGAGCATCTATTGTGCAGGATAAAGATCTCAGCATGTATAGTCCGGCTGAATCGAGAACCAGTAGATATCTATCATGCAATCATGAACTATGTAGTTTGGGTTCAACCTGTGACAGTGCAAAACAGCCTTGCCCTTACAGGATAAACTACTATTCAGAAAATACATCCAGTTCGGGTTTGTTGGTTGAGGATATATTACACTTGGCAACTAATGAGGATCATGCATCAGTGCAGGCTTCGGTCATCATGGGGTGGGTCTACTTTTAGGTTTTGTGTAATGAGTAGTTACGAGTTACTCTTTATGTATTTTGTCTACCTTTTCTTCTAGATGATTTCTACTTTTTGAGATTTTTTCTGCTCCTGACTCAGATGTGGTAGAAAGCAGAGTGGTGATTATTTGGATGGAATCGCTCCTGATGGTCTTCTGGGTTTGGGATTTGGAGACATTTCGGTTCCAAGCTCCCTTGCAAGAACTGGACTGATACGGAACTCTTTTTCCTTGTGCTTCCGGGATGATGACTCTGGAAGAATTCTATTTGGAGATCGAGGCTTGCCCACCCAACAGTCTACACCATTTGTTCCCTTGGATGGAAAATAGTGAGTTTTATTAAGTGACACATCATTTGTTGCCCTGGATAGGGAACTGATCCATCATTTGTTCGTTCTTTTTGTTTGATACCTTGCAAATGCCTAGCCGCTTTTCTTGCTTCGTTTGTTGTACATTGTCATTCAGACAAACGTTTCAGATCAGCACCATTAAAAAGGAAAAAAAAATAAAGAAAAAATGTTCATCTTTCTGGGAAATAACAGATGTTAGTGGATGAGAATGACCATCAGTGGAGCTTTCATTCTTCGCCATGCATTTAATCATTTATTTAAATATTTATAGGTTCATTGAGTGACAATAAAGCAAACTGTTATAAAGAAAGCACTGAATATTTGTAATTATCTTCCTTTACATGAGCCGAGCAAGAATTCTATCAGGAGGCTTGGGTCTCAATCCTACTACACATTCAATTGTGAAAGGTCCAAAATTCAGGATCAATTCTATTGAACATTATCGATGTTATTCAAAATATTTGGAAGTTAAAATTATGTGATTTGGCATCTTTTGGATGTTCATGAAACTAATCGAAAAATGATTGGTTAAACCAAGGTTTGCAATATCGTTTCATATCGCTCGGTATGTACCAGTCCGTTAGAGGACCAATACACTTAGTATAGCTTGATACCTTAGTATACAATGTGTCAGTATGCTCGGTATAGCTCGGTACATATTGTACTGATAGTTGATCGATATGTCTGCACCTTGGGTTAAACGATATTCATGAGGCAGAAGTATGATCAAGACTATTTCAACTAATGATCCAGTGGATTGATCATGATTTAACTAGTATTAGATGAATGCATACAAACATTCAACTCATGTTTAGTGGAGCTGATTTTCGATTTAGAACCTCCAGGATCGATTTTGAGGCGATAGGACTGAGGATCAATCCTCCGATGGGATTCAAGCTCAACTACCTTGGTATTGCCCGATGAATAAAGTAGGGGAACATATTTAGCTAATTAATATTGATAATTAAAGGCATCTGTAGGTTTTATTTATGACTTAAGTTCAATACAGTAAACTTTTTCCCCCTAATCTTTAATATTTTTCCCACTTTATTCTGGATGCTAGTTGTGATAGTTTCCACTTTTCATAGTGTTGATTTTAGCTTTTGGCCTTGTGCTTCAGCGACACTTATATCATTGCGGTAGAGAGTTTCTGTATGGGATCTTCATGTCCTGGGAAAACCAGTTTTCATGCACTAATTGACAGTGGATCATCCTTCACCTTTCTTCCTAATGACATCTATAAGAGAGTCACTCTGGAGGTACTTTTTTATTCTTTTTATATGTCAGAAAAATGTTGTTTTGCCTAGGCACTGACTCTACCCTGGATTGGTGGGTAGTTCGACAGACAAGTTAATGTCTCAAAGCGTGCCACTAGTAATGAATCTCCTTGGGAATACTGTTATGAAGCCAGGTGAATTTCTTAAATCATTTTGCACATTTTGCTATATTTATTTTGTCATTTTAAACCAAGTTCTACTTTTTGTGATGACAGTCCTCTTGTGATGCCTGGTGTGCCAAAAATAAAACTAATATTTGGTGGAAACAAGAGCTTCATGGTTATCAATCCTATTTTTCCTTTCTATAATACAGAGGTGCCTGACTTTGTCCTTAAATACTATTTAATTTTTTTATCATCAGGATATGTTTAAACATTGGTATTCTGTCCTGAAGCAAGTGTATATCTGCTCTTTTAGTCTAATTTCTGATAGTTTAACAGATAATAAGTTTTACTCCTGACATAGTGACTGAAATTAGTCATCCCAAACTAATATAACAAAGTAGAGGCCATAAAGGTTTTTTGAAGTTCTAGATTTCTTCTGCTCATTTTATAACAATCCTAATTTTTTGGACAATGTCATTTTCAACTATAGGTGCAGACAGAAGCTACATATGTGGCTATTATTTGCTATATTGTCTAGGATTTTGTGAACGAAAAAGGTTCCAAGAGCAGTTTTGCCTTATGGATATTGCTCAACACTTTTTGCAAAACTAAGCCAGACCATGTGGGTGGGGCATATTATATTTGCATAACCACTCGGTTATCATCTGCTAATGCTCTGTAAAGGACATTGATAAGCTAAGCAGCAGATTTTGTTATTCTTTAAATCATCAAATTTCTGAGTAAGAATGTGCTACTTGATTAGGTCATAAAAAATGAGCATATGATGGATGACATACCATTTTATGGTTGATCTCGATCAAGTTTGGAACTAGGTTCATTTGCTATCGAGAAGTGATGGTGCCATAAAATTTGTGATTGGATCTTTGTTGCAAAATTAGTGTTAATAAATGAAAGGAGCCATGAGAAGATTACTCCTGTCAAATTGTATCTGTACGGTCAGAGAGATAAGATTGGTTGGTTGTTTTCTTGGCCTTCCAGGGAGAACTTGCTGTCTTTTGCTTAGCTCTGCAGTCATCTCAAGAAAGTCTTGGCACAATAGGACGTGAGCATTCTTCTCTTCAACGCCACAAAACTTGATCCATACAAATTTTTTAGCTTTCATATTTAATTTCCACTTATTTATTTGCTCTTTCTCAGCTAAAAGATTTCATACTGTGGATGCAGAGAATTTTATGACGGGACATCATTTGGTATTCGATAGAGAGAACCTGAAGCTGCGATGGTCACGATCTGATTGTGAGTCATTCCGTAGTCTATTCTTTAATTGATGAGATAGATACGATTAATACGGATCGATAATATGGTAATGCATCTTGACGTTGGTGGGTCTTGTGTGAATGAACCTCGACATTGGTGGGTCTTGTGTTCGCTTACCAGTATTCATTCTTTTGGTCATTGAGATACTGTTGTATTTATTGCTTATCACATGCAGTCGATGTCCATCCAAGACATGCGCGGCAGGCAATGGGTTTATTTGATCGGAATTATACTTGTTTGGATTCTCTCTGCGCATTAGCTTTCGTAGACCAGACCAAAGCTCCCATGGATACAGTGTTCCAAAACTAGTGCTGGCAATAACGCTAAAATTAAGGCAGTAGTTTTTGGTTCACACCGTCTATTCTTTATGCTTCTCAAAATTTGATTGTTATCAGCATGATGCTATTGTTGTGTTCCATATATTGTCTAGTAGAGAGGAAGTAAAGGCATGCTTATTTATTCATCATATTTTCCTTTCATGGAGACAGGTCATCATGATCGGGACAACAGCAGGAGGATGCCATTGGGTTCACCACCACATGACGGGCCCGAGAATCCATTGCCGACGAACGAACAACAACATAGCTTTCCTAACAATGCCCGTGTCGTTTCTCCTGCGGTTGCGGGACGGGCTCTCCCTTCCTACTCATCGTCCGTTTCCCAAGGAGTGAATGCCTGGTACTGTCTCTTGTTGTTACTGACTCAACTCGCTGTATTTGCCAATTGGGTGATAAGTCTTGGATTTAAAATACATTAGTAGTGATGTAAATCTCGGTTCATGACTTTTCGTTATCCAATATGTTTTTGATTCATGGGGCAGTTCTCCATTATATTCTCCATTAAGTTTCTGTGTTATCAATTCACATATTGCCTAGTGGAGGATAGACACTATGCCCTTGAGCCATCCAGTGTTTGCGTGACAAGACATGGTCAAGGTATGAGTTTTAGAATAATATTACCGTCCCTTCCATATGCAGCTTGTTTTAAGCCCTTTTTTTAAGTTTTTTTACTATACTTTCTTCCAAATGGTACAACAATCCTTAATATAATGTTTATTTCATTAAGAAAATACAAGAGTGAGTAACTTTAAGAACTCTCTCTCCAACCTTTAGTCATAACTCTAGAAACCTAAAAAACTTAAAAAGAAATTAGATTTTTCTATGTTTTTGGAATACAAGTTACATCCTCCAAAGTTTGTACATTTGTAGAATATTAAGTTACATCCTCTAAAATTTGTACTGCTCAATCAACTATTTTGATCTTTAAAAATAAATATAATCATTACATTTGGAGATTGTACGAACATCTCCATCACCATCCATCACAAGAATTTGTTTTTCTTTTTTTGAATAATTTTATTTGATGTGTCTTTACCTTTTGCATTTATAGCACTAAACATTATCCAAAGACTTCTCTTGGTCTAGACCTACCACACTAATATATATCATTATTAAAAAACCTCCACTCTGAGTAACTAATGCTTCGCTATTCATATTCTTCAATTTATTCTTTTTGTCTGATAGCAAAGATATTAAAGCTTCTTCAACTTCTTCCAAAGTTACTATAACCTTCTCACACAATGTTATATCCACAAAATTATTATAAGAGTCGACAAGTGATGTAATAAGTAACAATGCCTTTATTTTTTTTTATATCAATCTTTATATTAATTTTTTTAATATTCCTTTGAATATGTTCACATATTCTACCATGTCTTTACCTTCCTTCATCCTTAACCTTATGTAACTTTTACTTTAGATACAACTTATTAGTTAAACTTTTAGCTATATAACATTCATATTGCATTGAATATTTTTAGATGCCCTGTTAAGTTTCTACCTACTTCCACCCTCAGTCTTTATAACTTTTACTTTAGATATAACTTGTTGTTAAACTTTTAATTAGATAAAGCGTTTCTAACTTATCTCAAATACTTAGGATCAAGTCATCATCAATAACATTATTTATAATATTATCGACGATGCAAAGATAAATAATATCACATATTTTCTCTAATTTATCTCCTTGTCGTTCATGATAGGTCTTATTGAGTAAGATGATGGTACTCATATTGAGAATTATTTGTCATTGGATCGATATTGATTGGACTTTTCAAAAACAATTATTAATAATAAAATATAGCCATCAATATCTATAGAATTATTGTTTTTAGAGTGTTTGTTGAATGACATATAGTCATCAATATTTATAGAATGATAAATTTTATAAAATATTATTTAATTTGATTTTTTTATTGGTTTTAATAATATAATGTTAAATACTACTTCTATTATGGAATTATATTATGTTTGCCAACCTGCTTTTGTCATATTTTAAATTTTTATATATTATAAGATGTTTGTGAACCTGTTTTTATCATATTTCGAATTGATATATATATATATATATATATATATATATATATATATATAAGGACTAACATCTCTGAAAAAAATTATTTTTGTAAAAAATAAATCATATTTTATAAATAAAATAACAAAAGTTCCAAAAGATTTCTTAGAGATGTTCGTGCTTGGATGAAATTCTATATATTAATTACTTTTAAAAAAATCATTATATATTTTTGTTATAAATAATGTTATGAAAATTAGTTTAATTATATATTCGAATTACTCGGTATAGTTGCTCACCTCATACAGTCCAACTTTGAAGGTTTAATATATAATTCGCAGGCATGCCCTAATTCTAATTGCAGCGGTGGAATTCTCTCCTCTTCTCCTCAGCGAACACGAAAGGCGGCAGCAGCGGCGTTTTCCTCTCCGTCGGCGAACGGTGACTGCGCCCGGTATCTCTCTCTTACTCTTCGTCCTCGCCGTCGCACAATCCCTTCTCCGTGCTGTTCCCCCTTTCGTCGCAGCTCTCCCGCTTCCCCGACATTATCCTCCTACCTCTTTCACCCGTTCATCACAGCCCCCCCGCCCCTCTTCCCCGATCCCTCACCCTCCTCCACTTCATCACGGCCCCCCTTCCCCCGTCGCCCTCGACAGCCACCTTCACCATCCTCCGACCCCAAGACAGCCCCCATCGCCCTTCTCTACACCACTCTTCACCCTCTCTAGACATCTTCTCCTCCCCTTTCCTACTCCCTGATAGTTACCCGCTACCCTCCCACCAAACAGTCAGCAGCATGTCATGAGCATTTACTTTGAAGAAATAGCAAGTCGCAGTATGCAAGTTAAATGCTGTTGTTAAGATAGACAGCAGGAGAAGTGCTGCTTTTAGAGAGAGCAAAGATAATTGGGGAAGTCTTATAGAAAAAGCAAAAAACACGGAAAAGTTAGAACAAGAGATAGCAGAGACAGTAATTGGGTCACTGTCCAAAGAAACTCATAATCATTTGTCAATTGAATCATGCACAAGTCTTACTATTCCTCATGTAAGATAATACTAAGCTGACTAGGTTTCCCAAAAGAAGCTCTCTCAACAGCAACTGCTTATTTTTATGAAGTGTTTGGTTCATCAAACCTCTTAGTTTTCTTCTTGTGTTTACTGCATTGCAGTTTCCTTTTCAAGCACACCAGAAAGTTTCAACACAACCCCAAATGATGCAGAGGACTAGACTCACCCTAAAGGACAAGTTTTAGTAAACAACTAGAATTTGACTTGATTTCCAAACCCCAAAATAGACTGAAAAACTCAATGTATTTGGTTACGTATAACCTTACACCTTTTATGTCAGCATAGTGTGTTCTCTGCTGTAGTGCTGAAAGCAATTATCTTCGCTGCTTGAGGCTTGTTCATACCTCATAACACACCGTCCTCCTTATATTTGGATTGTCAAATATTGTGTTTGCTGGTTTGAATGAGATTTTACTGGTAACAATAGAAAGAGATTTTAGTGCTCCTAATTTAACTACGGAGATTTTCTTACACAGAGTTCATTGATGCAAAAAATCAATATGGATGATCATGAATAGTTTGGACATCATGGCTTTTGTTATTATTGTGGTCGTTTGCACTTGCTACTTTTATTTGCAAATTCTCACCGATCTAGGTTATACCTGTGAACCTTCTCAAATTTTAAAAGACTTATTTTTTTCTTCATTAGTGATAAGTAGCTGAGGCTGCATATAATTTATTTTACTGTAGCTGAAGTTATTTACATGAGCAGTCTTTCTCTTAAATTAAGATTTTTTATCACCAAAGAACCAAGTAAACTAGTAGTTTTTCTTGATCGAGGCAGTTTTCTTACCATTTTATTCATTTTTCAGAAAATTTGTTGCCTTTCTCTGGTCTACCATCTATGTTGTTGTAACTTATGTCAAGTTGCATCATCAACAGTGCCTTATTTAGCATGTTGAACCTCACAAATTACTGTTGTTAATTTCTTATACGGTGTCTTTTCTACTTACCAGTCTTGTTAGACCTATAACTAAGTCAACTAAGTCATCTCTTTACATTCTTGATGAAAAGGATCAATTATTCTGGAAGTGCTCATTTGAGATGTTTCAGGCTTTTGTTGTAGGACATTTGTGAATCTGATGTTTGACAAAACATTACACATTTTCCACCTAATCTGAATGCTGAATTACTCATTGCAAGTCATTGACTGATGTTCAACCTATTAGTACAAACTTGAATATCGTCTGTATAAGATCAACGTTGTAAATGCCATTGTCACTCTTATGCTGCATATTTGATGTGAATGCATTTGACATCATTCTTCAGTGTCTGCAGGGATATAGCGTGCCTCACAGTTTCTAGAGCTACTAACTACAACAGATAAACAGTGGTAGGTACTTTAATCAACACTTCAAACACCATTTGGTGACTTGCGTCTGAAAGAAATGGTTAACGGGAACTGAATGCAGGTGGATTTCCTGAGTGGTAGAGGAAAATATTTTTGGTCGGAGGTTTTCAAGTTCCTTTTGGTTGGAAGCAGATACAGAATATATATTTATTTCAGATGCGCTTAATTTGAGGTAGAAGAGGAATTTGGACTTGGAGAGGGCAGCAATAGAACTACTTTTCTCGTATTTTTTTTTTTCTACACACAGTACGTGACACTGCTTCAAAATACAATGTTTTTGGTGCGAAAGAGGCTGTTTTGCATCCTCCCATGTCACAAGTCCACCATCCATCTTTCTTCCTTTGAACTCTGCAGTCTGTTCAGCTTTTCGACCGCCGAAGACCAAAGTTCAGATCATAAATCCAACTTTATAGTGGTCGATCCCCTTCAATCATGTGAACTTACCCCAGAAAAGGCTGCAAAAACAGCCAAGTGTCACGCCGGTCACACAAAATCTTCGAGTTCAAGTCTTTCCATCGAGTTCTTTAAGCAGAATGGTTGGAGTGATGCACAAGTCATGAAGCTTATGCAGAGGGAACCCAGGTTTCTACGTGCTTCCGTAGAGACAGTCCTGAAGCCCAGGATGAGATCTTTACAGGACATGGGATTTTCTGACACTGAAATAGTTCAGCTCATTTCATCAAGTCCGCGTCTGCTCTATTTTCGTGACATCCAACCAAGGATCAACTTCTGGAGGTCACTACTTGGTTCTAATGAGAGGTTAATCAAAGCCTCCAGGAGGACAAGGTTTCTTCTTTCTTCTAGCTTGTCTCAGAAGATAGAGCCCAATATATCTATGTTAAGGGAATGTGGCATCAGTAAGCAATGCATTGCGAAGTTGGTGTTGAGAGAGCCGGGTTTTTTTTGTCGAACAAACAAATATATCAAGGAATCTATCAAACATGTCGAGGATTTGGGGGTGTCACGTGACTGTAAAACTTTCCCTCCTTTACTTTTATTTTCCATGACGATGAGCAAGTCCAAGTTTGATGCTACCTGTGAAACCCTGATGAGCTTTGGGTGGTCCCAACCAGATTGTGTTGCTGCATTCAGGAGGTATCCATCCATTTGGTGTTTCTCAAAGAAGAACTTACGTGACAAGATGACCTTCCTGATGAAGGAAGCTGGTTGTGAGCTGACATATATCAGTTGCCGTCCTGGGCTGCTTACATTTAGCTTGGAGAAGAGGTTGAGACCACGATATGAAGTTCTGAAGTTTATTGATCAGAATAAATTGCTGAATAAAGGACATGGCCTTCTATCTGTCATGCTGCTATCTGAAGAGAAGTTTGGAAAGAAATTTCTTTTCCTGCTACGCGAGGATAAATTTATTGCTCGATATGATTCCTATGTCGCTGCAGTGCAGGGAAAAGCACCCCACCCGGATGTTGCGGAGAAGTAGGATTGCAAGTGCATCCTTAAAACAAAATGTGTAAACCTATTGCCTGCTGACTGCAGCAACTTAATCATTTTAAATGTATGACGATTTTTATTTGGTACAACTTGTTATGAAGATTCTTTTTTTTTTTTCCTGTAATGTTGCATTATCATTTTCGTATCTTAAAAATAAGGAACAGTGTCATTATTTTATTGAGTCATATGTTCAGTTATCAAAATTGCAACTTGTTGACTTCATTGAGTCAACTTCATAGAGTGGACAGAGAGGATTGCTGTATGATGGTATCGCGGGGCAACAATTTCTACCTGAGTTTGCATTATTACCGACTGTTATGAAGATTTGTTTACATTTCACTGGCTTTGCAGGACATACGATTCATAGCATTAGCAGTTATGGATACTGCCAGTAACAATAATTGGATTAGTTCTAATGTCAACAGTAGCTCATACAATTCATTAAAAAAAAATGGATTAAGAGAAAAAGTTAGTTAGTGTTTCCTTTTTCTATGTACCGTTTTATAATTTTTATTTCAATTACACCAAAAATTTTTAGTAATCATCCAAATGATCCAAAGAACTGAATAAAACTATAATGTGACTTATTCTTCTTTCACCGAGATTCTAATACAATATTTATTTTATTAGAAAATTACAATGGTGAGTAACTTTAAAAACTCTAGACTTGTACTCATAACCCTACAAACTTGAAAGACTCTAAGAAATTAAAATTAAAAAAATTTATATTTTTGGAATACAAGTTATTATTTTGATCTTCACTTCACCGACCCCCCACCATAGTCATCATTCAAGCTCAACTTAACTAATAATCTTATTATTCATTAAATCAAAACAATCCTTTTAAAAATAGATATGAGTAACACAAGCAAAATTTAAATTTCATTTTTTTCCAAAACATAATCATTACCATTGGAGATTGCGCAAGCATCTTTATCATCATTCATCACAAGAAAACATCATTCATCATAAGAAAACACTTAGCTGGCCTCTTTTTCTTATTTTTTTTTTATTTCCTTTTTTTTGTAATAATTTTATTTGATGTGTTTTACTTTTTGCATCTATAACACTCAACATTATCCAAATACCTGATTCTTGGTCTTCACCATTCAAATTTTTAAATTTATCCTTTTTTTTTCTCGTCTGATAGCAGAGATATTAAAGCTTCTTCAATTTATTCCCAAGTTATTATAACCTTCCTACATAATGTCATGTCCATAAAATTATCATAAGAGTCGACGTGTGATATAATAAATAACAATGCCTTATCTTTTTTTATCAATATTTATGTTAATTATTTTAGTTGATCCAATCTTCCTTTGAATATGTTCAAATACTTGTACTGTGTCTTTACCTTCCTCCATCCTTAATCCTATATAGCTTCCATTCAACTTATTAGTTAATCTTTTAACTATATAAGATTTATATTCCTTTGAACATGTTTAGATGCTCCACTAAGTTTCTACCTACTTACACCCTTACTCTACATAATTTTTTTTACTTTAGATACAACTTATTATTAATTTTTTAATTAGATAAAACTTTTCTAACTTATCTCAAATGCTTAGGATAAAGTCATCATCAATAATATTATTTATAGTAATATCAACGGATGTAAAGATAAATAGTATCACACACTTCATGTTAAGCTCCTAGTCTTAATGGTTTATTTTTTTCTGATTTATCTTATTATGATGCATCTTAGTGAGTAAGATGATTATTGGATTGATATTGATTGGAGCATTCGAAAATAATTTATTGCTTTTAGAGTATTTATTGAATGGCATATAGTCGTAAAATATTTATCTGAATGATAAATTTTATAAAATATTATTTGATTTTAAATTTTTTATTAATTTTAATAATATGATGATAAATACCACTTCTATTATGAAATTATAATATGTTTGTCAACCCAACATTAGAGTGTATGTGAAAGAAATCGAAATTTTTTTAAAAGTTTTCAATAATGTAGCATATAATTGGGGGTAGTGTTTTCAACATTAGAGTGTTTATTTTAAAAGTTTTCAAAATTTTTTAAAAGTTTTCAATAATGCAGCATATACTTGGAGTAGTGTTTTCAACATTAGAGTGTTTATTTTAAAAGTTTTCAAAATTTTTTAAAAGTTTTCAATAATGCAGCATATACTTGGAGTAGTGTTTTCAACATTAGAGTGTTTATTTTAAAAGTTTTCAAAAATTTTTAAAGAGAACGAAACAGACCCAAAAAAATCATCATCTTTTCTATTAAACATATGGACGATTGGAACGTCCGATATCATAAGGGGATTAAATAAAATATTTATAATTTTACTTTACTCGTCTCATTCATACCAACGACAAGCCTCTCTCTCTCTCTCTCTCTCTCTCTCTCTCTCTCTCTCTTTGAAGAAAGGTTTAATATAAAATTCGCACCCGTGCCCTAATTCGAAATGCAGCGGTGGAAGAGTCTCCTTTCTCCACAGCGAACGCGGACGGCGACATCGGCAGCAGCGGCGGCATCTTCATCGGCGAGTTCTTATGGCTGCGGCATTTTCCTCAGCGAACGGTGGATGCTGTGGATTCCTCGCCGTCGGCAAACGGTGACTGCGCCCGGTATCTCTCTCTTACTCTTCGTCCTCCGCCTTTTCCTCCTTCGCCGTCGCACGATCCCTTCTCCTCCCTCTTTCCCCTGTCGTCGCACAGTCGCCGTCGCACATCATGAATTTTGTTATTATTGTGGTCGTTTCCACTTGCTATTTTTATTGGCAACTTCTCACTGGTCTAGGTTATGCCAGTGAACCTTCTCAAATTTTTAAAGATTTTTTTTCCTCATCTGTGATAAGTAGCTGAGGCTACGTATCATTTATTTTGCTATAGCTGAAGTTATTTACATGAGCAGTATTTCTCTTAAATTAAGTTTTTTTTTTATTATCATAGAGCCAAATAAACTACTTTTTTTTTATCTTGGTCGAGGCAGTTTTCTTACCTTTTTATTCATTTTTCAGAAAAGTTGTTGCCTTTCTCTGGTCTTCAATCTATGTTGTTGTAATCTTTGTCAAGTTGCATCGTTAACAGTGTCTTCTTCTTTAGGATGTTGAACCTCACAAAATTACTGTTGTTAATTTCTTATACAGTGTCTTTTCTACTTACCAGTCTTGTTATACCTATAACTAAGTCATCTCTTTACATTCTTGATGAAAAGGATCAATTATTCTGTAAGTGCTCATTTGATATGTTTCAGGTTTTAGTTGTAGGACATTAGTGAATCTGATGTTAGACAAAACATTATGCATCTTCCACCTAATCTGAATGCTGAGGTACCCATTGCAAGTCATTGACTGATGTTCAACCTATTAGTACAAACTTGAAAATCGTCTGTATAAGATCAACATTTTAAATGCCATTGTCACTCTTATGCTGCATATTTGATGTGAATACATTTGTTATCATTCTTCAGTATCTGCAGGGATGATATAGCGTGCTTCACGGTTTCTAAAGCTACTAACTACAATAGATAAACAGTAGTGGTAGGTTGTGTCAGTGCGCCTGTGTCATATCAAGACATTGCTTCAGTGCGCACGCGCAGGGGGGTTGTTTGGTTATTGCTTGGATGTGAGCATGATAACAAGTAAGTGATCAAAGGGACTCTTAATCAACACTCAAACACCATTTAGAGACTTGCATCTGAAAGAAATGATTAATGGGAACTGATTGCAGGTGGATTTCCTGAGTGGTAGAGGATTGTTATCTGATACAGATGATTAGTTGGCGGTTTTCAACTTCTTTTTGGTTGGAAGCAGATACGGAAGATTTATTTATTTTGGATGCCCTTTATTTGAGGTAGAAGAGGAATTTGGACTTGGAGAGGGCAGCAATAGAACTACTTGTCTTGTACTTTTTTTCTGCAAACAGTACGTGAGACTGTTATAAAATATAATGTTTTTGGTGCAAAAGAGGTTCTTTTTCATTCTCCCATGTAGCAAGTCCACCATCCATCTTTCTTCATTTGAAGTCTGCAGTGTGTTCAGCTTTTCGACCGCCAAAGACCAAAGTTCAGATCATAAATCCAACTTTATAGTGGTCGACCCCCTTCAATCTTGTGAAGTTACCTCAGAAAAGGCTGCAAAGCCAGCCAGGTGCCGCACCCCTCACACAAAATCTTCAAGTCTTTCCATCGAGTTCTTTAAGCAGAGCGGCTGGAGTGATGCACAAGTCATGAAGCTTATGCAGAGGAAACCCTGGTTTCTGCGTGCTTCCGTAGAGACTGTCCTGAAGCCCAAGATGAGATCTTTGCAGGACATGGGCTTTTCTGACAGTGAAATAGTTCAGCTGGTTTCATCATGTCCGGGTCTGCTCCATTTCCGTGATATCCAACCAAGGATCAACTTCTGGAGGTCACTACTTGGTTCTAATGAGAGGTTAATCAAAGCCTCCAGGAGGCAACAGTTTCTCCTCACTTGTAGCTTGTCTCAGAAGATAGAGCCCAATATATGTATGTTAAGGGAATGTGGGATCAGTAAGGAATGCATCGCGGAGTTGGTGGTCATAGAGCCGAATTTTTTTTGTCGGACAAACAAATGTGTCGAGGAAGCTATCAAACATGTTGAGGATTTGGGTGTGTCACGTGACTGTAAAATGTTCCCTTATGTACTTTTGGCCAGTACCATGAACAGGTCCAGGTTTGATGCTATCTCTGCAACCCTGATGAGCTTTGGGTGGTCCCAACCAGATTGCGTTGCTGCATTGAAGAGGAATCCATCCATTTGGGCATACTCAAAGGAGAACTTAAGTGATAAGCTGACATTCCTGATGAAGGAAGCTGGTTGTGAGCTGACATATATCATTTCCCGTCCCGTGCTGCTTACATATAGCTTGGAGAAGAGGTTGAGACCTCGATATGAAGTTCTGAACTTTCTTGAGCAGAATAAATTGCTGGATAAAAGACATGGCCTTCTAGCCGTCGTGCTGCTATCTGAAGAGAAGTTTCGAAAGAAATTTCTTTTCCTGCTACGGGAGGAGAAATTTATTGCGCGGTATGATTCCTATGTTGCTGCAGTGCAGGGAAAGCACCCGGATGCTGCGGAGAACTAGGATTGCAAGTGCTTCCTCAAAACAAAATGGAAACACCTATCGAATGCTGACTGCAACAACTTAATCATTTTAAGTTAATGACAATTTTTATTTGGTGCAACTCGGTTTGTGTTATGAAGATTCTCTTTTGCCTGTAATGT
Source organism: Ensete glaucum (assembly GCA_021527575.1). Classification (NCBI taxonomy): domain Eukaryota; kingdom Viridiplantae; phylum Streptophyta; class Magnoliopsida; order Zingiberales; family Musaceae; genus Ensete; species Ensete glaucum. The sequence continues at coordinate 949,609 of CM038558.1, read as the reverse complement.
TGCATTACCATTTTAGTATCTTAAAAGTAAGGAACAAGTGACATTATTTTATTGAGTCATATGTGTAGTTATCAAAATTGCAACTTAATGAAAGATTTTAAGAGAAAAGGATTCAGAAGAGTAGAGAGAGAAGATTGGTGGATGATGGTGGGCATACTATGAAAGTTGTAAAACTTGGTTTTACATTTGACTCGCTCAGTAGGAGGACATACGATTCATAGCATCAGCAGTTGTGCATATTGCAGATACCAATTATAGGATTAGTCCTAATGTCATCAGTAGGTCTCTCGTTATTCCTTTCATAATATGTAAAAAAAGTTCATTCATATCTGATGATTGTGAAATCATCGTTGACTTTAATTTTTCAAACCATCCTCCTCCTCCTCCCTTCTTCTTCTTCCATGTCCTCCCTCTTTCCCCGGTTCATCGCAGCCCCCTCTTCCCCGATCTCTCCCCCCACAGCCACCTTCACCATCCTCCGACTCTTCCGATCCCAACAGCCCCCTCTCCATTTTCCTACTCCGGTCCCGACAACCCCCCTTTCTGATGCATTTCTCTAGTTTTCTTGTAATTTTTTGTCAAGTTGCATCATCATCAACAGTGTCTTCTTTTTTAGGATGTTGAACCTCACAAAAATTACTTGTTGGTAATTTCTTATACACTGTCTTTTCTACTTACCAGTTTTTTTTTTTTCTTATACAATGTAAAGAGATGATGATGATGAAAAGGATCAATTATTCTGGAAGTGCTCATATGAGATGTTTCAGGTTTTAGTTGTAGGACATCAGAGTGAATCTGATGTTAGACACAAAAAAAAGAAAAAAAAAAGCCCATTATGCAGCCTCCTCCTCCTCCTCCTCCTCCACCTAATCTGAATGCTGGAAGTAGCTACCCATTGCAAGTCATCGCAAATAAATAATATATATATATATATTTCGGTCGAATATATAAACTTGTATTAATTATTCCGGTCGAATATGCGAAGTCATACCAAATTCTCGCCGATTTAGATTAATTATGCCAGTGAAGTTTCTCATTATATATATATATTTTTTCTTTTCTTCATCAATAAATAATAAATAATAAGTGGGTGCGGCCCGCCTGATTCAGGCTGGGTCGAACCCGAGTCAAGTCAATTTGGATCTCTGGTTCCAATTGTACCAGATGTTAACGGCATCCTCAAAATTCACACCCCTGCCCTAAATCCAGCGGTGAAACTTTGTCTCCTCCTCCACAGCGACCGCGAGCGACTGCGGCGTGCGTTTTCCTCGGCGAACGGCGGATGCTGCGGCTTCCTCTCCGTCGGCGAACGGTGACTGCGCCCGGTATCTCTCTCTCTCTCTCTCTCTCTCTCCTCCTTTTCCTCCTTCGCCCGTCGCACAATCTCTTCTCCTCCCTCCTCGTCCCTGCTTCCCCCCTTTCGTCGCAGCTCTCCCTCTTCCTATACATCTTCCCCTCCCTTTTCCTCCTCCCTCATAGTTACCCGCTACCCTCCGAACAAACAGTCTGCGGCATTTCATGAGCATTTACTTTGAAGAAATAGCAAGTCACAGTGTGCAAGTTGCTAAGATAGACAGCACGACAAGTGCTGCTTTTAGAGAGAGCAAAGAGAATTGGGAAGTATCTTAATTTAAAATATACCTTAGATAATACTAATCTGTGCAGGTTTCCCAAAAGCAGCTCTGTCAACAGCAACTGCTTATTGTGATAAAAGTGTTTGGTTCATCAAACCTCTTTGTTTTCTTGTTATGTTTACTGTATTGCAGTTTCCTTTTCAAGCACATCAGAAAATTTTCAACCCAAACCCTCAAATGATACAAAGGACTCGACTCACCCTAAAGTACAAGTTGAGTACACAACTAGAATTTGACTTGATTTTCGAACCCCAAAATAGACCAAAATCTCAATGTATTTGGTTACGTATAACCTTACACCTTCATGACCGCGTAGTGTGTTCTCTGCTGTAATGCTGAAAGCAACTATCTGCGCTACTTGAGCCTTGTTTGTACCTCTCGAAACACACAGGCCTGCTTATATTCGGATTGTCAAAATCCTGTATTTGCTGGTTTGATTGGTGATTCGAAGGAGATTTTGCTGGTTACAGTAGAAAGAGATTTTAATGCTCCTGATTTCACTGCAAATATTTTCTTACACAGAGTTCAATGATGCAAAATATCAATATGGATGTTCGTGAATACTTTGGACATCATGGCTTTTGTTATTCTTGTGGTCGTTGGCACTAGCAATTTTTATTGGCAACTTCTTACTGATCTAGGCTATGCTGGAGAAGCGGTGGGGTATTGCTTGGATGTGGGCATGATAACAAGTAAATGATCAAAGGTACTCTTAATCAACACTCAAACACCATTTAGAGACTTGCATCTGAAAGAAATGATTAATGGGAACTGATTGCAGGTGGATTTCCTGAGTGGCAGAGGATTGTTATCTGATACAGATGATTAGTTGGAGGGTTGGAAGCAGATACAGAAGATATATTTATTTTGGATGCCCTTAATTTGAGGTAGAAGAGGAATTTGGACTCGGAGAGGGCAGCAATAGAACTGCTTTTCTTGTATTTGCTTCAAAATACAATGTTTTTGGTGCGAAAGAGGCTGTTTTGCATCCTCCCATGTCACAAGTCCACCATCCATCTTTCTTCCTTTGAACTCTGCAGTCTGTTCAGCTTTTCGACCGCCGAAGACCAAAGTTCAGATCATAAATCCAACTTTATAGTGGTCGATCCCCTTCAATCATGTGAACTTACCCCAGAAAAGGCTGCAAAAACAGCCAAGTGTCACGCCGGTCACACAAAATCTTCGAGTTCAAGTCTTTCCATCGAGTTCTTTAAGCAGAATGGTTGGAGTGATGCACAAGTCATGAAGCTTATGCAGAGGGAACCCAGGTTTCTACGTGCTTCCGTAGAGACAGTCCTGAAGCCCAGGATGAGATCTTTACAGGACATGGGATTTTCTGACACTGAAATAGTTCAGCTCATTTCATCAAGTCCGCGTCTGCTCTATTTTCGTGACATCCAACCAAGGATCAACTTCTGGAGGTCACTACTTGGTTCTAATGAGAGGTTAATCAAAGCCTCCAGGAGGACAAGGTTTCTTCTTTCTTCTAGCTTGTCTCAGAAGATAGAGCCCAATATATCTATGTTAAGGGAATGTGGCATCAGTAAGCAATGCATTGCGAAGTTGGTGTTGAGAGAGCCGGGTTTTTTTTGTCGAACAAACAAATATATCAAGGAATCTATCAAACATGTCGAGGATTTGGGGGTGTCACGTGACTGTAAAACTTTCCCTCCTTTACTTTTATTTTCCATGACGATGAGCAAGTCCAAGTTTGATGCTACCTTTGAAACCCTGATGAGCTTTGGGTGGTCCCAACCAGATTGTGTTGCTGCATTCAGGAGGTATCCATCCATTTGGCGTTTCTCAAAGAAGAACTTATGTGACAAGATGACCTTCCTGATGAAGGAAGCTGGTTGTGAGCTGACATACATCAGTTGCCGTCCTGGGCTGCTTACATTTAGCTTGGAGAAGAGGTTGAGACCACGATATGAAGTTCTGAAGTTTATTGATCAGAATAAATTGCTGAATAAAGGACATGGCCTTCTATCTGTCATGCTGCTATCTGAAGAGAAGTTTGGAAAGAAATTTCTTTTCCTGCTACGCGAGGATAAATTTATTGCTCGATATGATTCCTATGTTGCAGCCGTGCAGGGAAAAGCACCCCACCGGGATGTTGCGGAGAAGTAGGATTGCAAGTGCTTCCACAAGACAAAAAGTGTGAACCTATTGCATGCTGACTGCAGCAACTTAATCATTTTAAATGTATGACTGATTTTTATTTGGTACAACTTGTTGTTATGAAGATTCTTTTTTTTTTATTTCCTGTAATGTTGCATTATCATTTTCGTATCTTAAAAATAAGGAACAGTGTCATTATTTTATTGAGTCATATGTTTAGTTATCAAAATTGCAACTTATTGACTTCATTGAGTCAACTTGATGAAGAGTGGACAGAGAGGATTGCTGTATGATGGTATCACCTTCGGCATTAGACAAATGTACTTTTACATCCTCTTAACTTGCCAATTAACACGAGGGTTGTGTGACTACTTTTAATGCAATAAAAATCTTGTGTTACGTATGTTATGTATACTCACTGAAACATGTCGTAAGTGTACTTAGCCTCAATCATGTCGTAAGTGTAATTAATTCTCTGCCATACAATTTATAACATTCTGAAACATGTCGTAAGTGTGTACTTAGCCTCAATCATGTTAATTGATGTTGATTATGGATTTTATGAGAATATGTAAAATCTTGATAGTTGAATCATTAGTTATAATTATTAGGATCTTTTTAAATAAAGTATGAAATATCGTAGGAATAAGAATAGAATTATGGATGTCTGTTCGCATGCATGAAAGTTATGATCTAGAGAAATATAATCCCTCACAAGGGACTTCCATTCATGTATCATGCTATACTCGTCATCTCATACTTTATTTAAAAATATAATGTTCAATTAATGTTCATTTGATTAGGAAAATATAATGGCCATTAACTTTAAGACCTCTATCTCCAGCCTTGTAGTCGTTATAACTCTATAAACCTAAAAAGACTCGAAGAAATTAGATTTTTTCTATATTTTTGGAATACAAGTTACATCCTCCAAAGTTTGTACCGCTCGATTCAACTATTTTGATCTTTACTTTATCGATAGCCATGACCCGCCATCATAGATTCATCGTCCCACTCAATTTATTTATTAATCATCTTATCATTTAGTGAATCGAAACAATCCTTTTGAAAATAAACTCTAAAAATTATTATTATTTAAATATAATCATTACCTTTGCCGACCTCTTATTCTTATATTTTGTTTTCCCTTTTTTTTTAATTATGATTTATCTTCTTGTCATTTATGATAGACCTAATTAATCACTAGTACTCATATTGGGAATCACTTCTCATTGGATTTATATTTATTTGTTTTTAGAGTATTTATTGAATGTCATATAGATAGTCATCAATATTTACGGAATGATAATTTTTTATAAAATATTATTTGATTTTATTTTTTTTATTGATTTTAATAATATAATGATGAATGCGGTGGAATTATAATATGTTTGTCTTTTGTCATATTTTCAATTTTTGTATATTATAAGATGTTTTGTCAAAAAATTTGAATATAATAAATTATTATATATTTAATAATGTAGCATATATTTTGACTACATATTTTTTTAGTTGTTTGTATTGATTGATATATATGGTTGGTGCAATAATAATTCAAATATGACAATAATGGCTATAAAATGAAAAAAGAAAAAAAGATAAATTATTATTATTTTGTAATTCCGTTGTTTTATTTAATTATATGTGTTTACCATTGAAACTTTTCTATCTACGGATCAAGTTAACTAAGATGATAAACTTTGTAAGGGATAAAAAAAATAATATTATAAAGATTTAAAAAGAAAATTTTAAAAGGATCATCAACCTCAATTTTGGATCTCTGGTTCGATCGAACCAGATGGGAACGGCATCCATAAATTGGCGCCCGTGCCCTAAATGCAGCGGTGAAACTTTGTCTCCTTCTCTCCTGCGGCGTTTTCCTCGGCGAACGGTGGATGCTGCGGCTTCATCTCCGTCGGCGAACGGTTGACTGCACCCGGTATCTCTCTCTCTCTCTCTCTTCGTCCTCCTCCTTTTCCTCCGTCGCCGTCGCACAATCCCTTCTCCTCCCTCTTCCCCCTTTCGTCGCAGTTCTCCCGCTTCCCCGACACCATCTTCCTCCTCCCTCCTCCCTCTTTCCCCCGTTCATCGACAGCCCCACGCCTCTCTTCCTCGATCCCTCCCCCCTCCTCCACTTCATCACAGCCCCTTCCCACCGCCCGCCCCCCCTCCCCCTGGGACCTCGACCCACTCTTCATTTTCCTACTCCGGCCTCTCCAGTATCCTGCTCAGATAATACTAATCTGAGTAGGTTTCCCAAAAGAAGCTCTCTCAACAGCAACTTGTTACTTTGACGAAGTGTTTGGTTCATCAAACCTCTTTGTTTTACTATTAAGCACACCAGAAAGTTTCAACACAACCCCAAATGATGCAAAGGACTCGACTCACCCTAAAGGACAAGTTTTAGTAAACAACTAAAATTTGACTTGATTTCTAATCCCCAAAATAGACCCAAAAACTCAATGTATTTGATTACGTATAACCTTACACCTTTAATGTCAGCATAGTGTGTTCTCTGCTGTAGTGCTGAAAGCAACTATCTTCGCTACTTGAGGCTTGTTCATACCTCAAAACACACAGTCTTGCTTATGTTTGGATTGTCAAATCTTGTACTTGCTGGTTTAGTTGGTGATTTGAATGATATTTTACCGGTAACAATAGAAATAGATTTAAATCCTCCTAATTTAACTGCAGATATTTTCTTACACAGAGTTCAATGATGCAAAAAATCAATATGGATGAATAGTTTGGACATCATGGCTTTTGTTATTATTGTGGTCGTTTGCACTTGCTATTTTTATTTGCAAATTCTCACTGATCTAGGTTATACCTGTGAACCTTCTCAAATTTTAAAAGATTTTTTTTCTTCATTAGTGATAAGTAGCTGAGGCTGCATATAATTTATTTTACTGTAGCTGAAGTTATTTACATGAGCAGTCTTTCTCTTAAATTAAGATTTTTTATCACCATAGAACCAAGTAAACTAGTAGTTTTTCTTGATCGAGGCAGTTTTCTTACCATTTTATTCATTTTTCAGAAAATTTGTTGCCTTTCTCTGGTCTTCCATCTATGTTGTTGTAATCTTTGTCAAGTTGCATCATCAACAGTGCCTTCTTTGGCATGTTGAACATCACAAATTACTGTTGTTAATTTCTTATACAGTGTCTTTTCTACTTACCAGTCTTTTTAGACCTATAACTAAGTCGTCTCTTTACATTCTTGATGAAAAATATCAATTATTCTGTAAGTGCTCATTTGAGTTGTTTCAGGTTTTATTTGTAGGACATTAGTGAATCTGATGTTAGACAAAACATTATGCATCTTCCACCTACTCTGAATGCCATTGTCACTCTTATGCTGCATATTTGATGTGAATACATTTGATATCATTCTTCAGTATCTGCAGGGATATAGCGTGCTTCACGGTTTCTAAAGCTACTAACTACAATAGATAAACAGTGGAAGGTTGTGTCAGTGCGCCTGTGTCATATCAAGGCATTACTTCAGTGGTGGGGTATTGCTTGGATGTGGGCATGATAACAAGTAAATGATCAAAGGTACTCTTAATCGACACTCAAACACCATTTAGAGACTTGCATCTGAAAGAAATGGTTAATGGGAACTGAATGCAGGTGGATTTCCTTAGTGGTAGAGGAATGTTATCTGGTACAGATGACTAGTTGGAGGTTTTCAACTTCCTTTTGGTTGGAAGCTGATACAGAAGATATATTTATTTTGGATGCCCTTAATTTGAGGTAGAAGAGGAATTTGGACTCGGAGAGGGCAGCAATAGAACTACTTTTCTTGTATTTGCTTCAAAATACAATGTTTTTGGTGCAAAAGAGGCTGTTTTGCATCCTCCCATGTCACAAGTCCACCATCCATCTTTCTTCCTTTGAACTCTGCAGTCTGTTCAGCTTTTCGACCGCCGAAGACCAAAGTTCAGATCAAAAATCCAACTTTATAGTGGTCGATCCCCTTCAATCATGTGAACTTACCTCAGAAAAGGCTGCAAAAACAGCCAAGTGTCACGCCTGTCACACAAAATCTTCAAGTTCAAGTCTTTCCATCGAGTTCTTTAAGCAGAATGGTTGGAGTGATGCACAAGTCATGAAGCTTATGCAGAGGAAACCCACGTTTCTACGTGCTTCCGTAGAGACTGTCCTGAAGCCCAGGGTGAGATGTTTGCAGGACATGGGTTTTTCTGACACTGAAATAGTTCAGCTCATTTCATCATGTCCGTCTCTGGTCCAATTTCGTGATATCCAGCCGAGGATCAACTTCTGGACGTCACTACTTGGTTCTAATGAGAGGTTAATTAAAGCCTGCAGGAGGAACATGTTTCTCCTTTCTACTAGCTTGGCTCAGAGGATAGAGCCCAATATATCTATCTTGAGGGAATGTGGCATCAGTAAGCAATGCATCGCGGATTTGGTGGTGAAAGTGCCGTGGTTGATTTGTCGATCAAACAAATATATCAAGGAAGCTATCAAACATGTTGAGGAGTTGGGTGTGTCACGTGACTGTAAAATGTTCCCTCGCATACTTTTATCTGCTTCCTTGAGCAGGTCCAAGTTTGATGCTATGTCTGCCACCCTGATGAGCTTTGGGTGGTCCCAGCCTGACATCATTGCTTTAGTCAGGAAGTGCCCATCCATTTGGGGATACTCAAAGAAGAACGTAAGCGACAAGATGATGTTCCTGACGAAGGAAGCTGGTTGTGAGCTTACATATATCATTCGCCATCCCGTGCTTCTTACATATAGCTTGGAGAAGAGGTTGAGACCTCGATATGAAGTTCTGAAGTTTCTTGAGCAGAATAAATTGCTGGATAAAGGACATGACCTTCTATCTGTCATGCTGCAATCTGAAGAGAAGTTTGGAAAGAAATTTCTTTTCCTGCTACGCGAGGAGAAATTTATTGCTCTATATGATTCCTATGTTGCAGCCGTGCAGGGAAAGCACCCACCCGGATGTTGCGGAGAACTAGGATTGCAAGTGCTTCCTTTAGACAAAAAGTATGAACTTATCGCATGCTCAGTCAGTTAACAGCCGACCGCTCTACCACTGAGCTACTGAGGAACAACGGGAGATTCGACCTCATAGAGTTCAACCCCCGTTCTCAACCCATGAACAATATGAGTCCGAAGCTTCCTTCAACTTAATCATTTTACTTTTGTGACAATTTAAAGTTTCTTAGAGTAGAACTTGCATGTTGATTTGGGGATTCGTCTTCTATTTATTTTTGTTTCAAAAAGGTAACCAAAGATATCAATCGAGCTTTTGTGTTCTGTTTCTACCATACATATCTTAACTATTTCTGCTGGCTGATCGATCGGCGTCATGTTAATTGGTGTGAAGTCTTCTATATTCGTAATTGTGCTGTCATTTAGATGATTGTGATCTCTAATTTGATAAAGATACCTTTAGATGCGAGACATCAAAGAATTATTATGTGAGAGCTAATCATCTTGTCATTTAGTAAATCAAAACAATCCTTGTAAAAAAAATAAAAATAAGCAACTCAAGCAAACTTTAAAAGTTAATTTTTTCTCAAAATATAATCATTACCTTTGTATTTCCATCACCATCCATCATGATCCTATTGAACAGTTTCATTTGATGTGTCTTTACTTTTTGCATCTATAGCACTGAACATTATTCAAAAAATTCACTTTGTCAACCTCCACCTTAAATAAACAAATGCTTCATCATTCATATTCTCAAACTTATCCCCTTTTTTTTTTATATAGCAAAGATATTAAAGCTTCTTCGACTTATTCCAAAATTACCGTAACCTTCTTACACAATGTCATCTTCACAAAATAAGTAACAACATCTTATCATTTTTACTAATCTTTATATTAATTTTTTTTAAATGATCCAATATTTATTTGAATATGTTCAGATACTCTATCATATCTTTGCCTTCCTCCATCCTTAATCCATGTAACTTTTGCTTTAGATACAATTTATTAATTAAACTTTTAGCTATATAACATTCATATTCTTTTGAATATGTATAGATGATTTATTAAGTTTTTTACTTATCCCCATCCTCAATCTATATAACTTTTACTTTAGATACAACTTGTTATTAAATTTTTTGTTAGTTATCTCAAATGCTCATGGTAAAATCACCATCAATAATATTATTTATAAATATTATTGACGCTACAAAGATAAATAGCATCACACACTTTATCTCAAGCTCCTAGTCTCATTTTTCTTAATTTATCTGCATGTCATTCATGATATGCCTCATTGAGCAAGATGATCACTACCATTGAAAAAATCATTTGTCATTCGATTGATATCGATTGGACTATTCAAAAATAATTATTGCTCTTAGAGTTTTTGTTGAATGACATATAGTCATCAATATTTATAGAATGATAAATTTTATAAAATATTATTCGATTTTAATTTTTTTATTGATTTTAATAATATAATGATAGATACCACTTCTATTATGGAATTTTAATATGTTTGTCAACCTGGTTTTAAATTTTTGTATATTATAAGATGTTTGTAAAAAAATTGAATATAATAAATTATTATATATTTTTGTTACAAATAATGTTATGAAAATTAGTTTATATCTAGAATTTTGAAAATTTTCAAAGTTTTTAATTATGTAGCATCTACTTTGACTAGTGTTTAATACCTTACTGTACATATTTTTTAGTTGTTTGTATTAATACGGTTGGTGCAATAACAATTCAAATATTACGCTATAAAATAAAAAAATATATAAATTACTATTATTTAATTCCATTGATTTATTTAATTTTATGTGTTTTCAATCCTCGTACTAGATTAAATGATTTCAGTAATTATTTAACCGTTCAATATGAAAGTTTAGGAGTCGATGATAAAATTAAATATATTATTAACTTATATAATCATTATAGTCCCAACTAATTTTGGATCAAGTTAACGAAGATAATAAAATAAATTAATATGTATCTAACTTATTTTAAATTTAGTGACAGGCATAGAGTTTCGAATGATAAGCATGATACATAATAATATTTCTAATTTTAGCAATAAATATTTGTAAATTTAGTGTCGACGATAACTATAGAACGAGATTTCATAAAACTAGATGAAGCTTGACCCTCAAATGAATTAAAACTTTAAGTATATATTAATAATTAGATTAAAGAGAACCAAAGTATCATCTCTTATTAAACATGTGCACGATTGGGATGTCCGACACAATAAGGGCATTAAATATTTATAATTTTACTCATTATAGTTGCTCGCCTCATACCAACAACACCCTCTCTCTCTCTCTCTCTCTTTGGAAGTTTACTATAAAATTCGCACGCGTACCCTAATGGCGGCGGCAGCACCGTCTCCTTCTCCACAGCGAACGCGACTGCGGTATTTTCCTCGGCGAACGGTGGCTGCTGCAGCTTCCTCTCCGTCGGCGAACGGTGACTGCTCCAGGTATCTCTCTCTTACTCTTCGTCCTCCTCCTTTTCCTCCTTCGCCGTCGCACAATCCCTTCTCCTCCCTCTTTCCCCTTTCGTCGCAGCTCTCCCGCTTCCCCGACACCATCCCCCTCCTCCTCCCTCTTTCACCCGTTCATCGCGACCCCCCGCCCCTCTTCCCCGTTCCCTCCCCCGTCCTCCACTTCATCACAGCCCTCCGCCCTCCGCCCCCCGTCGACCTCGACAGCCACCTTCACATCCTCAGACCCCAACAGCCCCCTCTCCGTTTTCCTACTCCGGCCCCGACACCACCCTTTCATAAAATTTGTTGCTATGTTGTTGTAATTTTTGTCAAGTTGCATCATCAACAGTGTCTTCTTTAGCATGTTGAACCTCACAAATTACTGTTGGTAATTTCTTATACAGTGTATTTTCGACTTACCAGTCTTGTTACAAATTCCTATAACTAAGTCATCTCTTTACATTCTTGATGAAAAGGATCAGTTATTATGCAGGACATTAGTGAATCTGATGTTAGACAAAACATTGTGCATCCTCCATCTAATCTGAATGCTGAAGTACCCATCGCAGGTCATTGACTGATGTTGTTCAACCTATTAGTACAAACTTGAATATCGTCTGTATAAGATCAGCAATTTAAATGCCATTGTCACCCTTATGCCACATTTTTTATGTGAATACATTTGATATCATTTTTCAGTATCTGCAGGGATATAGCGTGCTTCACAGTTTCTGAAGCTACTAACTACAATAGATAAACAGTGGAAGGTAGTGTCAGTGCGTTCAGCGGTGGTGTATTGCTTGGATGTGAGCATGGTAACAAGTAAATGATCAAAGGTACTCTTAATCAACACTCAAACACCATTTAGAGACTTGCATCTGAAAGAAATGGTTAATGGGAACCGAATGCAGGTGGATATAGGTGAGTGGTAGAGGAACTTTATCTGATACAGCTGATCAGCTGGAAGTTTTCAACTTCCTTTTGGTTGGAAGCATATACAGAAAATATATATTTAGTTTGGATGTGCTTGATTTGAGGTAGAAGAGGAATTTGGACTCGGAGAGGACAGCAATAGAACTACTTTTCTTGTATTTTTTTTCTGCAAACAGTACGTGACACTGCTACAAAATATAATGTTTTTGGTGCAAAAGAGGCTATTTTGCATCCTCCCATGTAACAAGTCCACCATCCATCTTTCTTCCTTTGAACTCTGCAGTTTGTTCAGCTTTTCAAGCGCCAATGACCAAAGTTCAGATCATAAATCCAACTTTATAGTGGTCGACCCCTTTCAATCATGTGAACTTACCTCAGAAAAGGCTGCAAAAACAGCCAAGTGTCGCACCAGTCACACAAAATCTTCAAGTCTTTCCATTGAGTTCTTTAAGCAGAACGGTTGGAGTGATGCACAAGTCACGAAGCTTATGCAGAGGGAACCCAGGTTTCTATGTGCTAAGGTAGAGACTGTACTGAAGCCCAGGATGAGATCCTTGCAGGACATGGGATTTTCTGAAAGTGAAATAGTTCAGCTCGTTTCATCATGTCCAGCTCTGCTCTATTTTCGTGATATCCAATCAAAGATCAACTTCTGGAGGTCGCTACTTGGTTCTAATGAGAGGTTAATCAAAGCCTCCAGGAGGCAAATGTTTCTCCTTACTTGTAGCTTGTCTCGGACGATAGTGCCCAATATATCTATGTTAAGGGAATGTGGCATCAGTAAGCAACGCATCGTGGAGTTGGTGGTGGCAGAGCCTAGTATTGTTTGTCAAACAAACAAATGTATCAAGGAATCTATCAAACATGTTGAGGATTTGGGTGTGTCACGGGACTGTAAAATGTTCCCTTATGTACTTTTGGCCAGTACCGTGAACAGGTCCAAGTTTGATGCTATCTCTGCAACCCTGATGAGCTTTGGGTGGTCCCAACCAGATTGCGTAGCTGCATTGAAGAGGTGTCCATCCATTTGGCAATACTCAAAGGAGAACTTAAGCGATAAGATGACATTCCTGATGAAGGAAGCTGGTTGTGAGCTGACATATATCAGTTGCCATCCCGTGCTTCTTACATATAGCTTGGTGAAGAGGTTGAGACCTCGATATGAAGTTCTGAATTTTCTTGTGCAGAATAAATTGCTGGATAAAGGACATAACCTTCTATCTGTCGCGAAGCTATCTGAGGAGAAGTTCAGAAAGAAATTTCTTTTCCTGCTATGCGAGGAGAAATTTATTGCTCGATACGATTCCTATGTTGCAGCCGTGCAGGGAAAGCACCCACCCGGATGTCCCAGAGAACCAGGATTGCAAGTGCTTCCTTGAAACAAAAGTGTAAACCTGTTGCATTCTGACTGCAACTTAATCATTTTTGCATCTGTGACAATTTAAATTCTCCTAGAGTTTCTTAGATTTGAACTTCCATGTTGATTTGGGGATTGGACTTCTTTTTTGCTTCAAGATGGTAACCAGTTTCTACTGTACATATCTAAGCTAATTCTTCCGGCTGCTGATCGATCGGTGTCATGTTAATTGGTGTGAAGTCTCTACTTTATTCGTAACTGTGCTGTCATTTAGATAATTGATTGTGGTGTAATTTAATAAGGACACCTTTAGAAGCGAGACATCTCACAGAATTATCAATGTGAGAGCCGCTTGGAGGGATCATATTTGTTCCTGTCATATCCAGACGCAGCATTAAAAATTTAAGAGCAATACGTCCATTTTAACTGTTTTCCCAATTTATTTGTGGACGCTAGTTTTTGTAAGGGACCTTCATGTCATGTCATGGGAAAACCAGCTTTGATGCAGAAATTTTCACCTTTCTTCCTTCGTAATGACATATATAAGAGAGTCAGTACTTTACTTTACTTTATTTATTTATTCTTTTTATATGTCAGAAAAATGTTGTTTTTGTCTTGGCATTGACTCGACCATGGATTGGTGGGTAGTTGCGTAGGCAAGTTAATCTTGAATCTCCTTGCTTAAGAACCCAAGTGAATTTTTTTAAAATATATCATTTTACATAATGGACGATGAGTTACCACGTCACGATTCAGTCGATTGTTCGAACTGCATCAAGTGACTTAGAGAGATTTGATCTAGGAATTTGATTTTGGTCTGTCACGATGCCTCGGGTTGAAGCGTCAATTGGGTTCACGGCGAGTTCCCACCAAATCCTACAAGAAGACCCTCATCGGGGTGGTGTGTACCCGATATGACCTCTCTGATAGCTAAGTTAGCTCTTGAGGATTGAAAACTGAAAGTTTATATGGTGAAATGGTCTAACCCCTTTTGATAGCTATTATGAGAATATTTATACCGATAGGACAAAGTGTCATGGATTAGTTGAATTTATATAAATCGTGTGGCATAATTGCGATAAACTTAAGGACTTAACTGAAATTGCTTAAGTCGTGAAACGTCGTTGCGTCAATGTCTCAAACTTAGCTGGGATTGCCTAAGTTATGAAACACTCATGTGTTATTCATCCGCAATGGGTCAGCTTACATACAACCTCTAGCTGGTTCCTAAGGACCTATAAAAGAGAAGATTGATTAGATTGAAGTGAGCGACAAACAAGTCCCGACATCTCGCTAAGAGAGAAGCTTTACAAGCAATTTGTCGAGTACCTTGAGTGCAATAGAGAAAAAAGAGAAAAGGAGCGAAATAGGAGTTTAGAGGGTTGTATGAATAGTCGCAAGTCCACAAATGATAATTTCCAAGGTGTCGGATGCTAAGACTAGTTCAAAAATCTGATTTTTGATATCAACTTACCATATTAAAATTTACCATTGTTAAAAAAATCCTCTTTGCATTATAACTAATGCTTCACCCTTTATATTCTAAAACTTGTCTTTTTTGTTTTTATGATATCTGAGATATTACAGCTTCTTCAACTTATTCCAAAGTTACTACTATAACCTGCCTACACTGTGTCATCTCCACGAATTTACCATAGGAGTCGACGAGTTATGTAATAAATAACAATGCCTTATCTTTTTCATCAATCTTTACATTAATTTTTTTTTTTTTAGTTGATCCTCTACTATGTCTTTACTTTCCTCCATCCTTAACCTTATGTAACTTTCACTTCAAATACAACTTATTAGTTAAACTTTTAGCTATATAACATTCGTATTCCTGTCAATATGTTTACATACTCTACTAAGTTTCTTCCTAACTACACCCTCAGTCTATATAACTTTTACTTTAGATACAACTTGTTATTAAACTGTTAATTAGATAAAGCTTTTCTAACTTATCTCAAATACTTAGGGTAAAGTCAACATCAAAATATTATTTATAATATTATCAATAATACAAAGATAAATAGTATCACATATTTTATCTCAAACTCTTACTCTTTATCTTTCATTTTTTTAATTTATCTGCTTATCATTCATGATAAGT
The DNA here is from genome assembly GCA_021527575.1 of Ensete glaucum. Taxonomy (NCBI): domain Eukaryota; kingdom Viridiplantae; phylum Streptophyta; class Magnoliopsida; order Zingiberales; family Musaceae; genus Ensete; species Ensete glaucum. The sequence goes on along the minus strand of CM038558.1, from coordinate 933,996 downwards.
AGTATTAAGTAATGATCACGGACAAATGTACTCATATTGCGAATCACTTGTCATTGAATTGATATTAATTGGACCATTAAAAAATTAGTATTGCTTTTAGAGTTTTTATTAAATGACATATAGTCGTCAATATTTATATAATAATAAATTTTATATAATATTATTTGATTTAAAAAGTTATCGGTTTTAGTAATGTAATGGTAAATACCGCTTCTATTATGAAACTATAATATGTTTGTCAACCTGCTTTTGTCATATTTTAAACTTTTGTATTTTATAAGATGGAATTATATTATATTTTAAACTTTCGCTATACAAGGACTAACTTCTCGTAAAAGTTTGATTTCTGTGAACTATTTCGTTCTTATGAGTCATCTACAAGTAATGGAAAAATAAATCAGATTTTTATTAATGAAATAACAAAAGTCTCAAAAGATTTCTTAGAGATTTTAATATCCAATGAAATTCTATATATTAATTAATTCAAAAAAATAAATATTATAAATTAGGCTGAAATTCTTATTGGCCTCTCGTACTATGTCTCAGAATCAAAGTTACCCACGTATTTTAAAACTTATATAAGTGACCCCCATACTATGATTTTGCATAGAATTAACATCCCATATTATTTTGTAAATGTTAAACAAACCCCTTCTATTAATAAAAAGGATAACGATATTTTTTTTAAAATTAAAAAGATCTATTTTATTTTTTTAAATATATATAAGTAACAAAGATTATCACTTATGAATCTTGTACTAAAGATTGTCACTTATAGATATTGATGATTGATCTTTCATTGGTGGGTTTCCTATCGAGCAACCACATTTCAACAAAGGGATTTGTCGATCCAAAAAGATGAGAAAAATAGTTGATGGTCAAGGGTAACTATCATAAATAAAAACAAAAATAGTTGATGGTCAAGGGTATGATATGAATTTCCTTGATCCAATGTTTGCTTAGTTTACTATAAGCATGCAATTATCTTTCATACAATTTGTGTGAGGATTTTCATTCCTGGTATACTCTTTATTAATTATGAATGCAAAGAGAAATATATAATTTTTTGTGAGGACTCCATTCATCATATACTCTTCCTAATATATGAATATAAAAAGAAATATAATTTGAGGATTTCTTTGACACAAGAATAGCTAAGTTGCTTAAACTTAGATCGTAAGAAAATTATTGATCCATTGATTCCCTACGGTTCACAATATTGCCTCATAGCTTTTAACCCAGCTCACTTAAATATGATAATTTATGAACATATTCCTTGGATAAAGTAAAAGTTCTTTTAAGGTACTTTCCTTCATGACCAAGGAATACATTAAAGGGGTTAGTTAACAGATATAAAACACTTAATTTTAAAATTTTTTATGCATGAAGGGTCGCTTTATGCATTAGTACTTATTTTGGTGTTTTAGGATTAGAAAAAAAATTTTAGTACCTAATTTGTATTGGCAAAAGCCCTATAGAGTTTCTTTAAAAACTATGTATCTCTTAGATATGTCCTTAGGTGGTAAGTCTTTTGATTCAGTTCTGTGTCATTGTTTAATTTTCTTGAGGTGGTAAATTTTTTGTATCCTTTTACAATTTTAAACTTGGTAGTGAGCTATTTTTATCTGTTTTGTGTAAGTTTTTGTTATGGGTTTATTGGTTTTATATAATTTGAATTTTGGTTTCTCTTTTATTTTATGAATTCTATTTCTTTTTCTCATTTCCCCGGCATCTGTTTGGTATCAAAGCTAATGGATAGTGATTGTGGCTTGGCGAAATGGAAAATAGTAGGTGAAAGTAGTGACAATGAAATTGATGTTGAATCCTTGAGGTTGCAGCTATAAAAAGTGCTACTATATATGAAAAAAAATAAAATAATTGAATAACTTTGAAGTAAAAACAATCAAAATAAAATTGTTTCCAAAAAGTTTGATTATGTTGATGATACACCTTACCAAGGCGTATAGAGCAAGATGAATGACAAAATAAATATAACCCAAAATTGAATATTCAAGATCTTGAAGTTAATAATCAATGGTGATGACTTTATTGATTGCTTGATATAGTGAAAAAAATATTCGATTTTTATGAACCATCATAACAAAAGAAGGTAAAGCTTGTGGCATTGAAACTCATAAGGAATGATTATTTTTTGTGAGAAAATATGAAGAAGCAAAGAGAACGTGAGGGAAAGAGTAAGATCATAACATGAGAGAAAATAAAAATGGATTTGAAAAGAAAATATTTACCTGACAACTATAAGCAATAAATTTTTTTCAAAATCCTTGAAAAGAATTCTTAAGACAAGTCAAGATAGTTAATTCAAGACAAATCCTTGAAAATTCTAAGCCTACTCTTCAAAGCAAAATGGTATCGAAGGTGCAAGATAAGGGTGAAAAATTAACATACAACAAATAACCACTTAATTCATCTACACCAAGTAATAAAAAATATTTCCAATGTCATGATTTTGGACATATTTTTTCAGATTATCTAAATAGGAGTAGCGTTACATTTATTCAAGAACATAGTTATGAAGAAATAAATAAAGTCAATGACAAACCAAAATATGATGATTATGAGGAAGAGGTTACTTATGTTGATCATGGTTTGTCTTTCATTTCCTATAATGAATGTAAGGATGAATTATAAATGGATGGTCATGTTTTGGCTCTGGTAGCTATAGAGCAGAACGAACATCACAAGGAGCCACCAGCAAACATGAAACCAATCCTGAAGGAACTTCAAGATGTGTACCAAAAGAGATTTCACATAGCCTTCCAACTTTGAGAGATATTCAGCATTACGTTGATCTTATTCCAGGGGCTGTCAAGCGTAATAATATAGCCTACACAATGAGTCCCAAGGAATATGAAGAACACAATGAGTCCCAAGGAATATGAAGAACATAAAATGCAAGTAGGTAAGCTGGCTCTAATAGTAATAGAGGAGAATAAACATCACAAGGAGCCACCATAAAACATGAAACCAATCCGGGAGGAGTTCAATATGTTGTATTAGAAGAAATTCCACATAGCCTTCCACCTTTGAGAGATATCCAATATCACATTTATCTTATTTCAGGGACTAATCCTACATATACTTTAGATATAGTTTCTCATTTCATAATTAAATAATTTAGTAAAAATACATATGAGAGGGCTAAGCATATAAAAAAGTTGCATGAGAAGTTAAAGCAATCATTGAAAAACAAAATAAGTGATACAATTAAGTTATCAACAAACCCATAAAACACATGAAGTTTAATATAGGTGATTTGATATGGATTTATTTAATAAAAAAGAGGTTACCACCAGACAAATTTGAGAAATTAAAACCAAAGTCTCATGACCCAATCAATATGCTTAAGAGAATTAACAAGAATACTAGTGAGAATGAGTTACTTGAAGATTATGGGGTGTCATTAATATTTGAAATGACTGATTTAAGTCCTTATTATAGTGACGAAACAAATGAAGACTTATAAGTCTTTTTCAACTAGGAGAGATTGACATGAGAGTGCCTAAGTTGCTAAAATCAGATTGTAAGAAAATTACAGATCCTATGATTTACTACAGTCCATAATATTGCCTCACAGCTTCTAACTCAGCTCACTCAAATATAACAGCTCATGAGCATATTCCTTAGATAAAGTAAAAGATCTTGAATGTTTTTCTTCATGACTAAATAATACTTTAAATGTGTTAGTTAGCAGATGTAAAACACTTAATTTTATAGTTTCAAAGATTGTTTTATGTACTAGTACTTATTTTAATATTTTAGGATTAGAAAAAAAGTTTTAGTACCTAATTTATATTTGCAGAATTTTTTGAAGTCTCTCTATAAACTTTGTATCTCTTAGATGCATCATTGAGTGGTGAGTCTTTTGATTTAGTTTTATATCCTTATTTAATTTTATTGAGATGATGAATTATTTGTATCCTATTACGATTTTAAATTTGATGATGAGGTATTTTTATTTGTTTTGTGTAAGTTTTGTTCTGACTTTATTATTTTTTATAACTCGATTTTTAATTTCTTTTTTCTTTTTCAAATTTCATTACTCGTTTGCGCTATATCACTCTTTATTTCTCCACCTCTATATTACTCATCTTAGTTTTTTTAAGGGTTTTATTATTGTGGAACAATTGTTCCATGAAGTAATAAACTGGGGTGGGGTTTCATTCATTTTACCTGTTGAAGCATTTACTCCAAAATAATTTTATCTCACATTTCAATTTTTGTCTGGGCGGCATCGACTATTTTGTTACGTGAGCATCCGATAACCCGAGTCACGGTTTGAACCCCATACAAAGCCCCGCGGAGCACCCCCGCCCTAATCGCGACTGCCGAACGGTCTCTTTTATTTCGGCGACTGCGGCGTGTCTACTCGGTGAACGACGGCTGCCTTCCTCTCCTTCCGGAAACACCAACAGTGGCGGCGGTGTCTTCCCCTCCCGGTATCTCTCTTCCTCTTCCTCTTCCTCCTTCGCCGTCGCACACTCCCTTCTCCCCCCTCTCGTCGCAAGCTCGCCCCCTTCCCCGACACCATCCTCCTCCTCCTCCATCTTCCCTCTTTCCCCATTTTCCCCTTGTTTTTCTACCTCGTTACCGTCCTCCCCCTCCCTTCGCCTTCCTCCTCTTCCCTCCTCCCTCTTCATCGCAGTCCCCCGTCCCCTCGCCTCGTCGCAACCCCCCACCTTTCCCAGTTCCCAGTTCCCTTCTCCCTCTTCCCCTCCTCCTCGCTGCTCCCGGACCACAGCCCCCTCTTCCTCCTCCTCGCTCCTCCCTTCTGTATTTGTGACTGCTGTAATTTTGAACTGTTAATATTGATGTTAATTTTGAATAATTATTTTTTACTATAATTTTGAATAATGTCATTTTTTATGTTAATGTACTTTTTTTTGTTATCTTATTATTAGATTTGGATTATTTAGCACTTTAATGTTTTCTAGATTGTTAAATCATTGTACTTTAATATTTAGTGGTGATGATTTGAATATGAAATTAGATGAAACTCATTTTGTCTAATTTTAACTTTAATGGCTCACTTTTCTCTTAATTATATTTTTTATTATTTTATATTCACTAGTGCTTTGCCGGGGCTTGGGCGAGCACCTTTAAGAACACTGTCTTGAACATCGGTACAGTAGCATGGAACAAGTGATCTTTCCTACATACTCGTTTCCTGATCATTGTCATTAAATTAATTTTGATATATTCATTTAGATTAACTTAACTTGATTGTAGCCAGATACTGTGGTCAAATATGGTGCTCGTTGTTCGAAAATTTCTTATCATACAACATCTCCAATGATGTGTATTCAGTGACAACTGACAATTATTTTCTGGTTCTTGGATATGAGCTGGTTCACTGACCTCAGATTGTGAATTTTATCAATCTCAGATTTACAATGTTCTGAAAATGCATGCATGTCATGTATGAAAATTTACTTTGAGAAATAGCAAGCTACAAGTTAAATAATGTTGCTAAGATAGACAGCAGGAGAAGTGCTGCTTTTAAAGAGAGCAAAGAAAATTGGGAAGCCTTGGGAGGAAAAGAAAAATGCATGGAAAAGATAGAACAAGTGATAGCAGAGACGGTAATTGGGTCATTGGCCAAAGAAAATTATATTCTTTTGTCAATAGAATCATGTACAAATCTAACAATTCCACATGTGATCCATTTTCCTTATAAATATATCTAAGATGAACACAAGAGAATATAGTGTCTTTCATTCAGTAATCTTTTCTTGATACAAGGGAAGACGTATGTAGGTTGATTACAAACTGTACAATTAACCAAATCGATTCCATACAATATTTTATTCTGATTCATTTCTATACTATGGGCTGACTTACTATTTATTGAGCGGTCCAAAACAGGGGATAAATTCCCTTAATTATGAGATTATAAAATGCTAAATCATGGAATTTTTTATATTCCCCCTCAAGCTAGTTTGAAAATGTCAATCATTCTTAGCTTGCTAGTTGGATCCTCATAAGAAAATTTTTGAAGCACTTTAGTAAAAAATATCTGCTAGTTGCTTCTTTGTAGGAACATAAGGTATGCAAACAATTCTTTCTTTAATTTTCTCCTTTATGAAATAGTGATCTACTTTAACTTACGTTGTTCTATCATGGTGCACTGGACTATGAGCAATATTGATAGCAGTCAGATTGTCATAATATAGTCTCCTAGGAGTTTAAGTGGGTATTCATAATTCCTTTAAAAGAAGCATTTTTAGCCATAGGAGTTCACAAATATCTTATGGTACTGCTCTGAACTTTGCTTAAGCATGCTTCTAGCAACAACTGTCTACATTTTGCTTCAAGTCACCAAATTACCTCCCACAAATGTACAATATCTTGAAGTTGATCTCCTGTCATTTACCGATCCTACCCAATCAGCATAAATGAAGGTCTCAATTCTCATATGATTGTCCTTTTTGGATAACAATCCCTTGCCCAGAGTCCTTTTCAGATATATAAGGATTCTATATAATGTCTCTAAATGTTCTTCATATGGTGAATGCATAACTCACTACAGCTCATTGCAAATGCAAGTCTGGGGGAGTATGGGATAGGTAAATCAACTTACCTACTAATCTCTGATATTTGATTGCGTCTATCGTGGCTCTTTGAAAATGACATCACAGGCTTTGATGTTCTTCATATCGTGGCTCTTTGAGATGTTTCTTCTCCCTTCACGGGCTTTGCGAGGCATGCTGGCTTATCATCGAGGCTTCGCAGGGATGTTTCTTCTCTCTGTGCAGGCATCTCAGGGAGAAGATGTTTCTTCTCCCTGTGTGGAGAGAAGAAACGTGTCCCCGCGTGGGGAGAAGGAACGAGGTGATATCACCATTTTTATTATTTTTTAACATTAATATATATATATATATATATATATATATATATATATCGAGCAGTACGCTAGAGCATATCGCTCGGTATACTCATACTGTACCATACCGAGCTGAACTCGGTACATCGATACAGTACGAGATGGTAAACCTTGTTTATAAACCACTTGGTTCCAGACAAAATCGTCACTTTAGAAGGATGCCAAATGTCACTGTGTTTAAGACTAAATGGTTTGGATTCTTTGTAAGGCTGAGAAGGAAAAAAAAAGTGACGGTGTTTAGCACACTGACAAATTTCACATTGAAATAGAGAACTATTATTGTTTTCGAACAATAAAGGTAAACTTTTGCAACTAAGGAAAGCTTGGGTGACATAGTCTATAGGGCCACAACATTATTTCACTACTAGTAGGAGTGTTACTATTTATTGTCAACTGATCTTGCTTATTTCAAGTAGCATCTTCTTCAAGATAATAAAGTCCTTCACTCTCTTTAGCACTATCAATCATCTTTTTTGAATATAGGTCCCGAAATTTATAATGAGAAGGAAATAATTTAGCAGCATAGTACAAATCCTTTGTGAGTTTGCTAATAGACAACAAGTTGCAAATCAAGTTGGGAACATAAAGTACAGATTTTAATATAAAGGAATCTGAAATCGCAATTATCCCTTTTCCTGGTATAGAACAAAGTGATCCATCAACAACTTTAGAGTTTCCAGGACAAGGTGTATAGGAGGAAAACAAGTGTGAAAGTCTAGTCATATGGTTTGTGGCACCTGAATCTATGATCCAAGGAGCCTTAAGATCGAAGAAGCGGACAAAGTTATGAAATAATTATCTTTCTTGGCTAAAGAGATGATGAAGGAGAAGGATTAGGATTTTGGGACTGATTTAGAAACTTAAACAGTTACTCAATTTGTTTCTTACTGAATAAAGGTGTTTCGGCTCCTTTAGAGGTGGTGGCAGATTGATTGTCTACTCGAAATTCTTGGCTATTAGCCGTTTTTGGAACTTGATTGTTCTTCCAGTTTGTTGGTTTTTTATGTATCTTCCAACAAGTTTCTCTTACGTGTCTTGGTTTATTGCAAAACCATACTTTGCCTTTATCATCTCTTTTGCAACCATAGATGGAGTGGAAGATCCCATCATGACTTGTCTTATACTTTCCTCCCTATAAACTCCAGATAATATAACTTGGAGAGATGGTAATGGATCCTTTCCCAGTATTCATCCATGAACTTCTTATAGTTCTTTGTTTAAACCTGCCAAAAATTGAAATGCTCGATCCCTCTCAAGCATTTTTATGTATTTGGCATTATCAGTAGCACATGACCACTCAAGATCATAAAAAATATCAAGCTCTTGCAGAGTGCCTTCAAGGTATTAAAGTGTTTTGTAACTCTAGTATTACCTTGTTTCATCTCTTTTATCTTATTTATAATCTGAAATACTTGGGTTGAATTCCCCATATCTGGATATGTCTCAACCACAGTATCCCATAATGCCTTTTGTATTGGTAAAAACATATATGTTTGGCCAATTTATGGTTCCACAGAGTTTGTCAACCATGATATGATCATGGAATTTTCAGAATCGCATATTTTGAACTTGGGATCATCCTCTATAGGAATCATTGATCAGGTCAAGTCGTTAATGTTTCCTCTTCCTCGAATATACCAATGAAGAAAGTCTTCTGTATTGAATTTATGTATTATAATCAGCAAGGATGGATTGCCACCTAAGCTGTTTGTTGGAGATGGAAGCATTGGTTTTATTCTCTCCTCTAGACATAGTAGCGTAGGTCCTCACAAGCAAACAAAGAAGAAGAAATAGTTGGGGCTAATCCAGAGAGTGGCAGGATAGAGGAAAAAATTTATAACAATTAAGGTTGAATGAAAGAAAAACAATTCCTGTTGAAATCGAGCTCTAATACCATGAACCAAGGTTCACCTTACCGATCTATAATAGTGTATCAATCGATCGTTGGTATGGTACGTGCCAAGGTATTGTATGTCGGTACGTGTCGATATGATGGGGTTTACTAATGGTACAGAAAAATATAAAAAATAGCTCAAAAAATTTAAAAATAGAAAAAAGTTAGATTAAAGTTTTTAAGTTGAAAATAAATTTAAATTTAGTATAATTTTAGCAAAAATAATCTAAATTAAGAAAGAATAGTGACACATTTTTTTCAAGCTTTAAGGAATAGCTTTGTAATATGTTCTCGATCGTCCTTATGTTAATATTAAATTTTTTCAATCCTCTTTATCTATATATAAATTTGATATGTATGTTGGAACCAATCCTAAAATTGATCCCACGACAATATACTGATATACTGTATGTCATTAGTGCATTAATGCGGTGATGGTCGTAGTTTGAGTGTCCTGAACCACGTGTCCGAGGTGGCTCATGATGCAAGGATGATTGTGGCATGTATTGGTGTGGAGCATGGAGAATGTCAGAACTTTTACTTTCGCTATTTATTTGTTGTTTCGTGTCAAAAGATCGATCATCACATTGCTGCTTGGAGAAGAATGACCAGCCATGATCGTACTATTGTTGGCTGTAAGATTCTCCATAATATGACGATTGTGCATACGATGAACTTGTGCCTACGTCATATGGGTTCTGTTATATTTGTTGAAAATCATCAACTGTCTTCCCTTTTCCCTTCTATGTAGAAACTTGACCAATATCTCGTCGAGCTAAATGATTTGAATCTTGAGTGGTATGTGTAAGACACTACTCCTTGATCCATGCACCACCCTCTAATTGTGTAGACGTGACTGACTATCCCTGGCGTTATCACCATCATCGATCGAGGCATTGTTGTTCACATCGTTGTCATGTCTCTGGATCAAGCGGGTTGTTGAATGCGATTGAGAAGGTGTCTCGTTGTCCGACTCGATTCTTTTTAACGGTGCGACTGATGCTACTACCTATTCCTTTGCCTTTGCACATTGGGCGAACGACTATGACAGTTGGGTAACTCTAGTTTATCTTGACTTGAGTGTTCTTCCTCTTAGTCCTCCCAAATTTGATCAAATCCACAAATTTCTTAAACAATGTCTTTTCCACTTACCAGTCTTGTTAGACCTATAAGTAAATCATCTCTTTACACTCTTGATGAAAAGGATCAATTATTCTGGAAGTGCTCATTTTAAATGTTTCAGGTTTTAGTTGTTGGACATTTGTGAATCTGATGCTAGACAAAACATTATGCATCTTCCACCTAATTTTAATGCTGAAGTACCCATTGCAAGTCCTTGACTGATTAGTACAAACTTGAATATCATCTGTATACGATTAACATAGTAAATGCCATTGTCACTCTTATGCTGCATATTTGATGAAATTATATTTGGTATCATTTTTCAATATCTGCAGGGATATAGCGTGCTTCCTAGTTTCTGAAGCTACTAACTACAATAGATAAATCAGGATGTGCCTGATTTGAGGTAGAAGAGGAGTTGGACTTGGAGAGGGCAGCAATAAGATTAGTTTTTTTTTTTGTGTTTTTTCTGCAAACAGCACATGATACTGCTTCCAAAGATGATGTTTTTGGTGCAAAAAAGGCTCTTTTACCTTCTTCCATGTAACAATTCCTCCCTTTATCTATCCTCCTATCAACTTTGCGGTCTGTTTAACTTTTCCACTGCCAAAGACCTGTGTTCAGAGCACAGATCCAACCTTACAGTGGTCAACCCCCTTCAATCATGTGACCTTTCCTCAGAAAAGGCTGCAAAAACAGCCACCCATCATAAAAAATCTTCGAGCCTTTCCATTGAGTTCTTTAGGCAGAACGGTTGGAGTGATGCACAAGTAATGAAACTTACCCAGAAGGCACCAGAGTTGCTGTGTGCAGAGGTAGAGACTGCACTGAAGCCCAGGATGAGATCTTTGCAGGTGATGGGATTTTCTGACACTGAAATAGTTCAGTTGGTTTCAACATGTCCGCGTGTACTCTTACGGAATATCCAACCGAAGTTCGACTTCTTGAGGTCACTACTTGGTTCTAATGAGAGGTTACTGAAAGCCTGCAGGAGGAACGCATTTCTTCCTACTGCTAGCTTGACTCGGAAGATAGAGCCCAATATATCTCTCTTAAGGGAATGTGGCATCAGTGATGAACGCATCGCATATATGGTGGTGACAATGCCGAACTTTCTTGTTCGAAAAAACAAATCTATTAAAGAAGCTATCAAACGTGTTGAGGAGTTGGGTGTGCCACGTGATTGTGGAAAGTTCCCTCTTTTGCTTCTTGCAGTCATGAACATGAGCGGTTCTAAGTGTGATGCTACCTTTGCAACCTTCAAGAGCTTCGGTTGGTCCCAGCCAGACATCATTGCCGTACTGGGGAAGAACCCATGCATTTCTAAACTCTCAACAAAGAACATATCTGACAAGATGACATTCCTGTTGAAGGAAGCTGGTTGTGAGCTGCAGTTTATCATTCACCATCCGGAGATTCTTTGGCGTAGCTTGGAGAAGAGGTTGAGACCTCGACTTGAAGTTATGAACTTTCTTGGGGAGAATAAATTGCTGGATAGAGGATATAGCCTTGTATATGTCTTGGCACTAACTGATAAGGTGTTCATAAACAAATTTCTTTTCAGGTACAAGGAGAAATGTACTGCTCTCTATGATTCTTACGTTGCTGCTGTGCAGGGAAAGCACCTTGTTGTTGCCGAAAATTAGGATTGCCAACCTATTTATAATCATCTTAAACCTATTGTGTACTGACTGTACTATTTAATCATCTTAAATGTGACAATTTATGTTCTTCTGGTGTTCCATTGAGTAGAACATCCAAGTTGATTTTGGCATTTTTTTTTCTAATTATTTTTTTTTTATATATGACACAGGATACCGTTTGTTTTATACCGATGTAGACTCCGAAATCTAGAGAACGAGTGGAGAAAGTCGTTACTTCAGTTAGGTAACCAAAATATTCTAAAGCTTTTGTGCGTTATGTTTCTATCGTTGCGACTTGGCCTTAGACATGCGTGGGAAAATATAATTGATGTGTGGAGAAACAATATTGAAGAAATAAGATATATACGATGAGAAGTGCAATAAGAATTAAGATATATAGGCTGATGAACGCCCAATAAACATCATAACTTATTTTCTTCTAAACTGAAAATAAGTGAAGCAAAAGTATGGGTTTAACATCTTGAAATATCATAACATAAAAGTAGGAAACATTTTAAAGACCTCATACATATTAAGAAGCCTAACTTGGTGAAAAATTGGAATCAAGTACACGGCACAAGTATTTGCCTATATATACAATGATGCCTTGATAATATCAAGATAGTGAAGTTGTATATATATATAAGAAAGAACTTGTTGCAAGAGAAATAATGAAGGACATTAAAAACATTAAGTCTAAGGAAGAATTATTAGAAAATTATATTACTGTCAAATTCTGAAATGATTGATTTAGGTCTTTTACATTATTTTGTAGGAATGAAAATTATTCAAGATGCAAATAAATTTTTTATATGCCAAGAAAAATATGATAGTGATTTATTAAAATGGTTTCACATAATAAGTTATAAGCCAACGAAGACTCTAATGAATATAAATGATAAAGTTATATTAGATGATGGAGTTAAACAAAATAGATGAAAAATAATATAGAAATTTAATTTGAGGATTAATTTATTTAACACATTCGATATGAGATATTATGTTTGTGGTTAGTTAGTTATCCAAAATTTATGCACAACCCTAACAGGCATCAGTTTGGAGTAGTTAAAAGAGTTCCTAGATAAGATACATGAAGGGAACCCACAACTACGAGCAGGTAAAAGATTTGAAGTTATTTTTGTACCGATAGTGATTGGAGTAGTTGTGAATAAATATGATAGAAAAAATATTTTAGGATTTATGCCTGGCCTTGGTTTAGGTGTGATTTCGTGGACAACAAAAAAAAAAAAAACAAAAATATATTGCTCTCTTAAAGTCTCGAGTCAAAAGTATATTGTGATTACCCGCATGATATATGCCAAACAATTTGGCTTCGAAAATTTCTAATATATCTTAAATAAAAAAATGAGTTAACTAACACATCACGGAATATCAACTTATCGATATCTTTACAAAAACTTTAACCAAAGAAAACAATTATTTTTGCTGAAGACAGATTCAAATTATAACTATTTAGAATTAACAAGATATGATATAATTAATTCAAATATTTAGAATTAGATAAAATAAAAAATAAAAATTTAGATTAAGATAAATAGATGATACTAAAACAGAAAAAGGGAATTCATCTAGTAACCAAAAGAGTGGCTAACAACACTTGAGCTCGGAACGAAGACTCCCCTTACTGCTATAGGGATTGAGCTACCGAACGCAGAATAGTGAATCGCATGATTGAACTCAGTACGCCACTTGTCTAAGTAATATGAGAGATCTAAGTCATTCGTTGTCTAAGTCATTTGAGGGGAATCAATCCTGCAACAAAGAAGGAGTGGTAGGCTTCAGCTCAGCAGCACAAAAGTGCAAGTAAGTGAATATAGAATGGAAAATAGGGTAACGTAACTCGGTTGTTGGGTTCGTACATCAAAAACCAACAAACTGGAAGAACAACCTTTAGTTCCAAATAAGGGTAAAGTAAGAAACAAATTGGCCAACTGTTTTGAGTTTCTAAATCGGTCCCAAAAAAAAAATCTTAATCCTTCTACTTCATCGTATTGTTCATTGGCATTAAAAAATTAAAATCGTGTAAATTATTATATGGAAAACTATTATACCAGGATTGAAATCAAACAATATAAAATTTATTTACGATGCGTACCTTTATATGTCATCTGATTAGGATCCAACTAAATCTTCAAGAGCACTGCTAGTCGGATTTGAATAACACCAAGATATCAATCTACAAGAGGAACTAGAATATATCTAGACCCCTTAATTCCTGGGTAGTATGTCATGTCTATTTATAGACGAGAGAGTTACTTCTATCAAGGACATCTCTTAAAATATCTCAATATAATATGGACTTTATTTAATATTGACTAATATCTTTTATTAAAATCTAAATAATCCATAATATATCTTATTCAATTAATAAAGGACCACATAATCTTATATTTCACTCGTTAATTGATAACATATAAAAGATATCTAAAATCAAAATAAATAAAATAAAATTTATTTAAAAATAATTTTATATAATTGGATTCTGAAAATTTTGAGAATCATTTTATACATGGCCATGATTTTAAAAAATAAGCTAATAAGTCCAATAAGCATAATAATACTATATTCAGTTTAACTATCAATGTAAGTCATAGTGGTTGTATGTCATCAATACCACACTTCTTTATATGTATTACAACACTGTATAATCTATAATGACCCATGTAATTTGTCTTGTTAAGACAATTTTGTTTCTTGTATTCAATTGGATAATCATAAACACAAACATGATAGTAGAAATAAATAACTTTAATTATGCAAAAGAGATATTAATAATAGTATCCACTTAAATATGCATCACCATATCTTTTATGGCTTGCTCATAAACCTCATTCTAAGAATATGTTCTTTAAATATTTTACAATGCAAAACTTTAGTAAATGGATCAACAATCATCGTAGTGGTGCTTAAATTTTCAATTGACACTTGTTGTTTGTGGACTATTTCTCTAACCACCAAGTACTTTATCTCAATGTGTTTGGAACCACCATAGTACTTTCCATTCTTATAGAATAAAATTGCTACAGTATTATCACAAAATAATCTTTAGCGACTTGGCAATTGAGTCGACCACGTCAAGTCCTGAGATAAAATTTTACAGCAATAAAACTTAATTTGTGGCTTCAAAGCATATTATAAATTTAGCTTCCATCGTAGAATGATACAATAATTGATGGTTTTACATTTATTGATTAATATCTTTTATCAAATATAAATAATTCATAATATATTTTATTTAATTAATAAAGAAAAGATAATTATTTCATAACTTTGTCCGTTTCTTTTACACTTGTTTTACTCCTATACACCTCGTCTTGCAAGGTTTAAAAAGTTGTTGATTTCAGATTCCATTATATTAAAATCTGTACTTTATGTTCCCAACTTGATTTGCAAATTGTTGTCTATTAGCAAACTCACAAAGGATTCGTACTATGTCGCTAAATTATTTCCTTTTCATTATAAATTTCGGGACCTATATTCGAAGAAGATGATTGACAGTGCTAAAGAGAGGAGTGAAGGACTTTATTATCTTCTTGAATAAGATGCTACTTGAAATAAGAAAGATCAGTTGACAATAAATAGTAACACAACACTCCTACTAGTAGTAGTCAAATAAGACTATGTCACCCAAGCTTTCCTTAAGGTTGCAAAAGTTTTACCTTTATTGTTCTTAAACAGTAATAGTTCTATATTTATTTCAATGTGAAATTTGTCAATGTGCTGAACACCGTCACTTTTGTTTGGAACCCAACCACTGGGGTTCATATTAAAATTATGGTCTAAGCCCTATAAGTACAGAGTTAATGCATGTCATCATCAACTCTGGAGCCATTGTTACATGAAATAATATGGTAAATCATATTAAGGAGTCTTAATCGGAAAATAATCTAAATGAGCATAATAAGCTAGAAAGAGATTGGTATCGAGAATAATACAATAATAAATTTTCTTCTCTTCTTTTTTTTTTATTCTTCTTTTTCATATCTTTGCTATGAGACGGTCGATATGTGTGCCTCAGCGGTCATACTAAACTGGGATGGGGGTTTCATTTTACCTGTTCAAGCATTACTCCAAAATAATTTTATCTTCACATTTCAATTTTTGCACGGGGCATTGACTATTTTGTTACTTGGAGCATCCGATAAGTGAGTGAGGTGGGTCCGATGGATTCAACCGAAGGCGGTTCGATTCGATGGATTAATCGCCCAAATGACTAGAATCTGGAACGAATCCTAATAATTTATAACCAAGGTTTGTCATTTCGTATTGTATTAATTAGAATCATGAAAGATTATAATCCGAATGAACCCGTGAAATTTATCTCAAAACCATTTGGTCACTAAACATAGTGACATTTGACATACTTCTAAAGTGACAATTTTGACTTTAAATCAATTGGTTTATAACCAAGGTTTGTCATTGATTTATCACAAACTTTTATAGAGTTTGTCTTTAAACATATTAATAGAGCATTAGTAGTCTAGAAAAATGAAAGATTTGTCAATCAGAAACTAAATGTAGTGCAGTATGAAGTATTTAAAATTAAAGACTACAAGTTAAAGTGCATAAATGGGATAAACCATTATATTGCTCCAAATAAACCACTAAGAGTAGCATACAACAAAATTGATAAGTATTTTATTAAATAAAATGTTTAAGTACTCCAATTGTAATAAACTGTGAAAATTGTTATTATTTGTTCATATGTGTAATTGATATAATTTATACTTAAAAATTCAACATATATGTTTATTGAATTTAAGAAAAAAATATGATTTTAGAATTCGAAATAACTGATATGGGACTTTTTACATTAGCCTTAGCTCAAACGTGGTTTGATGGATGCAAAAATCCAAGAATGTGTTGTTCTCTTGTGCTCTAAGCTCAAGATTTGTGGTTACGATATATTAAACAATTTGATTTTAAAAAATTCGAGTAAATCTCAAAGAAAAATAAGATGGGAAGTTGGATATCATCTTAATCGTGAATGGGTTGTTACTAAAAGAGAAATACAAATATACTACTGTTGCACTAAAGATTTTATTTTATTTTTCACAACTTTATGTTATCACTATTTTGAATTAAGAGGGTATGATATGATTAATTTAAACATATAGGATTAGATGAAATAAAAAATAAAGATTAGATTAAAGATAAATAGATGAGAGTAAAAAAAAAAAAATTTGTTGAGATATAATAAATTTTTTCATTTTTTAAAGAATTTATAATTTATCTTTTGACTAATAAAAATAAGTATTTTTGGATGAATCTACAGCACCGTCAGCTTAAAGTACCCCCTCGTTAATTCAACAATCTTCACCTCTTTCTCTTTGAAATTATGCATAAATCCTAACAATGGCAGCTCAAGTAAACAAACTCCATCTCAGCGATTGATGCGGTGATCCAAAATTTATACTTTTTTTTTTTTTTTCACTTGAAAAGCTTAGCTTGCTGCTTCATTTGCGGTGAGTGGTGATCCGATCCGACAAACGAGTGGAAACATCAATTGACTGAGACTTGACAACATCCAATATGTTGCCTTCAAAGCTAGACGACAACTGACCTCACCTCACCTCACCTCACCTGTGTGGTTGCCGAACAGACTGCTCCTCCTTCCAAAATTGTTCATCTCACAAACATTATTGGATAGGGAAGAATACACGAGACCAATCACACACGACCAACTCGGCAAGCATTGCCAATAACAGCTCTTTCCGATCACATCGACATCGATGTCCTCCTTGTCGGCACCAGGCTGAGAAAAGAGACAATTATTCTCCTTGTCGGCAAGCATTGCAGGCTCAAGCAAGCTTCTCATGTTAGTAATATTATTTATTAAATAATAGCCTAATTAATAATCAATCGATCAATCATGTAGCTTTTATTTCCTTAAAACAATAAGATTTCTCACAGGAACATGGCTGGTAAGGATGTTGCATGATAGTTACATAGTTAGTTAATATGTTTAGGAGTAGTGGTCTATCTTTAAGAGTTGTGGAGGTAATTATTAATGATGGGTGAGATAGTGGGATGAAGTAAGTGGTGTGAGGTAGTTATTATTATGTCATATAAATAGGACCTTAGTGAATGAAGCAGTAGTGCAGAAAAAAGAGTGTGCATTTGGAGATAATGTTGTAAGTGTTCTTGTCTTTTACCTCCTGTTTAATACTACGTCGTTTTCTTAATTGAAATCGTTTTTCGTTATTTGGATCGTAGTATTCTGTTTTATCATTTTCTTGCTCCTCCTTCCCCAACATTTTGTGGTATCAAAGCCTTGTTTCAATCTGAACTTGGCATTATGGCTTTTAATGGTAATTCAATGTCTCAACCCCTTATTCCTATCTTCTCGGGCAAATCCTATGAATTTTGGAGTATCAAGATGACTCTATTCAAGTCTCAGGATCTTTGGGACTTGATAGAGAATTGATATGCAGATCCAGGTGAAGAAATCAGGCTGAGGGAGAATAGAAAAAAGGACTCAAAGACATTGTTCTTCATTCAACAAGCTGTGCATGAGACAATCTTCTCAAGAATTGCAGCAGCGACAAGCTTGGTTGATACTTCAAAATGAATTTCAAGGCTCATCGAGGGTGATTACGGTAAAACTTCAAACCCTTCACCGTGAGTTTAAAATTTTATTTATGAAAAGCAATGAATCAGTGCAAGATTTTCTTTCTCGAGTGACTGAAATTGTTAGTCAAATGAAATCTTATGGTGAACATCTTCATGATCAAATAATTGTTGCAAAAGTTTTGAGAAGTTTAACTCCGAAATTTGATCATGTTGTTGTGGCAATTGAAGAGTCAAAGGACTTATCTACTTATTCATTTGATGAACTAATGGGTTCCTTGCAAGCACATGAAGCAAGGTTGAACAGGTCACTAGAAAAAAGTGAGAAAAAATCATTTCAAGTTAAGGGGAGTCTTCTACTTCAAAAGAAGACAAAAAATCAACAAGAAGAGGACGTGGCAGAGGAGGATTTCGTGGTAGAGGAAATAGAAGAGGAAGAGGAAGAGAACACTTTGATGGGCATGATGAAAGACAATCAAATTATGATCATAAAAACTATAAGAGTGGAATTCAATGTCACTATTGTAAGAAGTTTGGTCATATGAAGGCAGATTGCTGGAAAAGAGAAAAGCAAACAAGCTATGTGGAAGAAAATGAAGACAATAATAAGTTGTTTATGACTCATTCAAAAGTTAATAATATCTCGGATAATATTTGGTTTTTGGATAGTGGATGTTCTAATCATATGTCAGGCATAAAATTAATATTTAGAGATATTGATAAAACTCACAAGTTTAAAGTTAAACTTGGAGAAATCAAGCAAATCCAAGTAGAAGGAAAAGGAACAATTGAGGTGAAGATAAATCAAGGGAAGGTAAAACACCTTGATAATGTTTTCTATGTTCCTAGCTTATCACATAACTTGTTGAGCGTTGGACAATTGATAGATATTGGATATTCAATTATATTTGATGATAGTTCATGCACTATTAAAGATAAAAAATCTGGCTTGATTATAGTAAATATTTGCATGACGCAAAATAAGATGTTTCCAATTGATGTTTCAAATATTGAGAAACATGCCCTTGTTGCAAATCAAAAGAATGAGACAAATTTATCGCATTTGAGATATGGACACCTTAACATTAAAGGTTTAAAGTTGTTAAATAGAAAAGAAATGGTTTATGGATTGCCTAAAATTAATACACTTAATTTTTGTGAAGGATGTATTTATGACAAACAAAGTAAGAAACCATTTCATATTGGAAAAGCATGGAGAGCATCTAACTGTCTTGAATTAATTCATGCTGACTTATGTGGACCTATGAATACAAAATCATTTAGGGGAAGTCGATATTTTCTATTATTTACTGATGATTATAGCCGCATGAGTTGGGTATATTTTTTGGAATTGAAATCTGAAACATTTGATAACTTTCAAAAATTCAAGGCACTTGTAGAAAGGCAAAGTAGTAGATGCATAAAGACATTTCGGACAGATAGAGGTGGTGAATTTATCTCTAATGAGTTTAATTTTTTTTGTGAAGAAAATGGTATTCGTAGGGAATTAACAACACTATATACACCGGAGCAAAATGGTGTAGCTAAACGTAAAAATCAAACTGTTGTCGAAATGGCAAGAAGCTTGCTTAAAGGAAAGCATCTTAGAATCGGCCAGTACAACAGTTTATTTATTGAATATTTCACCGACAAAGGCTGTTATGAATCGAACTCCTTTTGAAGCTTGGTATGGTATAAAGCCAACTGTAAGCCATCTAAGAATTTTTTGTTGTATTGCTTATGCTTTGGTAAATTCACAAAATCATCATAAGCTTGATGAAAAATAAAAAAAATGTATCTTAATTGGATATTCTGCACAATCAAAAGCATATCGATTATATAATCATGTAAGTGACAAAGTTATTATTAACAGAAATATTGTATTTGATGAAAGGGCAAGTTGGAATTGGGAGATCAATGAAGGTGAAACACAAATTTGTGTTCCAGCAAAACTAGTTACTCCATCGAATCAAGTGACAGATCCTGCTCCAACAAGTTCAACGTCAACCTCACCTAGTAGTAGCTCAAATTCAACAAATGATTCCTCAGATGAAACCCCTCCAGGAAGGTTTAGATCACTAACATAGATTTATGATTCAACATTTGCTTTATTTATTTCAGATCCTATAAGTTTTGAGGAAGCAGTTGAAAAAGAGGAATGGCGAAAAGCAATGAAGGAGGAAATCAAGTCAATTGAGAAGAATGAAACTTGGGAGCTAATGGATCTACCAAAAGAAAAGAAAGCTATTGGTTTGAAATAGTTGTACAAAACAAAGTATAATGCAGATGGAAGTATCCAAAAGCATAAGGCTCGGCTTGTAGCAAAAGGATATTCGCAACAACAAGGTATTGACTTTGATGATATTTTTTCTCTAGTTGCTAGATTCGAAACCGTGAGAACCTTTTTGGCTTTAGTTGCTTATTTGAGTTGGTATGTTTATCAATTTAATGTGAAATCTGTGTTTTTAAATGAAGATTTACAAGAAGAGGTTTTTGTTACTCAACCTGAAGGTTTTTTGGTTAAAAGATATGAAGAAAAGGTATATAAGCTAAAGAAAGCACTTTATGGGCTTAAACAAGCTCCAAGAGCATACAGTAAAATTGATTGTTATTTTCATTAACATGGATTTAAAAGGAGCGATAATGAACCTACACTTTATCTGAAGAAAGAAGGTGAACATAATATTCTTATGGTTTGCCTTTATGTTGATGATATTATATATATGGGTTCATATGTCTTTTTGTGACAGAATTTAAAAAATACATGATAAATAAGTTTGAAATGTCAGATTAAGGTCTATTGCACTATTTTCTTGTGTTAGAGGTGAAGCAAGGATCAGATGGAATTTTTATTTCACAAAGAAAATATGCAATGGATCTGCTCAAAAAATCTAACATGATTAAATGCAAAGCTGCAGCTACACCCATGAATGTAAATGAGAAATTGAAACTTGAAGATGGTACAGGTTTGACAAATGCAAGATACTACAGAAGTTTAGTTGGAGATTTGATCTATCTAACTCATACTCGACCAGATATTACCTTCTCTGTTGGTGTAGTATCCAGGTTTATGCAAAGCCCAAGTAAACATCATCTCGGAGATGTTAAAAGAATTTTACGTTATATTGCTGGAACTACGGATTATGAAATTTGATATTCTCATAATTTTAAATGTAAATTATTTGGTTTTACTGATAATGATTGGGCAGGAGATTTAAATGATAGAAAGAGTACTTCAGGCAATATCTTTAGCCTTGGATTAGGAGCTATATCTTGGAGTTCAAAGAATCAAGAAACAACTGCATTGTCGACATCGGAAGCGGAGTATATAGCTGCAACATCAGCAGCATGTCAAGCTATATGGCTCAGAAGACTTCTTGAAGATCTTCATCAAGAACAAAAAGAAGCAACAGAAATATTTTGTGACAACAAAGCTACAATTGCAATAATGAAGAATCTAACATTTCATGGAAGAACAAAGCATATAGAGATACGCTATCATTTCATCCGAGATCTTGTAGCAAATGGAGCTATAACAATGAAGTACTGTGGCACGGATGAACAAGTTGCAGATATTCTCACCAAGTCACTTCGATTCAAGCATGTTTATTTTATGTCTCAATTGGTGTATGTAACTATGAATCAAGGGGGAGTGTTGAGAATTGATTCATGGTAGTTACATAGTTAGTTAACATATTTAGGAGTAGTGGCTCATGTTTAGGAGTTGTGGAGGTAGTTCATGAGTTAGTGGGGGTAGTTATTAATGATGGGTGAGATAGTGAGATAGTGGGATGAAGTACGTGGTGTGAGGTAGTTATTATTATGTCCTATAAATAGGACCTTAGTGAACGAAGAGTGTGTGCATTTGGAGATAATCTTGTAAGTGTTCTTGTCTTTTACCTCCTATTTAATACTACGTCGTTTTCTTGATTGAAAGCGTTTTCCGTTATTTGGATCGTAGTATTCGGATTGTTATTACGACACAACAAGGAAAATGCTTCATACTAGAGATGACATGATCATACAGGAACAGGTCGAACAAGCAACAAGGAGATGCACTCTCTCAGTGTGGTGTAAGATTCGGTGTATGCATCCATGTACTTGTATACGTTCTCTAGGATTCGTGTAAAATAGAGTGATGTTTGGAGCAACGGGGCGAGGAACGTCGTCGGATCGAGGCACTCTTGGTTTATATCCTTCCATGCGTCTTCCACCATGCCTTGGAGCTTCTCGCATGCATCGTCCACTGATGCTCCATACTCTTTCATGCAGCAGTGTACTGTGGAGACAACATGTTCCCTCTTCCCTTCTCTCTGCGTGCAAGTTGATAAAGAAGAAACGTTTCTTTACTTTTGGCATTCGATACCGATCGATCGATGTTGATTACATTTGAAAGCTTAGCTTTCAGACGCTCACCACATCACAAGTCCATAAAGAAGTGAAGAATGGGGGAAATCGTGTGGGAAAATTACCTCATACGAAGTGATGTCATTCATGATTCGACCGATTACAGCAGAAGCTTCGACGATCTTGGGAAAACTAGCAACCCATTCAAATGCTTCCTCGGTGGCGACTTCCCCCATGCCGACCAAAATGGCAGAAGCGAACAAGGGATACCCGGAGCTCATCTTGGAAACACCCAGGTGTTCTTCTAGTGTGGGCACATATTTCTCATCCCTCCATCTGGATTCCGCAAAATAAGCTCTAGCTTGGGACTTCATCTGTGATCACCAGGAATCGAAACCAAATATGAGAGCGAAAATAAATGCACACTGAGGATTGCCATCCACAAATATATAGTCTATTTAATGAGTCTCCTTATAAAAGAAGGATAGATGTGTGTACATACTGCTTCCTTGAGGTAAAATATCCTAAACTTCTCCTCCGCTGCAAGCTCAGTTTCGAATTCTTGAACAGTGATTAGAAGCTTGAGAAAGAAGTCCTTTAAGTACTCCGGGAGCTGATCAACAGCCTCGAAGTCCCACCTGCGCGTAGCATTTCTCCTCAGCAAAAAGGCATTTAACTCTGGGATTATCTCGAATTGTTCAAGACACCGACCGAGAAATCACATTTTTCATGGTTTCTATATACGTGTGACGCATATCTTAATTGCTACTGCATTTTCTTCTTAGCTTAATAGTATCACTAAAATGCAGCGAGGAGTCCAAACCTTTGGATCGCATCAGTTAGTAGTTGGCTCTCCTCTAATGTGCTATAGTCATCATAGATATCATCCAAGATGGAAGTCAAGATCACTATCTTGGTAGTCATTACCCGTGCACGGGAAAACTGGGGTTCATAGTATACGCCCATTATCCAGTAGTATGCTTCTACCACTCGCTCTCGAGCAAAACTTAGGATTTTGGTAAGGGCCAAATCCTTCCACCACCTGTCATTGATCATCATCAATTTGGAATCTAAACGTAAGTAAGCAAACATAAATGCAGTATAGGGAAGACTTGCATGCAGATGTCCTTGAGCTCCTGACGATGAAGAGATTGCAGTATATTGAAGTCCAGCTTTGCGAGCTCTAGGATCTTCTCGTTTCGTGTTGGCTCCTCCTGGTAGACGGAGATGTAATATCTTGCGAAGAGCCTTTTTATGCTTCTGCGAAGAGGTGTCTCGAGAGCAAGAAACGCGTGCGTCGCTAAAGGTGGGTTGAGATCTTGAACCATGGATGTAAGCTGGCTCCGTGTGAAAGAAATAGCTTCATCAAGTATGGTCTCTCCGTGAGTTCCAAGGTAAGCTGCGTCGTATAAGCTTAACAGCCCTTTTACATCGTCACCTAAGGTTCTTGAGAACCTCCCTCCCTCATCCTTGAACTTGTTGAAGACATCTGAATAGATAGAGTGATGGATGACATCTATTGCGTTAGTAAAAACTAAAAACCTCTATTATTATGATCCACGGAGCAACAAATGAACTTAATATCACATGTACTAGCATAAGTGTTTTTCTTTATTTTGTAAACAAAAAAAAAAAGAGAGAGAGAGAGAGACCTATAAAGCACTAGGATGACTCAACAGAGAAAGCTAAAGTTTTTAAATAAATAATATTAGTTAAAAGTTTTAAATGAGATCTAAAGATACATATACTTATTAATTCCAATTTAAGTATCAGATTGATTATGCTGGTCTACCACCCATAATTACATATCAGAAACATCTAAATATGAAGTCAATAGATCATCTCTTATCTACTAATTCAGATTTTTCTTTTTTTAGTGAATTATATAGCACGAAATTTACAATTTCCTTTTATTAAGGTTCGTGTGCTCTAAAAATTAGAGAAAAAAAACAAAGATCTTGAAGGAAGAACAAGACAATTGCTCTTAACCTCAGACAACACCGTGGAGGAGGTTTGCCGCACCAACCGGACCCTTAGCCGGCATCCATCTCTCCCTAGAGTCTTTACTTTCTTATTATCATCGAAATAAACGAGGGTATCATTCGGCACTTTCCGCTCTACTGATAAATTCAACAAGAACTACGTATAGAATACTACACTATACAATAAAGAAGATGAGGAGATTACCGGAGGTCACGCTGTATCCTTTCTGTCTAAGCAGCCGGAATCTGAGTGAAACCTCGTACAGTCCATCGTTGGGGCTATCAGCATCATAGACGCGTTTCAAAGCTTCGGTTAGTTCCTCCTCGAAGTGGTAATCAAGTCCAAGAAGCTGAATCGTATCGATCAAATGCATGGTTGGTATCACGTCGTTGTTGTCC
The DNA here is from genome assembly GCA_021527575.1 of Ensete glaucum. Taxonomy (NCBI): domain Eukaryota; kingdom Viridiplantae; phylum Streptophyta; class Magnoliopsida; order Zingiberales; family Musaceae; genus Ensete; species Ensete glaucum. The sequence goes on along the minus strand of CM038558.1, from coordinate 909,114 downwards.
TGGAACATTCTCCTTACTTCTTCCTTGAGCTCATCATCTCGTTCTCGCATCCATGCTTCTGACTGTAATCAATGCATAGATGTTAGTTGATATCACGGATCCACCGCTAGTGATTTGTATTCGTTCTAGCTTATACGATAAGACTGGACTTCAGTCTACAAGTTGAAGCAGAAGCAACACTCTCAACTTTTTTGGGGATATCGCTCGAGTTACTAAAGCTTAAGAAAACATTGGAAATACTAGAAAACGAAGATGTGGGAAGAGTTGCATGCCAATTCATTAAAGAAAGGGAAGCTAAACAGCTATATATTGTCAAGTTGATCATTCATGCATGCGTATATAACAAACAGTAGGGAGACTATATCACAGCATTAAAATAACTCTTCAATGAGACACCTGCCTTTGTTTCGTCGGAGCAAGGATGGTGTTTAATGAAGTAGTCACCCCAGAGGTCGGGGTGATAGACTGCACACTGCCGCACGACCTGATGGCCTGCGGCATTAGGTGACTGAGAACTCACGGCCTCCATTGCTTGAAGGCTTGACGACGTGCGCTAGAACGGTGTGGTTGATGCAGAGGACCACCATGGCTCGGTGTCTTATAGGCTCCATGGAGGAGGACCTTGTGGTTTGAGCAGCTGAATGATTGAGGCCGTGATGCTGAATAGTTCGCGTTTAATAATTGTATGCATTGGGTTCTGAATAATTGATGAAGGACGATTCAACTATAACCAATCAAGGAATTAAAGCATGTGTTGCTCCTTTCGTAATGACTACGTCAACTTTGTTTTCCGTATGAGACAAAAAAACGTCTTCACTTTGTGATTTTACAATTAAGAAATTAATTATAAAAAAATTGACATAGTCTATTATTAATATCTCACTCAAATCTTTATCCAAATTCCGATTGCTTTAGTGAGACTAAAATATATTTTCAAAAAAAAAATATTCTTGATATTTCACAAATATATTAGTCCAGTGATTTTGTATATTTTTTTTTCACAAATATACAAATATACTACTGTTACAAATATACAAATAGATCTCATTTAAGTACTCCGGGAGCTGATCAACAGCCTCGAAGTCCCACCTTTCAATTTACCTGTTCAAGCATTACTCCAAAATAATTTTATCTTCACATTTCAATTTTTGTATTGAGGGGGTGGGGGGGTGGTGGTGGTGGGCATCGACTATTTTATTAAAGCATCCGATAACCCGAGTCACGGTTCGAACCCCATACAAAGCCCCGCGGAGCACCCCTGCCCTAATCGCGACTGCCGAACGGTCTCTTTTATTTCGGCGACTGCGGCGTGTCTACTCGGTGAACGACGTCTGCCTTCCTCTCCTTCCGGAGACAGCGACAGTGGCGGCGGTGTCTTCCCCTCCCGGTATCTCTCTTCCTCTTCCTCCTTCGCCGTCGCACACTCCCTTCTCCCCCCTCTCGTCGCAAGCTCGCCCCCTTCCCCGACACCATCCTCCTCCTCCTCCATCTTCCCTCTTTCCCCATTTTCCCCTTGTTTTTCTACCTCGTTACCGTCCTCCCCCTCCCTTCGCCTTCCTCCTCTTCCCTCCTCCCTCTTCATCGCAGTCCCCCGTCCCCTCGCCTCGTCGCAACCCCCACCTTTCCCAGTTCCCAGTTCCCTTCTCCCTCTTCCCCTCCTCCTCGCTGCTCCCGGACCACAGCCCCCTCTTCCTCCTCCTCGCTCCTCCCTTCTGTATTTGTGACTGCTGTAATTTTGAACTGTTAATATTGATGTTAATTTTGAATAATTATTTTTTACTATAATTTTGAATAATGTCATTTTTTATGTTAATGTACTTTTTTTTGTTATCTTATTATTAGATTTGGATTATTTACCACTTTAATGTTTTCTAGATTGTTAAATCATTGTACTTTAATATTTAGTGGTGATGATTTGAATATGAAATTAGATGAAACTCGTTTTGTCTAATTTTAACTTTAATGGCTCACTTTTCTCTTAATTATATTTTTTATTATTTTATATTCGCTACTGCTTTGAGGGGCTTGGGCGAGCACCTTTAAGAACACTGTCTTGAACATCGGTACAGTAGCATGGAACAAGTGATCTTTCCTACATACTCGTTTCCTGATCATTGTCATTAAATTAATTTTGATATATTAATTTAGATTAACTTAACTTGATTGTAGCCAGATACTGTGGTCAAATATGGTGCTCGTTGTTCGAAAATTTCTTATCATACAACATCTCCAATGATGTGTATTCAGTGACAACTGACAATTATTTTCTGGTTCTTGGATATGAGCTGGTTCACTGACCTCAGATTGTGAATTTTATCAATCTCAGATTTACAATGTTCTGAAAATGCATGCATGTCATGTATGAAAATTTACTTTGAGAAATAGCAAGCTACAAGTTAAATAATGTTGCTAAGATAGACAGCAGGAGAAGTGCTGCTTTTAAAGAGAGCAAAGAAAATTGAGAAGCCTTGGGAGGAAAAGAAAAATGCATGGAAAAGATAGAACAAGAGATAGCAGAGACGGTAATTGGGTCATTGGCCAAAGAAAATTATATTCTTTTGTCAATAGAATCATGTACAAATCTAACAATTCCACATGTGATCCATTTTCCTTATAAATATATCTAAGACGAACACAAGAGAATATAGTGTCTTTCATTCAGTAATCTTTTCTTGATACAATGGAAGACGTATGTAGGTTGATTACAAACTGTACAATTAACCAAATCGATTCCATACAATATTTTATTCTGATTCATTTCTATACTATGGGCTGACTTACTATTTATTGAGCGGTCCAAAACAGGGGATAAATTCCCTTAATTATGAGATTATAAAATGCTAAATCATGGAATTTTTTATATTCCCCCTCAAGCTAGTTTGAAAATGTCAATCATTCTTAGCTTGCTAGTTGGATCCTCATAAGAAAATTTTTGAAGCACTTTAGTAAAAAATATCTGCTAGTTGCTTCTTTGTAGGAACATAAGGTATGCAAACAATTCTTTCTTTAATTTTCTCCTTTATGAAATAGTGATCTACTTTAACATACGTTGTTCTATCATGGTGCACTGGACTATGAGCAATATTGATAGCAGTCATATTGTCATAATATAGTCTCCTAGGAGTTTAAGTGGGTATTCATAATTCCTTTAAAAGAAGCATTTTTAGCCATACGAGTTCACAAATATCTTATGGTACTGCTCTGAACTTTGCTTAAGCATGCTTCTAGCAACAACTGTCTACATTTTGCTTCAAGTCACCAAATTACCTCCAACAAATGTACAATATCTTGAAGTTGATCTCCTGTCATTTACCGATCCTACTCAATCAGCATAAATGAAGGTCTCAATTCTCATATGATTGTCCTTTTTCGATAACAATCCCTTCCCATAGTCCTTTTCAGATATATAAGGATTCTATATACTGTCTCTAAATGTTCTTCATATGGTGAATGCATAACTCACTACAGCTCATTGCAAATGCCAAGTCTGGGGGAGTATGAGATAGGTAAATCCACTCACCTACTAATCTATGATATTTGATTGTGTCTATCGTGGCTCTTTGAAAATGACATCACAGGCTTTGATGTTCTTCATATCGTGGCTCTTTGAGATGTTTCTTCTCCCTTCACGGGCTTCGCGAGGCATGCTGGCTTATCATCGAGGCTTCGCAGGGATGTTTCTTCTCTCTGTGCAGGCATCTCAGGGAGAAGATGTTTCTTCTCCCTGTGTGGAGAGAAGAAACGTGTCCCCACGTGGGGAGAAGGAACGAGGCAACGTTGCTGCATAGGTAGAAGAAACGTCTCCTCGTGTAGGGAGAAGGAACGAGGTGATATCACCTTTTTAATTATTTTTTAACATTAATATATATATATATCGAGCAGTACGCTAGAGCATATCGCTCGGTATACTCATCTTATACCATCTGAACTGATGCGTTCGTTCTTTGTGCGGTATTAGCTGAGGGAGAAGGAAGAAGAGGGAGACGAAGAGTGAGAAGAAAAGGGAGAACATGGAGATCCGTGCCGCTCTCCCTCAACAATCCCGTTCCATTGCCTGCTGCGAGAAGAAGCCTCAACGAGGCTCCGCGGGGTGAGTAAGCTTCGGTGATCGCGGGGAGAAGAAAATGACGTTTCTTCTCCCCACGTGGAGAGAAGAAACGAGGGTACGAAGCCTTGGGATGTCGCTTAGGCTTCGTGGGGAGAAGAAACGTCGGGGAGAATATGCTTCGGTGATCGCGGGGAGAAGAAAATGACGTTTCTTCTCCTCACATGGGGAGTAGAAACGAGGGCACGAAGCCTTGGGTCGTCCGTTTCTTCTCCCCTCATGGGCTTCACGAGGCATGTTGGCTTATCGTCGAGGCTTCGCAGGGATGATTCTTCTCCCTGTGCAGGCTTCTCAGGGAGAAGATGTTTCTTCTTCCTGTGCGGAGAGAAGAAATGTGTCCCCGCGTTGGGAGAAGGAACGAGGCGACGTCGCTACATAGGTAGAAGAAACGTCTCCTCGTGTAGAGAGAAGGAACGAGGTGATGTCATCCTTTTTTTATTATTTTTTAACATTATTATATATATATATATATATATATATATATATATATATATATATATATACCGAGCAATACGCTAGAGCATATCGCTCGGTGTACTCATACTGTACCGTACCGAGATTTAAACCTTGGTTATAAACCACTTGGTTCCAGACAAAATCGTCACTTTAGAAGGATGCCAATGTCATTGTGTTTAAGACCAAATGTTTTGGATTCTTTGTAAGGTTGAGAAGGAAAAAAAAAGTGACGGTGTTTAGCACACTGAGAAATTTCACATTGAAATAGAGAACTATTATTGTTTTCGAACAATAAAGGTAAACTTTTGCAACTAAGGAAAGCTTGGGTGACATAGTCTATAGGGCCACAACATTATTTCACTACTAGTAGGAATGTTACTATTTATTGTCAACTGATCTTGCTTATTTCAAGTAGCATCTTCTTCAAGATAATAAAGTCCTTCACTCTCTTTAGCACTGTCAATCATCTTCTTTGAATATAGGTCCCGAAATTTATAATGAAAAGGAAATAATTTAGCGACATAGTACAAATCCTTTGTGAGTTTGCTAATAGACAACAAGTTGCAAATCAAGTTGGGAACATAAAGTACAGATTTTAATATAAAGGAATCTGAAATCGCAATTATGCCTTTTCCTGCTATACAAGAAAGTGATCCATCAATAGCACATGACCACTCAAGATCATAAAAATTTATCAAGCTCTTGCAGAGTGCCTTCAAGGTATTAAAGTGTTTTGTAACTCTAGTACTACCTTGTTTCATCTCTTTGATCTTATTTGTAATCTCAAATACTTGGGTTGAATTCCCCATATCTGGATATGTCTCAACCACATTATCCCATAACTCCTTTGTATTGGTAAAAACATATATGTTTGGCCAATTTATGGTTCCACAGGGTTTGTCAACCATGATATGATCATGGAATTTTTAGAATCACATATTTTGAACTTGGGATCATCATCTGTAGGTGTCATTGATCAGGTCAAATCGTTGATGTTTCCTCTTCCTCGAATATACCAATGAAGAAAGTTTTCTGTATTGAATTTATGTATTATAATCAGCAAGTATGGATTGCCACCTAAGCTGTTTGTTGGAGATGGAAACATTGGTTTTATTGTCTCTCCTCTAGACATAGTAGCATAGGTCCTCACAAGCAAACAAAAAAGAAGAAATAGTTGGGGCTAATCCGGAGAGTGGCAGAATAGAGGAAAAAATTTATAACAATTAAGGTTGAATGAAAGAAAAACGATTCCTGTTGAAATCGAGCTCTAATACCATAAACCACGGTTCACCTTACCGATCTATACTAGTGTATCAATCGATCGTTGGTATGGTATGCGCTAAGGTATTGTATGTCGGTACGTGTCGATATGATGGGGTATACCAACAATATTGAAAATAATAAAAAATAGTTTAAATTTTTTTTTTTAAAGTTAGATTAAAGTTTTTATGTTGAAAATAAATTTAAATTTAGTATAATTTTAGCAAACAAATCTAAATTAAGAAAGAATAGAGACACATTTTTTCGAGCTTTAAGGAATAGCTTTGTAATACGTTCTCGATCATCCTTATGTTAATATTAAAATTTCTTCAATCCTCTATATATAAATTTGATATGTTTGTTGGACCCAATCCTAAAATTGATCCCACGACATAGTATACTGATATACTATACGTCATTAGTGCATTAATACGGTGATGGTCGTAGTTTGAGTGTCTTGAACCACGTGTCCGAGGTGGCTCATGAGGCAAGGATGATTGTGGCATGTATTGGTGTGGAGCATGGAGAATGTCAGAACTTTTACTTTTGCTACTGATTTGTTGCTTCATGTCATAAGATCGATCATCACATTGCTGCTTGGAGAAGAATGACCAGCTATGATCGTACTGTTGTTGGCTATAAGATTCTCCATAATATGACGGTTGTGCATACGATGAACTTCCCTCTGTGTCTGCGTCGTGTAGGTTCTGTCACATCTGTTGAAAATCATCAACTGTCTTCCCCTTTCCCTTCTATGTAGGAACTTGACTAATATCTCTTTGAGCTTAATGATTTGAATCCTGAATGGTATGTGTAAAATATTGCTCCTTGATCCATGCACCACCCCTAAATTGTGTAAACGTGACTGACTATCCCTGCGTTATCGCCATCATCGATCGATGCACTGCCGTTCACGTCGTTGTCATGTCTTTGGATCGAGCGAGTTATTGAATGCGATTGAGAAGGTGTCTCGTCGTCCGACTCGATTCTTTTTACCGGTACGACTGATGCTACTGCCTATTCCTTTGCTTTTGCACATTGGGCGCATAACTATGACGGTTGAGTAACTCTAGTTTATCTTGACTTGAGTGTTCTTCCTCTTAGTCCTCCCAAATTTGATCAAATCCACTAATTTCTTAACAGTGTCTTTTCTACTTACCAGTCTTGTTAGACCTATAAGTAAATCATCTCTTTACACTTTTGATGAAAAGGATCAATTATTCTGGAAGTGCTCATTTGAAATGTTTCAGGTTTTAGTTGTTGGACATTTGTGAATCTGATGTTAAACAAAACATTATGCATCTCCACCTAATCTGAATGCTGAAGTATCCATTGCAAGTCCTTGACTAATTAGAACAAACTTGAATGTCGTCTGTATACGATTAACATAGTAAATGCCATTGTCACTCTTATGCCACATATTTGATATCATTTTTCAATATCTGCAGGGAAATAGCGTGCTTCACAGTTTCTGAAGCTACTAACTACAATAGATAAATAGTGGAAGGTAGTGTCAGTGGGTATGTGTCATATCAAGACATTATTTCAGTGGTTGAGAACTGTTTGGATGTGAGAATGATAACAAGTAAATGATCAAAGGTACTGTTAATCAACACTCAAACACCATTTAGAGACTTACATCTGAAAGAAATGGTTAATGGGAACTGAATGCAGGTGGATATACATGAGTGGTAGAGGAACTTTATCTGATACAGATGATCAGCTGGAAGTTTTCAACTTCCTTTTGGTTGGAAGCATATACAGAAAATATATCTAGTTTGGATGCACCTTATTTGAGGTAGAAGAGGAGTTGGACTTGGAGAGGGCAGCAATAAGATTAATTTTTTTGTATTTTTCTGCAAACAGCACATGATACTGCTTCAAAAGAATGATGTTTTTGGTGCAAAAAAGGCTCTTTTGCCTTCTTCCATGTAACAATTCCTCCCTGTATCTTTCCTCTTATCAACTTTGCGGCCTGTTTAACTTTTCCACTGCCAAAGACCTGTGTTCAGAGCACAGATCCAACTTTATAGTGGTCAACCCCCTTCAATCATGTGAACTTTCCTCAGAAAAGGCTGCAAAATCAGCCACTTGTCATAAAGATTCTTCGAGTCTTGCCATTGAGTTCTTTAGGCAGAATGGTTGGAGTGATGCACAAGTCATGAAACTTACCCAGAAGGCACCAAAGTTGCTGTGTGCTAAGGTAGAGACTACACTGAAGCCCAGGATGAGATCTTTGCAGGTGATGGGATTTTCTGACACTGAAATAGTTCAGTTGGTTTCAACATGTCCGATTGTTCTCTTACGTAATATCCAACCGAAGTTAAACTTCTTGAGGTCACTACTTGGTTCTAATGAGAGGTTACTGAAAACCTGCAGGAGGAACATATTTCTTCCTACTGCTAGCTTGGCTCGGAAGATAGAGCCCAATTTATCTCTCTTAAGGGAATGTGGCATCAGTGATGAACGCATCGCGTATATGGTGGTGACAATGCCGAACTTTCTTGTTCGAAAAAACAAATCTATCAAGGAAGCTATCAAACGTGTTGAGGAGTTGGGTGTGCCACGTGATTGTGGAAAGTTCCCTCTTTCCCTTCTTGCAGTCATGAACATGAGCAGTTCTAAGTTTGATGCTATCTTTGTAACCTTCAAGAGCTTTGGTTGGTCCCAGCCAGACATCATTGCCATGCTCGGAAAGAACCCATGTATTTCAAAACTCTCAACAAAGAACATATCTGACAAGATGACATTCCTGTTGAAGGAAGCTGGTTGTGAGCTGCAGTATATCATTCGCCATCCGGAGATTCTTTCTTGTAGCTTGGAGAAGAGGTTGAGACCAAGACATGAAGTTATGAATTTTCTTGCGCAGAATAAATTGCTGGATAGAGGATATAGCCTTGTATGTGTCTTGGTTCTAACTGAGGAGGAGTTCATAAACAAATTTCTTTTCCGGTTCAAGGAGAAATTTACTGCTCTCTATAATTCTTATGTTGCTGCTGTGCAGGGAAAGCATCATGTTGTGGCTGAAAATTAGGGTTGCAAACCTATTTAATCATCTTAAACCCATTGTATACTGACTGCACTATTTAATCATCTTAAATGTGACAATTTATGTTCTTCTGGTGTTTCATTGAGTAGAACATCCAAGTTGATTTTGGCATTTTTTTTCTAATTATTTTTTGATGTACAACACAAGATGCCTTTTGTTTTATACCGATGTTGACTCTGAAATCTTGAGAACGAATGGGGAAAGTCGTTACTTCAGTTAGGTAACCAAAATATTCTAAAGTTTTTGTGCGTTATGTTTCTATCGTTGCGACTTGGCCTAAGACATGCGTGGGAAATTAATTGATGTGTGGAGAAACAGTATTGTGCGAGTGAAGATATATACGATGAGAAGTACAATAAGAATTGAAATATCATAACCTTGACCTTTTCAATTTTTCATCTAAACTGAAAAATAAGTGAAGCAAAAGTAAAGGTTCGAAGACTTGAAATATCATAACATAAAAGCAGTCAGGAAACATTTTAAATATCTCATGCATATTAAGAAACCTAACTTGGGGAGCAATCACCAACAAGCTCCGGAAATTTCGAAACAAGTACACGACACGAGTATTTGCGTATGTATACAATGATGCATTGGTAATATCAAGATAGTGAAGTTGTCTATATATATATATATATATATATATATATATATATATATATATATATATATATATATATATATATATATATATATATATATATATATATATATATATATATATATATTAATTAATGAATTAAGAGTCCTACCCGACCTGTCTCTTTAAATCAGCCTTGTTCTAGCCTCTATAAACTATAGGAACTTTAGCTTCAATTCGTCACATGACTCACAGTTAGCATCCTTAGTAGGCAAATCGGTCAACTGCATCGGTACTTGTATGGTAGGACATCAATGGTGCATTACGATCCTACGGTCTATTATGGTCGATGCTTGAACCTGAACATCGCCATCAGCTGAGACATTAGGTAGGTGGCTCTGATTCCTCCTCTTTGAGCTTCAATTTAAGGCAGGACATATGGATGACTAAATGAATTTTGGAGTCTACGGGTAAATCAAATCTGTAAGCAATGACTCCAATGCGATCCACAATTTTGTAGGATCTGAAAAAACAGAGAGATAGCTTCATAGATGCTCGGGTCCTAATGGATATCTATTTGTAGGGATGAAGGCGAAAGAAGACCTGATCTCCAACATAAAACTCTCTCACTCCTGTGTTTGTCAACTTAATGTTTCATTCTTGCTTGGGTGACTGAGAGGTTATCCTTTGAAAGCTATAAAATTTTATCCCTATCAATCAATTCCTTGTCCACCTGGTCCACTTTTGATGTGTCGGCCATCTATTTGGTGATTGCTGGGGGAGGCTGGTCATATACAGCTTCAAATGGGGTGCATTTGGTGGATGAATGATATGTCGTGTTGTATCATTATTTGGCCCAGGGAAGCCATTTTGTCTACTCCTTCGGCCTCACTGGAGAAGCATCTGAGGTAACTCTCCAAGCACCTGTTCACCACCTCTGTTTGGCCATCGGTCTGGGAATGGTATGCTATGCTCATCTTCAATTGGGTGCCCTATAACTGAAAAAGTTTTGTCCAAAACTTACTGGTAAAAACCTTGTCGCGATTACTTATAATAGAATGAGGCATCCCATGCAATTTAACGACATTCTTCATAAAAATCTAGGCAATACTGGCAGTGGTATAAAAATTTCGAATAGCACAGAAGTTGACATATTTCGTAAGGTGATTAACAACAATAAGGATGGTACCTTTTTCTTGAGATATTGGCAACCCTTCGGTGAAGTCCATGGAGGATATCGATCCAAGCTGAGTCCAAAATGGGTAGAGGCTGTAATTTTCCTGGGCTTGCAATCGTCTCTCCTTTATGTCGTTGATAGGTATCGCACCGAGCCATAAATTCAACAATGGTCCTCTTCATGCCTCTCCAATAGAAGGTTTGCTGCATTCTCTTATAGGTCCAAAAGAATCCGAAGTGTCAAGCCGCTGGTGATGAGTGCAACTCCTGTAGGATGGCAGCTTGGCAATGGGAGTTGGGCACCAACATGATTCAGCCCTTGTACAGTAGGTCCTTCAAGTCCCAACTGTAGTGCACCATTGAGCCCGATTCTTCCTTCATTTTTTTAATAATCTCCTAAGTCTTTGGGTCACATTGCCAGTCCTTCCTGATGTCTTCCAAGAGGTCACAAATCGAAAGGGAGATGACTGCAATTTCAGCATGCTCGGGTAGGCGAAAAAGCGCATCTGCAACCAAGTTATCCTTCCCCTTTTTATAAACAATTTCATAATTAAATCTCATCAATTTTGTTACCTATTTCTGCTATTCGAGGGAGGAAATCTTATGCTCCATAAAGGAATTTAGGCTCTTGTGATTAGTCTTGATCTGAAAGCGTCAGCCGATCAGGTAAGGTCTCTATTTCATCACTGCATGCACAATGGTCAGCATCTCCTTATCGTAGATTAATAATTTTAGATTGGTTGGGGAGAGAGTCTTGCTGGTATACGCTAGTGGTCAGCCATCTTGCATTAGGACAACACAAATTCTGACTCACAACGCATTCGAATCGATCACAAACACCTTGTCGAAGTTGGGTAGGGCTAGCACCGGTGTAGACATCATTGCAGCCTTGAGGGCATTGAAGGCTGATGTTGCTTCATCCAACCATATAAAGACATCCTTTTTCAGCTACGCCATGAGGGAGCATTGATCTTGTCGTAGTCATTCACAAACTTGTGATAGTAGCCGGTCAGCCCTAGAAATCCTTACAGTACTTTGATTATTTTCGACAGCGGCTAGCTTTGCATTGCTTCAATATTCGAAGGGTCCACTACTACTCCTTCCTTTGAGATGATGTAGTCAAGGTATTCAACCTCGTTCTGCAAGAAGTTGCACTTAAAAATTCATAGTGCCCATTGTGCGTTTAGAAAGCGGTCTTCGGTATATCTTCCTCGTGCACCAGGATTCGATGGTATTCGAATCGCAAATCCAACTTAGTGAAAAATTGTGCTCTCTTCAATTTGTTGAGCAATTCGCCGACTATAAGGGTTATGCACTTGTCTTTCACGGTGATGTTGTTGAGGGCTCGGTAATCCACTTACATTCGTTATGATCCATCCTTCTTTTGTACAAGAAGTACTAATGAAGAATAGGGGTTGACACTCGGCCTTATAATACTTATTTTCAGCATCTCTTGGATGATCTTCTCGATCTCGGCCTTCTGAAGATGAGGGTATCTATAGGGCCGAACATTTGCTAGTGCTTTTTTCAATAGGATAGGTATGCGATGGTCATGCAGCCAAGTAGGGGGCAGTTTTTTTGGTTCAGCAAACATATCTAAAAAATTAGCAAGTAAAGAGGAGAGGTTTGGGTCTTCGTGCACCATTGGATCTTCAATCTATTGCACCTACAATTGGATTAGAAAATCGACATGCATCTTATGCTTCACCCTCTCCATTCATTGAGTCGTAACGGTGGAAATTTCACCCTGTGTTTGCCTTATAGGATCACCTGTTTCTCATTGATGAAAAATTTCATAAGAAGTCTGAAAAAGTTTCAGGAAACATCACCTAGAGTAGATAGCTACTCGATGCCGAGCATCATTTCGTAGTCATCCAACGATAATAGGAAGAAGTCTATAGTGATCTCTTGGCCTTGCATGATTAGTTTCATCCGTAAACACTTATTGCTGCAAGAGAGGGTTCGACCATCTGCGACCTTCACATTGAATATGCTGCAATCTTCGATCCGAATGGTCAATTAGGCAGCAACCTTGTTGTCCATGAAATTATTGGTGCTTCCGGTGTCGATGAATATAATGATCGGCTGGTGTTTGAGGAATCCATCGATCTTCATAACTTGCGGATTGGTATAGCCGGCTAGGGTATGAACAATGCTGATGGTCGATTATGGTTCTTCCTCCACATCTTCCTCCTCGGGTTCGGGATCTACATCCTTAGGTTTTGGATCCTCATTGGTTCAATCTTAAAAGTCATCCTTTTTTGCAGTGGCGATCTCTACTCCATAGTTCATTGCAGTACCAGCACAACCCTTTAGTCAATCTCTCTCAAAGTTATTCTCAGGTAAGTCTCTTGGGCTAAGGGGTCCGATTGGCAGCAGGGGAGGCTGAAGGCTTGATGGTTGCTAGTCTATTCACGATCTTGGTCCTTCGAGCATCGAGATTCAGCTTTTCTTCTTAGATGCAGGCAAAGGAGATGGCAACCATCAGGGTGTATTGTTGACGAGTCTTGACTTCACATGTGATCTCCGGTTTAAGTCCCTCAATGAACATTCATAGCAATTATTTTTCAAACCAATCACGAGTTCGATTTGAGAGACGTTCAAACTTGGTTTGATATTCTTGCATAGTCGAGGTTTGATGAATCTTCGGCAGTTGGTCGTCTGTGCTCTCGTACTCTGACGATCTAAAGTGAATCAATAGTCCATTTTTGAATTACCTCCATGTTGGTACATCGTGGGTATGCTCGAACTAGTCATACCATTAGATCACCTCTCCCTCAAGGTGTATGTTGGTGATGTCGACCATAGATATTTCATGAGTTTTGTGGAAGCGAAAGTACCTTTTAGCGCACGAGATCCATTCGGTTGGGTCTCTATCTTCTTATCTGGGAAAGTCCACCCTCATGCGTGAGTATGCGGATTCCTGTGCTTGATCACCCTTCTTAGATTGGTTCTCCTTGCGATATGAACTTTCTCTATGCTGAGATCTTTTTGGGCTCTCTGATCGACCCAATCTAAATTCTTCGAAGAGTGCTCACAACTTGTCCTCCATGTGGGTCTCGAAGGCTTGAAGCTTCGCATCAAGTGCATCGTCTAAGGCCATCGCATAAGATCGAAGATCTAAATTGTTGAAATCCTTCTTCTGTTGACGAGTTAGGGGCATGAGGTTTTGGGGGCAATAGCAGGAAGGGAGGAGGCGACAGTAGTAGCAATATAGAGTTAGATGGTTGTGGTAGATGGCTGCTGTTTATGGCGACAGCAGGGGGTAAAGATGGCAATGAAGGCAACAATCCAGGGTTAGATGACTACCCTAAGATTGCAGGTTGTGGCAATAACAAGAAGTGATGACAACAATAAGAATAGATGGAGATGGCAACGATAATAATAGGGAAGATGGCAACAACAAATAAAGATGGCAGTAAGGCAGCGACAACAACAAGGGTCAGCTATAGCAGACGAAGATGATATCAGCAACAACAAGGGTCGGCTATAGCAGATGAAGATGGTAGTACTAGATGAAGATGGCAGCAAAGCAGTGAGAACAACAAGGGTGGACTACAGCAGATGAAGATGGTAGCGACAATAACAATAGTTATCTACAGTAGATGAAGATGGCGGTGACAACAATAGAGGTCGGCTGCATTAAATGAAGACAATAGTGATAGGCGGTAGATGAACAACGAGACACCAACAACATTGCTATAATACCATATTGATAGGAACCTTAAGTTTTCTATCATAGATAGATTGATCATTGTAGGGGATCAGCCCTCCTCAATCTCTATAGGGGATCGACCCTCCTAGGTTTCGACTACAAGAGCTAAAAACATATATGAATTTTTCATATAATGAAAAGGAAATGTTTACATACTTATTTATTGAGTTTCAAGTTCAAACTCTAATAAAACTCCTACTGAAACTAAACTACTACTCTAGCCGAATCCTAGTCCAACTAGGACTTGGACTCTCTTATTCAAATTAACTCATAATCGAATCACATCGGGTCTAAGCCGATCAATCAGGATTTAAATCAACAATATAACTTAGTAACCTAGGATGGAGGTTCAATATCTAACTTATTTTAAATTCAATAACAGTTTATGTAAACTATTTTTTTAACTTATTTTATGTAAACCAGGAGCATGATACATAATAATATTTCTAATTTTAGCTATGAATATTAGTAAATTTAGTATTGACGATAGCTATAGAGCTAGATTTCAACGTAAGAGGATGAGTTCTAGATAAAACTAGATTAATCTTGACCCTCAAATAAATTAAAACTTAAATATATATTAATAATAAAATTAAAGAGAACGAAAATTAACCAAAAGATCATCTCTTATTAAACATATGGACGATTGGAATGTCCGATATTTATAAATTTACTCAGTATAGTTGCTCGCCTCATACCAACAACAGCCCATCTTTGAAGGTTTAATTATAAAATTCGCAGCCGTGCCCTAAATGCAGCGGGAGAAGAACTGTCTCCTCCTCCACAGCGAACGCGACTGCTGTATTTTCTTATGGCTGCGGCGTTTTACTCGGCGAACGGTGGATGCTGCAGCTTCCTATCCGTCGGCGAACGGTGACCGCTCCCGGTATCTCTCTCATACTCTTCGTCCTCCTCCTTTTCATCCATCGCACAATCGCTTCTCCTCCTTCCTCCTCCTCCCTCTTTCACCCATTCATCGCAGCCCCCCGTCCCTGTTCCCCGATCCCTTCCCCCCTCCTCCACTTCATCACAGCCCCCGCCCCCCGTCGACCTCGACAGCCACCTTCACCATCCTCCGACTCCGACAGCCTCCTCTCCATTATCCTGCTCCGGCCCCGACCTTCGCCCTCTCCATACATCTTCCCCTTCCCATTCCTACTCCCTGATAGTTACCCGCTACCCTCCCACCAAACAGTCAGCAGCATGTCATGAACATTTAATTTAAAGAAATAGCAAGTCACAGTATGCAAGTTAAATACTGTTGTTAAGATAGACAGCAGGAGAAGTGCTGCTTTTAGAGAGAGCAAAAAGAACTGGGGAAGTCTTAGAGAAAAAGAAAAAAAAAACACGGAAAAGTTAGAACAAGAGATAGCAGAGACGATAATTGGGTCACTGTCCGAAGAAAATTATAATCATTTGTCAATCGAATCATGCACAAGTCTGACTATTCCTCACGTGAAGCATTTTAATTAAAAATATACCTTAGATAATACTAATCTGAGTAGGTTTCCCAAAAGAAGCTCTCTCAACATCAACTGCTTACTTTGATGAAGTGTTTGGTTCATCAAACCTCTTAGTTTTCCTATTATGTTTTACTGCATTGCAGTTTTCTTTTCAAGCACACCAGAAAGTTTCAACACAACCCCAAATAATGCAAAGGACTCGACTCACCCTAAAGGACAAGTTGAGTACACAACTAGAATTTGACTTGATTTCCAAGCCCAAAATAGACCGGAAAACTCAAATGAATTTGGTTCGGTATAACCTTACACCTTTATTGTCAGCATAGTGTGTTCTCTGCTGTAGTTAATTTCTTATACAAAACATTATTGATGAAAAGGATCAATTATTCTGGAAGTGCTCATTTGAGATGTTTCAGGTTTTAGTTGTAGGACATTAGTGAATCTGATGTTAGACAAAACATTATGCATCCTCCACCTAATCTGAATGCTGCTGTACCCATTGTAAGTCATTGACTGATGTTCAACCTATTATTACAAACTTGAATATCGTCTGTATAAGATCAACATTGTAAATGTCATTGTCACTCTTATGTTGCATATTTGATGTGAGTACATTTGATATCATTCTTCAGTATCTGCAGGGATATAGCATGCTTCACAGTTTCTAAAGCTACTAACAACAATAGATAAACAGTGGTAGGTTGTGTCAGTGCGCATGTGTCATATCAAGACATTACTTCAGTGGTGGGGTATTGCTTGGATGTGAGCATGATAGCAAGTAAATGATCAAAGGTACTCTTAATCAACGCCCAAACACCATTTAGAGACTTGCATCTGAAAGTAATGGTTAATGGGAACTGAATGCAGGTGGATTTATGTGAGTGGTAGAGGAATGTTATCTGATACAGATGATTAGTTGGTGGATTTCTACTTCCTTTTGGATGGAAGCAGATACATAATATATATTTATTCGGATGCGCTTAATTTGAGCTAGAAGAGGAATTTGGACTTGGAGAGGGCAGCAATAGAACTACTTTTCTCGTATTTTTTTTTTCTACATACAGTACGTGACACTGCTTCAAAATATAATGCTTTTGGTGCATAGGAGGCTCTCTTTCATCCTCCCATGTAACAAGTCCACCATCCATCTTTCTTCCTTTGAACTCTGCAGTCTATTCAGCTTTTCAACCGCCAAAGACCAAAGTTCAGATCATAAATCCAACTTTATAGTGGTCAACCCCCTTCAATCATGCGAACTTGCCTCAGAAAAGGCTGAAAAAAGAGCCAGGTGTTGCAACTGTCACACAAAATCTTCAAGTTCAAGTCTTTCCATTGAGTTCTTTAAGCAGAGCGGTTGGAGTGACGCACAAGTCATGAAGCTTATGCAGAGGGCACCCAGGTTTCTACATGCTACTGTAGAGACCGTCCTGAAGCCCAGGATGAGATCTTTGCAGGACCTGGGATTTTCTGACACTGAAATAGTTCAGCTGGTTTCATCAAGTCCGTCTCTGCTCTTTTTACGTGATATCCAACCGAGGATCAACTTCTGGAGGTCACTACTTGGTTCTAATGAGAGGTTAATCAAAGCCTCCAGGAGGAACATAACTCTCCTCACTAGTAGCTGGTCTCAGAAGATATATACCAATATATCTATCTTAAAAGAATGTGGCATCACTGAGCAATGTATCGCAGAGTTGGTGGTGAGACAGCCGAGTTTCATTTGTCGAACAAACAAATATATCGAGGAATCTATCAAATATGTTGAGGATTTGGGTGTGTCACGTGACTGTAAAACTTTCCCTCGTGCACTTTTATCAGTCGTGACCATTAGTAGGTCCAAGTTTGATGGTACCTTTGCAACCCTGATGAGCTTTGGGTGGTCCCAACCAGATTGCGTTGCTGCATTGAAGAGGTGTCCATCCATTTGGTGTTTCTCAAAGAAGAACTTATGTGACAAGATGACCTTCCTGATGAAGGAAGCTGGTTGTGAGCTGACATATATCAGTTGCCGTCCTGGGCTGCTTACATTTAGCTTGGAGAAGAGGTTGAGACCACGATATGAAGTTCTGAAGTTTATTGATCAGAATAAATTGCTGAATAAAGGACATGACCTTCTATCTGTCATGCTGCTATCTGAAGAGAAGTTTGGAAAGAAATTTCTTTTCCTGCTAAGTGAGGAGAAATTTATTGCACCATATGATTCCTATGTTGCTGCCGTGCAGGGAAAGCACCCACCCGGATGTTGCGGAGAACTAGGATTGCAAGTGCTTCGGTAAGACAAAATGTAAACCTATTGCATGCTGACTGCAACTTGATCATTTTAAATTTATGACAATTTTTATTTGGTACAACTTGGTTTGTGTTATGAAGATTCTTTTTTTCCTGTAATGTTGAATTACCATTTTAGTATCTGAAAAATAAGGAACAGTGTCATTATTTTTATTGAACTCGGAGGAAGGATTCAGAAGAGTGGACAGAGAAGATTGCTGGATGATTGTGGGGCAAAATTTCTACTTGAGTTTGTATTACGTGACACACATGAAAGTTGCAAAACTTCTTTTTCACTCGCTCTGCAAGACATACGATTCATAGCATCAGCTGCTGTGCATACTGCAAATAACAATTATAGGATTAGATCTCAACAGTAGGTCTCTCATTATTCCTTTGGTAATACGTATGCTTTTTTTTTTTTTTTATATCATAGCATCGCAAATAACAATTACATGATTAGTTCTAATGTCAGCAACTAGGTCTCTCATTATTCCTTTCATAATATGTATTTTTTTTTATATAAAAAGTTTATCTAAAAATGAAGTATCTGATGTTTGTGAAATCATCTTGTTGTTACGTATGTATGCATTGCATATTCTGTCTCACTGCGAGTTTGAGAAAACATATTTGTTCTTCTCTAACACCTAAAACGAAATATATTGTGGATTATGACTACAAAATATTCTAAACAGTAAAACAAAAAGTAAAATAAAAGAATAACCCGAGAGGTGAGTCGAACACGCAACCTTCTGATTTGGAGTCAGACGCGTCCAATTGTGTCTTATTCTGAGTTTTTTATGTATTCTGGGGCTAACTGCCGTTAAAGAGGGCGAACACACGATCACAAAATGAAAGAACTTTTGTATCGGATAATTTGTAAGTAAATTTTATTCCTTATTGATTGCGATTCTCTTTCTAATTTTTTTTCCGACATAATATCTGATTCTTAAATTAATTGTATAGCTTTCGTTCCTTTATTTTTTTATGCTATGTTGTTAGTTATGCCTATTATGCTTCTTTCTAGTCGGTGGTCGTTAAGTTCATCATTAATATGCAAGACTAAGCTATGTATATTCGGGTCCCATTTTGTCTAATATCTCATACAATATTTCTAACAATAAATTAAAAAAATTTCATATATAGTGATAATGATCTTGTCAAACTATTGGATACCCAACCCATAAAGTCAAATCTTAGAATAAGATTGATTGCATACATAACTTATGATGCTAGATTTATTGAGAAAAAGTTATTGAATGTGTTGTAAAATAAGACGTTTGGATGCACAGATTGATTAGATATTTTTTTTAGTAATAAAATTTGATGTTACATTATTATTTTGATTTGCTACCCTAGGCTTTTCTATAAAATTTACATTATTATGTTACTATAAAATTTATGGGCTCGCCAACTCCCCAAGACCACGTCACCTCCTCCAAGCCACGTCGACATCCTGAACTATACTAGTCGCCTGAGATCCCAGGAGATGGCGCCAACATCCCGAGCCGTACCAACTGCTCGAGATCCCAGGAAGCAGCGACACCGCCAGTAGCAACATCCGGTGCGACACTGAACGAGACACCTTACGTCTCATGGAGCATACAACCAAACCGACCGAGGATGCGATCGCCATTTAAAGATCATATACGATTGACCACTCGCCCACAGGTATAAAAGCCAACATCCTGGCCAGTACTAGAGGTCGGACTTCTGACTCAAAAAACTCTTTCAATCATTCCACTCACTGAATCAATCATCGTAGGGGCCACGTCGAGCACACACACCACCCCCCAGGCCTTTATGCATGGGATGCCCAATCTGACCGAGTGTCAACCACTCCCTGACTGATGCAGATGACCTTATGCACTCGAACCGAATTAAGCCATGCTGACTCCTCGGCCACGGCGTAATGTTCACCAATATTTTTGGCACTAGAAGGTGGGTCGATGTCGTAAGAGTGCTAGCAGCAAAACAACCTCAACGAGCATCCCGGGGATGACATCCCAACCATCCACCACACTCTCAGGTTTGGGGGGTAATTGCCTTACCTCCCTTTAGGAGAGGAAAATCCCTTGGTCCCAACCCCAGAACGTTATTGGAGGTTGTTCAACAACTTCGGGTTCTTACCCCCCAGTCTCAATACTAGGCTCCTAGTCGTCTTCGCTGAGGTCTTCCTCAAACTCACTAACCAGGTCTAGGCCTTAGCTAGCATAATACAAGCTATCATTCCCCATATCCCCCAACTAGTGTAGCAGGCGGTAGACCCCTAACAAACTTCCCCAGTAGCCCGACCCAACTTCTTCACTGCCCCAGAGGTGCCCCCGGTGTGCAATAACTCGACACCATGAGCCCTCACCCTTATGCCAAGGTGCGCTCAAGTGCTCTTGGGTCAATCGCCAACCACCATGCCCCTATCTCCAAAACAGCCACCTCTGGCCTTCATGAGCCAAACACCCTTTCGTCCGACTCGGTCAACTCCCTCAGGGCAAAACTACGCCAAGTCACCTGACACCTAGATGAGGTTTAAAAGGAGTTTGTCGAGTTGAAAGAAGAGCTTGAAGAAGGCACTTCAGCACGCTCCTTGTTCGTGCAAGAAATCCAAAACAAACCCATCCTACATAATTTTTGCCCCCCGATATTGGAGGCCTATGATAGCAGTTTGGACCCGACGGAACAGATCATGACATTCCAAGCACATATGGCTCTTTATGGCACTTCAGATGCTCTGATGTGTCGAGTGTTCCCTACCACTCTATGGGGCTCAGCCTGGATGTGGTACAACGGACTAAGACCATTATCGATCTCATCTTTTAATCAACTTGCGAAAGAATTTGAGCTGAACTTCCTAGTTAGTGCTCGATCCAAGCGAACGATGACATTGCTCCTTGGGTTGAGCCAAAAGGATTATGAGTCCCTAGCCTAGTTTGTCACATGCTTCGTGGCCGAGATCCAAGGGGTGCTTGATGCACACCCCTCGTTAATAATGCAAGTCTTCTTGGTGGGACTGCGACCATCCAGATTTTTCTAGTCACTAGTCGAATGGCTGCCGACAACTGTTCCCGAGATGCTCTAGTGAGCAAACCAATATATTACCATCGAAATGTTAATGGAAGGGAAGCGAGAGGACCACAAGCGACCCCGTACTGAGCAATCCTGAGGACAACCCTTGGGACCACCAAGGACGAAAATGGATCGACTAGAGCAATCCCTTCCAAGGCCTCCCTAGACTCTTCTCAACTCAAGGCAGACGAAGATCTTTCTCCAAATTAGGGAGAATGGCCTTCTCAGGGCTCCTAACCCAATAAAGACTCAGTGAGAGGAACATGATCGGTCGAAGTATTGTCGATACCACCGAGATAACAGCCATGACACTAAAGAGTGCCATGACTTGAAAAATCAGATAGAAAAACTCATCCGATGAGGGCACCTCGAGTGCTATGCCAAGAAGCCACGTGAATCTTCCCCTCACCTATAAGGCCCGATCAAGAGGTAGATCGACATTATCATTGGTCGCCCAGACTTTGGAGGAGATAGCTCCTCGACACAGAAGGCCTATGCTCGGGTTGAAGTAGAGAAGTGACCCAGAAGAGAAGATGACCCCAAGATCACTTTTCGGTCAAGGGAAAAGGAATATCTCGACCATGATGACGCCTTAGTGATCTCAACAAAAATTGTCAACACCTAGGTGAAAAGGATATGGTGGATACCGAAAACTCAACTGATATCCTGCACCTCGATGTCTTTCAGAAACATGGCTTGACGGAGAAGGATCTCGTCCCCATGACCTCAACACTCACCAAGTTTACTAGAGACTTCATCTCTCCTCTAGGCATCACCACCCTTCTAGTCACTATCGTAGAAGAGCCAAACCAAAAACCACAATGGTCTTATTCATGGTGATCGGGTTGCCTTCAGCGTATAATGCCATCCTCAATCGCCCGACCCTTAACAAGTTAAGAGCGACCATCTCTGCATACCACAGTAAATTGAAGTTTCAAACCTGAGTGGGAATCAGAGAAGTGAGGAGTGATCCTTGGGAATCCAAACAGTGCTACTTGATCGCGACCTCCTTTCCCAAAAGGATAAAGCCTTAGCCACCGATCACCGACCCTCGAGAGTCCACCAAAGCTTCGTCCTAGCTTGAACCTACCGAGTAGATACGAAGGTCCCCATTGACAAAGGTCAGCTAGACAAATTCGTGAGGATCAACTCGATACTTCCTAAAGGTGAACAAATCTAGCTCAATGAATTTCTAAGGTAGAATACAAATATCTTTGTCTAATCCCCAAGAGACATGCTAGGGATAAATCCTGAAGTGGTGCAGCATCACTTGAATGTCTCGCTAAGTCATGCTCGATAAAGCAAAAGCCTCGGAAGTTCGTGCTAAACTGGCACAAGGCAAAAGACAACGAACTAGATCGACTAATGTAAGCAGGCTTCATTACCGAGGTCAAGCACCCTCGCTGGCTATCCAAATGTAGTACTCATAAAAAAAACCTAATAAAAGCTAAAAAAGTGTGTTGATTACATCGAACTTAACCGAGCTTGCCCTAAAAATTGCTATCCCCTCCCGAGAATTGACCAACTAGTAATTGCTATTCTACTTCGGGATATGAACTACTCACATTCATGGATGCTTTCTCAGGCTATAACCAAATTCAAATGGCCCCCCAAGATCGAAATCATATCGCTTTTATCACCCACTGAGGGATTTACTACTATAAAATAATGCCCTTCGGTTTAAAGAACGTCGAGGCAACATATCAAAGGATAGTCAACCAGATGTTCAAGCACCAGATCAAGAGAAACATAGAGGTATATGTTGGTGATATAATTATCAAAAGTAAGCTCGGCAGCGCTCATCTCATGGACCTGGCTGAGACCTTTTAGACACTTAAAAATTTTCAAATGCGACTTAACCTCACCAAGTGCATCTTCAGAGTCAATTCAAGTAAATTTTCAATTTCATTATACACCAGTGAGGAATTGATATGAATCCTGAGAAGGTTCAAGCCATAATCGAGAAGCAATCATCTTGGTCAGTGAAAGAAGTTCAACGCCTTATAGGAAGGCTGGCCGCTCTAAGTCGGTTCATCTCTCGGTCAAGTGGCAAGTGTCTCCCCTTCTTCTGAGCACTAAAGCGCACCAAAGATTTCAAGTGGACCCCTGAATATGAAGCCTTCTAAAAGTTGAAGTCACACCTCACCCATCTACCCTAGCTTACCTCGATCACACCAGGAGAACCCCTCGGTTTATATCTTGTGAGCTTAGAAGTCTTAATCGATTCCATCCTCATCATAGAAGAGGGATAAAGGCAATGCGTCGTATATCATTCTAGCCACATTCTGAACAGACCCAAGGAGCGCTACTCCCCAATCGAGAAGATGGCGTTAGCCTTGGTTCAAGTAGTAAGGAAGCTACGTCCCTACTTCCAAGCCCATACAATAATGATGGTGACCAGTCAGCTGCTCCGCTAGATCCTTTCCAAATTCAACGTATCAGGTCAAATGCTTAGGTGGTCAATCGAGCTCAGAGAATTTGACATTTAGTACATCTCGCAGACAACCATCAAAGATCAGGCTATCATCGACTTTATCTCCGAGCTGACCCCCTCTGCAGAAGACAACCCTCCACCCCCCGGCAAGAAAGGACTTGGACTTTGTATGTCGATGGGTTGACTAACTTTGAAAGGGGAGGAGCGGCCCTCGTCCTGAGAGGACCAGCCGACCAACTATACAAACATGCTCTTCGCCTCGAGTTTAAGGCCACCAATAATGAAGTCAAGTATGAGATGCTACTGTTTGGGCTACACCTGGCCGTAGAACTACATGTGGAGGAGATTGAAACCTTTACCGACTCATAGCTCATTGTAGGCCAGATCAACAAAGACTATGAAGCCCGGGAAGCAACCATGACCAAGTACTTGGTAGAAGCACACCGACTCATCGGCCGCTTCCAACGCTTCTCAATTATAAAAGTACCTCGAATAGAGAACGCACAAGCAAACACATTGGCGTGACTTGCCTCAATTCTTGGCTCGAGAGAATGCCTACTAGTAGTCTAGAAGCTTCTTGGCCTGACCATCGCCACCTCAGAAGTTGCCACAACAGAAGTCACACCCACTTAGATGGAGGAGATCCTCCAATACAAGAAAGATGAGACACTATCAACCGACCGAGTAGCCACTTGGTAGCTCCGACAAACTCAAGCTTGGTAATGTGAAGTCAATGGACGACTATACAGAAGGGGATTCAGCCAACCCCTACTCTGTTGTTTAGCGCCCTCGGAGGTTAAAAAAGTTTTGGGTGAGGTTAATGAAGGCATTTGTGGATAGGGGCCCAAACCTTGGCCTACAAAGTCCTCTAGCAAGGTTACTATTGGCCCACTATATAGCGAGATGCTATGCATATGTGCAATAATGCCTATAGTGCCAAAAGCATGATCGAATACAACATTAGCCTACGAGCACCCTGACCTCGACCAACTACGCATGGTCTTTTGCCGAATGGGGGATGGACCTCCTTGGCCCTTTTCCCCTCACCTAGAGACGATGAAGATTCTTATAGTCGTTGTCAACTACTTCACAAAGTGGGTTGAGGCCGAGCCCTCGGCGTCCATCACCGAAAGGCAAGTATATGAATTTATATGGAAGAACATCATCACCAGGTTAGGTATCCTAAAAATCATCATCACCGATAACTAGACCCAATTCAACAATCCAAAGTTTAAGTTGTTTTGCTAGAACTACGAAATTCAGTTAAGGTTTAGTAGCCCACCCCCAAACCAATGGTCTGGCTAAAGTAATAAATCAGGCGATACTGGAGGGCCTAAAAAGGAGGGTCTACAGGGCCCTCGATAGATGGGTGGAAGAGGTCTCGAGCATTTTATAGGCATCCAGGACTAGGCCAAAAATTGCCATAGGTGAGTTGCCCTACAGCCTTACCTTCGGGACCGAGACAGTCTTACCGCTCGAGGTGGTCTACTTGAACCTTCAGAGTCGAAACCTTTAAAGAGAAAATGTCAGAAGACAAGTTGTGAGCCAATCTCGACCTCCTCGAAGAGCGAAGGGCTAAGGCACACCTTCGGACTCTGGCAAATAAGAAAGTAGTAGCAAGGCTATATAGTCAGAAAGTATGACCTTGGTAAATTAGGGTTGGCGACTTGGTTATAAGGAAACCCAAGAGCAATCCAACCCAATCTGGGGGTAAGCTAGCCCAAAATTATGAAGGCTTCTACCGAGTCATTGAAGTTGTTCGAGATGAAACCTACCGACTAGCCACAATGGAGGAAAAACAACTACCGAGGACCTAACATATATGCATAAAGGAAAGAGCACACTATTTAGTCATTCCAGACATTCCAAGTCAATCGTCATAACAAAAGAGCTAATGTCATTCATTAATAAAGGAAATTGCATCAGTCAGACAGTCATACATCTACAAACCAAAAGTACACTCGATAGCCAAAAATGTAACAATCTGAAGTTACAAGAGTTGAGTTCTCGGGAGGGTAGCTTGCATTAAAGGGTTGTTCGTCCTCCATCAGAACACTCTCATCCTTGGGCAGACATAAAAAACGAGTTCTCTTTGGTCTCCAGGTCAGGATACTTGGCCCGAAATCGGGCCAAGGCCACCCGGTACTAGACTCATAAGACACTTGTCTGGTCTTCTAAACCCCTAATTTGAAATCGCGGGACTCGTATTCGGCAATCGTCTTCATTGGTGTCGATTAAAGCTTGGCGTCGAGTGCTTCGGCATCTCGGGTCACCTTCAGCAGCTCGTCCTCCATCGAGGGGACTCGACCATGAAGCTCCTTTAGTTGACACTGGGAGTTCCTAAGGTGACAACGGACGTCGTCTATTTCTTACTGCAATTATTGGTGTTGCCGCTCAGATTCCCTAAGATTGGACTTCAAGCGATCGATCTTAGCTTGAAGCTCGACAGCCTGTTGCTTAGCTACCGCCATCACTTCAGGTCCTAAGCTAGACTTTAGTTCATAGACCTCGTTGTGTAGGTCAATGATCTTATTGCCCATGTAACTAATCACCTGACCCACATCATGGATGCGATCGATCAAGGCCATTGCATAATGATGGTTCTATCGAAGGAGAGGAACGAGTTAGTAGTCGTAACAAAGAACTAAAGGGAGAAGGAAATAATAAAGCCGGAAAGTCCTTACCCAGACCAGCGACTTGGCCGCTCGATCAATCAGAACCTCGAAGGGGGCCCCATAAAGCTGCTTCGCCAAAACCAGATGCACCCCCCACTTGAACTCGACGACAATCGCCCCATCTGACTAGAAGTGGCTACCGTTGGTCAGGGTTGGCTAGCAAGCTTGCATAGGGGCACTCGGCTCCCCTTCTGGCAAATCAATCATCTGTAATGTGAAGATCAACTCGCCTTCGGACTGAGCTCGCATTTGGTATAAGTCCCTCGTCGACCAAGCACACGAGGTTTGTTAGTTACAGATGCTCTACAAGCTAATCACGTGAGTAATGACACGTGTAACACGCTGCACAATCTTTTTATATCATTATTATTATTTACATATTATTATATTATATTATATATTAAATAAATATATATATATACTGTGATGTCCTTGGTTCTGTGCAATGGGAATCGGATCATGATGAGATCATAATAATGAAACTGATTCACCTTTAAATACGAATCCTAAATAATCTCGGTCATAGGTTGCTCAAGAGGGGCATCAAGACAACCGGATATATCGGTGTGCTGTATACCCTTCCATATGATAGAGGCAATTGGTCTCATAGCTACTTGAATGGAGGCACTAAGGATACAGTACATGTGCTCATTGAAGAATGAGTTTCCCGATTGATCTGTTTACAAATGATATATGGTTAATGATATCTAACGTCAGACAGTGATTTCGTAATCTCAATTGTGTATATAATCATTAGACTTAAACACTAAGGATGTCTTATTTTAGTACTCTTTTTTTTTATACCGA
Organism: Ensete glaucum; assembly: GCA_021527575.1. Classification (NCBI taxonomy): domain Eukaryota; kingdom Viridiplantae; phylum Streptophyta; class Magnoliopsida; order Zingiberales; family Musaceae; genus Ensete; species Ensete glaucum. Next base: position 882,063 of record CM038558.1, on the reverse strand, counting down.
ACTTATAAGTCTAAAAAATTTAAGATATAGTTCAATCGATTATCGAGATTGGTAACAAACCTTTTGAAGATTATTAAGTATCGATAAAGGATCATCCACTCTCGATACGATGAAAAAAAATATCATATATATTCTCGCTTAGGTAAATCATTCATCAAGTTCAAATTAGATGTCCCTCCAAACTAAATTATATATATATATCATTAGACTCTCGATAATTCCAGGGTTCAAGGTGAGTAAATCGGTCCCCAAGGCAAGCCAGGATAAAAATTCACAACTCACAACAAATCACAACTAAAGTACTGAATCATGAGAAAGAGTATCAATCATACATAGAGAGTGCAGTACAATATAAAAAATAAGGCAGAGTGGTGTAAAGAGTTAATGCTCGGATCCCACGAGTGACTTCGACTTTGCTCTTTGGGCAACTCACTGCCTGACTACAGCTGGTGTCACCGGGGGTGGGGGCTTTGAGTTTGGCACTATATTACATCGGATGGTCATCAGGGTTAAGATAATATGGACAATGCATGGAATACTCATGGAAGTTGGGGGATGTGTGGAACAACACCTCGTCCCTTCAAAGAAGGGGGCACCACCTCCAGGTTTCTTTACTTCCTCTTCTCAGCACCAAGAGAGAGGAGATCTAAGCTACAAAGAAGAGATTCATTAAGGGTTCCTCTGACAGCCGCAGCTCGGGACATGGATGAAGACCTAGAATCTACCACAGGCTGCTGTATTCTTCGACCACTCAATGGCCGGCTGCCACTAGAAAATATTCTGCTTGTTCTGCTATTTTGTGGCTCACTAGGTTCGGTATAACCCAGTCTGAAGCTTGACGAGACAGCCCTCTTTGATGTACTCCCATGGCGAGATATTGGGCGGGTTTTTTCTGAGTCAACCTAACAAGATTGCAAACAAACAAGCTTTGTTATAGCATCAGTACGACATCTGATGAAAGAACTACCATGGACTCACAGCATCTTTGGATGACATAAGTGCGTCGTCTAAAGTTTTGTGCTTGGAATGATCACCATGATGACCACAACCTGGAGCTTTCCTTCTAGCTAATGCTTCAACTGCACCTGAGAATGTTTCTCGAAGCTCTAGCGCCACCGATAAAGGTCACAACCAAATCAGCAGGACAAACTTTAGTTTATGTTTACATCCAATCTTCAGAAAAGAAGCAAACCTGAAGTTCTTTCTCCCCTATCAAATGATGGACCAGTAGCTCCATTCGTCCTATCACTTGATTGCTGCAAGAAAATACAATATTTCAATACAAACAAACAAGATATAAAAATGACCAAAAAACCCGTAGCAACACAGTAACTTCAAAATGCATACCCGTATTCGAGGACTGGCACCAATTTGAGGATGTTTCACAACGGTCCAGTCAAAAAAATAATCAAATTGACGCCCTATGACAACACAACATCAAGAGCAGGCTGAAAGCTTTGAAGATCTAGTGAAGATTAACCGCAAACATACAAGTAAAAAAGGATCAGAGAATATACTTCTTGAATCTACCTTCTCGAATAAATAGGTCACGGAAAAGTCGCTTCAAGTATGAATAATCTGGCTTGTCCTCAAATCCCAATGACCGGCAGTAGTGGAAATAGGATATAAATTCTGATGGATATGACTTGCAAAGTGCCTGATTGACAACATAGATGGTGCAAAAATGTCCGCATTCACTACTTGTCATTAAGCTAATAAGTTGAATGAAGAAAATAGTTGGTTAAACAAGTTCTTCAGCAAACAGACAGAAAGAAGATCCTGAGTTACCTCTACAGGAGTAAGCATTTTCTTTTCACTAATTTTATCATACTTCTGCTTTTTAGTGCCAGCTTTAAGCCCTTGCCAAGGAAGGCTGAAGCGAAGGAAAACAACCAGATGTAACAAGTTATGCATCCATCTAAAAACAAGGATGAAAACGAATAAATCACATAGATCGATTTTAACCTTCCTCTTAAGAAATACATAAGCACATAACCTAGAGATTCTAAATCATCTCTTCGGCTTTGTTCTGCATGTAGACATGGAAATGTCAAGCCAAGTAATGCACAAGATGTATAAATATAAGGAAATTAACCCATATCAATTTCTAAGGTGAGAGAAACTCACCAACCCCAAGATGTGTATTAACACTTGCATACCGTGCAGTCCCAGTCAGGTTCTTGTTCTCCCTGTAAAATTATATTAATGCATCTTACAGAACCAAGAAGTCTTAACACAAGGACTAAAGAAGATTTGATTTACACATGAAGACATGGAACAAAGAGACTCGAGACACTCAATAATTGAACATGCATAGGGACCCATGTTAGAAACTTGTGAAGGATGACAAACACATTCGGCTGCAAAATGGGAAAGTAACCGAGGCTAAGACTCAAGAAAACCAGTTCAGCCACTTTACTAAGCTGCTCTCAGAAAGACAGAAACTTTAAAGATGTGAACTTCCAAGGTCTACTCTGGCTTTGAACACTTTGGTTCTCTTGAAAATCTTGTTTATTTTACAAAACAATATTCCATACCAAGTGCTAATTTTAATTCATCACTTGCTCTTGATCAAATAATTTAGTAATGCCATAATTGTGAGCTTGTTGGCAATTCGTTTTGCCAATGAAATTATTAGGTTTTCAAAAGCCAGACCAAAAAAAAAACTCGTTAAAGTCAGAGACAATACTTATCAAGTTTATCTTGTCGGAGATGCTATCTACTATCTACCAATAATCCCTATTTTCTGTTAAGCAACAGGTGCAATAATAATGTCAGGAAAATATCTACAGTGAGTAAGCAGGTCGATACAAGATTTTGAATTAGCACATTTGGTCCAAGACATTATTACCTGTATGGTATGTGCTTATGAGTTTGAAGATCCCTATATTTCTTCGCAAGGCCATAGTCAATGATATAAACCTGAGATTAAACAACAAATGTCAAACAGATCACAAAGAGAAAGACAACACAACATTAAACCTGTGGGAATACATGGCTAAACTCACAAATCAATCAATATAATCCAATCACACTAAAATATAGCTCCACCTATTTATCAAAGATGTGGAGAACTACTCAGCTCTATAAAACTATGAACAAAAGGCAAATTTTAATCCTGTTGACAGAGTTTCTCTGAACAATAAACTAAGCTCAGGACAGATCCAAGAAGCACTAAGCACTTGTTGGTTCTTGTAATTTACAAAATCCTTAGAACTCAGTATAAATTATATTGAGGGTCGAGTTCATGATGAAGACATCCAGTACATCAGAAGAAAATACCATCTAGCTGGCTGTTGCAAACCTAAGGGATCTCTATGGCAGATACTGAATAGATATTCAATTCTCTTCCCAATCAACTAACACGAAGCTCAGAATCTGACAGTGAACAAAATGACAAAGAGAGAGCACTGGCCCTGATCCACATAAACAGCTGGGAACATGCTTAGCAAGAAAAGGATAATTATGACTCAAGAGAGAGATTAAATTGTCATATACTGCAGCAATGATAGGTCAAGGATTGTAAGAAGGGTTGATAACAGGAAGTTCAGCCTTGGCACATTGGTTCAGGTCACTTGAACATCAAGACACGAACCTAAAGATACAACCTCTATACCTAGATGGTCCTAATGCATGAGACTCGTGTCTAAAGGCCTGTTTTCAAATCATACAAAGCCCATATTTCATAATTTGTTTCGCAGTCTGTATATAAATGATTACTAAGGTCACAGTAATTTCAACAACAGACATGATGGAACATATCTCTCCACCTCCCACACTACTGCCACACTGTGCAATCAAAAGATCCCTGCCAATGCCCCATGATACAGTTTAAATATCCACTGCTCAGCCTTTTTTTGTTCTTCACCTTAGTTACGTCGGACTGTAATCAGTTTCAGAAACATCAGATGTAGAACAGAGACCAAATCAAATTGGCTATATCAGATTGTCAGATGTTTTCAGAACTGAGTGGTAACCCACTAGAACTTGGAATGAGAATGACTAGATGGAATGTCTGGAATCATTAAAATTGTGGTAACATTGACCAGATGGACCCAGCAGTCAGCAAAGTCTGATGGGTTCCAGGTAGTCATTGTCGTACGGGGCCATGATCTCCACCAATGTCAAAAGTAGGGCATAACAAGCATTGGGACAGAGGATTTTCATCGCAGATGGATAGCGGAAACTATACACCCAATGAGAACTAATATAACCACATAATATAAAAGGATGTACCCAGTGCACAAGGCTCCCACTAATGCGATCTCTGGGGAGGGTCAATGTACCCAACTTTACCTTTAAATATTTAAAGAGGTTTCCATGACTTGAACCCTGATCTTCCAAGTCGTAGAGGAACAATCTTAACGTTATACCAAGGCCCACCCTCAACCCTAATATAACCACATAATATACACTATCAAATATATAGTAACTAAGTTGTAGTACTCAACCTTTATTATTTGATTGTTAAATAATATCTGATTTCCTCAATCTTTATTTTGGATACCTACATTTACATGATTGTAATTATTTCAACCTATATGATGAGATTTATTTGTTCACATTGTTGAGTTTATAGGATTTAAATATAAATACTATAAAATTCATGTTAATAAAATATTATATATATATATATACATTTGTCCTCCCCGTGTCCGTACTCTAATTGTTTTTTGAAAAATGATGTGTCGTCATGTCCATGTCCCATGTCTGTATTTGTACTTCTTAGTAATTGCATAAAAGATCCAAACACCAATTTACAAAAAAATATTATAAGTTTCACATGAGTTGAATATTTTATATAAATGAACCAAAAATATAAAACTAAAGCTCATTCATTCTATGAAAAAAAGGTAAAATATGGTTAATGAATGAAATAATGTCAATGTAATTCACTAATGATATATAACAATGAGAAACTAAAAGGGAGAGAAAGAACACAAAGGAGAAGGAAGAGAGAGATCAACAGAGAGAATGCTAGCGAGAAAGCATGAGAGTAAACAAGAGAGAGGGGAAGAGAGATTAATAGGAAGCAGTGCAGATTGTCAGAAATATTTTGAGCAGTGGGTATGTGAACAGTCACTGTAGCTACACTGAAAGAGGGATTCAAATATTAAGCAGAAATAGTTTAAAGTTCTCTTTATTTAGACATTGGTCATTGATTGAATGTCTAATGATGATCTTTTAACTTGATTTGAGTTTTTCTAGTCCTTTTTATATGGGTTAAGAATCAAAAATAGCTTTTTCTTGAACTTAACCACTTTATAGGGTCATTGGGCTTGAAACCAATGTTTGCTGTACCATTACAATACTGCCTAGTACGGGTGGTATGTACTTGTCCACCAGGAGACCGGTACGCAGAATGCCCGCTACCGAGCGGTACCCTGTTTTAGCCCAGTACATTCGGTAATGATCAGAAGTTTGACCATTACTGACCCTGTAATGGTCAAAATTGACCATTACAAGATTGTTAACAGTCAAAATTAACCGTTCCAGGGTTAGTAATGATTGATTTTGACGGTTGCATGGTTGGTAACAATCGAAATCGGTCGTTATTAACCTATAACGATCGAAATTTCGACTGTTACCAACTGTGTCAGGCAAATCGATCATTACAGGATCAGTAACGGTCAAAATCGACCATTACCAGCCTGTACTGGGCGAAATTTCAACCGTTACACGTTGGTAATGATTGATTTCAACCATTGACAACTTTGTAGCGATCGATTTTGACCATTACCGACTTTGTAATGGTCAATTTCGCCTGTTACCGATCTTGCAACTGCCAAATACCGTTCCAGAAGCATAAATTATTAATTAGGCATACCGTACCATACCGAGCTGAGTTTGGTGCACCAGTACCATACGATACAACGAACCTTGCTTGAAAGAACTACTAGGGCCCATAGCATAGCAGCAAATAGCCTAAGATAAAGCCACTGTAGACCTAAAATGCCTTGTGGTGAAGCTGCATATAAAGCATTGGACCAAACATTTATAAACCACCACAGCATCAGATAAGGCTGCTACTTGGACTAAAGATCTCCAGTATATAAAACTAATTTCTATCCACTGATAGATGCAATAAATTAAAAATCTACCATCCAACCTGTTGGTGGATGCTCTTAGTGGATATAAGGACCTCCCTGATGCTCTTAGTGGATCACTAAAACAAAGTGAGAACAAAGGGATCAAGGTGCGACCATGAAATTCCATGGAGGTGCAATGAAACAACCTGAGGAAAGAATGATAGCTGAGATGGTTAAAAGGATACCGTCCTCTATGTGATTTTACTAATGAGCAGCTATGTTCACCAATAGACCCATCATGTTTGTGTCTTCAGCCATACTAGCTTTCACTTCCTTACTAGAAGGCATACAATGTATCAATGTGGTGCAAGCCTCCCCATTCTTCCAAAACAGCCAACCAAAGACAAGGAAGAAGTCTCATTTGAAACAGTCAGTTTGCAGCTAATTATGACACAAATGAATGGAATCAACACTTAACAACAACAACAACAAAACTATTAAGTCCCAACTATTTGAGGTTGGCTACATGAATCTTTTGACTTCATTGAGATATATAAAAAGTAATATGTTTAGTTAAGTTTAGAGTATTTAATGGAATCAACACTTACACTAAAGATAATTTAAATAGGATTAATTATATATCCTATACAAGTATCTGTTAGACAGATATCTAAAACTAAATATGCACCCAACATGAGATTGTGTGGACTAGGGACTTGAGGATATTAATAAAATCAGTGGGATCCAGAGTAAATTATTCCAAATTAGTTTAGCTTTAAAGTCCATGGCATAAGAAATTTAAACAAGGAGATGGAAGGGGGTTGTTTAGGTCAGAAGGGTATATCAAATGCTCACAACCACTCAGAAGATGCCATATTCAACACTTTGTTTATGTTATTGCTCCTATTTTCTAGACAACTTGCGATAGCTCTTGGGTGTGCAAAGTAAAATTCCCACCCATCACCCAAAGAATATTTGGTTGCATACATTTAAATCTATATTATGTCTATGATGGAAACCATAGGCTCTATGAAGCTACTTATGGCCATAAAAAGAAAAAAAAATCACTAATTCTTTGTGTGAACTTCCATAGGAAGTAGAACCAACAGTTACCTTTGTGACAAAATTCAGATAAAACAATATAGAAACGGACACGAAAGACACACATTTGAAGACCTTACCTTATTTGTGTCTATGATGGAAACCAGAGGCTTCACAATGCAACCTAAGACGATGAGAGGAAAAAAGAACTACTAATTTTATTGTGTATAACTACCACAGGAAGTCCAAAATTAAAATCAGAAGTTGGTTAAAAAAAATTGAGATAAAACTCAACAAAAACACCACACGGACACACATACAACAAAATAGAAAAACATTAGAAAATCTGGATTAGACAAATGATAGGTTCCACAAAGCAACCTACGACCATGAAAGAAAAGAAACTACTAGCTCCTTTGTGTATAACTGCCGTAGGAAGTCCAAAACTTAAGATCAAAACTTACCTTGTGACGAAATTCAGATGAAACTTTCATAGAAACCAGTTTCGCACACACACAATAGAAGATCTATAATTCTGGTAAAAAGCAGGAATTATTACCTTACACTAGTATTATCAAAATCAATTTATTTTGAGTGAGTTGATAAGAAATACTTACATTGTATTCTTGGTTGGAAGAGTCATAGATATGAAAAATTAAGTGAACTTACATGCTATTTAAGATGGTAGCGAAAAGTGCAATTCTAGGAAGTAACTTGAGGTCATTTTTCCCAGCACTCATAACATAGGTAATATGAAGATGGATTGCCAAGTAATTTTGATGTTCCAAATATTTGCATTCATTAGTTTGAGCACAGTGAATAACCACTAGAATGTCTCCTCAGATACATCTGAAGGGTTATTGGGAAATGAATTTCCAATAATATGATAACACACCTGATTTGCTTTACGACCAAGGCCCATAAGAAAATTATCTGGCTTTATATCACGGTGAAGAAACCCCTTTGAGTGCATATACTCAACTTCGTTAATCTTCAAAGAGAAAAAAACACAAATATTATGGCAATGTTTAAAGAGAGTTTCATTTCTAAACTGTGAAAAACAAAAAGACAACCAAATTAAGAGCTAGAATCGAAGGGGAGAAAATGGTGAACATACTAATTGATCAGCAAGCATTAGTACTGTTTTCAGTGAGAACCTCCGGTTACAGTAGTTGAACAAGTCTTCTAGGCTAGGTCCGAGAAGATCAATGACCATGACATTGTATTCTCCTTCCACACCAAACCACTTAAGATGGGGGATTCCAGCTTCATTAAAACAACAAACAAAAATCATCATTAGCATTGACCGAGCAAACCAAAATGAATAATACTTATTGATTGACAACTTACTTCCTCCTTGGAGATGCATATACAACTTCGACTCATAATGAAGTTGAGGATGCTTCGCCTTCACTGATTCCTGCCAGTATTAAAGCATAGGTAGTAAATACCAATATCCCATGGGTTATCCAATAGAATAACAGAAGTAGATTGCTCCATGATGAAAATCATCAGACTTACCGAGTAAAATGAGTTGGAAGTAAACTAGAAAGCTTGTAATATACATCCAAAGACGAGCACAGATTGGAGTTTCAAGTAGAAAACATACTAAAAGATAGACCTAACATCACATAATACACACCTAAGGACAACTTTCTCTAATGGGTGAATGAGCAATTGGATTTTCAGAATTAGGACCACTTGTGTAAAAGGCAAAATCAATGTAATAAAGATCAGAGTTTATATTAATAATTCAAATATGAATACCATGATGAATAGAGTTCTTTGACTGATCACGTATCCATTGTTGCAAGGTGTTGTGATGGTACAATAGAACATGCCCTATGTTTGTGCTACATGTTTTTTTTTCTAGCCATTAAACTTGCACTGTAATCATAGGGCAACATTCACAACTGAAAACAATTGTTACATCTGACAATAATCAACTAGTGGTTTTATTGTTTCAAATTCAAGTTAGGAAAGACTTCATTTACATTTTTAAACAAGTTATATGTATGAACATAGTAACAGTGCGTACGAGCTTTACTGCTACTTCCTCTCCACTTTGTACGTTAATACCTGAATCAAATCAAGGAGGAGGACAAAGTAAGACGAGAAAAGAATAACTGAAGTACGAGCCAAGACATAACATAAACTGAAAAATTGATGCACAAATAATATCCGAGAATATAACACACCCAAATAGAGCACGCCAAACGAGCCACTTCCAATCTTTTTGCCAAGCTTAAATTTTCCACCTATCACACGCTCCATCATTCAAGATCCAATCAACTCAACGCAAAATCCTCAGATCTCCAAGGTTGTACCAATAAATACTCCTTTAAATCACCAGCAATCCACCCTATGACTCTCCTCCACCGACCAAACACAATCAGAAGAAAACCCTAAAAATCGTTATTCTTGGACATCAAGACCTACATTACAAGGAAACCGCACTCTCCTAGGCCTCCAACCAGCACGCACACGCGTCATCGGGCTACTGATTACTGAATCAATAAACCTTCATCCGCCCACAACTCTGATGGCGAAGGAACCCAAGCACCAGCCTTCGACCGCTAAACAGAAACCCCAGAAGATCTCCACCGACACGAGAGATCCAAGCGCCGGTTCTCGAAGCGACGATCGGTGACCAGCGATGCGGTCGAGCGGTGATCGAACAGAGAAATCGGATCAAACATACGGAGATCCAAAAAAAAAAAAAAAAAACATCTCCCCCGAATGCTCACAACATCTGTCGCGATGAAGGAAGAGAGGAGAGACGGTGCCGATGATAAAATGTGATATCGATAAAGCGGGCGACAGATTATTAGGCTGCTCCTATTTCTTTCTTTGCTGCTTTGTTGTCAAACCTTTTCCTGTTGTTACTCGGGGAATTAAGTACGCACGAATTGGGTTCCAAAGATAGCTGATTCTTCATTTTATGCGATAAGTTTGGTAGAAATAATTATATGCGGTAGCTTTACTTCTCTGCCATCTGTACACCATCTTAGTTTGATCAAGGGGCCAATATTACTTCGCATATATGTTTTATGAGGACCTTTGTTGTACTTTCGTCCAACTTGACGACGACCACCGTACGGGCTGTTGATGGAGATCGATACGTTGGTGTACCTACCCGCGGAACTACCTGCCCTGTGGTTGGAAAATCTACTGGGGGCTCCACCATGTAACATTACTATCTCCAATATCGAGGCTGTGCGGGTGGAACAGACTGTTGGAGATCCGGTCAACGGCGATGACACATCAGAGACTGATAACTTCTTTTATCTAAAAGGTCAAAAAGGAATATCGGTAACCTATTATCACGCCTAAAATACTATACAACATATATATATATATAATATACTTTTTCCATATGTGATGATTTTATTAAGAAATATTAAAATCTACAATAAGATTGATAATCAAAATTGATGGAGGTTTAAATTTACAAAATATTAAAATCTCAAAAACTTGTGATAAAATTAATAATGAAGTGTTGATGGAGATTTAAAGTAATTGAACACCATAGTAGACCTAGTGAAATAAAACTCTATAACTTCATTCAATAATATTATAAGGATATTTTTGAATTTAAATACTATATATTATCTAGGGTAATTTTAAAAAAAATATTCTTATTTTTGGTATTTCTCAAATAGTTATCCCATTTTTATTTTTTTTCTAAACCATACTCCTCAATCTAAAAAAAAAATGCCAAAACCATCCTTCTTCACCACTATCCAACCACCCTTCTTCAACACTACCCAACGTTGTTGCCACCCACGCGTTGTCGTCACTCGTCATCCACCAATCATCTGTTAACCATTAGGGTAGGGGGCATGAGAGCCACCATCCGACCCTTGACTTCGTCATTAGGCTCTACTCTATTGGACATGTTGCCTCTTGTCATCGTGCAAAGGAGGAGGAGGCATGAGGATTGTCATCAACCTCACCCCTTTGTGGAGGCAATGTCGTCCACCAAGTAGAGTGACGGGGCCAACAACGACTCTCATGCCGCCTATTTTTCTTGCTCAATAAGTTTGATAAGGCAAAGGGTGACGACGAAATATAGGATAAGCGACGACCCTCACCCCTCCTACCCTCATGGACCTCAAACAATAGCCGGACGACGAGCGACAAGGGACGACAAGTATGATTTGGAAAAAAAAACTAAATTGATTTAACTGTTTAAAAAATATTCAAAAAATATATTTTCTAGAAAAATTGCCCTATTATCTAGGAAATTTTTTTAAAACACGAGATAAGAGAAAAATCCAAAACGTAGGATTTTTCGTCCTTAGAATTTGAATGTTAAATCTCAAATTGATATATATATATATATAAAAATAATATTCTTGTGCACAGACAAAGCATACCGGCATTTCTTGCACCCCAGCTTCCTCCTGGTTTGAGCCTTTTACACAGCGGGCATATATCGGATAAGGATGCCTCGATCCAATGTTAGTTCAATTTTGATACTTAATAGAAGAAGGGTATGCAATGCTTTGTGGCTTGCCTTGGCCATTCTTATTCTTAAAGATATAACAAGAAGGGTATGCGATGCTTAATCCATGGAGCACATTCTATCTCCATTGCGGTCAACAGATAAACTTGTTGAGATGATGCAGAATTGACCACATAGAAGCAGTGCTTGTAGGACTCCTCAACTTGCAGAACCCTTACAAGTTGTTCAATGGGTTTTTATTCCTACGACATCATACACAACTGAACACAACCTTGCAAACATAGCTATATGTAACCGCTCCTCATTATTGGCATGAATATATATATATATATATATATATATATATATATATATATATATATATATATATATATATATATATATATAGTGAAAAGGGCTACTAACTCATAACATTGCAACAACAGTGATTAAAGTTTTCACCAGGCACAGAAAGTAAGATAAAGCATGTGAACAAATCCTCCCATCAAACAAAAATCAAATCTGAATGGTTTTTTTGTTTGCATCAACAAATACAAAGACAATTGGAAAAACTAACCAATTTGTGCCACATAGGTGGGCATTAGGCAGTCCCGACAACATGGACATGGAATGGGGATCCACGACAAAATATTGGCTCATCAGATGAGTCTGATTTTGCACGAGCCCTCAGGACGTCGGTTGCGTCATTTATGACGGCAGTTGCAAGAAGTGTGTACTCCCCTGGCACAAGAAAGTACAGGGCAAAGGAATGTGTTATATCTTGCAGTGGAGGAGCCTCCAGACTGATGTCACTGAGGGTTCCTGAGGAAAGAGGAAACTAAGAATTGAGTCAACAAAATATTGTATAATTGCGAGGTAACACAATTCTATATGGTCCATCTCAGCTGTTTCAACTCTCATATAGAAACTTTAATTGCCATATATCTGCATCTGATAAGAGGGATAATGAGCAACATCAGCTCTTTGTATGTGCGTGGTTCAAGGAATATCGAGTTTGGTTAATAACAGAACTTTTATCCGACTTGAATGTAATGGTAGGGAACAGTCACTGTGGTCCAGTAACTAAAATGTCTGGAAGCCGTACCAATTCACATGTATGACAACGGACAAAAAAAAGCAAGAACAAGGGACATATTGCTTTATTTTTCTGCTTCACAATAACAATGAACCAGCATGTCATGTTCTATGAAAGAGTCACTATCTAACAAGAAAATACTAAATGGGGTCAGCAAAAAAGGTTGTGTCAGGAACACCCAGTCCCAAAGTTGTCATTTTTGTTGTAAAAAGATGAAAAAACACAAGACGTGGGAAAAATTAGGTCCTACAAAACATGCATGTATGGAAGTTTATCTTGCCTTATTATTTTGTTTATAGACACCGTCAGTTCATTTAGTCAACCAAAATAAGAAAATGTTGATATAAAACAAATTCCTGTTATCAATCAAGAGATATTGAATCATACCAGCCCAAAGAACAGTTGCTTTATTTCCTTCAATGCAATTCTCTCCTGCTACATCTCTGCATGAAACATTAAGGCTCATTTTAATCCTTTCCTTTGTGTTATTCCGAATGATGACCTCCATATGAGTCATCTCGTGAGCCAAGACAGAACCTTTAGCTCTTCCAACATTCCTACTGCCAGGCTGGCCAGGGGGATTGTCTGATATACTGGACTCTTCAGGAGAAACAGTATTTTCTGATGCAGTTCCATTTTCACCAAACCTGAAACCAAAGGTTAACGGGTCCGGCAGTAATATATCCATGATTGATGCTTGCAATGCTGCTTGAGTGGCATCTTTGATGTTCAACTCTCCTGAACTATTTCGTCCTGAATGCCATTTCACTTTTATTTTGGATATTAAATTGTTGATGGAAGCATTCAGCTCAGCCTTTGCATTCCTTTCTGCGGTGCTAGAAACTTTATTTCCTAGAAGATTATTGACTTGAGCATCTTTTGAAAAGAAGGAAGCATCAAGAACAGGTAGTTTGAAGTGCTCCATGGGTATTAACACTCTTGCAGAATAGTCACGATCAATTCTGGTTTTACGGTATCCAAAGTCGGTGTCTTCATTACTGAAATTTGACATGCCATGCTCACTCTGTTGACTCTCCAACTGCATTGAGACATTGACCTCAAAGACTACATCTGTGGGATTAGACAGTTCTAGTTCAAGAAGTCGCAAACCCCAACTTCCTCTATGTGGATCAATCTTAACCAAACTGTCATTTTGGTTCACTGATTTTAGTTCTTCAGTTATACCATTCTCACCATAAATTTGCTTTGGAAGTGCCTCGCTCACACGTGCAGGAAATTCCATTGAGAGCAAGCGTGCCCTTACAAAGCGCAAGCCCCGAAGAACACACACATTTAATGGGACAACCAAGCGCCTTCCTGGTGGCACAGAATTGCCACTGCCATTTGATTCCTCAGGACTGGTCCATGGACCTAAAAGAACAAAGAGGAAAAGGTTAGCCCACTTCAGATCAATTGAATACTAATAGAATCAACAAAAAGTATGCCGATATTTGATCTTGCTAAAGTACTTATTATGTCAAAGATAGTAACATGGACAAATTCACATCCAGTCCTGTAGAAACAAGCAATGCCATGACTCTAGTGGTTTTCCTTTCCACTCTAACAACTCTAAATCTAAATTGATTAGTCATGTCATACTGATGCATTTAAATTTACTCTTTAAAATTGATTAGTCATGTCATACTGATGCATTTAAATTTACTCTTTAAACATGTCTGAACCACTTGTACAGATTTCTCAGATATAACACACAACTTCCAACATATAAAACACGTACCTACTAATTGCATAGGACTCATACCACCATGGACAGGGGGGAGGGGTCAATGTATACAACCTTTCCTCTAAATAACATGGCTGTTTTCATAATTCAAACCCTGGTATCCCAGGTAACAAAGAAACAATCTTTGCTTTGCTTGGTGGTATTCTTAAAATGTTATGGTGATGTCATGAGCTCCAGGTTCACCTAATCCTGATAAATTTCACTGATTCAGGTTAGAATGTGCCAGATTTATCCCTTTCACTCAGTTTTCAAATGATCAGTCAAATTCTACATGTCAGAAAACCCTACGGTTTGGAAGGGATCCATCAGCCTTAGGCTGACTAAAGATATAATTGATTTGAGCTTCTTTTCTTTTCCTGTTCCAACTACTCTAGCCAATTCTAGTTAGTTATATCTACGTCAGCTATCTAGCTGATTGATTCTTCAAACTGATGTCTGAAGCAATGTGTTCCACATATTACATAACAATCCTGACTAATTCTGAACAGTCCCTTAAATTACTAGGTCACTATCTTATTTCCAGTCATTTCAAGTTTCTGTATCTCTAGTCATTACGAAAATAGAACTCCAAGGGCTAACCTCACTCCTAAACATATTGACTTATTCTGACACACAAAAGAATCAAATATGAAATTACAAGGTAAAAGAAGATTTAAACACTTCTAGGAATGTAGCTGAAGAATTTGTGGATTATGAACTACAAAACAAATTCACAGATATAAGAGAACTTATTTCTACAAGACTGTGCTGCTATCATAGAGATTACAACTTTAAAAGAAAATTATAAAGTTGAAAGGGACATTTATTTACCAGCATAATAAATAACCAACAATGGGCTGCTTCCTTCCTTGGATATTCTTCGTGCACTTCCAGAGGAGCTCTTGCTAGCATCAAATTCAGAATCCGTCAAGCTCAGCTGCCATGCTTTTACAGTTACTGGAATAGTCACTTCTCCACCAGGTTTCAGAGGAAGAGATGATAACAGAACATCATGGGCAATTGAAATAACAGAATCCTGGTTTTTTCCTGATAATGCAATGTGTGCTTGCTCAATTGGCACAGTCCCAGCATTCGTTAGACTTGTCCAAATATCACGAATTTCACCTTCATACAAGATGGTAGAACCATTCCCTCCTACCACGTGGGAAACTAGCAGAGGTAGAGGGGGAACCACAGATATATTTGGAGTGGACACATTTTTTGGTTTGGTAGAGCCACAGCATCTGAAAGGGTCAGAAAGAACAAGGCCCTGTGATGCCCCAAGAAGTAAGTTGTCAACATCCCTGAATAGGTGCTCTGTAATGACACCAAAGCAATGGACAATGCATCCAGGTATTGAAACTGCTCCAACTTTTGTTGGAATCCCCGACAATAAGATCACCTTGGAAGTATTAGGTGGCAGACTAACACTTACAGGAAAAGCATCAAAGTTTCCAGAATGAACTGAGAGATAAATACTTTCGACCATAAGGTCAAAGCTACATGGATTTGCCAATTCCACTAAAACCTGAACTGGTTCTCCTACAATCCATGTAAGCTCTTGTTTATTGCAATCAGAGATGGCACCCTTGCTGAAAGGAGTGTAAATAAATGGTCCAGAAGGTGCTGAACCAGTCCACCACTCCTTTTTTTGTGGATTGCGCTTTATGATATCTGTTTGTGAAGAATGGAGAGGAAATGAATGCAACCTGGAAAAGAAGCAAGCATTCATTACTGCTACAGGAAAAATTACTGTGGTACTGATACTGTATACTATAATTCATTGCATTTAGTTATTTTTAGGCATAGGCATAACTTGAACTTGAAGTTTGTCTAATATTTGAACCTAAAGTGCATCATTACATAAAAGTCCCCAGAAACAAATGCTTTGGTTACTTAACTGGAAACTACAAATCAACTAGATGCAAAAACACAGATAACAATAATGACCATGGCTATTGGAAAATAACAGATTCGACAGAGATCAGATTGTGAAAAACACATATCCATGGACATTTCTCATCAGCAAACCCATATTCATATAAACATATGGAACGAATAGTAAATTCCTTAACCATATTTGTTTAAGGCTTATACTACTATAAGCTCAACATACAACAAATATAAGTTCAAATTGGATGATAGGTGGCTATGGAGGTGTATATAATACAATTATAAGGTAATATAGTAATATAAAGGAGCAATCAAGAAACTAATGATAGAACTCCAAAGGTTTCTATCGATGCTCTGATACCAATTTATAGAGCCCCACAGGGTTCTATCGTGGATGGAGATGGAAAAGGGAGATAGACGATTACTTCGAGGGGATCAAGCCTCCTAGATCAATTCGAAGGGATCTAACTCCTTGATCTCTATAGGGGATCGGCCCTCATGGGGTTTTGCCTATTGGCTAAAATTCATACTTCTTCATTGATTGGTTGATTAAAGAATTTACACCATTATTTATAGGGCTCTACCAAGAGTCCTTCTAGGCTTGAGCTCAGAGTCCCACTAAACTTGAACTCTTAATTAACTGATAGAAATCAAATAAACTCTTAATTGAAAATAATAACCGACGCCACCCTAACTAAAGATAATAACCAACTCATAGCTGACCTGATTAGGCTCACCCAACCCATAACTAACTCCGACTGAACAAACCAACATGGCTCAGCTTGAATTAATAGGAACCGATGGACCTAACCCTGTTAGGGTCCTATCAACTAATTCAAATTCATCAATCATACTAATCTAGTGAGAAAATCCAAAGCAAATGTCCAAAAACGAAGAAGCATGAGAAATATATGATGTGCACAGAAAAATTAATATATTAGAAATATTTTCAGTCAGGAATATTCAGAAATAAGTTAAGGATGATATCAATTCAACTAACTCTTGGTTTAAAGCCAAACGAATTGTTCAGAAATCTTAAAAATATGCCATAAGAAATGCAAAATATCATTCTTTCTTGAACTAGGCTACAATTAGCTTGTAACAGATTTTCAGATAAATTTTTGCATTAATCAGAATCTAGAACCATTGTGTTTATAGCCAGAAAAAGTTTTAAGTCATGATAGAGCAGACAACAACAAGCTACTGTTCCTTTAAGGAAAACAGAATAGTATGTCCAAGTACAGTTATCATATGATTGTGGTCCCTTTTTTCTTTTTCAAGCACAAAGAACGTGTATCACCATGGTGACTATTTGGATTTTCACTCATCATTTTATATTTATCAACAATAAGAATTCAGAACTGGCAGCATGGAAAGGAAATAATAAGAACATCTAAGAAATCATTGAGTGAATAAAAACATAATGCATGTATTTCTATTTGGAAGTATATAAATATTAAACCAGAGAGGTAACAACAATTTCTCAATACAATGAGAAAATAAAAAATACCTTATAAAAGGAAGGGCAGGATCAGCACAGCGTGTGCCTGATGGAAGTCTTTCTGCAGAGTTTGCAAGTGAGCTTGCAAGCCCACTCTGACCAGCAGGAGTAATGAGAGGATAAAATGATCTAAGTAGACGAGCTGCAGCACTCCATGCAGCAAGAGGATCGCCAGCACGAACAGAGGACATCAGTATCTCTCTCAAAACAACCATTTGTATGGTGCTCCACTGTGACTCAAACAAGGAGACTATTGATAAAGGGTGCATTTTTCCACCATCAGCATGGCTTGCTCCAAGTTCCTTGATGCAAGTAAGTTGAAGAGATTATTAGCCATACCTAAGCTGCATGAAGAATATCAGGAAATGCAGTCTAGAAACAGCTTATTGCATCCATCTTAAGATGGACTCAATTTCAATCACTGTCATAGAGAATACAATGAAAACATAACACTATAAGACGGTTCAGAACTTGTCTATTACCAGTTCCGGAACCTAATCAAACCAGTATGCAAACAGTAAATGTAGACCAAAAAAAAGATTTAAAATGGTTTACTTTTGGTAGATGGCCAGTCTACCATGGTACTAGCATCCTACTGTACCAGTTCCACAGTTTTACTAGCACAGCACAATCTGTATGTTGGATGTACCACAGTACTATGCTATGAGCAAAACACGGAATTCATCAAAGTTAATTGTATATTGGCATCCACTCCTATGGATGCACCAGGCACCAGCTATCATCATATTTGAGCTCTATAGTATCAATCTACTATCTAAGCAATTTATTGATTCAAGATTAACTATAGAACTCCAAACTTAGGAATCTTAAAGTAAAATAGTATATGAGATAAGAACAGAATCCTTGGACAATGTTATGAAAATATTATTACATTGTAGAAGAAAATAAATAGTGAGCTCAGCTTGATGTTATTAACCACATTACCCTTCTGGCCAAACAAATGCAAATTTAGAAATCTACAAAGGACAATATAAAAGGCACAAACTTGGAGTATAAGAAATTATAAGAAATTCTATCTGATATTCTCACACACCTGACTTCTTTAATGTGTGTGACAGATAGACTCAAAAACAGAACACTGTGATGATATTAAAACTCCAATTTGTGCACACTGAGAGCAAGATTTTTTTCATAAGGTCACCTGAACATAGAAACCATGCAAAGGTTTTGGGACAACTCAACCAGTCTTACCTATCATTGTAGTGTGGGTCCTCAATAACTTAATTATTAGAAAAAAATATAAAATATAGTGTCATGTTTGTGAAGGTTGGAAGTGGTAATATCACAAACATTTGGTGGAAAAATTTTAAACAACCAACATCCTCTACAATGGTTGGACAAACGCAGGAGCAATTATACAAGAGAACGGCATACAGCTAGAGAAAAGTAAATTGCAAAGGCACAAGAATTTACAGGTTCAGCCTAAGTAGGAGAAGAATGCAAAAGTTGTTTTCTATTACTGGAAAATTACAAGAGAATCACAACTTAGTGTCGAAGCATAGCAGACAAGCTCATTCAACTTCTTATCTGACCCTCAAAAGAAAATGTTTATCCTACATAGCAATGAGCACTAAGATGGACCAGAACTTTGGGGCTTCTTTCTTCTCTGTCAATCTTTCCTGAATAATCGAGTGTTCTTTTGTACACATGCACATAGTCTCATAAGCATGTTAGCCCTATACTTGGCTATTAAGAAATTTAGGCCCTTAGATCAAAGGAACATCATCCAATGGCTCAAACCACATACACGAGCACTTTGGAAAGGTTCAAATTTCGTTTCACCAAGTCATACACTGGGGAAACTGGAAAGTGCTAACAAGTAACACAACATAGGCTAACAATATGTCAACAATGTTCAAACTTTCCAGAACTCTGTGCACGCTAACTTCAATAATCCATCTTCAACAATAAAAACCTAATTTCTAGCTTAAGCAGCAGTATGCAATATCTTCTAAAATCATTTCTATCAGTCCTACTCATGACAGTGCATTTTCTAAAATCTAAGTTCCACAATCCATTTTCCTGGTTCTCAGACACAAAGATAGGCATCTTTACTTATCAATGTCTACTTTTGCAATCAATTAACCACATATCTCAGTCAAATTGCTATCCGAACAATCTCAAGTAGTTAAAACTTTTGTGAATTTCTAATATACCTCTCACTGTGCTTTTAGTTCTATCCATAGGAATCAAGATCTCTCTACCCCCATGAAACTATGAAATCACAATCTTATCCTAACTTATAGTAGTTTACATTCGGGAACATTGTGCCATGTGGCCTAGAACTTGGGTATACAATTTAATTAGTGTTATTTAGTTCTGTGGATATATAATTGGTTATAGAATCTCTTTTTTTTTTTTTTTTGCACATATTTTTTCTTGCAAATACATTTATAAAAGATATTTTCAAGAGAAACCAGCCAAAAACAGCTAGTTAATGAGTGGAATAGAGTGATTTATCAGACATGCTGTTAATTGTGATAATATGAAATTATCAGTATTTCTTCTAAATTCTAATAACTACTTACTTGGGGTGATGGACACATCTTTTGGCTGTTCCTTCTACTTTGGACGTGGTAAGCATTTGAAGTCATAGTCAAAACTTGCATAGCGCTCATAGCAGCACAGGCATTATCCTGCTGCAAGTACAATTGAGCTACTTGTCGTGAAAAGAAGGCTGCCTTCCGTTCATAGCCAAGAGTTCCAAACAATCTTGCTATTTCAACATATAATATTAAGCGATCGCTTGCATCAATCAGGGACTTTGCACCATCAGCAGCACTCATCAACAAGTCGACAACCTCCTTAGCAAGTTCACGCCTAATAAGAGCAGAGCAAAGATGTTTCAACTGCCGAACTGGTTAATAGTGCCAGTAGATATAAGTGATATCCGGTTATTAATAGAAATCGAAGGATAATGAACCACAGTTAGAAAAATTTTAAAAATTAAAAATCCCCCATCCAAAAAAAAATCAATCCCCAACAAAACATCATAAATGTAAAAGTTAGGAAGACATGTGCCATAAATACTCCCAAATTATATTGACCACTGAAAATGAAAAATTGTTCCAAGATATGAATGGTGGTATTAAATAAAGAACAGAGATGCAATTATGACTAGACTTTTTCAGTTGTACATATAGATACATAGAATATAGTCATATACGCCCTTGACTATTCTTAAGAAAACAGGAGGCCCAGTGTTGCAAATGCTCTCGAGTTGAAATTGTTTAATTCTATAAGTCCAAGTAGAAAGCCTCTTGATTCAACTTAGACACCTTAATTTTTCCTTGTGGGAGTCTTCATCTTAAACTAATACAAACAGTGGACAGAAAGATTCTTTATTGGAATTAATAATAGTGGATAGTGTGACTAGGGTTCTTTTTGCACAACATGAATCTAGGGTCTGGACATATAGCAAAGCTTATCTTGATTGGTTCTGAACTTCTAATTAAACAAAAAATTGATTTTTCACTAGAAGCCCTTCTTTAACAATCACTTAAATTAAATTTTGTGCTGGGCCACAGAAGCTTATTTCAGAGATTGTAAGTATTTTTAATTTCAGTATTGAGATTCATAATGAGGGGTAGTGCACATAATTACGTGTCAGTAAATTGGGTGATATTTTCTCTATAATAGTTGGACCTAAATTCTGTAAATAGGCAGGGTAGTTAATAAAAGAAAATAGATTCAACAAGCTAGCTATTCTAGACTGCTAACTATAATAGTCCATGGATCAGCTATCAAGTTGTTTTGTTGTTTTTGAAACAAGTCATAGAGGGTATAGATAAGGATATTTTCAATATTTGGACAAATTTCCAGCATGATTTTTATTTTCTACTAGCTCAATAATGTTATCTTATAAGTTCTTTTTAAGGAGGAAAAGCGGTTCAATTTAAGGTTCTAATAGGTTCATAGTTTAACAAAATTACCATGCATAACTTACAAGAAGAGTAAAGGATCCATTACTTAGGAGAGTAGAGGTCGAACGGTACTTATCAAAGGGACTCATTATGTGATTTTATCAGTGTTTTTGGGCTTTCTAAACTTTCCCGCTTATGTCACCCATTTTACATTTTCTTCCTACCTGCTACCTATTTTCCATCTGTTGCTGCCTCAGCATATCCGTAAATATACTACTATTTATAGTTTTAAATTAGACCCAGAAATAATTGGACCTTCACAGTTGTGTGACTCGTGTCGCATTATGATTTGAAGATTTAATCTAATACAAGATTGGAAAAAGAAAACCCTTGGGACAGAATTGTGTGGGAGTACATAGGCATATTACCATTGATCCACTTTAAGAAGAAAAAGAAAAAGGATGAATGAAAATTTTCTTCAGCACCAAACAATCAGTATGACACACATATGTCCAATAGCATGCATGAATAATCAGTTGTAAAAGAAACTTATAGCTACCAGAACTTCAAACAGAAATTAAATTGGAATAAGCAGATCAATAAGCTAGAACAAAGAAATCAGAAACTTGGCAATATGAATAATATCAGAATGAGAGAGGGAACTACTGGAGAAGGGACAGGCAGAACTAGTTGCAGAAATTTTATACACAAAATCATTTTTATAAAAAAATTAAAAAACATGTTTCAATTAAGAAAACCTAGAAGTTGAACAAATGCAATTTTACATGTACAATGCTTCGATACAGATAAATATCAATTATTTTCTCCATTTTACTATGAAATTATTAATTATCAGCATCAGAACAGATGAATTATTATCTTTAATAAAGTTACTGGATTGCCTGAGAAACTACAAAGATTTTAACAGTAAGATTCTCTTATTCCTCCAATAGCACCTCTTAACATATTATTACATTTACAATAATGCCCTTAACCTTACCAAATGTACATCTATTTTCACATGTACAGATCACAAGAAGTTATATCTACACGCAGAGACCTAATATAAAAGTATTTGTATATTAAAGCAGTGATTTAAAAAGCGCTAGGTGCCAAAAAAACGCCAAAGTCACAAAATGCCCGAGGCGCTAGGCGCTCGCCCGAGCGAAGTGAGGTGCTCTGAAATATTAAAATATAAATAATATATAATAATTAATAAATATAATTATTTAAATAAAAATATAATATTAAATTAAAAATCTATCATTAATAGCATATTACTTACTGTTAGTAATAGTTAGACGAGGAGAAAATGGGAGAACATCTATCATTAACAGTATATTATTTATTGTTAGAAGGGGAGAACATAACTGTTAACAGTAAAGGGATATAAAAAGTCACGAAAATGGGAAGAGAAACAGCAGTGAGAAACTACAAGCTGGGTCTCGCTGACCAGATGTGAAGTATAACCACTCATTCCAGAAAGCAGCTAACGTTGTCTTGACTCGGAAAGGCATGTAACCAATTACCGACCATTTATGTACATATTAAAGAAGAAATCACATCTAATGAGGGAAATATAACATCCACAAATATCATATAAATTCATTTAATTAGTTTTCAATGCTGCGAACAACAGTAGCGGTGGACGCTGCGAACAGCAGAGGAAGACTCAAAAGTGCTATGAACGACAGTAATGTCATGATAGTGCTGCGAACGGCAGCGGACAGTGCTATGAACAGCAACAGCAGTGGCGGTGGATGCTGTGGACAGCAGCAGTAGACAACAACAAAACAGTAGCAGCGGACAACAACTGCAACGGACAATAGTAGCGACATTGGACAACAGAGGAATCTGAGGAGATTCATTCGATCGGCGACAGAGAAGACTCGATTTGCTGAATTTACGGCGGAGGCAGTGGCAGAAAGTGCCAATGGCAGAGGCACCATGAGAAATCGTCGGCGGCGGGGCAGAGGGAGAAGGTGCATGCTAGGGTTGGGAGTCGGGGTCGCGCGTAGTTTTTAAGGTAACCGCGTGCGTTAGTTGGTTCGATTGATATCAGAACAGATGAATTATTACCTTTTTTTAAGGTAACCGCACATTGAATTGAACCAGACTTAAAGAAAAGTCTGGTCCGGTTGCCTGATATCAACCAGGCGCTCGCAGCGCCCGACGCTCGGGCTCAGGCGAGTGCCTAGGTGGCGCCTCATTGAAGCGCGCCGCCCCGATCCTCATATAAGGTGCTCGGGCCTCGCCCGAGCGCTTAGGCGAGCGCTCGAGCGCCTTTTTAAATCACTGTGTTAAAGGGCTGTCTACATGAGAATCTATGACAAGACCTGGAGAAAACACGAAATAACAACATGATGCATGACAAATCTTAACAAATTTTGTAAAAAAAATCAAATCAGTTGCCACATAATAATTTGTTTCTTACAACTTTTTGTGAAATATAAAGAAGCAAAAAAAATATCCATGTGATTTTAAGATTGATCAGTAACAAGCAACAAATATGGCAAACATAGGTCTTACCCGTAATATAAGAGAAATGATAATACAACTAACATACTCAGTCTTACCGGCAAAGGTATCTAGCTAACTTCAGTGCGGCCTCTAGTGCAAAGCTCACTGTTGAAACTCTACAAGAGATAAAGAAGGTGATCAACTCATCTTGGGTCATGTTCAACAAAGAGATCACAATAAATTTACTTATATGCTATAATCAGATATAACTCAGCATAATTAAAAGGCCTTGACAAATAGAGCATACAA
Source organism: Ensete glaucum (assembly GCA_021527575.1). Classification (NCBI taxonomy): domain Eukaryota; kingdom Viridiplantae; phylum Streptophyta; class Magnoliopsida; order Zingiberales; family Musaceae; genus Ensete; species Ensete glaucum. Next base: position 857,680 of record CM038558.1, on the reverse strand, counting down.
AACAGAAGATTAAATTTCTCAATCTTGATTCTCCAAAGATCAGAGAGGATAGCAATGTCAAATTCTCCTCTTTCTAAGCTAAGAATCCATTGGAATCTACAGCTCTCAAAATAAAGGTCAGATAGACACAGATCGATCTTCCGATATGGGGTGGTCTAGGGAAAACATGACTGAAATCCATCCTTAAAGATTCAGTCCTATAACTGTAAGAGCATGGGCCTAGGGGTGGTGGTAAGGTTGCTGTGATTATGCGTCGTCACAAAAACAACATTTATGTTTGTGAGAACCATTCAATAGCTGAAACCATGTGAACTAGGCCACCGTGTCTTTATGATAATAAAAATATGTAAAATTGGCTAACCAAGAAAAAAGAGATTTCTATAATCTTATTAAGAACAAAAATGTTATTGTTATGGGCATTGTGTACCTTGTGCAGGAATAAACAAGATTTTTTTCCTGTAAATGTTAGCTTTCCAAAAGAGATATGTTGATGTATATATGTCCAAATATGCTTTCCTTGGTATTAGTTCCTTTCACAATACCAGAGAAGAGAGAACATGCCTCCATTTTACAACACTTCAATGTTTTGATCCAAAGTCACATTGCAACAGAACCTAACAATTTTTTCTATAGCAAGAAATATTTTCATCAAATTAAAGACAGATAAAATCCAAAGAAATATTCTCATCATGTAGACAACTCCCATCTAGAAATTGTTTAAACTCATGCAAACATAAAATTGGCTGGGTTATTTCAAAGACTCATGGATGTTCAAGAAGTCTACAAGTAACTAATGAATGATGCCTACCTTTGTGCGTTATCCTGTAGATAAGATCTCCTATAGAGCTGAATAACATTGTAATACCGGTACTTGACTTCCTCTTCTAAAAGAGGATCCTTATGATCCATTCGATCAACCTGAATATTGTAAACAAGTTAACTAAATCAATCATTGTTCTTAGTACAATACCTCTAAAGCAATCAAAAAGCAAGAGGTCAAGGGTAAAGGGTAAAAAAAATTCTAACTATAATGCTTATGGAGCTTCTGCTATCTTTAAATTCAAAATCAACTGTCTAACCATGTGATAAAGTAACAGTACAAGAATGTAGAAATATGATTACCAGCAAGGCACAAACACTACCCTCCATAGCCCCTGCATGCCAGAATATATCCCCAGTTAACCTGGCCAGCTCTATTGCAGTGGAATAATGTGCGTTAGCATCAATAGGTGATCCTGCTAACATGCAGTAATCCCCTATCGTTTTTTGTGCACGGGCAAGCCTCCGTTTCTTTGCTTTAATAAACTGAAGCAGAACCAAATTAAAGTCATACAACTCTTTCAATCAATTAAAAGTATTCTAATCATTTTCAATATCACAAGATACAACTTTTCTAATTCCATAGAACACCTAAAGAATAAACCTCCTCTGAACCAAGACTAGATTGAGAGTCCAAGGGTGTCTTCAAGATGGTTCCAGCTGATTCTGCACGAAGAACCCATTTCTCAAACTCCATCAACAAGGAAGCAGCAAGATCTTGCATCATGGTGAGCATGTGGAATTCCTGTGTCTTTTGATCAGAAGGAGGAAACAATAGAATGTTCTCTCTTTTATTATCCCCTTCCTCTAACTGTTGACAGAACCCAAGAAAAAAGGGAATAGATAAGACAAACCAAGCTTTCTGACTCAGAAATGGAAATCACAGCAAAGTGTAGTTTACAACCAAGCTCATAAATGTATGGCAAGTATAAAAGATCTATAATCAAATAAGAGTAGGTAAAGAAGCAAAATGAGAAAATGTGTTTGTTTAAACATAGTTTTTTTATTTAACAAGAACTATATCAACTGATTTAATCGAGTATGATAGAATTATTTCCAAGATGCCAATAGCCTAATACATTAGTCAAAATCCAACTTTGTCATATTCAAATAACTATTTTATAGTTTACATTACATCACTTTCTGGTACCCTGCATAATCCATGAACACAAACAATTTTTATTTTATATATGTTAGTAACACCCTACAACCATCTCGACTTTGTCTTCTCTAGAACATATTTTGTGTATATCATTTCCTTGCAAACCCATATTCTAGCCCATGAAACATAATGGCCTATTCAACGTTCAGCATATGATGTACAAAATGTATACCAATGCCCTCTTGAACTGTATGTTGCTAGTACTGAATCATTCTAAGTGACAGTAATTTCCATACAATTGTTAGCCCAGCCAAATAAGCCAGACCAATAGACCATTTTTTATTTTCTCTATATTTTGATATTTTGACTCATAACAGGAACATCATGACCACACATATCATTTAGCACCACAATAACATATCATGAGCAGAATATCTCAAAGAAAAAAATATTACATGATAATTAAGTGAGTTGATCAAACAATCACAATACAAAGAAAGTCAATTGAAGATATACATCATAATCCAATGATTCACTCAAAATATTTTATTGTCTAAAAAGTAATACAACCACTCCCTATAAGCATAAATTCACTTATTTAAGTGGTACAGAGGCTTGGATGTCTACCATTCTCAAGATCAAAGTCCTCATTTTTGTCTTAACATATTCAAAATATTGGTATTATGATCTCTGATGTTTTAGAACTTGTGTTACTAGAGAATAAAGTCTCATAATACCAAGATCAAAGTCGCCAACTAAGGTCTTATGGATCAATATCATTGGATGGTGTGTGTGGATAAAGCCAACAGTCGACCATGAACAATTGGCCAAGATGGGACAGTTGAAGCCCAAGCAAGGCATGGAACTATATCAAAACTACTTACCGAAAAAAAAAAACTATATCAAAACTGTAACGACCTATATCAGATCTGTAGAAACTAGCAACAACTGGTATATTGAGATTTGCTATGATCCAATGCTCACCAACCGGTAGAGGTGGTTGGATACAAAGTGGTGTGCACTAACATGATGGTCCATGGCCTTACTATAATCCTCTGAGACCATTTTTTCGCTTTTTAATTGTCCTGTTTTGAAAGAATGGGTAAAACCTTTCTCATTTCTTCAGTCTCCGTTTTCTATTATACAACAGAACTAAGATAGTAGAAGTAGAAACACTAGGTTAAAATAAATTTTCAGTCTCCCCTTAGTATCATACAATAGATGTAAAGACAAAAAATTATACCTTATAAACTGACTTGATTATTTTGTTTCAAAACCTTTTTTTGTAAAACTATGGCCAGGTTGTGGTCCTCTGTAATTTAAACCTTTTGTTTGCAAAAATCATCTTCGTATGTTTGACATAGAGCCTATCCCTTCTCGATTACAATCAGCAAAACCAATACCATCTATAAAACATCTGCCATGGAACTTCATCACAAATATGCTCAATCAGTATGCACCTAACCATGAGCATTGTTCAAAATCATTTGATAAATAGGTAAGAAATCTATGGGCTTTATTTTAATCATTTATGCTCACCAAATTAGCATCAGAAAGAATCTAGCTAAACACAATCCTTTAATTGTCTCAAAATTTTGTCATCTGCAAGAATTGGGAACTCAATTATCTTGGCCTAGACACCAGGAAGCCTAGAAAATTCTGGCCTTTTTTAACTTTCAAACAAAAAACAAAAACAAAAAAAAAACAGAAAAAAAAAAAACGAGTCTGAACTCTAAATCTAAGTAAACAGATCCATTACCAAAACCATGAGCACTGTTCAACCACAACTTCTTGTTGAAATCAATGCATCCCTTGGTCTATCAGGCGCCATTCTAAATATTAAAAGAAAGGTCAATCCATTATGGCCATAGAAAGAAGCAGAAACTCCTACCTTCCTACCTTGTGACTTCAGGTAAGAAAACAAAATCCTTCAGCAAGCTGATAGAGTAATGAGTCACCTCTTTGACAAATCATGGTAAACTAAGTTTTCCATTACCAAATTACTGATAATTTTCCATTCTTTCCACGAGTTATTAAAAAGATGTTCTCCGTGGATCCAAAAATCAAATTTGCATGCCTCGTGGAGAAAGAGAGACCATGGGAATACTCGAGGACCAAACTTATCACATCTCTCGTCAAGATCACACCAAATGGAGCAATCAAGAGAAGTCAATCGATGTTACACCTTACAGAGCAAATCGAGAGAACGGATCTTGGACGCACCTGTGAGTCAGTAGGAAAGAAGGCGAAGCAGCGCTTGGCTAGTGCTGAGGTGTAGGCTTTGCAGGCAGTGGCGAACTGGTCAGCGACGAGATCGAGATCGGGGGAGGCGGGGCAGTGGCAGAGGCCGATGACAGCAAGGATCTTGCGGCAGGACTGGAAGTCTTCCCAGGCGCTGGGCGGGGCGCCGCCCAGCATGAACTTGAAGCGCAGGCTGCCCGTCTCCCAGGGCTGGTGGGTGAAGGGGCTCTTCTGGTGCTCCGAGTAGAAGGAGCTGATGGAGGAGAGGTCTATCCGGGTGTGGCGGCCCAGCATCTCCACGTAAGATCGCAACCGCGGGTGTGGGATTGAGCCGCCGACGGGTAGGACGGCGATCCGGATCATGGAGCCTGTCTCGATGCTCACATCCGGCTCCATGGCCCGCCGCCCGGTGTTGGGTTTCTCACCGGACAGCTGTTTCGAGGGCAGCGGCGCACGAGGAGGTGGAGGAAGGAGGGGAGGAGGAGGCGATGCAGAGGTAAGGGAGACGGGGCGGGGAAGAGGCCGGTGGTGGGAATTTAGGTAGGAGATCTGAAGGCGGTCGGAGGGGGGGCGTCGTGGCGGCCTGTGGGACCCACTTAAAGACTGAGAGAGGGGGTCGATCTGGTGGACCAGAAATGGGTGCGATCAATAACAGACAGGCTGGACTACTGGCAACCAAATCGGTCGATGATGGTTCGCATTCACGGATGAAGAAATCAAGATCGGTTTCAGATCAATTCCAATCGTTTTTGCTACATTACAAAGGACGACCTAATTCCTAACTTACACTTCCATTTCAATTTGCATCATTGCACAAAAAATGATCATTAATATATGCTTAATCAAGTAATTAATATTCATGATCTGTTCTAATTAAAACCCACAAGACTTGGCTAATAGTAATATTATGGCCCAAGGAGTAACCGTGGTCCATCATAACCCGAACTCCACCCATCCTATTCTATCTGTTCATACAAACCCGGTCCATCAACTTCGATCCAAGATAGGATCTTTGGACCATCAAATTCGGCCCAATAATTACACCAATTATTGTAAACTATGATATATATATATATATATATATATATATATATATATATATATATATATATATATATATATATAAGATGTTGCACATATCTCTTGGTTTTTTTTTTTTTTTTTGGTATGTCAACGGATACACGTACTCCCATCAGTTTTACAAAAGATAACATCATCCTACTCCTACTCCGATATGATTGTGTCATGATGTTACTATTATTTCTGTAGATGTTTAAATCTGTCGTGAACTAAAGATTGAAGTTATAAGAAAATTGTTTGTGTATTATTTTACGTATAAACTTATTTGCAAGAAAGCTAAAGAAAATTTTTCATTTATGATTCAGTTTTGCAAAACATCGTGTCATCTTTAAAATTTTTCAAAGAGCATCTCGAGTTTTTCATTGAACGCCCCTATCGCATGAGAATATTATTTTAACTATGTACCATCGTCCTCAACTACCCTCTTGTATCATCGTTTCTACCCTACACCAACTCCGTAATTGTCCTTTGCACCATGTCTATCTCGTCGAACTTATATTTATCTAGCCTCATCTTCGCACAACCAAGAGGGAATAGTAGTTTTTTTTTTTTTTTTTTGTAGTACATTCGATAGGTAAAATAGTAATAGAGCAATATAGAGAAAAGGTGATCCGATGAAGAGGGAGAGACAAAATGATCATTTACAAGAAGAGATGCTTTACGATAATTTTTCAAAATTATAATAATTTACCTTTTATAATTTTATCGTTGGAATCATATCTTGCATAAATCATAAACCAAAAAATAGAGACATCGAAACTAAAAATTCTTATGCATCATAATCATTCACTTATCTTAATATCCCAAACTCTCATTTTCTCTCTTAATTTCGTAATGCATCAGATTTCTTGCTGTTTAAGGAGGACTAAGCTAACATTCCTACTTTACCTAAAAGACGAATTCTAATTTTATAATAACTCTATAACTTTTAACTCACTCCATATCTAAACACAAAAGTAATTTACTTTTCAACATCCTTCCCTAAATTAAACTTTTAGAATCGTATCATGAAAAAAAAAAAAAATCTAAGAACTTGAAACATTTTCCAAATATAACGCGTCTAATATATTCGACATACTATTTAAATAATCATAAAATTCAGATTTCTTTTAGATTACTTTTATCAGATTCCTTGAAACAATCTTTAAACGCAAACTCAGTAAAATCAAAATTATTATCCACATAGAATGTTAATTCTAGAAGCCCAACATATGGGAACAACAGAATCGATAAAATATTAAACTCAATCTAATCCTATAGTGGTGAAGAAGCATAGTTTGTATGGAGAATTTTTAGGACAAAGTTATCAACATTGGCCACTCTCTTTTGTTTTTTAGGGACCTTTCTTTTATCCCATTCAGAAGAAAAAGTCACACTTTACTCTCCTGAGCTCCCTTCTGAATTATTATATATGGATATCCTCAACTAGTTGGCTATGAGATTGATCAAATAACTCACTACATGACTAAGAGCAAGCTAGCTCGGGTGTTTATTAGACTTTATATATTCAAACTCATTCAATGGATTATAGTGAGTGGTTCCAAATTTTATCTATTCATAACGTTTGCAAAATATATTGAACATTTCAAGATGGCATAAATTTTCAGGAATGCAAGTGTACAATCCAACCAAGTAAACAAATTTGACCATCAGCTATACATACAACACCAAAGACAATTTTATTTTTGCTGATAACTAAAGATACACAGGAATATAGAAGAGGCCAGTAACATTAGCCCACAACACCATTTACCAAATATTACAAACCAACCACAACTATAAAGCAAAACATAAGACGCATCAAACATGGATAGTTATACAACACCTCCTAATTGACCAAAACAACCACGAGATCCGACCCTATCACCATTATAGAACACCTTCTAATTGACCAAACAACCACAAGATTACCACCATTACTACGATCCCTACCCATAATAAGCTACTGCTGTCGTACGACCACTAACTATTAACTACTACTACTACTATGCCCTTGGGTTCTCCGATTCCCCACCTTCCTTTTGAAAAAATAGAGGAATATTGTTGAACCGGAGAAGCCAACCCAAGACACCGCCGTCTAAAGTTATGCCCCCTTCCGACGCCACCACAGCAATCCCTTCTTTTTTTTTTCCCCACCTTTTTTTTTGGGGGGTGGGAGGGGGGCAAAGTTTAAATGGCGCCGACAGAGATCACTTTTTTCTTTTACCCCCACCAAACACTTTCCTACAAAGATCGGGCATCTTTTCATCCCTACACCCGTGATCGGCGCCGTTTTGACTTGCCGTCGCAGCGGATTACCATGCCAGAACGCGCGCGGCCGCGTCGCCCTTGACCGCACCCTTCTTCAGGCAAAAAGAAGGAAGAGGGAGCGAACTGGGAGACGGGGAAGCGAAGAACGCCGGTCCCGCGTACGGCGACTCCAGAACGGCAAGCCCCACCTTCCTCGGGAGGATCTCCGGTTCCGGCCCCAACCGATTCGTGGAGCAGAGGCCCGAACCATCGCCCTCTTGCCCCAGATCGGCAGCCCGGGGGGCTCCCGGCTTCAACTCCTCGCCTCGCTTCAAGATCCGGACCCCCTCCATCACGAGGGCCCTCCGCGACCGGGTCTCTCCCTCGAAGAGCGCACCGTCCTTCCGCGGGGACGGCGATTTCCGACTGTCAAGCGGCGGGTTGGCGCGGCTGGGTTTCGCCACCGCCTGGGGAGGCGGCGAGCGGGCAGGCTGGCCCATGCCACGCCGGCCTGCCTTTGATGGAGGAGGAGGAGGAGGAGGGTGGAAGGAAGTGGAAGGAGGGGAGGAGGAGGCGGGTGGAGGCCGTGGGGGTTTCTTGCGGTGGGGTTTCGCCGGCGGCGGTGGACGGGACCCGAAGGCATCGTCGTGGAGGCGGTTCCTGAGACAATCGTGTGGTCGCAGCACCGCCGTGCCCATTTGGCCAGGATCACCTACCACAGAGACGCCTAAAGAAGAAGAGGACGTGAATTATTGGCGAGATAAATGGGAACCGGACTCGGCATTTTATATAGAGTAGGAGCGTTCCTATTTTGAACGCGGCCGCATTCTTATTCCTATACGGACATGACAACCACTCGATCAAACAGGTGCGTCCATCGTACACTGGACCGCTGCGATCGCCTGCTCTTAGAGATCGTAAGGTACAAATATTACCCGCACTCCACTCTATATGAGGCCTTTCGTAAGAGGAGTTTGCCGAATCTGACGCGTCAAGAAAACCACCATTGGACGCAATCATCGCCCCCCTGCCAACAAGGTGACCCTGACCTTGGCAAAATTTACATCGCGCCCATCACCAAAGCCCTTTTGGTTGCGACTTATTTCGCGACCGTTGATCTACAATCGGACGGTTGTATAAAGCTTGTGAAACCTCGAGACGACGAGGGTATTGTTGTGAGCTGACCAAAGCAGGAGGGGTAGGTGAGGTTAATGGGTTTCGTGTCGGGTACGGTCGACATGAGTTGGCGGGTCTCTCGACCGACAGCCGTCGGGTCGCTTCCTCTTGGGTATGGCGAGTGGGGATACACGCCACCGGGGGCTGCCGGTGGGTCGCGGGAACTCCCTGTGATATATATACTTTTCTACCCCCTTTTGACAGACCCATAGTCGACCTCGGCGATTAATGGGTGTGGACCCACAAGGGACAGCTGCGACGCGGAAGGTCCTGAACCGAGTAACCATTGACGCGTAACGTATACTTTTGATCGTCACACAGCCACCGACGTATTAAAATAGCAAGACCTCTCCCTACCGCGTTGTACATTATTGACCGTCTCGTACATTGATCGAACGACCGATCCTGTACAGTTTTCAATATCGATATATAAAGTAATGACCGAATTCACGAAATAATTGTTGTCGTTGATTTTTTTTTTTTTCAAGTAGTGTGATATTTTCATTTTTCTTTCTCGTAGAGCATCTATGATTCACAAGGTATGATTCGATGCATTAAAAATCGGAACAACGAATTAAACAGAACCAAATTAACAATGAAAATTAAAATAAGACATAAATTAAACTTAAAAAGATTATAATATTCATAAAATATACATGCTAAAAATTAATATTTTTAATTTATAACAACTCAAAATATTATTGAAGGGATAATGTTTAATCCAGATCTTTATTCTTATATGATACTTAAGTATATCTAAACACGGACAAAAAAAAATTAAGATTTTATGGATAATGTATGGTTTAAAAACATTAATATATGACCAATTACATTTTTTCAAAAAAATAGTGTAACAACAATAATCTTATGTTTCTGATTCAAAAATATAATCACATCATCATCGCAAAATCTCATTTTGCAGACTTTGTGTAAAACTAGATGTAATTTAATTAAGTCTCGATAAGTTGTATATATATATTTTTTGGAAACAGTGTAACCGTCTCGTTTTCTATTTCTGCCACAAAATATCGAATATACGTTTTTATTATAAAGACTTTCTTGTAAATAAATGTAAACAAAATTTCAGTATATATTATTATTCATGATTTTGTTGTGTTTTTAGACGACAGTGGTGAAGCTGACATTGTAGAGATCGGACCTGAAAAGTACTTTGGGCCGAGGTCTTCAATTGGGCCTCATCCTATAGCATCCCACCGCCACCATCTCTTCCCGCCAAAATCTCCCCTTTCCCGCCCAAAGGCCCGCTCCTTTAAGGATCTCCGTCGTCCTCTGGGAGAGAGAGAGAGAGAGAGAGAGAGAGAATCATGTCGGGGTGGGATGAAGGGGCGGTGTTCTACAGCGACCAGGCGCAGTTTCCCCGCGGCGGCGGAGACCCCGATCAGGGATCCATCACTCGCCACACCGCCCTCCGCAAGTTCAAGGAGTTCATACGCGGATTCAATGGCGAGAAGGGCGACTTCCCTTACCGGTAACCTCGCAGTCCCTTCCCCTTACCCCTCGGATCCCAACCTCGTTGCTTCCCTCCTCCCTAATGTGTCTCCCCCATCTCGAACTCGCAGCGAGAGCCTCGTCCATAGTCCCGACCACCTCACCGTGGCCATGGAGGATATCGATGCCTTCGATGCCGTGCTATCCGACAAGATCCGCAAGTTTCCAGCCGATTTCCTCCCCCTGGTATAGCCCCCCTTTCCCCGTGAATCCCCATTTCTTCCGAGTTCGTTCTTTTACGGTTTTGGATTTCATTTCCTGTTGTTTGCGTGATGAAAAGGAGTCGCCTTTTGTTCTCTTCTCTGTCTACCAGTTCGAAACCGCAGCCTCAGAGGTGCTTGCGAGCCTGAGATCTAAGGTTGCAGGCGAGACAGGGGAGATGGAGGAGCCCATCACAGGAGAGGTGCAAGTCTTTCTATCTTCCAAGGAGAGTTCGGTCTCCATGAGATCTATCGGGGTTGGTTCCGTGCTTATTGTCTCGAATTCTCATCTGCCTTCTTGACTTCTCCCAATTATCTTTTATGAACAATCGGTATTTGTTTAAATGTGGGTTTTAGGCTGAGTTCATGTCCAGGCTTATTAAGATATCTGGGATTGCGATTGCTGCTTCTAGAGTCAAGGCCAAGGCCACATACGTAACCCTGATGTGCAAGAACTGCAAGAGCATAAAGACTGTGCCTTGTCGACCAGGGCTTGGAGGTGCCATCGTTCCCCGGTCTTGTGACCATGTGCCTCAGGTACCCAATCATCAAAACATTTCCTTCTACTCCTTGCTTCTTGTTTTTCCCATTTGCACTCAAATTGTTTGTTTGATCAATTTTCAGGCTGGCGAAGAGCCTTGCCCTCTGGATCCTTGGATAGTCGCGCCAGATAAGAGCAAGTATGTCGACCTGCAGACCCTCAAACTGCAGGAGAATCCAGAGGTCAGGAATTCTCTTCCACTTAGCAAGTTCATTTAGTATCTATCATCATGTTGGTTCTTTGAGGATAGGCAAGTTCTGCTGATGTTTGGGAGCTTGTTTCATTTGCAATGCTTTTATTGTCTTCAAGGATGTCCCAACTGGGGAGCTGCCGAGAAACATACTTCTATCCATAGATCGGCACCTGGTTCAGACTATCGTGCCTGGCACAAGGCTGACAGTGATGGGCATCTATAGCATCTATCAAGCATCTGCTTCGTAAGGAAGATGTGGATTCAGTCAATTCTTACTCGAATACCTTCCTTTTTCATTTTTTAGTTCTAGATCATTGACTCTTTAGTGCTTCCAGCCAGAAAGGTGCGATTGGTGTTAAACAACCTTATATTAGAGTTGTTGGATTGGAACAAACCCGTGAAACAAATTCCTTGGGTCCATCAACCTTTGCCTTGGATGAGGTAACTCTAGTAAAATATGCTTCTGCAATTACTTTCTTTTGGTTGAAAATTAATAATCATTTTTTTTCTCAATTAGGAGTTAGAATTCAAAGAGTTTGCTCAAAGGCCTGATGCATATGCTAAGCTATGTTCAATGATTGGACCGTCAATTTATGGCCATGCTGATGTAAAGAAAGCTCTGGCTTGTTTGTTATTTGGGGGTTCAAAGAAGGTACAACAGTGCAACTTATCATCCTATAAGCAAATAAAACAAAATCTCAAAGGTAGATATTCTTTTTGCCAAATAATGCAGAGCCTACCAGATGGCGTACGGTTAAGGGGAGATATCCATGTCTTGCTACTGGGTGATCCATCAACAGCAAAATCACAGGTTGATATTCTGGATAACAGATACAACTTAGCTTTTGACAACAGTATGTTCTGAATCCGTATAGTCATTGTTGATTAGATGATACCCATAATTTTGATGAGAAGAACAAGGTGGTAATTCAGATAATTAAGGCATGTGCATGCAAACTTATCATGTATCAGTCATTGAACAATTTGGTTATCGTAAGCTAGCATCTTTATGTACCTCATCAAAACTCTTTGAGTCTAACTTGATTTTTTTTCCCAAGTAAATTCTTCAACATGATCTTAAGCTTTCCATCATTAGGCTTTCCATAATAGAATTTATTATGTCACCAATAATTAGCTTCTATTCACTATAGTTTGAAGAATTAGCCCAAGGTGGGTTCTCAAGGAATCATGAAATCATTATAAATTTATCATACATAAATTTTTTGACAAGTTATTTAGCATGAGCTATCATGTTTATGTGCAGCATATGCTTTATACTTTACGGGAAGCATATGAGGTTTTATTTTTTGAAAATGTTTATATTGACTTGATTTATTATTAAATGGACTCTTCAATATGTCAATAAACGAGTTAAGTCTTTTTATACAACAACACAAAGAAGGCATAACGCCTTAACCATGCATGTTTGTCTTTGAAGTTTTACCACCATTAAGCTTGTGCAAAGTGATGCCCCTAGTCAAGTAAAGAGCATTGAAATTTGTGTTTATAGTTATTGTAAAACTAGTAATGAGCTTTACCTTTCCATCGTGCCACATTTTGTGAACTTGTTTGCAAATTTTATTGATCCTATGGCCTTATCGATGCAGATGTGAATATTTTCTGTTTTAACACCATAATCAGATCATTGCAGCCATCGAAACAATTAAAGATGTAAACATCATAAAAACAAGGAGAAATTGTCTTCTTGTCGATTAAAAATTTCTAAACTATTGCAGAAATACAGTTCCTCTGGGTGTGCTGTTGTTACAAGTACTCTTTTATCATACCAGATATACCTTGTTTTAACAAATTTTCATGTTTGTTAGTTTCTCAAGTTTGTCGAGAAAACAGCTCCAGTGGCTGTTTATACTTCAGGGAAAGGTTCGTCTGCTGCTGGTCTAACTGCATCGGTGATTCGTGAGAGTAGCTCAGTAAGTCTATAGGCTCTAATATTAATGCATTTCTTGATCTCTAAATTGATTTTATTTTTCTGGGCATAGTTAGTATGGAACTAAGAACTTGCAATTACAAGAGTTGTCCTAACTAAAAGTTGAATGCGATGCTTTCAGCGTGAATTTTATCTTGAAGGAGGTGCGATGGTTTTGGCAGATGGTGGAGTAGTTTGTATTGATGAATTTGACAAGATGAGGCCTGAAGATAGGTAGAATATATATTACAAGCTCAATTCGGGTTACATTTTCATTTTAGTGCCTGTGCTTCATTTTTCTTGATGCTGTTTTCAGAACTTTGTTCTGATATAGAACTGAGCATTCCTTTTCTTCAGAGTTGCTATTCATGAAGCCATGGAGCAGCAAACTATTTCTATTGCCAAAGCAGGAATCACAACAGTACTCAACTCAAGGACATCTGTACTTGCAGCTGCTAATCCTCCTTCTGGGCGCTATGATGATCTCAAAGTGTGTTAGTTGGTTTCTATATATATATATTTTAATTAGTTAATTGAACATGGCTTCGCACATCTTTTGTTACAAGTTCTTCCTTCTTGCAGACTGCACAGGATAACATTGATTTGCAGACAACCATCCTCTCCAGATTTGACCTGATCTTCATTGTGAAAGATATCAGAGAATACGACCAAGACAAGGTATACATTGATTTGAAGTTGTGCTCAAGTTGCTTATTACATTATACTCCTGGCACTAATTCCAGGTTTTTTTGCAGAAAATTGCTAGTCATATTATTAAAGTTCATGCTAGTGGTGCTGCAGCCTCCAAAAGCACCAATGCCACTGAGGGAGAAAATTGGCTGAAAAGGTATGTATGCTATTTCTGTGATTATCTTGGATGGGAAGTTACATTTGCTTAATATTCTGATTGTTCTCCAGAAATATGCTAACCATAGATTTATAAAAGGTACATTGAGTACTGCCGGGTTACATGCCATCCACGGCTATCAGAAAAGGCTGCTGAAATGTTGCAAAACAAGTATGTAGAGATCAGGCAGGTATGGTATTGTTAATTCAAGATCATGATGCACTTGTTGTCTGGAACTGGATCATTTTGCAGGTTTGAATTACCTTGCACTAATAGTTACATGTGAATTTGTAGAGAATGAGGCAGCAGGCCAATGAGACTGGAAAAGCTGCTGCAGTTCCAATTACCGTCAGGCAGCTTGAAGCAATAATACGCTTGAGCGAATCTCTAGCTAAGATGAGATTGTAAGTACCATATATATATGTGTGCGTGTGTGTGTTATTAGTTAAGGTGAAAGTATATATTTTGTGTTATATGTTATATCATTCATGAATTCAGGACTTCTGTTGCTACCCAAGAACATGTGGAAGAGGCATTCAGGTTGTTCAATGTTTCCACAATGGATGCAGCTCGTTCTGGAATAAATGAGCATTTGAATTTAACTCCTGAGATTGCAAACGAAATCAAGGTATAAACAGGCCTGTTTGCTTCTAGTTTCTATTAAATTTATTGGATCTCTCAAATAACACTTTCAACCCTTGAATAGCAAGCTGAGTCACAAATAAAGAGAAGAATGGGCATCGGAAGCCACATATCAGAGAGGCGTCTCATAGATGAGCTTGCTAGAATGGGCATGAACGAGTCCATAGTAAGGAACACAATTTGCATGCAAATTTTTGTAAACTCCTTGAGTTACTCAGCTTCACCTAATATCTGATAAATATTTCAGGTGAGGAGAGCTCTTTTAATTATGCATCAAAGAGATGAGGTGGAGTATAAGAGGGAACGGCATGTTATTGTCCGCAAAGCTTGATCTAAAAGGTTTTACTAGCTAATATCAATGTCCTGAAACTAGCCAGCATATATAACCAAGCTTAATGATTCTGACATGCAGATGCTTTTTATTGAATTCAAATGTTTGCTATGATTTCATCTTGAATATGACAAATATTCAACTTTTTGGTTGTTTGGAGCATGATGGAGCTTCCTCTGTTGATCACAAACATTGATCATTACTTTATAGGACTACTAATGTAAATTGTATTCCATCTGCAAGCTCGGAAGACTGGCATGAGCAAATGACATGTAGGATAAGTACAAAAGAAGTGTGTTGCTGCAAACAATGGGTGGTTTATTTTTGGAGAAATGGACAATCCTCTTCAATCAGATGCAATTTGGATCGTGACCTTTAGGTATCGTCTAGTGATGTCGCCAATTGCAACTGTATGTTTCCAGCATGGCGTTGCAGGAGAAATTAAGGCCTTTACCAAAAGATCTCAACTCATTCTTCCTCGAACAATGAGTCCAGAAGATTGCAATATAATTTGTTAAAACAGGTGTTTCGTTGTATTGAAACTTCTTCTATTCTGGCTAGAGTGAGAATCTTTTATTGGAGTTCATTTGTACAAATATATTTCAGTTTGCGATGTGTATTATGCATTCCAGATGATTGATTACTATTTGTTCCGTTTGTGGCTTTTGTGATTCCAAGAGTGTAGGTGCAGGTTGGAGAAGCGATAAGCAGGAGTCAACAAATAGAGCAAAATTTTCTTCTTCTACTTCAAAAATAATGTACTAATAATAATAAATAATAATAAATAAATAAATAAACAGCCATCATATCACAGTGCGGATTTCGGCGATCTCTCCACCGGTCGCATAAGCTACATGGAGTTACTAAAGCCCTCGATCCGTGAGAAGGTAAGACCAACAGACCACCACCATCCTTGATGACTGGAACGTCTATCTATCAAGCAAGCAAAGCAGCGGCTCCTCACAGAGTGTAATGCTGCGGCATGCCCTCGATGTCCAGTCCCTTGAGCTTCACCACGGACTCGACGTGCCCCTTGAGCGTGTGCAGCTCCCTAAGCCTGCACCCAAAAAACAACATTGCCCCTTTGAGATCTGTGTGTTATCAATCGATCGATCGAACGAACAAACACCGCTCTTGTCTGCCGGTGTAGAATTATTGTAGCATATAGTGGCGGAGGGTGTTGCTTCACCTTGCAACCTCGGCTCGCCTCTTGGCCTGCTCCGCGATCTCAGACAACTCCCTGTAGTTGCTGTTGTCGTCGAACAGACCCGAGGAGTGTGGGGGCGGCTGTAGGCCGTGCAGGGTGCGCTGAGCCAGCGCCCACTGTGCCTCTCTCTCACCCTTCCCGTAATCCTTCTTCGAGGTGAAGGCCGTCTGCGTCGTTACGAACAGGCGGCATTAGACATCAACTGGGGAATGATGGCGAAGAGATGGGTTTACCTTGTTCTGGAGAAAGTTGTCCCAGGCTCTTCCACTCAGAGCGTAGCGAATGATGAACTTGAGAACGTCGAGAGGAAGTAGGTGATGAGGCTGTAGAGCCAAATGACCCCAGCCCACCCCATCCGATGCCCTGGATCCCGGCAAACCCCCACGAGGCATACACCGCGATGACAGTAGCCACCTACAATTGGGATTGCCCCATCGATTTTTTGAGACACTAGAAGCAAATTCTGCGTGCGTGGAGGAGGATGCGAAGAAGCTCACCAACTGGGCAGCGATGAAGGCAAAGACTAGCAACAGACCGGGGCGCTCCACGAAGGACCAACTCCTGGACCGGGTGACGAAGATGAGTGCTTGACTGATGATGCTCACTTGCAGATACAGCGCGGCGGTCAGCTCACTTGTGTTGTCCTTGATTGACCTCACACCGAACGCTTCCTGCATCAACAATGGTTTCTCTGATCTTGCCTGCCTATCCATTTAATTTCCTTTTGGTGTATAGTTAAGTTACTCACGGAGAAGAAATGGGTGTCGTGAGCAACGTAGAAGAAGACCACGGTCATGATCGCAAGGTAAGCACCGAGGACGATGCCGGTGGCGAAGATCTCCCGGAGCTTCCATGAGTCGGGCAGAGGGAGGCCTTGACTCGGTCCTTGGAGATGGTCATGATGGTGCCGTCGTTGAGGACGGCGATGATGAGGACCATGAAGGGGGAGAAGTCGAAGCGCCAGATGAGGGCGATGAGCAAGAAGCCGAGCACGATGCGGATGGTGATGGAGACGGCGTAGATGGTGTAGTTCTTCATGCGCTGGAAGATGGCGCGGCTCGTCAGCACTGCGCTCACGATCACACTCAGACCGGGCTCCGTGAGCACGATGTCCGAAGCACCGCGCGCGGCGTCCGTCGCGTCTGCCACTGCGATGCCGATGTCCGCCTTCTTCAGAGCTGGTGCGTCGTTGACGCCGTCCCCTGTCATGCCACAGATGTGCTTCATCTCCTGCAGCCTCCTCACTATCTCGTACTTGTGCTCTGTATGAAAGCACCACCGTTAATCCATCGGAGATGAGATAGATAGGTAGGTCCTCTGTACAATGCAGCGGGAGGTACTAATATTCTTACCGGGAAGACCCCAGCAAAGCCATCGGCCTTCTCGATGAGATCATCGATGGGGAGGCCGGTGGTGTCATCGTTCTTCTCGCCGAGGAGGGTGGAGGACGGATACATGTTGGTGCCCATGCCGAGCCGACGCCCGGTCTCTTTGGCAATGGCAAGCTGGTCGCCGGTGATCATCTTGACATTAACACCCAGGTTGAGCGCACGGCGGATGGTCTCGGCACTGTCATGCCTCGGGGGATCGAAGAGGGGCAACAGACCCATGAATTGCCATGGAGCGCCGGCACTCTCCTTCCTCGCCTCGGGCACCTCCTGCCTTGCCACACCCAGAGCGCGGAGGCCGCGGTCGGCGAACTTGCCGATCATGGCATGGACCTTCTTCCGGGCGTCCTCTTTCATGTTGCAGAGGTCAATGATCTGAGATAGAAGAGAATTAGTGATGGTGCTAAGAGTTCATACGATGAATAGATTCCAGAAGATTTAACTATTGGGCTTCTTAGTTTTTTTACCTGCTCAGGAGCACCTTTGCTTGCGCGATGCCATTTGCCTTTCGAATCGATGTATGTGATCGCAGTGCGCTTATCTACTGGATTGAAGGGCAGAAAGTGGACTTCCTGGATTCCAGCTCGTGCCTGTGAATGTGATCAAATCAGGTAAAAACAAAAAAAAGCAGTCCATCGCTCGTTACTGTGTAACATCGGACCCCTTCCTACCTCCTTGGGGTCGGGCAGCATCCCGACGATGCAGGCATC
Organism: Ensete glaucum; assembly: GCA_021527575.1. Lineage (NCBI taxonomy): Eukaryota > Viridiplantae > Streptophyta > Magnoliopsida > Zingiberales > Musaceae > Ensete > Ensete glaucum. Next base: position 839,538 of record CM038558.1, on the reverse strand, counting down.
GATGGCGTCCTGGTTCTCAACCCTGGAGGCCCTTGCTGCGTACAGGACTACCGCATCCTTATCCATGTCCTTCACGAACACCTGTAGCAAATCGATAGAAGACCATCCTAATTCGCGCGGGATCACGTCAAGAATTAATTGATTTGGGAGATGGAGGCGTCACCTCGATCAGGCTCTTGTCGACGGTGAGCTTGTTGAGGTAAGGGTACCAGTCTTATCACTGCAAAGCACGTCCATGCCGGCCATCTCCTCGATGGCAGTCATCCTCTTGGTAATTGCCCCTTGCTCTGACAGACGGTGGGACCCGATGGCCATCGTCACCGACAGCACGGTGGGCATGGCGATCGGAATTCCGCCGATGAGCAGCACCAGGAGGTTGTCGATGCCGTCCCTGTATCGCCGGTGCTGGATCGGGTACATGACGATGATCTCGACGAGCATGCCGAAGGCGATGGAGCAGATGCAGAAGTTTCCAATGGCGGTGAGCACCTTCTGGAAGTGGCCTACGTTGTTGGTGCTGTCGACGAGGTGGGCGGCCTTTCCGAAGAAGGTGTGGACGCCGGTGGCGATGACGACGGCCTCGATCTCTCCTTGCTTGCATGTGGAACCGGAGAAGATCTCATCGCCTGGGTTCTTGGTCACAGGGAGGGACTCGCCGGTGAGAGCCGACTGGTCGATCTTGAGCGGGTCACCCTCGAGGAGGCGGGCGTCGGCAGGGATGATATCACCCAGCTTGATGCTGATGATGTCACCAGGGACGAGGATCGCAGCCTCCTGCTCCGACCACATCCCATCCCTCAGCACCTGCCACCCATCAACCGACGCGTTAAGTCGACGCCAATCCGCAATAGACGCAGGAACTCAAGGAACTGTGGTGGAAGACCTTAGTCTTAGGGGCGAGGCCAGCCATGAGGGCGGCGGCGGCATTGCCTGCGTTGTTCTCCTCGATGAAGCTGATGGTGGAGTTTATGATGAGGAGAACGACGATTCCGACGAAGTCCTGCCAGTCTGGTGGCTCCCCCTGTTTGCATGGATGCATGCAGGCAAATCATGACTGCTTCTTCCGAAAACCTTCTCTCAGCAATCATGGAGACATATATATGTATATATATATATATATATATATATATATATATAAAGATACATAAGATAGATATAGAATCGTTACCCCTCCGTTAGCCAAGACGATGGCCATGATGGCCGCGATCTCCATGACCCACGACAGCGGATTCCACATGAATCCTAGGAACTTGAGGAACTTGCTCTCCTGTCATCATTTCAAGAACAGGGGACGTATGGATGATAAGCTGCAAGGTGAAAGAAGATGACCGGCGAAGATTGTTAGTAGTAGTAGTAGTATCCATGTACCGACCGTCTTCTCCTCGAGCTTGTTGGGGCCAAAGATGAGCAGTCGGTCCTCGCCCTCGGCGGCGGTGAGCCCCTCCTGGCTACATTTCAGCTGCTCAAACACCTCGCTCACGGGAACCCTCTCCTGAAAGGAAGCGAAGACGAAGCAAGTAAGTCTAGACCAGGTGAAGAAGAAGAGATGACATGGCAACTGGAGAAGCGAAGAAATTAAAAAGAGTCTGAGAAATATCTGACAAGGTCGACGGTCTCGTTCTTGATGTCCTCCAGGGACACGGCGGACTTGGTGCCGACTCCATCGTTACCGGTGGCCATCCTCCTAGAAGAAGGATGCGAGGCTGGTTGGGGGTGCAAGGAGAAGGGAGAGAAGAACAGGGTCTTCTCCTTCTTATTCTTCTTCTTCTCTCCTTTCTCCGGCTCTCGCTCTGTCTCCGACCTCCTCCCTTTGACGGGAGGATAGAAAGCGACGTACTTGTTTCGATGGGAACTTCGAAACCCGTTAATTTATAGCGGCGGAGGGAGGGGAAGAGAGTGGTCGGGGTGAAGAGGAGGGCCGGAATTTGGGGCCCGCCAGATGCCCACCCCCTGGAAATCGGGACACGTGCCAGTGGTTTGGACGAGGGAGGAGTAGGTGTTTGGGGTAAGCCCGGTTCGCGACCCCGGGGTCCGGTCCCGCTTTCCCACGTATAGATGTGATCTTGGATTATTTAATAAATGCATATATATATATATATATATATATATATATATATATATGTTTAATGCACGTTATCGTTGGTATGAGGTAATGAGATACGAGACTATATTGATTTGTATTTGTCAAGGACTATTGTGGAAGTGTAGCTAGATGTTAAGAATGTTATTCTGATATCAAGTGTTAGAATCCATATGGATTCTAAGCTTGAGGTGATCTCCGTAGGAGATCTGCCTCCTAGGAACTTTATAGGGGTTCCTCCCTCCATGGTTTTCTTCATAGTGATTAAAATAAAATTAATCTATTGATGATACAAAAAGGACTGAAGATATGCATATTTATATGGCTTTTAAACCCTACTTCCTAATAGGACTTATACTCTATGAAGACTCCTCCCTAATGGAAGACTCCAACTCCTAGTAAACTAAGACTCTAACTCCTAATCAGCCCTAGAGAGTGTCCTAACTAAATAGAACTCTCACTTTCTAACCCTAGTGGCCTCCTTAATAGGTGGGCGGTGGCTAGAGACTCACTCCATGAGGACCCCTCTAACCTTAGAGATAGTTCTAAGCTAAGTGACACTCTACCGAAGAATCATAACTCTAGAAGAGTCCAAACTCTAGAAGGAACTCAACCCTATCATAAACTCTTAAAAGCTAGAGTCCTTGTGCTAATTTGCTCTCCATAAATCCCCTCATGGATCTTGAACTGTACATGAATGACTATGATGGGATGAAAATAACACAATAAGAAAAGCGAGAAAGACTGTCTATAGAGCATCTCGTCCAACACGTAGTATCATGCTTGATGTCTTTTCACTTTTTTTGCTTCGGCTAGCTCGTCGAGAAGAACCTCGGTTTTCATATATATGATAATATTTCTTATTGAAATGGCCTCTAGGATAGTAGTTGTAACATAATCCTTATGTACGCTCCTGTGAGTTAAGACCTTCGTGATCCCTCTTGATAGTAGAAGATATTTTCTAGTGGATGGTTTGGAAAGAGCATCCACTATCATGTTATCCTTTCTTAGGATTTGTTCAATGCTAAATATCAAGATATTATTTATTAGTTGTTTGTTGGTTATTAATTATATATTTAAATCATTACATTAATAGATTTTCTAGAATGATCAATTCAATTTTGATCATAAATAAAAAATAAAACATGAAAATGTTAACTTCTTCAAAGATTAAAAGTGGAGAACAAATAATCATGAGCTTAATTATTTATTTATATTCATTTCGTTTGCTTGTGAAGACAAGCTTAATGAGCCAATTTTTTATTACCAAAGTGAGAGAAACATGAAACATATCTCCTGAAATTTTCACTATTACACCATAAAATGTAATGTTAGTAGGGAGGCCTAAATATGTGTGAAGAATAACAATTATCCTCGAAAGAGCTCCTCATTGTTAGATCAGAATCAGAATCGAACGAGAAGATCTCGTTCATCGATTGAGGGAAATCCTCAACTGAATCTTGTATAAATAAGTGCTCACTCAATGAATAATGTATGCCTTTTGTGTTCTCACTTCTATTTCAACATGGTATCAGAGCAGCTTGCTTAGAGTAAGATCTCTTCTCGCTGTCAAACGACAACAAGTTTCCACCGCTTCCGGCCACGTACAAATTCGACCGTCGACTCCTACCCATCTACTATCATAGCACATCTGCCTCCTCTACCGACGGAACCAACGAGATCAGCACCGATCTCCCGACATCATTTGTCCCTTTTCTGCGAAGCCGTAACTGTCGGACAACATTTCATAGCGAGCGCTGCTACTTTCTCCTTCTCGTTGGAATATATCTCTTGAAACCCAACGCTAAGATTGAGCAACCGACGCTGACACATTCTCCATTAGATTGAAGGGTAGAAAGTGGACTTCTTGGATTCTAGCTAATGTTTGTGATGTGATCGAATCAGATAAAAACAAGTAGTCCATCACTCGTTACTATATAACATTGAACCCCTTCCTATCTCCTTGTGGTAGGGCATCATCCCAACAATGCAAGCATCATTGGTGTCATGGTTCTCGACCCTAGGGGCCCTTGTTGTGTAGAAGACTATCGCATCCTTATCTGTGTCCTTCACGAACACCTATAGCAAACCGATAGAAGACCATGCTAATTCGCAATGGATCATGTCAAGAATTAATCAATTTCAGAGATGTAGGCGTCACCTTAATTAGGCTCTTATTGACGATGAGCTTGTTGGGGTAATTAACAATAAAACGATGAAGATAACATGTTCCCAATGAAATATATTATTACCGTATGCCATGGTCAAGGTGCCGGCATGGCTCGCTGTAGTTCGAGTATGCAAGACTACCAATGATTCCATCAAGCTGACGAACAAGACTACCAATGTATACATCGATTCAAAAGGCAAATGACATCGCACAAGCAAAGGTGCTTCTGAGCAAGTAAATAAAGAAGCCCAATAATTTGATCTTTTGGAATCTATTCATTATATGAACTTTTAGAACCATCATGAATTCTCTTCTATCTCACATATACATCATATCATTGACCTCCACAACATAAAAGAGGACATCCGGAAGAAGGTCCATGCCATGATCGGCAGTTCACCGCGACCTCCACGCCTAGGTGTGGCAAGGCAGGAGGTGCTCGAGATGAGCAAGGAGAGTGTCGATGCTCCATAGAAATTCATGGATCTATTGCTGTTAGGACCCCAATCGAGTCTTCATATTGTGTTGCAAGAAATAAAAGACGAGGAAAGAAAAAGAAAATAGTATGTAAAGTACAGAATTTTTTGAGATGTACTGATTTAAACTATATGCTAGACTTCATATTTGGTTATATTAGGTTGATTATCAGTTCTTCAAAAATGAAAGCCAATTTAGATTCATTCCGATATCTTCTCAAGTTTGTTTTAGAAAATTTTATTAAATTGGACATCTATTCCTTGCAAAAGTAAGTTAGGGGTAATCTTGATACTACCTTTATGATTCTTAGGTTAGTACTAAAGTGAACTATGTTGGGAAACTTCAGCAGGTGCATCACATGCACAACGAAAATCAAAACAAAAATCGGTTTCCCACGCAGATCAAATCGTCATACAAAAGATTGGGGTTGCGAGAAAAACCACAAAAATCAAAAAAATCGCGATGTGTGAGAGATTGATTTTACCTAGAGAGATCGTATATCCCTGTATTCCAGATCCAGATGGAGAAGATGAAGGAGATCAAGCGTCCTCCTCTCTAGCGGTATCAATACAATAGATCTCTACAGCGAAACTTCACCAATCTGATCTTGCAACTCTTGCTCAAAGGGAGGGAGGAGAATAGGAGGTGGTGGCTAAAGTTGTAACCTATCAATCATGAGTCTCCCCTCCTATTTATAGAGAGCCACCAAAAAAATTCTAGGGCTCCTGCCTCAGTGGGTATTGGATCTCCATCTAATAACCCACTAACCTTGCATTATTGGATCTCTATCCAATAATCTCCTTATGCCTCTAATTGGGCCTTAATCAAGGAGCTCATAAGCACAGAGTCTCATCTAATGAGAATAGGGGCTAATTGGATATTCATCTAATCCTCTATTCGCTGAAGCATTCACCATATGTGTGTGACCCTCTAGTCCTGATACCGAGCTGATTTGGTTATATTAGAGTTGATTTCTGGTTCTCGAAACCGAAGGCCAATTTAGATTCATTCTGATATCTTCTCAAGTTTGTTTTAGAAAATTTTTTAAATTAGACATTTGATCCTTACAAAAGTAAGTCAGGGGCTGACAATACCTTTCTGATTCTTAGGTTAGTACTAAAGTGAACTAATTGGACAAATGAGATAGGCCAAGTTTTATTTGTTATTTAGTGTGCATTGATCATATCTCTACGATCCTTTTTTTATAATGGATGCCTAAGAGGGGTTGTTACATAGTTTGTTTAATAGGTATAATATCTCGATGTCCTCGAGTTGTTATACTCGTTTATTACCTTGGTTAAAACAACCATAAGTTGGAGTTGCCATCAGGTGATTCCGCAATTTAACTTGACCATGAGTTGATCAATAGCTTGGACATGTGGCGAGAGAGCCCTTCTTGGGTAAATAGTGGTAATGATGGCATGAAGTGATGATAAGTCAACCACGTATAGTACCGATGGGGCAACCAATTCACCCTTGCTTTAACACATCGCCCTTATTTCCTGAGCTAAGGAGCAATAATTGGTTGGAAAGTATCTTCGATTGGTAAGCACCATCTATTTAGGATACGATGGAATAGTGACTCGGGTCATTCGACTCGGTAGGTCCAAACTAGGTTACTTGACTCGATGAACTCAACTATGGTTGCCCGACTTATAATCCTAACTAAGCACATCTATCTTGGTAGTGTCGATGTAGCATGTTGGATAAGCACTCCAACTTGATACATTCCTAGCTAGGCATGATAGCGCATAAAGACAAGGATCATTAAACAACATACTCCAATTCTCGATGTGTTTTATGCATGTTCGCAAGAGTGAGAACCTTTTATTGAGGAGTTCATTTGTACAAACATATTCCATCGATGTGTATTATGCGTCCAGATGATTGATTACCATTTGTTCCGTTTGTGGCCTTTGTGATTTTAGTCACCCAAGAGTGTAGGTGCAGTTGGAGAAGTGAGCGATAAACAGGAGGCAACAAATAGAGCAAAATTTTCTTCTTCTTCTACTCCAAAAATATACTAAAAATAAAATAATAATAATAATAAATAAACAATAATAATAAATAAATAAATAAACAGCCACCACATCACGGCGGATTCCGACGATCTCTCCACCGGTCGCATAAGCTACATGGAGTTACTAAAGCCCTCGATCCGTGAGAAGGTAAGACCAACAGACCACCACCATCCTTGATGACTGGAACGTCTATCTATCAAGCAAGCAAAGCAGCGGCTCCTCACAGAGTGTAATGCTGCGGCATGCCCTCGATGTCCAGTCCCTTGAGCTTCACCACGGACTCGACGTGCCCCTTGAGCGTGTGCAGCTCCTAAGCCTGCACCCAAAAACAACATTGCCCCTTTGAGATCTGTGTGTTATCAATCGATCGATCGAACGAACAAACACCGCTCTTGTCTGCCGGTGTAGAATTATTGTAGCATATAGTGGCGGAGGGTGTTGCTTCACCTTGCAACCTCGGCTCGCCTCTTGGCCTGCTCCGCGATCTCAGACAACTCCCTGTAGTTGCTGTTGTCGTCGAACAGACCCGAGGAGTGTGGGGGCGGCTGTAGGCCGTGCAGGGTGCGCTGAGCCAGCGCCCACTGTGCCTCTCTCTCACCCTTCCCGTAATCCTTCTTCGAGGTGAAGGCCGTCTGCGTCGTTACGAACAGGCGGCATTAGACATCAACTGGGGAATGATGGCGAAGAGATGGGTTTACCTTGTTCTGGAGAAAGTTGTCCCAGGCTCTTCCACTCAGAGCGTAGCGAATGATGAACTTGAGAACGTCGAGAGGGAAGTAGGTGATGAGGCTGTAGAGCCAAATGACCCCAGCCCACCCCCATCCGATGCCCTGGATCCCGGCAAACCCCCACGAGGCATACACCGCGATGACAGTAGCCACCTACAATTGGGATTGCCCCATCGATTTTTTGAGACACTAGAAGCAAATTCTGCGTGCGTGGAGGAGGATGCGAAGAAGCTCACCAACTGGGCAGCGATGAAGGCAAAGACTAGCAACAGACCGGGGCGCTCCACGAAGGACCAACTCCTGGACCGGGTGACGAAGATGAGTGCTTGACTGATGATGCTCACTTGCAGATACAGCGCGGCGGTCAGCTCACTTGTGTTGTCCTTGATTGACCTCACACCGAACGCTTCCTGCATCAGCAATGGTTTCTCTGATCTTGCCTGCCTATCCATTTAATTTCCTTTTGGTGTATAGTTAAGTTACTCACGGAGAAGAAATGGGTGTCGTGAGCAACGTAGAAGAAGACCACGGTCATGATCGCAAGGTAAGCACCGAGGACGATGCCGGTGGCGAAGATCTCCCGGAGCTTCCATGAGTCGGGCAGAGGGGAGGCCTTGACTCGGTCCTTGGAGATGGTCATGATGGTGCCGTCGTTGAGGACGGCGATGATGAGGACCATGAAGGGGGAGAAGTCGAAGCGCCAGATGAGGGCGATGAGCAAGAAGCCGAGCACGATGCGGATGGTGATGGAGACGGCGTAGATGGTGTAGTTCTTCATGCGCTGGAAGATGGCGCGGCTCGTCAGCACTGCGCTCACGATCACACTCAGACCGGGCTCCGTGAGCACGATGTCCGAAGCACCGCGCGCGGCGTCCGTCGCGTCTGCCACTGCGATGCCGATGTCCGCCTTCTTCAGAGCTGGTGCGTCGTTGACGCCGTCCCCTGTCATGCCACAGATGTGCTTCATCTCCTGCAGCCTCCTCACTATCTCGTACTTGTGCTCTGTATGAAAGAAAGCACCACCGTTAATCCATCGGAGATGAGATAGATAGGTCCTCTGTACAATGTAGCGGGAGGTACTAATATTCTTACCGGGAAGACCCCAGCAAAGCCATCGGCCTTCTCGATGAGATCATCGATGGGGAGGCCGGTGGTGTCATCGTTCTTCTCGCCGAGGAGGGTGGAGGACGGATACATGTTGGTGCCCATGCCGAGCCGACGCCCGGTCTCTTTGGCAATGGCAAGCTGGTCGCCGGTGATCATCTTGACATTAACACCCAGGTTGAGCGCACGGCGGATGGTCTCGGCACTGTCATGCCTCGGGGATCGAAGAGGGCAACAGACCCATGAATTGCCATGGAGCGCCGGCACTCTCCTTCCTCGCCTCGGGCACCTCCTGCCTTGCCACACCCAGAGCGCGGAGGCCGCGGTCGGCGAACTTGCCGATCATGGCATGGACCTTCTTCCGGGCGTCCTCTTTCATGTTGCAGAGGTCAATGATCTGAGATAGAAGAGAATTAGTGATGGTGCTAAGAGTTCATACGATGAATAGATTCCAGAAGATTTAACTATTGGGCTTCTTAGTTTTTTTACCTGCTCAGGAGCACCTTTGCTTGCGCGATGCCATTTGCCTTTCGAATCGATGTATGTGATCGCAGTGCGCTTATCTACTGGATTGAAGGGCAGAAAGTGGACTTCCTGGATTCCAGCTCGTGCCTGTGAATGTGATCAAATCAGGTAAAAAAAACAAAAAAAAGCAGTCCATCGCTCGTTACTGTGTAACATCGGACCCCTTCCTACCTCCTTGGGGTCGGGCAGCATCCCGACGATGCAGGCATCGATGGCGTCCTGGTTCTCAACCCTGGAGGCCCTTGCTGCGTACAGGACTACCGCATCCTTATCCATGTCCTTCACGAACACCTGTAGCAAATCGATAGAAGACCATCCTAATTCGCGCGGGATCACGTCAAGAATTAATTGATTTGGGAGATGGAGGCGTCACCTCGATCAGGCTCTTGTCGACGGTGAGCTTGTTGAGGGTAAGGGTACCAGTCTTATCACTGCAAAGCACGTCCATGCCGGCCATCTCCTCGATGGCAGTCATCCTCTTGGTAATTGCCCCTTGCTCTGACAGACGGTGGGACCCGATGGCCATCGTCACCGACAGCACGGTGGGCATGGCGATCGGAATTCCGCCGATGAGCAGCACCAGGAGGTTGTCGATGCCGTCCCTGTATCGCCGGTGCTGGATCGGGTACATGACGATGATCTCGACGAGCATGCCGAAGGCGATGGAGCAGATGCAGAAGTTTCCAATGGCGGTGAGCACCTTCTGGAAGTGGCCTACGTTGTTGGTGCTGTCGACGAGGTGGGCGGCCTTTCCGAAGAAGGTGTGGACGCCGGTGGCGATGACGACGGCCTCGATCTCTCCTTGCTTGCATGTGGAACCGGAGAAGATCTCATCGCCTGGGTTCTTGGTCACAGGGAGGGACTCGCCGGTGAGAGCCGACTGGTCGATCTTGAGCGGGTCACCCTCGAGGAGGCGGGCGTCGGCAGGGATGATATCACCCAGCTTGATGCTGATGATGTCACCAGGGACGAGGATCGCAGCCTCCTGCTCCGACCACATCCCATCCCTCAGCACCTGCCACCCATCAACCGACGCGTTAAGTCGACGCCAATCCGCAATAGACGCAGGAACTCAAGGAACTGTGGTGGAAGACCTTAGTCTTAGGGGCGAGGCCAGCCATGAGGGCGGCGGCGGCATTGCCTGCGTTGTTCTCCTCGATGAAGCTGATGGTGGAGTTTATGATGAGGAGAACGACGATTCCGACGAAGTCCTGCCAGTCTGGTGGCTCCCCCTGTTTGCATGGATGCATGCAGGCAAATCATGACTGCTTCTTCCGAAAACCTTCTCTCAGCAATCATGGAGACATATATATGTATATATATATATATATATATATATAAAGATACATAAGATAGATATAGAATCGTTACCCCTCCGTTAGCCAAGACGATGGCCATGATGGCCGCGATCTCCATGACCCACGACAGCGGATTCCACATGAATCCTAGGAACTTGAGGAACTTGCTCTCCTGTCATCATTTCAAGAACAGGGGACGTATGGATGATAAGCTGCAAGGTGAAAGAAGATGACCGGCGAAGATTGTTAGTAGTAGTAGTAGTATCCATGTACCGACCGTCTTCTCCTCGAGCTTGTTGGGGCCAAAGATGAGAAGTCGGTCCTCGCCCTCGGCGGCGGTGAGCCCCTCCTGGCTACATTTCAGCTGCTCAAACACCTCGCTCACGGGAACCCTCTCCTGAAAGGAAGCGAAGACGAAGCAAGTAAGTCTAGACCAGGTGAAGAAGAAGAGATGACATGGCAACTGGAGAAGCGAAGAAATTAAAAAGAGTCTGAGAAATATCTGACAAGGTCGACGGTCTCGTTCTTGATGTCCTCCAGGGACACGGCGGACTTGGTGCCGACTCCATCGTTACCGGTGGCCATCCTCCTAGAAGAAGGATGCGAGGCTGGTTGGGGGTGCAAGGAGAAGGGAGAGAAGAACAGGGTCTTCTCCTTCTTATTCTTCTTCTTCTCTCCTTTCTCCGGCTCTCGCTCTGTCTCCGACCTCCTCCCTTTGACGGGAGGATAGAAAGCGACGTACTTGTTTCGATGGGAACTTCGAAACCCGTTAATTTATAGCGGCGGAGGGAGGGGAAGAGAGTGGTCGGGGTGAAGAGGAGGGCCGGAATTTGGGGCCCGCCAGATGCCCACCCCCTGGAAATCGGGACACGTGCCAGTGGTTTGGACGAGGGAGGAGTAGGTGTTTGGGGTAAGCCCGGTTCGCGACCCCGGGGTCCGGTCCCGCTTTCCCACGTATAGATGTGATCTTGGATTATTTAATAAATGCATATATATATATATATATATGTTTAATGCACGTTATCGTTGGTATGCTTATACATTGGTCACCGATGTTATCTAGATTGTGTGATTGTTACCCCTGTCTTCTTAGGTAATGAGATATGAGACCATATTGATTTGTATTTGTCAAAGACTATCGTGGAAGTGCAGCTAGGTGTCAAGAATGTTATTCTGATATTAAGTGTTAGAATCCATATGGATTCTAAGCTTGAGGTGATCTCTATAGGAGATCTACCTCCTAGGAACTTTATAGGGGTTCCTCCTGTTAGCTGACTAAGTCTACCGCCAACTCTATAACTGGACGAGCCAATCTCGTTCATCTACCGCCAAATCTGTAACTGAACGAGTAAATCTCGTTCATTAGTTGAGGGAAATCTTCATTAGTTGAGGAAAATCTTTCCTCATCCCTGTATAAATAGACGATGCATTTATCAATAAAATCAAGTTTTTATTCTCTCATTTCCATTTCTAACATGGTATCAGAGCCATAAGAGAAATTATTCTCTCTGTCAAACGACAGAAAAATAGTTGCCATTACATGCGCCTCCTCTACTCCTACATCATTACCGAGGCAACGCTACTTTGGATCTTTCAAATCTACTATCACCTACAAACACTCCAGATCCACTAGCTTTATAGCTACGCAGAGCGCTTCTCCTCGTGTCGCGTCGCTACCACCATTCTCTACCCTTTCGATCAGATTCCAACAAGAAGGCGGGATTCCCATCTACCGCACTGTACCTATTGGACTATCGTTGGATATTCTCATTCGCCACTCACTCCGTATCTACGGTGTTTTCTACACTATTCTGTTCAGTTCAGTTTTGTTAGCCACCTTCTGATCTATGCTACTACCTACAACTTTATAGCCGTTAATTGCTTTTCTTTTTTTTTTCTTTTCTTTTTCTTGGTCACCAGTTGTGTTACTGTTCTCAACTCTGTGCAACGACTTTTGTGATTTCCTAATGTCTTTCTCATCCACTTCTGATGTCCCTACTCTTTTTCCTACTAATAATTCTGTTTCATCGTCCGGTCTTATTTCCATTAATGCTGCATCTTTAATCCCCTTCAAGTTATCTAAAAATGGCAATTATGCCTCTTGGCGTGCTCAATTCTCTAACCTCTTGTTTGGTTATGATTTATTGGGCTATGTTGACGGTTCACTTAGTTGTCCACCAGCCATAATTCATGTCCCAGGAGACCCTAGCCCAAGACTCCACCGCCAAGTTATGGCTTGGCAGATCGACTAATTCTCCAAGCCATTCGTGCCTCTTGCTGGATCCATCGCTCCGCTTGTGACCTCACCACTCTGCGGAAGCATGGAACAAGTTACAGACTACTCGAACCGCTCTCGGACTCGCATGCTTGGACTACTCTCCAATCTTATGACTCTCAAGCAAGAGGGAAGTTGTATTGCTGATTACTTACAAAATATCAAAGTCATTATCGATGGCTTTGATAGGTCATCTTCTTCGATGAAGAGATCTTGGTTCACACGCTCAATGGCTTAAATCGAGTACAAAGAACTTCTCACGCTCTTGCGTGACTCGTATCCTCTTTGAAGAACTTTATGACAAGTCGGATTATGAAGCTTACTTAAAGTGGAACACCAAGCTATCGGGACCTTTGTCGAACCTCCCATCACACTCTCACCCAAAACTCAAAAAGCCCATAGTAAATACCACAACAATACTTCAAAAGGTGTAGTCACCCAACCTCCCACTACTATGAGTTTTCATCCATCACTTCTTCCTCCATATCCTTCGTCCGTCAATTATCGTCCAAATGTTTCCTTTTCACCTCGTCGCCCCTCACCTATATCTCTGCAACCAGTTGTCTGTCAATTGTGTGACAAAATCGGTCACACTGCCAAAGTTTGTCGATTGCGTCTTCCAGCACCATCTACTTGGCCTCAAGCAAATATCCTGACTGCTTCTTCTGAAGGTCCGTCTAACTGGATTGTGGATTCTGGCGCTTCCCACCATATCACCTCTGATCTCCAGAATTTATCACTCCATAATGGCTATGGCGGCCATGAAGATGTCATCGTTGGTGATGGTAATCGAATCCCTATTACTCATGTTGGTTCTAAGACATTACATTCTAACGACTCGTCTTTTACACTTCATAATGTTTTGTGTGCCCCTCACATCAAGAGAAATCTTATTTCTGTCTCTCAATTTTGTCAACAAAATCATACTTCTATTGAGTTCTTTCCTGATTATTTTCTTGTTAAGGACTTGAGCACGGGGGCATCTCTAGTTCGCGGCCTGAATAAAGACAACATCTACGAATGGCCGTCTACCGTGTTTCTCACCCAAAACAAACACTTCCACCGCAGCCCAGATATATGGCATCGTCGTCTTGGTCATCCCTCAAACTCTATTCAACAAAAATTGCTTTCTCGTTATTCTATTCCTGTTTTTAAATCCAGCAATGTTCTTACTTACTGTAATGCCTGTCTTAGTAATAAAAGTCATCAATTACCTTTTAGTACTTCCTCTCTTTCTTGCTCTAAGCATTTATCAATAAAATCAAGTTTTTATTCTCTCATTTCCAATTCTAACACCTCCCTCCATGGTTTTCTGCATAGTGATTAAAATAAAATTAATCTATTGGTGATACAAAAAGGACTGAAGATATGCATATTTATATGGCTTTTAAACCCTACTTCCTAATAGGACTCATACTCTATGAAGACTCCTCCCTAATGGAAGACTCCAACTCCTAGCGAATCTCCTACTCCTAGTAAACTAAGACTCTAACTCCTAATCAGCCCTAGAGAGCGTCCTAACTAAATAGAACTCTCACTTTCTAACCCTAGCTGGCCTCCTTAATAGGTGGGGGCGGTGGCTAGGAGACCGCCACTCCATGAGGACCCCTCTCTAACCTTAGAGATAGTTCTAAGCTAAGTGACACTCTACCGGAAGAATCATTACTCTAGAAGAGTCCAAACTCTAGAAGGAACTCAACCCTATCATAAACTCTTAAAAGCTAGAGTCCTTGTGCTAATTTGCTCTCCATAAATCCCCTCATGGATCTTGAACTGTACATGAATGACCGTGATGGGATGAAAATAACACAATAAGAAAAGCGAGAAAGACTGTCTATAGAGCATCTCGTCCAACACGTAGTATCATGCTTGATGTCTTTTCACTTTTTTTGCTTCGGCTAGCTCGTCGAGAAGAACCTCGGTTTTCATATATATGATAATATTTCTTATTGAAATGGCCTCTAGGATAGTAGTTGCAACATAATCCTTATGTACGCTCCTGTGAGTTAAGACCTTCGTGGTGATCTCTCTTGATAGTAGAAGATATTTTCTAGTGGATGGTTTGGAAAGAGCATCCACTATCATGTTATCCTTTCTTAGGATTTGTTCAATGCTAAATATCAAGATATTATTTATTAGTTGTTTGTTGGTTATTAATTATATATTTAAATCATTACATTAATAGATTTTCTAGAATGATCAATTCAATTTTGATCATAAATAAAAAATAAACCATGAAAATGTTAACTTCTTCCAAGATTAAAAGTGGAGAACAAATAAATATGAGCTTAATTATTTATTTATATTCATTTCGTTTGCTTGTGAAGACAAGCTTAATGAGCCAATTTTTTTATTACCAAAGTGAGAGAAACATGAAACATATCTCCTGAAATTTTTTACTATTACACCATAAAATGTAATGTTAGTAGGGGAGGCCTAAATATGTGTGAAGAATAACAATTATCCTCGAAAGAACTCCTCATTGTTAGAATGAATCAGAATCGAACGAGAAGATCTCGTTCATCGATTGAGGGAAATCCTCAACTGAATCTTGTATAAATAAGTGCTCACTCAATGAATAATGTATGTCTTTTGTGTTCTCACTTCTATTTCAACATGGTATCAGAGCAGCTTGCTTAGAGTAAGATCTCTTCTCGCTGTCAAACAACAACAAGTTTCCACCGCTTACCACGCATTCGCCATCGACTCCTACCCATCTACTATCATAGCACATCTGCCTCCTCTACCGACGGAACCAACGAGATCAGCACCGATCTCCCGACATCATTTGTCCCTTTTCTGCGAAGCCGTAACTGTCGGACAACATTTCATAGCGAGCGCTGCTACCTTCTCCTTCTCGTTGGAATAGATCTCTTGAAACCCAACGCTAAGATTGAGCAACCGACGCTGACACATTCTCCATTAGATTGAAGGGTAGAAAGTGGACTTCTCGGATTCTAGCTAATGCTTGTGATGTGATCGAATCATATAAAAACAAGTAGTCCATCACTCGTTACTATATAACATTGAACCCCTTCCTATCTCCTTGTGGTAGGGCATCATCCCAACAATGCAAGCATCATTGGTGTCATGGTTCTCAACCCTAGGAGCCCTTGTTGTGTACAAGACTATCGCATCCTTATCTGTGTCCTTCACAAACACCTATAGCAAACCGATAGAAGACCATGCTAATTCGCAATGGATCATGTCAAGAATTAATCAATTTCAGAGATGTAGGCGTCACCTTAATCAGGCTCTTATTGACGATGAGCTTGTTGAGGGTAATTAACAATGAAACAATGAAGATAACATGTTCCCAATGAAATATATTATTACCGTATGCCATGGTCAAGGTGCCGGCATGGCTCGCTGTAGTTCGAGTATGCAAGACTACCAATGATTCCATCAAGCTGACGAACATGTGCTGGAGGGGGGATCCAACCGCAAATGTTTCAATGGGAACACATTATACTTCGATGGGAATACATTATGCTTCACCATTTTGTCATTATTTACCCTCAACAAGCTCACTGTTGACAAGAGTATGATCGACGTGACACCTACATCTCCGAAATCGGTTTTACATAGTAATGATGCAATAATACTTTTTTTATCTGATTTGATCACATCACAAGCACGAGCTGGAATCCAGGAAGTCCACTTTTTGCCCTTCAATCCAGTGGAGAAGCGCACTACGATCACATGCATCAATTCGAAAGGCAAATGGCATCGCACAAGCAAAAGTGCTCATGAGCAAGTAAACGAAGAATCCCGATAGTTTGATCTTTTGGAATTTATTCATTGTATGAACTCTTAGCACCATCATGAATTCTCTTCTATCTCATGCATACATCATATCATTGACCTATGCAACATGAAAGAGTATGCCCAAAGAAGGTCCATGCCATGATTGACAAGTTCACCGACCGCGGGCTCCGCGCTTTGGGTGTGGCAAGGTAGGAGGTGCTCGAGGCGAGCAAGAAGAGTGCTGACGCTCCATGGCAATTCATGGGTCTGTTGTTGTTAGGACCCCAACCGAGTCTTCATATTGTGTTGCAAGAAATAAAAAAAGGGGGAAAGAAAAAGAAAACAGTATGTAAGGTATAGAATTTTTTAAGATGTACCGATTTAAACTATATGCTAGACTTCATATTTGGTTATATTAGAGTTGATTTCTGGTTCTCCAAACTGAAGGCCAATTTAGATCCATTCTGATATCTTCTCAAGTTTGTTTTAGGAAATTTTTTAAGTTGGACATTTGATCCTTACAAAAGTAAGTCAGGGGCTGACAATACCTTTTTGATTCTTAGGTTAGTACTAAAGTGAACTAATTGGACAAATGAGATAGGCTAAATTTTATTTGTTATTTAGTGTGCACTGATCATATCTCTACGATCCTTTTTTATAATGGATGCCTAAGAGGGGTTGTTACATAGTTTGTTTAGTAGGTATAATATCTCGATGACCTCGAGTTGTTATACTCGTTTATTACCTTGGTTAAAACTACCATAAGTTGGAGTTGCCATCAGGTGATTCCGTAATTTTAGCTTGACCATGAGTTGATCAATAGCTTGGACATGGGGCGAGAGAGCCCTTCTTGGGTAAATAGTGGTAATGATGGCATGAAGTGATGATAAGTCAACCACGTATAGTACCGATGGGGCAACCAATTCACTCTTGCTTTAACACATCGCCCTTATTTCCTGAGCTAAGGAGCAATAATTGGTTGGAAAGTATATTCGATTGGTAAGCACCATCTATTTAGGATACGATGGAATAGCTGACTCGGGTCATTCGACTCGGTAGGTCCAAACTAGGTTACTTGACTCGATGAACTCAACTATGGTTGCCCGACTTGATAATCCTAACTAAGCACATCTATCTTGGTAGTGTCAATGTAGCATGTTGGATAAGCACTCCAACTTGATACATTCCTAACTAGGCATGATAGCGTACAAAGACAAGGATCATGAAACAACATACTCTAATTCTCGATGTGTTTTATGCATGTTCTGGCTAGAGTGAGAACCTTTTATTGGAGGAGTTCATTTGTACAAACATATTCCAGTTCGCGATGTGTATTATGCATTCCAGATGACTGATTACCATTTGTTCCGTTTGTAGCCTTTGTGATTTTAGTCAGTCCAAGAGTGTTTGTGCAGGTTGGAGAAGCGATAAGCAGGAGGCAACAAATAGAGCAAAATTTTCTTTTTCTTCTACTCCAAAAATGTACTAAGAAAAAAAATAAAAATAATAAATAATAATAAATAAATAAATAAACAACCACCACATCACAATGCGGATTCCGACGATCTCTCCACCGGTCGCATCAGCTACATGGAGTTACTAAAGCCCTCGATCCGTGAGAAGGTAAGACCAACAGACCACCATCCTTGATGACTGGAACGTTTATCTATCAAGCAAGCAAAGCACCAGCTCCTCACATAGTGTAATGCTGCGGCATGCCCTCGATGTCCAGTCCCTTGAGCTTCACCACGGACTCGACGTGCCCCTTGAGCGTGTGCAGCTCCCTAAGCCTGCACCAAAAAACAACATTGCCCCTTTGAGATCTGTGTGTTATCAATCGATCGAACGAACAAACACCGCTCTTGCCCCGTCGGTAGAGGAGGCAGATGTGCTATGACAGTAGATGGGTAGGAGTCGACGGTCGAATTTGTACGTGGCCGGAAGCGGTGGAAACTTGTTGTCGTTTGACAGCGAGAAGATATCTTACTCTAAGCAAGCTGCTCTGATACCATGTTGAAATAGAAGTGAGAATACAAAAGACATACATTATTCATTGAGTGAGCACTTATTTATACAAGATTCAGTTGTGGATTTCCCTCAATCGATGAACGAGATCTTCTCGTTCAGTTACAGTTTTGTTCAGCTAACAATGAGGAGCTCTTTCGAGGATAATTGTTATTCTTCACACATGTTTAGGCCTCCCCTACTAACATTACATTTTATGGTGTAATAGTGAAAATTTTCAGGAGATATGTTTCATGTTTCTCTCACTTTGGTAATAAAAAAATTGGCTCATTAAGCTTGTCTTCACAATCAAACGAAATGAATATAAATAAATAATTAAGCTCATGATTATTTGTTCTCCACTTTTAATCTTTTAAGAAGTTAACATTTTCATGGTTTATTTTTTATTTATGATCAAAATTGAATTGATCATTCTAGAAAATCTATTAATGTAATGATTTAAATATATAATTAATAACCAACAAACAACTAATAAATAATATCTTGATATTTAGCATTGAACAAATCCTAAGAAAGGATAACATGATAGTGGATGCTCTTTCCAAACCATCCACTAGAAAATATCTTCTACTATCAAGAGAGATCACCACGAAGGTCTTAACTCACAGGAGCGTACATAAGGATTATGTTGCAACTACTATCTTAGAGGCCATTTCAATAAGAAATATTATCATATATATGAAAACCGAGGTTCTTCTCGACGAGCTAGCCGAAGCAAAAAAAGTGAAAAGACATCAAGCATGATACTACGTGTTGGACGAGATGCTCTATAGACAGTCTTTCTCGCTTTTCTTATTGTGTTATTTTCATCCCATCACGGTCATTCATGTACAGTTCAAGATCCATGAGGGGATTTATGGAGAGCAAATTAGCACAAGGACTCTAGCTTTTAAGAGTTTATGATAGGGTTGAGTTCCTTCTAGAGTTTGGACTCTTCTAGAGTTATGATTCTTCCGGTAGAGTGTCACTTAGCTTAGAACTATCTCTAAGGTTAGAGGGGGGTCCTCATGGAGTGACAGTCTCCTAGCCACCGCCCCCACCTATTAAGGAGGCCAGCTAGGGTTAGAAAGTGAGAGTTCTATTTAGTTAGGACACTCTCTAGGGCTGATTAGGAGTTAGAGTCTTAGTTTACTAGGAGTTGGAGTCTTCCATTAGGGAGGAGTCTTCATAGAGTATAAGTCCTATTAGGAAGTAGGGTTTAAAAGCCATATAAATATGCATATCTTCAGTCCTTTTTGTATCATCAATAGATTAATTTTATTTTAATCACTATGAAGAAAACCATGGAGGGAGGAACCCCTATAAAGTTCCTAGGAGGCAGATCTCCTACAGAGATCACCTCAAGCTTAGAATCCATATGGATTCTAACACTTGATATCAGAATAACATTCTTAACATCTAGCTACACTTCCACAATAGTCCTTGACAAATACAAATCAATATAGTCTCGTATCTCATTACCTCATACCAACGATAACGTGCATTAAACATATATATATATATATATATATATATATATATATATATATATATATATATATATATATATATGCATTTATTAAATAATCCAAGATCACATCTATACGTGGGAAAGCGGGACCGGACCCCGGGGTCGCGAACCGGGCTTACCCCAAACACCTACTCCTCCCTCGTCCAAACCACTGGCACGTGTCCCGATTTCCAGGGGGTGGGCATCTGGCGGGCCCCAAATTCCGGCCCTCCTCTTCACCCCGACCACTCTCTTCCCCTCCCTCCGCCGCTATAAATTAACGGGTTTCGAAGTTCCCATCGAAACAAGTACGTCGCTTTCTATCCTCCCGTCAAAGGGAGGAGGTCGGAGACAGAGCGAGAGCCGGAGAAAGGAGAGAAGAAGAAGAATAAGAAGGAGAAGACCCTGTTCTTCTCTCCCTTCTCCTTGCACCCCCAACCAGCCTCGCATCCTTCTTCTAGGAGGATGGCCACCGGTAACGATGGAGTCGGCACCAAGTCCGCCGTGTCCCTGGAGGACATCAAGAACGAGACCGTCGACCTTGTCAGATATTTCTCAGACTCTTTTTAATTTCTTCGCTTCTCCAGTTGCCATGTCATCTCTTCTTCTTCACCTGGTCTAGACTTACTTGCTTCGTCTTCGCTTCCTTTCAGGAGAGGGTTCCCGTGAGCGAGGTGTTTGAGCAGCTGAAATGTAGCCAGGAGGGGCTCACCGCCGCCGAGGGCGAGGACCGACTTCTCATCTTTGGCCCCAACAAGCTCGAGGAGAAGACGGTCGGTACATGGATACTACTACTACTACTAACAATCTTCGCCGGTCATCTTCTTTCACCTTGCAGCTTATCATCCATACGTCCCCTGTTCTTGAAATGATGACAGGAGAGCAAGTTCCTCAAGTTCCTAGGATTCATGTGGAATCCGCTGTCGTGGGTCATGGAGATCGCGGCCATCATGGCCATCGTCTTGGCTAACGGAGGGGTAACGATTCTATATCTATCTTATGTATCTTTATATATATATATATATATATATATACATATATATGTCTCCATGATTGCTGAGAGAAGGTTTTCGGAAGAAGCAGTCATGATTTGCCTGCATGCATCCATGCAAACAGGGGGAGCCACCAGACTGGCAGGACTTCGTCGGAATCGTCGTTCTCCTCATCATAAACTCCACCATCAGCTTCATCGAGGAGAACAACGCAGGCAATGCCGCCGCCGCCCTCATGGCTGGCCTCGCCCCTAAGACTAAGGTCTTCCACCACAGTTCCTTGAGTTCCTGCGTCTATTGCGGATTGGCGTCGACTTAACGCGTCGGTTGATGGGTGGCAGGTGCTGAGGGATGGGATGTGGTCGGAGCAGGAGGCTGCGATCCTCGTCCCTGGTGACATCATCAGCATCAAGCTGGGTGATATCATCCTGCCGACGCCCGCCTCCTCGAGGGTGACCCGCTCAAGATCGACCAGTCGGCTCTCACCGGCGAGTCCCTCCTGTGACCAAGAACCCAGGCGATGAGATCTTCTCCGGTTCCACATGCAAGCAAGGAGAGATCGAGGCCGTCGTCATCGCCACCGGCGTCCACACCTTCTTCGGAAAGGCCGCCCACCTCGTCGACAGCACCAACAACGTAGGCCACTTCCAGAAGGTGCTCACCGCCATTGGAAACTTCTGCATCTGCTCCATCGCCTTCGGCATGCTCGTCGAGATCATCGTCATGTACCCGATCCAGCACCGGCGATACAGGGACGGCATCGACAACCTCCTGGTGCTGCTCATCGGCGGAATTCCGATCGCCATGCCCACCGTGCTGTCGGTGACGATGGCCATCGGGTCCCACCGTCTGTCAGAGCAAGGGGCAATTACCAAGAGGATGACTGCCATCGAGGAGATGGCCGGCATGGACGTGCTTTGCAGTGATAAGACTGGTACCCTTACCCTCAACAAGCTCACCGTCGACAAGAGCCTGATCGAGGTGACGCCTCCATCTCCCAAATCAATTAATTCTTGACGTGATCCCGCGCGAATTAGGATGGTCTTCTATCGATTTGCTACAGGTGTTCGTGAAGGACATGGATAAGGATGCGGTAGTCCTGTACGCAGCAAGGGCCTCCAGGGTTGAGAACCAGGACGCCATCGATGCCTGCATCGTCGGGATGCTGCCCGACCCCAAGGAGGTAGGAAGGGGTCCGATGTTACACAGTAACGAGCGATGGACTGCTTTTTTTTGTTTTTTACCTGATTTGATCACATTCACAGGCACGAGCTGGAATCCAGGAAGTCCACTTTCTGCCCTTCAATCCAGTAGATAAGCGCACTGCGATCACATACATCGATTCGAAAGGCAAATGGCATCGCGCAAGCAAAGGTGCTCCTGAGCAGGTAAAAACTAAGAAGCCCAATAGTTAAATCTTCTGGAATCTATTCATCGTATGAACTCTTAGCACCATCACTAATTCTCTTCTATCTCAGATCATTGACCTCTGCAACATGAAAGAGGACGCCCGGAAGAAGGTCCATGCCATGATCGGCAAGTTCGCCGACCGCGGCCTCCGCGCTCTGGGTGTGGCAAGGCAGGAGGTGCCCGAGGCGAGGAAGGAGAGTGCCGGCGCTCCATGGCAATTCATGGGTCTGTTGCCCCTCTTCGATCCCCCGAGGCATGACAGTGCCGAGACCATCCGCCGTGCGCTCAACCTGGGTGTTAATGTCAAGATGATCACCGGCGACCAGCTTGCCATTGCCAAAGAGACCGGGCGTCGGCTCGGCATGGGCACCAACATGTATCCGTCCTCCACCCTCCTCGGCGAGAAGAACGATGACACCACCGGCCTCCCCATCGATGATCTCATCGAGAAGGCCGATGGCTTTGCTGGGGTCTTCCCCGGTAAGAATATTAGTACCTCCCCGCTGCATTGTACAGAGGACCTACCTATCTATCTCATCTCCGATGGATTGACGGTGGTGCTTTCTTTCATACAGAGCACAAGTACGAGATAGTGAGGAGGCTGCAGGAGATGAAGCACATCTGTGGCATGACAGGGGACGGCGTCAACGACGCACCAGCTCTGAAGAAGGCGGACATCGGCATCGCAGTGGCAGACGCGACGGACGCCGCGCGCGGTGCTTCGGACATCGTGCTCACGGAGCCCGGTCTGAGTGTGATCGTGAGCGCAGTGCTGACGAGCCGCGCCATCTTCCAGCGCATGAAGAACTACACCATCTACGCCGTCTCCATCACCATCCGCATCGTGCTCGGCTTCTTGCTCATCGCCCTCATCTGGCGCTTCGACTTCTCCCCCTTCATGGTCCTCATCATCGCCGTCCTCAACGACGGCACCATCATGACCATCTCCAAGGACCGAGTCAAGGCCTCCCTCTGCCCGACTCATGGAAGCTCCGGGAGATCTTCGCCACCGGCATCGTCCTCGGTGCTTACCTTGCGATCATGACCGTGGTCTTCTTCTACGTTGCTCACGACACCCATTTCTTCTCCGTGAGTAACTTAACTATACACCAAAAGGAAATTAAATGGATAGGCAGGCAAGATCAGAGAAACCATTGCTGATGCAGGAAGCGTTCGGTGTGAGGTCAATCAAGGACAACACAAGTGAGCTGACCGCCGCGCTGTATCTGCAAGTGAGCATCATCAGTCAAGCACTCATCTTCGTCACCCGGTCCAGGAGTTGGTCCTTCGTGGAGCGCCCCGGTCTGTTGCTAGTCTTTGCCTTCATCGCTGCCCAGTTGGTGAGCTTCTTCGCATCCTCCTCCACGCACGCAGAATTTGCTTCTAGTGTCTCAAAAAATCGATGGGGCAATCCCAATTGTAGGTGGCTACTGTCATCGCGGTGTATGCCTCGTGGGGGTTTGCCGGGATCCAGGGCATCGGATGGGGTGGGCTGGGGTCATTTGGCTCTACAGCCTCATCACCTACTTCCCTCTCGACGTTCTCAAGTTCATCATTCGCTACGCTCTGAGTGGAAGAGCCTGGGACAACTTTCTCCAGAACAAGGTAAACCCATCTCTTCGCCATCATTCCCCAGTTGATGTCTAATGCCGCCTGTTCGTAACGACGCAGACGGCCTTCACCTCGAAGAAGGATTACGGGAAGGGTGAGAGAGGCACAGTGGGCGCTGGCTCAGCGCACCCTGCACGGCCTACAGCCGCCCCCACACTCCTCGGGTCTGTTCGACGACAACAGCAACTACAGGGAGTTGTCTGAGATCGCGGAGCAGGCCAAGAGGCGAGCCGAGGTTGCAAGGTGAAGCAACACCCTCCGCCACTATATGCTACAATAATTCTACACCGGCAGACAAGAGCGGTGTTTGTTCGTTCGATCGATCGATTGATAACACACAGATCTCAAAGGGGCAATGTTGTTTTTTGGGTGCAGGCTTAGGGAGCTGCACACGCTCAAGGGGCACGTCGAGTCCGTGGTGAAGCTCAAGGGACTGGACATCGAGGGCATGCCGCAGCATTACACTCTGTGAGGAGCCGCTGCTTTGCTTGCTTGATAGATAGACGTTCCAGTCATCAAGGATGGTGGTGGTCTGTTGGTCTTACCTTCTCACGGATCGAGGGCTTTAGTAACTCCATGTAGCTTATGCGACCGGTGGAGAGATCGTCGGAATCCGCACTGTGATGTGGTGGCTGTTTATTTATTTATTTATTATTATTGTTTATTTATTATTATTATTTTATTTTTTAGTATATTTTTGGAGTAGAAGAAGAAGAAAATTTTGCTCTATTTGTTGCCTCCTGTTTATCGCTCACTTCTCCAACCTGCACCTACACTCTTGGACTGACTAAAATCACAAAGGCCACAAACGGAACAAATGGTAATCAATCATCTGGAACGCATAATACACATCGCGAACTGGAATATGTTTGTACAAATGAACTCCTCCAATAAAAGGTTCTCACTCTTGCCAGAACATGCATAAAACACATCGAGAATTGGAGTATGTTGTTTAATGATCCTTGTCTTTGTACGCTATCATGCCTAGCTAGGAATGTATCAAGTTGGAGTGCTTATCCAACATGCTACATCGACACTACCAAGATAGATGTGCTTAGTTAGGATTATAAGTCGGGCAACCATAGTTGAGTTCATCGAGTCAAGTAACCTAGTTTGGACCTACCGAGTCGAATGACCCGAGTCAGCTATTCCATCGTATCCTAAATAGATGGTGCTTACCAATCGAAGATACTTTCCAACCAATTATTGCTCCTTAGCTCAGGAAATAAGGGCGATGTGTTAAAGCAAGGGTGAATTGGTTGCCCCATCGGTACTATACGTGGTTGACTTATCATCACTTCATGCCATCATTACCACTATTTACCCAAGAAGGGCTCTCTCGCCACATGTCCAAGCTATTGATCAACTCATGGTCAAGCTAAAATTACGGAATCACCTGATGGCAACTCCAACTTATGGTAGTTTTAACCAAGGTAATAAACGAGTATAACAACTCGAGTTCATCGAGATATTATACCTACTAAACAAACTATATAACAACCCCTCTTAGGCATCCATTATAAAAAAGGATCGTAGAGATATGATCAGTGCACACTAAATAACAAATAAAATTTGGCCTATCTCATTTGTCCAATTAGTTCACTTTAGTACTAACCTAAGAATCAAAAAGGTATTGTCAACCCATGACTTACTTTTGTAAGGATCAAATGTCCAACTTAAAAAATTTCCTAAAACAAACTTGAGAAGATATCAGAATGGATCTAAATTGGCCTTCGGTTTGGAGAACCAGAAATCAACTCTAATATAACCAAATTAGCTCGGTATCGGGACTAGAGGGTCACACACATATGGTGAATGCTTCAGCGAATAGAGGATTAGATGAAGATCCAATTAGCCCCTATTCTCATTAGATGAGACTCTATGTTTATGAGCTCCTTGATTAAGGTCCAATTAGAGGTCTAAGGAGATTATTGGATATAGATCCAATAATGCAAGGTTAGTGGGTTTTTAGATGGAGATCCAATACCCACTAAGGCAGGAGCCCTAGAATTTTTTTGGTGACTCTCTATAAATAGGAGGGGAGACTCATGATTGATAGGTTACAACTTTAGCCACCACCTTCTATTCTCCTCCCTCCCTTTGAGCAAGAGTTGCAAGATCAGATTGGAGGAGTTTCGTTGTAGAGATCTATTGTATTGATACCGCTAGAGAAGAAGACACTTGATCTCCTTCATCTTCTCCATCTGGATCTGGAATACAGGGATATACGATCTCTCTAGGTAAAATCAATCTCTCACACATCACGATTTTTTTGATTTTTGTGATTTTTATCGCAACCCCAATCTTTTATATGACGATTTGATCTGCGTGGGAAACCGATTTTTGTTTTGATTTTCGTTGTGCATGTGATGCACCTGCTGAAGTTTCCCAGCATAGTTCACTTTAGTACTAACCTAAGAATCATAAAGGTATTATCAAGATTACCCCTAACTTACTTTTGCAAGGATCAGATGTCCAACTTAATAAAATTTTCTAAAACAAACTTGAGAAGATATTGGAATGAATCTAAATTGGCTTTCATTTTTGAAGAACTGAAAATCAACCTTATATAACCAAATATGAAATCTAGCATATAGTTTAAATCAGTACATCTCAAAAAATTTTGTACCTTACATACTATTTTCTTTTTCTTTCCTCGTCTTTTATTTCTAGCAACACAATATGAAGACTCGATTGGGGTCCTAACAGCAATAGACCCATGAATTTCTATGGAGCATCGACACTCTCCTTGCTCATCTCGAGCACCTCCTGCCTTGCCACACCTAGAGCGTGGAGGTCGCGGTCAGTGAACTTGCCGATCATGGCATGGACCTTCTTCCGGATGTCCTCTTTTATGTTGTGGAGGTCAATGATATGATGTATATGTGAGATAGAAGAGAATTCATGATGGTTCTAAAAGTTCATATAATGAATAGATTCCAAAAGATCAAATTATTGGGCTTCTTTATTTACTTGCTCAGAAGCACCTTTGCTTGTGCGATGTCATTTGCCTTTTGAATCGATGTATACATTGGTAGTCTTGTTCGTCAGCTTGATGGAATCATTGGTAGTCTTGCATACTCGAACTACAGCGAGCCATGCCGGCACCTTGACCATGGCATACGGTAATAATATATTTCATTGGGAACATGTTATCTTCATCGTTTTATTGTTAATTACCCCAACAAGCTCATCGTCAATAAGAGCCTAATTAAGGTGACGCCTACATCTCTGAAATTGATTAATTCTTGACATGATCCATTGCGAATTAGCATGGTCTTCTATCGGTTTGCTATAGGTGTTCGTGAAGGACACAGATAAGGATGCGATAGTCTTCTACACAACAAGGGCCCCTAGGGTCGAGAACCATGACACCAATGATGCTTGCATTGTTGGGATGATGCCCTACCACAAGGAGATAGGAAGGGGTTCAATGTTATATAGTAACGAGTGATGGACTACTTGTTTTTATCTGATTCGATCACATCACAAACATTAGCTAGAATCCAAGAAGTCCACTTTCTACCCTTCAATCTAATGGAGAATGTGTCAGCGTCGGTTGCTCAATCTTAGCGTTGGGTTTCAAGAGATATATTCCAACGAGAAGGAGAAAGTAGCGCGCTATGAAATGTTGTCCGAAGCGATTCGGCCAGAAAGGGACAAATGATGTCGGGAGATCGGTGCTGATCTCGTTGGTTCCGTCGGTAGAGGAGGCAGATGTGCTATGATAGTAGATGGGTAGGAGTCGACGGTCGAATTTGTACGTGGCCGGAAGCGGTGGAAACTTGTTGTCGTTTGACAGCGAGAAGAGATCTTACTCTAAGCAAGCTGCTCTGATACCATGTTGAAATAGAAGTGAGAACACAAAAGGCATACATTATTCATTGAGTGAGCACTTATTTATACAAGATTCAGTTGAGGATTTCCCTCAATCGATGAACGAGATCTTCTCGTTCAGTTACAGTTCTGTTCAGCTAACAATGAGGAGCTCTTTCGAGGATAATTGTTATTCTTCACACATATTTAGGCCTCCCCTACTAACATTACATTTTATGGTGTAATAGTGAAAAATTTCAGGAGATATGTTTCATGTTTCTCTCACTTTGGTAATAAAAAATTGGCTCATTAAGCTTGTCTTCACAAGCAAACGAAATGAATATAAATAAATAATTAAGCTCATGATTATTTGTTCTCCACTTTTAATCTTTGAAGAAGTTAACATTTTCATGTTTTATTTTTTATTTATGATCAAAATTGAATTGATCATTCTAGAAAATCTATTAATGTAATGATTTAAATATATAATTAATAACCAACAAACAACTAATAAATAATATCTTGATATTTAGCATTGAACAAATCCTAAGAAAGGATAACATGATAGTGGATGCTCTTTCCAAACCATCCACTAGAAAATATCTTCTACTATCAAGAGGGATCACCACGAAGGTCTTAACTCACAGGAGCGTACATAAGGATTATGTTACAACTACTATCCTAGAGGCCATTTCAATAAGAAATATTATCATATATATGAAAACCGAGGTTCTTCTCGACGAGCAAAAAAAGTGAAAAGACATCAAGCATGATACTACGTGTTGGACGAGATGCTCTATAGACAGTCTTTCTCGCTTTTCTTATTGTGTTATTTTCATCCCATCATAGTCATTCATGTACAGTTCAAGATCCATGAGGGGATTTATGGAGAGCAAATTAGCACAAGGACTCTAGCTTTTAAGAGTTTATGATAGGGTTGAGTTCCTTCTAGAGTTTGGACTCTTCTAGAGTTATGATTCTTCCGGTAGAGTGTCACTTAGCTTAGAACTATCTCTAAGGTTAGAGGGGGGTCCTCATGGAGTGACAGTCTCCTAGCCACCGCCCCCACCTATTAAGGAGGCCAGCTAGGGTTAGAAAGTGAGAGTTCTATTTAGTTAGGACACTCTCTAGGGCTGATTAGGAGTTAGAGTCTTAGTTTACTAGGAGTTGGAGTCTTCCATTAGGGAGGAGTCTTCATAGAGTATAAGTCCTATTAGGAAGTAGGGTTTAAAAGCCATATAAATATGCATATCTTCAGTCCTTTTTGTATCATCAATAGATTAATTTTATTTTAATCACTATGAAGAAAACCATGGAGGGAGGAACCCCTATAAAGTTCCTAGGAGGCAGATCTCCTACAGAGATCACCTCAAGCTTAGAATCCATATGGATTCTAACACTTGATATCAGAATAACATTCTTAACATCTAGCTACACTTCCACAATAGTCCTTGACAAATACAAATCAATATAGTCTCGTATCTCATTACCTCATACCAACGATAACGTGCATTAAACATATATATATATATATATATATATATATATATATATATATATATATATATATATATATATATATATATATGCATTTATTAAATAATCCAAGATCACATCTATACGTGGGAAAGCGGGACCGGACCCCGGGGTCGCGAACCGGGCTTACCCCAAACACCTACTCCTCCCTCGTCCAAACCACTGGCACGTGTCCCGATTTCCAGGGGGTGGGCATCTGGCGGGCCCCAAATTCCGGCCCTCCTCTTCACCCCGACCACTCTCTTCCCCTCCCTCCGCCGCTATAAATTAACGGGTTTCGAAGTTCCCATCGAAACAAGTACGTCGCTTTCTATCCTCCCGTCAAAGGGAGGAGGTCGGAGACAGAGCGAGAGCCGGAGAAAGGAGAGAAGAAGAAGAATAAGAAGGAGAAGACCCTGTTCTTCTCTCCCTTCTCCTTGCACCCCCAACCAGCCTCGCATCCTTCTTCTAGGAGGATGGCCACCGGTAACGATGGAGTCGGCACCAAGTCCGCCGTGTCCCTGGAGGACATCAAGAACGAGACCGTCGACCTTGTCAGATATTTCTCAGACTCTTTTTAATTTCTTCGCTTCTCCAGTTGCCATGTCATCTCTTCTTCTTCACCTGGTCTAGACTTACTTGCTTCGTCTTCGCTTCCTTTCAGGAGAGGGTTCCCGTGAGCGAGGTGTTTGAGCAGCTGAAATGTAGCCAGGAGGGCTCACCGCCGCCGAGGGCGAGGACCGACTGCTCATCTTTGGCCCCAACAAGCTCGAGGAGAAGACGGTCGGTACATGGATACTACTACTACTACTAACAATCTTCGCCGGTCATCTTCTTTCACCTTGCAGCTTATCATCCATACGTCCCCTGTTCTTGAAATGATGACAGGAGAGCAAGTTCCTCAAGTTCCTAGGATTCATGTGGAATCCGCTGTCGTGGGTCATGGAGATCGCGGCCATCATGGCCATCGTCTTGGCTAACGGAGGGTAACGATTCTATATCTATCTTATGTATCTTTATATATATATATATATATATATATATATATACATATATATGTCTCCATGATTGCTGAGAGAAGGTTTTCGGAAGAAGCAGTCATGATTTGCCTGCATGCATCCATGCAAACAGGGGGAGCCACCAGACTGGCAGGACTTCGTCGGAATCGTCGTTCTCCTCATCATAAACTCCACCATCAGCTTCATCGAGGAGAACAACGCAGGCAATGCCGCCGCCGCCCTCATGGCTGGCCTCGCCCCTAAGACTAAGGTCTTCCACCACAGTTCCTTGAGTTCCTGCGTCTATTGCGGATTGGCGTCGACTTAACGCGTCGGTTGATGGGTGGCAGGTGCTGAGGGATGGGATGTGGTCGGAGCAGGAGGCTGCGATCCTCGTCCCTGGTGACATCATCAGCATCAAGCTGGGTGATATCATCCCTGCCGACGCCCGCCTCCTCGAGGGTGACCCGCTCAAGATCGACCAGTCGGCTCTCACCGGCGAGTCCCTCCCTGTGACCAAGAACCCAGGCGATGAGATCTTCTCCGGTTCCACATGCAAGCAAGGAGAGATCGAGGCCGTCGTCATCGCCACCGGCGTCCACACCTTCTTCGGAAAGGCCGCCCACCTCGTCGACAGCACCAACAACGTAGGCCACTTCCAGAAGGTGCTCACCGCCATTGGAAACTTCTGCATCTGCTCCATCGCCTTCGGCATGCTCGTCGAGATCATCGTCATGTACCCGATCCAGCACCGGCGATACAGGGACGGCATCGACAACCTCCTGGTGCTGCTCATCGGCGGAATTCCGATCGCCATGCCCACCGTGCTGTCGGTGACGATGGCCATCGGGTCCCACCGTCTGTCAGAGCAAGGGCAATTACCAAGAGGATGACTGCCATCGAGGAGATGGCCGGCATGGACGTGCTTTGCAGTGATAAGACTGGTACCCTTACCCTCAACAAGCTCACCGTCGACAAGAGCCTGATCGAGGTGACGCCTCCATCTCCCAAATCAATTAATTCTTGACGTGATCCCGCGCGAATTAGGATGGTCTTCTATCGATTTGCTACAGGTGTTCGTGAAGGACATGGATAAGGATGCGGTAGTCCTGTACGCAGCAAGGGCCTCCAGGGTTGAGAACCAGGACGCCATCGATGCCTGCATCGTCGGGATGCTGCCCGACCCCAAGGAGGTAGGAAGGGGTCCGATGTTACACAGTAACGAGCGATGGACTGCTTTTTTTTTTTGTTTTTTTTACCTGATTTGATCACATTCACAGGCACGAGCTGGAATCCAGGAAGTCCACTTTCTGCCCTTCAATCCAGTAGATAAGCGCACTGCGATCACATACATCGATTCGAAAGGCAAATGGCATCGCGCAAGCAAAGGTGCTCCTGAGCAGGTAAAAAAACTAAGAAGCCCAATAGTTAAATCTTCTGGAATCTATTCATCGTATGAACTCTTAGCACCATCACTAATTCTCTTCTATCTCAGATCATTGACCTCTGCAACATGAAAGAGGACGCCCGGAAGAAGGTCCATGCCATGATCGGCAAGTTCGCCGACCGCGGCCTCCGCGCTCTGGGTGTGGCAAGGCAGGAGGTGCCCGAGGCGAGGAAGGAGAGTGCCGGCGCTCCATGGCAATTCATGGGTCTGTTGCCCCTCTTCGATCCCCCGAGGCATGACAGTGCCGAGACCATCCGCCGTGCGCTCAACCTGGGTGTTAATGTCAAGATGATCACCGGCGACCAGCTTGCCATTGCCAAAGAGACCGGGCGTCGGCTCGGCATGGGCACCAACATGTATCCGTCCTCCACCCTCCTCGGCGAGAAGAACGATGACACCACCGGCCTCCCCATCGATGATCTCATCGAGAAGGCCGATGGCTTTGCTGGGGTCTTCCCCGGTAAGAATATTAGTACCTCCCCGCTGCATTGTACAGAGGACCTACCTATCTATCTCATCTCCGATGGATTAACGGTGGTGCTTTCTTTCATACAGAGCACAAGTACGAGATAGTGAGGAGGCTGCAGGAGATGAAGCACATCTGTGGCATGACAGGGGACGGCGTCAACGACGCACCAGCTCTGAAGAAGGCGGACATCGGCATCGCAGTGGCAGACGCGACGGACGCCGCGCGCGGTGCTTCGGACATCGTGCTCACGGAGCCCGGTCTGAGTGTGATCGTGAGCGCAGTGCTGACGAGCCGCGCCATCTTCCAGCGCATGAAGAACTACACCATCTACGCCGTCTCCATCACCATCCGCATCGTGCTCGGCTTCTTGCTCATCGCCCTCATCTGGCGCTTCGACTTCTCCCCCTTCATGGTCCTCATCATCGCCGTCCTCAACGACGGCACCATCATGACCATCTCCAAGGACCGAGTCAAGGCCTCCCCTCTGCCCGACTCATGGAAGCTCCGGGAGATCTTCGCCACCGGCATCGTCCTCGGTGCTTACCTTGCGATCATGACCGTGGTCTTCTTCTACGTTGCTCACGACACCCATTTCTTCTCCGTGAGTAACTTAACTATACACCAAAAGGAAATTAAATGGATAGGCAGGCAAGATCAGAGAAACCATTGCTGATGCAGGAAGCGTTCGGTGTGAGGTCAATCAAGGACAACACAAGTGAGCTGACCGCCGCGCTGTATCTGCAAGTGAGCATCATCAGTCAAGCACTCATCTTCGTCACCCGGTCCAGGAGTTGGTCCTTCGTGGAGCGCCCCGGTCTGTTGCTAGTCTTTGCCTTCATCGCTGCCCAGTTGGTGAGCTTCTTCGCATCCTCCTCCACGCAGAATTTGCTTCTAGTGTCTCAAAAAATCGATGGGGCAATCCCAATTGTAGGTGGCTACTGTCATCGCGGTGTATGCCTCGTGGGGGTTTGCCGGGATCCAGGGCATCGGATGGGGGTGGGCTGGGGTCATTTGGCTCTACAGCCTCATCACCTACTTCCCTCTCGACGTTCTCAAGTTCATCATTCGCTACGCTCTGAGTGGAAGAGCCTGGGACAACTTTCTCCAGAACAAGGTAAACCCATCTCTTCGCCATCATTCCCCAGTTGATGTCTAATGCCGCCTGTTCGTAACGACGCAGACGGCCTTCACCTCGAAGAAGGATTACGGGAAGGGTGAGAGAGAGGCACAGTGGGCGCTGGCTCAGCGCACCCTGCACGGCCTACAGCCGCCCCCACACTCCTCGGGTCTGTTCGACGACAACAGCAACTACAGGGAGTTGTCTGAGATCGCGGAGCAGGCCAAGAGGCGAGCCGAGGTTGCAAGGTGAAGCAACACCCTCCGCCACTATATGCTACAATAATTCTACACCGGCAGACAAGAGCGGTGTTTGTTCGTTCGATCGATCGATTGATAACACACAGATCTCAAAGGGGCAATGTTGTTTTTTGGGTGCAGGCTTAGGGAGCTGCACACGCTCAAGGGGCACGTCGAGTCCGTGGTGAAGCTCAAGGGACTGGACATCGAGGGCATGCCGCAGCATTACACTCTGTGAGGAGCCGCTGCTTTGCTTGCTTGATAGATAGACGTTCCAGTCATCAAGGATGGTGGTGGTCTGTTGGTCTTACCTTCTCACGGATCGAGGGCTTTAGTAACTCCATGTAGCTTATGCGACCGGTGGAGAGATCGTCGGAATCCGCACTGTGATGTGGTGGCTGTTTATTTATTTATTTATTATTATTGTTTATTTATTATTATTATTATTTTATTTTTTAGTATATTTTTGGAGTAGAAGAAGAATAAAATTTTGCTCTATTTGTTGCCTCCTGTTTATCGCTCACTTCTCCAACCTGCACCTACACTCTTGGACTGACTAAAATCACAAAGGCCACAAACGGAACAAATGGTAATCAATCATCTGGAACGCATAATACACATCGCGAACTGGAATATGTTTGTACAAATGAACTCCTCCAATAAAAGGTTCTCACTCTTGCCAGAACATGCATAAAACACATCGAGAATTGGAGTATGTTGTTTAATGATCCTTGTCTTTGTACGCTATCATGCCTAGCTAGGAATGTATCAAGTTGGAGTGCTTATCCAACATGCTACATCGACACTACCAAGATAGATGTGCTTAGTTAGGATTATAAGTCGGGCAACCATAGTTGAGTTCATCGAGTCAAGTAACCTAGTTTGGACCTACCGAGTCGAATGACCCGAGTCAGCTATTCCATCGTATCCTAAATAGATGGTGCTTACCAATCGAAGATACTTTCCAACCAATTATTGCTCCTTAGCTCAGGAAATAAGGGCGATGTGTTAAAGCAAGGGTGAATTGGTTGCCCCATCGGTACTATACGTGGTTGACTTATCATCACTTCATGCCATCATTACCACTATTTACCCAAGAAGGGCTCTCTCGCCACATGTCCAAGCTATTGATCAACTCATGGTCAAGTTAAATTGCGGAATCACCTGATGGCAACTCCAACTTATGGTTGTTTTAACCAAGGTAATAAACGAGTATAACAACTCGAGGACATCGAGATATTATACCTATTAAACAAACTATGTAACAACCCCTCTTAGGCATCCATTATAAAAAAAGGATCGTAGAGATATGATCAATGCACACTAAATAACAAATAAAACTTGGCCTATCTCATTTGTCCAATTAGTTCACTTTAGTACTAACCTAAGAATCAGAAAGGTATTGTCAGCCCCTGACTTACTTTTGTAAGGATCAAATGTCTAATTTAAAAAATTTTCTAAAACAAACTTGAGAAGATATCAGAATGAATCTAAATTGGCCTTCGGTTTCGAGAACCAGAAATCAACTCTAATATAACCAAATCAGCTCGGTATCAGGACTAGAGGGTCACACACATATGGTGAATGCTTCAGCGAATAGAGGATTAGATGAATATCCAATTAGCCCCTATTCTCATTAGATGAGACTCTGTGCTTATGAGCTCCTTGATTAAGGCCCAATTAGAGGCATAAGGAGATTATTGGATAGAGATCCAATAATGCAAGGTTAGTGGGTTATTAGATGGAGATCCAATACCCACTGAGGCAGGAGCCCTAGAATTTTTTTGGTGGCTCTCTATAAATAGGAGGGGAGACTCATGATTGATAGGTTACAACTTTAGCCACCACCTCCTATTCTCCTCCCTCCCTTTGAGCAAGAGTTGCAAGATCAGATTGGTGAAGTTTCGCTGTAGAGATCTATTGTATTGATACCGCTAGAGAGGAGGACGCTTGATCTCCTTCATCTTCTCCATCTGGATCTGGAATACAGGGATATACGATCTCTCTAGGTAAAATCAATCTCTCACACATCGCGATTTTTTTGATTTTTGTGGTTTTTCTCGTAACCCCAATCTTTTGTATGACGATTTGATCTGCGTGGGAAACCGATTTTTGTTTTGATTTTCGTTGTGCATGTGATGCACCTGCTGAAGTTTCCCAACATAGTTCACTTTAGTACTAACCTAAGAATCATAAAGGTAGTATCAAGATTACCCCTAACTTACTTTTGCAAGGAATAGATGTCCAATTTAATAAAATTTTCTAAAACAAACTTGAGAAGATATCGGAATGAATCTAAATTGGCTTTCATTTTTGAAGAACTGATAATCAACCTAATATAACCAAATATGAAGTCTAGCATATAGTTTAAATCAGTACATCTCAAAAAATTCTGTACTTTACATACTATTTTCTTTTTCTTTCCTCGTCTTTTATTTCTTGCAACACAATATGAAGACTCGATTGGGGTCCTAACAGCAATAGATCCATGAATTTCTATGGAGCATCGACACTCTCCTTGCTCATCTCGAGCACCTCCTGCCTTGCCACACTTAGAGCGTGGAGGTCGCGGTCAGTGAACTTGCAGATCATGGCATGGACCTTCTTCCGGATGTCCTCTTTTATGTTGTGGAGGTCAATGATATGATGTATATGTGAGATAGAAGAGAATTCATGATGGTTCTAAAAGTTCATATAATGAATAGATTCCAAAAGATCAAATTATTAGGCTTCTTTATTTACTTGCTCAGAAGCACCTTTGCTTGTGCGATGTCATTTGCCTTTTGAATCGATGTATACATTGGTAGTCTTGTTCGTCAGCTTGATGGAATCATTGGTAGTCTTGCATACTCGAACTACAGCGAGCCATGCCGGCACCTTGACCATGGCATACGGTAATAATATATTTCATTGGGAACATGTTATCTTCATCGTTTTATTGTTAATTACCCCAACAAGCTCATCGTCAATAAGAGCCTAATTAAGGTGACGCCTACATCTCTGAAATTGATTAATTCTTGACATGATCCATTGCGAATTAGCATGGTCTTCTATCGGTTTGCTATAGGTGTTCGTGAAGGACACAGATAAGGATGCGATAGTCTTCTACACAACAAGGGCCCCTAGGGTCGAGAACCATGACACCAATGATGCTTGCATTGTTGGGATGATGCCCTACCACAAGGAGATAGGAAGGGGTTCAATGTTATATAGTAACGAGTGATGGACTACTTGTTTTTATCTGATTCGATCACATCACAAACATTAGCTAGAATCCAAGAAGTCCACTTTCTACCCTTCAATCTAATGGAGAATGTGTCAGCGTCGGTTGCTCAATCTTAGTGTTGGGTTTCAAGAGATATATTCCAACGAGAAGGAGAAAGTAGCAGCGCTCGCTATGAAATGTTGTCCAAGCGATTCTGACAGAAAGGGACAAATGATGTCGGAGATCGGTGCTGATCTCGTTGGTTCCGTCGAGAGGCGGATGTGCTATGATAGTAGATGGGTAGGAGTCGATTAATTTGTGCGTGGAGCGGTGGAAACTTGTTTTGGTTGTGAGAAGAGATCTTACTCTAAGCAAGTCGCTCGATATCATGTTGAAATAGAAGTGAGAACACAAAAGACATACATTATTCATTGAGTGAGCACTTATTTATACAAGATTCGATTGAGGATTTCCCTCAATCGATGAGCGAGATCTTCTCGTTCGATTCTGTTCAGCTAACAATGAGGAGCTCTTTCGAGGATAATTGTTATTCTTCACACATATTTAGGCCTCCCCTACTAACATTACATTTTATGGTGTAATAGTGAAAAATTTCAGGAGATATGTTTCATGTTTCTCTCACTTTGGTAATAAAAAAATTGGCTCATTAAGCTTGTCTTCACAAGCAAACGAAATGAATATAAATAAATAATTAAGCTCATGATTATTTGTTCTCCACTTTTAATCTTTGAAGAAGTTAACATTTTCATGGTTTATTTTTTATTTATGATCAAAATTGAATTGATCATTCTAGAAAATCTATTAATGTAATGATTTAAATATATAATTAATAACCAACAAACAACTAATAAATAATATCTTGATATTTAGCATTGAACAAATCCTAAGAAAGGATAACATGATAGTGGATGCTCTTTCCAAACCATCCACTAGAAAATATCTTCTACTATCAAGAGAGATCACCACGAAGGTCTTAACTCACAGGAGCGTACATAAGGATTATGTTGCAACTACTATCCTAGAGGCCATTTCAATAAGAAATATTATCATATATATGAAAACCGAGGTTCTTCTCGACGAGCTAGCCGAAGCAAAAAAAGTGAAAAGACATCAAGCATGATACTACGTGTTGGACGAGATGCTCTATAGACAGTCTTTCTCGCTTTTCTTATTGTGTTATTTTCATCCCATCACGGTCATTCATGTACAGTTCAAGATCCATGAGGGGATTTATGGAGAGCAAATTAGCACAAGGACTCTAGCTTTTAAGAGTTTATGATAGGGTTGAGTTCCTTCTAGAGTTTGGACTCTTCTAGAGTTATGATTCTTCCGGTAGAGTGTCACTTAGCTTAGAACTATCTCTAAGGTTAGAGGGGTCCTCATGGAGTGGATCTCAGCCACCCCCACCTATTAAGGAGGCCAGCTAGGGTTAGAAAGTGAGAGTTCTATTTAGTTAGGACACTCTCTAGGGCTGATTAGGAGTTAGAGTCTTAGTTTACTAGGAGTTGGAGTCTTCCATTAGGGAGGAGTCTTCATAGAGTATAAGTCCTATTAGGAAGTAGGGTTTAAAAGCCATATAAATATGCATATCTTCATCCTTTTGTATCATCAATAGATTAATTTTATTTTAATCACTATGAAGAAAACCATGGAGGAGGAACCCTATAAAGTTCCTAGGAGGCGGATCTCCTGAGATCACCTCAAGCTTAGAATCCATATGGATTCTAACACTTGATATCGAATAACATTCTTAACATCTAGCTACACTTCCACAATAGTCCTCGACAAATACAAATCAATATAGTCTCGTATCTCATTACCTCATACCAACGATAACGTGCATTAAACATATATATATATATATATATATATATATATATATATATATATATATATATATATATATATATATATATGCATTTATTAAATAATCCAAGATCACATCTATACGTGGGAAAGCGGGACCGGACCCCGGGGTCGCGAACCGGGCTTACCCCAAACACCTACTCCTCCCTCGTCCAAACCACTGGCACGTGTCCCGATTTCCAGGGGGTGGGCATCTGGCGGGCCCCAAATTCCGGCCCTCCTCTTCACCCCGACCACTCTCTTCCCCTCCCTCCGCCGCTATAAATTAACGGGTTTCGAAGTTCCCATCGAAACAAGTACGTCGCTTTCTATCCTCCCGTCAAAGGGAGGAGGTCGGAGACAGAGCGAGAGCCGGAGAAAGGAGAGAAGAAGAAGAATAAGAAGGAGAAGACCCTGTTCTTCTCTCCCTTCTCCTTGCACCCCCAACCAGCCTCGCATCCTTCTTCTAGGAGGATGGCCACCGGTAACGATGGAGTCGGCACCAAGTCCGCCGTGTCCCTGGAGGACATCAAGAACGAGACCGTCGACCTTGTCAGATATTTCTCAGACTCTTTTTAATTTCTTCGCTTCTCCAGTTGCCATGTCATCTCTTCTTCTTCACCTGGTCTAGACTTACTTGCTTCGTCTTCGCTTCCTTTCAGGAGAGGGTTCCCGTGAGCGAGGTGTTTGAGCAGCTGAAATGTAGCCAGGAGGGGCTCACCGCCGCCGAGGGCGAGGACCGACTTCTCATCTTTGGCCCCAACAAGCTCGAGGAGAAGACGGTCGGTACATGGATACTACTACTACTACTAACAATCTTCGCCGGTCATCTTCTTTCACCTTGCAGCTTATCATCCATACGTCCCCTGTTCTTGAAATGATGACAGGAGAGCAAGTTCCTCAAGTTCCTAGGATTCATGTGGAATCCGCTGTCGTGGGTCATGGAGATCGCGGCCATCATGGCCATCGTCTTGGCTAACGGAGGGGTAACGATTCTATATCTATCTTATGTATCTTTATATATATATATATATATATATATACATATATATGTCTCCATGATTGCTGAGAGAAGGTTTTCGGAAGAAGCAGTCATGATTTGCCTGCATGCATCCATGCAAACAGGGGGAGCCACCAGACTGGCAGGACTTCGTCGGAATCGTCGTTCTCCTCATCATAAACTCCACCATCAGCTTCATCGAGGAGAACAACGCAGGCAATGCCGCCGCCGCCCTCATGGCTGGCCTCGCCCCTAAGACTAAGGTCTTCCACCACAGTTCCTTGAGTTCCTGCGTCTATTGCGGATTGGCGTCGACTTAACGCGTCGGTTGATGGGTGGCAGGTGCTGAGGGATGGGATGTGGTCGGAGCAGGAGGCTGCGATCCTCGTCCCTGGTGACATCATCAGCATCAAGCTGGGTGATATCATCCCTGCCGACGCCCGCCTCCTCGAGGGTGACCCGCTCAAGATCGACCAGTCGGCTCTCACCGGCGAGTCCCTCCCTGTGACCAAGAACCCAGGCGATGAGATCTTCTCCGGTTCCACATGCAAGCAAGGAGAGATCGAGGCCGTCGTCATCGCCACCGGCGTCCACACCTTCTTCGGAAAGGCCGCCCACCTCGTCGACAGCACCAACAACGTAGGCCACTTCCAGAAGGTGCTCACCGCCATTGGAAACTTCTGCATCTGCTCCATCGCCTTCGGCATGCTCGTCGAGATCATCGTCATGTACCCGATCCAGCACCGGCGATACAGGGACGGCATCGACAACCTCCTGGTGCTGCTCATCGGCGGAATTCCGATCGCCATGCCCACCGTGCTGTCGGTGACGATGGCCATCGGGTCCCACCGTCTGTCAGAGCAAGGGGCAATTACCAAGAGGATGACTGCCATCGAGGAGATGGCCGGCATGGACGTGCTTTGCAGTGATAAGACTGGTACCCTTACCCTCAACAAGCTCACCGTCGACAAGAGCCTGATCGAGGTGACGCCTCCATCTCCCAAATCAATTAATTCTTGACGTGATCCCGCGCGAATTAGGATGGTCTTCTATCGATTTGCTACAGGTGTTCGTGAAGGACATGGATAAGGATGCGGTAGTCCTGTACGCAGCAAGGGCCTCCAGGGTTGAGAACCAGGACGCCATCGATGCCTGCATCGTCGGGATGCTGCCCGACCCCAAGGAGGTAGGAAGGGGTCCGATGTTACACAGTAACGAGCGATGGACTGCTTTTTTTTTTTGTTTTTTTTACCTGATTTGATCACATTCACAGGCACGAGCTGGAATCCAGGAAGTCCACTTTCTGCCCTTCAATCCAGTAGATAAGCGCACTGCGATCACATACATCGATTCGAAAGGCAAATGGCATCGCGCAAGCAAAGGTGCTCCTGAGCAGGTAAAAAAACTAAGAAGCCCAATAGTTAAATCTTCTGGAATCTATTCATCGTATGAACTCTTAGCACCATCACTAATTCTCTTCT
The DNA here is from genome assembly GCA_021527575.1 of Ensete glaucum. Lineage (NCBI taxonomy): Eukaryota > Viridiplantae > Streptophyta > Magnoliopsida > Zingiberales > Musaceae > Ensete > Ensete glaucum. The sequence continues at coordinate 798,433 of CM038558.1, read as the reverse complement.
ATCTCAGATCATTGACCTCTGCAACATGAAAGAGGACGCCCGGAAGAAGGTCCATGCCATGATCGGCAAGTTCGCCGACCGCGGCCTCCGCGCTCTGGGTGTGGCAAGGCAGGAGGTGCCCGAGGCGAGGAGAGTGCCGGCGCTCCATGGCAATTCATGGGTCTGTTGCCCCTCTTCGATCCCCCGAGGCATGACAGTGCCGAGACCATCCGCCGTGCGCTCAACCTGGGTGTTAATGTCAAGATGATCACCGGCGACCAGCTTGCCATTGCCAAAGAGACCGGGCGTCGGCTCGGCATGGGCACCAACATGTATCCGTCCTCCACCCTCCTCGGCGAGAAGAACGATGACACCACCGGCCTCCCCATCGATGATCTCATCGAGAAGGCCGATGGCTTTGCTGGGGTCTTCCCCGGTAAGAATATTAGTACCTCCCCGCTACATTGTACAGAGGACCTACCTATCTATCTCATCTCCGATGGATTAACGGTGGTGCTTTCTTTCATACAGAGCACAAGTACGAGATAGTGAGGAGGCTGCAGGAGATGAAGCACATCTGTGGCATGACAGGGGACGGCGTCAACGACGCACCAGCTCTGAAGAAGGCGGACATCGGCATCGCAGTGGCAGACGCGACGGACGCCGCGCGGTGCTTCGGACATCGTGCTCACGGAGCCCGGTCTGAGTGTGATCGTGAGCGCAGTGCTGACGAGCCGCGCCATCTTCCAGCGCATGAAGAACTACACCATCTACGCCGTCTCCATCACCATCCGCATCGTGCTCGGCTTCTTGCTCATCGCCCTCATCTGGCGCTTCGACTTCTCCCCCTTCATGGTCCTCATCATCGCCGTCCTCAACGACGGCACCATCATGACCATCTCCAAGGACCGAGTCAAGGCCTCCCCTCTGCCCGACTCATGGAAGCTCCGGGAGATCTTCGCCACCGGCATCGTCCTCGGTGCTTACCTTGCGATCATGACCGTGGTCTTCTTCTACGTTGCTCACGACACCCATTTCTTCTCCGTGAGTAACTTAACTATACACCAAAAGGAAATTAAATGGATAGGCAGGCAAGATCAGAGAAACCATTGCTGATGCAGGAAGCGTTCGGTGTGAGGTCAATCAAGGACAACACAAGTGAGCTGACCGCCGCGCTGTATCTGCAAGTGAGCATCATCAGTCAAGCACTCATCTTCGTCACCCGGTCCAGGAGTTGGTCCTTCGTGGAGCGCCCCGGTCTGTTGCTAGTCTTTGCCTTCATCGCTGCCCAGTTGGTGAGCTTCTTCGCATCCTCCTCCACGCACGCAGAATTTGCTTCTAGTGTCTCAAAAAATCGATGGGGCAATCCCAATTGTAGGTGGCTACTGTCATCGCGGTGTATGCCTCGTGGGGGTTTGCCGGGATCCAGGGCATCGGATGGGGGTGGGCTGGGGTCATTTGGCTCTACAGCCTCATCACCTACTTCCCTCTCGACGTTCTCAAGTTCATCATTCGCTACGCTCTGAGTGGAAGAGCCTGGGACAACTTTCTCCAGAACAAGGTAAACCCATCTCTTCGCCATCATTCCCCAGTTGATGTCTAATGCCGCCTGTTCGTAACGACGCAGACGGCCTTCACCTCGAAGAAGGATTACGGGAAGGGTGAGAGAGAGGCACAGTGGGCGCTGGCTCAGCGCACCCTGCACGGCCTACAGCCGCCCCCACACTCCTCGGGTCTGTTCGACGACAACAGCAACTACAGGGAGTTGTCTGAGATCGCGGAGCAGGCCAAGAGGCGAGCCGAGGTTGCAAGGTGAAGCAACACCCTCCGCCACTATATGCTACAATAATTCTACACCGGCAGACAAGAGCGGTGTTTGTTCGTTCGATCGATCGATTGATAACACACAGATCTCAAAGGGGCAATGTTGTTTTTTGGGTGCAGGCTTAGGGAGCTGCACACGCTCAAGGGGCACGTCGAGTCCGTGGTGAAGCTCAAGGGACTGGACATCGAGGGCATGCCGCAGCATTACACTCTGTGAGGAGCCGCTGCTTTGCTTGCTTGATAGATAGACGTTCCAGTCATCAAGGATGGTGGTGGTCTGTTGGTCTTACCTTCTCACGGATCGAGGGCTTTAGTAACTCCATGTAGCTTATGCGACCGGTGGAGAGATCGTCGAATCCGCCGTGATGTGGTGGCTGTTTATTTATTTATTTATTATTATTGTTTATTTATTATTATTATTATTTTATTTTTTAGTATATTTTTGGAGTAGAAGAAGAAGAAAATTTTGCTCTATTTGTTGCCTCCTGTTTATCGCTCACTTCTCCAACCTGCACCTACACTCTTGGACTGACTAAAATCACAAAGGCCACAAACGGAACAAATGGTAATCAATCATCTGGAGCATAATACACATCGCGATGGAATATGTTTGTACAAATGAACTCCTCCAATAAAAGGTTCTCACTCTTGCCAGAACATGCATAAAACACATCGAGAATTGGAGTATGTTGTTTAATGATCCTTGTCTTTGTACGCTATCATGCCTAGCTAGGAATGTATCAAGTTGGAGTGCTTATCCAACATGCTACATCGACACTACCAAGATAGATGTGCTTAGTTAGGATTATAAGTCGGGCAACCATAGTTGAGTTCATCGAGTCAAGTAACCTAGTTTGGACCTACCGAGTCGAATGACCCGAGTCAGCTATTCCATCGTATCCTAAATAGATGGTGCTTACCAATCGAAGATACTTTCCAACCAATTATTGCTCCTTAGCTCAGGAAATAAGGGCGATGTGTTAAAGCAAGGGTGAATTGGTTGCCCCATCGGTACTATACGTGGTTGACTTATCATCACTTCATGCCATCATTACCACTATTTACCCAAGAAGGGCTCTCTCGCCACATGTCCAAGCTATTGATCAACTCATGGTCAAGCTAAAATTACGGAATCACCTGATGGCAACTCCAACTTATGGTAGTTTTAACCAAGGTAATAAACGAGTATAACAACTCGAGTTCATCGAGATATTATACCTACTAAACAAACTATATAACAACCCCTCTTAGGCATCCATTATAAAAAAGGATCGTAGAGATATGATCAGTGCACACTAAATAACAAATAAAATTTGGCCTATCTCATTTGTCCAATTAGTTCACTTTAGTACTAACCTAAGAATCAAAAAGGTATTGTCAACCCCGACTTACTTTTGTAAGGATCAAATGTCCAACTTAAAAATTTCCTAAAACAAACTTGAGAAGATATCGAATGGATCTAAATTGGCCTTGGTTTGGAGAACCAAATCAACTCTAATATAACCAAATTAGCTCGGTATCGGGACTAGAGGGTCACACACATATGGTGAATGCTTCAGCGAATAGAGGATTAGATGAAGATCCAATTAGCCCCTATTCTCATTAGATGAGACTCTATGTTTATGAGCTCCTTGATTAAGGTCCAATTAGAGGTCTAAGGAGATTATTGGATATAGATCCAATAATGCAAGGTTAGTGGGTTTTTAGATGGAGATCCAATACCCACTAAGGCAGGAGCCCTAGAATTTTTTTGGTGACTCTCTATAAATAGGAGGGGAGACTCATGATTGATAGGTTACAACTTTAGCCACCACCTTCTATTCTCCTCCCTCCCTTTGAGCAAGAGTTGCAAGATCAGATTGGAGGAGTTTCGTTGTAGAGATCTATTGTATTGATACCGCTAGAGAAGAAGACACTTGATCTCCTTCATCTTCTCCATCTGGATCTGGAATACAGGGATATACGATCTCTCTAGGTAAAATCAATCTCTCACACATCACGATTTTTTTGATTTTTGTGATTTTTCTCGCAACCCCAATCTTTTATATGACGATTTGATCTGCGTGGGAAACCGATTTTTGTTTTGATTTTCGTTGTGCATGTGATGCACCTGCTGAAGTTTCCCAGCATAGTTCACTTTAGTACTAACCTAAGAATCATAAAGGTATTATCAAGATTACCCCTAACTTACTTTTGCAAGGATCAGATGTCCAACTTAATAAAATTTTCTAAAACAAACTTGAGAAGATATTGGAATGAATCTAAATTGGCTTTCATTTTTGAAGAACTGAAAATCAACCTTATATAACCAAATATGAAATCTAGCATATAGTTTAAATCAGTACATCTCAAAAAATTTTGTACCTTACATACTATTTTCTTTTTCTTTCCTCGTCTTTTATTTCTAGCAACACAATATGAAGACTCGATTGGGGTCCTAACAGCAATAGACCCATGAATTTCTATGGAGCATCGACACTCTCCTTGCTCATCTCAAGACCTAATATAACCAAATATAAAGTCTAGCATATAGTTTAAATCAGTACATCTCAAAAAATTTTGTACCTTACATACTATTTTCTTTTTCTTTCCTCGTCTTTTATTTCTTGCAACATAATATGAAGACTCGATTGGGTCCTAACAGCAATAGATCCATGAATTTCTATGGAGCATCGACACTCTCCTTGCTCATCTCAAGCACCTCCTGCCTTGCCACACCTAGAGCGTGGAGGTTGCGGTCAGTGAACTTGCCGATCATGGCATGGACCTTCTTCCGGATGTCCTCTTTTATGTTGTGGAGGTCAATGATATGATGTATATGTGAGATAGAAGAGAATTCATGATGGTTCTAAAAGTTCATATAATGAATAGATTCCAAAAGATCAAATTATTGGGCTTCTTTATTTGCTTGTGCGATGTCATTTGCCTTTTGAATCGATGTATGTGATCACAGTGCACTTATTCACTAGATTGAAGGGTAGAAAGTGGACTTCCTGGATTCCAGCTCATGCTTGTGATGTGATCAAATCAGATAAAAAAGCAGTCTGTTGCTCGTTACTATGTAACATTAAATCCCTTCCTACCTCCTTGGGGTCGGGTAGCATCCCGACAATGTAGGCATCATTAATGTCATGGTTCTTAACCCTGGAGACCCTTGCTGCATACAGGACTACCATATCCTTATCCATGTCCTTATTGAACACTTGTAGCAAATTGACACCAGTGAGCTTGTTGAGGGTAATTAATGACGAAATGGTGAAGTATAATGTGTTCCCATCGAAGCATAACGTGTTCCCATTGAAACATCGGATGGGTAACCCTACGACTGGATCCCCCTCCAACACATATTCATTAGCTTGATGGAATCATTGGTAATCTTATGTACTCGGACTGCAGCAAGCCATGCCGACACCTTGACTATGGCATACGATAATAATATATTTCGTTGGGAACATGTTATGCTTCACTGTTTTGTTGTTAATTACCTTCAACAAGTTCACCGTCGATAAGAATCGGATTGAGGTGACACCTACATCTCTGAAATTGATTAATTCTTGATGTGATCCACTGCTAATTAGCATGGTCTTCTATCAGTTTGCTATAGGTGTTCACGAAGGACATAGATAAGGATACGATAGTCTTGTACACAGCAAGGGCCTCCAGGGTTGAGAACCAGGATGCCAATGATGCTTGCATTATCGGGATGCTGCCCTACCCCAAGGAGGTAGGAAGGGGCTCAATGTTACATAGTAACTAACGATGGACTACTTTTTTTTATCTGATTTAATCACATCACAGGCATGAGCTAGAATAAAAAAAAGTCCACTTTTTGCCCTTTAATCCAGTGGAGAAGCGCACTCCGATCACATACATCGATTCAAAAGGCAAATGGCACCGCGCAAGCAAAAGTGCTTAAGTACTATCATACTGAGCTATAGTCAATTCTTTCATTACTGTATTAGCCAATGACTTATCAGCAGATTCAAATCTGTCTTCAATAACCTTTAAATATTCTCATGCACTAGTTGAAATATGTAATGAAGTCTTTATGTTATTTGTAATTATCATTTTTTTAACATCAAATTGAGCCTATCAAATTTTTCCTAAACTTTTATTTTATTGACTTATTTCATAATACTTTCATCAGTTAATTCTACGAGCTTTTCAATAAATAATGCTAAATCAAGATCTAATGCACTAATGTGAATTGCACATGTTCTAACCAATCTGAATAATTTGATGCAGAGAATACAGAGACACTAGAAGTATGAGAATGTATGAGCATAAGAATGCATAATATAAAATAAAATTAATATTTTGAGTTTATCAAAATATGATAAAATATTGATATTATCAATATTCAACCTTTGCGTAAACTATTGATATATCTAGTGTCCACTCAAAATCGTTTATGGATGACTAATACCATCCTTATAGAATAGTTTTGCTACCTTTGGGTATACAATTATAAACTGTAAGGATATCCAAAACAGTATCATCCTATCATATCATATAATTATTTGAAATAGATTATCCTTTGGAATTATCTAAATCTCTTAATTATACATGACATTGTGAATATTATTTTTTTAATGTCATTTAGGACTTGTTCCTTAATGTAATTTTATAAATCATTGATCTAGGCCACTTTATTAACTATAATACTAATATAATAATATAAAATATAAATTAAATTATCTTACATGACCTTAATTGTATTTTATATCCTATAAATCTATCATCCCACACTACTTTGGTAGCTAATGATCAAGCATAACTTAAGGAGATAAATTACAAATAATATTCATCAAATTCTTTTAATCTAATTTATGCTAAAACAATTCAATAATAGAATAACAATCATAATAATTATTGAACATTAATCAGCAGTAAAAAACTCATAAAATATCAATAATCATGATTATACATAAATCATTTGGTCAAAAATAAATATTATTTCATAATTCCAAACATGAATAACTGAATAAATATCCAAAAATAATTATTAGATTTTATTTAACACATATAATTAATAACTCATATGAGAAAATTATAAAGGAAATAATAATTTATAGTTTTTTTAAATTAAATTAAAGTAATTAATTTTATTTAATTAGGAAAGCCTATAAGTCCAATTAAATAAATTGATCAAAATAACAAAATGGATCAATATTTAATACTTTTTAAATTTAATCAAAACTACATTAATCAATAAATAATCAAAATCTAATCATGATTAAATTAAATTAAATTTATCAATTTCATAATTGAGAATATAAACTAAATTTTTTCAATTTCATAAGGGTAAAGTAGTAATGTGAGATAGGACATAAAGTAGAATATCAAAATTGTAAAGGGCAGAAATGTCATAGGTATAACAAAAACTAATAAAATACATAAGGGTAAAATGTTAATTTCCTCTGAATGAAAAGAAAACCCTAACCCTTATTCTGCTATTGTCGTCGCCGCCACCACTAGTGCAGCGTTGCCGCCACGACGTCTGCCCTTGATGAGTCATGGTTCAATTTGGAACCATGACTTCATGTTATGGCCTTAGAACAAGCATCTCAGGGAAAACATTAGCTAACATACCAAGTCAACCTATCTATCATTAGTCAACTCCTATGTTGATTCAAGCTATTGGAATAGTTTGATCATGTGGAATTTCATGTTTTTAATTGAACTAAGACTCATAAATTCGACTAGGAAGATTTAGCTGGAGATTTCTGTAAGCATAAAAATATAATATGCAATCTGTTATATGAAAAACTTTTATGCTAGGATTGAAATCAAATAATATTAGATCGGTTTACGATGTGTACTTTTAGATGTCATCTGAATAAGATCTCTTTTTGATCTACAAAAGCACTATCCTTCGGATCTGCAAAAGATAACTAGAACAGATCTAGAACTTATTTTCCTCTCTTCGTATCCTTTCACAGACCATTGAGATTGATGGTTTTAAGAAAATGAGAGAATAGTCGTAATCTCTCTCTTGTAGGACCTTCTACACTATTATAAGTTTAGAATATGTTTTGTTTATATATAGACGAGAGCAGAGGGTCTAGAATAGATTATTATGAGAGTTTCTCCCATCAATGATATCTCCTAAGATATCCTAATATAATATAAATTTTGATTTAATATTAACTAATATATATTATCATAATCCAATTATTCTTATTATTTATATTATCAAATTATAAAAGATCACATGATCTTACAATTTAGTTGCGCTCCTTGGATTGTATCAAAATTGCAGGTAGACAAATACTCTTATACTTTTATGATAGTGTTACTTGTAAGTTCACTAAATTGATTAACATTATGGATATTTCAACCTTAACATCATCTAGGTTACAAAATCTTTACATGAAAGAAAATTTTCATTACAGTGCGTCTTTTGATTCCATGAAAAAAGTTATATTTATAAATTTTTTCCTTTCTCTTTTTCTTCTCTCTCTTTCTCTTGGAATTTTAGATTCAATGTAATTAGTTTTATTAAGTACATTGAATCCTAATATTCTAGATTACTAAGGAGATCATTTTATTTTGATGCTTAGGTTTTTGTATGTGATTATGACATATAAGTATTAAAGTAACTTGAGAGAAAATGAACCAACATTAAATCAACATTAACTAGTTTCCTAGAATGAGATGAACGTGATATACCTTATTCTTCTTCTATAGGTTTAATATTCTATATCATGAAAGTGATTCCCTCATAAAGATCTTGATACAAGCAAAGATATGCTTAAAAGAAAAGAAAATGGACTAAAGGATCAAATATTTTCACGTATAGTTGACAAGATATGAAAAAAACGTATAATTAACAAGATACAATGTTTAACTTTTTGTTTGAAATTGATATGATTGTTAATAATCGATACATCATCCAAAACATAGTCTTTATAATTAACAAGATATAACGAGAAGCTCTTTCAAAGATAATTGTTATTCTTTGCACATATTTAGGCTTTATGGTGTAATAGTGAAAAATTCCAGGAGATATGTTGCTCTCACTTTGGTAATAAAAAAATTGGCTCATTAAGTTTGTCTTCACATGAAAACGAAACGAATATAAATAAATAATTAAGCTCGTTCTACCCTTTTAATCTTTGAAGAAGTTAACATTTTCATGGTTTATTTTTTTATTTATGATCAAAATTGAACTGATCATTCTAGAAAATCCATTAATGTAATGATTTGAATATATAATTAATAACAGACAAACAACTAATAAATAATATCTTGACATTTAGCATTGAACAAATCATAAGAAAGGATAATATAATAGGGGATGCTCTTTCAAAACCATCCACTACAAAATATCTTCTACTATCTAGAGGGATCTCCATGAAGGTCTTAACTCACGGGAGCATACATAAGGATTATGTTGCAACTACTACCCTAAAGGCCACTTCAATAAGAAATGTTATCATATATATATATAAACTAGGGTTCTTCTCGACAAGCTAGACGAAGCAAAAAAAGTGCATAGGTATTAAGCATGATATTATGTGTTGGACGAGATGTTTTATAGAGAGTCTTTCTCGCTTCCCTTATTGTGTTATTTCAATCCCATCAAGGTCATTCATGTACTCTTCAAGAGCTATGAGGGGATTTGCGGAGAGCACATTAGCATAAGGACTCTAGCTTTTAAGATTTTATGATAGGGTTATTATTGGCTGACCCTCAAGCAGATTATCGAGGACTATGTTTGATGTTGTGGACTATGTTTGATATTGTAACAAAAGTCAATATAATGCTGTTAGGACCCTAACTAAGTCGGGTCCTAGTCAATTTGAGTCGAGTCCTTAGATTAGGTCTTGTTGGTCGACCTAGACCTAACATTAGGTCGGCTAGGATAAAATTTGAGTCCGTTGTAATAAATCAGCCCAAATCCTAGTAGGGTTAGGATTCGACTGAACTGAAGTCCGAGTTGGATTCAGGTTAGAGTCAACCAAGTCAAACATGTAATCAACCCAATTGGTCACCCAACTTGATGAGGGGAAGTCGGCTATAGTTGAGTTCCTTCTAGGATTGAGACTCTTCTAGAGTTATGACTCTTCTAGTAGAGTGTCACTTAGCTTAGGACCGTCTCTAGGGTTAGAGAGGAGTCCTCTGGAGTGGGGGTCTCCTAGCCGCCGCCCCCACCTATTAAGGAGGCCACCTAATATTAGAGAGTGAGAGTTTCATTTAGTTAGGACGCTCTCTAGGGCTAATTAAGAGTTAAATTAGGAGTTGGAGTCTTAGTTTACTTGAAGTAGGAGATTCACTAGGAGTTGGAGTCTTCCATTATGGAGGAGTCTTCCATTATGGAGGAGTCTTCATAAAGTATGAGTCCTATTATGAATTAGGGTTTAAAAGCCATATAAATAGCATATATTCAGCCCTTTTTTCATCATCAATAGATTAATTTTCTTTCAGCCACTATGCAGCAAACCAAGGAGGGAGGAACTCCTATAAAGTTCCTAGAAGGTCGATCCTCTATAGAGCAGTGTTCTTGGCATCTCACTGCCCTTCCAAAGCAGCCCATCATCATTCCATAATTGCCCAAGCAATTCCCACAATTGCCATCATCACCACCAGTGTAGATCACCTTTTGATCTCCCTAAAGAATTATATCAGGTTCTGGTATTCTACCTTACTGCTATTGCAACTTAGTTATATTTAACCCAAAAAATAAAAATAAAAAAGTGTTCCTATCTTGTTGTATAAACTCTTCATCATAAATTTACTATCTTTATGATGAAAGTTATTATGTAGAATTCAACTGCATACCACTACCTATTTTGATCTTGCTGTCATAATTTTATGTTCAATCTTCTACAAGTTTTTTACAATAGCTTTGGCACTCCTTAATAGCATATTTCCTTTTGGTTTTGTTTAAAAATTATTGATACAAACTACTGATCTTTTACGTCAAAACTGTTGAAATTTAGACGTAAAGCAATACCTTCTCGTATTCCTTGATCTAGCCGAATTCTTTTCTACTATATTCTTTCATAAATTTTTTGTTAATATCACATTTCCTTACCAGTGGATTCCCCTTATGTTTTACTCAAATCCTTGACATAAATTACTAGAAAAAATTATATCTATCATGCTAAATTTATTTGATGTAAAATTCTACTGTTGTACTTTTTATCATTTTTCTTCTCGCAACCTATCAAAAACCTACCAATTTTGCTGCCACCAACTATGTCGTCTATAGGGCACTTCTCTAGCCTTAAGACATAGTCATCATAGCCTTCTTTTTATTTTTACAATCGGCCCAAACAACAGCGAAAAGAATAGCCAAGACAATGGCCTACTACATTGTTGTCATATTTTTGCCTAAAACTTGATGCCATATTTTATTGTCATATCCTCTTCAATTCTTTGTATTGATCTAGCCTTAATCATCATCTATTTCTTGCTACCAAAACTATCTCAAAACCCATGGCATGCTACTGAAATTCTTTCGTTGTAAAACTATTGTTCCTTGACGAAGAATCTTACACCATTACCCTTCGACATATCTTGCTGCACCAACACCCGAACCTTGTCAAACTGGTTGATACCCCCAATAGCAACTCTAAACCTTCCTTCCTAGCCTCAAACCACTACCACAAAAATTCTTTGCAGCCTCTACCACACCCTCAAACTGCAACACCAAAAGCAACCTAAACAGTAAGCTATCTACCCTAAACTGCAACCTTGATCTATCACGCTTTCAGCCACCCACCCCTACCAAACTATTGTTGCCATTGACAGCATCCCTAAGCCATCCCTCTAACCTTAATCTATAGCCCTCATACCCCCATATATGACCCCTATAGCAGCTCCAAAATCATAGCCCAAAACATCGACCTATTGCAACCACAACCCTCCACCACCGATCTTATCTTTTGCTACCACCAAACCTTCTATCACCCTATGCCCTTGACCCATTAACAGAAAAAAGATATAAACATCTCAGATTTGGAGGCATATGCAATGGCATTCGAAAGTTCGATCAGTGCTAAGTTGGAGTGCTTGGATTATGATTTGAATCACGCACGGAGGATAGACTACGCACTTTCTTTATAAAATTCAGAATTGGTTGATCTCCTAGCCCGACAAAATTGCAGCAAGGTAAAAGTTTAGAGAGGCCTCCTAAAGAAGAAGAACGAGCCACTGATTTGATGCAGCCATATATGAGGTGGACATCCCTCGATGGGAAGAGGGAGAATCAACAAGATGGCTTTCGCGTGCAAAACACTACTTCCATTATCACCGGACATCGAAGGCTTCCATGGTGGACATTGCTGCCATCTACCTTGAAGGAGACGATATATGATGGTATAATTGTTTTAAGCACACCCATGGAGTCCCCATATAGAGGCAATTCAAGAGTGGGTCGCTACTCCACTTTGGACCATCGGAGTACATGAACATGAACAACCAACTCATGAAGATTTGTCAAACCTCAATCATACAAGAATATCAAACCAGGTTTAAGAATCTTTTAAATCAAACTTATAATTAATCTGACAACCCCGCACCTTGATGGTTGTAATCTCCTTGGCCCGAATCCAAGAAGAATGACTCAACCAAGACGCTTGAAGGACGCGGACCACTCCTAGACCAACAACATATAAACCTTTAGCACCCCATGCTCTCAATCATCCTTTGCTGCCAAAAAATTGATAAGAGAAGAACTTCGTGACAAATCGGTGAAGGGCCTTTGTTGGCATTGCAATGAACTTTGGAGCCGCAATCATCGCTACAAAAAAGAGAAGCTTTCCATGATAGAACCTATTGAAGAATCTAAATAAGAGGATCTTGAACATGATGAGGAGAACACGAAGGAGGACCCACAGCCGAACGACTGCATGACTTACGCTATAGCTGACCATGCGAACCCGTAAGTAATAAAAGTTGAAGAATCTCTTAAGTAGCAGCCCATCACCATCCTCATCGAGACCAGGAGCACCAACAACTTTATGAACAACAAAGTTGCTACCCAATTAATGCTCCAAAATGAAGATTGCAGTGTGTTTGATGTTGAGGTAGCCGACGGTCGAAGGTTAAAGTACGATCGAAAATATCCGCGTGTGAAATTATTATTGTAGGACCAAGAAGTAAATGTTGATTTTTTTCTCCTCCCTCTCGATGATTATGAGGTTGTGCTCAACATCAAATGGCTTACTATGTTATGTGATATTCCTTTGAATTTTTTCAAATTTATCATAAATTTTTCAGGCATGGGAAATAGGAGATCTTACGCGGGAAACGTGGGAGCAACATGATGACGGTTTCAACACAACGAATAGAGAATGTCTTGCACAAAGTGAACAACTACTTTCTAATGCAACTCCAGCAGTAACATATGCTAGAGCCAACAGAAATTGAAGACCTAAACTTTCTCCGATTGTTTGTTGAATTTTCAAACATCTTTGTCGAATCGCACAGCCTACCTCCCACCCAACGACATGACCACCGAATGTCGATTCTCCTAGGAAAATCAACAACAAACACTTGGCAATATCATTATCCTTACCTCCACAAAGCTGAAATAAATAGGATTATAAATGACATGCTTGAAACAGGGGTCATCCGACCAAGTTGCAGCCCATACTCTTCGTTAGTGCTAGCTTTACCCGACTTCGATAAATTATTTGTGATTGACACATCAGGAGCTAAAATTTAGGTTATTCTCATACCAGATGGTCAACTCCTAGTCTTCATCAGCAAAGGCCTCTATCCATATCACCTGAACCTATCAATCTATAATAAGGAAATATTGACCTTTGTTGAATTCGTGGCTTAGCATGATACAGGTTAACGACACAAAAGAGAGATGAAAATATGTCATAAAAAATTACAGATTCTACTCCTTCCAAACTTAGATTAGGCTCACATTACCATGGACACTACCGGAGGGCAGCCACCATATCAGAGGAAAGCTTGGTTACTATTAAAAAACAACAACACGCCAACCCATGCAAAAAAGAAATAGTCGCCCGAAAAACATTGGAGTAGAAGGAAGTTTGTTACTGAAGATCAAGTCTTCCTTCATCATCAGCCCTACCAGGAATCTATAAAGACTCAAGCCTCACAGAAGTAATCTCTCAGTTTCTTTGGACCCATGACTTGTGGATCAGGTCTACGCACTAATTCAAAATTATAACTTATCTTTTAGGAATCTTCTCACAAATGGAAGTTTAGAAAGGATAAGTCAGCCCAAATCCATCCACCTGACACCCAAGTTGATGAGGAGACCTAATTCCAACTAGAGATTGCATGATATCGTAGGATCACAACACATCTGACCACTAATGAAGACACACAAGACAAAGCTGAACCAAGGGATCATGATGCACCTACCTCAAATGCAACAAAGAAGCCTCATGATAAGGTATAAACTCTAACCCGGAGATTATGGAGCCTCAGTCTCGAGGACAAGGCTGATTTGAAGAGGGCGGGTATGTTAGGACCCTAGCTGAGTAGGGTCCTAATCGATTAAGTTGAGTCCTTAGATTGGGCCTTGTTGGTCAACCTAAACCTGACATTAGGTGGGCTAGAAGAAGATTTGAGTCCATTGCAGTAAATCAACTCAAATTCTAGTAGAGCTAGGATTCGGTTGAACCAGAGTTAGAGTTGGATTCGGGTTGGAGTCAACGAAGTCAAGCATGTAATCAACCCAATTGGCTATCTACCTTGATGAGAGGAAGTCAGTTAGGGTTGAGTTCCTTCTTGGGTTGGGACTCTTTTAGAGTTAGGACTCTTCTAGTAGAGTTTCACTTAGCTTAGGACTCTCTCTAGGGTTAGAGAGGAGTCCTCATGGAGTGGGGGTCTCCTAGCCGCTGCCCCCACTTATTAGAGAGGCCGAATAAGGTTAGAGAGGGAGAGTTCCATTTAGTTAGGACTCTCTCTAAGGTTGATTAAGAGTTAAATTAGGACTTAGTTTACTTAGAGTAAGAGATTCACTAAGAGTTGGAGTCTTCCATTAGTGAGGAGTCTTCATGGAATATAAGTCATATTAGGAGTTAAGGTTTAGAAGCTCTATAAGTAGTATGTATTCAGCTCTCTTTTTATCATCAATAAATCAATTTCATTTCAACTACTATGCAGAAAACTAAGGAGGAAAGAACTCCTATAGAGTTCCTCTAAGGCTGATCTCCTATAAAGATCACCCCAAGCTTAGAATCCGTAAGGGTTCTAACAAATGCTCAAGACTAATCAATGCAGCCTGACCTTTACACAGTGGGGACTAGATATTCTCAAACCTTTTCTACTAACTTTAGAGCTAAAAAAATCCAATGATTAGGTTAAACTACTTCAATAAATGAGCTTAAGTTGAGTCATTAGCATTGATAGAAGTAAGTCAAAGGGTTCATTTGGAAGAATATCATATCTCAATTTGGAGTAATGTAAGTACTAATCACTAACAATGAAAATGTAATTCAACAATATTTAAGTTTTAAGATTATGATTCCTTCGAAATTCATTCGAGATTCAGCTCAATGGTCCATCTGCATGCTAATTGTCAGGTTGAGCTAATCAATCAAATTGTACTAGATAGATTAAAAAAAAAAGTCTCAAGAGCTAAGGGTGCAGAGATAGATAAATTTTCAAATATGTTATGACTTTATCATGCTGCCCCAAAAACTTCCACTTGGGAATCCCCCTTCTATTTAGCATGTGGAACATGAGTAATGCTCCCAATCGAGTTAGTGTTATTGACTATTCAGACTCATATTCTTTTTAGACTGAAGCTTCCGCTACCCACACCAAGGATAACAATGAGGTCGATAACCTATCTGAGTCCAAGGTATTAACGGACAAGGCTGAGGATGACATTGTAGACCTTTGGAAGTTGAGGTTGGTTTGAAGCCCTAAGGGTGTTATTAGTAGAATTTTTAGTCGTCAGATGAGATAATGAATATTTGGGGTAGTAAAAGACTATTTATAGAGGTCAAAGTTGATGCTTTATTTGGTCAATCACTTGTTCGACTCCTAAATGCCTCGAGGAGAGTGAGACATGACATCATCTAACATGACCGAGTACATATAGTCCAATCCTAATAGCTTAATGGTTATTCAAATCATTAGAGAAATCACATTAAATCCACCACGATCTATACAAAGGCCACATAGTAAGAAACTATTGCTCAATATTTTCCTTTTGTTGTGGGCAAGCTTAGTGTAAGATAAAGTATTACAGCTTTCATGATCTATTTTGACTCTCTCTCCCATTAAAAGATAGAGTGCATATAGCATGTGCTCCTATTAGCCCTATGTGCACCATCATTCCTGGCCTCTTTGACCTCTAGTGCTACTGCACATCATCCCTATGTGAATCCCCATGTCTGGCCTCTCTAGGCCCTATCACCATCACATGTGGTTCTATTGGCCTTTGTGTATCATTGCGCTTGGCCTCTCTAGCCCTTCCATCGAATATAACCATATTGGCCCTCTATACATCGTGTCTGGCCTCTTCAGCCCTTAGTGCTAATGCATGCAACCCTATTGGCCCTTTGTAGACTACCATGCCCGATGCAACATCTATGTACGCCACCATGCCTAGCTATGAATGTATCGACTTGAGGTACCTAGCCAACATGCTTCATCGACACTACCAAGATAGATATGCCAAGTTAGACTTATTGAGTCGAGCAACTCGAGTTGGGTTCGCTAAGTAAGTAACCTAGTTTGGACCTACCAAGTCGAATGGCATGAGTTAGCTATTCAATCATCTCCTACATATATGGTGGATACCAATCGAAATATACTTTTCGACCAGTTATTCGTAGTGCTCCTTAGCTCAAGAAGTGAGGGCGATGTATTAAAGCAAGAGTGACACAATTGCCCCATCAATATTATATGTGGTTGACTTATCATCACTCCATGTCATCATTACCCAACAAGGGCTATTGATCAACACACGGCCAAGCTAAATTGATGGAATCACTCGATGGCAACTCCAACTAATGGTATTTTCAACCAAGGTAATAAATGAGTATAATAAATCAAGGTCATCTATTTATTATAATTATTTCACACTAAACAAACTATGTAATATCCCTCTTAGACATCCACTATAAAAAAGAATCTTATATGTATGCTCAATGCATATAAATAATAAATAAAATCTTATTTATCTAATTTATCCAATTAGTTCACTTTAGTATGAACCTAATAACCAAAAGGGTATTATCAGGATTATCCTTGACTTACTTTTTACAGGGATCATACGTCCAACTTAATGAATTTTTAATACATAAGAGAATGAAGGAGGTTAGTTGTCCTCATCTCTAGTAGTGATTCACACGGTAGATGGGGCAATGACACTCCTTAAATCGCAAAACAATCTTCCTCTCCACGGGCACGATAAGGTTGCATTATCTTCAAGAGTTGTTTTTTTTTTTTTGCTATTGGGGCTATGGTTTAGAGTTATTATAAGGGTCGTATAGGGGATATGATGGCAAAGGTTTAAGGTAAATGGATGGCTTAGGGTTGTTGTTGGTGACAGCAACAGTTTCGGTGGGGATCATATGTGGATGTAGCAAACAGTCCCAAGGGTATTGCAGTAGAATTTTTTGTCAAGAGGGGGTATTGTTGATGCTATTATTTGGGGCTATTGTGGAGGCTGTAAGGGGGGTTTGGTGGCAGTGGTTTAAGGATAGGATGATGGGTTAGAGTTGCTATGGATAGTAGCAACCGGTTTGGTAGGGATTGTTGGTCGAAAGAGAGATGAGTCAAGGTTGCGATTTAGGGTTGATAGCTTACGGTTTAGGTTGTCGTTGGTGCTACGATTTGAGGGTGTTGTGGACACTAGAAAGAGTTTCAATAGCAGTGGTTTAAGGCTAGGAAAGAAGGTTTAGGGTTATTGTTCAGAGCAGCAACTGGTTTGGTGTGGCTACGGTAAGAAGTGCCAAAATATGTTGCTGTAGAGTTCTTCATCAAGAACAATAGTTTTGCAACAAAAGGATTCCAATAGTATATGGATGATTTCGATAGCAAGAAACTGATGAAGATGGCAGCAAGATATATGAGAATAGTGATTGCAATATGACAGCAACAAATTCAATAGAGATCAGTTGTGTATGCAATAAGAAACATCGAAAAGTATGACAGCAGAATTTTTTGTCAAAAGACAATAATTTAACGATGAAAGTTCTAGCAATATTACAGTAGTATTTTGAAGAATATGGTAGCACCGAATCAACAAGGATAGCAGCAATATAAATGATAGCGATATGGTGGCAAATATGGCAGCAAGATCGGATACGACAAATACAACAGTAGTATTTTATGTCGAAGAATAACAGTTTGATGAAAAGTTTTAACAATTACATCAAAGATTTAAAGAAGAATTCGATGAAAATTTGTTGCTAAGGAAAGGAAAACCGATATAAAATATGAAAATGAATATGACAGTAAGATATCAGTAGAAAAAGCGAAGATATGATAGCAAATATGCGGCTAGAATTTTGTAGCGCAACTTTCGTCATAAAGATGATAATTTTGTGACGATAAATTTTTGTAGCGAGATGGATGTACTATATTTTTTATTTTTGTATAAGTAAAATGCATCGGTAATAAGGTAGATACTATGTTTTGATGTTTCTGCGATGATGATGGCGGAGTCGATGATGATCATAACAATTATGAGAATTGTTTAGGAGGTGGTGGATAGCTTGATGAAGGCAGTGACGATTGTGGAAGAGTAGCGAGGCACCAAAAATGATGCTCAGATACCAAGTGTTAAACTTGGGTTGACCTCTGTACGGTAACGACCCTCCTTAAAACTCTACAAGGGATTTTTTTTCTCTTGGTAGTCGATCATAATGACTGAAAAAGATATATTTATTATTAAAAAAAATGAGACCGTTACAAAGTTTGGAGTTTGGGACTGCTACTTTTTGTGCATCTTAAGATTTTTAAGTTCTTTGTGGCAAATGCTTCAGAAAAGTGCTGCGCTGATATTAAAAAAAAAAAAAAAGCTAGTAGAGTGTGCAGCAACTGAAAACCAGCTTTTTTTTATTTTTTTTTCTATCGTCATTTCTTCGGTTGATCTCTTCTGCAACTTGTCGGGGATTCATATTAACGAGCCATGGATTGGTAAGTGGATTGTCTCGGGTACTGTATACCTCAGAATCCATGGTTGGTGAAGCTGAGCTGTGGACACACAAACCTTCTCAGCCAGCCATGTACGCCCTGCAGAACTCTCAAGCGATGGGAAGCTGTTAGCGTTTGATCTCTCTCCTCGTTGTCTCATTGCTGCTTTGGAGTTTAGTAGCTATCTCAGAGGATTCCTTGGAACTATGAAATAGAGGACAAGGGACTATCAACATCATTTTTTTTTTTTTTTTTGGCGTTTGAGATAGCAGATATTGTGCGATCTTTGGCGCATGGGATGATGCCCATGGATTGTATAACCAATCCCTCAAGAAATCTTAGTGAGGACTGATGGAGGATGCTATTCTTCCTGCTGCTGCTGCATCATGAAACAAAATCCAAGTCCTCCAAAAGTTCATTGGTGCAACTGAGACAACTATTTCTACTGGCAGTTCCACAGAATGCTTATCTATATAACGCTCCGTCGCCACGATCATATCGTCATGAAATGACTGTGTAGCACTGGAATGGTGTCAAATGGTAAAGTGTTTTAAGGATAATATGTTTGTCAGCTTACCATAATGTAAATTCATGAAGACATGGTTAAGGAAACTTTGGAGTGGTAATGTAAGCATGTCTCAAGTCACCAAATGGGACCATCACAAGGCAGTAGTATTGCGTTGACCATTGAAAGAGACTTGATGAAATGGTTGGGAAAACTAAGCTATCAAAGTGGGGATGGCTGACGTGACAAGTAGTAGCCCATCCATGTCCATCCGAGTCTGTGGTGGGGCGGCATAAATAAACAAATGCTTATAATGTCATTAAATAAGATAAATAACACATTTCCCCTTTTTTCTTTTTTTTTGTGCCTAACAGTTGCCTTGGAATGAGTCACTGTATCTTTTTTACATTTCCTAATATAATATTTGCGACTTCAATCTCCATCTAACCCAAGTTATCTAAGTGTAACGTAACTTTATAATAATTAGTGGTAAGGGGGGGGAAAAAATGAGAATAACTAATTATATGAATTAGGATGGATGTATTTCAAATTACTGTTGTATTAATTCAAGATTTTTTTTCCTAAAAATAAATGATGAAGATAGAGAATTAGGTCCACAATCTTATAATCAATCAATTATTAAGGTCGCATAATTTCTTTTTTACTTGATAAATTTGAAATAATTTTTAAATTTTTATATCATCAACAACATAATCGATTAATATACTAAAAAAAAATCATATCTAATATCCGCTTTATATCCATGCCACAATATATATTTGTATATATCAGATACAAAATGACTATATTTTTTTTTTTTTGGTTATATGATAGCCTCATCCAATTTATAATCCATCGATTTTTTTAAGACATTTAAAGATTTGTTTTATTTAATATATACCTAAAATGCTTCCATATCGTCAAAAAGATTGATCTCCACAAACTGTTTTTTTTTTTTTTTAATCTGGAGCACATGGATCGATGACAATATAGAAATTATTAAACGGTACAAAAATTAAAAAGTTAATTTACAGATTATTACAAACTCAAGTACCTATCACACATATTTTATCGGCTAGAGAAATACTTGTTCAACCCCAAGTCATGGTCATAAATATAAGTGGACGATATGTGGAAGAACCATTTTAATAGTACATGTGATTTCCATAGTATGTGATGCAAATCTTCTTAAAAATACTAGGTCCATATATAATTGGTCAATTTGTCAACATGGATTACACAAGATGCAAAAAAAAAAAAAAAAAAAAGGTCCAAATAAAAGGTGACATGCTTATGCTCGTGATGAGATTAAACTCATCCTACCCTGATTCATAGAATTAAAGGTGTCAAGGATAATGATTATAATAAAGCTCTCGAACCAAATTTTAATATTTCTACTGTAATGATGAAGCATATTATCTTTAAAGATTCACAAATATATTGACGTTACTAATGGATTTGTAATAAAACTCGATAAGTTGTCAGATTAACAATACCAATAAGAAAATTTTAATGCATATATATTATATATTTATTAATTAATTAATTAATTTAAAAATTGTATTTATATGTTGTAATTTAAAAATCTCTTTTGGTATCTTTAATAATAATTATTTTGTATCAACTAACTGCAATATCCACGAGTGTTCTTAGTACATATTTGTATTATTTTTAAATTTTTTTTGGTATCGTTTTATCATCTAGCGAGAGTGTTATAGTATCAATCATCTTTAGGAATTAGTCTAAGATGATAGAGAAACTAGACGTGTTTTATCATTCTTATACTAAACCTTAATCCGTAGTTGGGGGCTGCATCAACCAAACCTTGCTCTCATAGGAAGCTTCGAACTCTCGAACGCGTCTCCCCTGCACTCACGACCCTTCAACGAAGAGGAATTGGTCAAGTTGATCGATCCACCCTTCAAACTCCAATTGGTTCTTCGTCTCCTCCCGTCAAATTTGCAACGTCAGTCACAAGTCAAAAGTCCAACACCCTCAGATTCTTTGAAAACTCCCCTTCGCTCTTCCCTTCTGATCTCCCAGAGTTGCACTCCTTCCCTTTTTTTTTTTTTTATCATCATCTAATTATCCACTACTAAACTTGTATTAGTAGCACATAATTTCGAAAAGGCCGCCTCTGGGCTCCACGTTTTTTTTTTTTTTTTAGAGTTTATATATAAATGGATATATATATACCGCTGGCTCGGCTTGGAGAGACGCACAAACCAAGCTTCCTCTTCCTGTGGGCTTCTTGTCCTCGATCCAAACCCCTTGTTTCCTCGATTCGCTTCCGGTTCCAACCCCAGAATCGGAGTCCGGGAGAAGACGATGCCGAAGCGATTACCGTCCTGCTTTGGCGGCGGCGGCACCCCGACTTCGACGATGGCCGGGCCCAACCTGACGACCTCGATCTACGACACCCGCCTCGGCGTCGCCTCCCTCACCTGGTCCCGCGCCATCATCGGCCTCACCCTCCTCGCAGATCTCCGCTTATCCGGCAGGGAACCCGGGGAGGATGACGAGGAGGGGGAGCGCCTCCGGTTCCGCGTCAGGCCGTGGCTCCCCTGGAAGCGGCGGGGGTCTCGGCGGTTTAGCCTCAGGGACCACTCCTGCCACCGCTGCGTGGAGTTCGCGTGGGACCTCTCGCGGGCCGGCTTCCACACGGGCGGCAGCGGCCGGCCCGAGCCTGCGTCTGGGTTCTTCGTCGCCGTCGCCTTTGATGGTGAGATGCTCCTCGTCGCTGGAGACCTCGTCGAGGAGGCGTACAAGAAGACCAAGGCCCGGAGGCCCAGCGCCCCCTTCTCGAACCCGACGCCGACCGCCAGGCGGGAGCACGTCGTGCTGGGGAACTCCGGCGGCCCAAGATCGTACCGGACAATGGCGCGATTCGGGGGCAAGAATAGGGAGATTTCGATCGAACTGGGCCCGAAAGACAGGGAGCCGGAGGCGGGGATGGCTGTGGCTGTCGACGGCGAGAAGGTCATCCACGTGCAGCGGCTCCGCTGGAAGTTCCGAGGGACAGAGAAAGTGGAGGTGGAGAGCGGCGCCCGGATGCAGGTCTCGTGGGACCTCCACGACTGGCTCTTCCAGTTAACGGCAGACGCCGCGTTAACCGACGCAGCCGTACCGACGGCCGCGGAACGGGGGCACGCCGTGTTCGTGTTCCGCTTCGAGGAAGAGGAGGAAGAGGACGCAAAGGCCGGGGAGGGGCATTCCGGGAAAGTATCTGGCCGCCCGTACCGGGGGGCCCATTCGGGGAACGGCGCGTACAAAGGCACGGTGTTCGGGGGGCATCCCGGGAAGACCAGGAATTGGAGTGAGAGTAGCAGCAACGGCGGCGGCGGAGCGGAGACAACGGCAGCACAGAGGAAGAGGAACAGCAGGAGAAAGGACCTCCTGAAGACGACATCTTCGTCATCGTCAACGTCGTCGGCGTCGTCGGCGAGCAGTTCCACCGTGATGGAGTGGGCGAGCCAGGAGGAGATGGAGTTGCAGAGATCGGACGGCTTCTCGCTGCTGGTGTACATCAGGGAGAACTAATCCGAGTGCATGTCCTACCGGTGCCCATTCACCTTCCTTTGCTTCATTCGTGTAAATCTCGTTGTTGCTTGGATTCTTTCTTTTTTGGTATCAAATCTCGTTGTTCAGATCTTAAACTGGGATTCAAAAGTATTACAAGGGAAGAAGATCTTAGGATGTTCTTTTCTTCTTCTTCTTCTTTCTTCTTCTTCTTCTTCTTCTCTCGGAAACGAGAGACATGCAAAGGTGCAGTTCTAATTGTCGTCTTCTACGCTTTTCACTGGCTTTGCGCGGAAGGAAAAAAGTAGCTTGTTTTTGTGTAAGGTCATGTTTGACCATAATTTTCTTCAGCTCATTCTGCACGAACTATTAGATCGGTGGAGGAGACTGCCTGCATAAAAAGTGAGAATTAGAAAAAGGTCCGCAGGAGCGAATATCCCCTTCGTCTTTCTTCTTTTATTGTCTGAGAAAGATTAAAAGAAGGAATCCAAACCTAAAAAACGATTCCGATAGGAGATGACAGAGCGAGAACAGTGTTAAGTGAGGTACAACTCCCATCTCCATCTTCAATATTTCTCGGTGCAAAACCTCAGCTACCCTTTCACACCCTCCTCCGTCCATTCTTCTTGTAACGAATCCCTTATCTCTGACGCGTGCAATGCCCTGCATGAGGGAGAGGGAGGAAGAGAGGTTGGCGACAGTGCATGTGCACCGCTGAAGCCCTTTTGTTGCGTAGCGCTTTCGCATACGTCATCGTCTTGTTCATTTGCTACTTCTCCGGCCGCAGAGAGAGAGAGAGACAAGACGCGGGTGGGGGAGGGGAGGCCCTCTCTTCTGACAGCAAAGAACACAAGGATCCAAAGCCCACAGTTTTGTCAGGTGAGTAGTCCCGCGTGAGGCGGGACGGACCGGCAGATGCCACGTCCCTTTCTTCTCCGGTGCCGCCTACTGCGCATCACACGCAGGAATCGGCGGTCTCCTCACTGTTTGAGTTCCAGATATTAATTCGAAGGGTTGAGATGTTCCACAGTCTTTTGGGGGCATCTGTGGGCTGGCCTCTGAGTCTGCAAACCTGCCTGCCTGCCTGCCTGGATTACGTTCAAGGTTACACGGGGATTCATTCGCCTGCAAACTTTCTTGAAATCAACCTGCGTACTCTGGGACATGATGCTAAGAGCAGCTCAAGAAGAGCTCATTCCATACGGAAGATTCGACCTTTCATGCTACTAACTTCTACAAAACTACCTTCTCAGGTCATCTCCGCAAAACGAATCTATGATGATGATGGAGAAACCTTCCGAGAGAGAGAGAGAGAGAGAGAGAGAGAGAGAGAGAGAGAGGAATGGTGAACTGAACCGAGGACTTGCCAACTACTACATGACCGGTAAACGAAGCTGTGCAGTGGTGCATTCACGTGGAAGACCAGTGTAACGCGGAGCGTTGAATTCTCATGCATGTTGAGTCAACGGAGGCATGCTTTTAGAATGTTTAATCTTTCATGATTGGATGGTTAGCGACTTTGAAATTTGAATGATGACTGAGAATTAGGATGCAGTCATTTAGCTACTATTTTGCTGGAAGGGACGAGAGAGGCTTTCATAAGTACATATAGGCTTAATACAATTGTGATGTTAGTGAAAGAGACATCTAGTATTTATATAGAAGAAGAGATTTTTCTCAATCAATCAATCACTCAAATCATAATCAAATTAATTATTCAAATATGAGATTAACTATTAATCAAATCAGGATCTTTTATTATACCCCTATAAAATTGAGCTTGTATCCAGAATGTTAATCTTAGTATGATATAATTAAAATAATTTACAAGCGAGAGGTTTTGTGAGAGAATATGCTAGTTGATTAATAGTATATACGTGAGCAACACGTAGTTGATGTTTTATAACTTGATCTCTAACGAAGTGAAATTAGATGACAATGTGTTTCATGCGTAAATGGAACACTAAATTAGCACATAGGTAGGCGACACCGACATTATCACCATATATTGTATGAGAGAATTTGAAGTTGATGTCAAGTTCCTGTAGCAAGTTGGTGATCCAATTGAGTTCTACAATAACAGTGTAATGACTTGGTGTTCAGTTTCAGTGGTAAACCGTATGACTATTTTCTATTTCTTGAAACTCAAACTGATTAGATTTGCTCTAAAAAGAAAACATAGACTGATATATATATTTTATCATCAATGTTATTTGTCCAATCAACATCGACGAAGTCATGAAGATCAAGTGATGAGTGTTTATGAAGAAGAAGTCCATGAGAGTCTATTTTAGATATTGCAAAACTCATTTTACTGCAAACTAATATGTAGTAGAGGGCTGATGCATTAATTATAATAATTTGTTGGTTGCAAATAAGATATTTGGATGTGTGAGGGATAAGCACGGTAAGAAGCCAAATGCTTATCAATACTTTGTAAAATTTTTAGTAGAGTTATTATCATATAATTTAAGTGATTTAGTAATAGAAAATGGAGTGACAATCTTTTTGGTATGCTTCATGTTTCTCTTTGATAGTAGTTCTTGAATATAATTATTTCGAGATATGAAAAGTTCATAAATTGTGAGAAATTAACTTAAGGTTCCTAGTTCCTTGATAGAGAATCAATTTATCAACTTATTGAGGAATTCTTTAATATCCGTAAGATTATTACCTATAATAATAATATATTACTTTCTTTTGTTTTCATAGAAATAGTGAGATGTTAGATTGCAGTTGATGAAGTCAATTAACACACAAAACAAAAGTCAAGTTCGGTATACTAGGAGAACCTAACCCAAAAATAAATCATGATGATAAGTTATGGCTATGATAATATTGTCTGATACAATAAGTAATTCAACCCTCAATTATTCATACTGAAGAAGAAGTATAGTAAAAGGTACAAACCATTCTCGCCATCGTACTCGCATGCTAAGTCTCTTATTTACTTTAATGATAACAACATACGAGGGAAATACTATCTTGATTATATACAAAATATAAAGATTATTATAGATGACTTGAGTTTGATAGGTCATTCTTTGAGTAATAAAGAAATTATTGTTCATATTCTCCATGGCCTAAGAGATGAATATAAGGATTGATTATTGTAATTTAGGACAAGACTCACAGATGTCATTTGAAAAAATATACAAGCTAATATATTATGAAACATATGTGAAAATGAAAACGATAATAATTTTTTAATAAAAAAATAACATATCTATTAAATTATTTCTTAACTTGTTTTTGGATTTGAGCATGGGGCATCTTTCATTGAGGGCATGATGAGCCCTCGGGGTAAAGCGTATTGTCGATGAGAGGAGGGGTGAGTACTTAGTGCAAATTTGCGAAGGAGTAAATTGGCAACGATAGAAAAATCTTACTATCTCCGACTCATCATCGGTAGATGAGAAATTACTATTATTGAACAACAAAAAAAAAAGGTCCAGCTAAAATAAGAGGAGCTCATAAACCATGATGAATTGAGATGTGAAAAAAATAATCTTTATTCACTGAAGACATGAGTATTTATATAGATGAAATTTTACTCAATCAATCACTCAAATCATAATTAAATCAGTTATTTAAATTAAATCAGTTATTCAAATATGAGATTGCTTCTATTATGATTAATCAAATCAGTATCTTCTATCAGGTCTGTTTTTTTTTTTTTTTTTTTTGTTTCCTCTGGAATGCAAGTTAAGGTGGCTGAATTGGAGATTCTACTTTTATTAAGTTTACATAATCCATCTCAATTCCAACTCTGCTGTTAAGATAGCAATTGTGAGCATTTCAATTTCAAGCAACAATCATACTATTCATTATCGATTTTATTTTTATTTCCACAACTCCTTATTTCCTCATCGATTATGTACATCGCTCAACGCAGTCCAACTTGGCTAGAAGGAATAAGAAGAAGGGAGGAGGAGGAAGAGAAATCAAAAAAAAAAAAAAAAAAGTATTTGTGTCTATTTACGAAGGGATAGTTTTAAAATAATTATTTTTTTAAAATAGAATTATAAATAATAAAAAGATGTTATAAATAGTAATATCCTCTTAATAATTTATGAGACCAACATCATAATCGATACATAAATTTATATAATTCAATATTATTAAATAAAATAATCCAAAAAAAATAAACATTACACGATACCAAAAGCATAGATCGATATTGAGATGGATACCAAGCTTAGATCCAATCTATTATTTAATTCTTCTAATCCATCTCTTTATTATCATATCTTTATCATAGAAACCTAATTAGATTTGTATCGGTTTACAAATATAATACTTGAATTCATTTGGAGAACCTTATTTTTAGCACATGGTTACCGAGATTAGTATTGGTCGTGAATGGACTAAACATATGCAGCACGTATCAATAATGTCAGTAAAACTATAATATGCTCTAATTTGAAAATTATTTTTTAATAAAAATATTTTTCATGTTTATTTTGAATTCAATTTGAAAATATTTTTTAAATAAAAAATGATTGCCTTAAAAGAACATAAAAGATGCTCACATAGGTTCTTATAAATAACCTGTCAAATAAAAAAAAAACCAAACAAATTTCCTACCTGTGTGAACCGTACCCGTTCACCTACCCGCCTATGGCGAGCGTAACGGGTTCAAATTTGGATCCGATGGAACCCGATCCGATAAAAGTAAAGAACCGGTTTTGTTTCTCCTTTCCCACAACCTAAAGTTTCTTCCTTCGTTTCACCTCCTCCGCCGCCCGCCGCCTTTCCTTCGTCTCTCGCCGCCTTCTCCGGTGTTCCTTCCGAGGAAGCAGGCGGAAGGAGGCAGGAGATGGGGGACGACTCGCAGCACGTGAAGCGTGTTCCCCACCTACCGTGGATGAGAAACCCCGTCGACATCGACCAATTCGAGGAGCGTCCTCTCGGTTTCCTCCCATCCCTTGATTCGAGGTTCGTGCTCTTTCGTATCTCCTGCTGCTATAGTTTCGGTACATTGTTTGCTTCGTCCCTACAAAATAGCTACGACCGTCTCGAGGCCATTTCATGAGGAACTTAGCTGCTCTTCTGAAGTTGGCATAGTGCATGTCATGAAGCGCTTTCATCAATTTTGAGATATAGACGCATAACACAGCCGAGGTTAGTGATCTAAGAGATTAAGATGATCAGACCTACAACTGAAATCGGAGAAGAGAAGCCAATCCTACTTTGATTTGGGATCGACATTGAATTCAACCACATGAAAGAAAACAGTATGTGTGTGCTGTCAATCCCTTTAGGCAGATATTTTATTGGTTTTCATCGGTGTCTGATCTCGGAAGTTATCGCACTCTTACTGATCTGGGTGGATCAATAACGTGAGCAAGTGAACTCGTTCATTTAACCAAAAAAAGTTAAACTAACAACTAAAACTCTTTGAATAAATAAGGATATTAAAGAAAGTGTAAAACAGACATTATAACATGCTCACATTAGTCTTTACAAAATATTGAAAAGAAGTTCATGATCTAATGGATGATCTAAAACTATGTTGATGACCTCACCATTAACTTAATAAAGTGGAGTCCAATCAATATCGAGCAAGTGGTAAATGATGCTGATTGTATGTTAAAGCATATTGATGTCTGATGTCGTCGAGGATTTGCATTGCGTTACATGTGAGCTATTGTTCACTTGGATCATAGTTTCGTTCTTGAACAGAAATCAAATTTAGGAAGGGGGAAAGGTGGACCCTTGCTTACAAATTATAAATTTATTTAATGCTCCATCAACATGGGATCTTTAAACCATTTCCCATTTGTACCACAATAGACCCTCAAGTTGTGGTAGCTTGTGATGTGTAAGGTTGGGTTCCGGAAAATGATGTCATTGATGTTAGCTGTGTTTTATGTTGGCCTATGCAAGGAGTAGTTTCCTATGGCCTGTGGACCTTGCAATTTTTAATTTTAAGAAGGAATTTGACTTGGGAACAATGGATCCTTACTCATTACCTCAAAGTTATGTTTACTTCTTACCAATGTGACTAACATGCCATTTCCTGGATGCCATGTATTGCAGTGCACACAGGCTAGCCTTAAGGATTGACAAAATTTTGTTACCTATAATGGGATTCCGCTGCTGAGCCTTAATTTATTATAGGATCATTAACACAAATTAATTAATGAACATAGTGCATGATTCTCTTTGCCCAAATATCTTTAATTTTATGTTTGTATTACATACCATGAAACAGTAGACACTCGAGATTTTCGTGCATACAACGGATGCATAAATATTTCCATGCTTAAAGAGTTCCTACTGATTCTTTATGGCATGCCATAAGATTTTTTCTAAATTTGTTGAGTATTGTGTGCAAGAGACCATTGGTGTCTTGATTAATGCTTAAACTTAATTTGTTTACATTACTTAACAAAACAAATTTTGTGTTTGATACTTCATTATGCATGAATATTTATTTTCTCCTCCTAGATTGAAGGAGGCTTTGCAGAAAATGGGTATACAATCACTTTTTCCTGTCCAAGTAGCAGTTTGGCAGGAAACAATTGGACCTGGTGCATTTGAGCGGGACATTTGTGTAAACTCTCCGACAGGGAGTGGCAAGACACTTGCTTATGCTTTACCAATTGTACAAATGCTTGCGCATAGGAAGATAAGATGTTTGCGTGCTTTGGTAGTTTTGCCTACTCGGGACTTGGCCTTACAGGTTTGCAATGATTTTTTCCTTTAATTTACTCTTGAAATGCTTTTTTGTTGCCATTTTCTATTGACTATTTGCTCTTAAGTCGATGCTATAAATTGAATTGATACAAAGGACAGATTCTCAAGTCCTGGAGAGATCATGACATCCTACGTTCTAAGTAATTCCAAGAGTTTGGCGTTTGCAGTTTACTAATGAACTGAACCCCATCTTTTTTTTATATAGGGAAAATCACAATACTCAAGGTTCTTTTACGAAAACAAAGTATAATATGGTCGTCTTTCATGTTTTTGAGCATAAAAAATCCCATAAATTGTGATGTAGTCTTTCCTGGTGTGGGGACCAGATATTTAGACAGGTTAATCTTCTGCCAGAAATAAGCAAGTGCTATTTGCATGATTGCTGCCTTCATATTTTCCCGAATCTAACTAATTATATGGGTCACTTAAACCTCTCTGATGCCTATTTCTTGTAGCTGTATCCTTTCCAAACCTGATTAACGGGTGTCTTAATCCAGCATAGACAAATTGGATAGGCGTGTGGTACCCCTTCACCTCCCCCCCGCCCCCCACCCTCAAAAAAAAAAAGAAAAACTTGGTCCTTTGCCATTTGGGAACTGTGACGATATATACCTGCCAATCTTCACTAGTTCCCAAACCCAAGTAACTACTCCAGTGCCCAAACTCATCTTGAATCCGACTCGAATACCTATTCTTTACTTTACCCATCCCAAGCCCAACTAGCGGATACCAAATCTGGCTTTAACAGGTTGTGTAGGTGCAGGTGCCAGAAATACTTGACCTGCTGCCATTCGTATTCATAATTGCTGTATGTATCGTATTTCAGATGGCAGTGATGCTCAACTTCATAAGATGTAGGGAATCTTGCTGGATCTTGATTAGATAGCTCGAGTTTTCCTGTTTGTACATCACAAATTCTGTAGTGGGTGGATTATAACATCAACACAATAATAACATGTCTCCATTGTTTAAAAAAATTTAACAATGCAGAAAAATATTTAATATGAAATGAACTTTAAGCTAACATTGTCTTCTCCAATATTCATGAAAAAATGTGTACCATATCTTTCCAATTATGCACAAAAATATCAATAAAGCTTAATAAATGTGCGTAAGTTTGTTTGAAGTATGCATGCTTGCATCTCTGTGTAACATAAGCACATAATTGCAGGTGTGCATGTGTATGCACTATTTCAAATTTTACGAAAAGATTTAATCTAAAAGAGAATAAGACAGGTAGGATACATTTCTAAGAACTTCTTTACCCTTTTGATGTAATGGATATCAAATAAAAGAAAATGACAAAATAGCTTTGATATCGTCCATAATTGTATATACTGGTTTGGCTGATGGTAACTCTTCAGAAGCTGTGTTTGATATCTCTCTGCCAATTATTTGTTCTTTATGAGGAACAATTGTCTAATTTATGTATTGATTACTTTCTGGTTTATAGTATAGTATTTTATATTCATAAATCATTTCAAAGTTTAGAGCAACTGCTGGAGATTCTGGGAGATGACAGCAAAATTATAATAGCGTTTTGATACTAAAATGTATTATCCATGAAAAATTTCTTGCAAATGAGTTCTAACTACACTAGAAGGCATTTAGGGATATAATTTAAATTGTTTTTATATCCTGTTGTGTCTAGGCAGATATGATATGACATGCTTCCTTTTTCTAACACTGAAGCTCCCCCTTGCCACTAGATGATGGATTACCAGATAGACATCTCAGCCATTGAATATTTTATTGTTATGCTAATATAGATTAATTCTTTTTTGCTGTATAATAATTGTCTCATATTGTTTTAATATTTGAACTGTGGATCTATATCCAATCTCACAATCTATAGAAGCAGCTCAGCCCAAATTAATTTGGTACTGTAGACTGGATTTGAGCTGATATGTGTTTTATAGGGTTCTTTAATTTCCTAGAAAGAGGACATTAGCTTAATTTTGTACTTTTCTAAATTCTAGTGCAAAGATTTCGAAGGAATAATATATAAATCTGTGGTGGCCGGCATATTGAAAATAAACTGTTGAATTTTTGAGGACGATACGCATATAATTAGGGTCTTGGAAATTGTTTAGTAGGTCTCAGGCATTAGTAACAGATAATCCATGAGGCAAGCATATGCTGTCTTATCTGTTTTGGGAAAAATTGAATTGCTACCGTTTACTTGAATCATTCAGTACTTCTATCCAAACTTTTGATAATAGTGGTTGTTCAATTGGTTGATTTGGTAGATTGCTAATCCATAGTGCATGAGTATTTTGTTTAGTTCAGCATATATTTTAAAGATATAAAGAATTCAGTTATCTTTGCCACATAAATTCAGTTCATTTATAACTTTAAGTATCTTATGGTTCAGGTTAAAGAGGTGTTTTCTGCCATTGCACCTGCTGTGGGTTTACGTGTAGGCTTAGCAGTTGGGCAGTCATCAATTGCAGATGAAATTTCGGAGCTCATTGAGAGACCTAAGCTTGGATCGTGTTCCCCTTTTGATCCAGAAGATGTATACATGGAGCTACAGACTGCAGTCGACATATTGGTGGCTACACCAGGAAGGCTAATGGATCATATTAACATGACAAAGGGTTTTAGTCTGGAACATCTATGTTATCTGGTAAATGAACAAATATATATTTGGATAACATTCTCCTTGACTGTTACATTTAATATTACCATCTCCTAGTAAGTGGGTTCTTACAATATTTCCTGATATATCTAGGTTTCTCCAAATAATAGTTAGAAATGTGGCCACACTTGTTCTTCAAGCTAATTTACTCACTAGTATCCTCAGGAATCCATGAGATGTTCTAATTCAAGTCAATTTCACAATAAGATTGAATTTAAGTCCTTATTTCCCAATTGATTTTTATAAAAAGCATCAAGGTTTCCTTAGTTCATGTCACTGAGTGGTGATAATTTATGTTAAACCTATTTTGTACAGACTTGTTTCTTCTTCCACACTTCTTTCTTTAGCATGCACTCTGATTTTGAACTGTCAGTACCTTTTCTGAGTTATATTATCTGGAAGCTTATGGCTCAGAATGTCATCTGGATTACCCAATATGAGTGTACTGTAAAAATTGTTGCTTTCTCTCAAAGTATGTAAATATTTTTTGAGAAATCACTAATTTGTTAGACAGCATATGTTCCTATTTCTTGTCACCCTATCTTATTTCTGTATTGGTCCAATGCAACTTCAGGTTGCATGATTATCCAGTAAATTGAAGTACATTTTTCAAACTAATCTGTAGAAGAAATCATATTTACTTTTATAACATTCTTTTACAAGAAAATTCTACTGAGCATTTTACCTCCTGGTACTTTCAGGTAGTTGATGAAACAGATAGATTACTTAGAGAGGCATATCAGTCCTGGTTGCCAAATGTGATTCAGCTTACACAGTCAACTGATCAAACAGGTCATGGAACGAGCGTTCATATTATTCCTGGTTCATTGACCACTATTAGAAGATGGTAATTCTCTCTCTTTATTTGTTATACTTTATGTATTATTCACCAATCTGATTTCAGCTCTATTATATCGCCTTTATGAGTTTAGATATCCCTGGTGCTTCCTTCAATGTATATTATTTTCAGTCTTCAAAGATTTTGTCAAATGTTTCTTGCTACATTCTGCCTTGCTTTTATGCAGTGGTGTTGAAAAGGGTTTTAAAGGTAAAGTTTATCCAAGGCTTGTAAAGATGATTCTATCTGCTACACTGACTCAAGATCCTAGCAAGATTTCTCAACTCGATTTACATCATCCTTTATTGCTGACAAGTGGTGATAAGCGCTACAAACTACCTAAAAGTCTGGAATCGTTTAAGCTGGTATTTTCTTTGCAAAGATTTATGACTAGATAGATGAAGTCTTTGAACAAGTAACTAGGTTACCTATGAAAAAATTAGAATAATGCCACAGCTGACATTTCTTTTATCTATATACATATTGTTCTACCATGAAATTAATTTTTCCCTTGAAAACATTTCTCACACACATTAGATATATATTAAAAGAAGAAAACAGCCATCCAACTATTAAATGCAGTTATTGCTGGATAAACATTTCTTTGATAAATGGACCTGCCGTATCCTTTCTTACTTGGGGTGTGAATATATGCAGGTTTGCAGATCGAAACTGAAGCCACTTTACTTGGTTGCTCTTCTGCAAACTTTGGGAGCGGAGAAGTCAATAGTTTTTACATCATCAGTCGAGTCAACTCACAGGCTAAGCACATTACTAAAATTCTTTGGTGAATTACCATTTAAAATCAGTGAATATTCACGTAGTCAGCGTCAACCTGTACGAAGGTAAATCACCTATATCAGTTTCCAGGTTAAGATTCTTTGATTTTCAACTTGGAGACATAGTAACGTATATCACAGCTGTACATAATTAACTTTTGAAATAAGGTCATTTGCATATTTACTAATTTCATGCTAGAAATGGACAAATGTCCACCTTATCTTAATCAGAGGTGCACTTATTGTGCTTTGGTTCAGTGATAGGGGAATATTTACATTTTTTAAATATGAAAAATGACAGACCACTAATCTGTGTGAGGATGGATTATTTTCTGATAATAATCAGAGGTGCGTACTAAACATTCCCAAGTTGGTTGAGTTTGGCTGGTCTCTTAAAACCACAAACCAAAGGATCAGATCCTCAGTTTGTAAGGTCCATCTGTGCACTCATAATCTTCTCGTGTAGAGCTCAGTCTCATTAGAGAACTTACAACAGATTCACTGTTGTTACTGCATTATATATATTTTGGCACTTCTGCAAAACCGTGCTATTTGTCATTAGTGATGGAGAATGTCTGTATTGCAGCAAGAAATTGAAGGCCTTCAGGGAAGGAAAAACACAAGTTCTCATTGCAACAGATGCAATGACACGAGGAATGGATGTTGAAGGAATTAGAAATGTCATAAATTATGATATGCCAGCTTTTGTTAAGACATATATTCATCGAGCAGGTCGCACTGCAAGGGCAGGTCAGTCTGGCCGTTGCTTTACATTACTGAGAAAAGATGAGGTAATGAGATCTTTTGACCACACGTCAAACTTCTTTGATTAATTTTTATTAGTATTTGCTATATGAGTTGTTATTTAGTAGAAATCTGTCAAAAAGAAATTGATAGGCCACCAGTGTTTTCCTGTGTAGTGAAACATTTGATTTTACATTGACAGCAACTGCAGTGCAGTGTACTGTACTCATAAAAATAACCTACCATGTAAGAACTTTTTAATTTTCTGGTTGTCACATGAATTAAATTTTTCTATGGCTTTGTTGTATCTCTTACAGAACGTTGTTTGCATCGTTTGACTTGTATGTGGAACATCAGTTGCTGACTTTTAATGTCAATCAATCAAATTGCTTTTGCTATGATAATAGAAATTCATATCAATGTCATTAGGCACTAATTAGCTAATGAATGCTTATGTCTATCCAGTGAGGAAGCCAAGTGAACATAGAAAATGGTTTTCCATGATTTTAATCTCTTATAAGGTTTGCTTGATGGATTAAACTGTGATATAAAAATCTTGTGTAGTAGTGATAAATTTCTTTTATTTGTTAAGAGATTCGAGTGAGCATAAGAAATGATTTACGATGTTTTTTACTTCCTATATAAGGCTGTGCTAATGGATTACACTATGATCCGTTAAATTTATATGTCAAATCGTTTACGTTGATCAGACTGGTAATGTCAAACTGAACCTTTCATTTGGTGAGCTTATATATGACCAGTGGAAGAAATGAAGATGACCATTAGAATGCTAATGTCAAACAGCTAAGCAATCTTTCATTGGGTTTGGATATGTCTGATGGTGGAAGGAATATGTGCTAACACTGATTCCTTTAAATACTAAGTTCTGTTGCGAACTAGTAAAGCATGAGATTCATCATTCAGAACTCGTGCCATGATGCTGAACTCAGTGTATAGAAACCATACTTCTTGGAGGAAAATTATCTTTCTTAGTCTGAAGCTTCTGTTTCATTCAGAACTGTTGTTTACACTTTCTGTTTGTTATTTTTCAGGTTAAGCGCTTCAACAAGTTGCTTGAGAAGGCTGACAATAATTCCTGTATTTTCGACTCTTTACCTACCGACTCTGTAGAAAGCCTTCGTCCTCTTTATTCTTCTGGTAAGACTCATTTACCCACCATCATCTGTACTGATGATTGCACTTAAAACATTAATGTCTTCATTGTCATACACAAAAGCTCTGGAGAAGCTGAAAGAACACGAACAATCATGGACAGCGAGAAAATCAAGAATCAGTTTCAAGTCGGTTAGAGCAAGTAAGAGAAAGATAGTGCAGAAGAAATGAAGGAATGATGTATTTTCAAGGTGGAGATCCCTTCTCATGACATTGTCTGATAATCCCAACTAATAACATGGTTGTTTGATAGTCTGCTTTTCTGGTGAGTTTTTAATAAGTAATCCTTTATTCTCCTTGAAGTGTCCACAATTTCATGCTCAGGTTTACAATTCCTTCTCAAAGGAACAAAAAAAAAAACCTTTAATGTTTAATGTCTGGTCTTATATCTAAAATTGTTATCTTCGATGAATATGCAAGTCCACTAGCTATATTAATGAGCCAAATGTTGCTTTAGTCTGTAATTGACATAAGTACAAAGCTGCAGAATATTTCAGAACTGAAGAATTACCAAGCAAAATTCATGACCTGCAAGCAATAACACTCAAAATATAAATAAGTGACAATGTTAAATGTTGGCATATTTATACACACCGCAAAAGAAAATGACTAACAGAAGGAAGGATTTTGACATGTATTTACATTCTTGATTAAAAGAAAAGTATTTTCTATTTTAATTTATATGTCAACATAAATTTTTTTGCATCACATGTATGTCAAACTTGCACATGCTCATGGTCATGATGATTGCTGGATGTCTGTAGACAGTGAAACAAATCTGAAACAGTTGGTAAAAGCTAGGAAACAGCTTCACCAATACAAAATTGAATAAAGGAAAGGATGTAGGAAACTAAGAACAAGTTAAGCAAGATTTCAAATAAGAGTTTTGGTCAAAAACTTAATTCTTTTACAGTTGTGATACATAAATTTTCTTTATCTAAAGACTAAAAATTTTCGTGCTGTAAATTCTCTTGTCTGAAGTCAAGGTATACGAGTTTCTTTTTCAGGACCACTTGCCTTGTTTTTCTTCTAATCATTGTATCATTAGTTGTCTGTGATCAGAATGCATGCTTGTGTTTCATTTTATTTTATTCCAATAAAATAGTGAAGTGAGAAGTTTACTCTCTTCATCATTGTCTCCCCGTCCCTCTCCTCTTTTGGCCTTGTCTGTAACCTCTTTTTTTTTTCTCTCTCTCTCTCTTTTTTTTTTGTTTGACAAGTGAAATCTTTTCCCCCAAGCTTTTGCATCTCTAAGCAGTTATACCTACTTGGTGTTGGCCAAATTTACTGCCAAAATTAGGATTAAAATTACAAAGTTCAAGGTCATGTAATGATTTAAGTTCCTTTCTCTTGCCTGTGTGATCCTTCTATTTCTTATGCGTCAGTGATCGAATGCCATTTATCAATAATGTTGTTAGTTCACTATTTTTCAGTTCCAAGACAAGAAAACACCCAAAGATATTTATTTCATCAGGCTATTGTTGTTTATAGCCCGCAATACAGAACTTGCTTCACATGACTAGCTTTGGTAGGAGTTATATACAGATTTGATTGTATTATTATTCAAAGATGGTTGCAGTGTGGCCTGTCTCCGGTGCCCCTGCTGCTGTACCTGTGGTTTGCTCTCTTTGCAGTAGGCGACACAATTCCTTTTTATAAAAACGAGGCGCATATGTATATGAATCATCACATTGGTCTTTTTATGTGGCACAAGTGTTCACTTTCGTCTTCTGTATCTTCATTACATCTTGAATTATTACATCTTGCATCAACCATTTGTTTCCAGGCCACTACCAAGTCAGGAAGGCTACTTATCAAGTCACAGGGTCCAGATGGAAACATGGGAGGGATTTGAGGAACCACATGCCATCTCCAACGAGATGCTAATTACACGTCCTGAGATAAAACAATTATTCAAGAATGTACGAGTTACTTGATAAAGCGATCTTCTCCATGTTGTAGTAGTGAGTTTGGTTTTTGGTATAGCTACTCCATTGCACTTATGATTGGTCATCACATCTCGATCTTGTGGTAAAAGATTAATATTTTTCAGGTCCGACCGTGAAGCTTTGCCGTATAAAAGAGTGCATTGTTAGAGAAAGGGCTCTCTGCTTGGTTTAAAGGTTTTTCTTGCGTATGTGC
This sequence comes from Ensete glaucum, assembly GCA_021527575.1. Lineage (NCBI taxonomy): Eukaryota > Viridiplantae > Streptophyta > Magnoliopsida > Zingiberales > Musaceae > Ensete > Ensete glaucum. Next base: position 760,496 of record CM038558.1, on the reverse strand, counting down.
CCCTGTCAAATTGATGCCCCCTTCAAAGTGTGTAATTGCATCTCTAAATCCAGATTCTTTACATATCACTGCTCCTGCCTTCACCAGTTGAATTATAATTGTATAATGCCGACGGTTAATACTAATACCAAGAGTAGTTGAATTTAATAAGTCTTGACTGTTAATGACAATTGTATAATGCTGTAATTAACATTAATTAGTGATGTTCTTTTGCTTATTTTATAGGGCCATATGTGTATGTTTTGTTTTTCTCATATAGAGTGCTTGTTTTTCTCATATAATGCTGTAATTGTATAATACCATAGTGTCGCATGTTTTGTTTTTCTCATATAGAGTGCTTCATATATATTTTTTTATCATGTAAATGTTCGTCACTTTCCTTTTTTGCTCCCCATCATGAGCTTTTTGTTGTCTTTGTGCAGAGTGGTGCTCTTCCTCGCTCGTCGTTTTCTCTTTCCTTGCCCGTTGCTCGTCCCTTGTTGCTTGTTGTGTCATTAACAATATTTTATTTATTTACACACTAATACATTCAATGAAGGCTACTAATCCCGATTTATTAGTAGTGTAGTAGTATTATTATTGGACCAATCCCACTTGTTGACTTCCACTCTCCAAAGTTTTGGCCTCCAACATCACTATTATGTATTAAATTCACATTTTATTGATCTGAAAACTTGACTCAATAATAATACGATGGAGGAAACAACAACAAAAGGGCAAAAGCTGATGCGCACGATAAAAAAAGAGATGAGCGAGCATAAGAGCACAAAGCTTGCGGGATTTGACTACTTTATATGGGGCTGTTTGCTCGACGCATTTCCACGTCAAACACTCCGCTTCGGAGCGGTCGTGTCGGCCGCGGCGGCGGATTGCACCGTCAGCACCGACGCGCTGGGCGACGACGAAGGGGACTCGGCGGCGGCCGCGGCGCTGGTGGCGGGAGGAGGTGGTGCCGAGAGCAGGCCGCCGGCGGAGGGGCGGCAGGCGGCTGATGAGATGGCGGAGGCGAGGGAGATGGGCATGAGGCAGAGGCCCTTGCCCTGGAGGTACTGCATCGCCGAGCCCATGTCCTCCTCCATCATCTTCGCCACGCGGTGCTCCGTCGCCGTCAGGCTGTCGTTGTTACCCGCCGCCGCGCCATCGGCTCCTGCCCGTGCTCCCGCACCCTGCATTCACATGAACATATATATGGCTCATCATCATCGCATTCCCAGTTCATGTCCCCGTCTGTGAACACAACAGCCTATACGCCGCCATTACACGCTTTCTTCCAACCTTTATACATCAGTGACACACACACACACACACACATACACATAGAGAGAGGGAGTGTCACCTCAGTGGATATATCAGCAACGAGAGGGGCGACCGCCGCTGCTCCGCCTAACCGGCTCATGCTCAGAACCTGATACACCATCACACGTAAATAGTCAAGAGAGAGAGAGATATATATATATATATATATATAGTTTGTTTAGTCCGGTGATAATTAAACATAAATTAAGAGTGAGAAGTAAGTGGAAGAGATTTAAACCTTGACTTGGAGCTGCAGGAATTTTACGTAGTCGATGATCTCGTCCAGCATCGAAGCCTTATCCGTCTGCCGTTGCCAAGTAACCCAAATGTTAACCACTGCCGCAAAACGATGTCAACTATAAACTATAAATGTGATTTCCCACGTTGGTGCTCCTCATTCCAATTAAATATGAATTCTAACATTATTTGATGTAGTAGTGCTCTCCACATAGCAGCAATATTAGAAAAATATGATGATGCCGTAGATTCGATATTATTAAGCTCATCACGCACGACTCTCAAAGTGAAATGCACATCCTCTCTGAATACAGTAGTAGTACACGCATAGAGAGTCAGACGAACCTTATTGGCGTTGGGCACCAGTTCTTGCAGAGCCTTCATCCTCTCCGCGATCCTCTCCCTGCGAAGCTGCACTCCCCACGTACAGAGGAGACACGAACATTACGAGTAACCTCAGCGAAGAAGAACGGAAGATGAATCCACCACAGCACAGCATTTTTTTTATAAAAAAAAACCCCTCCTTGGAATGCTTGCTACGCACGCACCCACCCACCCCCCCCACGAAAAAGAAGGAAGGAACGGGAAAAAGAAGAGCCACACATACTCTTTCGGCGATGCTGTGGGGATCCGTGGCTTGCCCTCTCCGCGCCCTCACCTTCTGCTTCTGCGGCGGTGCGCCACCGCCGGACGACGCCGATGCCGCCGGGCCCTGCCCAACTCCAGCCGGCGCCGCTGCTCCGCCGTGGTTCTGCGATGACGTTGGCCGGTTCAGCTTTTTGATTGTTGTGAACAAGGAATAGAAAATTCAGAATTTTTTTATTATTATTTTTTTTTGGTGGAAACTGTGACAAAGTTAGGGTTTTACATAACCTGGGGATGATGGAAGTGCTGCCCGGTTGCCGCTTGAGCCGCGCGAATCGATCCCCCGAGCCCGCTGTAGAGCTCTTCGCCCCCCTTAGAATGGAGAAAAAGATGGGTTTTTTATTTTATTTTATTAGGAAACACTACATTTCGGTCAAGAGAGCAATCGGAAGAAGCAGCTTACGTTCTGATCTGGGGATTTGTAAGGACCGTCCATTTCGTCTCGAGGTGTTTCCACGATGATGCGAGGATCCGCCGCACCGCCGCTGCCGAGAGTCAGAGGCAGGGGAAGAAGGCCCGATTCTCCGACACCGCCCCCCACGGCCGCCTGTGATCGCCCCACCGCCGGGAGGATGTGGTGGCTGTTAAGCTGGAGCATCATCGCCTCCCCCGTCGGCGAGCTCCCGCCGCTACCCTGGCTCTGCGACATCCGAGACGCCAGCATCGTCGCCTCGTCGTAAGAAGCGTAGCGCAGTCCCTCCGTGGCGGCCTCCGGCTGCGACTCGTCCGGTGGCTTCCCGGCGAGGTCGATCCTGAAGAGCTTTTGCGCAGCGGAGGCGTCCCAGGGGGACTTGGGGTTCCCGAGTTCGGGCCAAGCGGACGGGAGGCCCGACAGCATCTGATCGAAGAAGTCATCGTGCAAGCCGGGGTTTTGGATCTGCTGCGAGCCGTGGTCGTCGTGGAGGGCCATCTGGGCGGAGGCGGAGGTTGCCATACTTCCTCGCACTTCTCTGCTGCCGTGCTGCATAGCGAATCTAAGGTTTCAATTGAGGTTTCGGTGAGGGCTTCGATGGCGGACTACTACGGGAGGAGGAGACCTCTCTTTCCCCTGCTTTTTGGCTAAATGTCTCGATCGGGAAAGGGACGAAGCGGTTCCGCCTATTTATAGTTCAAATTGGGGGGCTTAAATAAAACCTTTTATGGGTTAAAAATATTTGAGAATAAATAAAAATATAAACTAATCTTTATTGGGTGATTTTTTTTTAAAACAAAATTTTTCTTGTAAAACACCTAAGTTTGAAAAATCAACATCCTTTTTCATAAATTATTATTTTATCTTTTATCAATCATTATCCTTGCTACTTAATCACTCCCTTCTCCCATTGGCCACCTAGCTATAACTCGTATATGGTCACCTTATGTTTGGTAGTCTCACTCATTGGCTCTCATCAATCAGTCGTGGTTAACTATAGACTTTGTCGGGTGCCACTCTCCCCTCCCCTAATCGTATGCATATACGTGCGTGGGCTATCAAGCAACGTTGGTCACCCTCCTCCCATCCCTTAGTCACTTCGGTCTTTATGCATGGGTTGATAGGAAACGCTAGTCACCCCCTTCTCCCTTGGTTACTTACGTCTCGAGCCATGTAGATAGTAATCTAATAAATAATATTTATTCGTCCATACTGTATAATATTTTTTAAAAAAATATTATAAAAAACTCATAATATTATAGTGATCAATATTGGGACCAATTAGAGCATTTGAGAGATTGTATTGAGAATCTCATTCGACCTTGTTCTTTATATAGGTTGACATCTAATTTGATCTATATGTCATTTAAATCAACCACATCACAATTTTGAGGTGTATTAATAATTCTATATATATATATATATATCTCGAGAGAGAGAGAGAGAGAGAGAGAGAGAGGGAGAAGCGATGGGTGTTCTTAGAATATGAAGGTAAAAGCTGGCCAAGGCCTAGTGTGACAAAGACTCATAAAGATTAGAACTCTAAGACGATGTTGAATGAGAAAAATGATGGTGGTAAGATGTGGCCCCTTTGACTTAAGTGCAGATGTGCAGAGCATTAACATCTCCAAAGATTTTTGGATAGGTTTGTTTACTTGTGCTCCCCCAAGTCAACAAGGAGGCAGAGGAGAGGAGAGGAGAGGCTGCTGCGGCCACCGCCATGCTCTTTGCAGTGTCCTCTCGGTGGTCAAAGGGCGACGGAGAAGTGGTGATCGTGTCGTAGTGGCGAGAGAAAGAAAAGCCTCGTCGGTGCATAAATAAAGTAAGCCGAAGCAGCAGGGGAAATGGCAGAGGAGTGGTGTTGACGATGATGACGACACAGGAAGTAGTAGTAGTAGGGTTCGGACTCTTTAAGTGGCTGTGTTATTTAATGCAACGTTTAATTAACATACTCCCATGTAATCTTGATGTGATCACGTTGACATCCGTGCATTAATTAATTACTTCCTCTGTTTGTCCTCTTTGTCATAAAAGAAGGCACACCACCAAAGAGTCTCTCGATTTGCATCGATCGATCTGCTGTTTTTTTTTTTCTTCTTTTCTATGGTGTTCATAATTATCGTATCAGATCGGACGATCAGTATACATATATAAAAAAATTAATCACACCATTAATCGATTTGATTCAATCAATCATTTATGTAAATCGACTGTCCTGATTCAGATTTTTTTTTTGAAAAATCCGTGTGAATCAATCGAGCTATGCAAAATAAATATTCATTTATGAAAGCTAGATATCGCTCCAATAGATATTTCTTATTATATGTTTTAGATGATATTTATGCTAATTTTTTAAAATGAGGACTAAGAACTATTAAGAACAAAAAAGGACGACGGAAGGCCATCATTTGGACTCTTTCTTCATCGACTTTAGGCGATTTGTAAGATTTAAATTATTTGTTTTTTTTTTAATTTCCTAGTTGCCTCGATCTCAAGTCAACTAGGATTAGAAAAAAAAAAAAAGTTTCGGTCCTAATAATTTCATCATAAAATTTTTTATGCATCATCGAGATATTACCGGATATCTTAAGAAGAATGGGCTGAAACTTTTTTTTTTTTATTTTTCATTCTAAAATATAGATTTCCTAGTAAAATATTTTATTATAACTTTTGTGATCAATTTACAGATGACCACGAACATATATTTTTTGACTGTTCGTTCCTTTTCTATAAAAAAAAATAATAAATCGTATGGTCATTTTATATGGATCATTTGCATTTTAGATTTGAATATATGAATGAATGGCAGAAGGTGCTTCTTGGCTTAAAGAAAGAGATAAAGAGTAGTGGATTACTTCTCAAATCTCTTATTGCATATAACAGTGAGTGATATTATTCTTTAATAAGAATATGACATCTCATATGTGCATTTATTTTAGTTTTTAATATATTAAATTATTTATTTATATAAAAAGATAAGAACGAGATTTGAGATCAATAACCTTACGATTCTATCAAGGTTTATTACTCTATTTTCTTTCATTATTTTTTTAAATTTTAACATACTTAATTTTAAAATTATTTAATATTTTTTTAATAAAGTATATGTCTCTCTGTTAAAGGCTCTATTATAATTAATCCTAAATAGTGGAGACATTAACAAGTTGTCGAACCGGTTGGATTCCGGTTCGTCGAACCGGGTTCAAGTTGTGCTGGGGAACAAGTCGGTCGTCAAGTTGGGATGGAAAGGCGCATCGGGAAGATGGACCATTAAACCCTTCCCCTAAGCAGAGGCGCCGCCCGCAGAGATTTTTGCTTCTACGCGAGGAGGCTCGATCACCCAACGGAAGCAGAAAGCGAGGAAGGTACGATCCCTCGGCTCGGTTCCTCCAAATTAGATGCCGTTTTAGGTCGCCTCGATTTCCGTATGCTTATCCTCCCTGTGATTTTTTTTTTTCCTTTGTAGATCCTAAATCGCTTCGTTTTGTCCAAAAGATGTTGTGGTTTAGGGTTTGTCGATTTGGGTTTTTACCATATGGTGATGCTGAGCTAGAAGCGACCACCGTTTCTTGTTAGATTGTTGCTCTGTCTTCTATCATGTCGATTCTGATGAGTTCTTTCACTTTGGTTTTGCCTAAACTTTATGGGTCTTGTTCACTTGCTTCTGTATCATATGTTTTGGTTATAATCTTATAACCGATCTTAAATTTACATGGGTTTTGATGCGGTGAAAAATTGGGGCTTGGGGTTCATAATTTATTTCGAGTTCCCCGAATACATTAATTGAAGAAACATGTAAATTACAAAGCGTCCTTGAACTCTTGGGGGATTTCAATTGGGTATCGAGACCTCAAATTTTGCTAATTGATCCCCTAAACCCCACCTAGTTTTCATTACTTCTTATGTTTAGCGTCTCTTCATAAGTCCGCATAACTGCACATCAGGAATTGACTTTTGAATCTGGCATAAGCGTGTCACATCCCGAATTTATGAAAATTCATCACAATTTATAGAATACATTTTTTTTCTTGAATTCAAGTCATGCTCCTTACAAAAATAAATATTCCAGAGAAAAAAATATATTTCTGGTAAGCTCAAAAGTCAATTCCACCCAAACTTAAAACCTATGACAAAGTAATTGATAACTCTGAAAATAAATATAAGATAAAATTATATCAGCAATCATACATGCTGGTAGGAACATCAAAAATCATAAAATTAATCATAAAACATATGGAATTGTCAATAATGATAATATATCAATTCATTATAAAACTTACGCATCAAAAATTTCTTATGTAATAACAAAATTATGCATCAGCCACATGCAACACATATATAAAAATCATATAACAAAAACATGCATCACACCCGATGGTGCACTCTCCCAACCGCGGATGGAGAGGCATATTCCACGAGATGGATTTCTCCCAACTACGGATGGAGATAATCCATAGCATAACCATACATACATACAAATTAGATGTCAAAGGAATACGTCACACTCAATGGTACACTCTCCAACCGCGGATGGAGAGGCATACTCCACAGGATGGATTTCTACCAATTGTGGATGGAGATAATCCATGTCGCACTCCCAATTGCGGTTGGAGTGGTATCCTTCATCCGCCCAAGTGGGGACACGTTCTTTTCAACTGCGGATGGAGGAACCGTCTAGTCATCATGTCTGATGACTCGCTAATCTTCGAAGGGAATCACCATACCTGCCCTCGACAGTGATACATAAACATCCATGATCACTCATTCACATACATTTATTCATGCATGCATCAATAGTATGATCAAATTTTATAAAAGTCCATGTTTGGTATATGTTATACTCTGTCCATTGGTAGCCCCGCACTGTGATGGGCCCGTAGCTCCTTTCATAGGTTGCACTTCCAACGTGGATTACTAGCATAGTCACATACACTACATGGTAACAATTATATCAATATCATAAATTCAAAGAAAGTAGAAATCAATAATCATTTTCAAATAGAACTTTTAAGTTTATCAAATCATAAAGATATGAAATATCAATCCCTCAATAGTCTCAATCAACCAAATCCCTAATTGGAATAGCTCAATTGACTTAAACCAAACTCAACTCGATTATGACCTAACAGAACCAACCTTAAATCCTTATAGAACCTATCTGGAATCACCCTAGACTAGTCTAATTTAAATTTGATTGATCTCGATTAGGTCAAGCATGTTTAAATAAGTTCAGTTAGTCTGGAATCACCCTAAATCGACTTGAACTGATCAACCTATCTGATCAACCTATCTGATTCAGTCAATTAACGAGCTTAAACTAATAAAGGGAGAAGAAATCAGACTATGTCAAATAGTACTAGCCTAAACCAAACTAACTCACCTAAGTCTTGGACAGGTCACGTGTGTCGCACGTGTTTGTTCCAAGTAATAGGTTTTGCTGAGGTACAATAGGGCTAGATAGAGGATTGATAATGTGTCTAGCGCCAATCGCATGGCTGGGTAGGCTTAACTTAATGGACTAGGCTAAGCCTTACTCACAAGTTAGGTTAAGTCTTTTCACTGAATTAGGTCATCCTTGACTTGCAGGTTGGGTCATGCTTGGACATACGAGTTGAGGTTATGTCTAACCACACGAACTAGGCCGCATGAGCTAGATCATGCCTAACCATAGTGGTTGGGTCGTACCTTGCAACATGAGTTGGTTATAATTTGGTCACGTGGGTCGGGTCGTACTTAGCCACATGGGTTGGGTCATGCCTAAAAACATGGGTTAGGTCGTATCCTGCCATATGGATCTGGTCGTATATGACCACATAGGTCGGATTATACTTAGCTACATGGGTTAGGTCGCGCTTGGCCACATGAGTTGAATTGTACCTAGCCACATAGGCTGAGTTGTACATGACCACATAGGCTAAGTTGACCCAGCATGATAAATCAACCCAACTCAAGCCTTAATTAGACTCCTCTTATAAAAAAAAAGAATAACTCAAATCCATGAATTAAAAATTTTAAGTTCATGATCTTAAATTTAAAACTAATTAAATTATAGAAATTCATGCATAATTCTTGAACTACAAATTAAATAGACATACCAATCTAAAAGTAAAAAATTTCAATAATTTAATCAATCTTAAATTTAACTTAAGTTTAAAAGATCAATGTTTTTAATTTCATCAATCAATTATCATCATAAAATTTTGAAATAATAACATTATTATGCATTACAAAATTTTAACAATCTCAATATCAAGATTTCAAAATATGAAATCATAAACTTTTAATAATCTCAATTTTACGATTTTAAACATAAATCAAAATTAATAGAAGAGAATAGAGTATCCTAACTCTCCTTGGCTATCCTTTCCCTGGGAAGTCTGTTCCTCGATCCTCTCATTGTCAGATTCGGGGAGGAATGAAGGAGGAGGAGCCCCTTTATATAGGAGAAGATGAGATCTCCTCGAAAGGTAAGTGATAATTTATTTTTTTATTTTTAATTATATTTATTATGCTTTCATACTTAAAAAGAGAAATATAATATTTATTTTTTATGATTCACACATGAAAATGGAATGCAAACTATCCACTTCTTAAAACTCATATTATTCATTAGGAAACAAATCAATTAATAATTTAATTAATTAGCAGAATTTCTAATTTGTTCATATGGTTAAGGAAATCAATTTAATTATTTCCTTTCTTATAGCACATAAACTTAGAAGTTAATAATAAAGTAATATATTATTTATAACAATTAATTTACATTAAGGAAGTTAATTATTGATTATTAGCGTCTGCGAGAAGAGTCATCTGCATATTTAATACTAGTTGGCGAGTCAAATCTTTATTGTTTCCTTGGGAACCTGTGGTTCGGTCTCTCTGGTGTTCGAGTCCCCTTGTATTAATTTCTAAAGCTTTTGTGTTAGACAAAATTGCTTGTGTACCCTTGATTGCAAAATGTGTTTCCATAATGTATGTGGGTGTTGCTAGATTAGAAGGTATCCTGTCTTGATGTCGAAGCTTACTGTCTTCGTGTCTTGGTTTTGATTAATATGCAAGAATATGGATATAATAGCATGCCTAAAATCATTGCCTCTGCATCTTATGCTAGAGGAAATGAGGTGACAGAATTACATTCTTTTTGGAAGATATATGCAATCCCATTTTATTACCATATTACAATAGAGAGGAGATTTGAGGCTTAGATGTATCTATGACAATTAACTTAGGTTTAAACATTTTCAGCCATTGATCCGAAATGAAAAAGAAAAAAAAAGAAGAGTCAATTCTTGGTTCTGGTCGTGAAATAAGCAGCTCATCAAGTTAATTAGTCATTTCTCCCATTTGACGCAGGACAAGATATGCTCTGTTTCTGGATGAGATTTTTCAGGTATCATGTTTCATCAGCATGGATGTCTTGGTTTTTTGTCCCTCTGAAAGGAAGTAAGACATCAATTGGATGCGGTATAAGTGAAACCCATCCCATATAACTAGCTAGTCTTCAATGAGACCTATATATCTAGTCTTCAATGAACAGTTAAACCTTTAATCTTTTATAACCCTTGATTCAGATAGAGAAGTCTTCCCCAATAACATATAGCAAGGCATGGAAAAGAATCAGTTTCAGCATTGCTATGTGACAAACGATGAGCACCACCACACTGCTGGGATGATGCTATTTTTAGTGAGTCAATCATTTAAAAGACTTATCAGGTAGGTGCGGCACCCAGGAGACTAGAAGTTATGGATTACAACTACGAACCACATCTTAGAATATATATTGCATATATTGATGTTTTACCAGACTCTGTTACGTGGTACCGGCTGTTTAATAACTATTGTTTCTTGAAAGGCTTTCTGGTATCTACAAATTGGGTGAAATGGGCAATACCGAAGCAAGAATGCATCTGCAAGCAAAGTCTCCAGATCCTCCTATTGGACAAGGTCTTGCCACAGCAGGGCCGACACCCGATGAGACGGCGCCAAAGAAGAAGATATGCTGTGCCTGCCCAGACACAAAGAAGCTGAGAGACGAATGCGTCGTGGAGCATGGAGAGGCTGCGTGCCAAAAATGGATCGAAGCTCATCTACAATGCCTTCGCGCAGAGGGTTTCAAGGTCTGATGCTTCGTAAGAGGAAGTCTGGAGTTGGAAGGCATTAGCATCATGATTTGTGTTATATGGATATACTTGATACCCACCCAAGTTTGACTGATCTATACAGGAAAGTGTTTTTATTCTCGGAGATTATATATATATATATATATAAAAAGTGTCCAGATTTAAATTATAACTGGCATCACCTTAGAAGGTGTTTTTTGCTACTCTTGCTATCTTAACAGGTTCCATTTTGGATTTAATGGAATAAGTAATACAGACTCAACTTGATCAGAACCCCTTGTTGCTCTATGATATCTCCTTGCTGAAGGTTTTAAAGCTCACCCAAAGAGGAAGCAGTTTTGTGTTGGTTATAAGTTGCTTGGTATGTAACTAACCGTGTGTAGGTTGTGTATTAGCAGATCTCTGGTATAGTTCGTGTGGTGTTGTCCTTTTGTTGTAGTCTGTATGCTTAGCCCTGCCCCCCTTCTCCCTCTCATCCAATAGAGGCAGGCACCAGCCTCAACCTTCCAAGCCGAGGAGACCAGACCATTGCATCTCGCGTTATGGTTCTAATTCGAGGGGGGAGGGGTGGCGAGAGATTGGAGGGGAGGAAAGAGGTAAGCAGCGGAAACGATGGGTGCAAGCAACCCTTCTCTTGCACAGCACCATCCATCCCATCCCCGAAATGCCCCCTGCAACCCAGAGAGAGAGAGAGAGAGAGAGAGAGAGAGAGTCTTGGCGTTCTCTCCTGTTTCCAATTGGCACGGGACTCATTGGGTTTTGTCCTGGTCAGACCTTCCAGATGGACGGTGTAACAGGGGAAGAAACCTCTCCCTCCCTCTCTCTCTCTCTCCCTCTCTTCCTCTCCGTCCACCTTTATTACTCCAATTTCACATCTGTTTTCTTTATGACCTCTTCTTGGTGAACAGGCTTGTTTCCGTTCCGGTTGCTGCTGCCTTGTATCCCACTTTTCATTGTCTCCTTCCCCCCTTTCTCTTCTTTCCCCTTTGTTTTCATCTGTCGATGGAGGTGAGAATGATGAAGAAGATGGGAAAGGTTCGCAAGGTACCATCGCCATCTGCTGCTTGTTCCCCCTTCAGGGACGATGTTAGGCAAAGATACAAATACCAATCCCTCCTGCAAGATCATATGGAGTTGCTCAAGGTTACTTAGATGTGCTCTCTACCGCAATTATTCTTTTTCATGTGCATTATTTGTGGGATCTGTCTTCTCCAGATGTTCGTTGATGTGGGTTTGTGGTGTTATCCTGATTTTGGTGACCCATGGCTTTTCTTATTTTGTTGGCTCTATGGATGTCTGGGTTTTTCTTCTCTTTTTTTTTTTTTTTTCATATTGTTTTATTCCTTGTGCGTAAAATAACCAATTTTAGATTTTTATTGATTAGTGTTCCAGAACATGGATATTTGTTTCTTGATTTCATGGTTTCTGACCATTTATTTCAAAGATCCAGTTATAATGGTTCTAAAATTCGCCAAATTTGTTCAGAATCTTGGGTCGATACCTTTATGTTTCTACAGCTTTTAGGTATTTTAGTTGGAAGGAAAAAACATAATTTTGCCAGAATTTGCATAGTTGAAGAAGAGGTCTAAACTTAACCTTTATGTCGTTATTTTAACTTAATTGGGATTTTGCCCCAGTTGAACAAATATTAGGTTTACCAACGTTTCTAATTTCTTCAGGAAACTGAAGCAAAGAAGAAGAAACTGCAGGAGGCAAGACAAAAAAAACTGCAGCTCTTGGCTGAAGTCAGGTAGTTCTCCCTCAAATTCGATTCACTCAGGTTTTTCAACATGTATCATCTATATGTCGTACTTTTAAAATTCATTACATCCCTTGAATTGGATATGGTAGGTTCTTGCGAAGAAAACAAAAGTCATTATCAGAATATCCATCTCAGGAAATCCCATTTCGACTAAAGAAGCAATCTCGTCCGACGGCATCCCCATCAGTTTGTATTTCGCAATCAGTGACTTTGCCTCTTCCAAATGGAGTATCTACTAAAGGAAAGAAATACAAAGTATTGGAATCTGCAAATGCAAGTAATCCTGTGATGGAGTTTTTGTCAGTAAATCCATCTCGATATTTGTTTAAGAAGCAGTCCCACAAAAGCCACCCTCATCCCTCTGCTTCGCACAATCGTCGTATATGTTCATCTCAGGCGAAGTATCTTCTCAAGATAAGAGCTACGGAGTAAAGGAAGCTGCAAATACAAGCGATTGCACTTCTCCACTGATAAATCTGAGTCAGGTCTCTTTAATGGTATTGCTATCATCTGCCCTTTAGTTTATTTAGGGGCATCAATATTATTATTATTATTATTATTTAATGATGAAATCTATTATCAATTGCAGAAACAGAGAAGTTTCAGTTGGAGAAAGATTTCCTGACAATGGTGAAATTGTAAAGACATTAAATGAATGAAGGAGGCAAAATGATATTGAGGTAGCAATTTGTAGAGACATCAGGAGGAACTCAAACAGGGTTGGTCAGGGCAAAATTTTATAACAAGATTGTGTAGCTTTGAAGTCTTTATCTCATCCATTTTCATGGGTGAGAAAGGTCAGTTTCCGTGCCTTCTGCAGTAGTCCACACATAAAATTAATAATTCCTTTTGGCTATATCTGGTTATAATGAAGCGATTTATGTCTGTGCTATCATGATGATGATAGAATCATACATTGATATACCCTGGAGTCGTGAAGAAAAATCACTCTGCTTCTTTTAATATTTGAAATGATGTTCCAGATTTTCACCAAGCTGAAATGGATTTACAAGTTTTCAATAGGAAATGTGCAAACCTCACTATAACTATTTATTCAACATTTGTAGTCAGATCTAGAAAAATTTTGAATGTTGCAAGTAGTTTGAGAGAGAATTTCGCAAACTACAATCTTGAGTTCAGTCACTTTGCATGCAAATCTAAACTTGCAAAGGCATATCTAGAGAAGGTTCCCTGATATTTCTGCAGAATCAGTAATCTTGTGTTTAAATCAGTCAACTATAAGTTTGTAGTTAATTGGATTTTGGTGTTGTTGCTTAATGCAATTGTTGCAGGTGGTGAAGGATGCAGTGTCATAGGACTTACCTATTGGCAAGCAGCAGTCGTATATATTTGCTGCTAAATGAAAGATGCTGGAGCCAAGACAGGCTGACAGGATGTTTCTTTCGGTTCAGTGGATAACAATCTGATCACAGATGCCGTCTGGGGGACGGGAACTTTTGACATGAGGAATTCACCTTCTGGTTCACTGTTATTTCGTGGCCATCTTTCTTAATCGTCGTAAGCAGACTGACCTCAAGATGCTCGAAGAAATCCATATCAAGAATTGGTCCTCTCTTGGTGTGATGGAAATCGAGGATTTGTTGTGTTCAATACCAAGTTGTGCCGCTGTTCATATTCTACTAAAATGTATCAGAGAAGAGGGTGGACGGATCCAAATTGATGAAACAACTGATTCATCAACTTAATAAATCTAAGCCACCGATAGTAGAAAGTTAATCTAACCTTATAAATCAAGTTCCAATTGAATTGTACATGGGCTCTGAACTTTGCAACTACATTGTAACTTCGCATGACTTGTGCTACAGATAGCTGGATTTTCCCAGGGATCATGCACTTGATCATTTGGATTAATCTTATATTTGCATGAGTAATATTTGACTGTGTTTGGATGGTTTTTATCAATCTCACATTCCTGTATCTCATGTATGTTTTTGGATGTTATGTGAGACTTAGAGAAGAAGCTTAAGTGTAACACTCGGAAGTTGATTAAGATTAAGATTGACTTATAAGGGTTTGATGAGTGTACTATTATAAGCTTCAGCTTAAGTATTTTGATTTGAGTTAAAACGAAGTTGATAAGTCAGTTAACCCATCTCGAATGGTATATTAAGAGTAACTTAGCAAATTGTCTCGAGTAAAAAAAGACAAAAACATACAGATTTTATTTAATTACACAGGGCAAGCTAATGATACTATTAATTCAGATTTTAATTTTTTTTTTCAATGTTACTTGGGACATTAATTTAATGACAAGTAACATTGAAACTCATCACCTTTCAACATTGAGACATTTTGAATTATTTCGCAATTAGATAGGAATTGACTAAAGATTCTTGGTAAAAATGACAAGTTTTCAGATTAGATAGAGCCTCAGGTCAGCAATCTAAGGTAGCAAAAGCGTGCGTGTGTGTGCTGTAAAAGAAGATTTTGATTGGATCCAAGCAACGTACACTTGTTGCCTTCAGCCGCAAGGAGTGCCACTCTTCCATTCTCTTTGTGCTAATATAAGTTGATACTAAACAAACGAAGTCTTCTTCAGACTCCATGATGATCTTGAACACGAGCCCTTGTTATATTCTTGCATGTGAATCTTGTTTTCTCCTCTCTGTTTTGTGAGAACGATCGGTGCAATGCAAAAGCTTCACTTAGGATCGATCACAAGGGCAGGGTGGAGGTGGTTGAGTGAGCAGAGAGACATGGCTTCGCTCAGCGGCAATGGCGACTCTGCAGCCAATCAACACCCGGCCAGCAACACATTAGGTGCGGGAACGAGAGACCCCAGCCGAAGACTCACCTCCCTTCTGGGTGGTCGGAGCCCAACCGAGTCCAGCAAGAAGAAGAGCCCTACAAAGCCCCGAGATCCGGTGAGAGCCTGGTGATGGAGACGAAGCCATTAAGGGCGCTGAACGGCCAGGTATGCGAGATATCATGCTGTTTTTGTGAAGCAAAAAGTTGACGAGGTTTCTTGACATGCGACGAAGGGAGCCCCAGAGCGGAGGGAGACTGAGGACGAAGAAGATGTAGATGACATCGAACACGAACGAATTCAAGGTTGAAGAAGAGCAAAGCATGCAGAGGCGATGCTCTATGGGACGATGAGCACCCGAGGATGGCGAGAGCAATCCTCCTCAAATCCCATCTATCGTAACCAGCGCTCGTTCTCGTCCGGTAAGCTATATATAAAAAAAAAAAACTCCTTAATTACATATCCACTAAATATTGATTTTTGTAAGTAAAAAAAAAAAAGAAAAAGCAATTTGATTCTCGTGTTAATGCAACTCAGGTGAGCGAGGAGTTCCAGATTTCTTACAGTCATGTCCATGGAGAAATCACCTCATCGCTGCACAAGCGTGTTCATCCTTCCTTATCCACCAGTTTCCGAACCTGGTAGGTGTTCCCCAATGTTTTGAAGGAGCATCCGATCACAAGCGCAGGAACAAATACTCATGGGGGTACTGAGCAGGGCGTGCTGAGTTGGGATGAGAAGAAGGATGGAGGATGGAAGGAGAGAACGCATGGATGAACGGAAATCAAAGCAGGGTTTCCTTGGAGGAGATGATGCCGACCCTGACATCCCACTGTGCGCTCCCCTACGCCTAAATCCAAGCTCACAATTGGTCTTTTAGTAGTCGAGGAAGGTGGCAATAGCTTCGAGCAAGATCAACCCCTACCGCATGCTCATCGTCCTTCGTCTCGTCGTCCTCGGCTTCTTCGTCCGCTACCGAATCCTTCATCCAGATCATGAGGCCATTGGATGGACACCGACTGACCCCATCGAATTGATTCATCGTACTTATATGAGTAGTTAAGATGTTTAGAAATAGTGTCTCGTGTTTAAAAGTGTTAGCGGAGTTAATTTAGAAATTAGTGAGAATAGTTATTAATCATATTTGAGATATTAAGATAGTAAGATAAAGTAAGTGGTACGAGGTAATTAAGTTTAGATCTTATAAATAGGACCTTAGTTCATGAAGCAAGTGGTGTAGAGATTGTGTGTATTTGGAGATTATCTTATAAGTGTTATATTACCTCCTGTTTAATACTAAATCGTTTTCTTAATTAAAAGCGTTTTCGTTATTCACATCGTAGTATTCTATTTTTTTATCATTTCCTTACTCCTTCTTCCCAAATATTTATGGTATCATAGCATTGTTTCAATCTGAACCGGGTATTATGGCTTTTAATGGTAATTCCATATCTCAATCCCTTATCTCCATCTTATCAAGCAAATCCTACGAATCTTAGAGTATCAAGATGAAGACTCTTTTCAAGTCTCAGGATCTTTGAGACTTGATTTAGAATGAATATGCAAATCCAAATGAAGAAACCAGGTTGAGGAAGAATAAAAAGAATGTCTTAAAGTCATTATTTTTCATTCAACAAGTTGTACATGAGACAATATTCTCAAAAATTACAGCAGCGACAACCTCAAAACAAGCTTAGTTGTTACGTCAAAATAAATTTCAAGGCTCATCGAGGGTGAATACGATAAAACTTCAAACCCTTCATCGTGAATTTAAAATTTTGTCTATAAAAAACAATGAATCAGTGCAAGATTTTCTTTCTCAAGTGACTGAAATTGTTAGTCAAATGAAATCATATGGTGAACATCTTCATGATAGAATAATTATTGTAAAAATTTTGAGAAGTTTAACTCCAAAATTTGATCATGCTGTTGCGACAATTGAAGTGTCAAAAGACTTATCTACTTATTCATTTGATGAACTAATGGTTTATTGCAAGTATCTAAAGCAAAGTTGAACTAGTCACTTGAAAAAAGTGAAGAAAACATATTTCAGGTTAAGGTGAAGTTTTTTACTTTAAAAGAAAACAAAAAATCAATAGGAAGAGGACGTGGCAGAGGAGGATTTCGTTGTAGACGAAATAGAAGAGGAAGAGGACACTTTAATGGGTATGATGAAAGACAATCAAACTATAATCAGAAAAACTACAAGAGTGGAATTCAATGTCATTATTGTAAAAAATTTGATCACATGAAGACAGATTGCTGGAAAAGAGAAAAGCAAGCAAGCTATGTGGATGTTAATAATATCTCAAATGATATTTGGTTGATGAAACTCACAAATTGAAAGTTAGACTTTGAAATATTAAGCAAATCCAAGTCGAAGGAAAAGAAATAATTAAGGTGAAGACAAATTAAGGGAAGGTAAAACACATTGATAATATTTTCTATATTCATAGTTTGTTACATAACTTGTTGAGTGTTGGACAATTGATAAATGCTGGATATTTAGTTATATTTGATGATGGTTCATGCACTATTAAATATAAAAAATCTGATTTGATTATAGTAAATATTTGCATAACGTAAAATAAGATATTTCCAATTTATGTTTCAAATATTAAGAAATATGCTTTTGTTACAAATCAGAAAAATGAGTCAAAATTATGACATTTTAAATATAGACACCTTAACATTAAGGGTTTAAGATTGTTAAATAAAGAAGAAATAATTTATGGATTACCTAAAATTAATACACTTGATACTTGATGTATATGAAAAATATATTTATGGCAAACAAAGTAAGAAACTATTTCCTATTAAAAAAAATGAAGAACATCTAATTGTCTTGAATTAATTCATGCTGACTTATGTGAATCTATGAATATAAAATCATTTGGGGGAAGTCGATATTTTTTGTTATTTACTGATAATTATAATCGCATGAGTTGGGTATATTTTATGGAATTAAAATATGAAACATTTGATAACTTTCAAAAATTCAAGGTACTTGTAGAAAATCAAAGTGGTAGATGCATAAAGACACTTCGGACAGATAGAGGTGGTAAATTTATATTTAATGATTTAAATTTTTTTACGAATAAAATAGTATTCATAGGGAATTGACAGCATCATATACATCGGAGCAAAATGGTGTAGTTGAACATAAGAATCAAACTATTGTCAAAATGATAAGAAGTTTGCTTAAAGGAAAGTATCTTCCAAATCAGTTTTGGGCAGAAGCAGTTGCAACAATAGTTTATTTATTGAATGTTTCACCGACAAAGATTGTTATGAATCAAACTCATTTTGAGACTTGGTATGATATAAAGCCAAGTGTAAGTCATCTAATAATTTTTTATCGTATTGCTTATGGTTTGGTAAATTCAACATCAACCTTATAATCCAAAGCATATTGATTATATAATCCTGTAAGTGGCAAGGTTGTTATTAACCTAAATGTTATGTTTGATAAAAAGTCAAGTTGGAATTGGGAGATCAATTAAGGTGAAACATAAATTCATATTCCAGTAGAATTAGTCACTCCACCGAATCAAATGACAGATCTTGGTCCAACAAGTTCAACATCAACCTCACCTAGTAGCAGTTCAAATTCGACAAATGATTCCTCAGATAAAACCCATTCTAGAAGGTTTAGATCACTAACAGATATTTATGATTCAATATTTGCTTTATTTATTTGTGAAAAGTAATGAGTACGAAATCAAGTCAATTGAAAAGAATAAAACCTGAGAATTAATAGATCTACCGAAAGAAAAGAAAGCTATTTGATTGAAATGAGTGTACAAAACAAAGTTTAATACAGATGGAAGTATCCAAAAGCATAAGGCTCAGCTTATAGCAAAATGATAGTCGTAATAAAAAGGTATTGACTTTGATGATACTTTTTCTTAAGTTGCTAGATTCGAAACCGTGAGAACTTTTTTGGCTTTAGCTGCTTATTTGAGATTGTCTATTTATTAATTTGATATAAAATCTGTATTTTTAAATGAAGATTCACAAGAAGAGACTTTTGTTAAAGATTTTTTGGTTAAATGACATGAAGAAAAGGTATATAAGCTAAAAAAATCACTTTATGTGCTCAAACAAGCTCTAAGAGCATGATACAATAAAATTGATTGTTATTTTCATCAAAATGGATTTAAGAGGAGCGCTAATGAACTTACACTTTATTTAAAGAAGGAAGGTGAACATAATATTCTTATGGTTTGCCTTTATGTTGATAATATTATATATATGAGTTCATTTAACTCTATTGTGACAGAATTTAAAAAATACATGATGAATAAACTTGAAATGTAAGATCTAGGTTTACTATACTATTTTCTTGGCTTGGAGGTCAACCAAGGATCATATGGAATTTTTATTTCACAAAGAAAGTATACAATGAATCTGCTCAAAAAATCTAATATGATTAATTACAAAGCTGCAACTACAACCATGAATGTAAATGAGAAATTAAAACATGAAGATAGTACAGGTTTGACAAATGCAAGATACTACAGAAGTTTGGTTGGAGGTTTGATCTATCTAACTCATACTCGACTAAATATTACCTTCTCTGTTGGTGTAGTATCTAGGTTTATACAGAGCCCAAGTAAACATCATCTTGGAGCTGTTAAAAGAATTATGTGTTATATTGCTGGAACTGCGGATTATGAAATTTGGTATTCTCATAATTTTAAATATAAATTATTTGGTTTTACTGATAGTGATTGGGCAGAAGATTTGGATGATAGAAAGAGTACTTCGAGCAATATTTTTAACCTCGGATCAGGAGCTATATCTTGGAGTTCAAAGAAGTAAGCAACAATTGTGTTGTCGATATTGGAAGCAGAATATGTAACTACAACATCAGCAACTTGTCAAACTATATGGCTTAGAAGACTTATTGAACATCTTTATCAAGAATAAAAAGAAGCAACTAAAATTTTTTGTGACAACAAATCTACTATTGCACCGATGAAAAATCTCACATTTTATGGAAGAATGAAGCATATAGAGATACGCTATCATTTCATCCGAGATCTTGTAGCAAATGAAGTTATAACAATGAAGTAATATGGTACGGATGAACAAGTTACAAATATTCTCACCAAGTCATAACCAGTTTAGAATCATATTTATTTTATGTCCCAAATTGATGTATGTAACTATGAATCAAGGGAGAGTATTGAGAATTGATTCATGATAGTTACATAAGTAATTAACATATTTAGGAGTAAAGAAATTGATACTAGTGAGTTACTTTTATGTCATATAAATAGAACCTTAGTTCATGAAGAAAGTATTAAAGAGAGTATATACATTTTTAAGATTATCTTGTAATTATTTTATTATCTACTATTTAATATTAAGTCAATTTTTTTTATTGAAATTATTTTTATTATTCACATCATATTATTCTTCTGTTTTGGATCTCCTTCCCCGAGACGCTAGACTTATCTGGATAACCTGTATCTGAGGTGCCATGGCGAACGTTACTGAGACTTTGTGATGATGACGATGACGATATAGTAGTTCTGACCGTGGCTAAAGTTGCAGGCATGAGAATAAGGAAGGGGAGCCGAGCCTTCTATGGAGGCATTTGTTACGTCGACGCTGATAGAGGAAGGTGGAGTCCCGCCATCGTCGAGCCCAGCGGCTTTACTCAAAGAAGCGATCCATGTCATCATCAGCTGTGGCTACGAAGACAGGACCGAATGGGGATCAGAGGTAACCATTAATGAAGACATGGATTTGGATGAAAGCAAGGGTGGATCTACGGGTCGATCACGGAGCGCAGCAGCTTGACAGGGTTCGAGATGTGCATTGCCGCGGCTGGCGGTCCATCTACTGCTTGCCCAAGCGGCCGCCGGCTTTCAAAGGATCAACGCCCATCAACCTCTCCGGTCGGCTCAACCAGGTGCTGCGGTGGGCGCTCGGCTCCGTGGAGATCTTCTTCGGTCGCCACAGCCCAGTGTGGTACGGCCACAGGAACGACCACCTAAAGTGGCTCGGGCGCTTCGCTTACGTTGACACCACCGTCTACCCCTTCACCTCCCTCCCTCCCTCTCCTGGCCTGATGCACCCTCCCCGCCATCTGCCTCCTCACCGACAAGTTCATCATGCCGACGGTAAGCTTCCGTTCCTCTTTCTCTCTGCAGTCGTTGTGGTGCTCGATCACTGATGCCCCGGCTTCTGATTGCGCAGATCAGTAACATTTGCGAGCCCCTTCTTCATCGCACTCTTCATCTCCATCTTCGCCACCGGCATCCTGGAGCTGCGGCGGAGCGGAGTCAGCATCGAGGAGTGGCGGAGGAACGAGCAGTTGTGGGTCATCGGCGGCATCCCGGCTCATCTCTTTGCGGTCATCCAAGGCTCTGCTGAAAGTTCTGGCCGGTATAGACGCAAACTTCACCGTCACCTCCGAGGCGACCGATGACAATGAGTTCGAGGAACTCTACACCTTCAAGCGGACGACACTGTCGATACTGCCCACCACCGTGCTGATCATAAACATCATCAGATCAGCGTTGTGGCGACACTATCTACGACGACTACCAATCGTGCGTGTGTTGTATTGCCTCGAACTATTACGTCTTAATATCTTCATTATCTTCGAGGGTATATGCTTCTTTGGTAATTGACTTTAGTCCATCCATTCTCGAAATCTATTGTCTAGTAGCTCTCGAAGATGTCGTCGTTGTCTTAGGAATCTATCTCATGCTAAAGATTGCTTATGCCTCTTTGCCATCAATTTTTTTATCCCATCCACCTGTATTGATTGTTTTCACCTACACAATTCTCATTTATTTGACTTTTAAAGAAAAAGCAAACACAAATCAGTTGATTTCTTTAAGCCTAAAGATCGACTTTAAATGCCTAATTATTATTTTATGTAAGACCGAATTCTCTTAATCACACGCTGTACTAAATAGCTTAATGAATCTGGACAAATTATTATTTATATTTACCTACGCAACGTTATTTGCCCGAATCTTTGGCACTCTTGTAATCATTTGTTTCCTACCAAAATGTCTCTTCTTTCTCAATCATTTTCAAGATAATAGAGTGTTGTAAAGTAGGAGATTGTGGATTTAACTATTTCTTCAAACTGGTTATGAAGTCTTGCTCGTTTATGCATAATGAGAATGATTTATTCATTCTTTTACTTTGTGGCATTGACCTAAAATGAAGTGTCATAATTTTAAAGGATGGCATGTTGGTTGTTCAACAAAAAAAAAAAAACAGAGAAAGAAAAAGTATCATAATAAAGAACTGCAGTTCATTTTGTTATCTTTTACATCCTCAATAATTGAGATATCTGACAAACTGTTCATGCAAGGTTGCCAAAAGAGCATTTTACTATGAATCAAGTAATTGCATTGCTTTGGTTTAATCTGATTACTTGTTAGTGGGCGCTTGCTATTTGTATGTGATGATTTTAAATGGGATTTCTTTTATCATAGTCTCTTCCTCTGACATAGTTTCTTTTGGACCATTATGTTCATAGTTCTGCTTTCCTGTGGAAATTTTAACTAAAAGTCTAAGTTCTTCCATTGTTTGATATTTTTCGAGTGATAAAGAAACAAACTGTGAAGATCATTAGAAATGGAAGACCTTCAAATATCTAGAGAAATAGAAGGCAAATTATTAATTTTGTTCCATGATACAAGACACTGGACATAAAGTACAAAGGCTACAACAGATGTAAAACTTAAAAATCTTATTTCCAACCATCACAGATTTTGAATGCAGAGAGGTCAACTGTAAGAATTCACAGTCGGCAACATCAAAGGTTTGACATACTCCTAAGAACAATTACTTGCAACTCTAGAAAGTAGATATAGTTGGCAGTCCTCTGAAGCAGTACCTCTAATCCAACATTCTTGCTTCCTGGGACAATTCTCTTGAGCTTCCTAAGTTTCTTTAGCACCAAACCTTCATGGGATTCCTTCTTCCTCAAGGCTACCATCCCTTTTCTCCTCATGGAAGGTGAGGGGTCTCTTCGCATCGCTAGGACCTGAGAAACACAAGGAGAAAGTATTGGGAGATCTCACAGAGTTGGAAGGATTTAAATAGGCATGTGGTTCCAATTAATGAAAACTCTTATCTTATGCAATAATTGCAGAGTGTACTTGAAATTATCCTGGATGACTACAAGTATCTGGAATCATTGAAACAATATATTTCAAGTTTGCAGAAGTAAGGTTATGGACTTTTAGGCTTTTCCTACACCTTGCATTAGCGCGAGTCTGGTGCGATCGGGTCATTTTAGTAACCATAAGCATGACCATTTTGACTTATCTTTTTGCTGGAAAGTTCAGGTTTTCTTGTCTATAATTCTCTCCATTCCCTGTGATTTTATTTTACTTCCCCTCCTTCCATATTTGAAAAGGCAACCCTAGTGAAATTTACTTTATTGTTGTTTAATTTTTAGTAAGAAATTTATTATTAAGTCCATTTTTGAAGAACAGTTGGTTAATGGTTGAACAATAGACATGGAAATTTATGACAAAGGTGACAGGAATATGTCTTTCTATATAGTTTTCAGTTATATATACCTATCCATCAGTTAAGTTTATCTTCTCATCCATGTTAATTCTTCTAATTATTTTCTTTTTATTTTTTTCCCCTGCTACATTGTGTTTTGGAATTATGTTAGCTGTTCCAAAGAATTTGGCTCATATGCTTATCATAAATTCATGGTTGGTTCAATTCTGGTCAATTATTTTGGTATCATTCGGATCGGCGCATCATTAATGTGCCAGCCAGTTGGGTTTTAAGAAAAAAGCTTAGAATAAACGACCACCGTCGAATTATTTTTTCTGAAATCATTGTTTGGATCTACTTATATTTAGCTCCTGCCTTTTCCAACACTTTCCCAAAAACAAAACAATATCCAAAGCCTCAAGTCAGGGGACTGCACTGTCTATTTCAGTTGTAGGATAAGGGATCAGCATAGTAGTCAAACATATTTTGCTAGCTCTACTGAGTTGATGGAAATTGCAGGGGACTAACTCCAGCATTCAAGACAATGCAGGAAGCAGATATGAACATGGCCTCTTCCTCGACATGAGGATGACTGTTGGTAGACTCGAAGACAAATGTCTCGAGTCTTTAAGAGTATTCCTTTACATTTATTGTCTGAATTGTAAAGATCCTAAAATGTCTGGGGGATTAAATGGTCACATTTAAAGATCAGAAATGAAAGAGAGATAATTCTTCACATGTTAGTAGAGGGTGGACAATCTATGTCAACCCATTTTTCTGCATTGAACATCTTTGCATTGTATAAGCTAACCTAAATGGGTGAAGGATTGGGTTCTGAACATCCTGTTGAAATTGATAAATCTGATGAGTCCTAGACAAATTGATCAAGTTAATTTATATTATCTTAGACATCAATTCAATATAATATATACTATTTAGATCTTTATATATGTGCAATGTGAAACTATTTTCTTAGTTTTTTTTTATTTATCTAATACATAAATATTCTCTCCCTTATCTATTTTTTTTAACTCTTGACTCTGGTACCATGTTAAAATTTTGAAACTGATGATGACTTGGAGTCAAACTGATCGAAGTTAACATACATGAGATTAATCACCAATTCAACCTAAAAACTTTGGTTTATTAAGTTGTGGATCGGAACCTAATATATGCCAATCTACTTTCTTAATACCTAGAGGGTGGGTTTTGGTATGATGGTAAGATTTCTCCATCGCGACTTGAGAGATAAGATTGAAGTTAAAAAAAAATATATATATATTTAAATAATTAAAAAATAAATATATTGATCCTCTCTTGACCCCGTATTGATGACAGCCTCGGGTTATGTCTTTTACTTTTTCACTACTTAAAGAATGTGAGATTGTTCTTTTAGTCAACTTTCTTAGTCTCTTTTATCTATGAGTATCTTGTTAACATTTCGACCAACACTATTCAAATCATGACAGACCTTTTCTAAGCATGCGCTGTACATATAGAACTGTATTATATCTGGATTTCAATCTTGATAATTTTATATTAAAAAAAAAAAAAGGGCTATGTTACATATCTTTACACAAAAGTAGATGCATTCTAATATTTGGTTAGACTGTATCACTTTGTTTCTGATACATGTGCTATGATGAGACCTTTTCTTGCCAGATTAAACCTGAAGATTGGCAGAGTGCACAAGTTGCTGGGGATTTACTTCTCCTATTAAATGCCCACAATGTGTTAGGTGTGTCTATAAAGACAAGATTGCCAAGAGAAAAGAGGTTCATGTAGGTGTCACCATCCCCAAGCTATCAAAGTTCCAGAATTGCTGTTGTGGTAGTTGGGAGTTTAGGATTAGGATTGTGATCCATTATGGCTGTGATCAATGCCTCACCATCCAACTCTCCACAGGGCTGTTCCCTGTGGATCCCATCTCATGTCTCTGCTTCACATTGCCTGTGCTTTGTGCCTGTGATCATCCTACAGAGTGCAGAATTGGAGGGGGGATAGCTCTGTCATGGATTTGCCAATTCAATGGCCAGCTGCAGGAATGTTGCACGACTAGGAAAGGTAGGCATCCTGTGAGGATCATTGCACCAATAAAAAGCATATCAGATCACAGATTTCAGCTGCCATTAAAATAATTGTCTGGTCCAACAATGCATCAGCAATGGAACTTATGACTCAACCTTTACACAATTATGAAATATTTCTTTGTCATTGTTATATTATCTAGTAGTTGGTATCAGCTCAGTGCTTAAATTCTTGAGTTGGAATATGAGGTGGTGTGGTGGCAGAGGAACTGTTGAAATGTCTCCAAGCACAAGATTGATGAGATCTACTCCAAGTCTCAGGAGCAGTATCACTTATTAGGCCCAAAATTATTGCTGATGTTACATAATCTGGTCCCTTTTATTGACATATACAGCTGAATGATCTAATAGCCTTTCATTTGTATATCTTATATGGTCTCTTGGCAGTGGGTTGCTGTGTTAGTGTTATGAAAAATTTGCACCAAGCTTGTCTAAAACCATCATCTCCTATCACTTCAACCATTGCAATTGAGCATGGTATGGTTCACCCATCTTAAATAATTTATCCTCATTTTATCCCTCGTCGAAGAACCTACATCCACCTAAATATATTCATCTCAAAGACACAAACCTTTTTTAAATTATAAATGCAAAAGATAATTTCGATGGTGTACTTCATTATTTTGTGTATCAGAATATGTGCATTTTTGTCTATTATGTAAGCATGTTCAAGTTGATGTTCTTAGGGAAGTTGCGATAGAAAGCTATTGAATTTTAAGTCTTTGTATGTGGGTTCAAGGACTGAAGCATCACTAGGCTGGAGATTGTTACAAAATAAAATGCTGGTGATGGCTCTGCATAGCAGCTGTTTTTGTTTCATTTTTATTACTCACCACACAAAAAACAAGATCAGCATTCAAGTGATCTTAACTCTGCATAGAAGAACTGAATAGATTAATAGTGCTTTGAGGGATCTACTGTCATTTATTTTGAGCTTAAGCATGGTTTATGCTCAACAAAATTAATTGATCAGCTTTTGCATCAAGTCAAATTCTGATAAATATAATATACTCTTAATGTGTTGTATGATATGGAATTCTTAGCTAACTAATTGATAATGAAATATTAACTCAGAGACAAATGAGAATTTAAACAACCTGAGAACAGTTAAATCCAAGAATAAGCAAAAGGGATTCATCCACTTAGATCCCTTCTTCCTCATTACTAAGGAATGTGAAGTTTCAAAACTGAGTTCTAATTTATTTTCTATATTTCATCTTCCACTCTCATTATTGGCATAAAAGAAAAAAATATATTTTAGTGATTTTTCTCTTCTATCTAACAGTTATTTGTCTTTTATGCCAACTAAATATAGCATAGTTATGTGAGCATAACTATATTAGTATAGCTTCACAACTAAATATGAGCTTTGTCGATATCATTTTTATTGAAGCTTCAATCTTAATGTAGTGATGATCTTAGTTTGGCCTCTTTTACAGCACTGCAAGGAGTCCCAATCTTTACATCAATGTAGTTCCTTATCATCCCTCACCAATTGGTAGGTGACAATGTTAGTTTAGACATCATTTAAGAACTAAGGCTGCCATAGATCATGATTAAGCTGCACAGATCCTATGCTTTCCCTTTAAGGAACACAGATTTAATTAAAGAACACCAAAAGGAAACTAATGCTCCAGCTTTAGTGTCATAAGGTCAGGAAGCTTACTCTTTCTTTTAGCAAAGAGATAAAGAGAAGGTTCTCAAAACTAGACATCAAGGTTACTCAACCAACTCTCATCATTCTGCTGCTACCATAAAAGAGAATTTTGTGCTTCTGATAGGGATGAAGGATCATTACTGTTTTAGAAACTGATCAACCAGAAACACACACACAGAGTAACATTGGGTTTGAATTGGATCCAATCCTGCTATAGTTTAAGTCAGAATGTTAAGATTTGCTTGGCACAGGTGCAGAACTCAGCATTCTTGCCCATTTTCTCCAGTGCAGAACAGACTAACAAAGTGAGCATGTACACTTGAACCATCAATTCAGTATCAACCATAACCAACAAGAAAGCTGAAGCTATGCACACATCAGAGCATGATTGAAGAAAGAATCTTCTTTTAGAGGATTAGGTCAAATGTTCTGGTTTGAGAAGTTTCGGGAAAGGTCTAAAAGCACCTTTCTGCTACATTTACGCTTGTCTTTCTTCTAAGCTGGAATTTGAAGGCTGAAACATTCAAACCTAAGCAGTAGCCAATCTTAATTTTTCAAAGTTTTGACAGATTGGATACAGTGCAGATATATAATGGAGCAGCTGGATTTGGTGTCTGTTGTTTCTCAACTCATTATACATGTAGCAGTTTTGCATAAAGAATCATCTTTCCATGGAGGGGACCTTTGGCCATCATGGCAGAATGTTCAGCAACATCTCCTTCTCCCTTGTTGCCGCAAATCTTTTGATATGTTTAGGCTATGAGGTCCCCTGTCGATTCCTTCCATCTGCTCAAGAATGGGTGGTGGCAATGATCCATTCCATCTTTAATCTCGTTCTAAAAGATAAATCTGCACACTGCATGTCTCCCTTTCCCTGGGTAATAATTTCCTGTGTTCTTTACTTAAAGGGTGCCACCAGCTAATTCCTTTGGTAGTATAATTGTTGTGCTGATCATGTGAAGAACCTGGTTCTTTCAGAGATGCATAAATACTCTATTGGCACAGGGAATCATCAACGTCTTGTAGATCTACTCCTTCAGTGTATATATTAGTGGATAGAACTCAATCCGTTGCCCAAGGTAGACCCTGCCTGGTTGAATGGATGCAGATGTGGGAACGATGGGCTCCCATGAACAGATGGATCTTCTTTCTCATGCATGGTGCAACTCGGCCATCCAGGTCTTCCAGCCATCTGTAGATGATTGCCCGAACGCGTTCAAAGAGAGACAGCTTGTGGCATTCGAGAATGATAAGATGGTGAGTAGATCCATTCATCTTCCCCTTCGTTGATAAAACCTGTCATACGAATTACCAGAAGGAAAGCCCTGTGCAGCTGCAGAAGAGCGATATGAGCTTGATAGTGGATGAAGGAGACCTCAGGTCGTCGACTTCGCAACTAAAATTTGATGATCTGAAGGTGCAGAAGTCGATCGATAGATTTACGATATGGAAATTAAAACTCCTTTTGTACTGATCGGATGTTGTTCGTTCTCCCCAGTCATGGATATGGCTGCAGAAGGCAATTCACCCAGAACTGGACTATGATCTCTGCATGAGAAAGAAATGGGTATATCCTTCTTCCTCATCTTTCAACTTGGAATATAGCTGAATTTGAAGTTGGAAGTTATTGTTCGAAGCGAATGCATTAGGACATGATTCTGCAACAAGTTTGCAATGTTTGCGGCACAAAGAACTCAAGAAGTTTTCCTTTGCAGTTCTCCAAGAACATTATACCCTGGAAGGAGATCTCAATAAGGAAGTGGTTGAAGGAAATGAAGCAGAAGCGGAAGGAAGAAGAACGGCTGCAGAGAGCAGAAGTACACGCAGCCATATCAGTTGCAGGAGTGGCAGCCGCACTCGCAGCCATTGCGGCAGAAAACTTGCAAGCCAATCAACACAAGTCTTTGAGAGACACAGCGGTGGCGTCCGCCGCTGCCTTGGTTGCAGCTCGGTGTGCACATGTTGCAGAAGCCGCGGGTGCCAAGCGCGAGCAGATCTCTTCAGCCATTGATGCAGCAGCAACTGCTACTGATGCAGCCAATATCTTTACTCTCACAGCTGCTGCGGCAACATGTACCACCACTCGCTAGCGCTGATACTGATCTGCTCCACGACTATTAACTTGTGCATCCCTGTTAACGATCTCTCTACATGTTTCAGCAATGAAGGGTGCAGCCACCCTAAGAGGAAGACAAGGTCAGAGGCAGAAAACAAAGGGGAGTTCACCGGCACTCCTGTGTGATGACTTTGGCTTTGACCTTGGGAGGTGCAGAGCATCACTTGCTAAGGGGGATGAGATCCTTGTCGCAACGGAAGATGGTAAAAAAAAAAAAAAAAAGACATGTTCTTCTAACATGCACTGCACATTTTGATCACATCTACCTATTTTTCGCTTAAACGGTTGATCTCTTCATGAACCTTGATCAGGTAAATGCAGGTTGAGATCAGTCTCAGCCATCTTAAACAGGGATGCAAAGGTTATCCTAAGAATCAAGAAGACAAATGCTCTCATGGTCTTCTCCACTGCAAAAGAAAGTAAGATGAATGTGTCCAAACCAAAAGGAAAGAGATTATAATCTCATTACATTCTCAATTTCCATCTAAATCAGGTGTTGTATATGAATTGGATACAAACCCCCTTGAAGAGCCTAGGAAGGAAGCAGATGGATCATATTGCATTGGCATGCGAACAAGCCAAGGGAAGATTGAGCTCAAAACTGATGACTATGTGCAGTGCAAGAAATGGCTCACCACCATAAACCACATGCTGATGCTCTCTTCGACTCTCGGCAGGAAAGAACTACACCTGATAAGAACTAGCTGGTGTTCTCAGAATGCAGGAACTTGTTGATTATTTTTCATCTTCATATCAGTACTTGAAAAGAGTGAGTAGTAATCTCTGATGTAATTTGCAAGCTACTGCACTGAATTCCTTTGTTTCTAATAATAATACTAATAATAATAATCCATCTTAGAAGATCATCAACAACATTCCTGAAAGCATGCTTGACAGTATAGACCGAGGCAGGTTATCTGCTGGGTAATGCAATGGGTTGTGCCTACAATGGATGGATCCAGGGAGGACAGTATAGATTTGGGAGATCAATTTGGAAATCTTTTTAAATCAAGACTGTAGTGTTTGGAATTGTGATGTATAACCGAAGTACAATCTTTCTTCTTTATGGAATTTCCATTGTCCTGTGAAGATAAGTCGAAGCTTTTCTTGAAAGCTCATTCTTCTCCAAGTATTCGGAACCTCTACTGCAAAAGAGTGTTGTGCAGATGGATGGATTACTTTGTTATTCCATTGTTTAAATGGCCTTTACACACTCATTGTGGATGTCACCTCTCTCTCTCTCTCTCTCTCATCACAGCCGCCAACCTTTGGAGTCTTCTCCAACTTCTTGACGAAGAAGACGACGAGTAACTCTCCCATCTTTCTTCTCAGATCTCAACCCCGGACAACCGCAAGATCGCCCACTGGTCATCACCATGGGCTTCAGCTCCAAAGCCGTGGCAGCCTCCTCTGATCCCCTTGGCGTCCTCCAAATCCTTTGGGAGTCTCTTCGCCTCCCCATCAAGTCTGGTCAACTCTTCTTTCCCCTCCTCCTCCTCTCCCTCCTCTCCTCCTCCCTCCTCTTCTTCTGCTACTTCTCCATCGCACCCATCCCCCTTGACTTGGTCTCCAAGATCTCAATCCTCCTCGAGGAAACAAACCAGCGTCCTCCCGACCTCCTCCTTGACATAGAGAGAGACCTCAGGGATTTTGCTGGGCTAGCAACTTCGATCACGCTTTTCTTCTTCTTCTCCTCCTTGTTCCTTGTTCTGGCCACTCTGTACACCTTTGCTATGGCTTACAGTAACAGGAACTTAACGCCTAAAGATCTCCTCCTCCGGATCGCTCGCCGTTGGTACCAGACCATGATCACCAGGCTCTACGTAGTCCTCCTCACCGCCGGCCTTGGGCTCCTGTCTGCGCTTGGCGTTGGCACCGCGATATTGGTCTCCGATGGTTCCAGCGCTGTCTTCAGCTTTGGCCTGAGCCTGGCAGGCCTCTTGCTTCTTCTGTATCTTTACCTGTTGACCCGGTGGTCGATGAGTCTGGTGATCGCCGTGGTGGAGGAGCCGTGGGGGGTCGGCGCACTCTCGTGGTCGGTAGAACTCTACATAGGCAATAAGAAGCGAGGGATTGTTCTCACCCTCATGCTGTCGGCCGTCAAGGTGGCGATCTACGGAGCATTCGCGGCTGTCATGATGGCATCGGGGCCGGCAAAGCCGACGGAGGCACCGATGGCGATCGTATACATCGTCGCAGCGGCAGATGCCCTGTGGGACTTGTATTCCATGGCTGTGTACACAGTGTTGTACTACGAGTGCAGGAAGAGCCATGGTTTGGAGTATACTATTGGCTTGCCTGCCGCTCTAGTGAGAGTCAATGCAGTACATTGAGATGGAATCTACTAAAAAGGAGTTGGTGTCGGTAAATGTTTGGTGTGTTCATTGCTCCTTTTGTTCTCTCGTCGTTCGTCATTTTATATTGTCAATATGTCAAATAAATAATTGTGCATCAACCAGTAAGTGTTCAGAATGATGTATTGTTGACGTTTCTGCAGTACACATTGACTATTGACAAACATATTGATAGGGCATATTTTGACCATCCGGTAAAGGTCATCACGTCACCCTCGTATAATTAGATCTACACATCCGACTCAACTAGGATCATGGCCTCGGGAAGGGGTACTAACTCAGCCCACCGCTCAATAAGTATGATGAGACAAGGGATGTATCGGTCGACATCAACAGATAGATCATTGGTTCACCCCTCACCTGAGGAGCACGATAGCGCACGACGCTATACTGATATTCGTATATATTAAACAATCTCGTACGAACTCTGCTCTTCACAGATAGGGTAAACAGTAGCAGGGGACTTCTTCTCTCTCATTCGTGCAGCATACACCCAAGTATTCCACCTCCCTAACTTGATCCGAGTCGAGGGGCCCCCATCGTCTGACCGAGGCCTTGGTGCAAGATGCTGGCGTCGAGCGAGGACCCAATCGAGTGGGTAAGCCATGGATCAATGAGGAAGATACAACTCGGGACGAACGCCTAACCCAGTCTCAATCGACGAGGCTACGTTGACGCCCCTGCACACGTGGGTCGGACCAAGTCGAAACAACACATGAGCCTCGGCAAAAAAGAGCGCCAACACATATAATATAGTTATGGTGGCTTTTTTTTTTTTTTCTTTCTGTGAAAACCTGTGGTTAGCGTAACTAAAGATACTTAACATTTTTTAATCATGAAAATGGTGTAAGATTGGCTTGTTTAGTTGATGTGTAAACAACGTTGGGTACTCTTTTCAAGAAAATACAACATTATATATACCCTGATTAAGTGTAAATACATGATAAAAAGGTATTTAAATCCACCAAAGTTAATGATTTTGGTATTTATTGTACAGGTTATCAATGGTCATTTTTATCGGTACTTATTGGATGCTCTCAAACCCCTAAAAATGAAGCATATTAATATTTTTAAGTGTTATGATTCTTTTATCAAGCATGAATTTTCAACTCTTTTTCATGCTCTTTAGACTTTTAATTTTTTCTTCTCGTATCAAAGCATATGACAAAATAAGAAAAAATATAACCACAAGTAGAAAATAAAATAAATATTTAATTAATGTATTTACTTGTATATTAGATAATGATAGTTTGAAATATTTAATTAGAGTTTGTTCGATAACAATGATGATATGTAAACGAGAAGTATTGGATGGAATGTACATGTATTTACTAAAAACTTGTAGCATAAATATGTTATTTTTTGCACAATGAGAAAACTATAATGTAGAGATGAATTCTTGAAAAAGCTCATACTTTTGAAAATTTTTCACGAGATACTCCTACTTTAAAAAATTCTCATAGAACTTCCCTTCGTGTCTCCATCGAGCTCACTATCGACTCCATCTTGTATCATCACCTCCTTCCAAATCTATGACAACAATCCTCACGTAAACTAAGGAGGGAGCATGGAGATGATGAGTTTGACAAGGCTGACGGGATTCACAAAGATCGTAATGACTTTTATGCCACCTCCTTCCTTGCATGAGGACTACGAGTGAGACCCACAAAAGCTTGGCTGATGGGGTCCGCAGAGACGATGATAACCCTCTTGACCCTCCTTTCTCGTCTAAGTGTAAGATCAACACGATTCATGAGATAATAGTTGTAAGGGGTCCATGGTGAAAATTTGTCAAAAATAATAAAAATAAAAAATTTCAAAAATAAATTATTTATAAATTTTTTTCAAAAATTTCAACAGTAGTAACAAAATAATTATTTATAAAAAAATAAAAAAAATAGAGTAGGGATGCATGGTGAAATAGTAGTTTTTTTTTTTTTTTTTTTTTGGGGGGGGTGGGGTGGGGTGGGGGTGGAGAAACATTTGCCCCATTACTACAGTGGACGGCGCCGATTAAACAGAGAGCTTTCGTAGACCCTTTTCCGATCATCTTCTTGTCATCCACTCTCGATCTCTTGATCTGGTTTTAGGCTTTTCGATGCGCGACCTTCTCTGATCCCGCGAATGGATGCCTTGGATTCCGTAGTAGATCCTCTGAGGGAATTCGCAAAGGACAGCGTCCGCCTCGTCAAGAGATGCCACAAGCCCGATCGCAAGGGTGAGTTACGATCTGCAAGATTTAGGTTTTTTTTTTTTTGTATGCAGTAGATGTTGCTCTTTCTATTGATTTTGATTGGTTGTGACCCCTTTGAGTCTGTAGAGTTCACGAAGGTGGCGATCCGCACGGCGATCGGTTTCGTGGTCATGGGATTCGTTGGCTTCTTCGTGAAGCTGATCTTTATCCCGATCAACAACATCATCGTCGGTTCGGGCTAGGTAAATTGATGACAATCCCTCTGTGTCGTCAATTTTGAAAAAAAAATGAGTTGCTTGTTATGGATTTTTTTTTAAAGGTAATTATACTTCTTTTCTACATAAGGATTTAGATATTCTCTGTTGTGTTTCATAATGTTTGTATCTTCAGAGACTTAAATTGATCCCTTTTTGAATTTGGTAGCTTTAGAAAGATGATCTTTATTGCTGACATTCTTTCAATTGGGCATCGAATATGAACTTATTCTTCAGTCATGGTCTCAGTCGGTGAGGCGTCTTGGTCCAACAGGCTATCTATCGTCCAACCCAAGTTTTCTAGTTGCTACTATGTTTAAGTGGTCATGGTAACAGGCTAATAAATCATCTCGCTTCAAAATTAGTTTTCGGTGAAAGATATCACCCATGGAAAGAAACATATCCCCTTATGTAGGAAGGAACTGGCTGCCTGTTCCATCTTCTTGATCTCCAATTTTGATGGAACATGCAATCTTGTTATTGCTTTATTTAAAACTATTATGAGGATTCACAACTCTTTATGAGAATCTTTGAATCATATCTAGGAATTTG
Organism: Ensete glaucum; assembly: GCA_021527575.1. Lineage (NCBI taxonomy): Eukaryota > Viridiplantae > Streptophyta > Magnoliopsida > Zingiberales > Musaceae > Ensete > Ensete glaucum. The sequence continues at coordinate 725,550 of CM038558.1, read as the reverse complement.
CTTATGCAGAACAAGGGAAGTTATATGCAGACTGGAAAATGCTGGTGGTGTGTACCGATCTGCACGGTATACAAAACCATGGTTTCCATGTATTGGAATTTTGACAAAGTGAAATTTTACCTGGCTGGTATATGATTTCAACACCACATATAAAGTGTGAACTTATTATCACCAAGTGGTGTTTGATGTACTAAATCCATTTCTATCACACGAGCTTCAATTCAGTATTCTTTTAACTAACAAATAAGGGTATGGACTAAGGGTAGAATATTTTTTTCAAAAAAATTTGAAAATAGAATAGCTTCCACAATGAGCTACTTTTTTTTGTGTGTGGGAAGGGTGGTATCGCATCCCCTAGAAGTTTAATGGAAAGTACTAGTGCCTTTAATTTGTTTTGGTAGTCATGCATGTGACAATTCGAAAAGAAAGCTGGATTTACTTATGCATGTATAGCATGGGGAGCATGTTGCCTTATAACTATAATTTTTTCTTTTTTGCTGATGCTAAAATTTAGGATCTTGCATAATTATACTTCCTTCATTGGAAGTATAATTATTTTACGATGTTATTATTTTAGTGGAATTTTATATGTTGTGCTTTAGTTTGTATGATTTTCTTTTCTTTGTTGTTATAACTCACTTTCCTGATTGAACCTCTGATATGATGTCTTGTAATATGTTTGTGTCATGATGAGGTGTTTCTTGGCACATTTTAAGAGGATAATGACTAGAGATGAATTATCTACCTCTCTTTCCCACTTTTAATCGGCAACTATTTATCAAAAGGAGAGTTTGTGCATGATAGAGTTTTTAATACGGGAGCAGTAGACAAATATATCTACTCTTTCGATGCTGGTATGCCCTCATTTGTCAATTCCCATCTTTTCTTCTCTTATTACCGCATTATTGTCAATCTAGCAGCAGATTGCCTAATGTTTTAACCCAAGATTAGTCTTTTTTTGGGAGAGTTTTGGGCTTGTTCGACCTACTTGGCGTTGTAGTTGTGTGAATCGTAAAATCTTACACATTTGAATGGTTATCCGTCATTATGTCTGCATCAACGTAACCTCTGTGCACTCAAATGAAATGACTCTCATCCCAGAAATGGATGCCGAAAGCATTCCAGTTTTATTCAACGATGGTTTCTTGTCGCAGGACTTGTGCTAGAGATTGCAGGAACATAGAGGCTCTGAAATTTTCAGGACAAGCATGAAGCTTATATCAACCTAGAAATAGATTTGTCAGCTTTGGCATTCTTGACCGACCGCAACGTTAGCATCAAACGAAGACTATTTTATTTTGCTTTTCGCGTTTGCATTTCTAATTCTGTAACTTTTGTTATTTTTCGCGCTTATGCCTGAAATTTTTTTACTGATGTAGCCCTCATGTGGTGATTAGGCGGCATGAAGCTCCCCCACCTATTACTTATGGAGTGTATTGTCAGGTGACGATGTTGTGCTCCTTCAGTTTTCAGATACATATTTCTCACATAAAATTGATTCGTTGCTTTGGTATAATAAATATATCACCTATTCTTAGTTTGCAGGTGTGTATTCTGATAGAAAAATTATTGTGTTTCTTTGACAGTTCATCATCTTCTAACAAAAATTTCTCGTTTTCCCAAACTTTCTCCTTCACCTCCTCTTCTCCTACATTTCTTGGTACATACTGTGTGTGCGTATGGTGTTGGTACATGGGATCATGGATTAGCATGGATCTGGTACCTGAAATGGACAATTCTTCGTCACATCTATTCTTTCTTTCTTTCTCTCTTTCTTGTATTATATACTCTTATCAGCTCAAGATTAAAGTATCATCATCATGTCTTCGCAATTTTGCAGTAGTAGGTAAAATAAATCCTCTGCTATCTACTTAGGTGAGAAATCAATCAACAAATCCAATCTCACTATGTAGATCCATGTATGGTGGATCCAGACCAAACAATCTATGCTCAATTGCTGCAAATAGATTTCGTGATACAAAAACAACTTTATTAAATAAAATAAAATTACATTCTCAACCTCAAAAGCATGGACAATTAAATGGCCGCCATCATGTCAATGTCTTATTGGGCTATGGGCTGGACCGAGAGTCCGTTTGCACCCGCTTGAGAACGGTCAATTCTAACCCCCCGTATTCTAAACGGGTTGGTTGTATGACTCCAAACCCCCGCTATTGACCAACTCCGGGCCCTAATTTTTGGGACCCGAAACCCAAATCCATCGCACTGGGGATTCTGCTGCACCACCGCCTTCCTCGGAGCTTCGTCGCTGCCGGCCGGGGCTTCAACCTTCGGTCTAGGGAAGGAGTGTAGACTGAAAAAAACATGTGGAATCTAGCTAGGGTATCGTGGAATCTGCGGCAGTCTCGAAGGCTGTCCTCCGCGATTCGTTCGCCTATTTCCGTTGCTCAAATCGGTCCCTCGTTCCTTAAGGTTTTGATAGTTTCTGTTTAGATGGGTTTTTTTTCCCTTATTCTTGTCATTATTTATGAAATCAATTTGTGTTTTTAGTAGGGAGGTTTGCTTTCCACCCCATGTAGAGGTTTTTACCACCCTGGAGTTTCAAGAATAATGCCACCGGAGTTGCTAACGACGACTAAGACCATTCTTAGGCCGGATGGTGATATAGGTAGCTATTATTTGGGGAAGTGCCTTTTTCTTGTGCTTATGCTGATCGTATCGTATTTTTTGTTGTCAACTTGTTTTGTTGCAGTGTCCATTTTGCTGCAGTGTTATAGCTTTTTTTTTTGGTAGTTTTTGCACATCATTTTTCTTCCGTAGTGATTATGCTGCTTGCAGTAGAGGCTAAGTTGCATCTGATGCTTACTGATGACTTAGTCTTGATTAATATATATTTTTGGAAACATAGCTATTCATTGATTCCTTGGAGTAGATAATAGACGGTGTATAAGCTACAGGGTAAAGTCAGAGAGACAATGTTTTTGCTGATATTAAACGTAAAAACTAATGGAGAGAAGAGGATAGAAGATGCAGGAGAAAGAGAACTTGTTTAGATTACCGTTTCTCTCCATTTCTATCGAATTTCCCTAATTCCGAAGAGAGAAAAAAAAAAAAAGTGTTCTGGGAGAGAATTGGATTGTCCTCAGTTCTCTCTAATTTTCCTCCTACTTTTGCATCTAACTGAAGACTATTCACTTCTCTTCTCTCCAACCATCCTTTTTGGCCCACTTCACTCCATCCAAATGACTCTGGTTGCTCATGAAGCAAGTTATATTCTTTTATGGGTAGCTGTATCATGACGGCTTTGGTGATGTCTCCTAGGTCTGAACATGTTCCCTGGATAGTGATCATGTACTTTATAATCAGCGACCAGTCACTTGTAATTAGCTATGTCTGATAATTTTACATGTAGTGAATCTTCCATTGGGATTTCAATTGTTTTTTGATTCTCTGCCACCTATTAGCATTAATATGCATAATATTTTGATCTATAAGTGCTTCAATAGTTAAAGAAGATTTTTTTTTTTTCATTAATCTTTTGTTTTGCATCTCCTGTGAATTTGTGTTTGTCCTGTAGGGCAATATGCAGACCTAGTTACTAGGGTGACAAATTTTCATGGCGAGGATAATGGCTTCGTTGTTTTGCCTGGTGATGTTTTCGATGTGCCGATTAGAAAGGATATTGTCCACCGTGTTGTAATATGGCAGCTTGCTAAATGACAATAGGTAATCTACAGAACTCATTGTTCTAAATTAGTTGCACATTAGATCGCTGATCGGTCTTGATATCATTATTTAATATGCATAGTATTTCTCATCCCAAGACATAATTGTTGTGGATTTAATTTGGCATATGAAAATTTCACTTTCTGTGACTAGAATATTAAAATTTTTGTCCAAATGATGTCATTTTGTTGATCAAATCATCTTTTTCTATTGGCATTTGATTTACAATAATGCAAGAAACTATATAAACCTTTATGATCCACTCTCAGGCTGGTGGTTGGTTGGGTGGATTTTAAGGGTACTACCTGCAAATAATTCAATGTTTTAGGTCAAATTCTCTGGAGTCTGTGACTTAGTTTGTATCAATTTTTGTTACCTGGTCTTAAAATATCTTCTTTTGACATGCTTGAGTCACTCAGATAGCTTTTCTTCATCTAATCTCAATTGATCCTGCATCTAATTTACTGTGAGTCTGACTGTTTATTGTTCTTTTTCTCCTTATGTTGCTTTCAAACTGGTCAATATCAATAAAGCAAGCTAGTCTTATTTTTTTGTCTTGTAAATTATAGGGAATACAGTAATACACCGGATGCACGTCTTTCTTTTGGGTATTCTAGTGTTGTTATATGAGCAATATCAGTGTCCAATAGTTAAGTTGCAGATCCATCATGTTATGGAAGTGAAGTTTTGTGATGCCTATTTCACATATTTCATCTTTAACACCCATTTCTTTGGTTATTAGTTTAGAATGCATTTGCTGGGTATGCTATTCTCATTACTCTTAGAACCACCTACCTTTGGATAAGGCTCAATCATGAGAATACCAGCAAGTTACAAGTTTACATTCTAAGTATTATGAATCATGGAGGATGTGTATGAATCTATTGATAAAAGTGAAAATAAATTGCACCTTACTGAATCGTTATATGGCCTGATGCTCATTTGCTCTTGTAATATTGTTCGTTCCCTTTGTTTATTATTGCAGTTAAATCTTTACTGGATACTAGATTTTTTTTTAGTCCGGTGAGAGGAAATTGTTTATGTAAATTGGGAAGAATAGTATTGTGCGTTGTGCCATTGCATACCACCCGATATGGATGGCACATATCGGTTCGACAGGGGATTGGTATGAGCGGTGCATACTAGTCTGTCGATATGTTCCACCATACCATGTTGGTATGTTGGTACATATCGTTCCGATGATTGGTCAATATACCAGTACAGACCGGTAAGGCGAACCATGGTGCTATAGTTAGTTCATAAATTTGCATATAATTTTTTATAAGCCTTTTAAATTTCCACACTGCAGAAGCGTCTCTGTTTGTTAATTTTTTCATGTAGATGTAGATTTTTTGTCAATAGCTGAGTTGAAGCATGCACATATCGAATATAAAGATTTGCAGCATGGCCCGTATTATCAAAACTGAGACATCCATATTGGTTGTCTTTAGTTTTCTGTTTAGGACAAATTTATTGGACCATTTTTGTTTCATATCATCACATATTATTTATATCAGGGTACACACTCGACGAAAACTATTCGTGAGGTAAGTGGGACAGGTAAGAAACCGTACAGGCAAAAGGGGACTGGAAGAGCAAGACATTGGACTTTGTGTGGATCTCAGGTTACTCAAACCTTTAGCATCTGCTGTATCAGGCTTGATGCAAACCTCTCTGCTATCTTTCTCCTCTCTAATGGGAACAATCTAACCAAGTGCACATTAACAGTTTAGGCATGGCGTCACCATGCATGGGCCCAAGCCACCAAGTCATGCAATTAAGCTGAAAAGAAGGTTCGACGGTTAGGATCGAAAATTGCATTGTCGGCTCGAACAGCTGAAGGCAAGGTTATAGTCTTGTCTTGCTTTTCTTCCCTCCATTCTTACATTTGAATCTTCTGAACTTTTAATGGTTTGGTTTTACTCTTTTCCTTTTGTCGGACCTATATGATGAATTTCTGGTTAATCCTTTTGATCATTTTCCTTTAGTTCATTGCTATTCCTGTATGGCATTAAACTAAAATCTCCAAAAATTGCAAGATTTTCTTTGATATTATGGATTTGAAATACCCACACTGCATTTACTGCAAATTAAGCTAAACTCGTTAGTCCCATTGAGAAGATTCATGGTTTATACATGCAGGGTTGGTTCTTTTACTGAATATATTAGACAACTTGTATCCGTTTTAAATAATATATTAGGTGCTTTCATGTTGCTCCTTATATATATATATATATATACTACCTGTATATTCTGACGAGGAACAATCCTAAAGGTTATACTAAACAGCTTATAGTTTTGGAGGATTTGCCGGTCCCTGGCCACAAAACAAAGAATATTGTAAACTATGTTGCCCAGATGGAAGACACAAAGAAGGTTCTAATGGTGGATGGTGGTCCTGTAGATGAGCAGCTGAAGTTGGCAACAAGAAACTTGCAGTATGTGAATGTATTGCCATCAATTGTAAGTGCATATGGGTTCATCATACAAGTGAAACTTGGAATCACGATCAAGTGCACAATTTGTGAGCTGGAGTTTGGTTTTATTTGGTTGATTCGAAGTCTTTATATCTATCTGTTCATGTTTGCATGGTCACGCAGGGGCTGAATGTGTATAGCATATTGTTGCACGACAACACTGGTGATGATGACTCGAGATGCTGTTACGAGGATGGTTAGAGCGTATGCACACTCCCATTAATCGTGCGATGCCATCCCAATTGAAGAAGGAAGAATTCATGCTCCAGCCATTGTAGGTATGTTAAGGATGAAATAAACCATGATTGATGGAGAATGAATTTAATTCTCTCTTTGATTTCATCAGTTTGAGCTCATCATATGCAAAATAACCTTTAGTCCAAATTGACCTTTATTTATTTATTTGTTATGGCAGCCTACACTATCGGATGTTCCTCATTTTTTGTTATTTGCCTGCTGGTAGTTGCCAAATGACTAGAGTTATTACAAGAAGCAAGAGACTTTTTTGTGTAAGCTTTCTTGTTATATATATATATATATATATATATATATATATATATATATATATATGGCTTAGTTAAGATAGCTAAGCTTGCGCGTGTACGACAAGAAGTCAAAAACTCTTTTGTCACCCTTTCCTCAGTGCACGAACACATACGTATGTGTATGTATACATAGGTCAAAACACAGTTTTAATAAACACATGGCGCCACAGTTGAGGCACCCAAATGGTATAAATCGCCTGCAATCTTGAATGGAGAGAGAGAGAGAGAGAGAGATGTGCTGACGTAATTGGTTGGCCGATCAACCAAGAGGAAGAGAGGGGTGGGGGTGGGGATGTGTTCATAGTTCTTTGCAGTAGTTGCTATGGAAAGTTGTAATGTGGGAAAGACGAGAGTGGTGCTTTCTTTACTGATAACAATCTCAAAAGACAGACTCCAACTGGTTGGATACACTAAGGAATCTACATTCATTGGGTACGCAAAAGGACTCTTTAATCGTTTGCTATTATACTCACAGTGCAAGAATATCCAATTGCACAGAGGAAAAAGGGTATTTGTAGACGTCGTCCAAAGGACATGAGAAACCCACAGACCTGTCTGTCACTTTTTAGAACAGAAGCAGAAGAAGAGGAGAGGATAGGATCGGAGGATTCATAGTTTCAGCGACAAGTCCATCTCCTCCGCAGTCTTGCCTTTGTCCTCCATAGGTCTGTAAAACCCCCACCATTTCTGCTCGGTGGTCTCCCTCCGAGCTGCGGTTGTCACCTTTCCGAGACCGAGATCATGGCGGGATGACTCTTCTTCTTTCATGAACTCCACCATGGGATGCCGGCCAAAGGCCGAGCCATCATCATCATCATCAACCGCCGCCAGACTCATGCCGGCATGTGGGCCAACTCCGGTGGCCATCTCCCTTCTCCTTTTCGCAAGGCTTCTCTCCAGCTTGTGAGCGTTCTGGTGGCCGCCCAGTGCTTGTGAGCTGTAGAACTTCCTGTTGCAGTAGTGGCAGGAGAAGAACCGTGGTGGCTCAGGCGGAGACGTCGGCTGCAGTGCCAGCTCCAGGTTAAGATCATAGGCCTCTAATTCCACTTCCATGGAGAGAGAGAGAGAGAGAGAGAGAGAGAGGATGATGAGCAAGGGGAATGTAAATGTGTGTGTGGGTATCCTTTTAAGATGATGAGTTCAGAGAGTATCTATCTCAGCTTGAAATGAGTCGGAAAAAGGGAGAAAGGGAAACTAAAGAAGAAGGGAGAAAGAGAGATGATGGAGCGAAGGAGACAGTAACAGGAGAGAAGAGATCAACGTGTGGGAGCGGATCACCCCCACCATTTATGGCTGCACCGGAGCTTCGCGTCGTGTCGGTACGTGGGCTAATGGCCTTCACCATTATTTTTGGTGCAGGAAAAAGATGACATTGCCTTCGCTCCCGCTGTCTCCTTCTCCTGATCGCTTCTTCGCTCCCTCGGTCCCCTCCCCTCGATTCTCTCTCCGAGAACAAAGTGGCTGTGATCATATGTGCTCGGTTTCTGTGAGCCACTCGCTCACTGTTCAGAACAGTCGCATGCAATGCAATGCATTCATTCATTCATTCATTCATGGCTGCCCCCAAATCCTTTTTCTCTTCCGCAAAAAAAGCCCACCTGTTGGAACCAATAATAATAATCATAATAATAATAATAATAAATCTAAGGTGAAGCATTTCATTTGGGCTTCCGCTGCACTGCTTTTGTAGTCCTCGATGAACGAAAGCTACATTTTGTCATCTTCCCATTTGGGAAGGAAGATAAATCGGCACATGTTTCTCGAACACTTTCTAAACCATTCTCCCATGGAAAAGGACGGCGTTACGTGATTTTTTTTTAATATATATATATATATATGTATTTTTTTTTTTTGTTATTATTCCGACACCCCTATGGTTCGGATGCCTCGAAGCTTCCTGCTCGCCTGAAGTGTGCCCCACCCGAGTGGCGAACCGGGGCACGAGAGCCACTCGGGTTCAGGGGGGGGGTAGGGCCCACGGCGATTGACCCCGTGGGTAAATTGCAGTGGGGGGCCCAGCTTTCGGTGGCTAATGGACCCCATCTTACGGACGACACAGCGCATCCTTCCATCCGACCGTCGGATAAGGATTGATTGATTGATTGATTGATTGATCGATCGATTGATGAGGCCGCGGACATCAGATGATCCTCACATTATAAAAGGATATTTTGATACTAATGATGTGATTCGTAGACATGTGAGAAATTATTAGTTTTGGACATAATAGATATATATATATATATATATGAAAAAGTTTAGAATTAAATATAAATATTTACTTTTATTAATATTTGATAATATTAAAAGTACAAACAACCCCCACCCCCTCCCAAAAAATAATTTTATCCATAGACGAGAAGCCTATTTCTCGTTTCTAAATTGTAAGCTAATTTACTCGTTCAAGTGTCTTCTACGGTGTTCCAAAAGTAATGTTTCTGCTTCTAATTATTTGACCCGTAAATAAATAAAATACACATCATTCTCTCGTATTTTTTCGGTATGTCGCCACACACGTCGGGGGTGTGAGAGAGACGATGTCATGTTGCAACGTGGCATAATCAATCATCATTCGTTTTTTTTCTTTTTTTATTTAACTGATTCGAGATTTGTACTTCACAAAAAATGATTCATCGTTTCGACCCTTCTCAATCTTGTCGTTGCAAGTGTTCACCCTAATCAAGAAAATAAAAAATGTTTGAAAAATAACTTTTATTTGGAATGGCCCACGAGATTACAATAGTAGAGGTCGATCAATGTTTATTATCGACCTCACTTTGTTTTCTCGATCCCAATCATCAATCTTTACGCACATCGATATCAATTATTACAACAATTGGTCAAACCATAAGGTCTTTGGATTAAAAATCCGCCGACTCGCTTTTTGTAATATAAAAAAAAAAAAGAAATCGGATAACACAATAAGCTATGCACACAATCAAGAAAAAAGAATTATGTATATATTTTTATATAAATAAAAAATATATACATCAACCTCAACGACCACCAGCCAACTGACACTGGTGGCCCCGGAGGTGGGTCCCTCTGTCCATCCAATAATTAGAGAGAATCTAGTAAAACGGCAGATGTGTTACACGCCGCCAACTTGTTCTTATCCGATCAAAATGGATGAAATAAATCATAATAGGAGAATTATTCGTTCCCTTTATTATATTTATTGCATGTTATGTTAGTTTTTTTTTTTTTGAAAATTGTATCATATGGTATGAAATGCTGGTATTTTATTTATTTATATGTGGGCACGGCTGCCGCACAAAGCAAAGCCACCTCCATGACACCATCGGCGGCGGCGGCGGCCGCTCAACTTCGTGTCGGAATCCCCCCTCGGTGCCTGACCACCGCGGCAAGATGGCCGGTGCCTCGGCCCCCCCCCCCGGCAGCTGCTCCACGGGGAAGTCACCTCCTGGACCGGCGATGCTCTCCTGCTATCTTTGATAGGATGCCGTAAGGTGATGGCATATCGTCATGAACACAAGCGAAGGGCTGGCGAAGCAGGTTCTGTGGTCTCTTCTCGTACAGATATGTTGAAGATTAGCAGACTGAAGTGGCTTTGAAGAGGTTCTTAGAGGTGCTAATAAGCGCTATCAAGATTTGTTTTAAATGTTTTGGCAGCAGATCCATCGGATTGTTAGCGATACTGTGCATCTTCCACTTTTAATCCTTCGCTCACTTCTGCTCTAATGGAAATGGAAGCTTAGCAGCCAAGCGTCGGCTGTTGGATGGAGGGAAGCAGCAATGGCTAATACCGCTGATGAAGTTGATGATTTCGATTGCATCCAATGTTAGAACTCTTGCGTGATCTCTACTATGGATCATTCGCTTTACAATTCTATATCCCTCTTACATTGTTTAGAAAATAATATTAATTTGATGAAAAAAAAAAGAAAAAAAAGGAATAGAATACAAGTTATTTTATAAGACTTATAAACCCTAACTTCCAACCAATTTCTACTTAATTAAATAAAGACTACTACTAAACTAAGATTTATATTTTCCTCAACTCCAAATCTCTAGTTACCTCCTAATCATGACTGACGTGATTGGTGGCTATAAGGGTCTATAATCCCTAATTTTATTCTTATTTCATGTTAGAGAAAGTCCAAGCTAAGTGGGACTCTCCTTATTTTGCCCTAATTGACCTCTCTTAAGAGGAGGAGGCGATTAGGAGACTCTCATCCCATAAGGACTCCTTCCTAATCTTAGCCAATCACTTTTTTACCAGGTGATGATGGTTAGATTAGGGTTTATTACATTCATGACTTAATTGACTCTGATCTGTATCCAACTCTAACTCCTAATCAGACTTCAACATAATCGAATCCTAATTCTACTAGGATTTAGGCTGATTTATTATATTAAATTTAAATCTTCTTCTACCTAATCTAATATCAGATCTAGATTAATTAACAAGACATAATCTAAATACTCGACTAGATCAATTAAAATCCAACTTAATTAAGTTACTGCTCTATTCTATTCTGTGTACACATCGTTGAAAGAATAGCCTAACACTCCTCCACCTTCCTTGCTCCACTAGCCGCAGCCACCACTCCACCCGCCAAAACCCATCAGAAGTAGGAGTTTAAACACACACAAAAAAAAAAAAAAGAAGAAATCATCCCAACGTATTCTGTGCTGTCCACATAATTGTTTTAGAACAATAATGCTAATTAAATACTTCGATTAGAGCTACTAACAAGTAACGTCATGAGAAAATAAAGAAAATTTAAAGGAAAAAATACACCAAAAACTTAGAGTCAGATTGTTGTACGGTAGCAATCTGATAATAGGTTTAGCAGTCCTAGTGGTGGAATAGTTCGAGGTGATACAACACACATGGAATAAGTCCCCTAAGGACATGATCATGCGGAGGTATAATCATAAGCTATAGTGAGCTCCATTTAGTGAACAACACAACAACAATAATGGCTATGAATTCAAGGAGTGAATGTCATGGTACCGCAACGACGAGTCTTACGTGTGTGCACATCAAATCTTGCATTGGATGAAAATCTTAGTGATCATCATATGATTGTTATGTACCACCGAGGGAGAATTCCGAGTACAAGTATTATTGAGTCCCATGAGGAGGACTTGATCATACAGACGTATGATCGGAGCGACTGGAGAATTAGACTGATTTAGTACTCACATTCGCTTAAGGGAGCTCGACAAATCGAAGGACAAGACTAAGTAAGTGAACGTTGCTACCAAGAAAGCTAAGGAGAACAAGATCGACGCAAGCCCTGCACAGGATGGCGAAAACCATGCATGAGAGTTGTAGTCTGTCTTTCTATCGACCAAGGAAAACTGCTTAGAAAACACATGTGTGTTGAAGTATACATTCGAAAGGGGTCAGGAAGCAATGATGAGTCCATAGGGGCTCAATTACCCAAAACCAAATTGTCGGTCAGAAAGGAGGTGGACTATGAGAAGTGACACAATGCTGCAGAGATGGATCTACCAATTGTAAAAAGAGGGACACAGATGCAAGGCAACATATAGTAGGCTCATGGGCTTCGCAGCCCCATAGTACTATAGAGGCAGGACTTTCATGGAGTTATCGACCCCTTGCTCTCATGGAGAGAGAGCATTAGTCGTAAAAAGAGCCAAGGAGATGGAGAATACAGAGGCAAACTCCAAGTACCAGATAAGACAGAAGGGTAGAGGCTAAAGGACTTCAAAAGACCAATGTCAACGGGCTTTTCATCAAGATAACCGAAAGTGGGGGAGTTCGGGTTAATACAGGAGTGGTCGACTAAAGAACGAAATATGAAGTACGTATTAATGCACATTTTCTACTCAGAGGAGTAGGTGGCAAAAGATGATGGAGAAGACGATACAATCCCAAAAGTGACCAAAACTATTGATGGCTTGCTCGGGGTGAAATTTTAGTCTTTTCGGGTAAAATTTCTTACATTTTGGAAGTTTAATGGTGGAGAGAAGATGAATCATAGTAGTTAACTCAACACAAGGAGTGCAAATACTTTGGGTACTTTAGAAGTGTAAGCAAAGAGTGGGCAAAGACTAGTAGTAACTAGCTCGATGCATGAAGTATAATATCCAGGAGGCGAGTGAAGTCAAGTAACTTTACATTCTTAACTTCTAAGAGAATATATAAAATCAAATATTTCAGTCCTCTTATTTATCCAGCAGAGGAGCTCTACACAAATTCAAAGACCCTTTGAAGAAATATAATGGAAGACATATTTGTCAAATCCTCATCATTGGTGATCGGTGCTAATGAGAGCTTCATTTTCTAACAGAATGTCAATCGAAAGCGAAAGTGATGTAAACCTATTTAGAAGTGACAACTAAGTTGAAGAAGAATCGACGGGCCAATTTTGTAAATGAAGGACCTCAAAAACTTCAAAGTCTGCGAGATGATGCTCGTTAAAGCTCCAACAAGCATCTATCCAGTTCAAGCGGCATGAGACGCTTGAGATAATAGTACAAAACAAGAAAGATCTTTTTTTTATATCAAAAGGATCCGTACGAATCAATAAGGATCAACACAACTCGGTCGACCCCACACCAGAGCCAGTCATTGGTGAGTTTAAGTAGCATAACGGATCAGAGTTTGACTACTCAACAATAATGATGGAGAGCAACTGGGAGCCAAGAGACGTATCAGAAGATCGAAGATTCAACAAAAGATAAGAAGATGCAGCATCGACAACGACTTCGATGAGGACGTCGAAAGAATAAGTGGGGGAGAATATCACAGACAAAAATATAAACAAGGTGTTCGACGTAATGCTCATGGTTGTTTGTGTCTTTTGATTTTTGTACATGCTTTGTACAACAAGTAACGAGTTAGCAATAGGCTTTGCAGCCCTCGTTTGGTTAGTTTTCATGACTGATTTCGGCTTGTAAATGAGAGTTGTGTCATATGGACACTTGTGGGGACTTCGGTCTGTAATAGACTTTGATCCTTTAAGTGTAACCACTTGGAGGTTATAAAGTTCATGGTTGTAATTCGTGTTAGCTATATAAAGTGTTGTTAAATTAATTGCTTGTGGATCCCATGAAAAATATTTTTTCTAACCCGTTTTATCTTTTGTAGGTCCTAAGAAATTCTAAGAGATTTCAGAGAGATTGACCTTTACGAACGAATAATCAAGAGTGCCACACGGTTTATAAGGTTACTAGATTAAGAGTACAGATACAGATACAGCATAGGAATACATATGTATGATAGCGATCTACATCTCCAGATTATTTTTCTACAGTGCCTCATAATTTTATCTGTTATTTACTTTAGTGGAGTATTAGATTGGGGTTATTATTATAACAATATGGCACTGTAGAATTTTGTCATCAGTAGTACCCCACAGGTTGGTGGAGGAATGGAGTTCAGCTACACTGCTAAGCACTCCGAAACTGTAGGTAGGTGCTCCATCTTATGGTCGCTAACAATGGCTTCTACCGTAATCATAGATAATAATAATAATAATAATAATAATAATAATAGTAGAAAGAGAGAGAAATATAACTCTAGTTCTCTCAGATAAGAGAATAATAATAGGAAGATAAATAAATATAAGTCTAGTTCTCTTGTTTTTTAAGTTTAGATTTTGATATTAACATTTTTAACATAATAAAATATGCTCACAACATATTGTAATTTACAGGTCTGACCTGTTAAAACAACATTAGAGCAAAATAAAAGCTTAGCTATACTAAACCTTCGCTGCACAACATAGACACGGAAGGTACATGAAAACATTTTCAAATAATAAGGCATAATTATGTTTTGTGATATATTATAGCTCATGGCAAAAAAAGGTTACTAAGATCATTTTGATGTTAGGTGGACAAAGTAAAGTTTAACATATTAATTATGCAATGAACAAATAAGGTCTAAATTGTTGTTCTCCTTATTACTATATCTCAAAATCAAAATTACTTTTCGTATTTTAAAACTCATATAAGTGATCCTACTATAATTTCGCATCGAAATGGTCCCTCATATTATTTTATAGATGTTAAACAAACTTCTAATAATAATAATAATAATTATTATTATTATTATTTTTATTATAATTAAAAATATTTATTTGATTTTTAATATAATCAAATTATGCGAAGACAACTAAAAAAATCAAAGAAAACCCAGTTACTATAATATATTAATCAAATACACCCTCCGTACTATCATTATTCATCAAATTTATCTTTTGAATGTTTATATAATTGTGTTAAGTGATAGAAAAGTTATAAAAAAAAAGATCTTTAACTTTCAACAGAATTTATTTTATACGTTAAGCTTGATTGATGATGATTTTTATTTGTTATACACTTAATTATTTTAATTAATTAAAAAATGATCTACTAAAAACCTCAATGGATTGTTACGATTGTTTACTTCTTTTAAGTGTGACTAAATTTCGATAATAACTTCCCTAAAACTAGAACATATCCTATTTAAAACCTGTAAGGAACAATAATATATAATCAATTGATTGAACTACTACAAAGTCCGAGATGAAGAGAGGCGAGGGGTAATTGAGATCAGGAAAGAAATATAGAGAGGAAAGGATAGGTTGAAGCTTGAGGATTATTTAGTTTTTAATCCCCGAATCAAAAATAACCTCTCAAATTATTTTAGCTAACAGTGTAACCTTATTTCTAACAAAGAGGATGATTTTAATACGAAATCAAGTAATAACAAATGTGTCAACAAGAATTTCGAGATTAGAACAAAATTTTGATTTGGGTCGTACTTCCATTATTATGAAACCATCGACAGGTAAAATCAAATTGCATTTGTACCTCATTAGAACCATTGAAATATATGGTCATACATTTTTTATTTCATTTTGGTGGCCATGGACGGGGAAATGTAAATGATGAAGAAGACGAGATCGATGGCCATGATGATGTACAAGGGCAGGTGGCCCACCCGGACACTTGAGTTGGGTTTCCGGTGTGCGGGTGGTACCCACTATCGATGCATCATCCATCGGTCGTACCCCTCTGATTCAATTTACTCCATCAATATTATTAAAAAAAACAAGAAGATAGTAATACCATATATTATTGGCTATGTATTTTTTATTGGAAACCGAATGAAGCTGCAATTTTTTTTTTAGAAAAAAATAATTCTCAAAATTTTAGAGTCAATTATTTTGTATGTAAACATGCCAGCATACGATGGAGGAGGACGGCCATTTGGAACCTCAAACCCTGCGATCGAGAACATACAATAAAATAAAAGCCACTATTTTCCACTGCTAATTGGGGCCTTTTTCCTATCCTTCCTTCTCTCAACGACATCATTATTAATGAGATAAGATAAGGTGGCGATCGAACAGCTGCTCGCTGTTAGCAGCGGCGAGGGAGATCTCACCGACCGCGTCTACTGCTAAATGTCCATTTCCCCTCCGAATAATTCGCGTCGGAAGACCGAGTGGATGCATCAGCAGCAGCAGCACCTCACGGCGGCAAGGTGGAACAGCGAATCTACTGCCGAAGATGGAGGCAGCGATGCATGCAACGCCTCCGAGCTCGAACGCTCATTCGTCACTGTCCCCCCCCCCCCCCCCCCCCCCCCGCTGGGATCCCACCTTAACCACACAGGCCAGCCAGCAGTATAGAACCCGGCCTCCCTGCCGCCTCTTCCGCCATCCCAATTCCCGCTCCTCCCCACCCTTCCTTCCACCTCCGGCCATCGAGACACAGCCAGGGCGCCCAGATGTCAGGTGTGTGGGTGTTCAAGAACGGCGTCGTGCGGCGCGTGGAGAACCCGAGCGGTGGCGAGCCCGGCGGCGGTCTCCGTCGTAAGGTTCTGGTCCACCTCCCCACCAACCAGGTGGTGACCTCGCTGACGATGCTGGAGAGCGTGCTGGCGGAGCTGGGTTGGGAGCGGTACCCCAGCACTCCCGACCTGATCCAGTTCCACAAGCGCTCCTCGGTGCACCTCATCTCCGTTCCCCGGGACTTCTCCCGGTTCACGTCCGTGCACATGTACGACGTTGTGGTCAAGTGCAGGAACGCCTTTGGGGTGCGTGATGCATAAGATAACACACACACCGGTGTGTATAGGGTGGTGGTCGTGACGACGTCGTCGCCGCTAGAGGTTGAGCACTATGTCTAAGCGCTGTTTCCTGCATGTTGTCATTGTGTTTCCTACTTGTTTGGTGTCTTTGTGTGTGTGTGTGTGTGTGTATGTGTATTCTTATTCTTTTACTCTCAAAATTGATACCTTTGCTATCTTTTTCTCTTTCGCATATATGCTATCTCCCTGCCTTCATCATCAGGACATTGATAGAGTACTAGTAAATCTCTGTTGTTGCCGTCATTGGCAACATCGCTACTACTATCATCGTCATAAACTGTTGTTATGTCACCAACGTTACAATGTCCTTATCATTGTCACCATCCACACTGCAACTATAACTATCATCATCGTCGTCTTCTTCACATCCTACATTTTTCTTCGTCGACATACTATACGTTATAAACGCCAAAAAAATCAAATAAAAGGAGTTTGTAATTGCTTTCTCAAGCTACAGCACTAATCTCCAACATCACACGTTAACACGCATAGATAGCGAAAAGAAAAAAGGGACAGCCACAAGCACGGGGAAGGGAAGAGCTGTGGAGTAGCGCCGCCGAGCACACCACGTGAAATGGAACCCGCCACTCCGAGCGTCGACGCATCATCGGGCGATGCCTCTCGCCGGGGCTGGTGAAGTGTCGTTGCTGCTTTCGCGAGCGAGACACACGGTGGTCCTCTCTCCCCATGATCTTTATCAACAGCATGAGGAGTGCAGTGATGACCTTTTCAGCCTGCTGCCTACCGTGCATTGGCGAGACTCCATGGATGGGGCCATGTGTGATCTGCTAATGTTATCTGCAACCGGAACCAAGGAAGGAGAGACGATAGCATCAAGGAAGAAGAGGAGACAGCACGCCATGCGGACACGAGTATCCGTGCGCAGGAACTTAAAAGTTGAGGAACCCTCCGAGATCTTTAGAGAATATTTATGTCTAAAAAAAAGAAAAAATACACTTTAAATCAATAGGAAATAATCTCATCCCTCTTGAAGTGAATCAAAAAAAAAAAAAATCCACTTCACGAAGACATGCAAGATATTACAATCATAGTTTCAAGAACCATCACCTGTAGCAGTGAAGCCAATACCACCACTATCACAATCATAGTTTCAAGAACCATCAAAAGGAGGTAAATTTGGTATAGATTCGGTTGGCTTCATCATAACATAAATGTATGAGATGGTTTAGAACAAAGAAGCCTCGGGAATTAGAACAAAGTGAACCCTCACCAATCCAAAGGTCATCAGATTAAGAATAAAAAAGATCAAAATGTAATCGATTCTCAACTTATAAAGACATCAAAAAGCCACCGAGATAGAACAACAAAACAACACCAGATTCCAAATCAGTATTACAAAGAGTGTTTATGGCTTTGTGCTCACAAATTTTCAACTCAGTGATCCGATCGATGTTGGGAGGCAACGATGAAGCAGCTTCCGACAAAATACCTTCACTCTAGGCATAATGGGTAATTGCTAGATGCATCGCTGTTCATCCAACATATTTTGAAGGTGCAATAAATGAGATTATAAGAATTGAAAAGCAGATTTTTATAATAGCTATGCCAACTATCATCACTTGGAGGACTAGGCACATCCACACTTATAATTCTGCTTAAAAAAAAAAAAAAAAGGAGGGCCAAACAAATCTAGAAGCAATTCAGATTTCCAACATCGATGAGAAAGCAATTTAGAGACCATATTAGACTCGTGCATCACTGTTATAACATTAATAAAAGTCGGCTTGAGATTAGTAGGGATATCAAAGAATCCACAGCTTACAAAGAATGGTGGTAGAAGAACCAGAATAAATAACTTTCATAAAATTAGGTCGAAGTTTTTTTCAAGGCGTTGAGAGAAAGCCTCCATATCCAACTATATTTTCCATGCATAGATAAATTCTAAGGATCAATATGACCATACTTAGCCTTCATTATACTAACCCGAATAGAATTTGACATCATTAAAATATATAAACTATATTTTGCATGCATAGTAAATTTAGTTAAATTTAAACCGTGTATACCCCCGGACCGTCCATTAACATACATATAGTTATACAAGTGAAATATCTAGTTTTATTTATTACTATGTCAGTTTTACTAACGATATCATAAAAATAAAGGACAAAAAGATAGTTTTAATATTTGATGGTGGATAGCGTCAGTGGTGATAAATGATGGTGCCATCGGCATTCGTATTGATGTAGTTGCCCGACTGACTCCAATGACGATAATGTCAACTCTCACCACAATGCTACCTACCTCCATAAGGAAAGCATCGACGCCCGCCTCACACTGTTCTGTATTTGCATCGACGCTGATATAGTTATCGAGCGGCAACTGCGTTGGCATTGACGCAGATGGTGGTGGCCACTATGGTATCTACGGTGAAGATGATGGCCACATCACCGTTGACCCATTGAGTGAATCCCAGCCTTGACTTGAGATTGGTGTCACCGAAGCTCCTATCGCTCACCCTGTCTCTAACTGGCACACACCCTTTGATCCCAACCTTCTTCTCACCTCCCTTGATGCCGTGGGCATCCTGATCCCTCCCTAAATGTTCTAACTATAATAATAATAATAATAATAATAATAATAATAATAATAATAATAATAATAAGGTGAAGATGGAGTCCTCTTTGTGCATGCAAGTGATGAGGTGTAGTATTTTAGGAACTCACTTGACAAAGCTCCTGGAAAATTCCAGATGCAAGGTTGACGGAAGGGTCCTCTCTCTCAAATCGATGAACTTTCTCTTATTAACTCAGTTATAAACACTCTTTTTTTTAACCCTTATTCTCTCGAGATTCTATAGCTTAGCATAGCCTTCTTGTGATTTTTTTTTTTTTTTTTGTGCGTGTGTGTGCCAAGAGACACACAACCTCATCTATTTCCAAATTACATGTAACATCAAGGATGAACTCCGTAGACTTATTCGCAACGCCCACAATACTAAGATTTGATAATAAATAAAAAAAATTAAAAAAAAACCCACTAAACAAATGCCTCCTCCTCCCTCCCTCTCAAGGAAGGTTGCGTGAGTAAGCTATGAGTTCTGTCTACGAGTTTGATGATTCATTTACCTCAGTTTGAGGATCCTTTAAGTACAGAAAAATTTCTCATCAAGAAGAACTCAACAAATGTGTCCTTGTAAAAGTTGGGCGGTGGATGGAACCTGCAGTGCTTCCTCCCCACCCGAAGGCTCGAGTCTTTGGTTTCGAAGCTGCTGCTTCTCTACTACAGGACATCTTTTTTTCTTTTTTGATAGATCCTCCCGTAGTTTCCACTTTCTGTACGCTATACTCGATCCTTAAAGCAATATAAGATGTTTTCGTTAACCAAAAACAAATGGAGTTTAGTTGCAGAAGAGACTGCACTGTGGATCTCCTGCCGGACATCTTCACAATCCATGGCCTAATCGTCGGAAGAGCACCAGCGCCGTACGTTCCGTGTCTCTCTTCCCAACTCCTTTTGTTTTGCGAGAACAAAAAAAAAAAAAAAAGGTCAAAAGCCATCGATTACTTGTTCGTATCTTAATAGATTAGCTTTGACCCAGCCAGTGAGAGAGAGGAAAAAAGAATGGGCAAGCAACAACAGGTGTGGCATCCATTTCAAAGGACGTCCGGTGAAGTACTCCTCCTCTCTCAAAGACGTGCAAAACAGGATTATTCTAACAAATCTGATGGAGAAATGGCCATCCTTGAGCCATTTTTTTATGTGGTTAATCTCTCAGGATGCACAACCTACAATAATTGCCTGCAAGTTTGATGAAGTGCTCGATGATTTCTGTGTGTGGAGACGGTCAGAAGCCATGTGATTTGCCACAAGAACTGATACCTCGCAGCTTTCAGCCACTTTTATTATATCGCCGAAGAGCCACTGCTTCCATGACTTCCCGTTGTTCCGCCCGTCCCACGAGAGAAAAGGACGGCAGCAATCTCCTACACGATCCGTATCGTACGTTCTGATGCAAGCTTTGGGCTTCGGGGAAGGGAATGGTTTGACTTTGGATTGCTCCTCCCCTCCATACAAGTCCGTAGCACAGCTGTGAGATGGTCTCGTCTATGTTTGCACGTCTCAACTAATCCCAAACAAATCCCACTGCTCCTGTCGAATGCTTCCTCTTCTTCTTCCAGGAGCTCACCGGTGGAAGTCCATGAGCTTTGGCATCTGCGTATGCATCTCTGAGGAAGAAGAAGAAGAAGAAGAAGAAGAGGCAAGTACTACGATCTTCTTCTCACTGTTTTCTCTTCTCCCTCTTCTCGTAGAATAGGTTTCTGTGCCATGTTGTTGATCCAAGAGATGATGGGCTTTTTTTTTTTTTTTTTCTTCTCCCTTTTCATTCGGGATTTAGATTCCAATTGTTAATCCTCTTCTTGTAGAAAATTTATAGGCTAAACTTACCAAGGGGCAAAGTAAGAACAACCGCCGTGGGGCATCAATAATTCCTAAATAAATGTATATGGAACAAAAAATTTTGAAGAGCCTTTGATCACAGTGCGCCACCGTTGGAGGCCCTTTCGGCTATCTAGTTGACCGAGGCACATAGATACAGTTTATGAACATATTGGATCAGTAAAAATTAGTCTACTAAGTTGACCAATATTCTACGGAGTAGATCCTCCTGGTTCTCTTCCGAGTGAAATAGTATTTTCTAGTCAACCAACAACTGGCTAATTTATTATGCTCCAAGTTCATCTGCATACAATCCAACTTTAGATATCAGCTAAAATTTGCAGGATTGGTTGAACAAGAGGAAGATCGATATAGCTTGGCTGAGAAGATGAGTTCATGTCATTGCTTATTAGATCAATTGTGTCACAAACCATGAAGGATTTGAGAGGACTAAAACAACAAGATTAAGATAAAGAGATCTTCTCGTACGCTGCCTTCTCTTTTTAACTTTGATATCACTTGATCATGTCAGATGTCAACTTCAGACTCATCAACCTACGGCAAAGTCTCTCCTGCGGTCACTGTTGTCGCCACCAGTAAGCCAACAGTTGCTAACGCTTCATGCCAACCTTCCACTGTTGATTTCTCGTTGCCGTGCCAAATTTTTTGCAGCCGGCATAATCGCAGGAGCAGCAGCGCTCATCGTCATAGCTATTCTAATCATAAAATGTGTTGAGAAAACCAAACAGCAGTCGGTCTCTGCAGAAGAGCAACTACCCACTGTCACCGCAACTAGTTCCCATGGCTCTACCCTGAGCAAGGACTTGACCGTAGTAGACATGGAGCCTATCTACAACTTCCTTGAAGACATCGAGAAGGAGAAGCCCATGAGGTTTACCCCTCATCATCTGGTGCACCTCACCAACAACTACGCAGAGAAACTTGGCTCAGGAGGTTTCGGAGCGGTCTACAGAGGTCGGTTTCCCAATGGAGTGAAGGTGGCGGTGAAGGTCCTCCATGGAACCACGACCTCGGATAAGAGAGCTGAGGAGCAGTTCATGGCGGAAATCGGCACCATCTGCACAACTTCCCATGCCAATCTGGTGAGGCTCTACGGATTCTGCTTCGACAAGATAACCAAAGCGTTGGTCTACGAGTACATGGAGAAGGGGTCGCTGGATCAGTACCTGTTCAACCCCAACGACAGGATCGAGTGGGGAAAGCTACGGGAGATCGCAATCGGGGCGGCCAAGGCGATCCGATACCTGCACGAGGAGCACGAGCAGAGGGTAGCGCACTACGACATCAAGCCTGGAAACATACTTCTCGACGCGGACTTCACCCCGAGGGTCTCCGACCTCGGGTTGGCCAAACTGTGCGACCGTGGCGACGCCCCCGTCACGCTGACCGGAGCCAGGGGGACGCCGGGATACGCTGCCCCGGAGCTGTGGATGCCAATGCCGGTGACTCACAAGTGCGACGTGTACAGCTTTGGGATGGTTCTATTCGAGATCCTGGGGAGGAGGAGGAACCTCGACGTCCGGCGAGGGGAGAGACGGGAGTGGTACCCGGGATGGGCATGGCAGAAGCATGAGGAAGGAGACCTGGAGAGCGTGATTGCGGACTCCGGAGTGGAGTCCAAGTACCAGGACAAGGCGAGGACGATGTGCAGAGTGGCACTGCTGTGTGTGCAGCACCACCCAGACAGCAGACCTTCGATGAACAGTGTAGTAAGGATGCTGGAAGAGGAAGAAGAGATCATCGCCATGCCTTCCGACCCATTTCGCTCTGCTTCCTCAAGTGCTTCGAGCCAAACTCCATGGAGTTTTGGGGCAGTGGAAGGGTCATCAAACAGCAGAGGAACTGTGACAGGCAGCAGTAGATCATAGTGTGTTCTCTTCTCGCATCTAATTGTTCTGATTTGGGAGGCCGACCAAAACAATAAGCACGATGCGAGGTAAACGGTAGTCTTCTTTTGCTGTCTTCCTTCCTCTTCTTCTCTTTCCTCTGAATCCCAAAGTATTGCAAGAGTTCATTTGATTCACACACACACACTGCTGAGCTTAGAAAGGCTTTGCATCCCAATCCTTTGGGATAAGAAACATCATTTGTGAATAATATTTATAACATACGAATGATCTCAGTCCTTTTCTAGTGATCCAATGGTGCAGAAACTAGCCCTCACTCCTGTTCTAAAATTTTAATTTCTTTTTTTTTTTAACTTTCTCAATTACAGTTCATATTGTTAACCAGCTTTAAATGTTATTTCCTTAATTCTCATTGTAATTAGTTCACTGCAGTCACAAGAAAATGGCAATGCCAAGTATAGTATGTTTTTAAATGTAAAATTAATGGTTACTGTGAATATAATTTCTTCTTGAATAAAAATAATTCCACCTGAGTGACCAAGGACATGCTGCAGAGTCTACAAAACCTGGTGCAAGGCTATCTGGCTTTCAATTTGGATCAATATCCTTATTTTTATGCAGGTTAATAAAGGATGAGCAGATGCAATCATGAAAGGCCCTAAAGAACAACTAACACACAAGAAAACAAACATAACCTAGAAAAGCTAGTTTAGCATTAGTTTTGCATCAGCAATCCTAAAACATACCATAAAAAAAAAAAAAAGCCTAAAGTATGAACACACATTACACTGCCCAATCTTCAACTAAAAGATTGTCCACTCCACTTTTTATATACAACATTTTGAAAGCCAAGTCATGCACAATATAGGTAGCACCAGCAACATCATGAGTGTTCATCACACAAATTCCCTTCCACATTGAATGATGCCTACATTTTTCTTCTTTTTACATTGAAGATGCAGGAGTCATTCCTATGTCATGTTATTGTGAGTGAATTCTCCGAGGAACATATCATCTGTGACAATTGAACATGAACTTTTGGTCTCAAGATACTAATAGCAACTGACTCCCAAGCTCTTCAATTGGCAAGAAAATGGCCACCTCTTTCTTTGTCAAACCCATGCCAAAAGAAGTGCATTCTGATTTCATTAATCACCCACCAACGTAGCTTAGCTACTGGAACACATGAATTATTACTAATGTTTATTAGATATTCACAAAGCTGAAAGAGTTTGTAGATATCCAATACATTGCTAGAAACTTAAAAAGAAAATGACATGTAAAGGCATAACACTAGAACATGAACAATTGAGTTCATAAAGCTGAAAGAGTTTGCAGACATCCAATATAGTGCAGAACTATCGGAAGTATTTGCCGCTTACTATAAACTTAAAGAAAATGACATGTGCATAGTAACTCTAGGGCATGAGCAATTGAGTTCCACACCCACAATTCATAATTTGTTTACGTACAAGTCACCGTACCGAGTATTAGATGATACCCTAGATCAAAATGGTCTTTTGACATTAAAGATCTTACACCAGCCATTCTTAACAACAGAACGATGCAACTGAAGCAGCAGAAGCTGGCAGTCAAAGCCCTATTGCTTCCTGATTAATTGTTAATGCTGATCTACATGAAAGAACCATCATGGTTGAAACTCCAGAAGAATGAACCAGATGATAATAGTAAACTAACGAAAAGTGACATAGACATTAGTAAAGTAAGTACGACATGCAAACGACTTCCATACATTTACAAGGACATTGGTAAAGCATTATGCTTTACAACATAATGCATTTACAAGACGACTTCGATACTGGTTTACAAAGAGCACAAGCAAGCATGGTTAACAGGTGAAAATTTTGAACTGGTGGCACATGCATTTGCTGTAAACCTAAGCCTCTTTGGTTGGCTCCCATATACATAATCAGCTTGATGACATTATACTGCAACACCCGTTAGTCATTAGCAGACATGCATAAAATCAACCTCAGACATACAGAAGGCATTTGATGAGATATGCCTTCGTTTTCATAATCCCCACATAATGTTGGAAAAGAGTTGCTGCAACGAAGATAGACAAAATAGATTCAGAAGGAATCAACAGAATGAAAGAAATGGAGACATGAGTTTACCTATTTATTAACCTATCAGAGAGCTTGCTCTTTGCAAACAAGATCCTTTGGTTTACCAGCTTTACCACTTTCCTTCTCCTGCAGTTAATAATTTGTGACAAATCAACTTGCATTTATTTTTAAATGGCACAACCTAAGCACATATATGGGATCAAAGATGAGCGATCAACAAGGGAGACGCATGTCACAACCATTTGGGAGACAACAACTTGCATTTTAATTCATGGAATGCCTTTAATAAAAAAAAACAATTAATATATAAAAAAGTTGAGAACAAGATCTTAAAAGGGTGGGTATTATGCTACCATTTTATGCTCAAGAGATGTTCATCTGATGTGTTTGGCACTTTATAACAATTGTTATCTCATTTCACAACAGAGAATTTACCCATCAGATGGCCTTTCTAATGACCAAACAACCGCAATTCGCTATTAATCTACATCGGTCAATGTTTGTGATGAAAAGAGTCGTAAGTTATGATTCCAAAGTAATCACTTTATTACAGCTTTGTTTACCATGCAGACAAAAGGACTCTATGAATCTCCTAGCTTTTCATTTTCGTCCTCAAATTTGTAATATGCAGAAAGCAAACTCATTCAACACAAATCAAAGAATAACTTAGAGCAGAATAAAGGGACATGTAGTTCAATCATCAGCAGATCATAATCCTAATATGACCATAAAAGTTCAAATTTTCCTATCAACTCGAACCAGCCCTTTTCTAACACAGTATGCTTTTCTCCACTTAAACAAACATTGCTAATTACACCAAAACTATACTTCCATTGGCGCCAAAGTCTCTTTTACCAGTTCTTGAAACAGACAACCAAACTCAACCCACCAAATCCATCTACCCACTCTCCAACCTTGTTGCCCGCATCGTCAAACTCAGGCTACGAAGGTAAGTAAAGAATACGTTCATATATAATAAACATGAATCTAGAAGTCCCATTTATTTACAACTAAGATTGTTGTGAGTATCCTACTGCGAGTTTTGGCCAAAACGCAACATGACATGTCAAAATTATATTCTTGTAGTTCCAATCTCTTGCTCTGCACAAATATCTTTTCAAGCTAAGGTCGTTTAACTTGGACAATTGAGAAAGAAATGCCACTCTTCTTGATGCCCAAGTGCAAACAGAATCATCGAAGCCTAAACAAACACGGAACCTATTTCAAGCTAGAATTCAGAAGTAGAAGAACAAAAGTTTTGAGCGATGAACAGACAAAGTCACAGCCTGATCCAAGCAGAAGAATGTACTAAAAAAGAAAGGAATTTACACCCAAAGGATCGGAAAATGTCACCAACCTTTCCGTTGTTTTCGTAGTAATCGTTCAACGCCCACTGATACTTGGACTGGTTCAACCCGAACCAGTCCGCCAAGTACTCATCGAGGCTTGAATGCGCTAGAAACCAGAAACGAAGGAATCAAACCTCGATCCCACCAAACTCAGAAGAAAGACCAGCAAATACCCGCAGAAACAAGAAGCTAAAATCTCAGAAAAGGTACCATCTTGGACTTTGGCGATGGCATCCGAGAGGAACCCGAACACGGATCCCGATGACTTGGTCGACGGCTTCTCGAACTGCATGGGTGGAACCTGCACCGGAGGCGGAGGTGGTGGCGAAGGGGTAGCCTTCCCCGGCAAAGGAGCCACCTTTACAGGGCTGGCGGTCCGGGGACTCACGCTCGGAGCATCGGAGGGTTTGGGGGCGCGCGGCGGGGTGATGAACACGGTGTACCTACCGGCCTTACCGATCACTGGCGGCGGCAGCGGGGCCTTTCGAGGCAGCGCGGCGGCCATGGCGGTGGTGGATGAAGAAGAGGACCAGGAGAAGGAAGGGGAGGGCCCGGCAGCAGGGAGATGGAAGGGAGATTTGTGGGGGCTGCGGTTAGGGCTTCAGGAGAGCAGGAGGAGCCCGGGGGGGGGACGCTGGAGCCGTCGCCATTATTGGGGTGGAGGCGTCCCAGCTTTCGAACGGAACGGCATCCGATGCTCCTCCGCTTTCTCTCCCCTTTCCTCCCCTCTCTTGCTATCCTCTATGCTCTGTCTGCGTGCCACGCAAAGTGGCGACCACTGGCGTCAAATTACCTTCCGCACCTGTTTCTACTTTACCCATTGGGTCCCGCAAGGTTCATGTGATCGTACGTACAGGTAAACCTTGGGTCGGCAAAGGGACGGTCGTCGGATATATTGGTTTATTAACATAATAAAACAGGTCTGGCATTGAGTGAAATGTCGACGATACCACTCAGAAGGGTTGGCTATCTCAAATAGGCACATAGGCTTTTAGGTAAATACGAGATAGATCCGAGGCTGTTGTTGGATTTCAGTTTAACCAATGCCTCGTGTACGTCCGGTCGTGCCACGAGTTGTGAGCCGACTGCCGGCTTACGACACGAGGCTGACAGTTGTCGTACTGTCTCTCCACTTCGTATGCGGAGAATGAGGAGTGGTCGTGTTCCTTGCGATCAGCCTGGCGTTTGATCTGGACCGTCTATTTTTAATATATTCCCCTTATAATAAATACATCAATAAATGTATGTAGCATATAAATCTGACATCCAATTTAACTTAACAATTACGAGCACTAACTTAGAAATATATGCACTGTTACGTATCTTTATGCCGTCGGACACTTAAAAAGGTTGTCCACGTAGCTTTAGATCATCGACGTCGGAGGTGGATCGGTTGCGATAACTCATCTCTGACATGATAGGCGGTGGAGCAAGAAAGTCCTATGCACTGGGGGAGTTAGGGATTTCTTAACCCGATCCCTCCGGAAGCCTAAGTTAGACGGGAGAAATGTGGAGGGTTCGATCGAGAGAGAGAGAAAGAGAGTCCCCCTTTTTCGTTAGTTAGGGGGGTTCATTTTATACATGCAGTAGGAGTTGGTCGTACAAGATCTATTCACGGCTTAGTCGTACATTTCGTACGAGCATCGACTGATCTGCATGGGTCGTCATTACGCGATGGAGCTCTGGACTTCCCGACTTTAGATGACTTGCATACCTCGTACAAGCATCGATCGGTCCACGTGGGATAGGTCGACACGATGCCGTTTTGAGTTATCCGAAGCAATTGGGTCGAGAGACCGATGATCGAGCCTTAAAATGTGATGTCGATGTGGCGTGTCGCGTCAATCCTTATTGGTGCTTTTGTGACTGATGACTCGTTGCCATGGTATACTATCGAAATATGTTATATCATATACCAAATGATGAGCACTGCTAATGTTATGCGAAAGTACAAGAACAATTATATATATATATATATATATATATATATATAAGAGAATGATGTGGATGCATGCGTGGACGATTTCCCAAAGAATCCCCCTCCTTTTCTAGCCTCGCTCACAATCCCAATTAAATCTAATTAATCAAATAGGTTGTGTGTTAAACCAAATCGATTATAGTGGGTTTATTTTCTAACAAAATTACAATGTGTTTCATTCAACTAATATCGCTAACCTTATCCATATTCTTGCCAAAAGCTTAGTGATCGATCTTATTATAAAATTTAAGAATTTATTAGAGCATTTTTTAGTAACTTCGGATGTATACTAAGA
The DNA here is from genome assembly GCA_021527575.1 of Ensete glaucum. NCBI lineage: Eukaryota > Viridiplantae > Streptophyta > Magnoliopsida > Zingiberales > Musaceae > Ensete > Ensete glaucum. The sequence goes on along the minus strand of CM038558.1, from coordinate 696,779 downwards.
ATCTTTTAGCATATTTCAAAATAAAGGATGGTGTGTCCTCATATTTTTTTAATTTAATCTTAATTTTATTTTATATGTTTTTTGGAGAACGTTATAATATTTGTGCCATGCATTATGTAAGAATGAATAAAAGAACAAGAAATTTTCAGTAAAGATACTTTCAAATGGATTTATAGTGGGTGCTTTTTTTTTTTTTCCTCCTTGTAATCACAGTTCAAAAACAATATAACTCTATTCAATAACACAATAAATAAATTTTAATTAATGTAAATCCTCATCAATCTTAATTATCTATTTTATTAGTTGTTTCGAGATATTATAGATGATTTGATTGAGTTTTTGAATGATCGCGGATGAATATTAAGAAGGTTTTATTATATTTCATAATAAAGGATGAAAAATTCTCATTATTTTTCGACCAAATCTTATAATATTTATATTTATTTGTTAGATAATAATGATGATAAAATTAGAGTGAGACATCATAACTTTATCGCTGTATTAGAAAAACACAACAATTGGGATGGCATAACACTAGACATAGATCGGTTCGACCTTTTTTTTTTTTTTCTTTTCTTTTCTAATAACAAAACATCTTAGTCATTTTAGGTTTTTCTTAGAAAGTAATAGTAACTCGGAGATAACAATAGTAATTTCAGTATTAAAAAAAAAAATCATCTCTTTCATAAGGTCCTTGTCAATATGAAATTTAAAAAGAAATAATATCAGCCAAAATAATTTCTCATGGCCTTCAAAAAAAAAAAGAAAAAAAGAAAGAGAGATGTAAATGATTCGATCCTAATGCACAAGCAATCATGTCCTATAGTTAGCTATTGATGATTAGGCAAGGATTCATGTTGAGGTTAACATGTTAGCTTCAATGTATGTGTGTACTTCATTCTTGATAACATATATGATCTATGATTTTTCTTATTAAATAAAAAAAATCTTATGGATTAGTTGAGAAAAAATCTTATTTTTTATATGTATAAACAAATGATGAATCAATAAACTTCAATTGAACTTTTCATTATTACTTTTTATTTTAACATGGTATCGTAGCCGTTCTCTCTCTAAGAGAGATTATCTTTTTTATTTTCTTCGTTGTCCAATAACAATATCAAATTCTCGTCGATAGACTCTCTCTCTTTCGGCTACTGCATCCATCCAGTCTCTTCCTCCTCTACTCCCTCATAGTCTCCTTTCCCACTCGGGAACTGTTTCCTCGACGAGGTCACTTGTGTCGGCTCCTCCTCCTTCAATTGTCGCGATATATCTTGTGGATTTCCTTGCTTCTCTTGCAACCGAGCCAAGCCTTCATGCTATTGGTTCGACAACTCTTTCTCCTCCTCCTCTGTCGATGCTAAAATCGATAAAGAGTGCTTCTTGTCAACTTCTCATCTACATAGCTTCATCGACTACCACAACTGTGTGGAGCTTTACTCGACTCTGCAGTCGACCATCGAACGTTGTAACTTTTCCTCTTTCTTGGGAGCTATAGCTGTAACTCCAGGCACTATATTGAGTTCGGCTAAACTCTTTTTATTACATCGGTCCAAAATCATGATAGGAGTTCGATCTTGCAGGGGTATATGATTTAGATATTAATTTCCGCTACCCATTACATCATTCAAACACGAAGTGTGCCAAATCGAACACGAAGAATTATAATATGATTCCATTAAGGAAGTACCATTATCCCCATCATCATCATTCCGCAACCCATAATGCTGAATCAATCAATGCATTGCATTGCATGAAAGAAGAATGACCGCATCAAGAAATCGGAGATGCCAACCTCCTTTGTAACATCAGCCGATGCATCTCTCTTGCAAACTAATAATAAATAATTAAATGAAAGAAGAAGGAACTAATTCTCTTGCAAACTAATTCTTTGTTTCTCTTCCTATAGAAGAAAGTTTTCGCATCAGCAAACTTACACGATGAGATGAAGATTAGAAAATATAGAATTAATCCATATTAATTCTATGAATTGTCGCTCATCGTATCATACATACTCATCCTTCGCTCTCAAATCAAGAGTTCATAAAAATGCTTCTACATGTGGTTAGGTAATTATATGACTCGTTTGTAGCTCACATATGTAGCCTAAAAAGCAAAGCAAAAAAAAAAAAGAATAAAAAGTTTGATCTAGAGGAAGGTATCATTGTGATGTTATCATGTCAATCGAGCCCAACCATGTTGAACAGTAGTGCTGTCTGGATATTAATATTGGTGACAATTTGGGTAACTTTGTTCTTGGATACTTGCACAAAATTTTCTATTTTCCATGCTAAAACTCGGAGAAATCTAAGCTTGTCTTTTGGAGTAAATCGAATGATTCTTCAAAAATAATGAATGCATGAAGTCTTAGGGAATGAATCGAAAACATGCTACATTTCACGGATGATGCCGATGTCGATATAAATTATAGCGACGAAGAAAGGATGGAGAACTTGTGGTACAAACAGTCAAACCTAATTGATGCAGAAATCGACGGATAGTGATGGCATCATTCTGCACATCGTTCTTCCTTAATCCGAACGGCATGTCAGCGGTCAAGACATGCCCACTGTGATGGAGATACCTCTTCAAAGGTGGATTGATGAAAGGCCAAACTCCATGAAAGAAGCAAGCTGGGGTGTTCTACTGATAGCATTCTATCGTAAGATGAATCTGATGTAGTTTATCTACTTCTCCTACAATTTGTCTTTTCCTGATTCTATAATGACTGATGAAGTACACGAGTGGTATTGCACAGCCAAAATCTAAGAAAAGAGAAAGCAAAGTACTTTGTGTTACTCATCATCTATCATTCATCTTTTCTTAAGATATTCCAGAAATATTATAAAAAAAAACAATGAGAAGAAAGTGCACTGATATTTTTTAGCTGATCACCTTGAAGATATTAGTTCGCCTCCCATGTCGGATTCAATGCTCTCTCTCTCTCTCTCTCTCTCTCTCAAAGGGGTAATTATGTGTCGACGGTGATGCAGCATCCTTTTTTCTTGAATGAAGCACTCGATCTAATGCATGCATGCATGCTGACGCTAGGGTTACTATGTGGTCAAACATTTTTCTTATGGTCTCACGAGTTGTGAAGGCCATAATCTACAAAATCTAGTGGCTGCCTAATCTGAATCAACCTCCTACAAGAAGACAGTGCTAGATGAGATAATTCATATTCTTTATGGAAAAAAAAAACTATAGAATGTGTTGACTTTTGAGGCTTTTCTGTGTGTAAATTGAACCAAAATGCAGTAAGTGCATGATATCATGAAAGCAAAAAAAAATCTTCTGCATCCTTCAAAGATTCTGAGAGACAAGTGGATTAAAGATTGATGCTAAACATATTGCTCTTTCAGAGAGGAAGGCCATTGCAGAGGAACCCACCACCACCATTGGTTCATGAGAGCTCCAATAAGAAAGAGCCCACAGATTGGCTGGTATTTATGTGGGAGGCTGCAGCAAGTTGAGTTGGCAAACCAAGACCATGCTTTGCTGCCATTGCAGCATTAATAATTATTCATTTTATGTATGTATATGTATGCAGTCTTCTGCAGTAGAACATCTCCTCGAACAATGTAGGGTTTGGTGGGTGGATAAGAATAAAGACAAGTCCTGATTCATTACATTGGGAGAAATCGTTTCTATAGGCCATGATGGCCACTGCCAACGCCAGGGAAAAAAATACATCTAGATTAGCTATTATGGCAACGAGACTTGTTTGCCTTGCAGACTTGGAGGACCTCTGGATTCAACTCCATGACCTGGAAAAGCATTTTCTACCTTTTTTTTTTCTTATTTTGTTCTTCATCAGAAGAATTAATGAACCCTTAACTATGGTCATCTGTTTTCCCAGATCATTGTAGGATGTATTCTTAACAACTGATATTTATAATTTGATTAAAAGGGACAAAAAAAAAAGAGGTTTTCTTTATTCTGTATCTGCAACATGACACACTCTCACAAGTCTCTAAGCTGAGTCATGGAATCATATTTCAAGAGGACCATAGTGACAGGTAGTTCAATAGAATAATCTTTTGTTCTTCAAAACTTAGCTGTTGCTTGGAAAGATCAACTTCTGCTGCTTAGCTATCACCATTTTGTCTCCCTGGCCTCAGTATACTCTATATATTTGTACAACTCATACACATCACTCTACACTTGTGAATCCATTATAAGTAGCCCCCATCATTTCAGTCAACTCAAATTAATATGTCCAAGTATATGACCAGTAAAATACTAAGACATTAACTCTTGAGGATTTCTCCAAGTAAATTGGCACAAGTATTACTCCTGCTGGAGGATCACCCCCTCCACTACTGTGAAGAAACCAAAATAATTAAATGATAGCAGAAGATTGTAGCTTTCCTCCCATAAATCCAATTGAGAAAGGAAACTTGTTGTGGTGTATGCTATGCTCTCCCCAGTCACTATTGTATCTATCTTTCTTTGTTGAGCTGCACTGCCACAAAAGAGATTTTTTTTAAAAAAAAAAAAATATATGGCAGATATATAGATATCTATCTATCTATCTCTCATCCTTCGTGAATCAACAAATCAGGTCCGAAATGAATGTTAGTTTGCGAGGACTGTGTGGGTAACACAGCAACACTTCCTTGGAAGAAGAAAGATGCAGTTTGCAGCAAAATGACATGCTTAACACTGTTTCAGATTCTTAAACCAAATGAAGGCATAGTAAGAGCTGAGATAGTAACCAATGTTGATCTTGACTTTTTAGCATCAAAATGGTCGACAACACATACGATAATGAAGTATTCGCGTGCAAATGAAGGCTGCATGATCAACCTGACAAAAGACAAACCCTAAAGTGCCCACCAAAGAACAAAACAAACACAAAACCCGAAGAGTTAGTGGTAACGAAAGATCAACCGACCAACCACAGAAAAACCACAGCATGCAGCTGCCCTGGATCGAGAGTGACGGAGACGCCAAGCAAGACCAACTTCTCTCGAGGCCGCCCTCTTGCTTGCGTCGACTGCCCATGCTTTCAGCAAAGTAAATGTTGCTAGGGTTTTTTTCCAAGTACGCATTAAAGATAAGGGATAGGGTTAGACTTTCTTGGGTTCACTCTTTGGCACATTCTCAACCACCACGCTTTGGATTTGCTAAATATCATTTTCGATAGTGTTCCCAACTTCACGAACCTATCTACTACGTCTATCTAGTAAATGGAAACTTGGTGCAATCTGTGCAACCCACAGAGAGAAAAAAGACGAAGGAAGTCCTTGGAATAGATGTCAGCCAGCTAACTCGTGCTTTGTTTTATCTGGTGTATATATTAACTACGCTAGAAAATAACTTGAGGTCATGCGTTGACTTCGATTAATCTGCCATCCCTTATAAATATTGCAAGTATAATTGAAGTCAGTAAACCAAAATGTAATTACGCTTCATCTACGCTACTATCTTCTTAGTTATAATATATATAAAATTACAGGATTGGTTGTTGACCATTTGCATTTGGCATCAGAATCTGTCTCACATAAACCTTCTCATTAAAATTTAAATCACTGTTTGTATGAAAGAGAAAACATGGTGGATGACCATTCATTGCGATGATAACTCTTCTGCTAACAGTGTGTTTATGAATGCAAGAAACAGCATTTGAAGATGACAATGAGTGCAGTTGTTGTTATTATTGCACATTGCAATGTCTTCAAATTCATCATGAATTTGTTTGTCATCTTTGACAAAAAAAAAAAAAAAAACCCCTACCAAAATCATAAATGCATTGAGTTTAGTCATTTATATCGATTTGATTCAAATAGTTTTGCCAACAAGTAATGTCCCTTTGCAGGTCTCGAAGAAATTGGATTTAGAGCCCAGCCAAACCCCTTCTCTCTCTCTTGGGACCTTTTATTTTCTTTTTTGACTTTGACTTATAACCTCCTTGTCCAAATCGTTCCATTGCCACATATAGGGAGTTCGTTCGGTCACAATGTTCAAGCTCCTTTCTATAAGCAAAGTATAAGAAAAATATAAGAGTTTAAAAAAAAAAAAGTAATATTCTTGATTAATAGGCTTCTATCCTCATCAACATCAATCTTCATAAAATCTTTCATCAGGATTTAGAATCTTCAAACACAATCATAGTTTGATTTTTCTCAAATTCTTTTTGTATCTTCTTCTCCTTCCTTAAGTAAACTTAGAAACTATATTAGAATTGTTCAGTATATTATAATGTGGTAGCTTATAATATACAAAATAACTCAGAAACTAATAAAATTCATTTAAATATAAGAGATGGATAATATTAATTTCGCATCAGCATTTTTTTTTTGATAATAAAAAGATAGAAAGAGAGAGAGAGAGAGAAAAGAAGAGATTCAATGATTGATTAATGCATCTCTAATGCTCAAGTCCTTTTATAGGGTAAGTACAATAGTATATGTGTGTGTAAAGATAAATTAAAATTACATCCTTGTAAAGATAAATCTTCATGAAATCTGCCACTAGGATTCGAAGTCTTCAATCATAATCATAATTTAATTTTTTTTTTTAGATTTTCTTCTTTGAGTAAACTAGGAAACTATATCAGAATATTCAATATGTTATCATGTGACAACTTATGATATGTAAAATAACTCATAAACTTATGATATATATATATATATATATATATATATATACTTAGAAAATTATGGGACATACATGAACAATAATTCACTGTTCAAAATAAGTTTATATCAAAATAAGTTTATATTTCGAAAAGTCAAAAATATACTTCATTTTTTTCTTTCGAATGAGACAATTAAATACCACAAAACAAAAACCAAAGTTGTTTATTGTGTTCACATATATCCGACCCGCTTTGTCAGGAGGAGATTAAGTCAGCAAGAAGAGTCTATTAAAACTCGTCAAACGGACCGTCACGATTTACGAGTTTGCAGATCACCGTCCGATTGCGCGGTCAGTCCTCTTATCTGTTACCAAAACTTAACAGGCGTAACTTCGTCGCGTGCGATCTACAGGTGTGCAAAGGGTATCTGAGGCGGCGCTCCAACGACCCCAACGGGTGACAGGTTTAGACAAAGAGAGCCCCAAGGAATCTGTTCCCCGCCGGCCGAGGCTCGTTTTCCGGTATAAGAGGCGGTGCCCGACACAAATGGTGGCTCAGAAAGGCCACGAGCAGCCTATCTTCTCTCTCTCTCTCTCTCTCTCTCTCTCTCTCTTGTGTCTTTCCTGTTGGCACGGTGAGGTGAGGAAATGGGTGGAGACAAAGCTTCCGGCTTGGACGACCTCAAGAACGAGGCTGTTGATCTGGTAATTGCGTCGTCGCCGCCGCCACAACCACTGCTGCTTCTGCTGCTAACTTTCTTCCTTCTTGTTGCTGCATCTGCTGCTTCGTCATGGTTTTCTTGTGCCTTTCTCTTCATCTATTCCGTCTTTCTTCGATCCTTCTCCGAGTAATAGCTTCAGAGTTGACTCGCTCCAGGTTCTTCATTTGATGAGCTTGCAAGTAATGAATGTGGTACACGATAAGAAAAAGAAGAAACTATGTGTCCTGTTCTTTGTTCCTCGAGCAAACAAAGAGACTGTGGTCGAACCACTTTCTTGTAGCCATTTTTGAGCTTAGAAGCAGCTTCTGAATCTAAGAAAATGGTCATTGGTTCTCCTTCTCTCCATCTTTTCTGGCCCTCCTAAACCGGCTCTTAAATGTATACCGTCTTCTTTGTGATTTGTCTCCTGCTCTTGCTCTTTCTCTGCTGTTTTCGCCACGCTCAGCAGCTTCTTAGCAGATCGATGTTGAAGGAGTTGCCGCTCACTCGTGTCTGACTGCTGCTGGTGTGTGACTTCACAGGAAAGAATTCCCATTGAACAAGTGTTCGAGCAGCTCAAATGTACCAAAGAGGGTCTGACGTCGGAGGAGGGAGCCAACCGGATTCAGATCTTTGGGCAAAACAAGCTCGAAGAGAAGAAGGTCCCCCCCTTTTTTTTTTTTTTTTGAGACAAAGCTTCGTGATTTGACCTTGCTCTGTTATCTGCTCCTTGCTTCTCCAAGTGCTTGCTAAATGGATGTGGATGTAACAGGAAAGCAAAGTCCTCAAGTTTCTCGGGTTCATGTGGAACCCCCTCTCATGGGTCATGGAGATGGCCGCCATCATGGCCATTGCCCTGGCCAACGGTGGAGGGAAGCCCCCGGACTGGGAAGACTTCGTCGGAATTGTCATTCTGCTGGTCATCAACTCCACCATATCCTTCATCGAAGAGAACAACGCCGGGAACGCCGCCGCTGCTCTCATGGCTCGTCTGGCTCCCAAGACAAAGGTCAGAGGTGGCTGAAGAGGCCTTGAGATTGAGTATCCTCGGAAGATGAATCCAGTTTCTTACAGTCATGGCACCTGGTTCTTCTTGGCTTTAGGTGCTCAGAGACGGCACCTGGTGCGAGCAGGACGCCGCAATTCTGGTGCCCGGAGACATCGTCAGCATCAAACTGGGAGATATCATCCCGGCCGACGCGCGCCTGCTCGAGGGAGACCCGTTGAAGATCGATCAGTCTGCTCTCACCGGAGAATCCCTCCCTGTCACGAAGAATCCCGGGGACGAGGTGTACTCCGGTTCAACTTGCAAGCAAGGCGAGATTGAGGCCGTCGTCATTGCCACCGGCGTGCACACCTTCTTCGGCAAGGCGGCTCACCTGGTGGACAGCACCAACCAGGTCGGCCACTTCCAAAAGGTCTTGACATCCATCGGAAACTTCTGCATCTGCTCCATCGCGATCGGCATCGCCATCGAGATCATCGTCATGTACCCGATCCAGCACAGGTCGTACCGGGATGGGATCGACAACCTGTTGGTCCTCCTGATCGGAGGAATTCCGATCGCCATGCCCACCGTCTTGTCCGTCACCATGGCCATCGGGTCGCATAAGCTCTCCCAACAAGGTGCCATCACAAAGAGGATGACTGCCATCGAGGAAATGGCCGGAATGGATGTCCTCTGCAGCGACAAAACCGGCACGCTCACCCTCAACAAGCTCAGCGTCGACAAATCCCTGATCGAAGTGTTCGCGAAAGGTGTCGATAAAGATCACGTGGTCTTACTGGCCGCGAGAGCGTCGAGGACGGAGAACCAGGACGCCATCGATGCTGCCATGGTTGGCATGCTTGCAGACCCAAAGGAGGTACGGTACACACAGCTTTCTTCGCCTGCTCGAACTATGATGGATGTCACCCCAACGCATAACACGAGTTCATCTCTCGGTGCTTCACAGGCAAGAGCAGGAATCCGGGAGGTGCACTTCTTTCCCTTCAATCCTGTTGACAAGAGAACAGCGCTAACCTACGTTGATGAGGACGGCAAATGGCATCGGGTCAGCAAAGGCGCTCCCGAGCAGGTCCTGTGCTCTGTCACTGGAACCTCCTTCGAGCCGAGTTCATGAATGGTTTTGCTGACTGTGTGATCGACCGATGCAGATCATGAACCTCTGCAACTGCAAGGAGGACGTCCGGAAAAGAGTCCACACGGTGATCGACAAGTTCGCAGAACGGGGGCTTCGATCGCTGGCCGTGGCAAGACAGGTCTGCGTCTTCTCTTGCTACGACCGCGACTCTCCCTGTTCCTTGCATCATATCATGCTTATGTTGCAGGAAGTTCCTGAGAGGAGCAAAGAGAGTCACGGTGGCCCATGGCAATTCGTCGGCTTACTGCCTCTCTTTGATCCCCCGAGGCATGACAGCGCCGAGACCATTCGGAAGGCTCTCAACCTCGGCGTCAACGTGAAGATGATCACCGGTGCGTGGACTTGTTTGCTCTCCGTCTCTCGAGCACCATGATCCATCCCCACGCTTAGCCATCTACTAAAAGATTCGCATGCTCTTCGTCAGGTGATCAGCTAGCGATAGCGAAGGAGACGGGGCGAAGGCTTGGGATGGGCACCAACATGTATCCTTCCTCTTCGCTGCTCGGGCAGCACAAGGACGACACGCTCGCTGCACTTCCAGTGGACGAATTGATCGAGAAGGCCGATGGGTTTGCAGGAGTTTTCCCAGGTTTGTTCCTCCCGCACGCGCTCCAAACCACTACTTAAATGATCTCTGCAGCTCTGTAGCAGTGTCGTCATGTGGGATGTATTCCTTCCCTGGAACAGAGCACAAGTACGAGATCGTGAGGAAGTTGCAAGAAAGGAAGCACATATGTGGGATGACCGGAGATGGTGTGAATGATGCTCCGGCCCTGAAGAAGGCGGACATAGGCATCGCGGTTTCCGATGCCACGGATGCGGCAAGAAGTGCTTCCGACATCGTTCTTACTGAACCCGGTCTCAGTGTCATCATCAGTGCAGTTCTCACCAGCAGAGCCATCTTCCAGAGGATGAAGAACTACACGGTAGGATCACTTCATGGGTGTCCTTCATCCATTGCTTCGATTGTTGTTTCAGTTTCAGCCGGCTGATGTATCCTCCTCGGTCTCTGCACGCTGACAGATCTACGCTGTTTCGATCACCATTCGTATCGTGGTGAGTTCTAAATAACAAGTGTTCTCGATGATTTTAAAAGTAGGAGTTTTCGATGATTCCGCTAAAAGCTTTCACTTCCAACCTCCGCAGCTTGGTTTCATGCTCATTGCGCTGATATGGAAGTTCGACTTCTCCCCCTTCATGGTTCTGATCATTGCCATACTCAACGATGGTTGTCGGCGGCACTCACCTGCTAAAATCTATGTAAATTTGTTTTACGTTCGCAACTCGTAGCTTTCTAATCTGAATCCGTGATGGATAAATAGGAACCATCATGACCATCTCCAAAGACCGTGTGAAGCCATCTCCGATGCCGGACAGTTGGAAGCTGAAAGAGATATTTGCCACCGGCGTCGTGCTGGGGACGTACTTGGCCTTGATGACTGTCATCTTCTTCTGGGCCATGAAAGAGACCGACTTCTTCTCGGTACGTTGATCTGTGGCACTTGTTGTGACTGCCGTCAGTACGAGGTGACCTTACCATCGGTGTCGATGCAGGATAAGTTGCATGTTCGATCACTGAAGGAGAGAGACCACGAGATGATGGCGGCTCTGTACCTGCAAGTCAGCATCATCAGCCAGGCCCTCATCTTCGTCACCCGCTCTCGCAGTTGGTCCTTCCTCGAGCGCCCGGGACTCCTGCTGTGCGCTGCCTTTGTGATAGCTCAACTGGTACGTCTCCCCCAGTTCCCTCCGAACAAGTTCTTCGTGGCGATCAGGAATCATCGTTTTGAATCACCAGGTTGCGACTCTGATAGCTGTTTACGCCGACTGGGGCTTTGCAAAGATCAAAGGCTGTGGGTGGGGATGGGCGGGAATCATATGGCTCTACAGCTTCATCACCTTCGTCCCACTCGACTGGATCAAGTTCGCGATACGCTACATTCTAAGCGGAAAGGCATGGGACTCCCTGTTCGAGCGCAAGGTGGAGCCTCATCCCTCACCCGTATCGAGCTTATGATCTCTCTCATCTTGTCGATTGCTGCTAATCTGTTTGCTGTGTCAGACTGCCTTCACCACGAAGAAGGATTACGGAAGAGAGGAGAGGGAAGCTCGGTGGGCGACTGCTCAGAGAACACTGCACGGCCTCCAGCCTCCTGAGACGACAAACCTGTTCTCCGACAAGAGCAGCTACCGCGAGCTCTCCGAGATCGCGGAGCAGGCCAAACGACGAGCTGAGATCGCGAGGTAATATAACGTGTGCCATGAGCCGCTGCTGTCTCTCTCTGTGAACAGAATAGAAGCCAATGAAGGAGAGGAACTATCGATCTTGATCTTGCCTGCTTTCTTTTTGCTTTTTGTTGCCAGGCTGAGAGAGGTAAACACTCTCAAAGGTCATGTGGAATCGGTGGCCAAGATGAAGGGGATCGACATCGACACCATCCAACAGCATTACACGGTTTAGAAGCAACTGCTGCATCCCGTAGCTGATGGCTTCATGGAAATGGTGGAGGTAGCACTCCACGGTTGACCCTCAAATGAAAGAGGAGGAAGAAGACCTGTCTATCCAAACAAAGTAGAGGAGAGTAGAGTGAAATGTTGTTTGTGTTACAAAGTCTTATGTTTCGCTTTGCCTCTCTCTTCCTTGGATATGTGCAGTTGCCATACTCCGTTCCCCTAAGCATGGCTTCTTCTTGTTGTCACAATTATGTTCTTTATCGATGCACAATAAAGAAAACATTATTGTAGCTGCGAGTGTGTGTTTTATGCCCTCATAGCATAATTGATCCCGTTGCAATTTTATTAAGACCAATTAATACCAATCGCTCACTAAAAACAACTACTGCTTTGACACATGGTTTATCGTCTAAATCTAAGCTTTAGCCAAAAGAGAAGATTTTGGTCTTGCTGATGCTTCTGAATACATTTGGTGCACATGTTTTGGTTATAAAGGGATGACATTTTTTTTTTTTTGTTTTTGGATACAACCAAAGATGAAAAGAGCTCATCCTTGTAATCTGCGGCATCATTATCTTATTTGCATCAGTCTTTGGTATATCCATTTCAGAGGTTTAATACCACGAGGATGGCCATCTTTCGATAATATGTTGCGTTGCCATAGAGATTTAAACCCCGGAGGACCTCACTCACGATCGGAGGGAAAGACCGATCACATCAACATGTTGTACGCCGGCAAGTCTTTTACACTGGTAATGTCTTCCAGGGCAAGTTCACGCTCCAACTGATTTCTTGTAGACTTCAAAACCTCCTGGAGCAAAAATAAGACGACAGGAATCAGAAGGCAAAAAATCACGGTGGATCATCAGTATCCAATACAGAGAGAAAGTCTGGTAATTACATTGAACTCCATATAAGACGCACGCTTTGCGAGCCACTGAGCATCCAGCATGCGGAAAGCTATGCAGTAGAGGTCATCAAATGCTTTTTCATCTTCCCCGAGCAGTTCCAGGAAACGGACTCCTGCTTTAGAGGATGGCAAGACTGAAAGAATAGACAGGCAGATTTAATACCCAGGGCAATCGTTTAGCTGCTACCAGAAAATAGTTCCCGAGTTACCTGATTGCAAGTCTAGCATCTGTATCAACATGAATGATATATTAACACCGGCTACGGCGAAAGGATATTCCCAATCAGCCCTTCTCCCTTCTGTTTTGTGCAACAGAGTTTGGAACCAATTCTGCATCAAATAACCACAGGTTTGAGATATATGCTGGATGGATTTGACCATATGACAAAATATAAGTGACTGTTACATCTCCAGACATAATGTCAATCAAAAGTTCGCTACCGGGTAGTTTGTGGCAAAAAAGATGAGGTTTTCCAATGATATAAATCCACCACCCCTGAGAAAAGATTTTAAGCGTTACGACTGTCAAGCGCTTCAATTTTTTATTCTCAAGGTAATCTGAACATAAGCACTTTGATTACTTGGCTCCACAGTACCTGAAATCTGTTGATGGGTCACAACCTTGCCAACCCATTTCCTTCCATAATTCGGATTTAAGAGGAGGAATTTCTCGATCAGGATAGGCTAGACGCCATAGCTGTTTCAGGGCATCCTGCAGCACAATTCTATGTTAGCTTTTGGTGATCTCAAATCAGGTTTGCTCCATGATGAGAGTTCCGATAAAGAAATACACAGAAATCATAAGGACACCAAAAAGGTAAAAATGGTCTCCATATATGGCCAAAAGTTCAGAGAATCACTGGCAAATGCAAGCAGTACATACTTGGTGATCCAATCGAGAACCATCAAACTGGACCTCCACCCTCAGCCGCAAATTTCTGTAACGTTCTTCCTGCAAGATCGGGTACAAAAGAAGTACGGGGAACAAGCCTTAGAAAGCCATTACTAACTTCTGTAGGGCAAAAGCAAAGGAAGTATGCCGTAGTAGTTACTGGATGCTGTGTCAACTTTTTCCTTCATACAGAAGAAAACATTACCATATCCAAGGTTCGCAAGAGCTTGCACAAGAAATATCTCAAGCTAGGCACAAGGAATATCTCAAGCTATTGCACACGATAAGAGTTGGGAAATAAAAAACTCAATGCCACCCAACAAAGTAAAGATTGCTTATCTTATTGATATAACTGCAGTTCTTGAGGATTGGAATAATGCATGGCAATGATGGAACAGTGACAATCTCAAACAACAATGGTAACATTAAGGTTTAAAATCTTGGTCCTGAACTGGTTTTGAGACCTTCTCAGACTGGTATGATACAGGTATACTGGCAGCACTGAAAAAAATTAAAAGTGAATATTGACTGGTAACAAGAAATATGGTCCGGTCCAGGTCCTTGATTGGACCGATAAACTGGTCTGACCGATATTTGAAACCTTGAGTGACACTATGTCCAGGACCTTGTGCACAAACAACTACACAAATTACTCAAGAAAAATCAACATTTAACAGACATCAAACCGATTTAAAGTTTCAAAATACTATAAAAATATCAGAAATGTAAACTAACATGAATTTTAATGATGCTAAAAAAAAAAAAGAATGCTCTCCATTAACCAGTTAATCTAATAAAGATTCCACAAAACTAACAGAAAAAACAAGGTCTTCACTTTACCTGCAAGGGACAAAGACAAATTGGGTCGTCTTGTTCATTTGAAGCGATTGAAGAGATAGGTAAGAACCTTCCTAAAACCGACCCAGAGCCAAGGATAATATTTGCTGCAAGAAAATAAATACCAGTGGCATAAACTGCACACATTAGGTACGAGAAGATTAAGAAAGGGAAAACAAAAATAAAAATAGATACTATTCCAAAGATCCAGAGGACTTCATGAAATATAAGCTGATTATTTTGGGGTAGTATACAACTATACATAGATGTCAAATATGTCAACTTGGATACAATGGACACAGACATATGGTTGAAAACCATGAGCACAAAATACCTAAAGGAAAAAGGGGCTTCAGGTTGGTCTAACATCAAATAGAAGTTTCTGAAGCCCAATTTTTTTATTGTCCACATGAGTATTCATTCCATTAACTCTATAAAGAAGCTTCGATTTCTTATTTGAAAAAGAGGAAAAGATCCACATGCATTGCAGAGACGATATCTCAAAATTTGACATACAACTTTCCAGCTTGTAAGTGATTAGTAGAGTTTGCCCATTAATTTTTTGTCAAACATCACAACGCAAGATGTCTGTAGTATGCAGTTTGTGCATTTCAACCACAAAAATGCACATGCTTTTCTGACACACGGCATTCTAGTTTAATCTTTTCCATAACATTTGAGTAATTGTGTTTGCACAAAAACATCATCTCGAGGCTTCAACACAAGATGTTATGCGAAGAAGATGATACAAAAAGGCAACACGAAGATTATCTTTGTCCAGAAAAAAAATGATCTGATTCAAGAATATGCAAAAAATTCCTAACACATGGACAAAAGAGTCTCTGGAAAACAAAGACCATTACGTTGCAGAAACGGAGGAGACACACTTCATTTGCTTGTTACCAAAGCAAAGAGATGGAAAGATTCCATTTTGGGTTATTTTGGTCTTTGACCTCCTACTTTTCTGTGTTCAACACACAACTCAATGTTGATAGAATTTTAGAAGAGTAACATGTATAATTTTATCATGCTTATTTCTTTTAAAAGAATTTGGACATATTCCAGGTTTGATTGTCCATGCCATATACCAAGGAAATGCCTTCCAAAGACACTTAAGAACCTCTTCTAACAGAACAGGGATATTGACCGTTTTGCTAAAGCCTAGTTGGTTCTTGTTTATCATTTTTGCACTACGACTAACTGACTTGGCAATCCTCTTAATCACTGGTAACTGGTGAGACTTTTAATTATTCTTTCCTAATAAAATTTAGCAGCATATACTGCTCAAATCTTCTTTTCTTGCATGCCACAAAGGCATTCTAGTGACTGCTCATGATAAATACATGCCTCAATCACATGGACAAAATTAAATAAAACAGTTGTCATAAATTTAACAAAAATAGTTATTACAGAATCTGACAAATATTTAGTTAAACAATATATGCTAAATAAGTTTCAGCTATATTAATAAAAACATATACCATGGATCATGCATGAAAACAACATAATTGAAACATCAGTTTGCTAGAGACCTAATATAAACAGGCAAATGCTACTGATGGGCATATCAAAGGCAATACCTAACCATTGAGACCATTGAGCAATCAAATTGGCAAAAAGACGTGTCCAGTGAAGGTTTATTTCCTTCTTTTTGTCATCCCAGTCTTGTGCACCTCCATCATCAGATCCCTTCAAAATATAAATAACTTGTTAAGCATAAAAGCTAACAATAGGAATTTGTCATCTGATTTATATTCATGCACTACCTTAGGTTAGAAATGTTTACAAGAATTACTTCATAGTTATAGTGACCGGTGTGGCGGTTATTGCCAAGCAAAGGTTCATTTAGGGCATAAATTTTTTTACAAGAACTACCTTATAGTTATAGTGGCCTCCACGGTTGTTATTCCCAAGCAAAGGTTCATTTAGGGCATCAACTCCTGATAAGTCTGAATACTCATTTCTCCTCCCGTCAATATCTCCATGATGGAGCCGCCTTCTAAGGGTTCTCGCTGCCATCGCAGCTATTTAAATGACTTCACTTACCTGTAGAAAATAAATAAAGCATTTAAGCAGCATATATAGCATGACAAAGTTGGAGAACTACAGCATTTAATTCATCATATTTCTTCCTTTATGTACGATAATTCCTTTGTGATAGTTGTTGATAATGAAAGCTGTCGATTATTTTTATCTCCTCATAAAATTAGCAAGCAAAAAAGTGTATATACATAGGCCCTTTCTATCATTTAAGATAATGCTTATGCACTGCTAAATAGCAAGAAAGAATTTGACAAATTATCATGGTTTATCCATACATCAAGTAATTCATGCAAATCTGTTGCAACAACATATGAACTTAGAAAGGATCCAGATCATAAATGGTCAAACTTGTTCGCGCTCAAGTGTTTACTTGCTTACCTCATGAATAATTATAAAGAGATCCAGGTTGAGTGCTGGATCTCTAAAAACTTGAAGGGTAGTGGAGTTTTCCATAAAAGAGGAAAATCCTCTTAACAAGATAGCTTGAACATTAGCTTGTTTTCTTCAAAATCTTGATCAAGATTCACACTTAGATAACAAAACATTAAAATATCAAAAGCTCATAGGCATGTTAAATGTTAGAGCACTAATGGAGATAAGATTTCCAGTTATAAATCAGTGATGATGTTATAAAGCACTGAGCTTGGAGATATAATTGTTCCAAATCCTCTTGCTCATTTTGTCCCAAATATATCGGATGAGATCTTGAATCATCAACCGTTGGTGTCTCCTCATGCTCATTTTGATCCTCAAATCCATTTAACTTGATCTCACTCATCTTCTTCATCATCAGTAAAACCCAAGTCATCAAGATTGAGAGTATCATCTTGAGATATAAGGCTAACCCTAATTTACTTGTCACGTTGACCCTAATTTCATGACTGACATAAATACCCCCTTAAACAAATAATAAAGTTAAGGATATTTAAATATTTTTTATATTATAAAACGGATCCATTTTATGTAACCTGGTCGGTTTATGCAGGTTATCCAAAAATCGATTTTTGGATTTTTCAACACATCCTATCCGGGCCTCAATTAGTTTGAAGATATGGTATGAACCGAGTCAATTGGTTTGAACCAATTTGATTTGGCATGAACCAAGGCTCAAAAGATCAGAATTGATCTGATTTGCCATGAACAAGGGCTCGATTGGTTTGAACCAGTTCGCTAATAGACTGAACCAGCCAGAATTAAATCCAATATAACTGAACCAAGCTTAATAGGCCTCCGCCAGTCTAATATAGGTTCAGCCCGATTTGGCCAACCACTGGAGTGCACCAAGCCACAGTCCACACCGTGCTAGGCCACGCCAAGATTGGCTGTGCAGATCTGATCCAATCAGATCTTGAATCCTATTTTTATCTTTTTCTCTTTTTTCAAGGAACAAATAATGATTCATTACTAATAAATTCAGATTAAATTCAATATTTCTTTTGTACATAAATAATCTATGAAATAGACACAAAAATTTAGATCAATTCAAAAATATTATTTTCTAAAATTTAAATTTGCAAGGATGAATAACCTATCAAATCATATTAATTTCAGAAAATATAAATCACATGCACAAAGTTTAACAACCACACAAGCATGGGTCTCTGGTATTCTAAGTATGTATTCTACTTAAATTCAGAAACAATCTACCATTAGGTTTAGCATGTAGGGATCATTAATAATTTCAATAAAATAGATTATCCATAACATATGAAATCCCTATATACTATTTAATAAAATCAAGAAAAACAAAATATAATGATGAACCTACCTAGAGCCAAAAACTCTCACAATCCTTCCCCGCGATTGAACTCTTTCCCCGACCAAGGTGGATGAAAAGGAGAGAAGTCACCATGTATAAATAGAAAAAAAGGAGGGCTTTGTATTTTTGTTCTTATTTTAATTAAAAAATAATATCTTATTTAGGTATTAAGATATGAAACACATTCATTAAATTTCCTAATAAGGTAGATGGTTTAGGAAATCAATGAGAGCATTTTAGTTAAGAAATACAAAATTAAGTTAGGGGATTACAATTTTGAATAAAAAGAAAAAAAATTGAGAAGGGGCTGTTGACGATCTGGCACTAAGAACTTCCTGGATAAAAGTCAGTCGGTTTGCAATAGCAATGGTTTATGGCTGGTATGCTTAATAATTAATATATAAATTGGCTAAATGCTTAATAAGAGCTGATTTGTATGTAGTGACAGGCCTGGACCAGTAAATATAATTTGGTATCGATCCCTAGAGACAATATTTTAAACCTCAAGTGAAACTAAGAAAAACACATCATTATCTATGACCCTCCCACAAAATACCCCAAAATGCCTTTTGTTATGTTCAAACTAAGACTCCCAAGATGAACCTTCAAACAAACATTCTAGTTAAAAGATTAAATGGTAAAAGCATGCAAAGACAAAAAGAGTTCAACTCTAGAAGAACCAGCTCAAGCTAAAAATCCCTATGAAAAAGATACTACAACTATATGAGCACCTTACTAGAGAAGATACAGGTCCAAAGGCTATAACAGTCCCATCAAAGTTCAGTTTCAAGAACTATAAGCTAGCCAATAATGTGAAAACTTGATGGCCACATTACTATTGCAACAAACATTAATGATGATGGGATGCATATGGGCGCTTCCAACCAACCAACCAACCAATACCAACACCATATGACACATCATTGACAATTTCACACGTTAATACAACACCGGGAATAGATGCCACTTACCTCAACCAACCAAGCATTGGTAATTCCAACAACCACCAGAATCTTAGAACAGACTACTCCTAGTGGTTTAACAACCATTGAGGAGGCCCAATAGAAAAAGAGATTATCCTCAATTAATTTTTCAATTATGTCTCCACCAAGGTTTGACTTACCGGTCTGTACCAGTGTACCAAGTTCATCTCGGTACCGTTATGGTACTGGTACCGGGCGGTATGCACTATGCATACCACCCGGTATATTAAAATATAATATAAATATTTTTATAATATAATATTAATATAATAAAATATTTATAAAAAAAAGAGAAAAAGGGGCGACGTCGCCTCAATCTTTCTCCCCACGCAGGAGAAAAAGCGCCCGCGACCCGCGGGTGGCCACTGCGCACGAGCAATAGGTATTCTTTTTCTCCTCTTTTCTTTTTTTTTCTTCTTTTTCCTCTTCTTCTTCTTCTTCCCTTTTTCTCGCTCAATCGACCGCCGACGATCGATTTCTCCCTTCAATCAACTGCCGACGACCGAAATCGATCACCGACAGCCGATTTTTGGTGAAACCGGTAGCGGGCGATCCGTGTACCGACAACCTAGCGGACTGATATGTACCGCCCATACCAAGCGGTAAATGTCGAAATTGTAAACCTTGGTCTCCACATCAAACTCTGACTTAGGTGTTGAAGGAGGATCCCATCAAGCACATTGCCCATGATCCATTTCATTATCTTGACAGTTTAGAACTTCAACGATTTGTCACGGGCTTAGCTGATTTTGCCTAAGCCGTGCGGCACCCATGCGTGTCCGTCATGAGTCGACCCTCCCGAGATCTCCTAAAATCCCACGGACTTACAAAGAGAAAACGGGCGGAAGAAGCAACTCCCACGGGATCCACAAGCGCTCAAGAAAAACACTTTATAAAGCCAAAATACAAATTACACCCATGGACATTACAAGCTCAGAGAGGTTGCACACAAAGGATAATGGTCCACTACAGACCGATGTCCCCACAAGTGCTTATAAGACACACTTGTATTTACAAGCCAAACTTGGCCATAAAGCAAATCAAACTAGGGCTTCCAAGCCCTCACAGCTTCTTGTTGTACAAGATATGTACATAAACCAAGGACACGGACTAACACAAGCATTCCATCGAACACCTTGTTTACATTGTTGTCCGTGACATTCTCCCCACTTATTCCTTCGACGTCCTCGTCGAAGCCACAGACGCATCTCCTCGCGTTCTCAATCTTTAATCTTCTTCTTAGGCACGGCCTTTGGCTCCTAGCCGCTCTCCACCTTGTTGAGTAGTCGAACTCAATCCATGCCGCTTCAACTCACCAATGATTGAATCGGTGTGGGGTTGGTGAGTTATCTTGATCCTTGTTGGTTCTCGCGGATCCCTCGATGAAGGAAAAGACCGCTTATGATGTGCCGATCGCGGATACTCATATTATTGAGCGGGTAGATGCTTGTTGGAGCTTTAACGAGCATCGCCTCGCACTTTCAAGTTTTAAGGTCCTTTCTCCATAATATTTGCCCATTGAACCTTCTTCCACCGTTAGTTGTCACTTCCAAGTATGTTCGCATCACTCCCTCTTAGTCAATTGGGAAATGAAGTGGAAAAACTACTCTAGTACTAATCACCAACGGTGAGGATTTGACAACCATTGTCTTCCATAAGCTTTCTTTGAAGGGTCAGAACTTGTCTGCTCTGGATAAGTAAGAGAACCGGGATACTCGACTTCACCCATTCTCTTCATAGTTGAGGAGGTAAGGTGGCTTCTCTCACCTCCTCGAGTTAAGAGAACTGGGTACTTTTCGCCCATTCTCTCGAGTTGAGAAGGCAAAGGTTACTCAATTTCCGCAAAGGTTACTTGATTTCGCCTACCTCCTCGAGTTTGTACTTCATGCATTGTGGTACTAACATTCGCGCTCTTTGCTCACACTCAAGCACTTAAGTGGTTGCACTCCTGCGTTGGGTTAGCTCGTGATTCACCTTCCCACCGCCATTGAACTTCGGAATGCAAGAAGTTTTGCGAAAAGTGTAAAGTTTACTCCAACTTGAGTCCCCAACTTGAGTAAGTCCGTGATAGATCCGTCGCCTTTGGGGTTATACCGTGTTCTCCATCACCTTTTGCCGCCTACTCCTCCCGAGTAGAAAGTGCGTACCATGTCGCCTACTTGCTTGGTCGAGCACTCTGCATCAACCCAAGTCCCTTAATTTGCTATCTGGATGAGAAGCACATCGACATCGGTCTTATGAAGTTTCTTGGACTCGCCCTTCGCCTCGTCTTGGTACTTGAGTTTGCCTGCACTCTCCACCTCCTTGGCCCCTTTACGACCAATGTTGTCCCTTCGAGAGCAAGGGATCGATGACTTCACGGAAGTCCGATCTGCAGTACCATGGCCAAGCCCATAGCACTACTATCCGCTACCTTGCATCTTCATCCCTTCCTCCGCGATCGGTAGATCGCCTCGCACGTGGAGCTCCTCCGAGTCCACCTCCTCTCTAACGCTTTTCTTTTGGGTAGCCGAGCCGTTGGACTCGTCGTCGCTTCCTAGCCCCTTTCGACCCGACACCACCGTGTCCTCCTAGCAGTTCTCCTTGGTCGATGGAGAGACAGATCGCAACTCTCGCATGGCCTCCGCCATCTTGTTCAGGCTCGATTCTGTTCTCCTTAGCTTCCTTGGTAGCAACGTTACTCGGCCTTGTCCTCGACTTGGGCTCCCTTAGCGAATGTGAGCAGCGATCCAACTCTCCAAGCTCGGTTAATCAAGTCCCTCCATGGGACTCACGGTACTGATCGACTACTCCCTCGGTGGTACGGCCCCGTATCTTGACTACCAAGGCTTTCATCCGAGGCTTTCTTTTAGCGAGCCTGTTGGACTCGTCGTCGCTTCCTCGCCTTTCGACCACCCCCGACACCACCGTGTCCTCCTAGCGATTCTCCTTGGTCGATGGAGAGCAACTCATGCATGGCCTCCGCCATCTTGTTGCAGGCTCGTCGTCTGTTCTCCTTAGCTTCCTTGGTAGCAACGTTCACTCGGCCTTGTCCTCGACTTGCGGGCTCCCTTGCGAATGTGAGCCGCATCAACTCTCCAACTTCGGTTAATCAAGTCCCTCCATGGGACTCCGGTACTGCAATCGACTACTCCCTCGGTGGTACATGCCCCGTATCTTGACGACCAAGGCTTTCGTCGATCTGACTTGATGTATATACGGAAGACCGCCTCTGCGATGCTGGCATTCACTCCTCGAATCCACCCTTCTTCTGCATTGTTCAAGTGGAGCTCCAGCTCGATCATTCACGATCATGTCCCCTCCATGGGACTCACGTCGCACTGGACTTCTTCCTTGGTGGAATCACTCCCGTATCTGACTAAGGCTTTCATCTGACTTTGATGCACACGAAGACCGTCTCTGATTTACGGCATTCACTCCTTGAATCCATAGCCCTTCTTCTTGTTGTGTCGTACACAGTGGAGCTCCCAAGAACTCGATCATACCTCGCGTGATTTTGTCCCTCACGGGACAAGATTGCTGTATTGCATTGCCACGAACTATTCCACCACGATCCCGCACCGTATGCCTCCGGTGACATCTCCATCATCTGATTCTCGTGTGATGAACTCGGACTACGACTTCTCCACGTGTGGCCTCGCCAACACATCGTAGGGCCTCGCCATCTCCGACTTTTAGTTCGCTCCTTGGCAATTCCCTTCGTCCCCTCACGGGTTACTCTGAAGCATAGCTCTAGGACAGTCGCCTAGTAGCTCAAGTCCCCGACTTGCTAGAGTGGGTGCACCATTGTGCGGATCTTGGGCCTCTATCCCCTACCGGACAATCTTGCTATGCACCTCTTGTTCCCGACAACGGCAACACTGGCATATTCTTCAAGAGTACCCGCCTCTGCGTCCTCTTGCCCGTCTAAGGTCTCATGATCCTAACTTTGCCTCCGCAAGTTGAATCACCTTAGTTACTCCATCGAATGCATCTCGAGGTAGCTTGCGTGCCTTCAAGCTCCCTTCAACTTTGGCACCATGCAAAATAAGTCTGTCCCATCGAATGAAGAACCCATGGAACGACATGATCCCACTCTTGCCTCTACAAGAGTTCATGCCCTTGACCTCTGCGGAAAGCTCGTGCCTCCGCTCCATGTTCCATCTTCTGTCGACTCCTCCGCGGCTTGGATACTTCACCGAGTTCCACCCAAGTCGCTCTGCTCCTCGATTTGCCGAGTTGATAGTGGCCCTCACGTCCACCATTCCACGACCCTGTTGAGTTCGATTTACGCCTCGACTCTAAGTGTGCCTTCATATGATGTTGCCTTGGATTGCTCCCCACTGATCTCGAAATGCATCCACCAATGCATTACCTCCTTCGAGATCACGCGACAACTCTTCGCTCACTCGGTCAGATTGAGCTTTGTGAAGATATAACCTCGAGAAACTCTTCCTCAATATGCGATCATTACACGATTCTCCCACTGAGAACTAGGACTTATCCCTCCGGATATCTCATCTCGAGCAACTTTTCTCTTTACATACTTCCACGGAAGTTTGGAGACCATCATCCCTTTGGACTACTCCGTCTTCTTGAACTCGGGCTTTGTTCGCCCCCAAATGTACTTGCTAGATTGTGACCCTTCTCACTGATCTCCGCACCCTTAGCAACACAGCAACTTGTTGCACATTTCACCACCTACGGACATATCCTTTCTATGTTGAAGAAAGTTACGATGCTCCATGGCGTCGAGTTCTAATCACGCCTTGGGATGGCCACGAACACTCATCCGTGTACAAGCCCTTGCGTGAGTTCCGAATCCTTGAGTTAGCAATTTCCCTCACCTGAGCTTTGCATCACTCTTTGTCGTTACACAACACATCCCACCTTGCGGTCTCATCTTTCACTAAGCACCTTTTGCCTTAAGCACCGTCAAGTTTAGTTGCCGAGCTATAGCTCAAACTCGACCATCCCAATCTTTGTGCTATTCTTCTTCGCTTGTTTGTCCTCGTGGTGCCACTCGCGAAAGGGTTGGCTATTCCTCGAATGCCAAACCGGATGCCCGCTCCTCGGCGACTCCTTTCCCTACATCTCAATGTCCGCTTTCCCTAGCGGTTGCGTGCTCATCCTCCACACTAGCTAGGTCCCCCACATTTGTATGGCAAGTGTTTTGCGTGTGCTTGTCCTCGATACCACATTGTCACGGGCTTAGTGATTTTGCCTAAGCCGGCGCGTGTCCGTCCAAGGTCGACCCTCCCGAGATCTCCTAAAATCCGGACTTACAAAAGAGAAGCGGAAGAAGCAACTCCCACGGGATCCACAAGCAACTGCTCAAGAAAAACACTTTATAAAGCCAAAATACAAATTACACCCATGGACATTACAAGCTCAGAGAGGTTGCACACAAAGGATAATGGTCCACTACAGACCGATGTCCCCACAAGTGCTTATAAGACACACTTGTATTTACAAGCCAAACTTGGCCATAAAGCAAATCAAACTAGGGCTTCCAAGCCTTGCTTGTACAAGATATGTACATAAACCGAAGGACACGGACTAACACAAGCATTCCATCGAACACCTTGTTTACATTGTTGTCCGTGACAGATTGGAGCATAGAGCTCTCAAGCAATTAGCACATCGGATAGTCCAATGTGGCGCACTCAAGTGCAAAAGAAGGCCCAAGTCCATATTATCTCCAAACAAGAATTATGATCACAATTTGTGGCTGATTTCTTCTACAGTCATTTGCTCATTCTTACTGCAACAAATTTCACGGTAGAAGCAAACAAGCGGATGGCATTGGTATGTCACCGTTTGCTTCAAGAAAATGTGAGTTCATTTATATTTGGTTGGCATCCTTGATTGAAAGCATCTACTTTTCAATGATTGACACTGGTTCTCGTAAGAAAGCTCTCTTTTTGAACAACCTGTTTATAAAAAGAAACATACATCTTGGAGATAATCATTCAACAGAAATATTCTAAATCAATCGGATACAAGAGCACTTCAATGCAGACCATAGGTCCACATTATCCACAAGAATCCGTGACAGCAATTCACAATGCATACAACAAATGCATGGTTTTGTAAATTAAACATAATCATTCAGAAAATTAAATCTAAGAAATCATCCACAATCCTCTGTGCTAGTGAATCAAGTAAACAAAACCAGCTCTCGATACAGTTTTTTCTTTTAAAGATCTAAGTAGTTTATTGAACAATTAATTAAAATGGCCTTCCTCGAGATCAAAGTAATTACTCCAAACAAATAATAATATTATTATGGTACACTGAGTTGAGCAACCATCTTAACAAAAGAATATGTTCTGAATGCAAAAATGTTGTATGGAATGCTCATAACTTAATAATGGAATTTCAGTAACAGCAAAAGAAGGGTTTTTTTTCTAGTTTAGCAATCAAATAACATTAATTAACATAGGTCACTAACAATCTTTATTCTAAACTGCAGTTTTATTTGCCTCAAACATGGCATGATTTGCCCTGCATTTTTCTTGATGCATATAGGGATGCAAGCCAGGCAGGCAATGTTGGACTACTGAATCTCATACCCAAATTGGGATGCTCATTATTTGCCTATGACTCAACCTGACCTAATCCCCGACCGAATTATGATTGTAGAACCTGGGTTACAAGTGTGGTTGGTTATGGTTGGGTGGAAATAGACCATAATGGAAGGAGATTGAGAAAGCATCTCTCGCATCAACATGGCCTGTTCATGGTCTATATTGAAAGAGAAACAAATCCAACTCCAGGAGTGTTACCAGCCCAACTATCAAGGTTATAGAGGAATCTGTTGCACTAATTAATGATATTGGCACAGACTAATATATATTGGCAATTTTCTTTTATCATTTATTGCTTGCTTGTGCTCTCTACAAGGTGCTCATGTGACTGCTGAATAAGACATACTATTCTCACCTGTATGCACTCACTTCAACCATCCTGAAACCAATAAGAGACTGACTAATTCTCTCCTAACTCAGAATATACATGTGCCACAAGCAACTTCAAAAGCTATGAACAAATGACAAAATTTGAGCGTTATAGGAAAACATCAATAAGGAGAGATTTTGTCATAAAATCCCCTTGGTTAACTAGTGTTTATGTGCTATGTAGTTGGCATGTTGTTAAATAGGACTCATCACTTCCCCAACATACTACTTATAACTGCCACCACTACCACCGCCAGACTCACAGAAACCTCCTTCATTCACCCTAATACTAACCCATGACTGCCACCAATTCATAACCAAAGTATGAAGTTACTCCTGCCCTACTTCGTACAATCAGTCTGTCATCCACCACAATAGGTACTGATCTATCACTAAAGTTTTATTATAAAAAGGGGCCTCCAATACAGGTAAATAAACATCCTTAACGTTCAAACTCCTCAACTCTCCCAGACTCCCAAGTCTGACTCTGACTTGAGCATCTAAGGAGACCCTCCAAGCCCATTTTAGATGTTTACTCCCAATATTTTGAGCATATAATGATTTCGACTGGACCAATACAAAACAGGTGGTACGTACCAGTCCACGAGTCAATGGATACATGGACCTCTCTTATTTCGGATAGTCCAGCACACTGATAGGACTCCAGCAGGGTTGAGTCCTAATCACCCTAGAAATAATTAACAAGAGCCCTATGAGATTGTGATAAAACCCCACCTAGTCACTTCTATCCTATAAAGAAGTGTGGCTAGGGTTTATTTTGGAGCCTTAGGGCTTCCTGGCCGTCGCCCCCTTCACTGGGTTGGTTGGTTAGGGATTCTAGCAGAGGCATGCGGCTTATGCAACCACTTAGGCCGCCGCCCCCCTTATTTAGGTAGGGCGGCTATAGAAAGGGCAAAAGGGAGAATTCACTTAGGAAGCACTCCCCTAGGGCTAGGGTTTTGAGCCCTATATAAGCTTATAGCCTCCACCTCTTTTCATCGAACAAGATTAATTTTTTATTTAGCCTTGTGCCGAGTTCTAGGAGGGAGGAACCCCTATAGCATTCCAAGGATTGATACACCTCAGAGATCAAAATCTATAGAGCTCCTTCTGGGGTTCTATTACACAATCATATAAATAGGAAACTTTTCTAACCCTAGTCGCTTCAAATGCATGCCGTGGCCGCTTTTCATGCATGTTGCACATCACAACCTCTCCTTAACACGAATCCGCTCCCCATGCACGTTGAGACCTCACTACACACCACTACTGTGCGCTGACTTTGCCCTAATCGCTTATGCTTCTTATCCTCTTCCTCTTCCTCCTACTTCTTCCTCCTCTTGCTCCACATCTCCTCTTCATCCTTCTTCCTTCCTCCTTCCCTCCTTCCTCCTTCTTCTTCTTCTATTTCTTTCCTTTTCGGAACACCGGTATGTACCAGTGTACCGATACATGGTACACTAAAACTGTCCGGTATGTACCGGTCTAACTAGATCATCGAAATGGGTCTTGTACCGAGCGATCATAGATTTTGAGAGGTCAGAACTGCTGGCACCTCAAATCCTCAGACACTGAATGCCCAAACACCAGAAAAGGCCCAGGTCAGCTCCTCATTTGAGTCAACAAGATGAAGAAAAATAGCCCAACCGAACCTAAACATCAAGGGAAATGTTTGTGATAGATATACTTTCAATGAAATTAGTCATGTACCGATTGTTCGACACATCCCAACTAGAAAAGCAAAATTATTTAAATCAAACATTATTTTCATCATCAACCCATTCTTTTACAATCTCAGCCTCAACCCATGTTTTATTGATTCAGAAAACCATGAATGTTGCATGATCATATTATCAACTGATACATCTGGAAACTGCCATGTCATATTCACTAGAGTTACTTGTAGAATTACTCTTGAATGGCAGCACAATTTGGAATTTACTTTTGTGTTTGGATCAGATGGATACTTGTTATGGCTGAAGTCATAAATACATTTCCACTAGCCATCATACCAACTGAACCATTCCAATTGCAAGGAAAATTGATGTGAAGATTGGCGATGATTACTCGCTATTCATAAGAAACAGATAGTAGACGACTCATGGACCAACTATTAGGCTATATCAATTGAAGCCAACCAAGCCTAGTTCTTTATCAGCCAAGTCCAGTTCTTTACTACCCGAGGTCATCCGAACAATACAATATCACTTCCTGCAGCATATCGCCAAAATATCGGGTACTGGAGCGCCTGTTGATGTAAATTGCATACCAAGGGATGGTAACAGAAAGTCACCGAGCACTTCTACCATAAATGGAATTCCCACTGAGACAGCAAATCAAACCCTTTCGCAATCAATTCCACTAAATCAACCGATCTCCCGGCCAAAATCAGCGACTCCCGGTCAATTTGCGAAACTCAACTTACGCTGATGACATATCAAACACGGGAAAGAAAAAAAAACACGAAATTTTGAGGCCAACTTCACCCTACAACACAATTCACAGATCAGTAGCCCTCAAAATTCTTCCCTAAATACTAAATTAGCGACAGGAAGAAAACAAACATCATCGCAGAAATCCATGAAGGCTACATCTTGGCTTCATTAGGTTCAGCGCACACATGAAACCACAGATCCACGACATCTACCAGAAGACCCCAAGCAGGAAGGAAACGTACCGAAGGTCCTTCGATCCCCTCCGACGAAACGATGAAAAGTTGATCTGAGGTATCTTGGTCGTCGCGGGTTTTGAGAAGCCAATTCGTGCTGAAGCTATACAGTATTTATGGAGGAAGAGCCTTAGGTCGCAAGGTATCCGAATCCGAAGGAAGAGAACCTGCTGCCGTCTTATGAAGAAGAAGAAGAAGAAGAATGCCTACTCATGCGGGACCCGTTCCGTTCGCGAAGAAGAGCAACATCTTCTCTAACCAGATCACCTCTACCCTCAAACCTATCTACTTTATTATCGGAGGCAGCTATGGGGCCTGCATGGGCCCCCTTTTCCGGCACATGTAACGTAGTCGGTGGATCCCCAGGCCAACTCGGAAAAGTATGTTTCTTTATCGGCGGGTTAAATTGACGAGCGTACCCCGGAAGGAGTAGCTTAGCTGGACCGAACCACGCCTGGAACCTATCCTGGATGATGTGGGTCTCTCGGGGGAGGCATGAGACGACGTCACGTCACCCTGATGGTTTTTCAAGGGTGACTCAGTCTGGCTAGAAAGTTATCTGGACCGAACCACCCTCGAGAATTTCATGGATGATCTGATTTGCCACGACGACTGTATGGGACGACGTCACCCCGTGATTCTTTCCGAGGGTGATTCAGTGCCGCTCGATTTAACCGGTTTGTGTAAAATAAAGTTCGATAGCATCGCAGAGAGGTGACGGGATCGTAGTCGTACGGGAGAGTCCTATTCATTTGTTGGGACATATATTTCAATACGCAATCCTAATGGTCAAAGGATAAGGCTAAGATATTAAAAATGTTTAAATAGAAATCGATATAACAGGTAGAATAAATGTTAATTTTTTCATTGGAATTCAAATTGGTATTTAGCCATTTTGAATACCTACCTCCTCATTTTTATTTTCCTTTTTCTATCAACTCACGGAATAAAGTTGATAAATTTGATATGACTTGATTTTTTTAAGCATTATCATATTCAAAAGAAATTAAAAAAAAAGTTCATGGTGAGAAATGTGGTTAAGGAATTACAATTTGATATAGGAATAATTTTTATCAAAGTAAATGAAAAAGGGTTTATATCATGTTTTGATTCGTTCATACAAAAAATATGATATGATGGTCCGTAAGTTAATGTTTTGTTTATTTTGAGCAAAAATAATTTGTAAGGAATTTGAGTATTCGGTTTTAATATGATAAATTAGAAATTTACTTTATATAATTTTTATTATATAATTTATGTTAGTTATAGATGTTGATAGGGCAAATAATGGGCCGACCCAGCTCACCCAAGCCCATGCTAGGTCGATAGTCACATCGACATCCAAGGTGGAGTCATGTCCGCGTCAACTCGACGGCCAGGTCGGTGCCCACGTTAGCATTCGAGGCGGAGACATCCGGACGGCGCACCAGCTCGACTGTCGGTGTACGCGCCATCAATGCCACATGGCGTGTCATACCCTTACCCCATGCATTTATGTCGACTGACTCACCGTACGATTTGGCCACACCCGAAGTGCTAGCGGAGGTAAGGCCGAGCGTATAGGCAACCTTCCTCCCAGTGAGTATAAAACCCTCTTTTTGCGGCACCAGAGGGGGGGCTCCACTCTCCTAATAAAAAATACATCAACATCTCCCAAAAAGAAGGTCGGGAACTGACGTAAGTGTCGGAAGAGTCACGTCGGGCACCCCTATCCCAACGAAGCCTTTGTATAGGTCCTTCTTGATAGCCATCGACTCAAGCGGTTCTTGAGGAAACCCACCCAAGGTACCAGGCTCTTGAGACCCAAAATCGAATTCGACTGAGCACCACCACCATCGATTGATGTGAATGAGCTTGCACACTCAACAATGACTAGACCGTACTGACTCCTCGGCTACGTTACCAAAATACTACAACAAATGTTAAATGCTTGAACTTAGAACATTTATGAGATGATACATCTCAAGCATGCGAATGTCTTAATTGAGTTAAATACTTTATATATTTTTTAATTCCTAACTGATGTGTCACGTTCAAGAGGACGCTTTGATCATATTAGTCATATCGATCCTGTTAATTGTTTAAGGCACTCTGTTTGTTTTTTTCTTTTTTTTAATCTTAATAGATGCCTCAACCTTATTGTATGTTCTTTTTGTTCAAAGATATCACATATGTTTGGTATTTCATTATTTTTTTCTTTTGATCCTCGACAAATTCATCATGCATACGATGTTTTAGTTGCATCGATCTTCTTTAAATATGTTCTAAGTAACTCTAAATTACATGGGTATAAGCTTGTGGTTGTTTCGCATAAGTGCGACGATGGACCTCAATTTTTTTAATTTTATGATGGTAGAATCTCTCATTATGAGAGTGACTCAAGGAGATAGGCATTCATAATTTTGACTCCATCGATACATAATCATTTACTATGAGTCAAACACAAATTCTAGTCAAAGTCATTCTTAAATAACGGAAGAAAAAGTTATTTGAATTTTATTGTCTTGATCTAATAGCTTAACTAACGGGATAAAATTTTCGAATGCTTTAGATTAAGTGTTTAGTTCTTTCTCAAGTATTAAATTCTTTAGATTTTGTTTCGACTTAAATCTTGTCAATAAAATCTATTGAATTAATGATTTATGATCTCGTCATTCCATTAGATAGATAAACAAACAGTCAAGTCCAAAAATTAAAAACCAAAAAAAATGGCTATTGGGAAGATTCGAAGAGATTTATTTTGTTATTGCACGAACAACCATAATGAATCGAGATGATTCAGGTCACCAACCTTTGACATCAGTTCGTTTTCTCAGTAACTTCATCGTTGACTCCACAAAATGCATTCATTCTCTTTTGACTTTTTTTTTTTTTTTAATCTCATGACGATCGATCGATCATTTTTTATTTTTTATTTTCTTGTTACGGCCTCGTCAGATCATCATCGGTCACGCCGGCGACAACGCCGCTCACAGCTCTCGGACTCCGAGGCGTTGACTTTTTGACTTGTGAGGCCGAGCTTTTCACACTCCGCCGCCAACCCAAGAAGAAAAGGAAGGACATCCTCTGCGCAGCCTCCGGTCAACCAAACTGGGTCAAACTCGCCCTCACTCAATCATATGTGGTGGTATGCTCGTTCCCCCCCCCCCCACAAACCATTCTCACCCTCACCCTCACCCTCACCCTCACCCTCACCAATGCCCTTCTCTTTCCTACGGTTCATCTGCGGGGCCCCCCAAAGCTGCCTCTAATAATACAGCGGTAAAGGTATCGCGTCAAATTGAGGATGCCCTGTCTATCCAAGTAAGCCAAACAAACACCCATATGTTCTTGCCGAAGTCCCAAAATAGATCGAGAATAGGGGAAAAAATAATAGCGAAAAAGCAAAAAGAAAAATAGCTGCGGGAGCGAGAGGTGAGTCGAAGAGAGAAAGAAAAGAATTTTTTTTTTTTTTTCTGCTCGATCTACCCGATTCACCCCCGAGGATAGCGGAGGAGTAGTAGTAGAAGAAGAAGACGGGGAAAGCGAAGCAAAGAGAAGAAGAGCAAAATCGGTAGAGAAGGGTAGAGAGAGAGAGAGAGAGAGAGAGAAGTGGAGCTACCTACATCCGCCGGCGGCTGAATCGCTTCGGCATCGAATCGAGGCGACTTCCGCTATTGTTCCGAGCTCGGGAAGAGGTCAGCTTCGATCTTCTCCCTCTGTTTTTTCTTTCCTCAACCTCGTCATCGGCCTCCCACGGATTACTTTCTTTTCTCCATTCGTCGTCTTCTTTCTCTACTTTTCTCGCTTTGATCCGGGAAGGGAAACCCCGTTGGAATCCGCTTCGCTTTGATCCAGGCGACTTCCGCTGCCTGGTTATTTCTTGGTGTTCCGGTGCGCAATGAAAGCTTTCCGAGATGGCTGCTGCTAAATGGATCTTGATCCTGTGCTGTAGGGTTTTTGGTTTCTCCATGCAAGAATTCCGGTTTCAAGTTTTCACCTCTGCGGCCGCGGCTTCTCGATCTTTCTTCGATTGAGGGTTTTGGTTGTGGAAGATGAGATTTCCGCCTGCATTGCTGTTGCTGATGAGTTGGCAACTTTGTATAGCTCATGTTCTATCTAGAAGAAGGTGGAAACCCTACTCTTGACTAAATTATAGAGTGGCAGAGGATGGTTTAATCTTCTTGATTTGGTGGTTAATTCAATGACAAGTATTCATTGAGAGATGCCACAGCCGCCAATGCGGCAGCCGCAGCCGCCGCTGCCGCCAATTATGAAGCATTCCCGGACTAACCTTGGCGACCTTAAGTCACAGATAACCAAGCGTCTGGGCCAGGAGCGAGCACAGCGCTACTTCAGCTATCTGAACGATTTGCTGGCTCAGAGGCTGAGCAAACGTGAGTTTAGCAAACTCTGCAGTTTGACACTCGGCCATGAGAATCTCCCCTTGCACAATCAACTCATCACTTCTATCCTTCAGAATGCCTCAAGGGCTAAAGCTCCTCCACCACCTGTTCATCATGACATATTTGCTCAAATGCCAACTGGAATTGTGTCGAATGGTGATGTCTCGCCGTGGTTGCCCCACAAGATCAGGAGTAGGTCCGATAATCACCGGCTTAAGGACTGCCCCAGTCCCCTTGGACCAAATGGGAGGGCAGAAGTGTCTGC
The DNA here is from genome assembly GCA_021527575.1 of Ensete glaucum. NCBI lineage: Eukaryota > Viridiplantae > Streptophyta > Magnoliopsida > Zingiberales > Musaceae > Ensete > Ensete glaucum. The sequence continues at coordinate 663,215 of CM038558.1, read as the reverse complement.
TCAGCAGTCTTCGATACCATATGGCACAGCTGTTTTAGGTCAGCATGATGATCCGAACTCAAGTGACTTGCGGAGATTAATACAACAACAACAACAGTTTGGGCCTCACAAGCAGCCAGCAAAGAGAGCAAGGATAGATGAAACACCTGTGCATGATCAGGGTGCCGTACATAGCCAAGTTCTTGCTGAAGTTGTTTCTGTAGACCAAAGGGAGGACATAGAGCACAGGATTGAAATGGCCTCCCTTGAAGGTCCTCTTCAGGCTCCACTTGGAATTCCTTTCTGTTCAGCAAGTGTTGGTGGGGCAAGAATGCCATTATCATCAGGTAGTGCTAGCATCGATAGGTTTCATAGGAGTTATGATTCTAATGAACTGTGTCATACCGAGGTATTGAAAAAACGCATGGAAAAAATAGCAAAAGCATTGGGCTTGGAAGGAGTGACAATGGACTGTGCCAACTTGCTGAACAATGGGTTGGATGTGTATTTGAAGCGGTTGATTGGTTCATGCATTGAGCTAGTAGGAGCAAGAACAACGCATGAATCAACAAAGCAGCCAATTTCCAATCTCCTTCCTTCTGCACAACCTGAGAATGGTATTTGTGTAGGAATCCAAATGCATGGTAATGTTGGTTCGGAACGCACACATGTGTTGAGTATGCAAGATTTTAAGGTAGCAATGGAGCTAAAGCCGCAGCAACTTGGGGAGGATTTGCCCATGCTGCTTGAGAAAATATATGTTCGCTCATTTGAGGAATAGGAGAAAGTACGAAACCATTTCTGGTTTGCAGGAGCCTTTGGCACTTGGATGGGCTCTGCTGTTGAGCACCAGTCTATTTGGGAATGTGAGAAACCTATTTGAGCTTCTTGGTTAAAGATGACCCTTGCAAGCTTCTTCCAGGATCAGCCTAGAAGGATTCTGTAAGATCATGCCAAGGATCATCCCAAACAATTAAAAATCCTTATATCAGCCTGTCCAAAGGAAAGAAACCATCCTGTTTGGCTCACTTATTATATGTAAGCATTTTTAAGGAGGTGGCCTCTTTCTCATAGTATCACCACCAGAGTCTCAAGCTGTTATGCAATTTGCATCATGGAGAACTCTTGAGGAAAATTCTGCATGATTTCTTCTGTTTATACAATCACTTCTGTAAGTTTTCAAGTTTAGATCTATGTACTATCAATCGGTTAACTTTATCCTCATTTTGAAATATTATTTTCCGGGTCTTTTTATTTATAAATTTGACTGTCTAATTGTTTGGTGGCCCATAGGATGATAGGAATATTGTTCATTGGAACTGTGTCTCTGATTCCTTTGACACTTATTCCTTGTGGTGACCTTCAGTGGGAGTAGTTCTACTGAAGTATTTTGTGAGCATAATGATCATTTCTCTTATAGGAACTTGTCTCACTTTTCTTTTCCTTTTTACCTTATATCTTGCCATTTCATCGTGAATTGCTATGTGTGATCTGAATTAGAGTCTAAAAACTTTGTAGCAAACTACTTTAAAAAAACTTTTAGATTTAAAATTTAACAAATTGTTTCATATTTTGATACAGTGATGGAATATGAAGTGGAATCTAAAGAACTTTGTGGCAAATACTTAAGAAAAAGCAACTAATTTACCTGTAGCAAATAATTTGATGACTAATTTTTTTTCCAATGGCATGCATTTAAGGAAGCTCCAGCAAGTGCCTTTTTTTGTTTCCTTTTTCCAATTCAGACGGCACAATTCTTCCCTTGCGCTACTGGATAATATCATATATCTTATACTGTAAATTCCCTTGGAGCTTTTTCAATACAATGGGTAGAAATTCTGAGGCACCTTCCTCAACATCTGACTTAATGTGTGAATTCTTTGTAGCTTACAGTTTACTTCTCCGTGTACATAGAATGACAACAATTAGAGGATCTTGCTAGGTCATCCTTGTCATATCCAACAAGGTTAGCTAGCTTACTCATTGTTATTGTATAAACCACGGTGTGTGAGTATTTGCATTTGTCTGTAGACTCTGTACATGTAGCTTGCATAATTGTTGTCTGATAAGTAACTCTTTATGGTATTTTGGTATATGAGCATATGCATGTCTATTTGTAGAGCTTGCCATTGTGGTGGTCTGACAAGCACCTTTATATTAGTAGCACACGCCCTTCTTTTGGATTTTTGTTTTTATAATTTTATTCTCATTTACTACCGAGGTATGTGGTATGCACTCAAATCTTTTGAGTAGGATGTAAATCCTTTGGATCCTTTGCCTTTGCTTTCACCTTAACATTGGACCTGCTATTGGACTTTACTGCCTGGCATCCTAGATTCAAAAACAGTTAGACTGTTCTTGCGAAACTTAAATCATACTTCAAAAGTGTTAAATAGGTTATATTGTGTGATGCAGAGATTTATGCCTTTTTCTAATTCACTTCTGATATTTAGGGTGTTTTCAGGTAGATGAGGCCTCCAATACTGATTAAACTGAAATCCTAGATGCACTTCATAGTTTACTTATCAAGACAATGATGTTGGAAGCTACTGTCACATAGATGTTTAAGTTTTATATACTCTATTTTGACATTACCAATGATGCATGATGTATACCATTCTATCTTTTAGGTGTGGCAGGCAAGAGTCTCGTTAATTATCTTTTAGGTGTTTCATGTTACATTCTCATGTACTTGGGAAACTGTCAAATGTTTCTTTTGTGGGCTTGTCAAATGACCCTCTTAACGTCACAGAGGGAATGGGTGAGTTGAGATTAGGGCATCAGGAGATAGAATATAGTCTTAAATACTGCTTAATATGTGGAGTTGGAAATGAGGGAGACACAACATCATATTGTAACACCTGCGGGATTGTACATGTTTTTGGTTTCATAAGACACATCTTCGTTCTATATTGTACCTGCTGTTTTTAAATACATAATTACATATTGTGTTCAGTCTGTGTTTAGTTATATCTGATTTACTTCTCTCCTTAGGAAAACTTTGAACAACAAGATCTGTTTGTTCTATGATAACTTTCTTACTTTGGCAAGTTGATTTTAGTTTGTTTCCAACTTCTTGTAACATGTAACATAAGATGCTTAAAGGGTTTTGAGAACTTCTGGACTCTTTGACACTAAGAACAAACTGAGTTTGACTTCTTGAACAACTTCTAGAACATCAGTAAGATTTTTCAGATAAGAAAGAGTAGCTGAGAGTCTCAGACTCAGGTGCAGCAATCTAATTAAATTACAAAATCTGCAAAGGCTAGCATATGTCATTCCTAGACCATAAGCTTGGCATACCGTTGCCACCTAGCTGCAAAAGAAGTTGATTCTTGAGATTAAATCATGTTCAAGATGCTTATGTTTTTCTCACGAACAGTAAAGTTACACTAATTTAATCAGGGTGACCTACAAATCTCTGAGCATGCTATTTAATGGCTGCATTATTAGTGATTCTCCTAAATTCAATGATATTTTGATGGTGATTGGAAAATAGGATGTCCTGCTAGGAGATTGGTTCACCCTGGATGTATATTGGAAGATTGTGCCAGTAGAAAAGAAATTATAAACCATCAGAAAGACCTTTAAACTAAAAAATGAGGTCAGAAAATCAGGGGAAAATGGAACAAATTTTAGCATCATGTCTATGATCTATATCAAGAGAAGATATTTTGCATTTATGAGTGTATACATGAAGCCCATAATCTAGGATGTCTGTAGTAGTGGTAAATTTGAGCGATTTTTATGTATCTTTGGGATTTTGAAAAAAAAGGGAACTTATGATTGTCAAAGTATGCATTATATGAGTATATTGGCACACATCTTTGTATTTCATGCATATGGTTAAATATCATAGTACACCAAATATAGCGACCATACCTCAGTGGGCCAATCGGGTACGATTATGTGAATATTGGAGTAAACACCCATATACCAAACTTTCAAACTATTTAAATATATTTTAGCTCTGTACCAACTAATCGGTACCAATTTACCAGTATGACCAGGAGATTGTACTGGTATCCAACTGAAATTATAAAATTTTTCACGTCTATACTGAATATGCATAATTTTGGTAAGTATAATATACTTTGCTGGTAAGGCAAGATTATCTGAACATCATAGCCTTGGACATTGTGTTTCTCATTGTTTACACAAGAAAAGCATTATTCAAAACATGCTCATTGTGTTCCTCTTCAGCTGTGAATGTTGTCCAGATATGTCTAAAACTCTAAATATTTTTTTCAATATTGACAAGAGGCAAATGAAGCATGTAAATAGTAGCAAAATAGATGGGTCTTTTCTCATGCCAAGAAGATGGTGAGTGATACCTAGATGACTAGCAATATATTTGGTGGTTCAGATATTGGCAAAGTGGAACTCAAGTAATTGCCATGAGATGTAGAAATCAAAGCATCAGATAAGTGGGACAAGCCTTCTCTTACTGAGATATAGAGGGAGAGATGGACATCAAAAAGTTCATAAAGCTAGCTTGAACTTTGAACTTTTCTTTTAGTTTTGGTAATATTGTTATCTATTAATCTAAGATACTTCTACCATGCATAGCTCTAGTTGTAGTACAACCATAATATTTTGTTAATTATTAACCTTGGTCCACAGCTTCAATTGCCATCATGTTAAGCATTTGGAGTTTGTACAGATATATCAATCTATTTTTTCGCTTTATATGTCAATTTTTATCTCCCTTAACCTGATCAATAATTAAATTTTACATGTACATAAATGTGGCAGGAATTTGCTTTTAGTGTGTTCTGGGATGCTTGGTCCTTCATATGAAATTCTTTCTGGTTGTATCTAACCTTATCAAAAAGCTTTTCATCCCTAGCATTAGAGAGGCATTTTATTCCATTTTCATGAGACTTGTTTCTTGCATTTGTATCAGATGAGTATATTTACTAAGTAGAACATATAGTGTTAGCGACATATGTTGTCTTTCAACGGCACCGTTGATGACATATCTTTGTAGTGTTCTAATCGTTGCAAGTCATCTGACCGGCATTTTGCTTGCTGAATGAATCCAGAAAAGAAGGTTACAGCCGTCCATGAAGGCCGAAAGCCCTGAACATGAACATGACCGCTGCTGGACGTGGAAGAAAGTCGAAATATTATTCGTGAGGTAGTCAGTTTGATTTCTTCATCCAACAAAACAGATCCGAAATGTTTCCAGCCTCCATGAGTCGTCTACATAGATAGACAGGAGAGAGGTTCGTTGCTGATGATATCATAGAGGATGTGTTTGTTGTTGTTGTGGGTTGTTTCCTTATGTGCAATGGTTTTTTCCCCAGTTTTGTGTTTTTGGCACTTGTGAGCAAATAATAATTGATTGGTCTGCATGTATGTATAAAGAGTTTGGAAGATAAATTGATAGAACATATTGATGAATAATTTGATATTTTTAGGGCATAAATAATATAATTTTACTTTTTTATTGTAAATATTATTCGAACATTAATGATCACTTTCTGCTATTATTTACTCGTAATGGTGAGAACATATACCTGCAGGTTGGCTTCTGCGTCCTCGAGGCTCTTCCAACCGTCGAAGACAAACCCGCCATTCCTCCACGTGTTTCTCCCGTGCCAACCGCCACAAAATGCAAAATGAAATCTGGAACAACCTAGCACGTGCATCTCAGGCAAACCGGAAGACGATGCCAACGGTCGAATGAAATCATAAAAAATGGAGCAAAAAAAAAGGAAAGAATTCCTTTTTTCGTGTATATTTTTCCGAGGGTTATAAATAAAAAGGGACGGCTCCTTTCTCTGCCCGCCCCTTCTCCTCCATCCATATCGTATGGCGGTCGTCAGCAGCAGCAGCAGCTTCCACTCTGCCCTCCTCCCCTTCCTCTCGCTTTCGATCCCTATTCCTATCCTTCACCCCGTTAACGGCGAGAAGAGGCGGTCGTGGACGTCTCGCTCCACCCGCCTCCGATGCTCCTCCGGCGCCGATGACGCGAAGAGGATCTCGGAGCAGTCGTCCTGGGAGTCCAAGGATTCGGAGGGGAAAGACTACCTCTACCGCCTCGGCCAGGAGGCCGACAATATGAACATCGCCGTCGGCGCTCGGCAGGGCGTGATCGACGACCTCTTCGTCGGGAACTTCCTCGGAAAGGACTGTGCGTCCCTATCATCCCCGTCTTTGTTCCTTCTCTTTCTTTCGGATTTGGTTTCTGATTGTTTCTACCGATTCTATGTTATTTTCTTGATTGGTTTTCGCAGCGGATATCGTTTTTGATTACAGGCAGAAGGCAACGAGGTCGTTCGAGTACCTCCAGGGCGATTACTACATAGCACCTGCCTTCTTGGTTGGTCTCCATTTCTGACTACGTACCTGTTCTTTAATTTCGTTGCACTAGGTAGTTTGATAGGGTATAAACATTAAAAAAAAAAAGAGTAGATGTTGTCACAACTAAAGATCCATTACATATAAAATAAAATTCGAAAATATTGTCAGCGCTATCATGTAAAAGTTATCTAGCATGTGTGATAGTACGATCCTATAATTTTGTCACTTTTATCTAGTATACAAGCAATCCAGCTAATTCACTCTTAAGCTTGCACATATCAAGGAATCTATGTCTATGCTGTTGCTTTCTTTAATGATGTTCTGTTGAATCGAAAAGTTAAGCATACTTGTGCCATTTATTTCTTGACATACTTAAAATTTGCTCTTGCTTTTCATTTTCTTTGCACAATTTAGGATGGCATATCTCTTACCAATAATGTCATTTTGATATTTCTTTTAATTTTTAAAATTTGAACACTATACTTGACAGTGTGTTGTCCCATTCTACAGGACAAAGTTGGTAAGCTCTATGAAACTTTGCTATGACTTTGCTTTCTTGAAATTTAATGAGGCGTCACTCTGCGGAAAAAAGGGGCAGTTGGACCATTTCCTTGCATCATGTACTTCTAGACACTTGCAATTTTTTAAAAATTAAAATACGAGAAGAGTTTTTTTTTTGTTTACTTTTCATGAAAAAAATATTGCCTTTAAGCATTTTTGCCTATTTTGATTGATGCTTTGTTCCTTTCTGTTTTAGAATGACACTTCTGCTTCAGTAGGATATTAAAGCAAGAATGCATCTTATTTTATTTCCCGTTATTTTGGTCTTGAACTTTTTTTCAGGTGGTTCATCTGTTCCTTCTATTGCCTGATAATAAATGAGTTGGTTTACAGAAATATGGTTAGTATTGCACTAGAAAACCAAGGTCTTATTATGTATACTTGGTAAATAAAATTGATATTTGGTGGGTGCTTATACTTTGAGCTTCTAAGGATTAGATCAGAGTATGACAACAAGCCTTGGTATGACGGTAAGGTTTCTCGTTTACAAATTTTTGGGTGACTAAGGTCAAGTCATGGAAATAAATCTCTTTGCTTTTATGGGTAATGCTATGTACATTAACCCCCCCGAGATGACCTGCATTGGCAATAGCCGTATTTTTGGTTCGACCATTTTTTGGAACACTAGAAGAGGCTATTGTTGTCTTGGCAATAAACTAGTGCTACTTCTGAACACTAGCTCCTATTAATATGACTAAAACCAAGACAACTCGAGTGGTTCCTGTTGATATGACTATAAGCTAGTGCTACTTCTTAACTCTGGTTCCTATTGATATTGGGGTGATCTCCATAGATGTACTCTTGTTATTGAGTTATGCTCAGCATAATAGTGCTAGTTAAAGTATTATCTTTTTTTGTACTCCTTGCATCACTATTTCGAATTGACTCACTTCACTTCGATGCATTTAGAACATATTGAGACAATCTTAAATGGTTTGCTTTCGTTTTATTCTTGATCGAAAGTTAGAACTGCCTCAGTTAGTCATGTAAATTTCTTATTTATTCTTTTAGTAATCTCATTTATCCGTCTTAATATACTCCTTTCTGCAACATTAACTTTTTTTATTGCTGTTTTCTAGCTGCACAATGGTCAGATTTGTAAATATAGAGAGCATTGCATCTGTATTGGATAATTTTCCCTTTTAATCTAAAGGACCTGATTATACATATCTAGCTCTCCACTTTAATGATTTTGCTATCATCAAGAAACTTATATGAATCATTATCTTTTAAGGAATTTTATGATAATAGATACAAGATCATAATAACTTTCACTTCAAAGGAATTTTTCTATCTATTTTAGCTATGCTTTTGACTCGTCTCTATGTTTGACTACATAGATGACTAAATTTTCTTCTTAAAATTGTAAAAAATTAAATACATAGAAATGATTTGAAAACTATAATTACTAATTCAGGACATAGTCAATTTATTTTTCAGCTGAAGGTAAAGAATGTAATTGGAATAAATTCATGAAAATAGACATTGAGATGGAACTTTCATCGGATGCTGTACTATATGTCATTGCGGTATTAGCCTTCTATTTTGAAGTGAAAGATAAGTACTATCTGGATGTTTGTCAAAAGCAGAGAAAAGAAAAGGTTTTTCTACTTTTCTAGTTTTCTCTCATTGAAAGTTCATGGTCTCCATTTGGGTGTTGGAAAATTTACTGGCAATAGCAACTGACTACAGCCACTGTATTAAGAATACTAGTACAATTCACTTGTAAATAATCACTGCAATTTCTTGCCATCAGAACAAACAAAATTTCATAGGACTCTAGGAGTAAAATTAGCCTGTAAGATAGCTCAACTTCATTGTCAATTCAAGGTATTATGCTGGAAACCTGAAAGCAAACTGTTAGAAGTAAATGAATTCTATCTTTAGTTTAAATAAGTGAAAGGACTATTTATTAAATTTCTAAATATTTATTGTATTCTTATTTTTAACATATTAAATCTAAAGAAACAGAAGGCAAGCCACCTATTATAGTTATCAGCTTTCTGTATAACCATATAAGTAAAAGATGCCAAGGACTGTGACATTGTTAAGATCTTGAATTTAACTGCTATCACGAATTTTTTAATGCCTGATTTTGGGGGAAAAAACATGTGTTGATACTCCAGCTATCCATGAGTAAGATCAATGATTATGTTTCAATATTTTTGTTAGTGAAGTCCTTGCACTATACGACAGAAACCAATCCTCTCAACTCTCAAGAAAATGTAGCACATAGAGAAGCAATGATGTATGGTCATCAGTCACATTGAATAAAGAAGCTTTCAAGCTTCAATATTGCACATTAAGAAGCAAAGAAGAATGATGACAGAGTATGTTGGATTCCTTTAATATAGAATGCAAACAGATAGTTTCATTTATACCATTTTAGAATTGTTGACTTTTAAGTTCTCATTTTTCTCTTGGTGGACCAGGCACAAATGATAAGGATTTTTTTTTATTTGCAAAGTCTTTCATTTGAAAATATATCTTATTGGAGCAAACGAAAAGCTATTTTCTGTAAAAGACACTAGAACTGAAACTTTCACGTGCAATGAACAAGGATACACCAATGTGCACTCAAAAGCCTAAAGAGTTCTTTATTTATGGTGGCCAGTCTTTTAGCTGCTGTGTAGGGAAGAGTTAGTTGAAAGCTAATCATGATCTAAGTCTAACAATTTGGAGGATTTTATTAGTCTCCTTTTATAGAATTCATAATAAGAATATAAAAGATGGGACATATGTTTCAGATCCATCCAAGGATAGTTGCAGAAACCTGCCTACTCATTTGGGTTAAATAATGCTGGTAAGTTACGGCTGTGGTAACTGGTAAGTATATTATATTAGTGATCAACATTTAAAAGATCTTAGTTCCTCAATGTCTTTCTAATGACTGAGTTATTTGGGTGATTCATGTAATGGTTCATGACTAATTCCGGTATTCTCATTTGATTAAATGTTGAGTTATTCTTGGATTTAATTATTTCAATTCATTAGACTGAATTAAAAAATAATTAGACTTTCTATATCTGTTGCCTTTATCAGATGTATTTGGTACTTTGTCATCAAAATTATTTGGAAGATGTGGCTATTTATATCATTTTTTGCCTATATATTCTCCATAACCAGATCTGGTTTTAAGTTTGTCTTTCATGAATGTCTTTGATATTTTGCAGCTTGCCACATTGTGAAGAACTACATTGCCCATCTACTCAATGTTAAGGTTCCTTTAATACTAGGTAAAAGTTAAAGTGTTTTTGTGTTGTATAATTTCATGTGTGGAAACTGATTAAATTTTATATTCACAAAAATTTCATGTGCAAAAAATAATTAAAATTTTCTTAGACAAAACCCACTTCCTAACTTGTGAATTGTTAAAACACAATTTAGATTTCATAGTGACAAGATGCCTGCTTGTTTATCTGGGTTGGTGATCTAGGTGTCTTATTTAATATGTTAGAATAAGCATCAAGGCAAGTTCCATGGATTGTGACTACTCTTATATTAGAAACGGAAAGGAGAAAGTCTACACAAGCTTGCAACTTTTGCAAGCTAGATTTGGATCTACATTTTGATCGTGTTCAACATCACCTCTGAATTTTGGTTGTGTATATCGTTGACATCATTGAAAGAGTTCGTATTGACCCGAAAGATAACTCAGCAGCATGAGACTACATTTTGCTCTTTGATTAATATATGTTCTAAGAGAAATTATGGATAACAAGGATCGATTCTAATATATTGTTTTCTATTTGTAGTGTTATGCCAGTATGCCTTTTTCTGGGTTTTGACTTTCATTTGGATGATCTGGTTTTAGTTGTCATCCAAGTGTAATTAAAATTTAAGATGAGAAAATTAACCCTTCCTTTACATTTTCTCTGGAGTTGTATAAGATTATGCGTTGTGTTTAGCTCTTGGTTTATGAGCTTACAAAGCTTTATCAAATGGTATATCTTAATCGCCAGTAAGCCTTTGAGGGCTAGTCTTATGCCTCCGCTGTCTAAAATTTCATTTAGGAAACCTGAATATTTGAAAGTTGATAATTATGTTCAGAGCTTATCAAAGTCAATGCAGCCCAAGTATCTGATAAAGGATTTTTGCATACCTTCATCTTATTCTTCTTTCTTAAATCTTTTTTGTTGCAGGATGTACTTGACTATTTCTTAATAACATATACTTCTATTTTACTAAGAGTTTTCATTTCAACAAACTTCTTCAATGATATTTCATTGGCTTTCGTTCCAGTTCAGTTGCAACCAGATGCAATATTTCTTTTTATTTTGTTTTTTATCCCACATTGGTGGAAGCCTCATGTAGTGGACCATCCTTAACTTTATGATGTTGATTATTTTAACACCACAAAGTCACAAGTTCCTTTCTATTGTCATTTTCATAAGGTATCAATTGCTTGTGTTGAGAACTTGCAGCTAGCCAGCCACTGGTATTGTCTTTGGCAATTCTGATACAAACATTTAATTTTCTAGGTATATGGGGTGGAAAAGGTCAAGGGAAAACATTTCAAACCGAACTTATTTTTTGTGCAATGGGTATTGAACCAGTCATTATGTCTGCTGGTGAGCTAGAATCAGAAAGGGCAGGTGACCATGCATTACTATTCTCTTAATTTATTCTAAGTAGTACATTTTTCTTCATGTAAACTCAGTAAGCAGCCTTTTCATATATTAATTATCATTTCTGTATTACAATTCTGTTATACGATGCCTTTCCTAATCAAATGGTTATATGAAGTCAGTAGCTTGATTTGTCCTTTTTTTTTGTGAAGCAGCCTTTTCATATGTTAATTATCATTTCTATATTATAATTCTGTTATACGATGCCTTTCCTAATCAAGTGGTTATATGAAGTCAGTAGATTGGATTTGTCCTTTTCTTTTTTGTGTATGCCATCTAAAAATGTAGGTCAGACATGTTTTAAGTTCTGATAGATAAGTCTAACAAGATGCTCTAATTGTATGCTATTTTGAAATTAGTTCTCTGAAATAAGAATGTTTGGACTGAGAAAAAACTTACTTTTTAATGGATCCAAGGTTTAAAACTCTTCTTTATTATAAAAATGTATGATTGCTTTTCCTCTAAATGTTGTTCATTTTCTTTGCAGGAGAACCAGGCAGGCTCATACGTGACCGATACAGAACAGCTTCTCAAGTGATTCAAAACCAAGTCAGAGTCATTATAAACTTTTACTGCTTCTATGTTTTAGTTTGTTGATGTAATATTTTCTAGTTTCTCGCTCATTTTTGCAGTTTAGGAATTTTTACATATACCATATCCAGAGATTAATCTCATTCAAAACTATCCTAGGCTTTCAGTAGAATACTGGACAAAGAAACTGAATTGATTTCGTCCTTACTGTCACCCTCTATTTTGGTGCATCTCTTCCTTATATTATGGTTGAGGTCCCTTTAGTATACTAAGTTATGCTAGGTAATTAAATTATTACCATAAAATGCTCAAAAGCCATCGATTTTTTTCTGAAACTTGTATGTACAGTCTGGATATTTATATTACAGGTATAGTACAGAATTTGAACTCTCTACTGACTAATATTATCTCTAGAAATTTCTGTTTCATATCATGTATTGGCACAATGTCCATCTAAAAGTGCTTTATTTTACTCAAGGTTTGCCATACCGCTTAGTGCAGGTGGTAGGTGCTGGTCCGATAGGGGATCGGTATGGGTGGTATGTTACGCCCCTATGTATTATATGGTATATTCGGTATGACTCTGTATAGTTTGGTATATATCATACCGAAAGCTGGTCGGTACATCGGTATTGACCGGTAAGGCGAATCATGATTTTACTCAAGGTTTGACTTACCGGTCCGTACCGGTGTACCGAGTTCATCTCGGTACCGGTATGGTACTGGTACTGGGTGGTACGCATATCGACCAGTAAGGTGAATCATGATTTTACTCAAGGTTTGACTTACCGGTTTCTCCTCTTTTCTTTTTTTTTCTTCTTTTTCCTCTTCTTCTTCTTCCCTTTTTCTCACTCATTCGACCATCGACGATCGATTTCTGCCTCAATCGACCGTCGGTGGTTAATTTCTCCCTTCAATTGACTGCCGACAGCCAAAATCGACCGTCGACGGTCGATTTTTGTCTGAACCGCCCGGTAGCGGGCGGTCTGTGTACGCGTACCGGCAACCTGGCGGACCGGTATGTACCACTCATACCGGGCGGTAAATGTCGAAATTGCAAACCTTGATTTTACTATCTTCTATTTCCATATTTTCCTATTTGAGAGATGTTTGTAGCTTTCAAGAGAATTCATTTTACTTGTTTAATGATATCTTCTTACATAATCAGGGAAAAATGAGCTGTTTGATGATTAATGACATTGATGCTGGGCTGGGGAGATTTGGTCAGTCATTTATCTGTTTTTGTTTGTGAATTTGGTCAGTTCATAACATAAAATTAGATGAAGGTATCTTATTTATTAGCTATGACGTGCAAAATATGTTGTTCTAACTGAGGTTCTTGTTTTCAGAGTGACCTGTTTGTCCAAAATGTTTTTAATTTATAACAATCTGCTTACAGCTTACTTATAGAAAACTAGTTCCCATGTTGCGTATCATTACTTGTATTCTATTGTTTAACAACACTTAAATGACATTATTGTTTCTTTCTACCTAGGAAACACACAAATGACCGTCAACAACCAAATAGTTGTTGGAACCCTGATGAATTTGTCAGATAATCCTACCAGAGTAAGCATTGGACAGAAGTGGAGAGAATCAGATGTGGTGCATAGAGTTCCTATTATTGTAACTGGCAATGATTTTTCTACACTCTATGCTCCTTTGATTCGTGATGGAAGGATGGAGAAGTTCTACTGGTAAGTGCCTCTTCTCATATGAAATTTATCTTTTAATTTCTTTTACCTTTCTACCAGACAGAAGTGTACAGTTCCTATTATTTCTGTTGCATTTTAAGATATTCTTCTTGCATAGGGTTTTATATTGATTTAGAGTCAGCAAGCAATCCTACTACTATGATTATGGTTTGATTACGTAAGATGTTACTTCTTAAGGGTTATTGATCTTTCAGATTTTTACAAGTCCCTTCTTGGCAAATAGTGGTGGAAGTCCCTTACTTGATGTCATCCCTCTTTGAAAAGTGCTTATGTCCTGACATCAGATGATGGCTGCCTTATTGAGGTGACCATCTTTTCAGCCTTTCAGGAGCACTTTGTCCTCATTTACAAGGGTATCATGGCCACCAAATGTTTCTTCAACTCATCTATTTTCAACTGGAGCTTGCTTTTCCGTGCTTCACCTATCTTTTCCGGAATCTTGAGATTTTCTGTGCTACTATAATCTTATCTCTTTGCCCCTCAGCCCGCTCCAGCTTTTCTTGGGATACGAGAAATTATTTCACATGGGATTCTACCGCTAAGAGATGGTCTTCTAATTTGAGGTCATATCCTTTTATAGAATTTTCAACTTGGGAGATGTTAAATGTCACTTTCATCAGATTCTCTGGGAACTCCACTTGTACACCAAAAGCCAAATACTTTCTGGATGGCTCTTATGATAAAGATAAGATACGAAGAATTCCTTTGTAAGAAGAGATGGATCCAACACCCTTCCTATTAACTTTGCAATGCTTTGGTGGATTCCACCAACCACATCTTCTTTATGTTGCTCTTTGGCTTCTTCTGTCTGGGATGTCTTCGGCCATTGCTAATTCTGGAATTCATGGAGACATTCTACCTTCTTTCCAATTGGAGTCATTTTGGATATGGTCTTATACTGCTAATGTGTTGATATGCTAGGCTATTTGGAAGGAAAGGAATAACAGAATGTTCAAGGGTGCCCCAGATGGTCTCTCCTGCAACATCAAGCATAACCTTTTATGGTTTGCCAGCTTTTAGGCTCTCTGTGCTAAGGGATTTATTATTATTATTATTATTATTATTATTATTATTGAATTTATGGCAAACCTTTTATGGTTTTCCTTTCATAATTATTTTTGTTTCATATTTTCTTGTTTATCTTTCCTTTTCTCTTTTCCTGTACTTTATTTCAGTTTTCTTAGAAATAAGATTGCAGCCCTGCTGCTTTACCCCAAAAACAAAGTTTGTTGTTTATAGCAAGGTTTGCAATTTCGACATGTACCGCCTGGTACGGGCGATACATACCGTTCGCCAGTTACCGGTACGCGGACCGCCTGCTACCGGGCGGTTCCGCTAAAAATCGACCGTCGGCTGTCGCTTTCAGCAGTCGCTTTCGGCTGTCAACGGCTGATTGAAGAAGAAATCGACTGTCGGCGATCGATTGAGAGAGAAATCGACCGTCGGCGGTCGATTGAGAAAAAAAAAGGGAAGAAGAGGAGGAAAAGAAAAAAAAAAAAAGAAGAGGAGAAGAAAGAATACCTCACCTGCGCGTTGTCCTCGCCCGCCATCGCCTGGGTCGCCTGCTGTCGCCGCTGGTCGCCGCAGCCATGCCTCTTTTCTCCCACACGAGGAGACGAACGCCTCCGAGGAGGAAGATTGAGGTGACATCGCCCCTTTTTTTTTCAATATTTTAATATTTTAATATTATATTATATAATATTATAATATAAAAATATTATATTATATTTAATACCGGGTGGTACACACTGTGCATACCGCCCAGTACCAGTCCCGTATCGGTACCGACAATATGTCAGTACACCGGTACGGACTGGTAAGTCAAACCTTGGTTTATAGTGTCAAGGATGTATAGGCTGCATTCTGCAAGTATTTGCTGTGTGTGGCCTGGCACATGCTTGCATATTTGCTGCATGCTGCAAGTTTGTATAGTCATGTACTAGCTCCAATTGTGTGAACTAGCATACGAGTAGAACATGTACCCACTATGTGTCCTGGCAAATTGTAGTGCGTGGCACATGCTTCGTTGAGTTATGGCCAGCAAATTCTCTGGAAATGTTTTGGAAGGTTTTGCAAAGGAAATATTGATTACTTGCTAGGATGCACCATCACGATTTTGTCACTTTATTGAAACTATAAAGGAATCATCTAGGCATCTTCTATATACCAAGGTTTTCAGTTTCAGGTACCAGATCCAACCCATGCCGGTGGGTTGGCGGGGACTGGATTGCTCTTTTTCAGGCGATCTGTGTCCTGGTCCACGGGTGGACTGGTATATACCAGGTGGCATGTATTGGTTGCCTGGTATATACTGGTCTGCCTGGTTTCTTGAACAATGCTATATGCGAAAGGCATCTTAAAGCCCCTGAGACATGCTAGCTATGACTATCAGACATAGCTCATGTACCTTTATAGGTCATACACATTGTGATGCTTTCTATATTGAAATTATAAACTGATTAAACTCTTATTATGTTTGTTTAGTAATGGAAACAATCAAATTTTTTCTACCAAGTACCAACTTTGTAGATATGATGCTCATTCAGTTTCCTCCTTCTGCTTGCTAGTTTTAGGACCTTTTTCGGATCACTGTTTTTGTCTAAATACTATTCAATATGAATATTTGATGTGCCTTTTAGTTACATATCAATACATAATATATTCTGCTGAAACAGGCAGCCAGACCATGAAGATATAATTAACATTGTTCACCAGATGTATACTAAGGATGGAATAACCCGTGATGAAGTTATAAGAGTTGTAGACACATTTCCAAACCAAGGTACTTCTCCACTTGTATCTGTAGTTGCTCACCAACCTCAAAAATAAAAAAAATAAAGAAAACAAGGATAACACTTTGGCACTGAGTTTCTGCATTTATTTATCACTCAGAAACTATTTTCACTAAAATGCAAAAAATGTATCTTATCTGTTTGCTATTCTTTCTTTGGGTTGGAAGAGGTGGGGACACAATGTTCTTTGTTTCTCTGGATAATTCTTTTCAGTAATGCTCTTTCTTTCTTGCATCTTGATTTTCGTTGACATAATTGCACCATGATTTCCTGAGGGATTTGCTTAGTGCAAGAGTATTACTGTCTGAATCTCTCTATGAAGTTTGTGACAGCAATTTCTACTTATTATGCTTGTTTTATAGGTTATCATCATATTTCTATTCTGATTTTGCTTAATATCTTTCTTGTCAAAGTTGTGGCAGAATAAAGTTCATACTACGTATACCTAGCAACAATAGAGACACATTTACAGAATCATCCATTATATGTTTTATCTTCAGTATATAGCCATGGTATACATCATCAAGAGTTGAGACAATAGGCTTTGGTTTTTATAAATTACTTATATATGAGAAAATCAATTCAAATGATCCATTTGGCTATTGACTTTCAGTTACTCATATGCCATAAAGCAAAATTTGAAATGTAGAAGAATTCATGGAAAAACTCCTGCAGAATCTGTCAATCTCATGTCAATTGTATAAAATTGGTAAATACCTGGCGAAGAAAAAATTAGGCTAAAGAGATATTAACCTAGAAACTAAAAGGATAGTTGATTGCTATATTTTTATCTGATGCAGCTAGGAATGATAATTTGAATTTCCCCGTCTTGTGCAGAATCTGGATGAAGGGAAATGACTAGCTTTGATAGAAACACTTTTTACATCTCTAGGGCAGAAATTTGATGTTCTTAACTTGATTGAATGAAAGCATGTTGCTTAAGACTTGGATATCTTCGACTCATCTTGCTGCTTGAAACAAAGATGTATCTACATCTAGATCCTCCTTAGTTGTGATGAGTTCAAGGTCATAACACCGAGAACATCAACCTTGAATAAGAATTCGTTATATCCTAATTTCATATTTGGGCTTTGTCAATCATTTCCTCTGGTTATTTCTGTTTATTTTGTGATAATTATGTCTTTCCATATCTAGCCAATCATTGATATCTCAATAAGCTGTGTCAGAGTCATGTAAGCATAAGTGGTTGGAAGTGAGTGCATGAGTCCATTTCTGAAGCACGAGGGGCACTGTCAATTTTCCAGCTATTAATTTCTAAGTTGCCTTTACTTTTTCTATAGTCCTTATAAGAAATCTTAGAATAAAAGGTACCTTAAAAATATTGGAATTCATTTTTAAGTCAAGAAAGATTCGTATGATTCATAATTTCTGTTTTTCTTAAAGATCATTATTATTTTTATCCTTCAGTGCATACCAGTACACTATTGCCACCACCATGGTTTCTAGAAACTGTTTCTATTTGACATGCTATACACTGGCATTTGTTTAAATATATAGGGCTTTCACATATTAAATCTTGCAGGAGCTTAAACTTAAATGATGCACATTTAAGGTTTAAGTCGAATATGGGTATGTATCTGTGTGTCTCTGTTTGTGTAAAGAAATACACAGACATATTTCTTCAAATGTTCATTAATTGCTTGTGCAGTTCTGAATGGGAAGATATGAAAAATCTAATATTTTGGATGATATATGATGTAGTCTGAGCTTTTGCAGGCATTGATCCAAACTTGTTTGAAAAGTTGAAATATTATCTAATCTTCACAATTTGCATCAAAAGAATCCTGGCACTTAAAAGAGTCCTTCAGATACATAATTGGCTTTGAGCTAATACTTGCTCTGCGGTTGTGGTTTTTTTTTGTTATGTTTATCTACTTCTAGTTTTCTAAAGTAAGTGCGTTAATCAAATCATTTTGTTCCTTCTGCAGCATTGGATTTTTATGGGGCACTTAGGTCGAGGACTTATGATCAGTCAATCTTGAAGGTGTTCTTTGTTTATAATAAAGTTCTATTGTTATCCTTTATTAGATGCCAATATAGCTCTTTTAGTTACATTTTTAGCATAAATTCATAGGACTAACTATGTTTAAATATTGCTGTTGAAATCCTGCACTTGTTGGCTTGTTACTGACTTTGGTAAGATCAACATTTGAAGGAATTGGAAGATATATTACTGAAAGCAAAATGAGCAAAATAAAGAAGCCAACTAAGTTTTGTTCTTGACATTTTGTGTTGTTTCAGGGTCATGTACCAAGCTTTTCAATGATGAGGAATTTCAAAATTTACCTCTTAAATACATAGTTACAGATTAAACTTTTCAGTTTTTAAGTCAGGACATTTGACAACATTGTGTTTCTTTTCCCTGTAAACTCCCATATCAGATCAACATTTGTGTCAATCCATCTTAAATGCAGGAACGCAAACTTCTGCAACAGGATATTTTATTTAGTAAACTTGGAAAAAGTGATGCAAATTCTAGTTTTGGTTGCTGATGCAACTTTTTAGCGTAGGAGCATTTGAAATGGTCAGAACATAGAAACAGTTTGTGTTTCAAGGGTTGCAGATTTGTAGAAAATTGTTCTAGTATACATGGACTGACCACTGATGCAGCACAAAAACATTAGAAAATGACAGTTTTGATGGGTAAACCATCCTATCCTCAAAAAAACTAAAAGCAAAGTGAATTAGGATTGCGGAGCTTGAGGAACCGGACAAACATCCTTGGGCAAGCCTCAATCTTGCATGAATTTTTAGGACTTATCATGTCATACATGTATGTTGCATACAGTCACAACATTGTATCTACCAACACTAGTGTCTAACTTACCATATGAGCCATCAACGGACAAAATTTGGATGTGAAGGCATGTATACTTGAGGCAAACTTAATCAAGATAGGCTTGAACAATTGATGGTAATATGACTGGAATATAGAAGGTGACCAGCTGATAAGGTTCTTTGAATTTTTTTTAATGATTCAGAAAAGAAAGAGAATCTACAATTATTTTCTAAAAATTTGTATTGAAGAAAGTGATAAACTATTATTGTACATGAGAAACTAAATTAGCTGGTTTGATATTGCTTGGCTGGAAAGAGCAAGAGGCCTAACAAGGAGAAGATCAAATTTTACAAGTTTCATAGTTGAAGGCAGTAAAGTTTCTGTTGGATTTGGATGCTCATACAGATATGGATTGTTACTACTTAAAATGAATGTCATGCAAGCAAGCCTTAAATATATAGGTACGACCTACAGGAATTCTTAGGGATTATGGCAGAAGCATTTTATTGATGCCCAAAGAAATGAACTACTTCGTATTAGGTATAAACCACATTTTTACAAGACAATTAAAATGTTATAAAGAAAGTGTATTATGGAATTGTCATATCATAGTTTAATGTAATTCAAGCAATATATAAATGAGTAAGCAATTGCATGGGCAGATGCATTAACATGGGTGGATAATATTTAGGATTCTAGATTAAATTATGATTTGTGACTATCATTTTCTTTTGCTTTAGAAAATAAGAACTGCTTGCATATTTAAAATGTTGTTGTTTTTTTTTTTCATGTTTAGAGGGGTGCAAATGCCAACACAAACTTTCTTCAATCTTGGCTACAGTTATTCTTAAAAGAATTAACCAGAAAGAAATTTAAAATTCGGACTAATTTAAGTTTGGAACATCGCACATCACTAGCCATAAATTTGACCAATTTAAGTTGTTAAAATATACTTTGGAACATCATCTTATGTTATGCATATGTTCCCAGCATCAGGGGCCCTACCAACTTAAAAGGAAAAAAAAAAAGAGAAAAACTTGGCATGCTTATGTAACCTAACATCAATCTTTTTCTCATGAACTCTTTTTCAAGTTTCTCCAGCTGATACTAAAACTAATCACCTGGAACAAGGTCATGTTTCTAATTCATCTTGATTACAAACTGTGAAAGGAAAAATCCTAGTTGCTAAGGTCTACCACTGGTGCTCTTTCATCAATTCTCTAGTTTCCAAGATTGCCTTTGTTATGGAAGTCCTAAGTTAAAACTGGATATCAGTATTAAGTAATTTAGTGAAGGTCATTTTGTTTCAATATGGAATCAAATAATGCAAAAAGTAGGCTTCATGTTATCAGATAAGCTTGTCTATAATCAACTAATTGATTGCATGTTTTTTTAGCATCAGATAATTTTTTATTCTATATTAACCTGATTAAATATCTTCTATTTTTTTATCATGTTTTGAGTCTGATTTGTTACCATAGTTTACTGTTTGTAATCTTTGCATTACTAAAATGCATACATTTTACTATTTCCTATTAAATTACAGTGGGTAAACGATACCGGTGGATATGAAAAACTTGGTGAAAAGCTTCTCAAAGGAAAGAAGGATGGGCAGCTTTCTACTTTTGTTCCTCCTAAGGTTAGTGTTTGAACTACCTAGTTACCTATTATGATTCCAATTTCTTGGTAGCTTAATTCATTTGGTACAACAGAAGTTAGAAGTTAGTAGTTACTACAAGTCTACAACTAGACATGTTGACAAAAACAGAATTTTCTTTTCAGATTTTAGTATCTTTTTGCTCTCTCTCTCTCTATATATATATATACATATACATATATATATTTATTTATTTATTTATCAAGCCAAGCTCCCATTGGATTAAATTAACCTTTCACATATAGATTCATCATCATGGGCACCCAAATATAGAAAGCCAACATGGCTATATCTCTCCTTTTTGAAAAGCTACAATGCCTGCCATGGCAGGAGTACATTAGGCCAGTTATTATGAGAAAATGACTTTATAGACAATTGTCATGTAGAAGACATTGGGAAATAATTTCTATTTCTAAATAGTAAATAATATTTGTGTTTATTATTTAGGGTGAGAAGTTTTCTGTCAATTTATTTATTTAAGACATAATTGATTTTTTTTTGTTAACCAGGGTAAAAGTGATTAGATGGAAGGCAGGTTCAAACCCCACTTCACAAGATCAACAATGGTTTTTACTTTTGCTGGTTGCTAATAAAGAACTAAACCAGCCAAAGAACTAGTTCAATTGCATGGTTCAATATGGTTGAAAACATTGGTTATAACAGCGTATCCATCAGTAAAATAAGATTGGTTCAGGGCAAGTTTTTTAAACTTATTGTACTTATCTATACGAACAGTCTGATGGTCGATTGTGATGCTAACCTGGCTATTTTGCTTGTTCTATTCAATACTGAGCATAGCACTCAATAAAGTTAACTGATGTTGAACTGCACCATTCGTTATTAGTATGACATCACTTTCTTTTTTTGTTTTCTTCTGTTTTTTAACTCTCGATGAATGTTGACGACTTGTTTAGCTTTTTTTTCTCATTGTCTTATTTTTCTCTCCTGCTTCTCTCTCTCTCTCCCCTGGCTTCCCTCGCTCCACAATTTCTTGTCCATCAACTTTGCCATCAATTATGCTTCGGTGGCAATCTTGCCTCTTTTTGCTGCTGCTGAAATTAGATGATATTGTCTGATGATATCATCCTGTTCGTGTCTCTCCTTTTCTCCCTTGTTCTCTCTTCCTGCTTATATGGTATCCGTACCAGACTACCAGTACGATTGGTATTAGTACTGGACTGAGATTTTACTCTGTTGTTCCAATGGATTATCTTACAGGGAAATATTTTGAAGAAAGGTATGGACATGGAGGTTTCTACTTTTATAACCTTTGGAAAAGTTATCTAGAGGACTAGAATGATGCTGGGATATGTTTTGTCATCATCCCATTCTTTTTTTGAAGTTGGAATGCTTATGATGATCCATCTTAAGTGTAGCTTTTGTTAAACCTGGATATGGTTAGAACTTGATGATAGATGATAGTGTTATAATTGCATGTGTTACAGTATATAAATTGGCTAAGATTTGAATCTAAGCTTGATTGCATATGTTATAGTTAATTTGAATTTAAACCAGATTCTTAATGTCTCTGCATGTTTTCTTTTCAAATCCTATTATATATTTCCTGTTGTTATAGCAGAATTTGTATCATATGATTATGATATTTAATATGTTTGATTATATGATATTTAATATGTAATATACTATTATAAAATGTTCTTTAGTGATAGCCAGGAAAAGATACTTGATAAATGCAATTTTTTGATATGAAATTTATTTGATCCCTCCTCCTTGTTTTATGTTAGTTCAAGTCATGCTCATATGAGATTTAAAGAAAGAATGAATTCAAAATTAAAAAGAAAATCAAATTTTGAAATCAAATATCTAACTATTGAGGTGAGATATGTAGGGGCCAGACTTGTGCAATATTGAAGATGGCATGTCTCTTTTGTTTTGCTCCTTCCTTTCGGCATGTTATTGTAGTTTGCAACCTGCAAATAATAGACATGTCCTCGGACAAATTGAATGAGCTGATTTAAGATGCGTGATTATAAACACCTTTTGAACAGATGGTGTGTGTTGATTTTGACATATCTTATCCTCAGTGAATAGAAGTAGGTGGAGAAAAGATGGAGCATATTGCTGATGAAGGAAAATGGTAGTGATAATAAGAATATTATTGAATCCGGAACATTATTTTTGATGGATGTTATTAAAAAAAGAATTGACTGAACTAAGCTTTTGAAGAAATCAAATTTATGTTGTCGCCCAACTGAGATTACAGCTGGTTTAATCAATTTAGTAGGGCCTCTACAGTAATAGGTAGGCGAGGGGTTAGATTTTATTGAAATGAATTGATGTTGTAAGGATTGTCACCTAGCTAATTTTTAAGCTGGGATTGATAGATTTTGTAGGGCCTCTACAGTAACAGATAAGCAAGGGGTTGGATTTCATTAAAATGTTCATGGTGTGTTGGTAATAGTATTTGATTGATCCTCCGTATGCCATGTGTTAATCTCGTTTCCCATAATAAACCGCATCCACCCTTTAATTTCCAGATCACCTTGTGCCCCATCCCATATCCAGGGGTGGTCTGAATCCACTTTTCAGATCTTTCCATATAGCAAGTATCATTTGCTTCCCAATCCTAGCTTCTCGTATCCCTTCTCTATATGATTTTTCATTGACAGCCATCAAACCCTGAGGTACATCTTGCTGCAGTGTATGGTGGTAGAAGATGATGTTATCACCCCCGTTGGGAGATTCTCGGCCACTCCATCCAGTTAATCAATGGGAAGCTCCGTTGGTCTCTTTGTGAATTCATCAACATCCACAATGTTTTCCTACCCAAGCTAGTTCCATCAACCCTGTGAGTACTCTTCTTGTTCTTGCTTAAGGTTCATGGCTGAGATTAAGATAGGTGGTGGGTATATGAGTCAAGATGGTGACAAGGAAATTAATTTGCCAGTGGTGTCAGGCTGTGGAACTCCATGGGACAGGGATTCCTATCTTGGGTCCATCAGTTCCATGGGTAAGATAATAAAATACCATCTAGCAACCAAACTAACTAAAAACAATTTTAGACATAGGTTCAATTTCCTGGAATTTTTTAAGTACATGCAGACTGCTTTATTTAATGTAAATCTTGAACCATGTCACTGCATTTCTTTTATTTTATTGGAGCACTCCATTTGGTAGAAATATGTGTGTACTAACTTGAAAGTTCAACTGGTATTGTCGTTGGACACAGCAATCAGTCGAGGCATTGCTTGAATCAGGGCATTCTCTCGTCAAGGAACAGCACTTGATTACAAATTCCAGACTCTCAAAGGAGTATATGAAGAACATCGATGACTAGCACAATTTCAGACCGGACAGCACCAGATATCTGTTGTTCAATATCTGAAGTGATCTGTAAGAAATGTACTTTCCGTAATTTGCAAATGTGGATAGCATAGGTTCTCTGTTTTCTTATTTCCACTGACAATATCTGGTGTGCTTTCTCAGTGTCACAGCATGTATGTTTCTGTAAATTATTTTTATATCCGAGGCAAGCAAGAAGGCAACTGATTGGAGGTCAAGATGTAGTTCTTTTGAATTGGATGCAAGAAACAGTGCTGAAAGGTATTAAAAAAAAACCCACCAGGCCGTAGACAATAAGTGGATCTACCAATTACAATAAGAAACAACTCTGAGCTTAAGAATCTCTCCTGTTTTCTTCTGCAGTGCAGATTAATTCTGCATGCACTATTTGAGTATTTTCCATTACCATGGCTCTACAACACAAACAATGTTATGACAGCTAGAATCTCATGCTCACAACAAGCATCTTTCAGGTTTCTTGCCGTTCAATACTATCACGATGGGAACTTGCATTAATTAAGTGTTTATTTTGACAGTCGTGCTGTTTTGAGTTGGGTGCAAAAGCTCACAAACTGTTTACAACCTTGGATAGGATTTGAAGCAGCAGATTGGTTAAGGTATCAACAGCGTTTGTTTTGACATTTCTACTGTCTTAGTTTGGGCTTAGAAGATGCCACTGTTTACAACAGCCTTTGATAGGATCCGAAGCATCAGATTACTCTTTTGACAACTAACATGAGGCTTGTTGAATAGGTGTCTCTTGAATCTTGTACTGAGCTTAGTCTTATGATTTGATGCTGCAACTCTTTTCGTTTTGGCTTGCAATGAGTAGTTTTGAGTTGTGGTGGACTCGATAAATTGATGGATTCTGTTTGGGTTAGTATAACAAGCATAAAATCACCATGAAAATAACATTTTTAAAAAAAAGAAAAGAATGGAATTACTTGTGCCGCCAGTGTGGCCATTGCTCCTTCTTCCAATCAAGACAGGAAGAGAGAAGGGGGGAGATGGTCAAATTGGATTATTATGCATATGAACTCGATAAAACCATAGAACCCATAACCACTTTTTCTCATAATCATTGGTTTAATTTTAATCAAATCAAATTTATTAAGTTTCAGCTTTATTTTTTATAAGAATATGATTGATGAAAAAATAAAAAAAAAGTGTGATGGAAATATCCTCGACTTCGAGTGAAGCTATCATCACAGGGGCCGACACATGATGAGATCGACTTCGAGTTCCTCGGCAACCTCTCCGGCGACCCCTGCGTACTCCACACCAATGTGTTCACCCAAGGGAAGGGTAACAGAGAGCAGCAGCAGCAGCAGCAGCAGTTCAACCTATGGTTTGACCACCCCACAAAAGGACTTCCACACCTACTCCATCATATGGAATCCACGGCATGTAATGTGAGTCTCAGCAGAACCTCCTCCTTTGCTCTCACATGAATCTACTTGGACACAATCCATCACTTATCTCAGATACGCATGACTTATTTTTGCGGTCGACGGCACTCCTATTATAAGAGACTTCAAGAATCTCCAATCTAAAGGCGTATGGTTCCCTAAGAACCAACCGTCGAGGCTGTTCTCCAGTCTATGGAACGCCGACGACTGGGCCACAAGGGGCGGGTTGGTGAAAGACTCGCTGGACTCAGGCGCCGTTCACTGCGTCCTTCCGAAACTTTGAAGCCGACGCTTGCGAGTGGACTTCGCCGTCGGACACCTCCCGGTGTTCGTCGGGGAGCTCGTCGGCTTTGTCCTCAGGGAAGCACCAGGTGTGGGCAGTAGAGGAGATCGAGATGGGTGCAGAGGAAGTATATGGTATACAACTACTGTGCTGATCTCCAGAGGTCCCCCGAGGGGCTTCCCTCCGGAGTGTAAGCTTTCAGTAAGCAATGCATTCTACTAATGGAAGTTTCGTCTTCTTCTTGGGGTTGTGTTGTTTAATTTGATCTGCATCCGCTTTACATGCACTGACAACACCAATCTACATCCGGCAACAATGCAATGGATGGATCCTTATTTTTTAGACCCCGTCGACCCCCATAGTTGCGTCTGCACTAAGCTGTGGATGGAGACGCCATCCACTTTCCTTCTCATTGCTTGATATCTATCATCATGATCACCGTCATCCGAATCCTTTTGAGGCGCAGGAGACGACACATCGCCGACCACAACCCAGTAGTGGATCGGGGGTTGGTGATCGAAAACTATCCCCATGGTGTTTGTGGTGTTGGCCGGTGCACTCAACACCAGCCTTTATCCTATCTCCTCAAGTCAAACAAGAGCAAGTTTCCATGGCGTGCCGACTCCTGGAGACATCTCGACCCAGTCACGAACGACCCCGGCCCACAGGGAATCTTCCTCGTCCCTCGAATTCTCCTCCCCGTATATAGCAACAAGACGCCCATCTTTCTCCAAGAATTGTACTCGATTGCCTGATCTCTTTACCCATGCCCTCCTCTCAAGCTTCTACCGCACCTTGCTTCTTCTTGGCCCTCTGTTTAGCTAGCATCGCTTTAGCTGGCAACTTCTATCAGGACGTGGACATCACTTGGGGTGACGGCCGCGCCGAGATCCTCGACAACGGGCAGCTCCTCACCCTCTCCCTCGACAAGTATTCTGGCTCTGGATTCCAATCCAGGAATCAATACCTCTACGGCAAGTTCGACATGCAGATCAAGCTCGTCCCCGGCGACTCCGCTGGAACAGTGGCCACCTTTTACGTACGTCGATGACCTGAACTTGTCCCGCTTACTTCACTTCAATTCTATATTTCCAGGCACTGAATCCTTGGACTCGTGTTGCAGTTGTCTTCCCAAGGAAACACACACGACGAGATCGACTTGGAGTTCCTGGGGAACCTCAGTGGAGACCCTTACGTTGTCCACACCAATTTGTATACCCAGGGGAAGGGGGACAGAGAGCAGCAGTTCTACCTCTGGTTCGATCCCACCATGGACTTCCACACCTACTCTGTCCTATGGAATCCTAGGCATGTCGTGTGAGTGACGAGAACGTTTCTTTAGTTTCTTGCGTCGTTTCTTGGTCTTCTATGTATGAGGTTTATGTTGCTTCCAACGCTTGCTTCAGCTTCTCTGTGGACGGCACACCCATAAGAGAGTTCAGGAACGGAGAGTTGGCCGGCGTGCCGTACCCGAAGAGCCAAGCGATGAGGGCCTACGCGAGCCTGTGGGACGCCGACGACTGGGCCACCAGAGGCGGGCAAGTGAAGACGGACTGGTCCAAGGCGCCGTTCACCGCGTCCTACAGGAACTACACCGCCGACGGCTGTGTCTGGAACTACTCCGGGGGCGCCTCCTGCGCCATGGGGAGCAACTCATGGATGTGGCAGGAGCTCGACCCGAATGCCATGGACAGGTTGAAGTGGGTTCAGAAGAACTACATGATCTATAACTACTGCACCGATGTGAGGAGGTTCCCACAGGGACTGCCTCGTGAGTGCAATGCGAGCTAGAATCCAAGCATTTGTTCTGTGACCATGTTCATAATATGTATGGCCTTGTGTTCCTAGGAACGATGAGTAAAGCCAGTTGTGTGTATTTAAGAACAGTAATATATATCAACTGGGTAACATCACTTCACCCCTTACTCTCGTCCTCCATGGATTGGATCATAGCAGTCTTCTTCCATGTAACTTATACATCCTTTGGTAGCTAAAATAGTTTTCTATTTTTTCGAGCTATCTTAAAAAAATATTTATCTTATTCTTGCCCTCATGTTGGTGTTAGGCTTTTCTGTTTGTTGTATCTGTCGCTCTCACTTCACAGTCACCAACAAGCTGTATATAGATAGATTTCTTTTGTTGGATTTTATATACAGTAGAACACAGAAAAGCTTTGTTTCTTAAGAAACCTAAAGATCCTCGTACCTCTCTCTCTCTCTCTCTCTCTCTCTCTCTCTCTGTACTTGTCCAACTGCGAGTACACGTCTGTACAAACAACAGCGAGCTGTATATAGATGGATTTCTTTTGTTGGATTTTATATACAGTAGAACACAGAAAAGCTTTGTTTCTTAAGAAACCTAAAGATCCTCGTACCTCTCTCTCTCTCTCTCTCTCTGTACTTGTCCAACTGCGAGTACACGTCTGTACAAACAACAGCGAGCTGTATATAGATGGATTTCTTTTGTTGGATTTTATATACAGTAGAACACAGAAAAGCTTTGTTTCTTAAGAAACCTAAAGATCCTCGTACCTCTCTCTCTCTCTCTCTCTCTCTCTCCCTCTCTCTCTCTCTCTCTCTCTCTGTACTTGTCCAACTGCGAGTACACGTCTGTACAAACAACAGCGGCAAATCCTCGAGTACATAATTCTGCATAGCTTTGATGATCGTAAACAGCGCAAATGCTTAATGGTTTCCAGTACTGAGTGTGTCTCCGTGCATTATTTTTTTTTTCTTAGCACCAAAATATATGACAAATCATTTTATTGGAGAAAGAGAGCAGAGATCTGTTTTCCCCGACGTGAGTCCTAATCCCTCTTTCTGTGGCTCGTCGTCCTCTGTGTCTTCTTCCTTTTTACGACCTCTGCGTCTACCTCCTCCTTATACTATCATCCCCCCATATTGTTGTACCTCAACAGTTCTCCCACCGCCAGAGCACGTGCAAATTAGCTCTTGTAAATATTAAAACTAGATATTTCAATATCGAAATCAAAATCAAATAATACTAAAAATCAAGATCTATGATATGTGTCTTGTATCATTCCAAAAGTATTTATTTCGTATAGAAATATATCATTGTCTAATCCAAAAATTATAACGATGTCGATCTACATGGATGGATGGTTATCAACGATAGCTTAGATCAGGTACAAAAAAAATATTTTAAAAATATTTATAACTAATATTTTATCTTTGGAAGGTCATATATTTTTATAGACGAAAAAGGGTCTAGAATGATAATTAGAAGAGTCTCTCCCATTAAGATCATCTCCTAAGCAATTCTATTATAATTTGAACTTTATTTTTATTAATCGATAATCATTATCATAATCTAATTAGATCTATAATATATTTTACCTATCCAAATAGGATAACATAATGTAACATTATCTCATTTAGTTCATTAATTAATAAAATATTAAAAATAAAATTATATTTAAAAATATTTTTATTTAATTAGATTCTATTTTTTAAAAAAATATTTTATACATAATCATGAATTTTAAATTAAATCAATAAATCTAATAAGTGCAATAATATTATGTTAAGTCCAACTACTATTATGAGTTGTGACGAATGAATAAGATCAATATCGTACTCCCTTTTATATACTCATTCCTAATGTAACCAGTAATGATCTTTCTAATTTGTCTTATTAAGATAATGATATTATCATGTTCAGCTATAATCTGCATAAGCATAAATATAAATAAGATAGTAGAAACAAATAACTTTAGTTAAGTAAATAAAAATATTAATTATGATGCCCACTCAAACATACATCATCATATCCTTTATGGGTCGCCCACAAACCCAATCATAGAAACATATTCTTTCAAATACTTTATGTTGTCAAGCCTAAGTGAATTAATCAATAATCAATGTAGTGAAATTTAAATTCTTAAATGACACTAGTTATTTTTTAACTCATTCTCTAACTATTAAATACTCTATATCAATATGCTTAGAACTAGTAAGAGAAAAGTTATAACTGTATGTCACGAAATATTTTAAACAACACTTGATAACTGAGTTTAACCATATCAAGTTCTAAGATAAAATTCCATAACCATAAAGCTTGATTATGTAATAAGTAATTACTTTATATTTTTCTATAAAAATGTCATTCTATTTAATATGAATATAATCATGAGTAGACATTATATTGTTAAGGTAATTTACAAAATTAGCATATGAATATCTCATCTTTTCAAGCCGATATAATCTTATAGATGTGAGCATATAATCTTTCGTCTCTTATAAATATCTTATTATTTTTTTTATAACTTTTCAGTATTTCATTCCTCAAATGCTTTGGTACCTATCTAGTATTCCAACTATAAAATTGATATCTGGTTTCGTATATGTTTGAGCATATAATAGACTTTTAATGTCGCATACATAAAGATTATTCTTCATTTGATTTTTTTTTCTAAGTCATTCTTAGGACACTAGTTTTGATTGAATCTTTCATCTCTACTAGTAGGTGTATTATTAGTTAAACAAATATGTATACTAA
Organism: Ensete glaucum; assembly: GCA_021527575.1. NCBI lineage: Eukaryota > Viridiplantae > Streptophyta > Magnoliopsida > Zingiberales > Musaceae > Ensete > Ensete glaucum. The sequence continues at coordinate 632,730 of CM038558.1, read as the reverse complement.
ATCTCTTCAAGACTCAATCAATAAATCTCTTCTAAGATAGTTATAATAATCCTTGAGGTCTATCCATGAATATCTCAATATCAATAACATAAGCTATCTCATGTATCTCAACCATCTTAAAATTTTTAGTGAGAAACATCTTGGATATATAAGAGCAATATAATAAATTTACTAGATAACTAAGATTACTATTCATAAGCAAAATATCATCTATATATAAGACCAATATACTAAATATACTCTCACTTAATTTTAAATATATATATTGATCGATAACATTTATATTAAATCCGAAGCAAGTAATAACATTATAAAACTTTATATATTATTCTCTAAAAACGTGTCATAAATTATTTTTAAGTTGTTTTATATAGATTTACTCATCTAGATCCCTAGTGAGAGTTATTATTTTCATAATAATATGGTATAACTAAAGATTACAATGAGCTATTAATATTAATAAGTATTTTTTAGAAGCTAAATAAAATGTCTCATTATAGTTGATGTTTTCCTTTTAAGAAAAATCTTTTGTTATAAGTTTGACCTTATATCGATCAGTATTATCCCTTGAGTAACGTTTTAGCTTACAGATTCATTTACAATCGATTCTTTTACGGTTATTAAGTTATTCAATGAATTCCTGGATACTATTCCGGTCAATCAATTTTAACTTTCATTTCATCACATCATATCATTTTTTCAAATTCATTCATAGAATCTAAATCAAATAACGACAGATCAAGATTAATGATACGTACCTTTCGATGCAATCTAAAAAAATTTCTATTTGATCTATAAGTGTGTCGTCATCGAATTTGAAGGCTATAGTGATGATGATTCGTAAAGAGAATTAAACTTATCTTCTCATATTTTTCTTATTTTTCACAAAACTACTACGATACGATCCATGGATTATTAGAGACAAAAAAAAAAGAAGATTGAAAATAGATCTATAATCTTAATAACTAGTATTTCATCTTTAATATATTTTATCTTTTATAATTAGGAGAGTTATTTTAATAAAAGAATGTTTTCTAAAAAAATTATTATAATTAGAATTATTTTTACTAATCGATAATAATTATCAGAATCCAATTAGATATATAATATATTTTAATTAATTAGAGGAAAGAGAGACATGATAGTTACGGCGTGGAATGCGGATGGATTGAAGCCTATTAACCTCTTCAATTACAAGTAATGCGACACCGTCGTTTGTGTGTCTCTGTTTAGTTGCTCGCCTCCAAGAGAATTGAAGAACCATTAATGCGGTTTGGTGGATTGGAGTCACCGATCGAGAGGGATGTCGATGTATCTATCACACACAGCAGCACGACTCATCGGAGGAAATCTACTTATATCGCCGTCTTTTAACTACTGTTTGGCTCAGATTCCCTGATCGCCTCCAACTGCTGCTGCAGGAGCTCTTGAAGCATTTGCTACTGAAGGCATTCCACTCGGCCATGAGGAGGGGACGAGCTCACGCATCCTTCGTTGCATGCCTAATTCTAGTCGTCGCCGGTGTCGGTTTGCATGGTTTCGCTCGACGAGTCAGCGGGAAGCAAAGATATCAAAGGGAAGAGGAGAAGAGATCATCGAAGGAGTCATCGGCCGGCGTCGTCACGGTCGGCCTCAGCGGGTCCAAGTCGGAGAAGGTTGGAAGCTGCGGATATCGCGCCCGGTCTGAGAAGAAGAATAGCAGCCTGGTCGAGGACGACAAGCGAGTTGTACCCACCGGCTCGAACAGATTGCATAACAAGTGAAGAAAGCTCATCAGACGAGAAATCTTTGTCTTTCTTCTCCTTCTTCACCTATCGAATCAATGTTGAGTATTTGTACATTAGTTCTTCTAGCATTCTTCTGTTTCTCCTCCTTTTTAAGGCTGCCTTGAAATTTTAATCTTGTACGCTCGGTTTGCAGTGATCATTTTAGATGGAAAATTTTTTCCTTTTCTTCGCATTAAGTAAAGTAGTTAGTATAAAGATCATCCAACCTTGACTTGAGCAGGCCAGCAGCTTTCCAGATCTTAAAAGCAAAGCATCAGCTTACATGATGTTCTGAAGCTTTCTTTTTTTTCTTCTTCTTCTTCTTCTTCTTCTTCTTCTTCCCTTGTTCTTCTTTCATCAGACGAGAAGACTAACTTGATACTACTACGGAGTCACATACCCTCTAAACTAATTTTCTACAGGGGGTGTGATGGAGTTGGTGTTTGAAGTAATTGCCATTCTGACCGAAATGATGCAAACGCTCAGAAAACCATTATAGCTTCTGTGACAAATATTTGTTTCCTTTTGACAGGCTAAAGTGGGCACCGAAAGAACCACAGTGAGCAACCACGTGAGACAGCAGCCACTACCCACCCGGCCAATGTCTCTGCAACTCATTAGGGTAGGGTGGTGGCTTCAGGCTTCTGTGGGGGCTATGGAGGTGAGTGAAGCATCCCTTTCAATGTCTTCTTCTTCTTCTTCTTCTTTCTCGTTCTTCTTCACTCCTTTGCTTTGCTCAAGAGATCCAGTGACTGTAGCCAAATGAGCTCTCAGATCCCAATCTAGACCCCTGAACGATAATTCAAACCAGGCTCTTTCTCCCCCCCCCCTCCCCCATGAAATGATGGAACCATGGCCCGCCGATTTAAAGCCGCAGGAACGAACGCTGAGGGCGCGACAAATTAATCACTGAATAAAACTTCTGCATCAAGAAAGGACCAGCCAGGCTTTTGACTGTATGTTGCAAAAAAACCAGAACTAAGCTTCTCAAGCTTCCCTTCTAATCTGACTTCCTTTTGTTCTGCGATCCCAAGAGACAGTAGGAGGAAAGAGAGAGATATCAGAGGTGCGGAGCAGCGTTAAGGACGAGCATTATCACCTTTCCAGAACCTAGTTTTTACTGCTTTACTGAGCGGATTAAGTGGTCAGTCTACAAAACGTTGGAAGAGAGGCATCTGAGACGAGTGGAAGCCAGAAATGCAAAGAAAAAAAGTAGAGAGACGGCAGCCAATATGAACAAGTCATCATACCTCAGAGCAAATTTTCTTGAACTGAGCTAGCATTGATGGTAGCCAACTTGAACGAAGAAGCGGAATATGTGAGCATCAATGAAATGAACTGTAAAGGAGTAGACAGGCCTCACTTTTTTTTTTTTTTTTATAGAACACTCTTCCCTGAGAAACAGAAACTGGTTCTTTAGACCACTCTGCTTAAAAGTAAGCAGGCTTTGACCATTGGCAAAGACTTCCTTCCCTTACGTGCGTGCATGGCAAAAGACAAGAAGGATGGCTGAGCATCCTCCGTGACCATTTTTGTTCCTTTCTCCAGCACTCACGTTTTTTAAAGAATGGTATCTGACAGCAAATTAAAATGGAGAGAGAAGCATCAACTTCACCACACAGAAACCATGATGACCACCCACACTACGCACGCGGGTAATCCTAGTGTAGATATACTGCAGGCAAGTTTTGTCTCTCAAATGAGCAGTCCAGGTGAAAGGAAAAGACATGCTGTTTTCCTACTTGTATAATTTAAGCTCATGAGTTCAAGTTGCGATGGAGGAACCCTTGTTCAGGCTGCACAGGAAGATAACTTTTTTTTGACTCTTATCATGTAGTCGATGTGGAGATGGGTGTATGTTATCCTCTCCTTTGTCCTGCCCATCAACTTTCCCACCGGCAGAGAGAACATATGAGAAAGAGGTTACACAAGGAAGTCATAAAGGTCATCATCTTGGTGCCGCTTTTGCTGCCTCACTTCCTGGATACAACAGGTGTTCAAGGCATGGCAACCACCATGCTCGTGTTCTCTTCCTGCTGCTGCTTCAATTATTGATGCCATATCTTCTTCTTTCCCTCCATATGTTATAGTTACCAAAGAGAGAGCTTGCCGAACCGAGACACACCAGCATGAACAAGCAGCTCTGTGCGTTGGTTTCCTGTGTTCTCATGTTGGCTCTTCTTCATCTCCCTCACCAGGCACCGGTAGATATGTCTGCCTCCTCTCAATCTCCAACGACACAAGAGCAAAGTCCGGGCAGGAAGCTACTGAAGGAGTCAGGTTTCTCAGCAGCAAACACCGAGGTCAGTCAATTACTCTCCTCCAAGAACTACTGATTAGAGATAAGAACTCCTCCGTTTGGTGCAGGTGATTCAGACGATGAAGGAACCAAAGCACGGACATGAGGAAGAGGAAGGCCACATCTACGACGCAGATTACAGTCTAGTGGCCACTCATCCTCCTCCACTCCCCAAGCGTCATCCTAAGCCAAAGTCTTAAGTTGATCAACGTACCAAACAAAATGGTCTTACTCTTATGCTCGTAGAATGCAACTCCGCTGAAGTATGTTTTGCTATGTTATTCTTGTTTCATGAAAGTTCGTGATTCACCACAAGATACTGACATATTTGACTCTCTCTACATGCCCAATCCCAATCGCCTCAAGATATGACCATATCAAAAATGCGTGAATATAAACAAGCACGAACGCATCTACAGCCACAGCATAGTCAATCTCATTCATCGTCTTCAGCTGCATGTCTATAAAGGTGTAGGACAAGGAAGAGATTTCATAAGAAAGTTGAAATATTCCACAGCATTCAAGCATTTGCAGGCCATGTTTTGAAGTAGAAAAAAAAAAAACATTGGGTCAACTTGGCCTATCTGATCCGATTTAACTCGTCAATCCCATTTAAGACAATGCTTACTTTGGCATTCATCCAAAACTAAAGGCCAGAACTTTTGCTCATATGCTTTTCTCTAACCGAAACCCAAAGGCCATTTTGCAGGTTATATTTTTCTTTTCCTTTGGATTTCATGAACCTTGAAGTATATTTTCTTTCCTTTATTAATAAACCCATTGATATGTCATCTGTGCTTTTTTCGAATCAATAAATTCTCGGCTATAGAATGCAACTATAAAACATGTATGCTCATGGAAATATTATCACATTTTCTCAGTCAAATCCCAGAGGTTGGCTGTAAGTTCTTATCTAACTCAATGGTGGTTGCAGTACGAGGAGAGAACAACGATCGGAAAGACAACACAACACAGACAAGAAAAAAGAAGAAAGAGAGTATTGTCATCACCAAAAACACCTAGCTAAAAAAGATTACAAATAGCTGCTGAACTCCTGTTCCTCGAGTGACATTGGATGATACGACTGATAGTTCACAATGTAGAGATGGAGATCCAATGATACCAATGGTCCTACTTAGCGTTCTGTCTTATGTTGGAGCGCAATCATTAGGCCTAGAGTAGGTGGATCAACATGTTCCGCGAGAATATAAAGCTCAGATTACTAATTGGGGTTGTTGAGAGAAAGTTCCAAGAAGAAACACTGATTAAATAGTCAACAAGGAATAGAGGAGATTGACATATTGAGTGGCCCAACAGGAGGCAGGAGGAATGTCTACATCATTGCATCTGATGTAACATAGCTATCAGTCAGATATATTGTTTGCATATTTTGTTTGATATCAACTCTTTCGAAGAAGCTAAAGGAAGCCTGAATGGAAGAACTTGAAGACAAGCTGGAGGTAGTAGAAGAGAAGCAGCAGCAGCAGCAGCAGCAATAAAAATCTCATAGGATATCATCGTCTATATATTGATGTTATCGAGTCATGAGATCCGTAGATGACTAACCACTCATGTGCGTAGCTCATGCTTCTGATCGATATATATATATATATATATATATATATACCAACGGGTCCCACTCTCTGTGGGATCCTTATTATTTTATCTTTCACGAGAAGACAGCTTAATCGCCTTCCATCATGATGAGTTTCAATTAATAATCAAATTATAGATAATTTTCAAATTTTAATTACTTGTGCTTGTATTTAATTTTTTTATTTTTTATAAATCATATTTGAAATTTATATTCAAATCGACAAATACAAAAATTAGTGAATTCTAATTTTATGTTATGAAAATTAAATTAAAATTTTAAAATTTTTATTTAGTGAAACAAAGCGACAAAATACACTACGCTGTAGCTTCCGAGCTCGCACGCTCTCTCTCTCTCTCTCTCTCTCTCTCTCTCTCTTTAACTGCTTGAGTGTCGGCAGGCCGAGCTCCCAAAACGCCTCTCTCGCCGACTCCCTTCGGAGCTTCTTCTCCTCCTCCTTTTTTATGCTCGAGACGTCGACGAGACTGCCTCTTTCTCTCTCTCTCTCTCTCTGTTGCTCCCTCTCCTCGTATTGATCGCATTGCTTAGTGGATCTCAAATTACCATCTGTTGCAGTAGCCTTCGGTTTGCCCTCCATCTCGCTTTCTGTTTCTGCGGGTTCTGGGAGCCCAATGGCGGTGGATCCCAGGCAGGTGGTCGCCGGATTCCTCACCATTGCAATGTTCGCCATGCTTGGCAACATGATCAAAAGAGACCACTTCGATTCCGTCGAGGTAATCAATGCAACTCTCTCTCTCTCTCTCTCTCTCTCTCTCTCTCCCCCTCTCCCTCTCTTACTGGATCATGAATATTTTGGTGTTTTCTTCTTCTTCTTCTTCTTTTCTCTTGATCTGGTTCATGTGTTTCTTGACATTCATGGATTGTAGATTTAGATATTTACGTTATTTTTTGTTTTAAAATTTGTCAACGTAGTTATTGTCGGGGAAGGAGGAGTAATGAAATAATAAAAAATAGAATATTACGATGTAATTAATGAATATGCTTTCAATCAAAAAACAACGTAGTATTAAACAAGAGTTAATAGAACACTTACAAGATAATCTTCAAATGCACACACTTTGTGCTCTCTTGCTTTATGAATTAAGGTCCTATTTATAGGACCTAAAATTAATTAACTCACACTACTTCTTTCATCCCATTATCTCACTATCTCACCCATGATTAATAACTACCCCACTAACTCCTAAACTATCTTCATAACTCCTAAATATGAGCCACTACTCCTAAACATGTTAACTACCTATGTAACTACCATGAATCAATTCTCAACACTTCTCCTTGATTCATAGTTACATACACCGATTTGAGACATAAAATAAACATGCTTCTGAACTGGAAGTGACTTGATAAGAATATCTACAACTTGTTCATCCGTGTCACAGTATTTCATTGTTATAGCTTCATTTGCTATAAGATCTCGGATGATAACATATCTCGATATGTTTCATTCTTCTATGAAATATTGGATTCTTCGTTATTGCAATTACGGCTTTGTTGTCACACAATATTTCAGTTGCTTCTTTTTGTTTCGGTAGATCCATTAGCTCCAAGGTTTCATTCTTCTCAGTTGACTTGATTTCCTCCTTCATTGCTTTTCGTTATTCCTCTTTTTCAACTGATTCCTCAAAACTTATAGGATCTGAAATAAATAAAGTAAATGTTGAATCATAAATCTCTGTTTGTGATCTAAACCTTCCTGGAGGGGTTTCATTTGAGAAATTATTTGCTGAATTTAAACTGCTACTAGGAGGTTGACGATGAACTTGTTGGAGCAGGATCTGTCACTTGATTCGGTGGAGTGTTTAGTTCTGCTGGAATACGAATTTGTGTTTTACCTTTATTTATCTCCCAATTCTAACTTGCTCTTTCACCAAACACAACATTTCTATTAATAATAAATTTGCTACTAATAGGATTATACAATCGATATGCTTTGGATTGTAAGGAATATCTAATTAAGATTTACTTTTTAGATTTTTCATCAAGCTTATGATGATTTTATGAATTTACCAAAGTATAAGCAATATAATCAAAAATTCTTAGATAACTTACACTTGGCTTTATACCAAACCAAGCCTCAAAAGGAGTTCGATTCGTAACAGTCTTTGTCGGTGAAATATTCAATAAATAAACTACTGTTTCAACTGCTTTTGCCGAAAACTGATTCGGAAGATACTTTCCTTTAAGCAAACTTTTTGTCATTTCGATAATAGTTCGATTCTTACGTTCAGCTACATCATTTTGCTCCGGTGTATATGGTGCTGTCAATTCCCTATAAATACCATTTTCTTCACAAAATGAATTAAACTCATCAGACAAAAATTCACCATTTCTATCTGTCTGAAGTGTCTTTATGCATCTACCACTTTGTCTTTCTACAAGTGGCTTGAATTTTCGAAAGTCATCAAATACTTCATATTTCAATTCTAAAAAATATACCAACTCATGCGGCTATAGTCATCAGTAAATAACAGAAAATATCGATTTTCACCAAATGATTTTGTATTCATAAGTCTACATAAGTCAACATGAATTAATTCAAGATAATTAAATGCTCTCCATACTTTTCCAACAGGAAATGGTTTCTTACTTTATTTGTCATAAATGTATCATTCACATACATCAAGTGTTTTAATTTTAGGCAATCCGTAAATTATTTCTTTTTTATTTAATAACCTTAAACCCTTAATGTTAAGGTGTTCATATCTCAAATGCTATAGGTTTGTCTCATTTTTTTGATTTGCAACAAGAGCATGTTTCTAAATTTTTGAAACATCAACTGGAAACATTTTATTTTACGTCATGCAAACATTTGTTATAATCAAACCAGATTTCTTATCTTTAATAGTGCATGAACCATCATCAAATATAACTGAATATCCAGCATCTATCAATTGTCTAACACTCAACAAGTTATGTGATAAACTATGAACATATATAATATTATCAAGGTGTTTTACTTTCCCGTGATTTATCTTCATCTCAATTGTTCCTTTTCTTTCCACTTGGATTTGTTTGCTATCTCTAAGTTTAACTTTCAACTTGTTAGTTTTATCAATATCTCTAAATATTGGTCTTATGCCTGACATATGATTAGAATATCCACTATTAAAAGATTAAATATTATTTGAAATATCATTAACTTGTGAATGAGTCATAAATAACTTACTGTTATCTTCATTTTCCTCCACATAGCTTACTTGCTTTTCTATTTTATATCAATCTGCCTTCATATGACTAAACTTCTTACAATAGTGACATTGAATTCCACTCTTGTAGTTTTTCTGATCATAGTTTAATTGTCTTTCATCATGCCCATCAAAGTGTCTTCTTCCTCTTCCTCTGCCACGTCCTCTTCTTGTTGATTTTTTGTCTTCTTTTGAAGTATAAGACTCCCCCTTAACCTGAAATGTTTTTTCTTCACTTTTTTCAAGTGACCTATTCAACCTTACTTCATATGCTTACAAGGAACCCATTAATTCATCAAATGAATAAGTAGACAAGTCCTTTGACTCTTCAATTACGGCAACAACATGATCAAATTTTGGAGTTAAACTTCTCAAAACTTTTACAACAACTATTTGATCATGAAGATGTTCACCATATGATTTCATTTGACTAACAATTTCAGTCACTCGAGAAAGAAAATCTTATACTGATTCATTGCTTTTTATAAATAAAATTTCAAACTCATGACGAAGGGTTTAAAATTTTACCGTAATTACCCTTGACAAGCTTTGAAATTCATTTTGAAGTATCAACTAAGCTTGTCTTAAGGTTATCACTGCTGCAATTCTTGAGAATATTGTCTCATCTATAGCTTGTTGAATGAAGAACAATACCTTTGAGTCATTTTTTCTATTATCCCTTAGCCTGGTTTCTTCATCTAGATCTGCATATCCATTCTCAATCAAGTCCCAAAGATCCTGAGACTTGAATAGAGTCTTCATCTTGATACTTCAAAATTCGTAGGATTTGTCCGAGAAGATGAGAATAAGAGGTTAAGATATAGAATTACCATTAAAAGTCATAATGCTCAGTTCAGATTGAAACAAGGCTTTGATACCACAAATGTTGGGGAAGGAAGAGCAAGGAAATGACAAAAGATAGAATACTACGATGCAATTAACGAAAATGCTTTCAATCAAGAAAACGACTTAGTATTAAATAGGAGGTAATAGAACACTTACAAAATAATCTTCAAATGCACACACTTTCTGCTCTCTTGCTTCATGAATTAAAGTCCTATTTATAGGACCTAAAAGTAATTACCTCACACCACTTCCTTCATCCCGCTATCTCACTATCTCACCCATGATTAATAACTACCTCCACTAACTCCTAAACTACCTCCACAACTCCTAAACATGAGCTACTACTCCTAAACATGTGAACTACCTATGTAACTACCATGAATCAATTCTTAACAGTTCTAACCTACTTACTGGTTAAAGAACAATGTAAATCAAAGTTCCTATCCTGGTCATGGAGTGTGTGCAACAAAACTTAATGCGTGCCTAAACAAATGTTCATTGTCCACCGAACTAGTGGTGATGAATATTTAAATATCAAATTGTCTGATTCATAGAACATTATTTTTATTATATATCAGAGACATTTGTTCTTGTCCATCATTGGACATGACCAATCTGCCTTGCTCATTTCTCTTTTTACCTCTATATACTCCAAATCTCAACTTTTTCCTGATATCATCATTCCATAGATTAGATTCCCTGTTATTCATGGTAGATAAGCATCTGAAAATGATGGACCAGCTTTGATATGATTTGGGCAACACTAAATTGATGGTTAGGGAGAAAAGTAGGTGTATTTCATTGCCTTCCATATGCAGAGAGCTCATATTACAGTTTAAAGGAAATGCTTGTCTATATGATCCGTACATCTGATGTTAGTGAAGCCCCTTGTGTTGAACTGGCTGCAAACAATGAACATATCAATGCCCTCAAACATGAAAATCACTTTTGAATCCTGAACATGATGAAATTGTGTTTCCCCTATTTTATTTCAGTAATTTGTTCTGTGCTCTAAAGGTATGTGTTGTACTAAGTTGTTGTAAATCTTTCTTTCTATTTTTATATAGTATTTCTTTCTGTTTTTACAACTCTCTTTCTTTCTTATTCTTTTGTTGTACATCTTTAGGTGAGTCTTCAAGAAACATCAGTAGTACAATTTGATGCTTTAAAGTCAAAAGACAAGTCTGCTACCCAAGTCTCTAGGGAGAGCAGCCTAGAGCTTAAACCTTGTTGGGCAAAACCAGTTCCAAGTAAGTAAAAGAATGTGTTGCGATTCTATTATAAAGTTATGCCAATTGGAACTCCAGTCCTCTTTATTGATTGTGGATCTTCCTTTTTTGGTTATCGTTTCCCCCTGGATTTGCATCTTTAGAAGAGACAGAGCAGTCAAAAGGTTTCATTACATTCTCCTTAACAGGTGGTCCTGAGCACCATGTCTCACAGGTATGATAACCTTTCTTGTGTAGGTCTTTGGTTGATTTAGCTATTAACTGTAATTATGACCGACAACTTAATTTTAATGTCAAGCTGTTGCTCTGATGACATTCTTCCAGATAACTTTTTAGATTGAAGTTTGTTAACCAACTTCCTTTATTTTTGTGTATTATTTAGCTTGTAATAATTCCTAGTTTCACCCAAAACTTTATATGCTTGAATTAGAAGAAGACTTAACCCTAATCTGTTACCATGGAACAATGCTCCTTTTTTACTCTTTTTTATTCTAATTCTGTTATCTTAAATTCATCCTATATTAGTGTTGATGTTTTAGTTATTTGTTCCTCTTTTTCTTTGTCCAAATAGTATGTAAAACTAAGGTTCGTCGTACCGATCCATACCAGCATACCAAGCTTAGCTCGATACAGTATGATACACTAGTACCGAGCATAGGCATACCGTTCGGTATATATATATAATATAATATAATTTAATATAAAGTTAAAAAAATAAAAAAAGGGGTGATGTCGCCTTGTTTCTTCTCCCCACGTAGGGAGAAGTTTCTTCTCCCCGCATGGGGAGAAGAAATCGCCCGCGGGTGACGGATCAATGGACTTAGGTTTTTCTTCTCCCTCTTCTTCTTCTCCCTCATCTTCTTTCTCCCTCCCTTAGTTGACACCGTCCGAAATCGGTCGCTGATGGTCGAAATTGATCGTTATTACTTGACAACAGCTGGCAATAGTTGAAATCGATCGGTAACGGGGCGGAAACAGCCCCAATCGGCGGTCCTGCCTAGTAGCAGGCGGTCCACGTACCGGTCAGCTGGCGGACCGGTACGTACCACCCGGTATAGGCGGTGTCACCCGGTTTGCATACCTTGCATAAAACTAAATCAGCATACATGAGCAAATATGTAGTTTCATTAACCTTTAATCAATTTCATCATTCAGGTCACAGATGCAGTGGTCATTGCAAGGTATTTAGGTGCCACTCTAGTGCTTCCTGACATCAGAGGAAGTGAGCTTGGTCAGAAAAGGTAAACTTCTGATTTGATCATAGTCTGCCATAATTGCTGAATCTTAACTCCTTAATTCTTAACAGAACAGCTGGTCCTCATCCTTTTTTTTCTTTTAGAATCAAATAGCCAGTCATCCTTGTGACTGTATCTGTGATCATGACTCGGAATGTTAGTATCATGATTATGTTGTTTCTTTTCTTCCTCTATGTGGACACCAACATAACCAACAAAAGTAGTAATGCATATTCTTGTGATGATGGAAATGTATAGTTAACATTGATCAGATGGTGAGTATCATCAGAGCTTCTTTTTATTTCTCTAAATTTATGAGATACTTGAGATGTTGCTTTCCCTCTTGTAACTGTTCTTTTGTAGCTTGACATTTATCTTCTGGAACTAAAATATTTCATATGCTTGCAGGAATTTTGAGGACATGTATGATGCTGATAACTTCACCACAAGCTTGATTGGTGTTGTAAAGGTTGTCAAAGAGCTTCCTTCTGAAGTAACTGCTGATAATCCAGCTGTTGTCAGAGTCCCCAGTAGGGTAGCTAAGGACTTTATTATAAACAATATCGAACCAATCTTCCAAACAAAAAGTTACCTGAGGCTTGCGAGTTTCTTCCCTTCAATCAATTTAAAGGCAAAGGGAAAACCTAATACTGATTTGGATTCAACTGCATGCTTAGCTATGTTCGGAAGTCTAGAAATGAAGCAGGAAATTTTGGAAGTGTCTGACAGGATGATTGAGAGACTGAAAATTCTGAGTCGCAATTCAGGAAGCCAGTTTATTGCAGTTGATCTTAGGGTTGATGTGCTGGAGAAAAAGGGCTGCAAAGCAAAAGGCAATGGAAAAAAACCTTGTTACACTCCCGTGGAAATCAGAGATTTTATAAAAAAGGTCGGGTTCAATTCAGATCACACAATTTACCTAACCCAGACTTGGTGGCATGAAAGCCTGAACCCTTTGAAGGACATGTTTCCGAAAACTTATACTAAGGTGAGTCGTGCTAGTTGCATAAACCTTTGTTTACAATAATTTTTTTTGTCAGCAGCACCGAACTTAATGGTTGATACATAAGTTTGACTGCACCATAATTTTGCTAAATAATTCTGAAATTAATTTTGTTTCTCCATGAGCATTTAGCTAATACTTTTTTTTTTTTTTCCTAAGATTTGTGTGCTTTTGAGATATCCATACAACTCGCATTGCATCATACTTGACATTTACGACTGATTATTTTTGGTAGGTAAAAATTTGTTTTGCATGTATTCTTATCATGCATCTCATACATAAATGGTAGCAGAACTCATCAGCCAAACATGTCCAATTCGGCTTTGCTCGCCAAGAAGCATAAATGTATATTCTGCCTCCAATTTGAAGTTCACTTATTAGAACTGAAATCTGCTTTCTGCTTTCATTATGTTGCAGGATGATTTAATACCTGCAGAAAAGAAAGCTCACTTTCTCCAGTCAGGAGAAGTAGAACTACAGAGAGCTCTCGACTTCCAAATCTGCTCCAAAAGTGATGTCTTTGTGCCTGCCATTGCTGGCCTATTCTACGGAAACGTAGCTGGCAAGCGAATAGCTTTGGGTCGGACCCAAATACTTGTGCCGTCGCAAGTTCCCAGCTCCTCCTCTCCTATTGCTTCGTCCAATTTCATCTCAACTTATGTCTCCAAGAAGAATCATATTGCGTACTCATGTTTCTGTTAGCTGATTCTGTCGGAGCAGCAAAGAGCTAATTTCTGTTGTTGGAATTTCTGCTGCTTGGCTTTCGTCTCTGCGACGTGTTCGTTGGTTTAAAGATAAAAGACTATCAAGTTGAGCTTGAGCAAGTTGACCGTAAGCAGGGGTACATATCTTGAGTTGCAAATACCTTCTACATGTGGTCATCATATAAGAGGTTATAGTGCGTGCAAGTCTGGGAGTTGTTCTTGATTTGTTTTTGGACTCTTGTCTTAAAAAGGAGGCAAACTGCCTCATAGGAGAACCATGTCATTCGATTGTGCACTTTTGTATGATCTGCACTGGAATTATCCTTAATTCATACTTCATTTGCCGAGTCACACTTAGGAACTAGGAATAATATCATTGATTTCAAATCAAATAATGGTCAGTGAAAGTATTTATTATATACTGATCGGTATTTACTGATCTTTTATTAATTTGTTGTTGATATCAGATGGTATGATTCCTATAAATGTTGCACCATCATAGCATGGTTAATTAGCTCAGCAGTTGAATCAAAGATTTGAATCTCAATTTGATGATCGACGGGTGTGTGTGTGTGTATATATATATATATATATATATATATATGGATTATCGAATTGAGGTTTAAATCTTTGATAGAACTACTGAACTAATAACCATGCTATGATGGTGCAACACTTGTCGACTATAAAATAAAAAAAAGATTCCTTTTATATTTAGCAGGCAAGACTATGGCCCTCAATAATATAATGATCTCTTTCTATATTATGGCCCTCGAAAGACGTCAAGAAAAGAGACCTATTTCTCAAAGAAAAAGAGAATTTACATTATATCAGATCACCTTCAATGCACAACATGGTAAGGACAACAAAGCGACTCGATCCATGGATTCACCACGAAAACGAGAAGAGGCGAAGAAATCATACAGCTGTCGGCCCTTTAGTATTTGCCTAATCATTACGTCATGCAGAGAGAACAATGACGGGGGGTTTTGTTTCACCTTCAGGCCGCCCCCTTCCTACGTATAAGAATGAGTCCCGAGTGTCAAAAGCACCCTAATACATGACGTTACATGGTGATAAATAGGGTAAAATAATTGACTGACCCAACTCATTCGGACCCATGTCAGGTCAACGATCATGTCAGCATCTGAGGTGGAGTCGCATATGTTCCAGCTTGACGACCAGGTAGACGACGACGTCAACATCCGAGGTGAAGGGGTCCGGACGTTGCGTCACTCGACTCCCCCTCCACATGCCATTAATGCCGCATGATGCATCATATCCTCGCCCCATATCACTGTACCAACTGGCTCATCGTACGACTCGACCATGCCCGAGATGATGGTAAAGGTAAAGCCGAAGTGACCTCCTCTCCGATAAGTATAAAATCCCATTTTGGCAACACCAAAACGGACTCTCTCCAAATCCTCAAAAGATAAAAAAAGACATCTCATCTTTCTTTTTCGAGAAACAAACTAACTCAAACATCAAAGGGATCACATCGAACACCTCCCACCCCCGACAAGACCTTTACGTAGGATCCATGGTATGGACGCTAAGCGAAGTAGGCGAGTAGACGACCGAGTTGACGCCAAGGTGCTGACTTTCGAGGGACGCTCCCAACCCGAGTCGAAGATCCCAATTCCGACCGACGCGAACAAGTTTGCGTACTCGACTGAAACCAAGTCGGGTTGACACCTCAGCACAACCCCGAAAGTCCAACAACACAGCATTCAATCTCCTGGAATTAAATGTAGTCTAAACCAACTTTATAGAGGACAAAAGCACATGCAACAAACCTTTAGGATTCATCTTTGCCAAGATGTGTACCAGCTCGTGCAAGGACTCGACAAAGACAAAACCCCAAAACTACCAACAAACTTGACATCCTAAACTGACTTTATAGAGGACAAAAGCACATATATCAAACCTTTAGGATTCACCTTCAAAGATATGTGTACTCGCTCGTGCAAGGAATCGACAAAGACCCAAAAAAAAAAAAAAACCCAAAACTACAACAAACTTGACATCCAAAGCCCTACCCGGCACATTTGGTTATGATTTGATCCAACGAAGCTAAGTTTGCAAATGCAGACAGAATGCTGTACGCGCATCTTGCAGCAACGCAGTTATGCATACAGTTACATAAATCGTCCAAAATGTAACTATTAACATCATCCCTTCTCGCAAGTGAAACATTAGAGATTGATCCTATGGAGTTGCGACTATATTGCAAAACTGTGAGTAGCTATTTGAGGATGAAGCCATCTGCTGGTGGTGGACAGCAGGTGTGGCCTTCCTTGCTCCATCTTGGGTCACAGAATAAATATCATTCCAAAGGATGAGTTGGCAATTAGGAGTCTATAAACTCCTGTAGTCTATAACAGTCACTTCGTCCTCTGGGGCATCGAGATCTTGATAACTGAAAAAATATACAAAGATCAGCTAAATATACATTCACAGTTATAGGAGCTAAAACATACAGAGTCTATGCTATCGAAAATGGTGACACATGAACCCAGATAATAAGTGCAAAAATTCAGCAGAAACTAAATGTAGAGATTAACTTTTTCCCATCAGCAGTTAAATCAAGAAAAAACATAAAACATTTTTGCAAGTGAGCACAAGAATGGCACAGACCTTCTTATGCGACGAGGATCATGTCGAAATGCCGGAGGCATAGAAAGAATTGGTGCAGGACCACTCACTTGCGGACCAAGCCTTCCTGTTCTACCACGAGAACCAGCGGTAGCTTCATATGATGATGGTCCACCAGTCTCCCTCAGCATGCGCATTGCAACGTCCGGTGGGGCAGGGACAAAAGGTCCCAGTGGTCTATAAAAGAAAAGAAAAAAAATATATATATATATATATCGACAAATATCAAACAGAGAAAATAGTTCAAATAGGACTATGGGAACAGCTGACTGACCCAGCACCAGGAACGGGCATCAACACTGGAGGAGGAGGCACGTCTGAAGGAAAAGCACCATGCAAGCCTTGTCCACCATAAGCTTCATGAAGAGGCTTCTCATTATCGTCCCCTTCATCATTGGCATCACGAGGTGAATTGTCAATCCTATCATGCCTGTTATCATCTCTATCATTCCTGTCAGACTCTCTCCTGTAGCCACGTTCATCTCTCAGGCGATTACCAAACGGTGGCCCCCGCCTTTGTGCTTTCACCTTCTGCATATAAGTGCAAAGTGTAATCAATAAGATAGTAAATGCAATCACACGATCACAAATTTGAAAGTCAACATATATATATATATATAAGCATGCAACATTTCTACTAATATAAATAAGTAGCGAAAGATTGTTGCACAACACAGTCTAAGAAATAACCATATAAGAATCCTGTCAAGTTATTGAGGCTGTAGTTTGGGGAGAAAGGAAAAAAATTAGAAGTTCGAATCAAAATTGGCCGAATAAAAAACGAAACAGAATCAAATTAATGTCACACATTTTTAAGCATTCTTACTATTTATCCATTTTTTATTTCTACAAGCAGTTACCAAACCTGTTGTACACATTTTTATTTCAAGACATTTAAGCATTCTCTTGTACAGACCAAACAAAAGAATTGCAAGAGCCATACAAGAAACTATAGAGCCCTATCATAACTGTAAACAAAATTAAGCATATGCAACCCAAAGGAAATCATAGTTTCAGACTATCCCAGTCCTGAAACAGCCTACCGACCGATTGGCACACTTATTTATAATCAGAACAAAAGTTCATACCCCCTATCCTGGACACTACAACAGTTTGTATCTATGGGGGATCACTGGATCCACTAAAGGAGTGGTCAGAAATCATGAATCCATGTGAAGAGGTGCAGGAGGGACAGCTACATCACCATCAAAGAAAGAGAAGGGGACAAACAAGAAGAGACCGACTGCAACTGGAATCATAAAGCATTGGCCACCACAAAGTGGGAACAGCAGATCACTGTGTCATAAATCACTAACCCACCAAAATTGTGCGGCACGGTGCAGGGGGAGGTGGCTTGGGGGTGGCTATGGAGGGAAATGAAATGGAAAAAAAAATTGAAGCTTTCTCAATTTCACAGTTCACAAATAAGTTGGTCTGTTGTAAGGATCTAATACAGATTCCTTCCTATTGTGATTTTATGATTAATATTCAACTCTAATATTTCTAAGTTAATCATCAAGACCTAAAACGTGCATATTGGATCTGTCCATGTAAGATTGAATAATCACTTGTGGGGTCCAGGCACCCTTCTTAAATATGAATGTCATAACAACATTGGATCCCTGCAGCTACTAAAGAGGATTGGTGTACAGAAATAAAAGAGGGGAAGCTTTCCAAATAAATAAAAACAGTGCATAACTAATACTAGCAAAAAATATAATGTTATAACAAGGTTAAAAAACTAAAGAAATGACAATTATCAACATATTATATGAGATATCATGCGAAATTAACATAGATCATGATATAGAATTACCAAATGAAAACACAATTGGAAGCATCTAAAAGAAGAAAAATTAATTATTATAAAAGTATATAATTATTATCATCTGATCAAATATCAAATAATCAGATTCAAATGTATAATGCAACATTGATGAACAATGAGATATTGATTTGAGGTTGGCCACATGGATATTACTTTTTACAAGGATATATCGCTAGTGAAACAAAGAGTCATAAAGAAGTCCTCAAGTTCTCCTTGCAAAAATAATCCTAACTGAATCACCTCAACTGATTGGCAAATAGGTCTCCTTCGGATAATATCCATACAACTTGAAACAACTTTCATTTTACTTTTGCATTAGTTGAAACATATCCCTAATTGTTCACTACAATAGATATTTCTTATTCTATCATTTCCACTCACCTACATTATACTACGTCTGATTGACCAACTATTTCTATGTATGTTATCAAATACCTAATATTATAATCCATTAAGCGCAGCTAGCTTTATAGCTGTCTAGTATGAATTTTGTTTTAATCTATGAGGTATTGCATTAACCTTGTTAACAATATCTTCATCAATCGTCCTTCCTAACAAGTAATGGATCCAAGATATAAAGTTACTGTTTTTTTCTGGAACTTTGCACCCATATTACCTTCAATCCTCCTATTGGTTCTCCTAAAGTCACAACTCATAAAATAAGTCTTAACCACGCTTTGTCTACAATCCTCAGTTTCTAATGTGTCTCTACAATTTCAAGCTTATAAAAGTAATTGAAAGATTCTGAGAAGAGCACAAATACGAATATGAGTACCAATTTGATATGACAAACCATACAAAATACAACATATAATATAACAATAAAAAATATTTATATAATAATATCAAATATTCATTTGTAAAATACATTGGCTAGTTTGGTTGGTAAAGAGTTCAATCGCAAGGTACAAGGATCATAAATTGCCTTCTTCACTTTACTTTACATACATACACACATACATAAAATTTGAGTATAAATACTATCAACATGAGGTTTATAGTATTTATACTCAAATTTTATAAACTCAACAATGTAAACAAATAAATATCATCATACAGGTTCAAACAATTAAAATCATCTAAATATAATATCCAAAATAAAGGTTGAGTACATCAAATAATAAACCTTAAATTTCATAAACTTAATAGAATCCGAAACAAATGGCCCTCACATAAGGGTCAGACAAGTGCAGTGCCGCACACGAAGGCCTCGCGACAAAGTGCATGAAAGCAAAACAAGAGTGTTTTTGTGTCCCACAAATAAAAAATGAAAATAAATAAAGAAAACACGATTGGAAACATATCGAACACGTGTTCGACTGTGTTTATGACCGACACGTGTCGAACACAGATACGTCCATCAAATGCACTTGTTGGTGCTTCGACGATGAAGGTTCATTTTCAGTAACATAGTGCTTCAAGAATAGAGAAAAAACCATAAAAGGTTATGAAACACAAAGTTACTATAATTTAATGTTTATAAACAATGTTAACTAAAAATATCCAAACTGTATCTTAGAAATAATTCGAGTATTATATCTTTCTATTAATTAATTTTTAAAATAAAAATACTTTGAAAACTATCCCACACATCAGAGAAATATTCTACAAGTATCACATCTGACACATCATGACAAGATGTGACTGATGATAATAAGTATCATGTCCAATTATAGTGTTACTTTCATAATCTAATGTTTAAAACAAGCAATAAGTAGTCTTCATGAAAGTATACATACTAAATAATTAATAGTATCCTATCACTTAATAATTATTAAAAATATGATACCTTGAAACCCTACATGTAACCAAAAAAAATCCTAGATGTATTATATTCAATATAATCAGATACATATACCATTAATAATTCAAAGCATCTGTAATGCACAGGAAAAATTAGATTCTGAAGGAAACAATTAATTAAACTTCTAAAAACAGTAAAATAAGATGTAGTGTTTCACGACATCTAATCAATAAAGCCAAACACCAAGCTGAAAAACATATAATTCGTAAAGTTAAAATTTCAATAGTTGGAATTTACAATATCTAAAAATTCAGAAAACCATAAAATTTGAATTAATTAATCATAAAAATTTGGAAAAAAATAAATTCTTAAAACTAATGTTCAAAGTTCGAGCATTTTTCTAACTTTTAAAAATAGCTAATCTCACACAATACAAACATCTAAAGACTAAAATGCTAAATGTTCAATTATACAAAAAACTACAAACAATAGATGATGAATTAGGTACTTGACAAAGTAAAGCTATGTTTCTATATATTAATAACACATGCAACAAATCATTATGCCTTTTAATGATATTGTTCCATTTCATTCTTCAATCATTATTTTTTCTTATACTCATCTTGTTTGTTTTCTAAATTATTATTGTGAGTTGAGACTTCTTTGTCTTTGGTGTTCTTTAATCTCTCTGTAGGTGAAACCTCTTTCTCATCCTTATTCTTTAATACAAACTCCTAAAACCTTGAACCAGACCACCACAGAGCACTAAAAGTATTGTGTTTACAATACACAATAAAAAACACGTGAAACTAAAGAATAGCACATCAACATAATCATGCACAAAAAACAGTATGCTTAACAAAAAAGATAAAAGTCGTACTGGTGCAGATTGCTGCATGACGGGAGTCCCACCGGGTGCATTGGGATCACTACATTAAGAGTAGAAAAAACTTTGACTTAGTGATTCTATCAACATAGCCCTTAATATTCAGCCACAAGATGAGTTGAATGCTTACTTCATGTAATTTTGAAAATACAGTTCCTCTCGGACCTTTGAGGTAAGCTCCATCACAAGGTCCGGGTGTTTAAGTCTGAGATGCTTATGAACAAACTCAGGAGCATGGAAAAGCTTAGTGCAGCCCTTAGCTCCACATCCATACTTCCAACCATATTTCTCATCTCGTATTTTCCTCACTAAAGGATCTAGAGCCTCAGTAGCTGCAGCATCAATCTTATCTTTGGCTGTCAATGTTTCCAAGGGATCCTGGCCTTCCAACCTCGCTTGCCAGAATATATCAAGTTTCTTCTCCCAGTTAGATCCACTAGCATTAGTTCCATCATGTGTCTTGTTGTCAGCTCTAACATGCCGAAGACCCTTTGCCTCAGACGTCTCAGACATGCCATAGTAATCCAAGCCATGGACACGCCATAGGTAAGTGATCAAAGTATCTAACAATTCAACACCTTCAAGACCCTTGACAGTGGTTGGACCACGTATAATTACAATTGGCCCCATAGATCCTCCATGAGACTTCTCCGCATCCAATTTATCATGACCACTATAGGATAGGACATTGTCCTGGATACCCTTCTCCATGTCAAGCTTATGAACCAAGGCCTGCGCTTGTTCAATGTCAACTTGAATTCGCCGAGGTTCAGAACTAACTGGGTGAGACTTTGGAGCCACAGAAAGCAGGTCATGTCCTCTTGCATTTCCCCTACCATGCCGCCTCCTTTCACCATGAGGATCTACCTCGTCTTCAGAATTTGGTTCACTATCATTCCCAGATTTGCTAGCCAAGGAGGCTGTTAATCCTGGGCCACTGATGACATAAGCATGAGAGAAAACTAAGTCAAGGCATAATAATTCTTCAGAAAGCACAAGGAGAAGGAGAACTGAGACGAAACTCTTACAGGTCAAGTGTACCACTCTGCAAATCAAGCAAGAATTCCTTTGCAACAGTCCTGGCCTGTTCTTTCCTCCTACAATGTCATGCAATAGGCATCAGCAACTGAAGTGTTGACATAATATTGTACAGGACAATGTACAAAAGCATTGACCATATGACAAAGAGACCAACACAAGACCTTTATCTGACTTGAGCATTAGAAAATTGGAATGAAGGGATCATCCAAGCAAAAGACCGACTGTCATACTCAAAACACAATATCAATAGCTACATACATGTCCATGTAGTTGCAGGAAACTCACCTTTCAATGACTGCCACCAAGTTAGTTGGATGATACTTGTCTTTCAGCCTACAACAGGGTTAAGAACATGATGCAATGTATAAAATGTTTCAAATATATCACATTACATCAAATGGATACACAATAATATTTGGAAAATTGTAGGCATCATGTACCATTGCTCTTCCTTGTGAGCTTCAAAATAAGCTCGCTTCTGAGTTGAAATGTATTCTGATCTGTATTCTTCATACCTGCATGATTAGAACTTTGCTTGACAGCTCATACTAGCATAGTGCTAAACAGATAAAAGATTTAGAAAATCACTCTGATCATTTAGTAGCCAAAAGACACACTCTTGCTGACATAACCAACAAATGCTTATTGAAATCAAACTCTTTATGTTGACAACTACTTTCATCTGAAATATGTACCTTCGCTCAGCTTCAGCAGGTGAAATATCATCTTCAAGTTCTTGAATGAACTGCTTGTATGACATCAAACCTCCCCTGCAAGAATAACTGGATAAGGTTATTAAACAATTAAAAAAATCAAATATCCAGTGATTTTTTGCTCTTTGTCTAGCTTTGCATAGTTGCTATATAATGCCTTAGGAACCAAATGAAGCCCAGAGAAAAAGGATTCACGCTTCCATCAAGAGATGCATGTATACTTGCATTTGGCATTTAGTAATTATGAAGATTCAGCAGGTGCAAAAATCAACTACAGATGAAAACATTCCTGAGAAACACATAATACAAACTACAAACAAGATATCAAGTAGAATTCATCAACATATGGAACAGAAGCATACACCACGCACATGAAGATATATAGAAACAGATTGATCATATGCACATAAAATCTTTTTTTCAGTTGTTGCAACCCAAACGATGAGGATTACAAATGCATGCTTCTTCCTGACTGTACTAAACTGATAATCATCTTTTTTATATTATAGAATCAAGTATTTAATGGTCCAACAGCCAACCTGCACGCAGACTGGACAATTATGCCCACTTCAGTCTGGTGTAGGCTATACCCTGATTTGATCATATTCAACTTCTCTGAATTATAAATTATTCTGATGACTGTCGTCCCTGGTTCAGTCCAACCAATCTAGTTTAAATCTCAATGTCATCTTACAAACTTTGGTAAAGGTGCCATACTAGACAAAACTATAAAGGATATTACAGGGCAAACAGAAGGGCCAAAAGGTAAAATATGTGGCACTTAATTGCATAATTTAACTTAAAACTACCCAACAGACAAACAGAAAGTCTTGAACTGTTTTTGTAGGAGAACAAGTTTAAAGAGCAAAAATATGCTGAGAATTTGAGTTTCATGCACTACAATATTAATGACTATACAACATGTATATCTCCCGATCACAGCACACAATTAGATAGAGTTTCTCGCTTACAACCTAAACAACTAGACCACAAAGAACCAAGGATGTTGTTTTTTATTAAACCAATCAACATTCTGCAATACAAAAGTTACTATGCCGAGGCAGCATCATTCATCAGCAAGTTTCTTAACTTCTTATCAGTTTTTAGCAAAATAATCTCAATTATTAATTTATTCAAGGAACTAAGGGAACAAAATTCAGATATCAGCATACTTGATACCCATACAAGAATCATGCCACAATTATCTAAGTTTGCTAAAATCCCATGTTATATGATAATTGCAGGTCAAAGAGAATGTGTCTATGCCATAAGAAAACTAATTAGAAATCCCTCTAAAACATACCAACCAGAGAGACACTTAAAGAGAAAATATGGCAAGGAAAGACAGTAGACCTTATTAAATCGGTACGAGAGACCATAACAAATCAACATGAGCCATATTTTCATTAGAACACATGGCAAAGTACAAACCTTGGAATAACCTCAGGACCATCACCATAACCACTGTATCCAGAATTAGGCCAATCTAAAGATTATAAACAAGAAAAGCATAAGAACTCCAGAATTGGTATTCTACAGCAAACAATTGTTTAACATGAGAATAAGAATCCTACAATAATGAGGCTATTCAAAGCTTAAATATATTCACAAATGATGTATCAATATGTATGCATGGTTACTTAGATGGAAGGATCCTAATCAAACTTGATCCCAGAGAATAAAGCTCAAACAAACCAAGCATTTCAAAGAACGAAGACTTATTACTCTATATTTCTTGTGGTTTGTCATTTTTTGATGCAACTACTTGCTGTCTTGGATATATAATCTAAAAATTATATTATTCTTATTAGCCAACTACATCACCACATTTCTGCATCATTTAGTGTCAAATTAGCAAATATTGCAAAAAGGAATGCATCTTTATATGAATCCTCCCTGAGTTTTATATCATTTCACCTTTTCTCATTTACCTGGTATTTGAATCTATTGGTAACTTCCAGAAAGCACTGATACAAGTAATTGATAATGAAAAGGGAAATCTGCACCAGGTTTCATTTTGATCATAGTACCAAAACATATCTGTAGGACAATCACTGCACAAGAAACTCAACAGTGGAACCTCATCACCATATTCAGAGAAAAATCATCACGAGAATATGACTGTTAACAATAGAAGCTATGTCAGAGGTGGGTAGCTACAGAGGTCAAACCTACTCAATTGCCAGCCTTAGTTGAGTCTAAAGGAGGGGCTTTTTTTTATTTGATACAATGATTCAGTTTGACTTTGTCTATGTAATTAGCAACGGTTGAGATGCAAGCTTGAGTGGGTGGGTCACTAGATATAATTCAATTTTCATTCTTTTTAAGTCGATTAAGAATCAGTTTTGAGTTTTGAGTAATTTGTTGTAATAGGTGTCAATTAAGCAGGTTTTTGTTTGATTTAGCAACCTGATATTAGGAATACACTATCAGCTAACTGTAAACTGTAACTAGTGGAGAGACATTAGTTGGCGGTTGATAGGCTTAGACAGAAACTGCTTTTCAAACTAGTATCGGAACTTATGCTGGTACTATACTGGGGATTTTACAATCATTCTATATATTAACTTCCTTTGGTCTCCAAACCATCAGCAACAGGGCTCCCCATGACATTGTTAAAGCCATGTCCACACAGGAGGTAAAAGAGGCTTTGTGGCCTATCGTTCCTCGGAAATTTCTGGATCCTAACAGACTGGGGGTTGATTCTAGAGGACCTATCATTCCACTGCATGGGATTCTGCATAGTGATTTTTTGATAAATCCATCTAAAAAACACAACTTACTTCAACTTATATTGCCTTAGAGCCCAAGGTTGAGAAACCCTAAAATATTCAGAATTTAGATTCCAGTAATGACAATATTTGCTATAAATTGATCATTAAGATTCTTACTTGTCTACTTAAGCGTTTTTTGTCAGATCTAGTGGGTGGGGGATCTACAATACACTTCCAATTGCATGGATAACTTTTCCTCATACAGTTCAGATGCATTTGATATTAGTGACTAACAACTCTGTAAATGGAATAGCTTACAAGAACAAAATTTTTCCGTTTTATCTCAATATTTGACAAATTTTCTGGTTAATTGAAGTCCGTAAGTGACCAGCAAGAAATGCTGCATTCACATTTACCTGATTGGCGATTCATGTAGCGACCGTGAGGCCTTTCATAGCCATACCCACCTCTGCTTCCTGAGCCATCTCGATCGTACCCACCACCGTAATCATAGCCATGCCTGCAATTATCAGCAGATAAATAGCAACTTCATGGAGTGTAGTCCACTAACGGAGCTCGTACACGTATTAAAGGACCGCAGGATTTCTTGCTCACCTTCTATCATTATAACCCCCTCGGCGCCGGTCATATCCACCATCATCCCTTCTAGCTCGCTTAAAGGGTCCAGGAGGAGGGGACCGGCGGGGAGGCGAGTGCCGGCGGTCACGGTACGACGGCGAGCTCGGGCTACTCCGCCTGCGATAATCACGATCCCTGTCGTCCCTCGGTTGCGCAAGCAGCGGAGGCGGGGGAGGCGGCGGCGACCGATTCCTAGAGTCGTGCTGATCCTCCGTCCGGCTCGAGGGCCAGTCATCCCTCCTTTCACTCGAGTCCCTGTCCTTCCTCTTCGGAGGAGGCGGCGGCGGCGGTGAGGAAGATCCGCCGCCGGTTCTCTCCCTCCTCTCCGGCTGGAGATCACGGCGACGATCCAGTGCTTCGGTGGGCATGTCGATGACGTCCGCCATGGACAAGATGATCGCTCGACACGCAAACCCTAGCGATTGGTGTGAGGAGCGGAAACCGTCGAAAAAGCCAGAGGGAAGAGAGAGTTGGGAGGCGAAGGTGAAATAAAGGGGGGAGGAGAATTAGGGAAAAAGATTCATGGCTATAGTATCATAAATACCCCCTTTACGTTGTTAATATTACATATATACCCCTATTAACTCGAATAACTTTTATAATACAATTAAAGCCGTTTCCCTGAGAAAATATTGACATTTTCCAATCGGTACTCTCAATTTTATTTTTTTTTATAAGATTACTATTTATATTTTTTTTATTATTTTATAATCTCATATTAAATATTTTTAAGTTATTCTTTTATAAGTAGACATATATATATCCCCCTTGATTTATAACTTAATTGTGATAAAACTTTTTCATTCCTTATCTATAACCTTCCTTTCTTCGCATTTGTATGTCTTCTTATTCTTCTTTTAATAAAATAATATACAAATAGAGAAAAAAAATGATGAAATAAGATAACTGAAGATGAAAGAGGTAGGAGAGAAATAGTTGTTTATGTCAATTATAATAATTTACCGTTTTTAAATTATGTACATTATGGAATAACTCAAAGGATATCATCTTTTAGGTCAATTACATTAATCAAAAAATATATATCATGTCCCAAACCTTTGCAAACTATCTATTATAAAAAGTGGGAGAGAGCCGATGACAGTAGCATGTGCAAGTGGGGTTATTGGAAAAATAAAAAAGGAAAGGATAAAGGTAAAAATAGAATTAGAGGAGTTGTGAATAATAAACTATTAATTTATTATTTTTTAAATAATTGTAATCCCTATTTTTTCCTGTTATAGTATTTTGGTGTATTATAATATTTTAATCTATTGTAGTATTTTGGTTATCATAATAAAAAATACTATAATATCTACTTGAAAACACTATACATGATCTAAATAAACTCTTAACCTTAGTGAAACTAACTACAAACTTTGAAAATATAATATTATAATAATCTATGAGAAATGACAATAAAGAAGGCATTCTATAATATTACTTTTACATTATTTTTCAACAACATTTATAATGTTTCAAGTATATCGATAGAATACTATAAATATTATTGATAAATAAATGAGCCATACGAAAACAAAAGAGGTATTTTAAATATTCCAAATGAAAAACAGTTGAAAACTGATAAAAAAAAATAAGTGAAAAAAACTTTTGAGAGATATTTTAGATACTTTAAATTAAAAAAATTATACATAATTGGTTTTACCTGAGAGTACTCCTTTATTTTTTGCATTTTTTTTTGGGGGCTCCCCAATATGCTTAATTGCCCAAAAATCACATGATGCACCACCAATTTAGATACATTGAATTTGTTCATCGCCCGCTAAATTGGCTTTAAATTTTTTAAAAATAACTAAAAATAGGAAATAAAAAAAAGGTAATTGTTTATGTCATATATTTTTCCTACGATCATAAAATTTGAGATGAATTAGATAAATTTAATGGTATTAAACTATAACAATCTATAGAATTTGTAAACTCATTATTTTCTTATATTTTAATAATTAATGATAGAATCAATAAAATTAACATTATACATTGAAACCCTACAAACCATGTAATAATCCTTAAGACACAACAATGGTATTTTTATCCTCTTGTCATTTTAGGGGCACCCCCTAGTAAATTATAACGAGGAGGGCATTACTAAGTAAAAATAAATTATTAATTATTTTTCATATTTTTAGGTTTTTCAAATCACACCTCTCCTTCCCTATAATTCTTGTAGACGCCCGCCCCCCCCCCTCTTCTCTTAGGTAATTTCTCATTTATTTCTATTGTCATTATTTTACAATAAGTGATACTTAATATTTTATTTTTTTAAAAAATAAACCTAAAGTTAAGAAGAAGTGAGAAAAGGATTAGTGTTTAAAAATATCTATAAATATTTATCATAATATCATCCATTTTATCGATGTAAACATAAAAATGATAGATAAAAAATTAATTTTAATATTTAAGTTATGTTTTCGATTGTGGTGAACGATGGTACCAACAAGGGTCACGGATGATTATTGTAAATGAGGAGGGAGAACGATGATGAGAGGTGAGGCAAAATGAGAATATGAAGAGAACGACGTAGATGCCAACGCAAATGCAGATGCAAAATGATAGTTGTTTTGCATCTGCATCAACGTTGATAGAGATGTCAAGCGATCATTTCACTACTTTACATTTATATCGGCGCCGCTCAACAACTGCATCCACATCATATTACATTTGAGTGAAGTCAACGTAGATGTTAAGTGACAAAAGTGGTTGCTCGACATCATTGTCGGCGCCGATGCAAATGTAGAGTGGCCCCACTCTACACTTGCATCTACATAAATATCGATACATATGCTAAGCAACATTGTGTACCTGCATCGATGCTAGCGCAGTTACCAAGTGATATCAACACAAATGTAGAGCGTCGACATCTTCCTCCTCTCATTTTACCTCACCTCTCGTCATCGTTGTCTCTCCTCATCTAGAACAACCATTCGCGGAGTAATCTATAACTAGCACTAATAAATGAACACAACTAGCATAAAAGTTTCCAAAATACATCGACATAAAATTAAGACATGTTATCTCTTATTTTAGAATTATTCAAAATTTGTTAAAATATTCTTGTTGTCCGTCCAAAATACTTAAAGGTCTCTACGGTAAACCATTTTATGAAATCTTTAAATATATAACAAGATCGGAAATTAAGGTTGACGAAGACTTAAATCAATTAAAACTAGATTATAGTGTCTTTAGTTCCTAAGCTAAAAATACTGTAAAAATATCGATCCAATTGGGGTTTATGCTGGAATACAAAGGGTTAAGGTCACTAGTGAGAAAATTACGAGTCCTTTTTGCACATTATGGAAACGAAACGTGACCTAAGTTTGTCCCTAATTTGAAGTCATCATTGTTTTCGACACTATTTTTAAAACATAAAATACTAAACCCCCCCGGAAAAAAAAAAAAAAAAGACAGAACAGCATATTTTTTAAAAGACACATTAAATAACTTGCTAGAGAGAAAGTGAATCAAGTGGCGAGATTGATGATCCATCTATAATGGCATGATCCCGAAAGATGATCGAGATTGACACTTATTTGGGCATAAATGTTGTTTCAAGCATACATTTATGGACACAATAGCTCAAAAGATATTTTATAAAAGAAAAATTGCTGTACCATTAGTCACCAATTGTTATATTAATTTGACTGAATCATAACAAAAACCTTCATCAATCATCACGAAATTTAAATTCATATAAACATATTCATATACAAAGAGTTTGATGAAAGAATATATCCATAAATATATAAACAACTTCATGCAAACCTTTCCAGTAAATTAGCAGATGCCCAATAAAAAGCAACAGCCACATTCCACACTTCTCTTGAGCCAGCAAAATGGGGCAAGGCATAGATTCACAGCCAAAAACCTCCTGGAAGAACAGTATTCAAGACTGAGAAAGCCACCAACCACAAAAAAACCTCAGTTGTGTTCTAGCCCACATAAGATGAAAGCATGGAGAAGACTTTGGGCAGTTCGGGTCTGCTCGATGGTCCCAGATATGGTGACCGCTCCTTCAGTGGCCCCAGGCTTTGGATCACGGACTGCAACCTTTGCCCCTGATATCTGAAGCAACAAAACAAATGTCAATAATGAAACTGGTGTAAGCTTCAACACCCTGCAGTATCCTAAACTTCAAAAAAAACTGATGGACATCGAACTTATTCATGGGAACACAAAGGAGAGCTTGATAGTGTTACTTTAAACGTCTACAAAGTACAAAATATCCCTATTCAGGTGGAACACAATTTATACAACTATAGAGATTGCGAGTAAATTGTGATCCTCTTCTTCTTTTCTGAGTAGATTGTGCTCCTCCGTAGTATGTATTATCCAATTTGAAGGATAATACCACAATAACAAATTTGAAGGAACCAATAGGTTTGTTTGATATGATGATATAGATGGAAGATTGATAAAAGAAACAAGTGATCATGATTTTATTTGTACAATCATTGCTAAAATGAAAAAAGAAAGGTGACCTTATCATATACCTCTCTTAAGTCGGCAAGGTTACTGCCATTATCACCATAAACAAATCCAAGATATTGCTGAGGAACTACAACTTCAACAGTTTTGCTTCTTACTACATTTGCCTGGCTGCCACTGCACATGAAACATCCAAATATCAAATATAGTCATGTCTAACGAGAATGCCAGAGTCGAGAACTTGACAATACCTTCCAATCAGCCCACTTTCAAAATCTAAGCTTTTTCCAGCATCCTGATTTCTTCTGGTATTTCCACTATTCACTACCTATAGGAAAATTTGCATCACAGCCAGAGTTTCTTAAAACTTGAATGAGAATTTTCAAGATCCATTTCTTTTAGAACGTCTCTGTATTTTGTGAAATTATTTTCTCTACATGCATGCTTTCACAGTTAGTTGCATGTTCATATTTCAAAAAATCTGAATGTAAAACCAAAAGTCATGCTACATGATAATGAATGAAATCGTGACTGTTAAATATTTAAAAGCAACTAATTGATGCCGTCTACATCCTGATTACCATTTCTACAAAGTTCTCCATCTGATCATGTTTCTCACCTCCTAAAACTAAAGCACCGGTTGTCAGTTTAATTCATCACCCTTGAGTACCATAGTCCATAGACCATAACGACATGCGTTTAGAAACATGTCGCAATATCTCAAGAAAGTATTACAAACAAAGAAAAATGAGGTAATGATTACTTATCTCATCAAATCTTGTGGTTCTCTGAGAACTGCCAAAGCAAGTTGATTGTTATAATAAAAACAATTCTCCTGTAAGTTGAATGACATGCTACTGTGACATGCCAGTGTATCACTAAACATCCTAGTAAAATAAAAGATATAACTTAGCAGTTTTAAATATTAGATCATTATTGACAGCATTATATCATATTTAATGGCATGTTCCCTTAAAAAACTTTAGCATTGACTTGTTCTTTTTTCGGCAGCAATTTTCTGTAACCAAATCAGAATTGTATGCTACGTATACAGCAGATGGTGCGTTAAAACAGGTCAAAATATATATATTTAATTGGATGGAGTGCATCTTTGCTTATAATAAAATATAACCATGTTTAACAAGGTCTGGTTGTCATGCTTTCTGTAGTCAACATTTACACTACCCTTTGACCTAATAATATCACATTAGCTCTGTTTGGTAGCAGATGCACTAAATTGTTAAGGGTCACGTATCATGATTATTGTCTCTATTTTGAAGAATAAGATAGATTCAATGCTATCCCTGCTGTACACTTCACACAAGCCAAATAGCCTTACCTCAGGAGTCAATGTAGGGGCAGCACAATCAGTGGCAGGGGAAGGTCTTGTTGTATCATTGCCATAAGAACCTCGATCAACCCCAAGTTGATCTACACTTTGTGAGACAGGAAGTTGCCTATCCAGAGTGTTGTGGAAACCAACAGCATGATCTGCACTATCAGAAATACTTATTGGGGGGTTAGCTCTGGAAGGGGTCAGTTCATGTCTTGATGTAGGCAATGCAAAAGGCATTTCATATGTTGCATGAGCCGACTGGCCTATTCCTGCACTTGAATAAGTTCTGAACGGGAAGATAATATCCCGAATCCTGTTAGTAATTAGAAGCAATGCATCATGAACAGACTGAAAGGCACCTGTTACCTGCCAATAAGCATCAAATAATTTAGTTGCTGCAGCCAATGTTGACTTACTACTGAACAGTTCCTTTCTTTTCCACAAACAGCCTTAACTTTTCATTTCCACACAAGCCTCAAAATTTTACAATTTGTTGCAATGTAGTCTTTTCAATTTTTTTCTAAACAGAACAGAAGATTCTTGAAGCTATAGCAAATGAAGCAAAACTAAACTAACCATGGAAGACAAAAATCAAATTACGAGGCACAAGGATTCAAGTCTTAGTCTGACAGCAATTTCAATAAACCAGTCAAATTAGTTGGTACCATTCAAACTAGTCAGTACCAGAATTGAAATTACAATAAAATCAGCTTATATAAGTTATGTCTATTTGGTCAAATGTGACTCCCAATTGTCTAAATAAAGCAGAATAGATTCAGAATGGATTCACCTAGCATACAAATTTGTGCTCAACTGTACCACTTCATATGATGAACAGATGAACGACCTCGGCCTTTCTGTCCAAATTGTTGCAAATGTGGGTCTGATTAGCTTTAAGATCTTATATACAATTGAAATACCAGAGTTGGGGCATATTCTCTGAATGTTTATGAGTTAAGAAACATGCATGCAGAACATGAGAAAAGTTTTGTGCTTGTCATAATTAAAGAACAGGTTCACTACCAACAGTAAAAGGTGCAAAACTTTAGGAACAATATTATGAGAATGTGTAGTCATGACAAATTACAGAAACATAGTCTCAGTAAATAATTGCATGACAAACTAGCGCACAAACTTTTGACACTTAAATATGATCAAGTATAAAAATGTTAGAAGACTCAGCAACTTAAACCATCACACGCTTGACCAATAATGTGTGGAAGACTTGGTGAAGATAATTCAATTATGGGATCATATTTCACTGCTAAAGAGCATCATGGAAATTTTTAAGATGATAAACTATGATTTTATGTAACACACGGTATTCACTGATTTATCAACTGATGTGTCATAAAGGCTGAGGTTAGTCATAAGTTGAAAAATTCTAAAAAAAATCACTCTCACAAATTCATGTTGTCTTGTGTCACTTGCCAACCACAAGACAACATGCATGTGAACAATGAAGGAATCAAAGATCTCCATTTGCAATAGGTATAATGGGTCAAAATACAACAAACAAAGAACAAAATGCACAAGTATGTAAGAAGGTGAGGTTACCTGAACAACTTCATCATTTGGTTGAGCACATTTGGGAACTTGTTCCTTCAGAAAGATCCGGATACTAGCCCCAGTAGTTCGTCTCATTTCAGCAATTACTGAACCACCTTTACCTAATAAACATCCAATTTGGTGTGAAGGAACAAGCAGTCTTGCAGCCACAGCAGAGCCTTTGTCAAGCATCTCTGAAAGTCTAGAATGAACACGAAGTACAGCATCTTGCGCAGGAGATCGACATAATTCTGAAATCTGCACTATGGCAACTACAATGAATCAAGACATCAAATTACACTTACATACCAACAATATTCTAAATTAATAAAGTATTATACCAATAATTTGATTATTTTTTTTCACAAACCTCGTGTGCAGATATTGTAATAACCCTTTCATCTGAATCAGACACAGGGTCTGCAATCTTAATTGAAGCACCAGTTTCATTTTGCATTGTCCGAATAACAATACCGCCTTTCCCAATAATGCTCCAAACTTTGTCATTTGAGCATAGCATTCTAAATACAACCTCAACCTTCCTCTGGCTGGATGGACTGATTTCTGCGCCTGGATTTGGGGCATAACCTCTAAAATGATACTCTGAAACATGAGGGTTGGGCAAGTAGTTCCAATAAGCATAAGAGTCCATAGGTACAGGGGGAACAATTCTGGCAGAACTAGTCGGCTCTGTCCTCTGGTAGTCTTGTAAACAACTCGACACAGATAGAAGAGCTTTCTTTACAGAAGAGAAACTCCCACTTATCTGATAGTAAGAACTAATAGGTGTAAGTACATGTAAAGAAGCATAAAAAGTAACTTCAAAATGGAAGCTTTGTTGTTAGCCTTCCACCCATAAGACCTACTTATTAGGAATAAGGCTATAAGAAAATGTAATTTCTTTTTGTTAATAACATCAAAAAGGACCAGAAAGATTGTATACATCGTCTCACCTACTTCAGCTATGCTTTCATTCTCAATTCAATGTTACCAAAGCTGCATTCTACAGTCTATATTGGTATTATTAATATCAAAATCCTTAATTTCTGAAATTCGTAATCGTATTTCCAACATAAGGAGGGTTCTTAATCCATTGTAATTAAACAAAAAAATATATCAGAATCAACCAAAGAATTTCATCCTAAATACGTTTTGTAGTTTATAAGCTCATAGGAAGCAAAAGAATTCTGTGGAAATCAAGATTCACAATTAAAATATAACTAATTCAGATTGACATCCAGATAACTTCCTGAAGAAATCCTGTATTTCATATCATTAATCTTAGGTTGTATTCTCAAGCCACTTCTTTATACACACAAGTCCAGATTAATTAAGCCAACATTATGCCTCATTTCCAGTATGCTATATCCTGACAGCCATTTTTTGTTAAAAAAAAACTGGGTATTACAGGGAGGATAGATCTATCAAAGTTTATGCTGGCTAATAATTACCTGAGACAATCTTTCTTTCTCCAAACTAAGACTAATATTAAGGGCATGACATTCACATAAGAAAGGTCCTAATAAAAGTTCATGCATGTAAAATTATGCAATATGTACAGGTACTCAAACGAGTCAAATCAAATATGTAGTCTTTAGCATTAAACTCAATGTGAAATATATATATAACATAATCAAATGGCAAAATGAAGAGTTGATATGGCCCTATGTTAATCAACCACATATATTTTGCTAAATAGCACATGAACTTTTATCAACCCAGAGAAAGCATATGACAATAACAAAAAAGATGGCCAACTGCTGAGAGGTAAATGAACACCTTAAAATGACATTTTGACAAAATGTAAAATTGTAGCAAAAGGATTTCTTTTCTGCACTTTTACAATTATTCATGTTTAAGAGGACGGAATCAAGTACCTGCAAGGTTTCTTTCTCATTGTATGTTCTTCAATTCTATCTAGTCTACACCCAACATAGAAAATGTCTGATAGCAAATATCCACTCTGCACAAGTCTGGTCATATGTGAATTCACACATTGTAAATTGAGCTGGTCCTTGTTATGCATCATTTACATTTAATTGTAGTCTTCAATTAATGTCTCTCAGCCCTCTAATTGACATTCAATATGATAAGAATTTGGTTTAAAATTTGTAAAAGTTAAACAAGCAAAGTTCACAATTGTAAGGTTGCTCCTTTTCTTACCCAGTGACCAAGGTTCTTACCTATAAGGCTACATCATTGATCCTCCCCATAATCTGCATTTTTTTGTGGAATACTAGGATGACTAGTGCCCTCTAATTGACATATCTTATTATAAGAATTTGCTGTAAAAATTAAACAATTATAGTTGCTCCTTTGCTGCCTGAGTGACCAAGGTTTTAGTCGTGGAAATAGCCCTTCCAAGGTCCATCATTGATCCTCCCTAGAGTCCGCATTGGTGGGAATTTTAGTGCACAAAGCCATTCTTTTAAAGTTTGTAATAGATCATGTTAAAATGTGGAAAAATGACTATACAATAGTCCATATCTATCTGCCCTTAACTACCAAGATATTAAAGTAGACTGTTCATATGATAGAAGAGTCAAAAGTCAAAAGTCTAAACAATTTGGTTCTCATGAAATGTTGATTTCATATTTCATCATATCAGCAATAAGAGTCTTGCAGTCAACAAGCAGAAGCTTTAGTTTACATTAATTAAAATCTACTCGGAAATCACCATCCAGCATAGAATGTATTTGGAATTGTCAATTGATGATTACAAGACTACTCCATCAATTAGAACTGTCAATTGTGTATATGGCTATATGCAATCAGTTTCGGATGGCTTCTTTGCTGATCATGTTAATTCAGAAGAAGATTTCATGTTCATTCATCAAGGATTTCTCTAAGCATCCATTTAGACTAAATCTTGTAAAATCCATTGAAGTAGCAACGTTACATGACCGATTACCCTAGTTACTTTCATATGTAGCAACAGAGACAAAAATGGTAGTAGGTAGAAACATATATTAATAATCATTAATATGATCACAGAATGAACTTCTTAAGCTTGGGATCCAGCACGCTGCAGAATCCAAAATTGCAAAAGAACAAAAGCAAATGAATGATAATAATGTCATTCTTCTATTGGATATGAACACTATGATTTTTCCTACACTATTGGAAGTGACATACAACATTTTAAAAGAACATAGCCAATTCATTGAATCACTTGATATGAATAGATGATAAACTGCATAGATATAGATAGATTGGTCTCACGGTGAAGAATCTTATCTTATATGAGATCACAAACGACAGGGTGGAAGAATATTACCTACCATTCAACTCTAGTTCTCTATCTCTTGTTACTTTCTCCTCTTAAAGTAGGACCTGTGAACACTAAAATTGAATGTTAACAACTGCCCATCAACAAGTAAGAGATCTAACACATACAGAGATATGATTAATAATATGCTTTCATAGGCCAAGTAATTCAGGGGTTTCTACATAATGTATTACCTAAAAAATGCACCTGTCGGTCATTGCATAGTAAGCTTCATCAGTGCTCGATGATTACAGTGGAGGAAAAATAGAGTCTTCTAATGCATGCCAACATGCAAGACTATTCAATTGGCATCGAGTGTAAGAAATCATGATAACCAAGCACACACACACACACAAAAAAAAAAAAAAAAACATAGAAAACCAACAGCTACTCACATGGATCAGCTCATCACCAGCAGAGGCACATGTTGGCACCTGATCCTTCCCAAAAACCCTAACTTGAGCTCCACTCCCCTGTCTGATCCTCTCGACAACTTTCCCACCTTTCCCTAGAACGGAACCTACTTGGTTGCCCTGCGCCAGTAGCCGGCAAAGTACCAACCCATGCGTTTCCTTCTCCTCGGTACCTCCTCCTCCATCAACTCCCTCCCCAAGTATCCGCTCAAAAACCCTAATCAACGCGCGCTGAGCCGGCGAGGCATCCGCCTCCGCCTCTCCTCCGCCGGGCTCCGCCCACCTCTTCGGCTGGGCTTCGGCGACAACGACGACCACGCGTTCGTCCGAGCCCGGGACGGGGTCCTCGACGCGGATCCTGGCACCGATCTCCTCCCGGCACCGGCGTAGGAAGGCGCCACCCGTGCCAACGACGCCGCCGGACTTGTCAGCGGGGCAAAGGATACGGAATACTATCCGGACGGAGGAAGGCTTCAGCGGGGGAGGGGACCGGAAGGGGCCCCTGGAGGAGGGCGGCTGGCGGCGCTTGGGCGCGGAAGCAGAGGAGGATGAGGAGGAGGAAGGGGAGGGGGAGGCGGGGTTGGGCTCGCCGGCAGCAGCGGCGGCGTAGGAGAGGTCGAGGGGGCGCTTCGGGGCTTCCATGGGGTGCGCTGTCACAACCCCTCTCGTCGACAACTACCAAACCCTCGTTTTGCCTACACGTGGACACGCCGCTTAGACTTTAACGTGGCCGTCGTCGGCAAAGCATCGAGCATTACGCCCGCATCACCCTCATGCGTCACTCGTGCGGGACCCACGAACACGCCCCCCCCGTATTCAACTCCTGATGTATTATTATGATAAGTTTAGAATTTATGTTTCTTTTTTAAATTAAACTTCTTCTCTCTTTTTTTTCCCAATTTTAGAGTGTAAGAACTCATAATATATATATATATATATATTTTTTTTTGGCTACATGATACGTGGTTGAACTCGATGAAGCAGGTCCCATGATCATGTCATGAGTTGGAAATAAAGGCCTTTTTTTATTATAATAAGCCCACCAAGTCCTTTTCCTGGCAGACTAGTTCTACTTTTCTTTTCTATTTTTTTTTTGTAAATTTTATTATCATTATTATTATTATTATCATCAAACATGAGGTTGGACTGGTGGATCCATCGGCGACCAGCCAAACAACATGCATCAGATTCCAAGATTGGGTGTGTCGGACCATTTGTTATTTTGCATCCATCAGTCAAAAGTTGATGCATCGCCCTGTGATTTGTTCTCACGAATGAATTGAGAGAGACTTGTGGCGGAGTTGAAACGCGTTGTAAGAGAGAGGTGAATGGTTCACGCAGATGAGACGTATATACTCCATCCGTGAGCTGGAAGCTTAAGCTACACCGACGTCTCCAAGGTTTCGTAAACTATGCCGATTCCGTCGGCAATGCTTTGCTTGCAGAGAGCAGTCTGTGTGCTGGAAGTTGATCGCCTGCCTGTCCATAGGATTCGACGATATTAATCCGAGCGTCGTCGAGTACGTTGGATTCTCTTTAGATAAACAAGTCTGAATCGAAACTACCGAAGACGAAAAAGATGCGACCTGTGTCCATGAACGAACGCAAGCGTTGGTTTCGTGGACGATCATGGCGGAGCGAGCATTATCTACTGCTTACTTCTGCTACGGAGGACGGAGGCGGAGAATTTATTTGACGACGAAGACTCGATCCTGTTGTTACACGTAATGGTATTAGTACATTGTTTATATCAGCCGTTATTATCAAGGTGGAGGAGATCGCAGAACAACCACCGCCGCGAGGAATGATGACACCTACCTCTCTCTCTCTCTCTCTCTCTATCTCTCTCTGTGTCTGTGTCAGTCTCTGTGCTCCTGTGCTGCGGACCCCTATTCTTTCCCATTGCCTGTGAACGAACGGAACGAATACAGAGGAGGAGGACTGCTGCGGAACCGTGTTGAATTCCTTCGCCCCTCGCGGTCCTGCGTCCTCTTCCCTGTTTCAGATCGCAAAGCTCACACCTTGACCCTGCCTCGGTGCTTGCTTCGTCGCCGATCGTTGCTAATAATAGCGGCCCTTCCCAAACGTGTTTTGATCCGCTTTGTATCCGATTTCTTGGCCATCGTCCCCGAATAGGACGGTTTTCTCGGGAAAGATCTCGCCTTTCCGCTTGCTAAATCCGCGGTGAGCGAGCCGAGGGATCACGGCTTTCCGCGAGGTGCGTAAGATTCCGCCACCGGTGCCCCAGCTTGCGTCTTTGAACCGCCTTCCTCACCCAGGTATGCCCGTTTCCTTAGCACGGGTGTTGACTCCTATCCGAGGTTGCGTCTTGGGCTCTGTTTTCTCTATTGGAATTTTCTCCTCCCCCCTGTCTTCTTATTGGCCGATTTTTTAGATCGGCCTGTTTCTCTTCCTGTTGTGGTAAAAAAAAAAACATCTTTTTTTTTCTTTAATCTGTTGGAAAAATTGGATACTCATCAATTTGTTGGGAGTCGACGGTAACTTCGTGGAAAAGATTGATCTTGCGGCTATTTCTGATGATCCAAAGCGCAAATTAGGAGGTTGGTCGCCCGACTCATGTTGAACGGAGAGGGCAACTTCTGTGCTTCCTTGTTTGGATCATCATACTAGTTCGGAGATGGTCCTCTGATTCTTTCCATTTGGTTGGAACTGGCATTCGTGGAGGATGATAGAATCTTTTGTGAACACTTGGAGGCATCTGATGAGGCACAAAATTGGTGGTAGTAATTGGATAGTGAACTCGAGTGGTCCGATGAGGCTCCTCAAGTTTTCCCCGAGGGTCGTGATCGTGGTGTTCGTTGTTGCCGCGTCGGTCTTAGGAGTTCTTACCCATTATTTTCTGCAAGGAGAAGCATGGATTGCTGCTGACCAGAAGCTTGGACCGGTCGTCCGACCTCTGTTGAAGGGGCCTGCTGATCCCCCGGTTTTTGCATATTGGATGTCCGGCACCGGCGGCGAAGGTCAGAAGATGCTGAGGCTGTTGAAGGCAGTGTATCATCCGAGGAACCGATATCTTCTCCACCTAGATGCAGGTTCTTCGGCTGCTGAGAGGAGCAACCTGGCACGCTCGATTCGATCCGAAAGGCTCTTCAGAGCTTTCGGAAACGTCGATGTCATCGGCCAAAGTTATGCAGTTGATCGAACTGGTCCATCAGTACTTGCTGCAACACTTCATGGGGCTGCAGTTCTGCTCAGGCTTGATGCCGATTGGGACTGGTTCATCTCCTTGAGTGCTTCAGACTATCCACTTGTTACCCAAGATGGTGAGGCTTTGCA
This sequence comes from Ensete glaucum, assembly GCA_021527575.1. Lineage (NCBI taxonomy): Eukaryota > Viridiplantae > Streptophyta > Magnoliopsida > Zingiberales > Musaceae > Ensete > Ensete glaucum. Next base: position 592,320 of record CM038558.1, on the reverse strand, counting down.
TTTTTTTTTTTTTTTTTTTTTTGTTCTATGCTAACAACTCTGTTGATTTATGTAGCATTTCTTCATTTGCTTACCGCAATGGAGTGGGGTCTTAAACCATACATACATACATACATACATACATTAGCCTGAATTTAATAACAATCAGAGGAGACATTCCTCAGATGCCTCCCGGTTTACTTCTGCTTGATCTCTAGAAGAACATATGAAACTATTAAGTAGGGTTGCCTTTGCTAGTAAAGATTTCTATCATGAAGAAAATTTTATGTCCTTTCTCTTAGCATCGATAGCAGCAACAATTGTTACTAAGATTTGATATCTGTTGCTTGGAGCCTTTGTGCCGCCTATTAGCATCCTTGCATGACTGTATAAGATACAATGATCTAGTGCAGTTGTTGCCCATTTCCGAGCTTTTTGCTTGTGGTGGTGATGAACTGATGATGGCCTTTGCTTTATTAAGGTGCAGCAACATGAGCAGTTGTTGTTTGAGCTTCAGAAGAGAAGACTAGTGGAATATGAATTTGTCTTCAATTAAAATTCTAGCAACTCACCTGCAGAAGAGAAGACTAGTGGAATATGAATTTGTCTTCGATTAAGATTCTAGCAACTCACCTGCCTATCATATGTTGTCCAGATAATCTCAAAAAAAGAAAAAAAAAAAAGAGGAAGAAAAGATATGTATGAGCAACCTTATCTTCGTCACTGCAGGTACGAATGCTCTCTCATCCTTATTTAATGTTCGGAGTGGTGGACATTGCAGTGGTGGATCTTAAAACAAGCTGATTATGACTTGGGTGAGAACAGGCCTACATGATTAAACCCTAAATCTGATGACAAGTCCAAGTCTTAATGCGGAAGATTAGGATCAATCTAAGAACATGAATAAGTGAGTTTATACGGGCAACATCCTAAGTCATATTACATATCACACCTCTTTTACAAGTGAATCCAGTTTTGCTGTTACTTTTTTGTAAATTAATCGGTTCCTTCCTTCTTGCCCTTTCAGCAACTTTTTCTTTTAAGTGAAGCAAATCTAACCTGCTACCCCTTTCCTTGAATTTTAATGTTCTGAGCTCGACATCTTTACACCTTTCTGGAAAACATCATTTATGAAGTTTTTTTTTTTTTTTGGTGGGAAGACTATTTTGATTTTATTAGTTAGAAACAGAAACATTGAGGCCTTTTAGGCTTATTGTCAGAGACAGAGCTTTCTTGAATTATGGTGACAATGCCAACAAGATATGGAATGTCAATAAATTTATCAAACATGATAGATCTTCCTCTCAGACTTGTGCCAGAAAAAAAAAAAACACTTGACACATATGCTTTCTGGTTTTGAATTGATGTTGTGAAGTCAGCAGTATTCTATCGTGTAGAGCATATGAAACTCCCATGTTTATGGTATTTGCTCATCAGCCAGAGATCTATCTGTCTTGTATGTTTCCTGCTCCTTATTCTCTTCGCTGCAATGGCAGATCTTCTTCATGTTTTCGCTTCTTTGCCACGGAATCTGAACTTCATTGATCACACCAGTGATCTCGGTTGGAAAGAGTGAGTCTAAGGCTGTTTTCTTTGTATTTATCTGTATTCCTAAGCATCTCTTTAACTTGTGATGAACTTTTCTTGGTGCAGGTATGCTAGGTTTGACAAAATTATCGTAGACCCCAGTCTTTACATGGACAAGAATTCCCAATTGCTTATTTCTTCAGGAACACGTACGACGCCAGATGCTTTTAAGATATTCACAGGTGTATTTACATGTGGTTCTTTTTGCTTTGTTCGCCAGTCCACTTGATTTCTTTTTTGAATCTTAAGCATGTTATCATTATAATTGTCCATACATTTGGGACTGAAGTCTGGCATGACGATCAAATTATCTCCCAAATGTTTGATTTGTATTTCTCTAAGTGTTGGCCCAACCACCTTACGGTCATCAAGTGTTTTACTTATCGTTTTCTTTTGCACGAAACAGGTTCTCCATGGGTGATTCTTAGCAGAGCCTTTGTGGAGCATTGCATACAGGGTTCCGACAACCTCCCTCGGAAATTACTCATGTACTTTGCGAATGTAGCCTACTCCATGGAATCCTACTTTCAAACCGTGGTGTGCAACTCTCCCGAGTTCCAAAACACAACGGTCAATAATGATCTGAGATACATAGTTTGGGATAACCCACCAGGATTGGAGCCTCTCTTTCTTAACCAATCACACTTCAAAGCCATGGTAAAGAGCAGAGCAGCTTTTGCTAGGAAGTTTATGGAAGATGATCCAGTGCTGAAGAAGGTGGACAAGAGGATACTAAAGCGTGTGCAAAGTGGAGTTGGTTCTGGACAGTGGTGGTGCTCGAGCCGGTCTGGAAACAAGAAGAAAAAGTTGAAAGGTGATGCATGTTCGAGCTGGGGTGACATCAATGTCGTTAAGCCAGGTCCATCGGCGACGAGGTTAAAAAGCTTGGTTGCAGAGCTCATTTCGGAGGACAAGCTGTATTCGGACCAGTGTAAATTTTGATGAGATGACCCCCTTGCTACGATTCAGCAATTTGGCTCGTCGCTCTATGAATCATTGATCAATCATTTGTAGAGTGCAGCTGATGAACCCATCATGTGGTTAGTGATTTGGGTAATCATCTCGCGACAGGTTTCGATTCAAGGTACCATTATGCCCCAGAAGTGATACCGACTCTTTTAGTATCCTTTATATAGATAGATTCATGTTAAAGCATTTTTGGGTCACTTTATGCTGTGGATAGGTGGAGGGGAGGGGGAGGGATGAGGAGGAGAATGTAAACACATTTGCTTCTTAAGCATTCAAATGTGTCTTTGGATGTCACATTGATTGTTTGCATGGCTACTATTAGCCCACCTTTGATTCTTGAATGAAAAGGGGGTGTCTGTTTCACTGTTAAAGAAGACTTATTCATTATAATGAAATATCGTGATTTTTTTTTTTCATCTACTATTTTTTGGTTTATGTCATATTGTAAGCCTCAAGTGCATGCTGAACAATTTGGTGAGGTGGATGCCACCAATTCCCTTCTACTTTGTAGTTGGACATGTTTGAGTTAAGGACTGCAAGATCATGTTCAGCTCCAAGCAATGATTTGGGATGCTCAAAAGGCCTACAAAAATCAACACAATCAATGATATAAATTTAGCAATTTTGTATGAAAAATATGCACCTGAGACCATTTCAATTAATGATTCAAACCAAACTTGTGGATACAAAATATATTGCTTGTTATAGAGTAATCCTTTGTTGTAGATGAAGTTCAAAATATATTTGAACTATGAAATTATTATTTTTTTTTCCATGTCTCGTTATACAAGTTTGAACCATTTCAAATTATGTAAATTCTTATTCTTTCCGTGTTGTCTTAACCATTTCATAATTCTTATAATTATGAAATTATAAATAAACGTCCAATGGAGTCATTATTGATTTCAAAAGAAAAAAATGTAAGGAGACAAATATGGCATTATCCCCTTACAATAATAATCATCATGTTTCTTAACTATTACATGATGCTTTTATCATTGTTGAGCTCTACAAAAAGATATGCTAATTATATATTACCCTTTATACTTAGACCTCCTCAGCATCTTAATCCCTAGATTTAAAAAATATATATTGAAATCTCTATAGTTATGAAAACAAAATATTTAGGTCCATTTCCCCTAGCATAGTTGATTCCACTAATGAACATATAAAAATAGTAGATAAAAATATAGTTTCAATTGTTCCCATTTATGGTGGTGGACGACTTCGTTGGGAGCCTCAAGTGGCTATTATGGATAAAAAGAGAGATGACAAAAAGTGAGGGCTGCTTGTCGATGTTGGCATAGGATCGCTCGGTATTTGTATCGATGTCGACCTAGATGAAGAGTGATGAAAGGGCTATCGATGCAGATGTAGAGCGTTCGTCGCTCGGCAACTTCATCGACTTTGATGCAGATGCAGAACAACGAAAATGTGGCTCACTACGTTAGCATCGACACAATTGCCAAACAACAAATGAGTCGCTCACTGCGTTGGCATCGATGTAGTTACTGAGCGACATAATTGCCAAATAGCAAATGGTCCTTTTATCGCTCGACAACTACATCGATGTCGATGCAGATGCCAAGCGGCCCTTTCGTCGCTTGACAACTGCGTTGACGCCGATGTAGTGTGCGGTCCATTCATCGCTCGACAACTGCATTGATTCTCATGCAATGAGCGACCCTTTCACCGCTTGACAACAACTACATCGACACTGACATAGTGCGAACCTTTCGTCGCTCTACATTTACATTGACATCGATGAAAATACCGAGTGACCCCTTCAACACTCGGTAATTACGGCGACATCGACGTAGATGCAGAGCGATAAAAGGATCGCTCGACAATTACGTCGATGTCAATGTAGATGCAACTCATCCACAGTAGGTACTTGCAAGCCCCAACGATATCGACGTACGTCACCATCGCCAACTGGAATGTTGAAATTATTTTTTTTACCTACTATTTTCATATTTTTATCGATGAAACCGACGAAATTAGGATAAATTGATCTAAATGTTTCACTGAAATAACTATGAGAATTCTAATATAAATTTTTGAAATATAGGGAACAGGATGCTAAAAATGTCTAAATATACATGCAAGTAACATTCAATCAGCTCACAAAAAGCAAAAACAATATCCCAAATAGGTATGAACTGAATTATATGCGACGTGAAACGATACGCAGATTGTCTTATGTTTTGGATTCGATCGAACCACAAAAAGAAAACAATTTCACGGGTTTATGGCTGACTCACAAGCCCGCTTCCTCATAAACGCACTCCAGAAATCGATATTGTCACTTCATCCGCTTCTTCCTCCTCCTTTTTCTTCGTCTTCAACAACTCCTCCTTTCTCTTGCCCTCTTCCCACCATGGCCTTCTTCCTCTCTTCTTCCTCCCTTCTATTCCTCCACTATTTCCTTGAGCAGCATCATTGTTTATGGAACTATTTATTATTGCCGGTTTGCAGAAAAATAAAAAAATAAAAAAAGGATCCCTGAGAGCTTCTTCAACTGAATCATTTGGAAATAATTGAGCTGATTCAAATCCATCTGTTCCGGCTTTTTACCAAACCCAAATACTTGATGATGCGACAGCATGATGCAAGAACGAACACAGCTCCACTTTTATCATCAGATATAATAAGCCAGAAGAATGAATCAGCATCCCAAAAAGGAACGCACAATGATTATATTTCAACACCAATCACAAGAATTTTTTCCTTCTTTCAAAAAATTAGTAAACTTGTTCAACCGATATTGAAATCCATATACTTGCGCTGCATGATTATATTTATATATAGTTAACAGAAAAAATAAACAAAAAAGAATACCAGTGATGTACAAAGAATGCTGAGGTTGGTAGGAGCACTTGTTGAGTTGGGGACCATTCCACCCTTATTGTATTCAGCCTAAACAAAAGCTGGAGAAGAGACCACAGCCGACTGCACCACTAAAATGATCGATCAGTATCGTGGCCCACGTGTCTGATGTGTAATAAAATAATCACATCACACAGGTAATGTCGGTGGTGTATCGGAGGACAAATGATTTGCCATGCAAGTATAACCCAATGTATCTGCGCATCAAGATAAGATACATCACCATAGATCACAATATGAGAGTAGTACAAGCCAGGTTATAAACAAGGAAATAGAAATCCAGGAAATTTTGCATATATTATGCATACCAGAACTCCGTCGTTATGCATTTGACAATCGAAACTTTGTACTATGTATTTCTCCCGAGAACCTCCTATCAAACAAGAACTCACTAGTGTCATCTTATGTAGCCAGTGTATCCAATCAATTTTTCCAGCATATAAACCTAAGGTGGATTGGCGTACAAATCAAACAATTAAGTATTGAATATCTATACAACGATTGATGGTGCCCCAATAACCTTGCTCAGCCTGCCCCAACGACGTAGGTAAAATCTCTTTAAGAAAGTGAGGGGGGAAGAAGATGGAGAGGTTGATACTGTCCTCAAGGGTGTCAGCACTTCTGCATCCAGCACAAGTCAAACCTCAAAAGTGGAACTGGGCATTAAGGAAGTTTCCTCTGCCCACGAAGAATGACAAACCAGTCTATATGATAAGTTCCTAGGTAAGATCCCCCCTCTTGATCTCCTCAAATCACTTCCTCCGAAGATTTGGCATTGGCCTGCTGGATGTGATATCGTAGACATGGCTGGAGGCTTTTTCTGCATTAAGTTTCACTAGGTGGAAAAGATGAATCACGTTCTCTTAGGTGGTCCATGGTTCCTCGAGAGGCAAACCCCTAACCCCTTATCCCTGGAAACCCTGTTTTCCTCTTCTTGAGAAAATCGATTCTGTTCCCACCTGGCTTCAACTCCTAGAGACTTCCCTTGGAGTTCCTACAACCTAACTTCCTCTCTTAAATTGCTTCTTAGATAGGGCAATTCCTCATAGTTGATAAAGTTATCTCACACTACGGGAAAGTCCAGCTGGATCTGTGTTCTTCTGAATCTCTCCCAACTTATGCCTCAAGGAATTTGGATTCAAGTTGGTCACACCCAGTTCTTCCAACCATTGCGTTTGCCCTAATGGGCCCGCCACCTAGTTCTCAGGTATCAACAATCAGGTTCCGTGTTCGCCTGGATCTGTGTTCATCTGAATCCCTCCCAACCTGTGCCTCAAGGAATTTCGATCCAAGTTGGTAACACACAGTAATTCCAAACCTTGCATCTTGCCCTGATGGGGCCACCACCTAGTTCTCAGGTATCAACAATCAGGTTATTGATGCCCCAATAACGTCATTACACCGCACAAGTTATTAGGCTTGGGCTAGTAGGTTATCAGGATGAGTCATACATAACAATCAATATCAAACTAAGGCTACATCGAGATGCTAAAGAAATGTCATGAAGCTGTAATTGTCGTATGATGCATGTTCCACATTGGCACATTTATGAAAAATATGATTCTAGGCTACAATCAAATTGGTATATGAATGAAAGATGATATTGTGGTATCATGCATGTCCCCCATGTTGCATAGAAAAATTGATTCTAGGCCACATTCAGATTAATATATCTTGACCATCTAGGTATGTGTCAATCTGCAAATGTTGATATTAGTTATCACGATTTATCAGCTACTAGGTCATGATCTACAGACAGATCAACCAAAACCATTGCTCAAAATTGCTAAAGTCCATGTTACTAAACATAGGTACATTTCAACCAATATTATCTTCTGACATGGACAATTGAAGAATCACATGACACATACAACAGAAAAAATTATCTAATGACTATCTACCACAACATATTGCATAAACATATAACACAATTCTCACTCACTAATTTATCACTACCACAAAGTTATTCCATGAATTAACTTTACCAAACATCCACATATTTATAGTTATCTTCATGATTATATGGTTACCACAAGAGTGAGCAATAAACATACTAGTGTTCTATTTCCGTCATTTGTCTGCTCTATTCATATTGAGCATAGTTAGACATCAAGATTGTCTAGAGATGATTCAATTGGGATTAAAACAAACAAATCGGGTCAACAAGACCAGAGTGATGGAGAATAATTAAAAAAATGAAAAATAATATAAAAATAAAAATAAAAGTTAAGGAAGTAAAAATATTTTGTAAAAGACTGTTATTTGTGTATTCTAAGATATTTTTCAAATAAAACAAATGAAATCCAATTATAAAAAGACAAAGAATTCCATAAAAGAAAAAAAATTATAGTTAATGATTAAATATCATACATGAGATCCAACAATTCACCACGTAGCTTTAAAGACAACAATAAGCCCAAATGTGATTTTGGTGATTCTCAAACCACCATGCATGTGAAGCTTAGAGTACTGCCTAATAATTAGAGAAAGAAATGATCTGGAATCAACTTTGAATTATGCTCTTCATTCTCTCAGGTAGTATCTTTAGTTCCTTAAGAGGTGGACTGTTTTATATCCTTCCCTTTTCTCTTCTTGCACCCTTTCCTCCCTATCCTATATGTCACTGGATGGTAGATATTGCATCAATAGTAATAGTATACAAATGTAATTAGTACAACAAAAGGAAAACATGAGTAATGTTCATCCTTTGTATCATAGCCATATATTACTTTTTATATATTCACTATCTCAAATTCTTTCTGATCCTTCCCCTCTTACTCCTTCCCACTTCTCTCACACTTTGAGATTGTGAATCAGCTAAGCTAGGCCAAAATTAGCCAACTTTTACCGAGTTTGATGAATCCTATATGTTTTCTCATTGATTTTAACTTATAATTTTTCTTGTTGATCTTTCAATGCTGGAAAATTTCCTTCTCATTCTCCCATGAGAAATGAGAATCTCTCTTTTCTCCAGGTTAGTCTGTGTTGATATTGTCCTTTATAGGATTGGAAACAGCAGTTTTGCAAATAAATTAGTCAAAGTTAGGACAATAGTCAAGTTACAGCATTCAATTTAATTTGGTTTTCAAATGCCATTCAAACCAAACAAGACTTGAAGTTGTCTGAGCATATATTACGTACGATATAGGATAATCTATACTAGTAAAGTATTATAGGTAATCCTTTTTTTATAATAATTTACATGTATATGATATTTACAATAATTCATGCTTATAAATGCAATATATATATATATATATTGTAAATGTAAATTAGATATACATAATACCTTAAAACAATATAGTTTTGTAACAACAACAAAAAAGAATCAAATTGCATGAATCCTAAGCAACCTTGTTGAGCTGGATTCCGCTGAATCCAATTGGACCAACCAGTGATGATGATGTAGGCATGGGCCCCAGTTCATATGGGATGAACTGATGCACCATATGAAGCTGGCCTGGCTTGTAAAATGGCAACCCCCAAAAATCTAAAAATATGTTCTGTAATGGTTCTATATAAGAATCTTAAATTTGTTACATTTCTAACACGAATGAACTTACTGCAATTTTTTATCAATTGGCTGCACAGAAATATGGAATAAAAGCACAAGAGTTATATTGCCCTGTTTAAGATTAAAGTGGATTATTGACTTCTCAAAATCACAAAGACACTTTAAAGTTAAATAACTCATTATGCTGACAATGTTCTAATATAACATACACATTCATCAAGGGTATATTAACAGCCATTGTGGTGATCCTATGATTAAACAAAAGATGGGTAGAAGAGAAGAGATTCATCACTTACATGTGAGATTTACTTCAAATGAGACTAGCAAGTAATGCATGCAATGCAACCCAATACATTAATACCGCAAGGCGTAATGTAGGCTGTCTCATTAGCAGCCGCTCTCCTGATACCCTGGTAATTTGATAAGAATATTTTCTTTTAGGGGACAGAAAGAAGGTGAGATTTAGCATATATGTTGTAAAAGTTATGCCTTACCACATCCCATCGATCTTGTCTGTTATAGGCCTTGAAACTCTCGGGATGATGCGTGACATCGTCAGTGATTTGAAGCCATGAGCTTTAATAAACAAGATAATGGAACCATTTAAGAGCTAAAATACATTAATAATCAAAAAACAATAAGCAACTGGATCTTAGAACATGTAAACAGAAAAAATATAAGAAAGCTCACCTTTATCATCATCCTCGTCGTCTATAACATTGTTGTCTTTTTCTGTGTCAATGGCGATAGCAATTTGGTCATTATTAAATTTGCGTCCGCTGCGCATATGTGTAACAATACCCGCTGATGCTGATTCATTTTTCTGTATCAAGAAAGAACACATGAAATAGCTTCAAGAATTCTATCAGACATCGCAAGAATACAAGAGGCAAGTGCATATCAAAGCTGAAATCATGTTAACTATCAAATAACTAGTTCAGTTGGTTATGAATCCGTAACTTCTTAGCCAAGACATGAGGTCCTCTAGCAGCTTTTTTATAGTGACATCGAACCAAATGAAGCTTCATAGGGGCTCTAGCGTTCTATAACTTCGTCCATGTAACTAAGGAAACCTTTAGTTGTTTGTAAAGCTAGAGATGATTAAAGACAACAGGCAGAATGCTATTATAGATATGATACTTAAAGCAAAAGATGATTTAACTTACATGCACAAAATAAATAATTCAGACAAAAGAATGCAGAAGTGACATTCAAAGAGCACAGGAAAATTTAATCATAACAGCATAGGAGGAAAACTGGAAAATGCATGCAATAAGCAGTATATTCTATTCACAGAAATGACAAGTTTAACAAGCAAAAGTTTTTTCAATGGGACAACAATGATCTAGGTAATTCTCAAAAGTTGATAAGAGGCTGTAGATTGTTTATACAAGAAAAACATTTTCATTATGAAAAATATTTGTGAAATAAATCCAAAACTTCCCCTGATGTTTGTATCTTTTTGCCCAGAACCAGCATTCAGGTTATTGCTTTAGATAGGTCAAGTCAAAATTGTAATTTAAAATAGTTTAGACGTCCTGTACATAAAGCAGAAAGCTGAACTCTTTTTGTGGCCTTAACAGTGATTGTTGTGAGAAATAGACAGAGATTGCAGACTAAAACTTCACGAGGTTGTCACCCTTTGGAGTACTTTGCAAGGGATTTACCAGTCTTTTGGAGACTTCTACTGTGTTTTCTGGTAATCTATCATGGGTTTAATTTTTCTCATTAAGCTGCATGATCTTTTGAGATGTAAATTATCCAAGACTGTCAATAAAAGAAAATACTACTCTGCAATGTTATATGGTGAAGATAGAAGGAAGACATGGATCTTTCAAGATTGCCTGAAAAATACGACAGATGATAAGTAAAGCAATAGAATCTTTTGTAGTATAACCAACAGAAATGGCTGGTGAATTTTCCAGAAACATAATTATAATTTAGAAACCAGGAGTTGGTATACAGTAAGAGATGCAGAATATAGAGGCTTACCATCTGTTCAACTTCTGAAGGCCCTGGCAAATTCCTACTGATTTGTTGATTAACTTTCATGCGCAAATCATCTAATTCTGCCATAAAAGATGCTATTGACTTGTCCAATATATCAGTGTACAACCTAATCTGGCTGTCTTCACCATTCATGCAAAGATTGGACAATCCGAAACGAGAAATCGTCATATCAAACCACTTTAGCAACTCATGAACTTCAAGTGAATGTCTTTTGTTAATCTCTTGTGATGCCAGAAGTTCATTGGTGCACCTAGTTACCTCCTGACGCAAGAATGAAACATCTGATTCCTGACTTTGCAACTGCGACTGAAGGTTTTCCACCTCAGCAACAAGGCTTTCTGACAGATTATACAACTCATCAAACTTGGTGACAGTTGTTGAGAGTTTTGCTAGAGTCTTCTCATGAGAAGCTTCAAGATTTTCCAAGGTAAGATTCTTTTCTTCTACCATGTTTTTGAGTTCCTTGTTCCTGTTTTCCAGTTCTTCCACTTGTGTCTCTTCTTCATCAAGTGCTTCCATGAGTGCTTCAATTTCTGAGATAAACAAAAAAGTTTGAGCCGAAAGAATTCACAAATCATAGTTTAAACTACCTAACACAATTATACCACCAAAATTGAAGAAACAAATGCAGTAACAGCATATGAACTGCATTTCAAACTCACCTTGATCTTTCACAGTTAAAGAATCATTTAAGGAATTAATCCTTTCATGTAGTCCATTTATTGAAGCCTCCAAATCTTTTAGCTCAGCTACTCTTGACTCTAATAATCTGTTATCATTCTCCATTGATTCAACCTGCTTCTCTAAACTACAAATTGTAGTTTTTGCAGACTCAAGTTCTGCCAAGGATCTCTTTGCAACTGCTTCAGCATTCCTTATCTGAGATACAAGCTCTTCAGCAATTCTACTTGTATGAACATCCCTTTCCCCTAGTTCTCTTTGTAACTCCGAGATCATAGCTTTCAGTTCTGTTGTTTCATCATTTCTTGTGCCCTTAACAATCAAGAATAACTTGTCAACCAATGACCTGATACAGTCATCTGTGAGAATTTGGTGATTTCCTAGATCTTGTCTGCCAATTTCACTTGGTGATTGCCTAGATCTTGTCACAGAATGCCCTCCAAGGGCTAGATTATTCTCAGCTATTTGGGAATTTCCATTCTCAATATCAGTGATCAAATCGCTACATGCTTGGTAGAGTAAGGATAAATTTCTATTTATCACACAAATTTCATTCTCTTTGCCCCTAATTGACAATTCAAGTTCAGCAATGGCCCTTTTTAAAGAATCAGATTCCTCCTTTTGTGAAGAGAACTTCCTTTCAACAGCCTCCATGATTTTCAACAGATGACTTGCTTGTTGGTCAAATGAAAAGAAGTGTTTGTGCATTTTTCTCTTCAAGTCATTACACTCACTAACACATTCAAGCACATATTGAATGGAAAAAGCAATATTTTCAGCTACCGACTGTTCCTCAGAAAGCTCACACAACTGAAGTTCTGAAGCAGCATGATGGGAATTTAAATTTTCCTGAAATAGACATTCAACTGATTAAACATGAGCTACAATAAGATGACTACCTGAAGAGACAGCTATTTACGACCCTAAAGGAGACAAATGTAACATAAGTGTCGACCTGAGCAATGAAAATAAGTGAAATTTTGTATGTCAAAAAATTATCATGGTGCCCTAAGAATAATGAGGGAAATGATTCTAATGGTAACAATATGCTCAACATTTAAGCGCACAGAGAAGCACAAAAAGAAACATGTAGGTCTAAGTCTTTCTTGTGGGTCTCCACAAAGATTATTGTTCTTATTGTCGTAATATAATATATTTGTCATCATCAACTTTATGCAGATCATATAACAGAAAGATCTGGCAGAGAAAAAAAAACAGACAACCACTTAGAGTTTTAGCAAGCAAGGATAGCAATACCGGGTGGTACCACCCATATCGACTAGTAACAGTCGATTTCAACCGTCGCCGGCTGTTTTCAGGCGGTAATGGTCGATTTCAATCGTCAGCGACCGATTTCGGACGGTATCAACCGAGGAAGGGAGAAAGAAGAAGAGGGAGAAGAAATACCATGAGTCTGCACTGCTCTTCGCCCCACGAGAGATGAATTGCCCACGCGATCCATCGCCGGTAGGCGATTTCTTCTCCCTACGTGGGGAGAAGAAATGTCTCCCGGTGAGGGGAGAAGGAATGAGGCAACATCACCCCTTTTTCTATTTTTTTAACTTATTTTATATTATATTATATATATACTGAGCAGTACACCTATGCATACCACTTGGTACCAGAGTAATGTACCATATCGAGCTGAGATCGGTATGTCGGTACAGACCGATATTGGCAAACCTTGTTACCAAGATTACAGAATAAAACACCTAAGAACCATTATTAGAATCTTCAATGTCAAATTTAAATAATCACAAAAACCTTTATCCTATAAATGTTTTGTAAAATCATTTTTTTCTGAGAAAGAGAAAAGAACAAAAATATTATGTTAGCACAATGAAAGACACACTCATATTTAACTGTCAATCACAAAGTGAACGAATCACAGACATATCTATACCTAATTGCACTGGAAGTGTCCAACAATATCTATTCCAAGTCCTTAGTACTTAACTATATGTGACTGGCATCATGCATTCTGTTAAAACAATATATCAGTATGCCAGATACATGTGTACCAAATTCTAAGTGTATGATCCTCCAAACAAGAAAATTAATGACTCAAAAATTGTAAATTTTGTCAGTATCAGTTACTATGTTCTTTATTCCAACAAAGTCAGAATACAGATTTATCAGCATAACATGGAAATCACAGATTCATCAAGCTGTAGTGAAGCAAACAACTATGAAATAACAAATCCATAGTATACAACCATGGTTCACCATACCAAGGCATACTGCTCGGTACAGGCGATATGTACTAGTCCATCGGCATGCCCCACCATACCATGTGTCAATACACTCAGTATGCCTCGGCACATACCATGTCAACAGCTGGTCGGTATACTAATACGTGCGAGGAAAATTCAATTTGTATCAATTGTGTTACCGGATATCTTTGATAACATACAATTACTTATGCAAATAAGATGACACACAATTACTTTAGGATGACCCACAATTACGTTAGCTCGAAAGATGACAAACAGTTACTTCAGCAAGATATATGACACAATTAATTTCACAAAATAACACTGAGAACAACAAATGAAGAAGTAGCATTTAGATCATATTTAACATGTAGGTCACCTCATGAACCAGACAATCAGATGGAAGATCAGCCAGGATTTCACAGCTTAATTGTTTCTCAATAGATTCCACAAAGGCCCCAATATAGCTTAAGAGGTCAGCATGCCTTGTAAAAGTATTAATAAGAAGGTCAGAAAATTCAAAGCAGACTTTCTTTATCTGACCAATGCCAGAATTTAACTCAACCAGATTGTCAGTTTGCTTCTTCCTTTCCTCAGAATGCAGTAAATCATTTTCCTCGAGATGACGGAGCGCAACAGCTCTTGCAGATTCAGCATCATCTTTCTGTCTAAAAGCCTCTAAAAGTGCAGCTTCTGCCCTCCCAAGTTCCTCCTGAAGGATATCAGTCCTTTCTTGGACTTCATTCAACTCAGCTAGAAGCAGTTCAGATGCTCGTTTGGATTTCTTTGCTTCTTGTTCTGCAGAAATTAAGGATGAATGCAACTCAATATTTATTTTCCTTATTTCTTCCAACTTCTGAACAGGATCAGTGTTATTAATTTCAGTGCCAACATTTATACCATCTAAAGCCCTTAATAATCTGCTGAGTGTCTGGTTACTAATTTCCAAGTTCTGTTCAGCCTCTGCCAATTGATTCGCTAATATTTTTTTCTCCGATTCAAATGCTTCTACCTGCTGATTATTCTCAGATTTTAAATGTGCTATAATAGTATTCATCTCCTCGATTTCTTGCTTCAGGCCATCTCTCTGCTGCACTAGTGCCTTCCCTTTTCTAACAGCAATGTTTAGCTTCTCTCTAGTGGAAGCAAACTTCTCCTCCTCCTGAGTAAGCTGCTCCTGCAAAGCATTCTTTTCTTTGTGCATCATATCTAACTGCAATAATAATGACTTGTTCTTTTCCAACTCAGCAGTCATCTCTTCCTGCAATAATTTCTGCTCTCTACTTATTGCCTCTATTTCCAACATCAAAGAGTGGCACCTATCAAAGGCTTCATCCCTTTCATTTTTCACCAAATCCACATAAGAACTAGCCTTATCAAGTTCTAGTCTCATATTGATTAACTCCTGCTCTTTATCTTGAAGAACATCTCCTGCTACAGTGTCACCAATGGCCAGAGTACTTTGATTAGAAGCAAGCTCCTCAGCATCTTTGGGCACAACTGTCTCTGATTTGAGGTTTGTATATTCATCTACAAGCTTACTCACTAATTCTTCCAAGTGCTTGATTGCATTACCATCAGAGAGAGCTCCAGACATATCAGATTCATAAAATGCATTACCAACCAAATTGATCAATCTCCAAATCTCTTTTTCCATATCGCACCCTTGAATCTTCTCAGCCAACTTTTTCTGCAGGAAATCTACTTCTCTTTGAAAATTATCTCTGTCAATATCATGTTGTACAACTTTCTCTGAAAGTCCAAGATATTCAAAATTTAGTTTACTCAAACTCTCAGAAAGAAAATCTTTTTCAGATTTAATAGCTACAACCTCTGCACTGACTTCAGATAACTTCTTGTACGACTCTTCTAAATCCACAACAAGCATATCAGAAGAAGCCTCAAGGTTCTTGATTTTCATTTGCAATGCATCTCTTTCATCCTGGGACTCAGAAAGTGTTTTTCCTAACCACTCAATCTTATATTCCGGCTCCAATATACTCAATTGTGGGGGCACATCAATCTTATCCAGCATCTCTTCCCATTTCTGAACAAGGCTATTTCTCTCAACTAAGGACTGTTCTAGCATATCATTGTGCTCAGCCAAACCATAAAACTTTCTTTCAAGCTGCTCATATTTGCTTTTCAACTCATCAAATTCTGAATTTGAAATTGCCTGAGAATCATCCCTCCAAGAATCCATGACCACAAAACCTGCATCAGAATGTGATCCCCCAATAGAACTTCTTTTATCCCAATCATTCATTGTAAAAGAAGAATTTTCAGCAACCATTTTGGACAGCAATTCAATTTTCTCGACTACATCTTTAGAATGGAAATATTCAGGAAGATCCAAATCTTCCAAGACTTCTTCAATCCTCTGAAGAACAGAGTCCTTAAGAAGAAAAGAATCTCGCAAAGCAGTTGCAGAGTTCCGAATATAAGAAAGCTCAGATTCTAGAGCTTCTATTCGGTCCACTTCTGAATAAGACTTGAGCTTGGCCTCAGCTTCTTGAAGCATTGCTTCTTTGGACTGCAATTCATGCAGACACTTTTCAAGCTCGCTTGAATTTTCTGCAAGAGATTGCTTGAGACCATCTCTCTGGACAATTAATCCTTTACCTTTTGCAACAGCAATACTAAGCTTCTCTCTGACAGAAGAAAGCCTCTGCTCTGATTGTTCTAACTCACGTGCTTTCAAATGCAATTCTGAGCGAGATGCTTCAAGAGCTTCCTTCATCATACCTATATACTCCTTAAAAAATTGAAGGTCAATTTCATGTTTAATGTCTGACACACATAATGAGTCCAACTGAGCCTGCAGTTCCATCACTTTAGGTATAAAGTCAGCCTTAAGCAACATTGGCAAAGGTAATGACAAATTATCATATGAAATTTCAGGAAATATATTAACTTCTAATAAACATTTCTTTGACAATTTAAGTTGTTCAATTGTCCCTTCATGTTCCTGAATATGAGAACCAACTAATGCCTCTAGCTGCATTAAGGAACTAAATGAGTCATTGTTCATACTGTCAGACATCTGAGTGACTTCGGCACTTTCAGCCAACTTAGGAGCCCAAAGATCAAATTTTGATCCACAACAATCCAACTTTCTAGCCAAATCAAGACATTTTTTGTTAGATTCCTCGAACTCTTCATCTTTCTTCTTCAAAATTACCTCAAGTCCATTTTTGGCATGTTGTAGGTCCTCCAACTTTTTTGCCAAAGCATCAGAATACTTGTTCAGATCTTGGATCTCTTCATTTTTGGACAACAACACTGACTCTAGCTCATTATTTTTAGATATGAAGAGAAGCCGCTCATCCAACAACTTCCTCAGATGCATAATAAGCATTTCATAGCGTTCAGGTAAAAGTTGCAAAATTTCATCAGCTTTCATACCCGCATCTACCGTCCCAATGCTTTTATGTGATTCATACAGATGTTCCCAAAGGCTCACATACATTTTATGCATTTGACTGGCAGAGGACTCATTCCTTTCTAGTACAGTACTTAATAGTTTGTTTTGTTCATTATACAAATCATGGAGAGTGTTGTATTTCAAATTGGCGGCATCTAGTTTCTCATGCAGGTTGACAAATGATTTAGTGGCAGCATCAACTGAAGCCATGATATGTGAGCCAACATCACAGTTATCAGAGATCTGAGATGCAGTATATTTATTTAATTTCTCAATGGCACCAAGAATAGCATCCATAATTGAGTCCCTTTCTTGATTTGAGATAAAAAATTTGTCATTCATTTCATTTTGCAACAGCTCCACTTGGCTAAAAATTTTCATTGCCTGGTCATGAACATCTTGCTG
The DNA here is from genome assembly GCA_021527575.1 of Ensete glaucum. Lineage (NCBI taxonomy): Eukaryota > Viridiplantae > Streptophyta > Magnoliopsida > Zingiberales > Musaceae > Ensete > Ensete glaucum. The sequence goes on along the minus strand of CM038558.1, from coordinate 574,649 downwards.
TATCTCGTCAAACTGATTTTGCAGGTGTTCTATTCTGCATGAGTTCTTGGACATGGTGCCTACAAGCTCATCAATTTTTGCCTCAATACTATCACTTTTCTGCTTTAGAGATTGAGAATCCATCTGAAATGATTTTGATGTTGTACTTCTATTCCATTCCTTACCCATATGTACTTCAGCTTTTCCAATCTCCAATTCTATCTTCTCGATTGTACCTCTAAGACAGGATGTTTGTTCCTTAGCTAGTGCATATGAATCATCTGACAGCCCTCCCCTGGACACATGCACTTCCTCTGATGCATTTTCAGTATTTTGTTTTGATTCAAAGGCCATTATAAGTTTTGATACTCCAGATGCTCCAGCTCTCCCATCTGACCTGCTCGACAACACTGAATACAAGTGCACCCCTTCAATTGAGTTTTCAAGTTTCTGTAGTATATCTTTGGCATGCTGTACATGCCCCTTCAGAACACCCAAAATGGAAAAACTATCAGATTGCTCATTATCAACCTTGTAAAGCAAAGGACTTTGACCATGACATGACACTCCTGAAGTCCCCTTTGTGCTTTGCAAATCTTCAGCAACATCATGAAGAGCTACTCGTTCAGCATGATAATCATTTTCTTGAAACTCAGCTTCTTTAGAGAAAAGACCTGACCCGAAATGCTCAGCCTCCACCTCTTTTAGTTTCGCTCTGTGGAGAGATAAACTGCTTGACAGATACAGGTTATCCTCTGCAAGTTGCTCGAAGTATGACCCTGTTTCTTTTATAATGCACTCAAGTTGGTTTTGTTTATCAAGGGCAGTACATAGCCTCTCTTTTTGTTCCAACAAATCAGAAGCAAGGTTTGCATTCTGACTGGCTAGAAACTCCTTTTCCTCTTCAATTTTCTTCCTTAAACCTGTTTCCAACGTGAGGCTTGTTATTAAGTTCACATTTTCTTTCTGTGCAGTTTCAAGAGAACACCTACAAGCAGCTAACTCAGAAGACAATTGCACCAATTCTTGTTGGGACACTTTGAGGTTGCTCTGCAACTCCAAAAAATTGTTATTAAGTACCTCAAGTTCTTCATTCTTAGAGTGTAATCTGATCTCGAGTTCCCCCTTTACAGCATGCATAGCTCCGAGCTCATACCTGCACTGTGCAAGCTCCTCATTGACAACAGTGTTGTTTCTGTGAGTTTCTCGAAGAAAACCCTGGAGTTTGGAATGTTCTACAGAAGAACGCTTGCAGATCTCATGATTCAACTCAGTTTGCTCATCGAGCTGAAACTGAAGAAAATCCCTTGCAACACTTGTTAAGTATAGATACCTTGTAAACTTCTCCAATTCATCTGCAACACCATCATGAACAACTCTGTTTAGCATATAGCATCCCACTGATGAGGAGACTGGGGCTGTTGATCCTGACATGGGATAATAGTCCTCTTCCTTAAGCTCTTCGGACATCTCCTGAGGCGATGAAGAAATTTCTTCTGGAAGCTCCCCACTTGACCTGCACTGAACATGTACCACTTCTTCAAGGGCAGTTTGATGTAAGCTTTTTTCTTCAGCGGCAGTTCTTAGGCTTTCTCCATCAACCATAGCTGAAATTTCTTCCTTTTCTTGGGCAGAGTCAGTCTCCAGTAAATAAGGAATCTCAACATTTTCTCTAAGGGAAACAGTGTTGTCGGATGAAAGCTGGCTTGAAGAAGGATTTTCAGAATATTCTTCTAGTTGAATACTCTCATCAGAAGCACCAGTGTTGGAGGAAGCCACCTCCAAATTTTGTTCGGCTGAAATATCCTTATCATTAGTAACCAGGTATGGAACTTCTGATTTCTCTCCAAGTGAAGTGCTCCTGTTGGGAACAACATGGTGTCTTGGTGTCAGTCCCTCTGCTGAAGTGTTCTTAATGGAAGTGTCTTGGTACATCAATGACATTTCTGAACTATCTTCAAGTGAAATAATCCTGTCTGATGACCCTTGAGCTGCCATTTCATCATGTTTATGGTAAAAATTGGTACCCAACTCTTGAGATTCTTCAGCTGGAATAGGAAAACCATATGCTTCTGGAGCCCTCTCCACTTCAAGATTTTTAGAGGCAATAACATCTGTCTGTACCTCAATTTTCTCCATCTCACGATCCTCTTTCCCACTCTCAATCCCCAAGACCATTATCCCAGAGTTCTCAGCTGAATAGACAGGATGTCCTTGAACCTTATTTCTTTCACCTGGTAGATAGGACAATCCAACCGCATCTTGAGCAGATTCAAGTCCTGAACCGGGATCAGCTGTGGTGGCTCCTTGTTTTTTCTTATTGGTATCCAGAGCAACCATAAGAACATTTCCACCACCCTCATGCATTTCACCATCGATGACCGAGATCCCAACTTCTGAGGTCTCATCATCGTGTTGTTTCAAACCGGGAGGCCTCACTTCCTGCATAGCACCTAACAAGCAACAGATGAGAATTGAATTATACATCAAACCCCACAACTCCTCCATCCAATTCACCCCTTTTATAGACTGAAAGACAAACATGATTACTTCAGTAATAAACTGAAGTTCCCTACCTCATGAACTATCTCAAAAGCTGACGATGAGCCTTCACTGACAACAGGAAGCTCAATTGGGGCTTGTTTAACGTCTCCCCCTTCATCCTGAGATCCTTGGTCAATCAATTCTGCAGAATCCACACTGGGGAAATCCACATGATGGACAGCAGATGACGGATCTAATGAGTCCGTCATCGATACACCAGAATCAACAGCCGAAGTCGAGGTGGCAAGCTCAGGCTCCGGGATCTTCTTCGTTGGCTCACCAGGATCAACGTCCTTCTCCAGCTTAATGCCATTGCTCGAGGATTGGCCATCCTTGCCTCCACCCTTCTGATCCTTCTTCTGCCTAAATTGTCGAAGCTGATACTCAAAAAAAAAAAAAAAACCCCAAACTCAAAACCTCCAACGACACAATACCAATCAACAGCGAGGAAGAAAAAAGGAAACATAAACCTTTTTGCGACCGGCGGCAAGGAGATCAGATCTCTTGCTTTTGTCCATGGGATCCGTCAGACGCAACTGCAGTCCAAGCGGCGATGTCGAGATCAACCGAGCCCCGGGTGCATCAGCATTCGCCCCACCGATACCGCGAGATCTGATGGACGAGTCCGCCCAGCGCGAAGCCCTAGCGCTATCGGATCGCTCCAGTTAAGGGGGGCGAATCGAAACCCTAGGATCTTCCAAACAAACAGATAAAGTTTGAGATCGAAGTCGACAGCAAGTGGATAACCAAGACACGATTTGCGAGTGCGTAAATCATCGGATTTTGGAGGAACTTTTACGAACCTTCGTGCCTCCGTCATATGGTGTTCTTCGTCTTCTGCTTGAATGGAAGAGAGAGAGAGAGAGAGAAGGGGCGGGGTCGGGCGCGTCGGTTTGAGTCGGGGAGGTCGGGAGTCGTGGCTCGGATTGAGACTTAAAAAAGGATTCCGAGTTGGTATCGGGTTTCGGCCGTTTTATTCCAATCCAGATTAAAACGGTTCGGCGCAAACGTCCCTCTTTTTCAAAGATCCCCGCTGTATGAAACGTGCGTGTCACGTGATAAGGTAACCAAGAGAGTACAACGTATCTTGCTTCCTGCTTTTTTTATATATTTTTTTTTATGTATTTATATTTTATTCATATATATGTAGAAATTGTGACTTACATATTAGATGATTACATATTCAAATAGTTTATGTTTATTTATATTATGCAGATCCAAAATGTTAGGCAGATAAAATAAAATTATGACGTTGAAATTAGCATGGGACAACCAGGATAATTTCAATTAAGATAAAAGTGATAATAAAGGAAACTCAATCGATGTACTGATAGAACAAAATAAGTAAATTGGAATTATTGAGGTGAGAGTATATAGAGAGAAAACCTAAAATAAATTATGATAAATGATAAGAAGAGATTTGATGGTTTTTAATATTATAAAAGATTTTTTGGGATTTATAATTGTTGGATTCATGCACGTATAATATATTTACCTATGTACACATACACATACGTTCGTCGTGTCCATCGATTTGATGTGCATGTGTTGTTAATAGTTTCTGTTTGTGTAACTACGATATTTATTTTTTGTTCGTGATATTATTCTTCTACCTTTTGTATTTTATAATCTATAAATTAGAAATAGTTATTGAAACATGAAATCCTAAGATGTGAATGGATGATCAATTTAATATTTTGTCTTGGCAATGATATCAGTATAATATTTTGAATTGACGGATTTGGAGAGATGATACTTTCACCGAATTGTCTTCTTATATATGCATTTTGCATCTTTTTACATATAATATTTCCGATTGATAGATTTTCCCTTATTGTAAAATTCAAAAGATATTTTTAAATTAAAACTTGCCTTCACCATTTATCCTTTACAAAAATAAATATATAATTATTTTTTTATTTTATTAGCTTCTCTGCTTTAACTTTCCTATAATTCACAATTTCTTCTTCCTATTGAGTTAAACATGTAATCATCAAATATTTAAATATGTAACCCCTTTGATGATTACATATTTAGCTCAATATAAAATCATTGGAAATTTATTTATATATATATATATATGAAAATCTATTACTATTATTTTTAACAAAAATATTGGAGGATAAAGTTGCCTAAACAACAAAGATGTAGTATCCATTTTCTTTATTGATATAACAAAAAGAAAACTCTGCAATTTAAAAATTGAAGATATTATATGAATACCATATTAATTTGTGAGATCTTGATGTACGATAAATATTTTGATAATTACTACTATATTTTTTTTTAAAAAAAAAAAGGGTCCAGTGATTTCTTTCTTCAAAATCTACAAAAGAGGAGGTATAAGGATTTCCTGGATTGTACATAGTGGAAAAAATCTAGTAATCTTTAGGTAAATCTTGTATAAATTATTCAAGAGTTCCATGTTCTATTTGTTGTTCATTCTCTTGATTGTGTGATTTTTTTTTTTTCTTCAAATCGACCGTACAAAGCACGATAAATATGTTTATTATATGGGGAAAATAATAGAATTTGAAGCCATCAACCCATCGTCTCGATTGGGTGGTGGTGGTGGTGGACCTGAGCATTGTTAGCAAAGACTCAATTGGGTTGGCAACTTGTTATAATAAACACATCAATTGGGTGCAGGTGTTTGGCTAAAATTTTGTCATGGATCAAATCAAATATTTATAGAGCAATAAGTTATAGATTTGACTTCACATGAGAAGGAGGTGGGCGGAGGGGAACTGACCATTTTAGTCACTAGAGCAATAAATTATAAATATAAAAAATTGTTAGGATAAATAGAAGAATCTTAATTACTCTCCATCCTTACCCCAAAAAAAACAAAAAAAACAATTAGCCACAAAATTTTGATTAGAAAAAAATAAATTTGTTGTAGTGTTATTATGTCCTAAATAAGATACAACAAAACCAGAGAATTAATTAAACAGGATGCCAAGAGAGATGCTGACAAAACTATACTGTGATGCAATGCAGACATGAGATTTGGAGTGTAGAAATGCCATAAAGAGGAAATTAATGCAGCACAGTGCTTTGGAGAGGACCCTCAGCTTAAAAAAAAATAAAAATAAAAAGTGTTTTCCCAACTTGAGATGTATTGGATTAGCATATGAATAAGAGGTTAATACAAATTTTGTTAATGGATTCTGACATTAAAACCATATTTTTTACACAAATATTGACGACCTAATAATGGTGTTTGTTTCTTTCTCAATCGTAACTCGAAGAGTCCAATTATTATATGTCTCAACCATGCCAAATTAAATACTAAATTTATTCTGAGATAATAAGATTTATATAGCATGAGATCAACATAGAATAGCTGACGTTACTCCATTCCGTGTCTAGTTTTTTATTACTGCAGTATATAACAAGGCAAAACCAAAACCACGTGTTGTTGTTGTGGCAAATTGTCGAACAGTTCAAGTGCACATTATTTGTGGAGCAATGACTGTGACATCCATGAGAGACGGCACACTGTTGAAGTAATTCCACAGGTGTTCGAGTCACCAACGAAGGATACGAGCGGAGCGCAGAGCGAGAGAGAGAGAGGCTTACAGTGGTCCAATAGAACAGGGCAGCTCGGCTAATGATAGAGAGGGTTGTCGCTTCCCCATCTTGCCCTCTTTGTGAAGCACCTCTGCGCTCCGTCCGCCCCTCTCGAATTGCTGCACAAACTGCCACTTCTCCGGCTGCTGTTACTGCGTCGTGATTGTCGACGCCTCTGCGCTGTCCAAATCTCCTTTTTTTTTTTTTCTTTTTGTTTCTTTCTTATTTTAATACCACACTGGTGGATCCGTCGCCTTCGAGGAGGTTCCTGCTATTCTGGGAAGCAGTAGCTTCCGGTGTTCGGTTCGCTGGAGGAGGAGGAGGAGGAGGAGGAGGACTTCTTTTTTCACTTGTTGATCGGCTTTTGCTTCCATTCAATTCACTCACTGGGCTTTGGGACGAGCGATGGAGCAAAGTTTCAAGCTTTGGATCGAAACTAGGGATTTTGGACTGCTCCACCCCGTTTTACTCCAAGCTTAGTTAATCCTCTCCTCTGGTTGTTGTTTCTTCCTTCGTCTTCCAAAAGATTGGATCTTGCTGCACGGAATCCGATCTGAACCCATTAGATTCCTGTCCCTTTCTTGCTGCTGGATTCGAGTCAACCCATCCGATTCACCTTCTGCTGTGGAATTTAGTGTCGTCGGCACGAGTCGAAATATTGCTGCCCTTTGTCTGCATGTTCTAAGAGTAGGAATTTATAGGAGAATTCCGTGAAGGGTTAGGGTTTTAGGAGAGTACTGTGATTGGTGGTTTCGATCTGATACCACTCACGATTGCGTCTCCTTCCATGTCGGCGTGCTTGAGCGGCGGCGGCGGCGGCCGGACCTACGGCTTCGACCTCGACATCGTGAAGCCGTCGTCTTCGTCGTCGGGCCGCTCCTTGCACTCTTCGTCGCCTTCTTCCACCCTCTCCGAATCGAGCAATTTGCCGCTCGCGATCTCCATCAAGAAGGCGAGAACTCCCCGGAAGCGGCCCAACCAGGCCTACAATGAGGCCGCCGCACTCCTCTCCACCATCTACCCCAGCGTCTTCTCCGCCAAGGAACTCAAAAGGCTACCCAGGAACAGGAGACCTTTCGACTCCTTCCCCGACTTCTCCGAGCTTCTTCCGCCTTTCCCGGTCCTCGGAGACGCGGCAGTCCTAATCCACAAGCCTCAGTCGGAGAAGCCGGCCGCCATCCGCCTCGAGCTCAAGCACAAGAATCCGGTGGAGGAGTGGACGAGCCAAATGAGCAGCATATCCCAGAAGCCTAATTCTCCTGATCCCGTGCACGACTACTTCTTCGATGCGGAGTCCATTCTCGATGAGGAGGTAGAAGAGGGCATCGACAGCATCATCGGCAACCTCAGCATGAACACCCCCGCAGAGGACAGCAACAACGAGGGACCGAGCGACTGTAACTCCCCCGTCGATTCCCTGCTTGGAAGCCTCACAGGACACACAACGTGTCGCGGCTCCGAGCTCGGGCTCAGGAACCCGAGCATCCTGCGACGCGCGTTGAGGGACAAAGGTGAAGGTGACTGGTGGAGGTTTCCGGCGGTGCCGGTGCAAGACATATTTCCAAATCGTAAGCCTGCCGCGACAATACCGGCATTGGAGAAGAAGAAGCAGAGGAAGAAGAAGACGAAGAAGAAGAACACTGCAGGCACAATTGGATTCTTGTCACAGGAGGAATCGAAGGCTGGTTTGGGGCTAAAGCTGAACCATGAGGAGGTCATCAAGGCATGGTCAGACCGCAGCCCCATATTCTCCGACCATCCCGAGTCACCGGATTCAGCCACCGCTGCTCCTGTAAGCATCCGATCTCCATCTTCATAAGATCTACAAAGACTGCATAACCAAAATTTCTTACTTTTTAGCTCGAGGCTATGAACTAAAATATAGGATCACCTGACTGTTTCTCTATAGAGAATTGCGTTATAGTTTGTTCTTTCTTAATGTGATTTGTGATTGCTAATTTATGCTGGTTATTTGATGATTTGCTGTCCTCATCGACACAAATGGTGTCGGTTTTGCAGGTCAGATCGGAGGACATCAATCTTTTTCCAGACACCACCGGTGCCGCCGACGGCACAAGGGAAGCTGGTGTCATGAAGCACAAGGAGAAGGGAGCACCCGGCTGTGCTCCGCTGCGAAGGGTGCATGCGGACCGGTGGCCTAGGATGAAGCCAAGTGTGAGGATTTCTTTCTCTTCCAACAGGTTCCTCCTCCTCTCCCCTGTGCTGCTGCTTGTTTGTTTCTGCTAATTTTATCTGATAGATCTCATGGTATATAATTCTGATACATCTCATGGTATATAATTCTGATAGATGATGGGTTTGGCTTTCTGCTCCAATTGTTGCTGTTGCAGGGCTAGCTTGTCAGGAGACCCTCATCTCTTCTCCATGGAGCAACCATAGTTTCTGAAGAAATCTGCAAATGTCTGCTGTTTGATCTTGAAGCTTTGACAATGTGGGGGAAGAAAAGAAGAGAGTATAGTGGAATAAGATCATCAGAATAATTGTCTCCAACACCAAGGGATGGATGATGGTATGGTATGTCAGATGTTTATTTTAGAAATTGAATCATCTGCAAAGATATCAGAAACTTGTAATTCAATAAATACAAGCTGGCCATGGCAGATGTGTCAGCTGCAAGCTTAGGTGTTGGAACTAAATACTTGTTGTTGTTCCAATCTTAGTTTATAAAATCCAGCACAACATGTTCATCTATCTTCTGTTAGAATCATCATCATCATCATCATCCAACACTTATGACTTTTTTTAGTCGATGATGATAAAAAAGTGTAGATAGCATAAGAATCTACAAGCTGCTAAACTGATGATTCCTCTTCCAGCTTAGCACTTCATCTGTTGTCCCAAGTTGTTATGCCATCCAGGAAACCCAAGTGTGTGACAGTGACAGAATAAATATTGTAGGGTCTTGGCTGAGATTATTATTATTTTTTTCCAACCAAATTCTTCTTCATAATAAACACAACTTTATCATAATCTACTAAGAACACAGTGGGTTAGATCATATCCCATGTTCATTTATTAATTAGATTCTTATCATATATTAAGTTTATCTATCATATATATATATATATATATATATATATATATCATTCAACACATTTGTACTGCAGAAGCAATTGCTGCATGGAGAAAAGAAAGAGAAATCTTCTGCTGCAAAACACGTGCGGATGTTATTTTCTTATTACTACTTGCATCAATTTATCTTTGGATCTACTATTATTTAAATAAAGGCTTCTGGACAAGATGTATGTAACGCATGGCAAAGAATGTGTAAAGCAAGCATTTAAGCATCTAAAAGCAAGCATTTAAGCATCTAAAAATCCAGGAATCTTACAAGGGGACTTCCACCAACCAAGAAGGCAGTCCAAAGTTGGTAGCCTGCAGGTGTCAGCGTCTTCCTTCTTGATTACCATATTTTACTGCAATCACACAATGGTTGAAGACAAATGGTATTTAAGGTGACTACATAAATGTGCAGAGAGAGAGAGAGAGAGAGGTGAATGTGGAGATAATGGAAACAATGGGAGAACCAGTTGAAGAAATCACAAAGTTATTTCTCGTCTCCATCCGGTGAGGCATGCCATCCACTCTCGGCAACCTTCAAAATATAACTTCTAGAGAGTGACTTGTTAGATTTGTTTTTTTTTTTTTCTTTTTTCCCCCCAAAAGAACACTCTAATATTCTTTTCTTTTTCTTGGGAAAAAAATTAAAGCTACTAAATAAATAACCTGTCATCCTGGCAACGGCTCTAATTTATAAAAAAAAAAATCCAAAAAGAGAAATATAGTAAGTCTCCTATACATATCTGGTAATTTCCCATTTTGGTGGTATTAGGAATCTATGTTTTAATCCATTCACAATTAAAGTATGGTAAATAATCAAATTAAAACTATACACCAAGAAGCAGAAGAATTTTTAAAAAAGTAGGCACCAAACAAGTTTCTTTTGGAAGCTAGAGAACACTCAAAATCATTTTTACTAGAATCCAACCAACATCCACCTGATCACTGAATCATTGGTTGAAATGGTGGATCGACTGATCAAATAATGGGTAATGGATCCAAAACTCAAGAGGCATGAAGAGAAGTGATGCTAATAAAATTTGGGTTTCATCATATGTCAGGATTGACATTAGATACCTTCTGTTGACACCCACATCAAAATATTTGCAGAGGGCCTTTTTGATACACATTGCCTGGATGATGCGTGATCACCAAGGGAAAGATTGGATTGATGCAGGTTACCTGCAAGGACTACCAAATATTACTGCATCAATCAGATTAAATCATTCATGCACTAGATTTCCTCAATAACTTCAACAAAAACATTGACAACCCACCCATCAACCAACCACTCATGACAAACCAAACCAACATAAGAACTGTAATTTTTAACAGGGAGGATGGTCACAGAGTTCCAAGAACATGAATTTATGTAAATCAATAAATAACAGGGGAAATAACTCAAAACATCATGCAGACTGCCACTCTTTACTGCAAAATTCTGCAATATCTAAGTATAATAGTTCTTTTTTCTTCTTTTTAAACCCCCAAACAAATTTGCGCTGGACATCAAAGCAGATTGTATGGTACACTGCCAATTCCAAGTACAGCAGTCATCTGCATAGAAACAAAGTAACCGTATACTCAGGTAGAATGGCAACTTTTTTTGCAGCTTCATGAAAATTTATTTACGATAACAAACTGAATATCATAATTCTGTTTTAGAACTGCACAAACATGGGATAAGCGTCACTAGAAAAAAAATACACTCACGAAATATGTTAATACACAAGAATCCACTCAACCTAACAAGAAACAAGGATAAAATTGCAACAAAAAAAAAAAAAGTCACACTAAACATCAAGTGACAAATACACAGTAATATGATAGGTTGTGTTAGACTTCCATATAAATTTGGAGTTGTGTCATTTCCATCACTTCTCAAGAAGAAACCAGAAAAGGAAAGTGATTCCAATTGAAGAAAAATGTTGAACCATCAAATTATTGCTTGTTTGATCAATTTTGCTTTTCAGAAGTACCAAGCATGACTGCGGGAAGTTCAATCAATAGTTTCTACATCAGAAATAGATAGCTGAATATAATCTCTCACAGGATACCCATTTAAAAAACAGTATACCAAGAAAAGAGTTGCTTACACAGAATAATCCAGTAGGCAGTAGCCACTTAAAATTACAACATTAGATTGACTTCAAGAAAAAACTCAATGCCATCTAAAATTCAAACGAGGACTTGAACCACATCACACTGGGGTCTATGCAGAAAAAAACGTGATGCCAACTAGAATCCCTACATATCCAAAGATTTTTTAAATTTTCTCTCATTGATTTCATCGTACTGAACATGCACATAATTCCATTTATATAACTAAACCTCGGTAATCATCGGATAATATACCCAAAAACAAACATCAAGGCTAATAAGCTTCCAAATCTTAATCTATAAATTAAACTGATTACACAAACTTTTTTCCCCAGACCAAATCCTAAGCTAACACCAAGTTCTGCTTCTTCGAGAAAATGGTTCCACACCAGCTACAGTTCCACCAAATTCTTGACCACGCCAATTAAGAAATTGTGATGGACTGGAGATTAAGCAGCAGATACAATCAAATACATGACCTGGTATAAACAGCATAATCGACCATTACGTGCTTCAGTTAGTATCAGTATATCCTACAATTTCTGTCTCAATATAAGAATGCAATCTTCTGGTGTTTCATTCCTGATAAAACACAGTAGACTTAGACGTAGAAGTCACTAGATCTCCATAGAAAAAAAAATATTCTGCATTAATTGATGAAAAACTTGGTAACCAAGAGAAGTTACGCTGATGTTACAAGCTGAGGACCATAAGCATCCAATTACTGCCAGAGTTGCAACTTCATTAATTTGTCATTAACTTACCCTGTTTCATTTATGGTCTCTCAATTCACCTATACATGACAGTCTCGTACTGAAAGATACATCTGTTTTGCAGACTGAAAGATACATCTGTTTTGCAAACCTTGCTTCCTGCCTCCAAACCAGCCACATTGTTCTGAAGTTAAAAGTTATGCACAAACTAATCGAGCGTAAATTGTTCCAGTTTGGATTATTTGCTAAAGATTCAACAATATGCTGCTAATTTATTTTGTAATCTGTAGGAATATGTCAAACATAACACACCTTACTGAAAAATAGACTTTTAAAATGAAAAGCCTACCTATCAACACATAAAAACTTTCATTCCCAAAGAAAACTAAGATCAACCGATAAGTTTGTTCATAGTTACTCCTTGAAAAATCAGCAATGTAATATATATATGATGAAAACGAAAAATAAGAAGCAATCAATAATCAATAATTACCAAGGTTAACATGGGACGCAAAAGCACACGAAGAAACGAGGGAATTTACCCAGAACTTAAGAAGCACAACCTTGAAAAACATCATCATGCTCTACTTGTCAGCGTGCTTCTGCTTAGGCTTGCGACGTGTGTGGTTTGAATGGCCATTTCGTGTTGACTTTATTGTCTTCTTAGAGCTAATTATGAAAAAAATCGATAAAATCAGACAAAAAAATATCCATCAAACAAGAAAAAGGATGAGATAGAAGTACTGGTTTGTTTGAGGAAGCAAACGAACCCAACTGACCAGAATGTATTTAATAAGAGTCTGTATACAAGGAAAATAGGTAAAGCCAACAGAGCAGAAGCCTGCAAATCCGAATCAAAGTTATTATAATGCTAGACAATAATATTTTGATCACAACAAATTCAAATATCTGCTAACATAAAGGCTGTGATATACCATGAACCACACCAGCTCTTTAGTTGCAAGAACTTTTGTCAATTCATAATGCTTTAAACGTTCTCGGATGCCAGCTTGTACCTACAATAAGGTTCAATAAAATTATCAAATTGATTACTATGACAGTGGTGCGGAGAAGAAAGAAATATACACTGATACAAGCAAGGTTTGACGTACCAAAGCTAATCGCTCAATATGGGCGGTATGTACCAATCCAACAGAGGATCGGTATGGGCGATACATCATTACACCCCGATATATCATGTGTCAGTATGCTCGGTACAACACAGTACAGCTCGGTAATGCGAACCATGGATAAAAGCACTTATGCATATTTTATTAACTTTATCCAACTCGATATCAATGATTTGGATAAGCAAAAACCTAAACTATGATGAAGCACAAGAACACCAATCATTATTGATGTGATCCCAAACCATATATAGTGCTAAACTGTGGTTAAAGGTATAAGCTGAAAACTTGGATGGATCACTTTTGCCTCTAGAGCTTGAACGACAGTGCTTTAGAGAATTCATTCCTAAATGCAACCTTGCCATGACTTTAAATTTTACTTTTTTATGAAAAAAATGCATGGGGTATTTAATATCACGACCCGGCCTAATAGAATAACTAGCCTATCAACTTCGTTTAGCTGAAACTATTGGCCAAAACACTTAAGTTGAAGTTGATTGTAGTACACCCATTAGTGCTTATAAGTCAATCTTAGTCTTTCCCACTTCGAATGTGGAACTAATCATGATGTAATAAACTCCCCCACTTAAGGGCTTGACATACTCGTCAATGTCTAGCATGGCACAAAGCAAACGCTAACAAGGTACATGTGAGGCGTAGCCCAGTGGTGGATCCACATTGTAACAAATCCTCTGACTTCATCCATGAGTTGTCCTTTCCTACTCAAGCCCCCTCACCATACCCCAATACTAGGTCGTCTCTGATATCAAATGTCACAATCCGACCTGACAGGTTAACTGGTCCGTCAACTTCATTGAGTCCAAGTCATTTTTCAAAATGATTAAGCTAAAGTTGATAGTAGCACACCATTAGACCCTTATAAGTCAATCTTGGTCATGCCCACCTCCGATGTAGGACTATCAGGGTGTTACAAATATTTAATAAGTTATCTTTAAATGATGCAATTTTTCTATTGGCCTAACAAGGAAAATTACGAGGAAAAAGTATCAAAAATGAAAATAACAAAATATCAATCCTACAACAACTCCCACAGATCAAAGCACTCAGTACCCCTAAAACCAACACTGAATTCTGATCAAGTGATTGGGCAGTGTGTTTGTGCTTCTTAAGCTTCAAAGTTGGACATTGATAACAAAAACATTGTCTGCTAAATTTTGTAAACTTGTTGCACGAGTTTTCTAATAAGAGGCAAACATATTTTTGCAAAAGCCAACAAAAACTGTCCATATATGCTTGAGAGGAAAGTTGAAAGAAAAATACCATTAGTTGAATTGAATTGTAAACATGCTTGTATACAAGCGAACATGACAAACAACTACTGTTGTACTTTCTTTATTAGATGCTGGAATAGAGCCTTCCCTACTGAGTTATATAACTTAATTATGTCATGCCTTGGATTTTAACAAATGACTGATGTTTTGCTTTCCCTTGCTGATATTGTCAACTTAATTCCATTACTATTCTGAAGAGTAACATTTGTTATTTGCACAAAGTTCCAACGGAATCTGCAGTCAGTTCTTTGTTTTAATTGTGATTTTTTAAATATAACACACATTGTTTCCATTCATGAATATCTGTGTGCAGAAACCCTAAGTTTAAAAGTTTGAGTCGAAAGAATTGACAAAATAGTGGAGCTCTCTTGGATGCTCAAAGGTTTTATATGCAATTTGATGATTTTCAGATCCTAATAGGAAATTGGATGATGATGCTTTGATTTTCTACACGCACATGCCTTTAGGAATAAAAGCATCACGAAAAGACTTGTCATCAATATAAGTTCCATGAAGTTATACATTTCCTCATTTTTTAATCTATCCAAACTAAAAAATAGACAGCTGTGGTGATTTAGTGGTCCCTATTACTGAAGATATTCTCTTTACATAGAAAGATGAGTTTCGACAGGGCTGTCTTCTCAAGCTTAATATAGCAATATATGCCCAGTGACGTCTCTGATTATTTTCTTCCTCTTTTATTTTAGCAAGTCACCTTTTAGATCTATAAATCCTCAAAATTACAACTTATACTATCTGTAAATGTCACATCTCTTGATAGGATCATTTAATGTTTATCACATAATTTAAACTTAATGCTACAGCCCAGGTAATACATAATTAATATTTCAGACAAGGAATACCGCCCCGTAAGAAGAAAAAAATGATCGGGATTGCAATAAGAGATGGAATGTGACATACAAATTCACAATAAAAGAAACATTGAGAAAGTAGTTAAAAAAGAAAGAAAATAATATTGAATCAATAGTGTGAAAATTAGATAATGATTACGTCAATCATCACAATGACTAGGAAAAAAAACCACTATCAGAAAGGGGAAAAAAACCTTATATGATTCCTGATTTAGATCCATTAAACAATTTTCCACCAACTGACCTTACTTTTCACATTGCCAGATCTATAGCTATTTTAAGGAAGTTGCTTGTTTATTGAAAAAAGAGAACTGTACGATTTGTTTATTTTTCTTAGACAGAGATATTTAATTCAAAGTTACTGGGCGCCAACATTGTCCATACAACACATGCATGTTAACTGAACTACAGTTTCAGTTCTTTGTCTCTTTTTCCAGAATGTCAAGACTGTTGAATATGCTAAAGTTAATAAGACTCCCTTGCACGTCAAACCCAAAAGTTTTAAGTGAGGAAGTGCAGTCAATATGTACCTGACGGTGATAAGTTGTTGCTGATTTAAGAAACTTTCCATAAGCAAGAACTACCCACTTTGTATAGGGTTTCAAATAGACTTGCATCTGCTCAACATGCGGTTGCGTGATAGTTGCAACTTGATCAATATACGGTTTGGAAAATTTCTTCGTTAACTAGTATTCGACATGGAAATATTGGTGAGATTAGCAACTAATCATAAAAAAATTTCAAGTATATTAAGAACTGCAGAAGTACCTCCATTATCCTTAATTTAAAATTCAATCAGTAAGTACCTGGAAGTAGGGATCTGCCAGTTCCAGCACCTCGATAACATATGTGGCTATGGTACTCTTAGATGTGTGATAAACTTCTACTGTTTTAGTATATACAATTTGCACATACGGCTCAGCATTGTTCACAAAAATCACCCATCGCTCTTTAATAGCAGGAACCCATTTCTTCAGGGAAAGAAGTTTAGAAGAAATCAATAATCCCGCATAAATTATAAACTGTTTTTAAAATTTATTTAAAACTCAAACATGTGATTTTTTTTAACATAAAGTTGAACATCAAGGTATTGAATTGAATTCATATGACTTCCTAATTTACCTGAAAGCCTGACATTTTGATCCTAAAGTATGTAGATAAAATGACTACAATAATCCTCAATTTTTGACAATATATGTTAGCTTACTTACAGTTTTGGCTGTTTCCAACTGAGGCTCCACCCATTTCTGTGCCTGAACTAATTTCTCAGTAGCCTGAGACAATTTTTTAGACATAAAACGCTCAGTCATGCAACATTAAACTTATAAGAAATAAACAAATATGTGCCACACATTCATGGAGTTAACTTAGGAACAACACAAAAGGATGTCTAAAGGTCACAAATGAGCACCTTTTCAAGGATAACATCTAATGCAGGTTTTGCATGCTCCTTCCAGTAAATTGCTGCAAATTCCTGAAAAGTAAAACATCAAGGTTGTGGTGAAAAATCTAAATATGCATATCAGCTTCTATCTTTTCATGCATGGTACATACCTGATAATGAATGATATGAGCAGCAAGCCAAGGTGGTAACCAAGCTCCGTGAGCCTGAAAGGAAACCATAATGAATGCGATTCAACTACTACATTAGACAATATGAATACAGAGTTACAAGGATCAAGGAATTGCATGCCTGATTCATGTCAATGACACACAAGCAGATCATGTACTTGCATGGTAGTGCACCATCGCATACAATGCTTGCACAAAAAAATAGAACCACCATGATATGCTACTAGGTTACATACAAATAAGTCAACAAATCTAATTCTTGACACCAAAGCCTAACTCAAACTTTATCCAAATAGATAAAAAACCTGACCAACTTATTTAAATGGCACTACGGCAGAACCATTGGTTGTGCACAATTACAGTAGCAAAAATAAACTGTTACACAACAATCTTAAGCTCCATAGATTACCCAGTTGTAAACTTATTCAATAATGAAAAAATATTTGTAGATATGCAATCTCTGTAGTCATCAACCTCGTGTCCAGACATACCAATTCCATAAAGTTATGAGACCCTCTATTCTGTATTTCATTGTTTTATCTAAAAAATAAAAGGTTAATGATGAGAATAATAATAAGTATTGATATATTTGGAACAGGTTGTTAAGATGCAGAACATGACCAGCAGCTCATTCAACAGGCGGTTTCATGAAAAGGAACCTGCCTGGACCATGCACATCTACGTCTCAGTGGGACAAGAGTTTATGCTAGGAAGTCTTTCCTCAGCTCAGAAAGTTTTTGACGACCCTTCCTCGTCAAGAGGACTAAACAACTCAAGCTGTGTCCCTTTCAGACTTGTTACCCTATGCCTCGTTCCCTATCACCAAGCATATTCAGACAGTCCAATCGAGTTATGATTCCATTGCATGGCAAAAGGAGGTGACGTGTTTGGATCAATAGTATCATGGCCTCATGGGTAACATGAAAATCATGGGAGCAGTATTACCAAAAAGTTATAAAAAAATAGTAGAAAATAAAAAAATAGAAAAGCTGTCAGATTATAGATGGCAATCCAATATGGTTAAGATTAGGGTATATTCAGTCTCGTTGGAAACCTCATCTCTTCTGAGAACTAGAAAAGGACCAATTATAGAACTTTCAACTTTCTAATAAGCAAGGTTTTACGTACCGATCCGTACCGGTGTACCAACATTTTGTCGGTATGCACAATGCATACCGCGCAATATAATAAATATTTTATAATATTTTTATAATATTATATTATATTATATTAAAAATATTAAATATATTTAAAAAATCAAATAAATGGCCGACGTTGCCTTGATCTCTCTCCCCGCGCGGAGAGGCAGAACAGTGACGTTGCCTCGATCTCTCTCCTCGAACGGGAGACGTTCCATCTCCTCGCGCGGGGAGAAAAGTCAACCGCGGGTGGGGAGGGTGTGCGGGTGACCCGCAGGCAGCGAGGGCGCGCGGGCGAGGTATTTCTTCTTCTCCTCTTCTTCTTCTTTCTTCTTTTCCTCTTCTTCTTCCTCTTCCCGGCGGTCGATTTCTCCCTTAATCGACCGCCGAGAGCCGATTTTAGCGGACCGCCTGGTAGCGGCCAATCCACGTACCGGTCAACTATCGGACCGGTACGTACTAAGCGGTACGGCCTTACCGCTCGGTAAGGAAAACCTTGCTAATAAGTCACTAGCAAAACAACCCTCTCAAGAATAATTATGTTCACCAAAAGAATCTATATAATGCGAAGATATCGTCTATCAAATAAAGCATTGAACTCGCTACCTTCAACGCCAAATATAAGAATCACAGAAAATATCACAATGTTCAAGAACCTTTAGGAAAAATAATAGAACAGCCTTCTTCAACTTCAAGAACGAAGCACTTGCTTAATAACCTTTTAAACAAAAAATAAACAAATATATCCTAAAGGAGAAAAAAAAGTAGTATCATCAATATGTCAACCAGCCTAGACAGATATCAAGCAACTACCATCCCTACCAAGCAAAGGAACTCTAGTCTGTACAAACGTAAATTTTATGGTCAGGGAAGAGCAATGCCTGTAAACATTAGTGATTGATTTGTATGTGTTGTTTCTCTGTATGACAGACACTTCCAAAACATTTGATGTAGGAAATGGGCACAAGATATGAACGACAAATGGTACTGTAAAATTATCAGGATGACACTTGTTGCTCAGCTTATTACTTCTTATGTAGTTTGGAGGATCCAGGAATATTATGTGGATGAGAATGTGTTGATAAAACTGGTACAAAAGATTTCCTCTAATTCTAAGTAAGAAGTAAAAGCTATAAGAGAATTGAAGGGTATGAATAAACTGCTTCAACCATCTACTAAGATTCTTACCTGTGACAACTCCTTTGACTTCGCAGTTGCTTCTAGTTGTGCCCTCATAAGTTCTTCCTAGAGAAGGGTCCAACAAAATTTGAAGTGTCAGCACATAAAACTTTTATGTGATGATAATGGTTGGTAACACATACCTCTGCCACTTTAAGAGCACGTTCAGTTTTCTGAATTCTATGTCTCTGCTCATCATTTGTCTTTTGAAGCTATAAAGAATAAAGGAAAAAATTACAAAACTGACCATTATAATTTGTGGTGAACAAGATACCATGTGTCTCCAGGCCAAAATTTTCTCAGTATGTATAGAGGATATCATAGTAACTTTTTCAGTCTGTTTGAAAAATATAGAAACACAAAAACATGAAGCACACTCGAAGTGGCTGCTTTATGCCAGTCTTCTGAAAGCTAATAATAAGTTGATGCATTTAAATAATAGCAAGAAACAATTGTGTATCAAAGGACCACGACAACCCCATCATAGATAATAGTCACAGTATATTGACAATAAAATTACTTGGTTCAAAAAATAATGATATGAATAGGAAGTTCAGAGAACTTGAAATAATTTTAACACAACAGGAGGTAAGGAAAGGGTAAAAATTTTATGTTTACACTTTAAAATATGCATAACTTTGTTGGAAATAGATATGAGGCATCAAAACCACATTCCACCAGATATCCAATAGGATCCCAAAAAATAAAGTGGGTCGACGATGTATTCTACACTTAGAAACTAGCGGTCACATGTTATGTCATTTACTTAGACCGTTAGACGTATAATCAGGATGGTCAGATATAATTCTACAGCCTCAGAACCTGATGAAGAAAATGACTATCTTCTGCTCTCACTATCATCCTACATAAAGTAGTTAATGGAAACTAAAATACAAGTGTCTCACTCAGATGATGTAACCAATATGCAAAGTAAAAGGCCAACAAAAAAATAAGTGGATCCATAAAAAAACAAAGCCAATATGATAAAATGAAGACCTAATTCCTTCACCCTAGACATAAAACTGTTAGTCAGACCTCACTTTGACTTTCCTTCAGACATAAAACTGTTAATCTGACCTCACGTTGACTTAGAGATGGATTCTGAAGGTAATGACTGAACCTTCCTAGTACATCCACAAATTATCATCATATCTTCTCCACACCTATTGGACCCCTATGTTAACTTAGCTAGAAATTTATCCTTTTATAAACAAACCATTGTCCTAAACATATCGGTCTACGAGAGTTACAGATTATATATCACAAATCTCGATCTTGACAAGATTGTAGAGACAATTACTTTCAGAAATCCAATGATAGAAACTCATAATTGCTATCTCGTCCAAAACTCCCTGAAACTCGAGCATTCTTGCCTCTCTAACGGTGGATGAATTAAATAAATAAGCACAAGGGTCAACTACCAAGTATCGACACTAGTAATTGTCTCAAATACTATATTTTGTTTTTAAAAAGCAATACCCAAAATAACATATGACCCAATACATGACTAGCTGTCGTCTAATTAACAAGGTCCTTACTCTACACACCTTATGAAATTGCAATTGTCGTATTCAAATAAAAAGACAACTCATGATAAACATAATCATTGATGTGGTTTTACTTAGTAGAACTTAGCAGTGATGCAAATTTTGAAAAGAACTTCCAAGGCAGGCCTGTCGCTGAGATTCACAAAGGGGGCCACAGCCTCTCTAACAGTAGCAGGATTGTTTCAGGTGTTTTAGCAAGCTTAAGTTATCTTGTCAGGTCTTCTCTAGCTTAGGAATTATATGGGATTAAACTCACCCCTTAGTTGACTTCAAGTTGGAGGACCAGTTTGGTCCTTTAACCTAAAATGATGGGCCATTAGGTCTTGGGGCCAGGATTTCAGAACCTTATTTTTTTGGTCTTTGGAATTTGAAGGCAGGCAAATTTCTGGGGTGTGGATTGTCACGGACAAATCAGCACAAGGTGTTTGATGTAATGTTTGTATAAGTCTATCTTTCGATTTTGTTCATGATTTGCATAGCATGTAAAGGACTTGCAGTAGACTTGGCAGTCCCATTTTCGTTGGTTTTTGTGACGGTTTCAGACTGTTAAACACTGGTTGTGTACAGTCATTGCATAGAGGCAAAACTGCTCAAAAATAGGCCATCCAAGTAGCCATTTTTGGGGTTTCCTAGCTCAGTAGAGCCACAAGGAGTATCAGCCAACACAGCACCCAGGAGTTACTCGGGTGGCACATGGATGGATGGGTCCTTGGGGTAATGCCTAGGGCTGATTCGCTGTCTTGTTCTTCAACAGTTTTATGTGAGCACTTGTGGGGACTTTTGGCCACGGCAAACCACATTGGACCCTTTGTCACGCAACCGTTCAGAGCTTGTGAAGTCTATGTTTATAATTTGCATTGACTATCAAGTATTTCCTGAAATGTATGCTTGTGGGATCTTGAGTCAAACGGTTCCTCTAATCCATTCTCTTTTACAGGTCCTTAAGGGACCATATGAGGTTTCAATGAGGCTAACCCTTTGCAGATGAACATGGAAGGGTGTCACACAACCTAGGCAAAACCAGCTAAGTCAATAACAGAAGGAAAGAAATGGCGATATTTCCATCGGATGGGAGATCAGGATGTAAGATGTAAACAGGTGCATGTATTTGAAAAATAGATATTCCCATTTTTCTCTTTCCCTTCTACTGATTATTATTGTCGCTATTGGCCATGCTGCCTGGCGGAGCATGGCACAAAAAATTCTAGGGAGTGGCTGGCACCTCCTAGCCACTGGAATTTAATTACTTCAGCTATTCCCTTCAAATTATCCAATATTTCCCAAGTGTATACCAGTATTTACCAGTCCAAAAACCAACCAGGATCCTCCCGGGATGATTTCATTCAATTCGATCTGGTGTGGGTTGTACAGCATAGTAAACTCACCTAACGAAGCCAGCCAGGTGGTTAATAGCGTCACACAATTCAGTAACAGGCTGATACCCATACATTTTTATCTTCAACAGCTATATCAACAATATTGCCTATTTTTATTCCCTCAGCCACATACTCTCTCTCTCTCTCTCTCCGTCTCTTCAACTCCATCTGTCACTGCCACCTCCTCCTCCTCATCCCCACCATGTCACTATCGCTGCCTTCACTCTGCAGCATTGCTACCTACTCCTCATCATGGTGTCCTTATCTCCTCCTACTAATACACCTCGGTTTGCACCTTCACCTCTTCCTATGACTCCTGCTCTTCTACTTCTCCTCCTCCCCTCTTCTCTCCCTCTATCTCTCTGGCTCAAACAGTGTCGGTACATAGGTCCATACCGGAACCACATCAGTCCAGCTACCATCCAGTATCCATAAAGAACCAAGATTTAAACCTTGATTCCTATTATAATAAATGTACAAATATAAATATCCACCATCTTGGAAAAATAGAATAGAGCATATTCAACTAGACGAAGAAAATTGCCCCTAGTGTTTTATCAACAGTGCTTTATCAAAATCCTTAGTGTTAAACAATTATCATTCTAAGAAATAACTAAATTTTACAGTAAATCTGGTAGTTAGACATGAAAGAAATGAAAACGAAATCTCGCAACTTGACAATGGTTGATATGGACAAGCATAAGAACCCAGTAAACAAGGCTCCATTAATGTGGTGGCTAGAAAGGGTCAACGCAACCAGCTTTACCCCTACACATACAGATGTTGTCTTCACGACACAAAACCCAATATTATAAGCAAAAGACAACACTGAACATATGTTAAACCAACAGATTCTATACAGCGATCCAGACTTACATTTTCCAATTTCAAACTAAGTTCTTGCACTTTCTTTTCAGCTTCACTAGCCCGAGCATCCAAAGCATGCCGTCTCCTATTCTGTAACTCAATCTCATTTTTTAGTTTCTCTACCTGCAAATAGAATGTATGTTACAATCATACAAATCCTTCCAAGCATTATACAGACAGAAGAATTTGTAGTGTCAGACCTGCTTCCCAAGTTCACCAGCTTCAACATTGGCCCTTTTAACAAGCTCCTCAGCATCTACAGTTCCTTTCCTCTAGACAAGCATAACAGGAAACCTTAAGATTGGCACAATTACTAATCAGAATAACTGAATCCAAGTGTGAGTATCGGCTAACCTGGACTGATTCTATCTCGCTCTGCAATGATAAAATGCTGGCTGCCTTCTCTTCAATGATCTTTTCCAAATGCGCAATGCTCTCATCTTTGCTCTTCAATTCACGTGTTTTATCCAAAATACTAGATTCTACAGTGGAAACAAGCAGGAAATATTATCAGATACTATAATAAACTCTACGACATTCTGAATCATGTTTTCCAAAATTGCATTTTGAATAAAGATTTAAAAAATACGAATATATAAAAGGAAAAAAAAAGACATGGCATTGATAGTAAATAATTTTTTCATTATCAAAATTAAATCTAACGACAATAGCTTCATCACGACCTAATTTATCCCTTTTTCAGAAAAAAGTTTCAGTTTTGGGGATGTACGATAAAAAAAACACGGCAGGATGGACTTAAAAGGCAAATTTTGACCTCTAATCAGCAAAAGAATCGAAGCAAAAACATCCGTTTATATTTTCCAAAACCAAGCAATCTACGGATCAAACCAAAACCTAGCTTAAGGCCGAGATCAAATTGGAATTCACGCTGACCTAGGGCGGAGATCTTGGACCTAAGCTGCTCCAATTCCAACTTGAGCACCGAATCTGAGACATCTGGTTCGACGATGACCGCCTCCTCTTCGGCCCCCGCGTCCGCCCAAACCCCGACAAACACGAGGGAGATCACGATCGAAGCTATCAGTAGCTTCGAGGCCTCCATCACCAAAGAGCTTCCCCTCGATAGAGCACAAAGGAACCCCTTCTCTCTTTCCGCTACTGAAAACTACTCCAACGGCCTACGGAAGACGAAATCCCAACCAGTGAGAGACCGAGTAAGAGGAGAGGAAGGCATCGGCTCTCAGATTTTTATGGGGAGCGATTAGGTCTACTACCCGCGCGTCCGCCTTCCGAGTAGGTGAGGGGGGTAGGTGACCCGACTGGAGAAAAATGAATGGAGCTCTCCGGGACCCACCATATCCCCTCTCAACCCCTGCTGGTACGATCTGTAGGTATGACCCTGTACGGGTCGGATAATGTTTTATTTTATTTTTTTTTCTTACTAAGGGCACCTATGTTCCCCCACCCCGCTGCGCCTACCTGACATGAACCGTGCGGGTCCACTTCCAGCACATCTGGGCCCATGGCCTCGCACCAATCACCACGCGACCGGGTACGAAACTGTGGCCCTCTGTTGTTGATGGTGAGATCTTTTGGCGACGACACGTGCCACGGAGGCAGTCGGAGACTAAACCCGCTCGGCTCGTTCTGGCGGGCACGTGTCAGATAGATGTGACGTAGTGGTTCTCTCGGCTATGATATATATATATATATATATATATATAATTAGTATTCTAGGCATCAACGACGTTGGAAGTGTTGTTTTGTAACTTCAATTTACAGAAGTGTCCCTCATAATATTTTTGTATAAATTCACTAGAAAAACACTTTTTTTTCTCATAAAACGTATTTTTTTCTCACAGAGAGTTTCTAATTTTCAAAATGACAAATGCAACTCTCAACCAATAAACAAATACTAATATATATTTTTAATAATAATAAATAAATAAAAATATAATATGTAGATATATATAAAAACGATAGAACTAGTGATAAATTAATGGCACAATTACAAACTTGTAACTTCATATTAAGTTTACTAAGATATAAACATAAAAGATTTCCACATTTTAAGAGCTGATTTAATCGTAATAGGTTTTTAAATTGCTAAAAAATATCAATATTATTAAAATAGGGATTCATTATACATTTTAATTTTTTATTAAAAAATTTTGATATTCTAGGATAAAAATAAACATCAGTTATATTATTTTTAAATAGGGTTACCGTATTTATTAGTTAGGATCAAAAATAATGTAATCTCGTTAAAATAATAATATTTTTAAAACGTCAAAAGAATTTCTATAATTGTATTTAAGTGTTTTTTGGACCACATACGTAGTAAATTTCAATAATTACATTTAAGTGGTTTTGGGACCAAGATTGTGGTAAATTCACATTAAATTGGGGCGTAAATAAATTAAGAATACCTATTGTATTTGCTAGAAATAGAAAATTTAGGCTTTTATAAGTTATTTCTAATATATTTAATAAAATTGATAATTTTTTGAATTAGTTGGATGTGATATACAATATTTTTTTAATGCATACTCATTTTTGAATAGGGGTCTAAAAGCAATGTATCCCCAATCAAAAATAGTGTTATTTAGGTCTTGAAAAAATTCCTGATAACTTTAAAACCTTAAAAAAAATTCTACAATTTTATTGGAGGACTTTTTGGCCCAAAATTATGGCAAATTCACATATATTTAAACGGTTGGAATGAATTAAATTATCTATTCTAATAGCCTAAAAATATAAAAAAATGGTTACTTAGGGTTTTGCAAATTATTTATAAGCTTTCTCGGACATTTGATAATTTTTTGAGAATAAGTTGGATGTGAGTTACAATATTTTTCAACATGGGTCTAAAAATAGTTTAACTCATATCTTAAAAATATTTTAGTTTCTTTCAAACCTTAGAAAACTTCCTACAATTATATTCAAGCGACCCTGAGACTAAAGTTATGGTAAATTCACCTTAAATTAGGTACAACTAAAATATTTTTTTAATATTTAAAGAACTAAATAATAATAATAATAATTTTAGTGGCTCGAAAATAAAAAAAAGCTCATTTTGTCTTTGCAAGCTACTTTCAATGTTTCGTTTCTTGAAAACTTTTCGATGTTTTAAGATCTTATAAACACTTCCTATAATTATATTAAGTGATATTTAGACCAAAATTTTGATAAATATATTTTAAATTAGTTGAAATTAAAAATAGCTTAATTTCATATTTTTAAGCGTTAAAATAAATAAATATATATATTTTACAAAATGGCTTAAAATATAGAAAAATGGTCATATAAGCCTCTTTATAAGTTATTTTGTTTGAAAAAATATGAAAATATGGTGGAAAATAGACAAAAATAAAAGCCTTTTGTACAGTGATGAGCAAATTACGCTACTACCCCATGGTGTCAAAATAGTAGCCGACGTGGCACCTCAAGCTCATGGAAAATAATATATCATACGTATGTCATCTTATCATAGATTTAGTTGGTTTTGCCTAAATCGTGCAGCACTCTTGCAAGTCCATCCATAAATGTTAACCTTCTCTAAACCTCCTAAGGTCTCCTAGGACCTACAAAATAGAAAATGGGTTAGAGGAAGCACTTCCTATGATACACAAGCAACAGCTTCAGTAAACACTTTATATAGCCAATTTAAATTATAATTATAGACTTTACAAGTTTTGAACGGTTGCACACAAAGAATAATAGTTAATTATAGACCGAAGTTCTCACAAGTGACTACATGATACAACTCTCATTTACAAGCTGAAATCAACTACAAAAACTAACTAAACTAGGGTTGTCAAGCCTACTGCAAGTCCGCTACTTGCTATACAAAGAATATACAAAAACCGAAGGACACGGACAACCATGAGCATTACATCAAACACCTTATTTATATTTTTGTCCACCTCGTCGAAGTCGCCGTAGATGTTGTATCTCCCCGCCTTTTGCTAAATCTTAAATCTTTTGCTTTGGTTGCAATACGTCCCTTGGCTCCCAGTTGCTCTCTATCATTGTTGTTAAGTAGTCGAACTATGATCCGTCAGGCTGCTTCAACTCACCAATGACTAACTCTTGTGTGGGGTCGATTAAGTTATGTTAATCATTATTGATTTATACAAATCTTTCTAATAAAGGAAAATACATTCCTTGTTATGTGCCAGTATCGCAATGATCTCATATTACTTAAACTGGGTAGATGCTTATTGGAGTTTTAACGAGCATCGTCTTACAGACTTTAAAGTTTTTGAGGTCATTCATTCACAAAACTTGTTTATCAATTCTTCTTCAACTTAATTGTCACTTTCAAGTAGGTTCGCATCACTTCCACTTTTGATTGACATTGTATTAGGAAATGAAGCGAACAATCTACTCTTAGTATCATTGATTACCATTAATGATAATTTGATAACTCATCTTCCATTAAATTTCTTTGAAGAGTCTTGAAACTTATGCAGAGTTCCTATGTTAGATAAATAAGAGAATCGGAGTACTAAGTTTCATCCATTTTCTTTGAGTTAAGAAGGCAAAGGTTACTTGATTTTACCCGCCAGGAATAAGAACTGGGGTACTTGGTTTCACCCACTTTATTGAGTTGAGAAGGCAAATGTTACTTAATTTTGCTCACATTCTCAATGTTGTACTTCAAGTAGCGAGCTAATTATTAGCATTTCGCATACCCTTTGCTCACACTTTCGAAGCATTTGAAGTGTTTGCACTAATTGTGTTAAGTTAGCTACTATGATACTCCTTTCCACTACCATCGAACTTTTAGAATGGAAGAAATTTTGCCTGAAAATAGCAAAAGTTTATCCCAACTTGGAGTCCCCCAACTTGGAGTAAGTTTTTGATAGTTCTGGTCGCCTCTGGGATAGTATCATCTTCTCAATCACCTTTGTCGCCTACTCCTATGAGTAGAAAAGATACAATATTACGTACTGCCTACTTCGTTTATTGATCGAGCACTCTTGCATCAACATGAAGTCCCTTACTTGTGGCTATCTTGATGAGAAGCCTATCGACACCAGTCTTACGAAGTTTCTTGGCCTTTGCCCTTTCGCCCTATCTTAATACATAGAGTTTGCCTCTACATTCTCCATCTTCTCGGCCCCTTTTACGACCAATGCTCTCATCTCCCTCCATAAGAATAAGGGATCGATGACTCTACAAAAGTCTCGCCTCTGTGGTACCATGGCGTTGCTAGCCCATGGCCCTACTATTTCTTACCTTGCATCCGCGTCCCTTTCTTCACAATCAGTAGGCCTGCATTTATGACACTGTGGCACTCCTCCGAGTCCACCTTGTTTCTGACCGATGCTTTGTGTTTTGGGTAGCTGAGCCCCTTTTGACTCGTCGTCGGTTCCTCGCCCCTTTTAATCACCTGCTTAAACACCTCTGTGTTCTCCTATCAATTCTCCGTGGTCGATGGAAAGATAGACCTGCAACTCTCATGTATGGTCTCCGCCATCTTGTTGCAGACTCGCGCTGATTCTATTATCTTTTGCTTCCTCGGTAGCAACGTTCGCTTACTCGACTTTGTTCTCTGACTTGTCGGACTCTCTTAAGTGAATATAAGCACTGGAGCAGTCCCACTATCTAGTCACTCCAATCATACCTCTGTATGATCAAGTCCCCTCCGTATGATTCACTAGTACTTACAAGATGACTTCTCCCTTAATGGTACACTACCCCCATATGCTGATGACCAAAGCTTTTATCTGATATAAGATCTGATGCACACACGAAAGACCTGTCTCAGCAATACTATGACATTCACTCCTTAAATTCATAATCCTTCTTACCATTGTGAATCGAATTGGAGCTATCTCCTGAGCATACCTCGTTATGATTGTATCCCTCACGAGACATCTCAATATATGTTATATTATCACAAACTATTCCAGTACAATTCTCTATAGCATGACATCTACTTCCAACTTTTCTCTTTTTCAACTTCAATTATAGTATATAGTGCCAGGTATGATCTGCCTTTTTTTTGTTTACCTTAATAATTTATCTTAAGTTTCTTTGTTGTGCATACATGTGTACTTGTGTCTTAATAGTTTTCAGGATTGGGGTATTCTTAGTCGTATTCGTCTGTGCTTCTTTTCATTCTTTACCCCATGAGACAGTGCTACTTGTGCTAAGCCATCATTTCAATTAATGTGGTTTTCCTTGCTTGGTAATTTCCTTTTTTTTTCTGGGTTAGCATACTTTTCAAGAAAATGTGTAAACTATGATTAAATAAATGCCTTTTTGAATAGTCAAAACAATTTAGTAGTCAAGAATCTCTTTACGAGGATTCGACTAGCTGAAAGTATAACTAAGCAATCACATTTGGAAATAATTTATTGTGAAAACAGTTTCAATTGCATTGTTTTTACATCAGGGTAAGTGAAATAATCCCACTTGGTGTGGTGCTACTACAATATATTTATTTATACACATACATAATTTTTATGCATTAGTTATTTTGTAATAACAAGACTCATATTGTCACAAATTTAACTGATTTTACCTAACTAATATGATACTATCGTATGTCCGAATGCAAATGTCAGTTTCCCCGAAACCTCTTATAGTTCATTAAAACCTATAAAAGAGAAAATGGGTTAGAGAAAATATTTATCACGAGATCCACAAGCAATCACTTTAGCAAACACTTTATTTAGCTAACGTAAATTATAATCATGGACTTTACAAGTTCTGAACAATTGTACACAAAAGATAATGGTCAATTATAAATCAAAATCCCCACAAATACCTACATGACATCATTCTTATTTACAAACCGAAACCGACCACAAAATCTAACTAAACTAGGATTGTCAAGCCTACTGCAAACTCACTACTTACTATACAAAGAATGTACAAAAATCGAAGGACACAAACAAACATGAGCATTACATTAAACACATTGTTTATATTTTTATCCAATGATAACCTGGGATTACACAGGACGACGTCGCACAGCATCGCACAGTGCGTTGCCTAAGAACACATGGAGTGACATCACCTGGTATAAGATCGTGCTAGTTGGCCGTGTTGTGCACAACCCGACCACTCGAAGCATTGATGGCCATTAATAATTCATGTATGATCGACCTTCAGCCACAAGTATAAAAGCTGACCTCCTAACCGACTCCAAAGGTCGAACCTCTAACACTTAAAATTTCGTACTACTTCATACACTAACTTAATCATCAGACGAGCCACATCGGATCCATACCCCCTAACTTAGATCTTTATGCGGGAGCAAGCCCGAGGAAGCTCATCGTAGGATGACCGACCGACCAGATCAGACGCCAACCACCCCCCAACGATCCACGTGAATGACCTTACACACTCGAACCGAATCGAGCTGTGCTGATGCCTTAGCTATGACATAAGGTTTCCATCATTAAAAATTTGCCCAAACATTTTTGTGTATCAAATCATTCTTTAAATTAAGTTTAAGGATGTGAAAAATCAATAGATGAAAGCAATAAAAGGTAATTTAAAATATTAAATTTTCAACCTTCATTGGAAAGGCATATATGAAAAAACAAAAAATTTGAGTGGTATATACAACGAAATTAAATATTTGAAAGGATATATATGTTAAAGATTTAAATATTTCGAGGATATGCATACTATAGGCAAATATATGATTCCCAAACCTGGAAAGGATATAGATGTATAGAACATTGTCTTCCAAAAGAAGTTGCAGGATTCGACATCAGCTTTGAACGAAACCATTGCACAATAAGAAAAAATGTGATTCATTTGCTATTGGTAGATGGAACCAATAAATGGCTTATAGCAAAATCCAGAGAGAACCCTTGTGGACTACAGCAAAATTAGCCAAAATGTGGAGTTCCCAATAGCTACATTTTAAGTATCATTATAGAACAAAATGGTCCCAGTCTTACTACCAAAAATATTTGAATTGAGTTTGACAATTGCATAAAAATGAAAAAACAACCTAACAAAGGCACAAACAACAAATATCAAATCACAGAAGAAACTCGTTATATGAGATCGGCAATATTGGAAGGCAGCTCCTGTATAACCACATTGTAGAACCTCTGAATGTCAAACAGCATCCTCTCGTCATCATGGGTGACAAAGTTTATTGCATTACCCTTCCTACCAAACCGTCCACTTCGTCCAATACGATGGAGATAATTCTCTGGTTGGTTTGGTAAATCATAATTTATAACCATTGAGACTTGTTGGACATCGATACCACGAGCGAGAAGGTCGGTGGTGATGAGAACACGAGAGGAACCAGAACGGAATTCGCGCATGATAATGTCCCTGGTGTTCTGATCCATGTCACCATGCGTGGCTGAGACTGTATGATCCCTGCTTCTCATCTTGTCGGTGAGCCAATCCACCTTGCGTCGGGTATTAACAAAGATGACACTTTGAGTTATGGTCAATGTTTCATAGATGTCACATAGGGTCTCAAGCTTCCACTCTTCTTTCTCGACGTTTACATAAAACTGGTTGATACCCTCTAGGGTAAGTTCATCTCGCTTTACAAGGATCCTAACAGGTTTATTCATGAACTTCCTGGTAATCTCAAGTGCCTCAGGAGGCATTGTGGCAGAGAAGACACCAACCTGAATTTTTGAAGGAAGCAGCTGGAAGATGTCGTAAATCTGAAATTATACACCAATTGTCAGATTTATATGTAAAAATTACTTTACACTTGATTGATTTCATTGAATGAATGGAAACGTTACATATGAAAAGGTCAAAAATGCAAAAATAACAATATAGTAAAGCCTCACAGCACATGAAGGATAGAAGAAATTTATATTTTAGCATTTAATATGATAACATTTTAACAAAAAGTTCATCAGCAATGGAGAATAACAAGGATATCATAAACAATTTGAAAACCATATAGTTTGCATAGACATGGTAAAAGAAAAAGTCCTGTGACAGACTCCTAGCAAAATAGACAAATCTTAGCGCCTATGACATCAGGGGAACAATTAACCCAACTTTTCTATTACATAAAAAATGCAAGCTCACTGAGGATTAACATTCGTAGTGACAAAAGATGTCACATACAAAGAAACAAGCAGTAACCTGGGGTCTGACCTTTAAAAAACAAATGAAAAAAATGTAGTAACTATAGGATAAATACCAAGACTACATTTGTGCTTGCAATTGCAACATATATAACATGAACTATCACAAAGAACATTTACTGATACAGTAATGTAAAGCTAAAAATTTGTTTCAACACAAAGAGAAAAAATATAGGAATGATTGGAGAGAACCTGATCTTTGAAACCACGTGAAAGCATTTCATCTGCTTCATCCAAGACAAACATTTTGATGTAATCCGGGAGAAGGGATTGCCTCCGCAACATATCAAAGACACGACCTGGAGTACCAACCACAACATGCACACCACTTGAAAGAATCCGTTGATCCTCACGGACACTAGTTCCACCAACACAGGCATGAACTTTAACACCTAGATAATCACCGAGTGCCCGCATGACCTTCTCAATTTGTTGTGCTAGTTCTCTAGTGGGACCAAGAACCAAGGCCTGACATTGGACCAAACCGTAATCAAGCTGTTGCAGAACTCCAGAACAAAAGGTTGCAGTTTTTCCTGTTCCTGATTGTGCTTGCTGAATAACATCTAATCCCTTGCAAAAGGGAACTATCCCTCTTTGCTGAATTGCAGATGGTTTCTCAAAACCTACAAAGAACAATGTTCAACGTATGTAATCACAACAACACTTCAAACATAGCTAGATAAAAGGTGATGTTATATTTTCTTACCATAGGCATAAATGCCTCTAAGAAGATTTTCCTGAAGACCCATTTTATCAAAACTTTCACAAACCTCATCATAGGATGTGAAGAAATCTTGACCCTCGGCATTAAGCCTGTGTCAAATGTCAACAATATTAAATCAAGGTCATTTGTGAAAAAAACAACAGAAAATATATGACAGTAGCCAAAGAAAAGGGGAACGATGAATTACAGCTCCTTCATTTTAGCATCATACTGATGAGCATCGAATTGTGAACCTTCAGGGCCAAGTCCAGCCATGTCTGCAAAGAAAAGGATAATAGTATTATACAAACTGATGACCAAAGAGTATAAAACACGAGAAACTTTTATCATAATATTATATAAACTAACAGATGAAAATACCTAATAGGCTTTACCATAAAAAGATTAAAGAAATCACAGATCAACAAGACAACAAAAGAACTATAGCTAAGGAGGAAGAAACATGCATCAACGATGAACAAACAAGATAAAATGAATACAAGTGTTCCAATGCTACACAAAAATGAAAAGCAAGATCCATATTTTGGCTTTTCCGTATTGAATGTTATGAGATTTATCTACCACTTCAACAAATTGCTTAGTGGTTGGTAAAAGATAGGACCCGGATAAATTCAAAGGTCAAGGAGCGAAGGGACAATCAAACAAATAAGGCGTAGGAAAGAATCTGGAGACTCTGACTTAATAAGGCGTAGCAAACAAAAACATCCAAGTATCCTTCTGCATGCCTTATAACAATGTGGCTGCAGGTAAAAATTGTATGCAAAACATTTAGGATCAGCTTCGACCGTAAGTTCCAAAACTCAAAATGAACATGCAATGACAACATCAAGAATCAGAAATCATAAACGTTAGATTATTTTAGAAAAGAAAACCATAAGAACGTATCAGCACTGCGACGCAGCATTGGCATGGGAAGGCAAAAAACCGCTCCAAGTAGAGCAGACCCATAAGCTAATAGAACGGAAATCGATTTCTGACCATCACACCACACGTAACAGCCGCAAAAAAATTCATTAGTTTCAATTTCCAACTTGATATGCTAGCATAGCATAATATCTCCGTGATCGCCTAAATATACATCTAAAATCAAACAAAGGTAAGCAACCTAAATCCCCAAACAAACAAAGAAAAAGCACTTTCAAATGTGAATCCGAGAAGACAAAGAAAGACATGACGATATATGAAATTCGAGAAAATAAATAAATAAATAAAAGTGGAACGACCAAAGTCACCTTTTTGGCGATTCACTCTGATTCGACGAAGCGGGGAGAATGACAAAGCGATTGAGACGGAGGAGTCAGCGATGAACCCGATCCGATGACGGCCGGCGCAGGCGCCACCGGTTCTTATAGGGCGAGTGCAGAATAAAAGTCAAAAAAGGAAAAGAGAAATGAGAGGTTTTAGGGTTCTGCATCAGTCAACCGGGAATCGGAAGCGGAACCGCGGTTCGATTTTTTCGATTCTGAACCGGTCCTGCTCGGAGTAATTAATGTTGGAACCCGCCCGGTCTATCATATTGACTTTTATTTCCTTGGTCAAAGGATTACATATCGATATGGTTATGATTCAAACTTCTAAACTAATGATTGTCCACAATCTATTCCCACGGGAGGTTTTCTTTCGAATGAATCAAATTAAGGACAATTCCATTGGACAAGATTTAGAACTCGATCGATAAGTTTTATTTTCTCATTTTAAATTCGACTATTAAAATGACAAAAGAGTCGTCTGACACCTTTTTTTTTTTGGCTTTTTATCATTTTTTAAAAAATAAATTTAATAATTAACATGACAAAAGAATAAGTTAACTACGACACCATTTCTTTTTTTAGTTTCTTATTTTTTGTTATAAATAAATTAAAGCATTTCGATTAGTAAATGAGCACCAACTATCTTCATCTACGTCCTGATATCGTTTTCTGGTTATTGTATATATATACATATATATATATATATATATATGAAGAAAACACATCAATTAATTTGTTATGTGGAATGGTCAATCAAAATCACCAATAGTTAGTCTCATGGCTGCTAATCTTAGCATAATTACGATAACTCTTTATCTTTCAAATTATTTGATTATTAATATATAAAACAAATAGAATTTTACATTCCCTGCATTAGCTTTAACAAAAACTAAATTATAGCATAAAAAAATCTAGATCGAGAGTCAACGTGGCTCGATCTTGACTCCAATATAAGAAGTCGTCCGAGTGTCCCTCGTGGCGATCCTACGGGGCGGTCGCTACCAATGTGAGGTGACGGAGATTGGTACAATGTGGTATTCAAGCATTCGATGTTAGGTCGAGGTGGGCTTTAGTCTTATCGGGGTTCTGCATAAAAGATAAATGTGGATGAGATTTCTAGATTCAACTCCTTTGATGGTCAAATTAGATTTGTGAAGTAGTGGGGATGAAAATATTTTACATGAGATAGACTCACCCTATGTAGGTGCTTGAGAGTTGACTCGTATATTTGACACTCGGGAGGACCATTCATGATTGTCACAACGTGTTATTTTTATCATTTGTTGGTGTGAATGATTAGCTCGTACGACGTCCTACAACCTATCATCCATAAGAATCAACAAAAAGAGGGACCTAATTTGATGGATCGCGTAACGACCATTGCCCTCGATGATGACCGATAAGGTCGAACCGAGCGGCTCCGTTATATTTGATCGATTGCTTGGAGACCATTGGGCAATTGATATAGTAATGGCAAATATATCATATCGATTTATCATATTAAATTGGTTTAATGCAATATTACATTCCGGTTAAGCAATATTCTTTATTATAGACGATAAAAATCACTTTATGTGTTAATTTAAGCTTAATTCCGATGGATAACAACACCTCGTAAGGATGGTGACGGTGGATCGATGCCGAGTAAAACATATTGGAAGATGCCGTGCAATCCCCAAACGTGTTATATATATCTCACTTTCGCGACTTCGCACCGTGCGAGCCCCTTTCTATTGCTTCTTTCAAAAATAAAACTCAATCTCCCTCCTCCTTTAGAAGACGACGGCGACGCGGCGGCGTTGGGGCGAAACCCTAGTTTGATCGGCGGCGATATTGCGCGATTCTGAAGCAGATTTTGAGGACAAAGAGGAGGAGAGGCGTCCATATCTATCCTTGCCATGGTGAAGAAGGGTTGCACCCGACGGGAGCTCTTGGACCGGTGGAGCGCCATCCAGGAGGAGCTCGATGGGGACGATCCTTCCCCCTCGAGGGAGCGCCGGATCCTGCGCGCTAAGGAGGAGTGGTTCTATTCGATCATCACCTGTCTCTCTTACTCTATTGTTTCCTTTTTCTCTTAGTTCTACGAATAGACATATATGATACGGTTGTAGTTCTTGGAATGGTGAGGAGTTCTCTAGGAGTGGAAATTCTTCTTCAATTGCTTTCCTCGCATGTTCCATATTTCCGTCTCTTCGCACCTGTCCGTTTCGTTAGTGGAAAGGGACCTTTAACCTATAATAGTTGTTGGATGCCAACGTGGGTCGCTTCTTTTGCCTAAATTTACTTGGTAGCACGCTTTGCCTGGCTACAAATGGAAATATCAATCTTGTGCCTCACTTGATCCTGAAAAGGGATATTGTAAGTTGAAATGCTGGTCTTTTTACTAGAGACAGTTCCATCGGAATTATTTTATGTATGTTCATGTTCTTGAAAACAGAAGTTCTAGTGCGTGCCCCATCGTTAAATTTTGTATCTCTCCTTTGTTTCAAAGGATGATTACGTGACATACAAATAGAGTTTTATGATCTGTGTTCTGGAATAGTGTATGCAATATGGATCAGAAGGGGGAGGGGGTATGAAGGGGCTTGAACTGTGCCGGGAGAGAGGGGCTGTCCTCAGAGGGAGGAGGCAGCATTGGAGAAGGAGGAGGTCAATCGGGGAGGAAGGTTGCCAGGGCGATTAGGCATGTGAGGAATTGGGGGGTTAGAGGAATCTGATCAAATGATTGGAATTAATTGATTGAACCAAGTCATTTGACTCAGTTTGGGTTGTAGGGGATTTGACTCAATCCTTTTGCATTGAGTGAATTTATCCATTTACATTGTTAGGAGCCTCATAGCGCACCTGTTACTGATAGTATCCTTGACCAATCTATCTTCATATGCAGATATAGAGTTGGGTTAAAATTTGAAATGTGAGATTCTCTGTATTCTTGTCTGATCTTCTATGAGCATGAGCTATAATCAAATAGCTCACGAAATGACAGCTTGAATCTTCTTTGTCTTGCTTTATTGCTTAGGGCACCAGACGTATGGAATTTTTTACTATAAAGTTGTGAATAATTATATTTCTATAGCTGCATATTGGTTTATTTGAGGTATCTATCAATGTCAGACAACTAGAAATTTTGGCACAATATGATATAAGGGAGCTTAGTCCTTTGCCCTAACGTTGATGTGTTCTGATTCTTCTTTATGTTTGGCTTTATTTAATTTCCACTCCATTATTCAAATGATTGATTTGTATAGCCATAAATGGATGGTTGTATGAAAAGAATACATGTACTGTTGTTTGGTACACTCACATCCGGATATTGGCCAGTTATTAATAACTCGTATGGTTTATCAGTCTATAATAACCTTATAATTCAGAAAGCACTTTGTTAAAGCTGCGTTTGTATTTGAGCCCTCCAGAATCATTTCTGTTTGGAAATTTCTGGATAAGTAAGTCGAGGGAGTATATTGTAATTACCATTGTGTAATAATGAATTTTCTTTTCATTTACCTTTCAGATTGCCTATGGCTATCCTACTCAGTAAAGAATAATAACTGTCAGCTGCATATGTTGTTGAGTCCTAGATGCTGTAAGCTTTATTTATTTTTTAGAAGTGGAAAGGTCAACCAAGAATTGAACTTAATGTTCTTTATATTTGACAATGGCAAAATTATTAAAAGTTGATTACACTTGCTATGCTTTACTATTTAGCTATATTTCGTGAGGATTGTCATTGGTTTATTGTCGGTAAAACTTTCACTACAGCCTAAAATAAAGATTCACTTTGTATCAAAAATTTCTGTTATAATAGTATAAGGTCAATGTTGCTTTTTCAATTGATCATGTGCAAAAACTATTTTTTTAAGGTAGGAAAATATTACAAGGGTATTTTCTTTTGGCTTTTGCATTGGTATGATTTATATTAAATTACTATTTTTTACATGCATTATTTTTATGATTTCATTGTTCAGAGTTCCATAAATTGCAAATTGCTGACACTAGACAGTTTGTAGATCACTTACACCTTTCTAAAATATTGTCATGTTTGGTATTTGTTATTTGATAACCAGATTACATCATTCTCTATGTATAACTTCCATATTATCTTTTGCAGGTTTTCAGATTCCTTCAACTTTTTGGTTGATTTACCAGGGGAAAATCATATCTGGTGTGACTACTCAGACTTAATGGGACCTCTTCTGGAGACATTCCATAACTTTTTCAAAGATACAAATTCTGTATCACCGCTTAAGCTTTTGTGGAAGCGGATTTCTCGAGAACTGGGGCATTGCACCCAGTGTATATGTCAGCATCATCAGGCTCAAGAATATTACAATGTTGAATATGAAACAGATTCTGTTGATCCTTTACTGACAGTATTGCACCGTCTAGATGAAGAGAGGGTAACAGAACATCTTAAAGATATTAATATGCGAATTCGCTGTAAGGAGTATGATCCAGAATCTCATGGGACAGAAGTTGTTAGTGTGATGTTTGAAGTATGTTAACGATAACTTTATCCTTTAAGCGCTTCTGAACTATTAATTGCATGAATAGTCATTTGCTTCTCTCTTTGCTGCTTATTGTTAATGTTATCAAAGTTTGCCTAATAATTATCCAAGAGCTACGTTCACATATTTTGACTGCCGAACAAGGTCGGCGTAGGTATTCGTGGCATTGATTAATAGTCAGGTATAGCTTACACCTAATATCTCTAATCATGCATTGAACTCCATCTAACGAGTCTGTAACATCACATTTCCCCGGTTATGATTTTCTCTCATGATATGTCCAAGAGTCTCTTGCATGACATATTTATTTTACCTGATTTGACATGCAAGTTATGTAGCATATTTAATATTCCATTTATTTATTTATTCTATTTTTTGGCTTTTTCTTCACAATGCCAACTAGTGAAGTTCCTCCTTTGTTCATTGTAAAGTCATTTTGCTATTTTAAATTACATAAATATAGTAACTACTCATATTTTTCCACTGCAGGTGCTAATGTTTCCTATCTTATTGGATGACCAATCACTTGTTAATGAGTTTCAGTTCTTTATTGAAGCTGTTGATGAGTCACATGAAGTTACTCTCTCAAGCAATCAACAGTATCCAGTAATTTTCTTATGAAATTTGTAATTCTTCTCCGCCGCATTGCCGCCTTGTTTCTTTGTCTATTATTTTGATGGGAGTCTGTTTCCATGTGATATTTTTTTAATTGATTTTTTACTCGACAAATGGTTGTTTTCTACAGGGAATATATGCTCTACTTTTCCTTAAAGGTGGGCGGGCAAGGGCAGTTGGATTTCGTCTAGCTGGATGCATGGGGAAACTGAGGTACCTTTTTTGGCCCAATTTTTGAATTATCCATTCAAATTCTTAATTGGTATACTGATGGTCTAGTTAAAGGTTTCTGTTAGCGGAAACATAAGACTAAATGAGGACAGATGGCTACAATATATATGCATTCCGCCATTATTTCAAGCAAAAGCTACTGTGTCTTATCCTAGGTTTGGGTACAACCATGGGCCAGAAATGTTTCAGTTGCTTTTTTTCTGAGAAGTCGAGCTGAAGTAGAAACAATAAAGGATAATTTAAGATTCTTTTTACAAAAAACCAAAATGAGAATATTGATGTGATATACTAGATTATGGATATTGCTGAAACCTGAATATTCTAGTAACACGTGGAAGGATGGTATTTCTATGTAATATGTATACTATGGATAATATTTTTAGACAGGCAGCTCAGAGTTATCCTAGACAAAACACATATATTTGCTTGGTGATTAATATCTTTCATGATGGCTAATATTAGATGGAGGATCAACATGCTCACATGTAATATTGCAATTCTACTTTCGTTTGTTTCTGGAAACTTCTTTATTGTCTGTTACTAGGTATTTCAGCAAAAAATTACATTTGAAAGATGATGAGATGACATCATTGTTGTTCTGCCAGACCCAAATTGACCTGTTTTGAAGTGAATTTCATAGTGGGTTTTATAGAAAAATACATGTAGTAATTGTGACCTGCTTACATGTAGTATTGAAGTTTAAACTGCAATTCTACTTTCGTTTGTTTCTGGAAACTTCTTTATTGTCTGTTACTAGGTATTTAAGCGAAAAATTACATCTGAAAGATGATGAGAGGACATCATTGTTGTTCTGCCAGAACCAAATTGGTAACCTGTGACCTGGTTTGAAGTGAATTTCATAGTGGGTCTTATAAAAAAATACAAGCATCCTGACATATTCAATATCATTATGGTGTTTCATCTTCTTTATAGGTTCCTTGTCTAGTTCTATAGGGAGTTTGTGTTTCTTTATGCCCTTGTCTATTAGGTCTTCTATTTGGCGTCATAATGAATGGACTGTGTTTTCACTTTGCTATCTGTTCCTTTTTATGCTAGTGACTCACAGTTATCATTTGGAGCTCATTTCAAATAACTTCGTTAATTACAATTTTTTAGGAGAGCAACAGATCTGGAGCCCTTGCAACCTTTGTTGAGGAAATATATTGGCTTTCTTGAAGCAGAGATTTTACCATCAACTTCAGAAGTGTTAAGACCAAGAGCGCAACTTGAGCGCATAAATGTATGGAATGGGATCAAGACATTGTATGTAAATTAATTCTTGGGATACTAAATTAAGGGTACACCTAGATTTCTTACCTGTAGTCAAAGACACAAAAATATGTTGTTATGGCTTCTTTTTGATGTGGAACCATTTAACGTATTGCACCTAACTGTAGACTTGGCTTTCTTGAGGCGGAAGCACTTGAAGATGGGATACTGGAGAAATATCCTGTTTTTCTGAGTATTGTACTAAACCATGTCAGTGATGACACACCTGAATTTTCTTCTGCTGTTGCTTGTCTTAGGACATTATTTGAAATGCTTGGTAAGTGTTTGATTTTTTTCATGTTTAGAAACTTATCAGCTTGAGAATGTAATTTGAGTTATTTTTATATCTAGGATGTAAGCTGTGGTTGAGAACAACATTATCACCCAGTATGATGCGCAACACGCTTTTGGGACAGTGCTTTCACACTCTCAATGAGAAAAGTCATAAAGATATATTTGATCTTTTTCTACCATTTTTGCAGGCTTGTCCATCTGTCATCCTTTACATAAATGTTTAATTTCTAACAAGCTTCTTCATTTATTTAGTTATTTCAGTTTACTAATGTTAATTTAAAAATTCTTACTCCAGTCTCTTGAATCTTTGCAAGATGGTGAGCATGAAAAGCAGCGAAGACATTTTCTTTATTTTCTCCTTCATCAAGTAACTCAAAGTAGAAATTTCAGCAATTTAATGCGAAAAAATGCTTGTAAGGTTAGCTGATCTGTAGGATGGATGTGACTGTATTCGTTTTTTGTTGCATACATTCTATTATTTATTCTAACATATTTATCATACTTATTCATGTTAGTTGTTTGTTTTTTTGGTTCAGATTGCACTTCTCATCATCCAACGTGGCTATTCAATGAATCCTCCATGCCCACCTTTTGAATGTGCTCACATGTGGTAAACACTTATGAAAAACTGAAAATTATATTTCTTGTTATATATTTCTTTGTTTGCTAATATATTTTAATCTTTTCAGTAATCAGGCTTAATGGACTAGTGCTTTGGTCAATGAGTGTTTCAGAATTTGGTCTTACCATGGGTCAAAATTTTCTTTGTTTCACAACACATCTGAGTTCTGAAATTACCTTTTCTTTTTACCTTTTGATCTAAGCAAGGATAAAGTTTTCTTTTGATGTTTTCTTTAGTTTAACTGAAGTTGGTTATACTTTTAGGTGCTTTACTATCTCCTAATTTTTCCTCTAGGTTGACTTAACTCTAGCCTTCCCTGATTTTCCAAGTTTTCTTAGTTACATCACTGTTACTGTTTGAATGCTCTTTTACAAGTTAACTAAATTTTCTTTATGTGTTAATAACTTAATATTATGAATCATATCCTTTTTGCATTTTGCATAAGAAGGTGAATATACTTCTGTGTGTAGTTTTGGGGGGTTGGGGGGTGGCGGGCGAGCGATATATTCATCAAAATTATTTCTTTTATAAAAGCGAGACTGATTGGTAGTGAGTCATGATAATATTGGGTGGATTGCAAGGGATGATTTGGACAGGGTCTCCTTACTAAATGTCTCCTTAATGTATTGTGAACAATATTGGGACTTGGGAATGATTGAAATAAGCAAGTCAGCTACCAATGATGATATGAAGGGTCAGAACTTTGTGAAGACATATTTGTGATAACTAAGGATTTGTATCAGTCAAAGTCACTAGGAGCTAAAAGGTGCCAAGGTTCCAAAATGTCTGAAGTACTAGGTGCTCATTCAAGAGAAGCAAGTCGTCACCAATATAAAATTATAAACAATATAATTAAGAAGATAATTATACAATTATATAACATCATTGTCATAATTAGTCATAATTAAGGATCCTAAAACTTTAATGATAGTCCAATATACTAGTAATGATAAATTTAGTCCTTAAACAATTCATAAACTACTATTAACAAAAGTTAATAATTAACAACAATAGTTAACATTTAAATTCAGGATTCAGGAGACTAGATGGGGCTGTTGGGGAGAGAAAGAAGCATACTTCATTGTTAGATGGAAGAAGCAGAGA
Source organism: Ensete glaucum (assembly GCA_021527575.1). Taxonomy (NCBI): domain Eukaryota; kingdom Viridiplantae; phylum Streptophyta; class Magnoliopsida; order Zingiberales; family Musaceae; genus Ensete; species Ensete glaucum. Next base: position 532,012 of record CM038558.1, on the reverse strand, counting down.
AAAAGGTTAAAGAGGTGGGGTGGGGAAGGAGGTGCTGTCAGAACAAGTCAGAGAGGGGAAGAGCTTGAGGGCGGTACCTCTGTTGGGCAGAAGCCGAGGGAATCGCTGTAAGAAGCAAGAGGAGGGGGGAAGCTCCTGAATGACAGTTTTTGCTGGTGATGCAGATAGCAGGGGGAGGAGATTAGCACTGCTAGGGAGGAAAGCAGAGAAAGGGTTTGGGGGTGTTAGCACTGTTTGGGAGAAGTTGAGAGAAGAGGGGAGAGGGGCTTGGGGGCCTGGGGCAATAGCTTTGTTGAGCAAGAAGCAAATGATAAGGTGAGGAGGTCAACAATGGGCTAATATACGAAGGGGTGGGAGGTGGAGGAGTAACAACATGGCAAGGGCTAACTTGAGTAGACGAGCTTAGTTGAACTGGATCATTTAATTTGTTTTCAACACATGCTGAATCTAATTGATTTTGGTCGAGTGTGTCTTTCACACACGCTGGAAAGAGATCCAACCACCTTTTGCACACACGAGAAGGCAAGGATTAGGTTAAAGTGATCATGTGGCGGGAGGGGGGGTGGTGGTGGTGGGCGTGGGGCAATTAAGTAAACTGGCTTGGTTTAACCGAATCAATAAATTCAGGTTCAACTCAAGTTCAATCTAATTGATCTGGGCCAGACGCTCACCTAAGCAATGCCCAACCAAGGGCACCTGCCGGAACCTGAATTGAGGGGTGCCTGAGTGCCTCTTGATTTCACTGATTTATATGCAGAGTTAAAAGGTGAACTAACAAGGAAATTTGGGATCTGTATAAAATTGATTAAAGGATGTGCAAATCTATTATAGTAATTGTTCAAACACTTGATGGCGATAAATGCTCAAGGTTAATTCATTAGGCTACATAATTTCATTGATTAACTAGCTTTTTTTTAGCAGTCGTTTTCTTGAACTATCAATCCTTTCTGATAATTGTTAGTCATATATGACGACCAAAAGGAAGCAGTAGAAATACTACTATTTCTTTATCCAGACTACTGGAATTGTATGAGGGTGTGTCAATTTAGTAATCATTCAACAATGTAAGACAAATACAACCAGTGATTCTTTATCAAGCTGCTATATGTTTGGGGCTTTGGGCTTGAACTTTCTTCATTAACTTGGTTCAACTTTTCTCTGCCAAAGAACATTTGGAGTCTAGGAACAATTAAACATTTTCCTGTGGTTTTTCTTATGCTGCTTACAGTCATTAATGTTTACCAATGCTTCTGTTTTTAGCAGGAACCAAACCAACTATTGACAGCACTATTTTTAGTTAATCACTGACATGAGTTCGCCTGTGAATACTTAGAATGTTCAACATCAGTTCACCACAATGCTTGGGCTAGCCACTACAATATGAGAGAATGTCTTAGTCGAAGATGACCATATGTGGATGCTAATCCCCAGGGCAATGCTTCATATTCCTTCCATAATTTTGGAAGCCCATGTTACATAGGTTGACATTGTTTTATATAAAATGTATGCCATGAAATTCATTCCAAAACGTCTAAGAATGCTGGCATGTAGGGGCTTGCTTTTAAGGACACCCATATTTTTTCCATTTCTGTCGGTTGCTAGTTACTTTTATAAATTTTCTTTACTGCATAAAAAAATAAATATTGTAACAATAATACCATTTTACTTATGTTTAATTCACTCTGACTATTAGTCGCCTATTTGTTTGACAGGGGGCCATCTTTGGTCAGCTCATTAAAGGATTCATCTCTTCATAGTTCTTTGCGTCAGCCAGCATTTGATCTCATCAATACCATTATAGTTTCTGATGCCTCTGCTTTGATGTCTTTAAAATCAAAGTACAATGATGCTTTCCACATTTGTGCAAGCGTCCCACAAATATCGCTTGATGATGAAGATGATCAACTATTTTCTTATGATGTCGAAGAGAAGGATAATAGCTGTTGGAGTGAATTTGGTATCCAGAACAAGCTTACCTCTCTTGTATGTGCAGAATGGGCTTGTATTCCCATGTTATGGTTTGAAGCTTTAACTAAAGTAGACCCCTCTATGCTTCCTATATCTTTTTCCAAGGCTGTTTTCTGGGCTTTATCTCATATTTCATTATTAGAGTTTGGTTCTGTCATAGAATTCTCATCCTCCATTGAAGAGTTCTTGTCATTAAACGCTAGAGAAATTTTGTCATCATTTGGGTGGGAAGTCCCTACTGGATCAGATGATGGTGGTGATGGGAAGGAGTCCAGAAACTCTGTTAGGGCATCATCTATGGCTTCTTTCCTAACAAAAACACTCAAGAGGTTTTACCAATGCCTTCTTCCATGAAAGTTTCATTACCAGCTTTGTTAATAATACTCTAATTGTGTGCCTTTGAAATAAAGTTTCTGCTTATTGATTTTGTTTTTTGATCTACCTGGATTTTCTTTATGTTCAGCACCAACTAATTTCTGAAACTTGACCTAGGCTTGCTGGCCACTTCGTATTGCAAATCGAGCAACATGAACTTCAGAAGCAGTGGACATGGGAACCAAGAATGGCAGAGAGCTTGATACTTTTGATTATAGATCCTGATGATGTAAGGATTTGAACTTTTCCTTTTGATTTCTGTGAGAGTTTCATTCATTAGGCTACTAGAGGTACATTTCAAGTTCAGGAATGGAGGCATGCTGGTTGTGTGCTGGCGTATTTATGATGGTTAGCACAGCTGCACAGATCAGCATGAAGTGTGTGCCGACTGGTAGGGGCTCAATGCCCGGCTAGTGCTATTTTTGGCTCTTTTTTTGGCATTGCATGTTTTTTTTTTGAAGTTACCATGGTGATACAGTGTGTGTTTCTTGAATGGACCATCATGTAAACCTTAATCAGAAGCTAGCAAATGAAACAAGGAAAAAACAATGGAAATTTACATGTTTTCAGAGTGTTAACCAAATCTGTTAACATTTACATTTTGTTTCAGAGCATAAGACAAGCTGATAGAGTGATACTGGAACATGTTTCAAGTACACGGGGTCTGACTTCTGGACTTCAGTTTCTTTGCTCTAGTGCATCTTCTCTGTCTGCTATGTTTTCAGGATTGAGATATGCATTACAACAGGTAAGCTCTGAGACAGATTTTTAGATAGTGGTACTGAAATTCCAGTTCAAATTGAATAGTCACTCCCATGTTCTATATATTATAGCTTATTAGTTTATTTTCTTTGGTTGTCTTCAGTCATCCTTGTGTAACTTCACTCTCACTTAGAGTTGTTCTTCCTTGTGGTAAACACAACTCTTACCTTCAAAAATAAAGAAATTACACTAATCCATATGAGTGTATGTTGTATATTCTCTCCAAACTACAGAAGTGGTACTTTATAGCCAAGCATTATGACAATTTATTCCACCAATAAAAAAATACTGAATGATTCTGGTACCAGAACATGCATGGTCCTCTTTATTAGTGAATGACTAGTGATAAGTGTCAATATCAGAGTAAGTTATCATGTGTGCTTGCAATATCTTGAAAAAAATTCAAAGTTTGACAGGCTGTATATTGATGTAAAATTTTTGACAGAACTTTGAAAATAACAAGCAAAGTACTGTTATTATTCAAAATTGTCGATTTCGTTTCAGAAACGAGAATTTTCTACTGACGTTTTATGTAAACCTGGATCAGAGTGGCTATCAGTGACTTATATGATGTAGGCTTGTTAATCTGGGAACTGCACCTAGCATACTGAGAATTGATGAACATGGACCAGTTAGGATCTGATATCGTTTAATTCAGCAGGATTCATGAAATATTTCTTCTTCGGGGATGAAAAAAAGCAGAGCCTGAAACAGTAGCAATTTCTCAAATGGTGAAAAAGAAGAAATAGCACAGATGACACTTGACAGATATCATATGTTGTTTGCACTAATTACACTTCTAAGAATCTGTTCATGGGTAGCCTGGATCATGGAGGTTAGAAATGGGTTATTTTTTTCTGGATCCCACGTCACCAGGAAGATTTTCTATTTCATAGATTTCTTTTGCCTCTTTTTTCTTTTTTTAGACCCCTGGGCAAGGGTATGAGTTGCATTTGCTTGAGATGATTGTTACTAGGATAGAGAATGCCTAATTCCACGGAGGCAATTGACTGACTGCCCCAAGTATACGCCGGAGTACGTATAGTCTATTTTGATGAGTATTTTATGCATGTAAAAAATCCTTAATTATATTTCTCTTCTAATGTTCTGGATAAATATTGGTTACAGGGTAGTCCAGGTTTTTTGAACACACTAATGCGTTACCATCCAAGTTTTGTAATTTTTCTTGTTTGATGTTGGAGTCTCTTTTCATTTACATGATTTATTTCTTTGTTAGCTCTTTGATGGTGGTATCAGATTCCTGGAGGACACATTTATTTCTTCAATAGTCTTCTGTTCTGCATGACACATCTTTAATTTATTTGTTTGATGATCAACACTTGTCCCTTTTTTACTCTCACACAATTATAACTAGTGTTTAATGTTTCATGATTGCTCTTATACTTTTTGCCAGTTTTGTAAAACAGTATCAAGGATATGCTTCTTTAGACTGTATCGTAACTCTATATTCCTTGTATAACAATTTGCGTAAGTTCTAAAGTTCAAACTTTTTTTTGGGTCATTTCCTCTCATTTTGATCTTTTTGTGCTGTTTAATTTGTTGACGACCTACAATGGTGCTCTGTGAATGATCTGCTTAGCTTCAAAGGGGAAAAAACTTTTCAGTTTTTGTAAATGCCTTTATTCATATGTTCAATCTCAGGTACCGGTTCATTCACTCATGACAATTTTTCATAACCTTCACCACTTATTTTTCATCCTGCGCAAAGTTTTAAAGGAAGTGGTTACTTCTGATAAAAAATCAGTTAAAATGGATACAAAATCTACAAATCCTTTATTTGATGGGGGATTTTTGTGTCAACCCTATTTTGAAAATTTGCCAGACCGACCAACTGGAAGCTCAGGAACCATAGTGGACATGAAATCATGGGGGAAGTTTAGTTGCTTTCTATCAGCAGTTGTATGGCCATCAATTTTACAATGTCTAGAGGAAGGAAAGGAGCTTGTCAATAGCAAAAATTGTCAGGTATGATAAATGTGTTATTGTTGTTATCTCATGTCTACAATTCTAACTTATGACTTTTTTTCAACCGCCTGTTATTGTGGTAGCACGAGATGTGGTTGTCCTTGATAGTGGCAGAAATAAGCTGCACTTTAATTATTTTATTTTGATTTTTTTGGCTTTTATGTGGATGCTTTAAATTCAGCATACATTCTTTATCTTTATTTTTCTTTTGTTGCAGATGACATGTGTTCGATTGCTGGAGACTCTTCCTGTTGTTTATGAAAAACTCAGCTTCTCAGTGTCTGAGTTGTCTGGCAATCTAGCATGCTTTACTCATGATATATTTGACCTAAAGTGGTTCTTGCATTTGGTGGAGTGGGGGAGATCTTCTCTTATTGTTGTTAGTAGACACTGGAAGCAGTGCATTCTTTCTCTGGTGAACTATTTAAAATGTTCACACACAATTAAGACATCATGCAATCTTGGTGCTATTGAAGCAATTGTGTCACATGGTTAGATTTACTTTGGGTTACTCAGTTACCTTATCTGCAACCCCCAAAATGTATGACACTTTCTCTTTCTTCTTTGACAGATACTGTAGCAGTTGATAAGCTGAAGGAGAAAGTGCTTCAACTTAATATATCGTTGCCTGAAGATGTTCAATTTTATGATCAGAAAGTCCTGCGGCCAAAAACATTACTTTCTGAGCCTTTGTATGTGAAGAAAAGTTCTGTTTCAGAGATTTATGTCTGTAATGATCAAGTTTGCAGTGGGGCGACATTGCCACCTCAAACAGTTGGGAACCAAGATGTTATTATTCTTTCAGATGATGAGATAGAAAAGAAGGTTTCCCGTGACTTAGTTACTTTAGGGGCCTTACCAGATAGCCATAACCATGTAGACGGTACCTGTCTGTCAGAAGATGGATTGAAGAATGTTCCATCAATAAAATCTTCTGGGAACTCTCAGGTTCCTTCCCAAAGGGCAAATAAGGATGTGGCTATCAATAGCAGCGTGTCTTCAAAGGTTGAGTCAGCTGTCTGTGAAGGCACAAGTAGTATGATTCTTCCAAAGAGCATAGATACAGATGAAGTCAGTCAGTCATCTAAAACAAGTGACATCGTCTCATCACTTAAAAAAGCCAAGTTATCTAGCCCACCTTTTCTTCATCAATTATCTTCTCAAAATTACTCTTCGGAACTAAGAAAAGATGATGCTGTCATCAAGGAGTTGATTCGTCAAGATGATGATATCTTAGAATGTGCCCTTGAGAGATCTAGGCATGCAAAATTGTTGCCATCAAAGCAAAGCATCTCTGTACCTAAAAGGCAAATTGTTCAGCTTCAGTTGCCTACAAAAAATAAGTTTGGTCCTCTTAATAAGACGGACTCGGGGGCTAGAAGACTTAAACCTCCAAAACTAGATGACTGGTATAGACCCATCTTAGAATTGGACTATTTTGTTCTTGTGGGATTAACCACTGATAATGAAGATGGAAAATCTACTTTAACCAATTTAAGAGAGATACCTTTATGTTTTCAATCATCAAACCATTATGTCGAGATTTTCCGGCCATTGGTATTGGAAGAATTTAAAGCCCAATTACATAGTTCATACATTGAAAATTCTGGGGACGAGATGTCCTGTATCAGCATATGCTTACTTTCAGTTGAAAGGGTAGATGATTTTCATCTGATTCGTGGCTGCCTTGATGGCACTGACACTGTTGCATCAAGAGTATGTGCTGAAAATGACTTGGTTTTGCTAACAAAGGAACCCCTGCAAAATGCAGCCCAACATGTGCATGTACTCGGAAAGGTATTATTTGGGTTTGCTCTTTTACTATAATAATTAAATTTTATGCCTAACAGGGTCTTGTAATTTGTTGGTTTCTATCTTAGGTGGAGAGGCGTGAGAAAAGTGATAAAAGTCGATCAATAGTTCTTGTAATCAGGTTATACCTTCCAAGTAGTTCTTCACGCTTTAACAAAGCAAGAAGGCTACTTACAGAACGAAGTAAATGGTTTTCAAGTCGGATCATGAGTATGACCCCTCAACTTCGGGAGTTTCAGGCTCTTTCCTCACTACATGACATCCCTATGCTTCCAATCATCCTAAATCCAGTCAATCATTCTGCTGGGCATCCTGCATCTAAAAAGGTTCAACTGGATAAGCTTTCTCGGTACATGCAGAAAATGTTTATATCATCATATAATGACAGTCAGATTCAAGCTATAAGCACTGCCGTTGGGTCATCGGAACCCAAGAAGACCTTAGAACTTTCCCTCATACAGGGTCCTCCAGGTTTGAAAATTTCTGATCTCTATTGATGTCAACAAAGTTGCACTTGTTAGAATAATTTGCACTATACAGTTTAAAGTTTTACTATGCAGGAACTGGCAAAACTAGAACTATTGTTGCTATAGTAAGTGCATGGCTTACTTTACAAAAAGTTCATAAGAGCCAATGTTTTAAAACTCCAAGCGCTCATTCAATACATGACAATAATGAATCTAGTCATTCAAAAGGACTTATTAGTCAGTCTGCTGCATTGGCAAGAGCTTGGCAGGATGCAGCCTTTGCTAAACAACTGATGAAGGATGCAGAAAAAGATTCTTCTGTACCAACAGAACGTCCTTCACGAGGGAGAATTCTTATCTGTGCGCAATCAAATGCTGCTGTCGATGAATTGGTATCCAGAATCAGTGAGGGACTTTATGGGAGTGATGGGAAGGTATACAAATCTTATCTAGTGCGGGTTGGAAATTCAAGAACAGTTCATCCTCGTTCACTACCCTTTTTCATTGATACACTTGTTGAACAACGTTTAGCAGAAGAAATGAACAGCCAAATCTGCGGAAAAAATGATAAAGATGCAGAATCTTCTAGTTCACTTCGTGCAAAACTTGAAAAGGTTGTAGACAGTATAAGATTCTATGAATCTAAGCGTGCTAAGATAGAGGAAAATGAAATGAACACTGGCATTTTAATCAATAACAAGCCTTCCCAGAAAGGTGATGCACTAGAAATTTCTGATGCTGCAATAGGTGCAAAACTCAATATTTTGTATGGGCAGAAGAAGGCAATTTGTGCTGATCTTGCTACTGCTCAGGCCCGAGAAAGGAAAGTTTCTGAGGAAAGTAGGTCCCTCAAGCATAAAATTCGAAAATCGATCCTCAAGGAGGCAGAAATTGTGGTTACAACTCTTAGTGGGTGTGGTGGTGATATATATGGCGTTTGCTCTGAATCTTCTTCCAGTAATAGATTTGGAAAATTTTCTGAACAGAACTTGTTTGATATTGTTATTATTGATGAGGCAGCCCAAGTATGTTTATAGTGTAGTACTTTTTTTTACTTCTTTTATTGTGGCTAACTGAAATGATGAAAATTTTCTGTTGGAATTTACTACTATAGGCTCTTGAACCAGCAACACTAATTCCGCTTCAGCTTCTCAAGTCAAATGGAACCAAGTGTATAATGGTAATGATGTTCGTCATGTTGTATATTTCTCATTGTAGAATTCTGATTGCACTTCAACCTGGTTGATGAGCTTTCATTTTGAAGGTTGGTGATCCCAAGCAGCTTCCTGCTACTGTGCTCTCTAATGTTGCGAGCAAATTTCTCTATGAGTGCAGTATGTTTGAGCGATTGCAGAGAGCTGGTCACCCAGTAATAATGCTAAATGAACAGGTAAGTTAGGATGGGTTCATGAAACAATAAGCCTGTAGCTTTTCAACTACTTGTTATCATGACATATTGATGGCTATGTTGATATTTAATTTATATAATCAGTTTTTCTCAATTGTTGTATGTTAACCTTTTCTAAAGCTAAATAAATCTTAAAAATGCCATTGAATTTTGTTTGTACATATAATATCCCTTTTGTCATATTCAAAGCATAATTTTGTTTGGTCTGTGATTGTGAATTGTATATAAGAGAGTTCTTGTGTGTCAAAGACACTTATTTCTTATCTGATGTTGAGTATTATCTTTATTTTTTTAATGATTCCTGGCTAATGTTTAATAATTAGGAGTATTGCTTAACGAAGTTGAACATGTGTGCTACTAGCATAAACTTATAGATACAGACTAATGCTGTTTTTATGTATTTGTTGTTCAACTAAAGTTGTTTTGACGGTGACTGTGATTTGCACTTTTATGCAGTATCGCATGCATCCTGAGATATGCAGATTTCCATCAATGCACTTTTATGAGAACAAGTTACTAAATGGTGCCGAGATGGAAGGCAGGTCAGCTTTATTCCATGAGAATTGTTGTCTTGGTCCCTACATGTTCTTCGATATTGTTGATGGTCACGAACATCATGGAAAGAATTCTGGTTCTGTATCCCTTTATAATGAGGCTGAGGTTGAGGTAGCAGTTGAAATATTGAAATTCTTAAAGAAAAGGTATACACGCTTCTCCTAATTCTTTGAGAAGATCTCATGGTAAATTATGCAGACAGTGATTTTTTTGTCATTCCTTGGTTTTTTTTATTTTTGATTTAGATACCCATCAGAGTTCACCTCTCGAAGAATAGGGATTGTAACACCTTATCGGAGTCAGCTTTCATTATTACGTTCACGTTTTTCCATGGCATTTCAGTCAGATGTTGTATCTGAAATAGAATTTAACACTATTGATGGTTTTCAAGGGCGCGAAGTAGATATTTTGGTACTATCAACTGTGAGGGCTTCTGGTTCTAGTTCTGAACCACCTAAATCTCATTCAAAAGGTATTGGATTTGTCGCGGATGTGAGACGCATGAATGTTGCTTTAACACGAGCAAAAATTTCTTTGTGGATAGTAGGTAATGCCAGAACACTCCAAACAAATGTCAATTGGGCTGCTCTTATTGAGAATTCTAAAGAGAGAAATTTATTCCGGTCATTTGTTAGGCCATATAGTCATATCTTTGCTAAAAAATTATCCTCATACAGTGAAAACAGAGACTTTTCAAAGTTGGCTTCAGGTTCTACTCACCGAAAGCATAGTGAAAGGGACAACTATGTGGGCTGTGTAACACAAGAGGCCAGACCCAATGCCAAAACAGGCAGCAGAATAAAGAGCAAACTTGGTAGGAATCTAGACATAGACATACAAACTAGCAGCAGTTCACTTGATAGTGGCTTGACTAGTTCTATTGGGTCTCAAAACTTAGGAGGCAGTTCTCTTTCAGCTGGTGAATCACCATTGCAGGTACATGCATACTCCAAGGATATTATCTCCAAGAAAGCTTCTAGAAAGAACAAAACAGCTGCTCGGAGATTTTCTGAACATGCTCCATCTAGTACTTCAAGTCAAAGTTCAAATTCTCCATCTTCAAGGGAAGCAACACAGGTAACCAGTAAGATGGCCAAGATTAGTTCTTTTGATACACAAGAGCCCAAAGATTTAATTGCACGGAGGAAACGACAACGAGAAGACATTGAGGCCCTGCTACCTTCAGCTCTTATATCTTCAAAGAAGCCTGGTGCCTCATGAAAGCCTACTTCTATAAAGAAGCCATTTTCAAGAACTGATAAGGCAGCTTCAGATTACAGAGATGGTATAGGCAAGTTTTATGCTTATATTAGGGTGTGTTTGCCCCAGATTTTCTTTTTCCTTTGCAGAATCTCTTAGTTGGATTCATTTGGATATTTTTTCTCACCTTGGTGCCTATACCATATATTTTATAGCTTGTTTTATTTTTTGAAAAGCAAACAAAAATAAACATCTTCATCAGATTTAACTTATGAAAAGTTAGTTATTATTGTGATTATTAGGTTTTCTTGGTTTTAGAAATGTTTCCGAAAGTTTGGTCGGTTGTTAACCATAGATCATCTGTTTCACACTGGAAAACATTTCTTATCTCCCAACAAGTGACTTGTGATGGAATTTAGTCCAATCCAACTAGAATCCTATTATCCTCTTGAGTTTTACATGATGAACCTGGTTTTTCAATCTTGGAGCTGTTATATTGAATATTACTTTTGCAGTTCTGAATTTCTTATTTTAAATCAGAACTTTGCATGTGATTGTTGTACCATATGAGGACTTATTTTCTTTGCCTTATAAATTCTGATAGCCATAGGCAATGATTTAATGTTCTTCTGTGTCTATTTTTGAATTCTTAAATGCTTGTGAACAATAGGAGAATTTCATAATGCATTAGTTTTATAATGTACTGTACCATAAGAAAAAAGAAGTTGAACCTGTTTCTATAGTTTTATCATGTACTTTGCATTGCAAGACATATTTTAATTTCTTTAAACTTCTTGGTCATTTTTTGAGAAGATAAAGGATATTATTAATGAGTGATGGCAATTTTGTACTCATGAATCTGTTCAGATGTATGATGAATAGTTTCAACGGACAGATATGGATGCAGTCATTTGATCTTGTACTTTGCCATAGTTACCAGGATGACAAATATTAACTCAGAAAAAAGACACATAAGCACAAACAAAGAAACAACAGCTACGGATTTTCAAAAGTAGAAAACAGATGATATATATCCAAGTAGATAAAATAATGCATGGAAATCATCTTAATATTGACATTTAGTAGCTAGTCTAAACTATACTTGTGGTGATCCAACTCATCATGCATCAAGAAGCATCTGTAGTTGCATATATAAAAGAGAGAGAGAGAGGATGGTTTTTTAACATGTGAGTGCATGACATATAAATAAAAATAGTATACTTGTAAGATATTTTTTCCTTCGAATTAATGTCATTTCATACTTTCTTTGATGATTGCTACTATATCTAGCTTTTAGATGCAAGTTTCGGTTTATCGATCCATACCGGTATATCGACTAGTTGTGATATGGTACGTAAGGAGGTGTACCGACATACCATATGTCAGTACGCTTTGGCCTAACAACGGTACGGTAAAATTATTGAAAATAGCTTCAAAAATTCCTGAAAAATAGAAAAAAAGGTTGGATTACGGTTTTTAAGTTGGAAATAAAAATGAATTTACTGTAATTTTAGAAAAAATGATCTAAATTAGGAAAGAATAGTGATATCTTTTTTAGGTTTTATAGAGCAATTTCATAGTACGTTATGAACCTTCCTTCGATTAATATTGCATTATCTACAAAGAAATAATTTGAATTGTTAGATTATCTTTTAAACAATTTAAACTAACTTTAATATTAAAATGAATCAAGTAATCAATTGATGTATATACTTGATTCTACCATAAAAAAGAACGATGAGACTCTATTCGAGGTCCTCAATCCTATATATCCGTATCTCAATTTGATATGTTTGTCAGATTCAATCCTGAAAATGATCCCACGACATAGTATATTGATACATCGTATGCCATTGGTACATCCATATAATGATGGTAGTAGTCTGATTGTCATGATTCGCATGTGTTCGAGGCACTCTTAAGACAAGGACGATTGTGACATGTATTGGTGCGGAGCATGGAGAATGTTAGAGCTTCTACTTTCACCATTGATCTATTGCTCTATATCATAAGATCAATTATCGTACTGTTGTTGGTCGTAAGATTATGCATAATATGACGGTTGTGAATACAATGAGCTTCGCTCTGTGTTTACGTCATGTAAGCTCTGTCGCATCTGCTTAAAATCATCCATTGTCTTACCCTTTCGTGTATAACACTTGACCGATACCTTGTTGAGCTCCATGATCTGAATCTTGAGTGATGTGTAAAATATTGCTCCTCGGTCCATGCTCCACCTTTAAATTGTGTAGACAAGGCCATCGACTTCCTGGTGTTGTTGCCATCGTCGGTCGAGTCACTACTGTCCATGTTGTTGTTGTCTTTGGATCGAGCGGATTCTTGAATGCGATTAGGAAGGTGTCTCAATGCCCGACTCAATTCTTTTCAATAGTGCAGTGGATGCTATTATCTTCTCCTTTGCCTTTGCCTTTGTATGCTGGACAGACGACTATGGTGATTGGGCAATCTAAGCCCTCGATATATAACGGCCGAAATCCGACCGTTATTGATCGGTACAAGTCAATATTGATTTAGGAGTAAGTGATAAAAAAGAAAAGCAAACTCTAACTATTCGAGATAGAGTACTAAGTGCTAACCTCCTCAGAAAATACCAAAGCCATAAATTATGGTAATTGCAGAACTAACACTCCATTGTCTAATACCTTCAACCCATTTTAAATGGCAGTCAAGTAAGTCTGCGGGAGAAACATGTGAAGAAATGCTCACATGACAATTTTATAGATTGAATGAGAAGATACGAAGGGGATTAACCAAAGAAATATTTATTAAAACCAAATAGAAACCCGATGGCATGATGGTGGGAGAACATCCATGTAGACAACCAAATAGTTGGGACCTTATGGTGCTATTGTTGTGCATCAGAAACTTTGTCAAGAAGCAACGTTTAGCAAATGTTACCTATATTAGTTGCAACCAGGGTTCGTCGTACTGAGCTATACCGCTGATATGGGTGGTACATACTAGTCCGACATGGGACCGGTACACAGACCGCCCTATGCTGGGCGGTACCTATTATATGACCTCATATTGTGAGATACGAGGTGTCAATGGAACCATCATAAACTACACGTCTTTGTACCTGATGAAACTTGCACCTGGTTGTTGAGCATGCATGACTACTGGTCTGCGTATTTGCTCTTCTAACGACAACAATAATAACAAGCTGAAATGTTCCGAATATAATTTCGCTTTTAACCAGTAGGTAATTATTGTGGCTATACACAATCTCTAGATGAATATTTTCTTGCAAGAAATGAGCCAGTTTTTTTCCTTTTTTGTTGAAGTTCTGTAGCCACTGAAATGTTCTTGTAATATTGAATTCTCTTGTAACACTGGTACATCTAAGAAATGTTCTTCACCATTCTGACATTGTACCCTGCTCTGCATTTATAGCAGCTTGTACTTGCACTCCAAACATTGTGGCAGAGAGGCAATTGAGAAGCACTTCTATTCACTACTGCAACATGCACCTTAATGGATGTAAAGAAGCACTTCTTGGTTGACGAGGAACTACACCAGAATGTCCAATTGCATGATGCAGTGATTGGGAGATGGTAAGTATTTTTTGGAGCCTCTCTCTCATTGATAAGGTGCTTTGTAGGCTTTCTGGTTCTCTGGTTTGATTCATTTTTTAAAGTCTTTTTGACCTTTGTATATAAGCTAAATCCATATCTTATGTATTCTAGAAAAACCTAAAATTTTGTAGACTAGCAGGGGTTTGATTTTCTACTTCATGCAAGAGTGGGCAATATGTAAACCATTCTATTGCATCTTTTGGATTTTGTCTATATGTTAATGTACATGAAAAATACTGAACTGAGTGGATGAAAGCTCCATCACTTTATTGTTGTGGTAAAAAAAACTTTTTCTATTTTTTGCTGGCATTATTCAAGATCGATCTTGTAAAAGTCGTGTATCCATTCAGGTATGTTGCTCTATGATTCTTCAACCCTCATGATATACTTATGATCTGCTTGCTGCATGCATTCCTTACTCCCGCTTAAATCTGTTCTTGGTTCATCCTTATTATAATTTCTTTAGTGTCAAATTTTGTTTCGCCAAGCTTTCCATTTATTTGACTTGTACTACGTATGTCTTGTCTGTTACACAGTGGGATATCTATCTCTTATGGCCTACTTGAGTCATTCTGTTTCCATGTTGACTGAGCTACTTTACCATGATGTCTTTTGCATACAATGTAGAACTTTCTGTTAGTATAATGCAGCAACCATTTAGCCTATGTAACGATTAGTCTGTGATGATATGACCCAATGGCTATTCTGTCATAAAAGAGATTGATGCAGTTTTATATTTAGTTCAGTGTAGTAGACCATGAAGGATCACAAAGAATGGGAACTGCACTTTGCTGTTTTTATGTTTAGGTTTATAATGTAGCTGATTTTTTAGCCTTCTTTTTCTGATGAAGCCTTGCTTCATTCAGGTGTTCACTCAACTGAGTTGGAGTCCTACTTAAATGCTACTTAAGCTACTAAGCTTTAACATTTTTCTTGGCAGCTGGGTGGAGTCAGTATGCTGCTTTTATCTGCCTGATTTCCCTCATTGCTAGCGTGTTGCATTTTAAAGATTGCCGAAATTATAGATGATTTTTTTTTTCTTCCATTTTTCGTCTTGTTTTTTCCAATCCTCTTTTTACTACAAACTCAATTAGTGGGCGTAACTACATATTATTTGTTGAATGAGGAAGATTGACAACAGATTACCGAATTAATAGCAACCAGTGGATGACCTATGCTCTGCTGTTTGCTTGTAAGTTATTAAGATTAAGATCCAATGTGTTGTTCACTTATTAGATCATCTTAAGAAATATTCCATGACCATCGGTTGGTAAATCTTACATGGTGCATGTTGTGATTTCTTGTGTCATTTCACCCGTAGTTATATCATGTAACCTTGGCCATGGCAAACCTTTCCTTTTCCTTTTTCTGTATTGTTTATGATGGCAGCTTAAAAGATTTGCAATGCTAATATTGTAACTCTATATTTCGAGTTGGATTTTTTTCTATTTGATGTTATTTTGTAGTTATGTTAATTGCATTGCAACGCTACTAGTGTAAAGTTACAATCTTGTTACTTTCGCTCATCTGAACCAAGTCGTATTTAGTTATGTAATTCACTAAATTGTTTGTCTTGGCTTTAGTTACGTCTTTTGTTGTCATAGGGAAGCAACATTTCAAATCACAAGACAAACTTAATGAGACTAGTCGTGACTTTTACTGGTATATGAGGCCGTGAACAAACCTGTGTACTGCTGGTATGCAATATGTTGTTCAGTTTCGTTAATGTCTGAGAACTTAAATGAATTTTCTTTTCCGTCTCTGTGCGTTAAAAAAGTGGGGTACAATTGTAAGCATCATTAATACACCTTTCTTTTCCTCTGACGTAAGTCCCAGGAAACAGCACAGGTTTGTTTACTCCATTCATTCATCATCTTGAGCTGGAACGTAATGCCTGCATTAAAATGAGAATCCAAATAGCTTCGTGCAGAGCTCTTAGACTTCTAAAGTTATTGGTCAATCTTATGTTATTGACCAAAAACTGCTTTTATTGTTGTCTTAAGTATATATATACTTTCTATTTTTTAGTGTGTGTATATAGGGCTAATTATGGATTATCCATTATAGTCAACTATTATCTTGATCCTTGTATTTTTTTAATTATATTATTATTCTTATAGTTATAAAATTGAAACATATATGTCAATTTATCTTAATGCCATCAATTTTATAAATAAAAAATATGAAAATAAAAGATAAAAAATATAATATTAACATTCCAATCAATGGTGGTTAACGAATAGTCGTCAATGATTATTGTGGATGAGAAGAGTGCCTGCGAGATGTGAGGGTCATTCTATATTTGTTTCGATGTTGAAATATTTGTTAAGCACCATCGTTCTACATCTGCATCGGTATCGATACAATTGTCGAGCGATGAGAGAGTCATTCGATAATTGGTAACTACATTGGTGTTGATGCAGATATAGAGTGGCGAAAATTCTATATGAATGTTGATATAAATACAAAGCCACTCTAACTTCTCGTTATTGTTTTCATCCATAATAGTTATTTGCAACTCTTAGTGACATCGTTGTTCGTCACCATCGATGTGATCTACCACTATCAATTGAAACATCAAGATTATTTTTTTTGCTCATTGTTTTTGTTTTTTATGTCGATAAAACTGATGATAATAAGATTAATAAACTTAAATATTTTAATTTTGTAACTAAAAGATTATTAATATATTTTTAAAATATAAAAAATCAGAATACCGAATATAATTAACAAGAGGCGACGATGTATATTAGCCTGTGTATATATAGACTTTTGAAGTATTTGGTCATTGTCTCTCACAAATTTTCCAATTTGTTCACGTCTTTTCTGCACCAATATTTTTACCATTTTCCCTATTGTATTCATCATGAATATTGCTTGCTGTAGGTGGTTTACTCATCAACGTCAGCACGTTCGTATGATTCATGTTTGTTCAGTTAAACCTTAGTTTATCCTTCCTTTGTTTGGTTTTTTATTTATCAATTCTGACTCGTTTGTATCAAATACTGTTCAATACAAATTGTTTTTAAGGAATTAAATTCATAGTGGGATTAATGAAGAGTAACAACTAATGAAGATTGAATCTCAATATAACTCAAAAGCTTAAACATATTAAGTTATAGATCAGACAAATGTGTTTCATCTTGTAAATACATGTAGAGAATGAGAATCTCCATGGTCGTAGCATGACTTCAAAAAGTAGATTAACAATTAACAACAATACTTTATATTTATTTTTACATTATTTGTGTTGAGCAGTTTTTCTATTTAGATTCTTTTGTTGTATATAAAACACTGCTCCTTTTCGCATGGAAGTTTTTTTTTTAATTTATTTACAATCTTCAAAAAAAAAGAAATAGAAGCCAGTGTCACTGAACCTGGAGGACCCGCGTTCAATTATAGTTTCTTATGGGCCAAAACCACTGCTCTTTTCCACGTTCAACTCTTTTAAACTTCAAAATATTCTCAAATAAAGTGACATTGCACCTCGCTGATCAAATTTGCTCTGCCTCGAGTTCAATCGAATAACACGAATATAAATCCAAATATCCATTAATTTTGTTTTTTTGGGTTTGGGTTTGGGTTCGTCGTATGTTCTCATACCATAGCCATTTGACGTTTGATCCTAGGAGTTTTTTTTTTTTTTTTTTGTCGGAGTCGGTTCGAGTCTCAAGTCAATCCGAACCGATAGTAAACGGATTCCAGGGTGTCATCCGACCGCCTAGTTGTACTGCGGACATCACCCTGAGGGATCTCAGGGGTGATTCAGTCGGTCGATGTGAATGCATTCCCGTCTTGGCTACCCCCGACCGAATCTTCCCCCCTTTTTTTAATTCCCTTTCGAACCCTCTGCAACACAACCAACAAAACTCCCTCTTTTTGCCTCCCTATAAAAACCCCCCAAACCCCAAACGAGTTCCTCACTTTTTTTTTTTTTTGCCTCCTCCCACTTCGAAGCTGAATCAGGTGAGCGGTGCCGCCATTAAGCTAAAAATGGTGACTATACGACAGATCGTGAAGCTGAAGCAGGTGATTCGGCGGTGGCGGGAGCAGCTGTCCTGTAAAGGATCGGAAGTGGCGACGGCCCCGGCCGGGTACGTGCCGCTGTGCGTCGGGCCGGAGAGGGAGCGCTTCGAGGTGCCGGCCCGGTTCCTGAAACTGCCGGTCTTCTTGGAGCTAATGAAGCGGACGGAGGAGGAGTACGGGTTCGAGCAGGCCGGCGTTCTCGCCATTCCCTGTGACCCGGACTTCTTCCGGTGGGTTGTGGACGCTCTCCGCCGAAACCAGGCCTCGTTCGGGAAGCTCAGCTTCGACGAGCTCCACGACCTCTTCGTCCGCCACTGCATTGCCACCTCCCCGTTGCTCCCCGAGGCTTCAGTTTGATTGTTGTTCGTTTATGTCTTCTTTATTTGTAGTGGGAAATTGTAATGACAGACAGATATGCGAATTAAATGATGGAAGCAAAAAAAGGCAAATAAATAAAGAAAATAAAGGGGAGCGTAGAGTGGTGGTAAATCCATCCATGAGATCCTAAACATTGGGATTGAAGTGAGACGTTAGCCCTTAAGTAACCTTCTCCGCCCCTTCCTCCTGTCTCTTTTAGGTCTTTTATTTAGGGTTTGGAGGGTCTTTGGGATGATATATATCCAGAAAAAACTTAATTTTTTTATTTATTTTTACCTCTGATTCTTGTTCATCTTAGTGTTCCAAGGCTTATCAAATTTCGCACAGATAGATTGGTAACAATCTGCTG
Source organism: Ensete glaucum (assembly GCA_021527575.1). Taxonomy (NCBI): domain Eukaryota; kingdom Viridiplantae; phylum Streptophyta; class Magnoliopsida; order Zingiberales; family Musaceae; genus Ensete; species Ensete glaucum. The sequence goes on along the minus strand of CM038558.1, from coordinate 513,130 downwards.
TCACTGCTGATTTCTCATCAGACATTGGCACCAAACAATGCCATGTGGAAACTGTCACATATACTTCATGCACTACTCTGCATAACTATGGTAAACTAGATAATTTTCTTTCTTCAGCAGTGGATCACTTTGTTTTGCATTCTCATCTTTAATTATATATTTTTGTGCCATTGAATTTACAGTATGTGTAATTTCTTCTGTTGATGCTGTTTCTTCATCACAAGTTATATCAAACAGGAAATATCTCACAGAACTGTGGAAAGTTATCTGATCGTGGCGATCATGATAGATAATTGACTTCCTTTAGTTCTGGATCATTTTTTTTTTATATTATTATTTTTTTCAGTTCTAGTTTATGAACAACCTGCAAAAAATTCTGACCATTCTCCTTTGATTTGCAAAAGCATCTCCAGGGCTCCAAGCTTGATGGTTGCTTGGACTTTTGGCAACTTGTTTCAAGATGTTGAAGAGACCATAACAAGTGTAGCATCACAAAAGCAATTGCTGTTGCGGTCCATATGATTTGCCATCAAAAGTGAAGAAAAGGCTTGAGTTGAAAGGCAGCAATCACGGGGGATTCAGCATCTTCCTTTTAGGCCTTCATGGTAAATTGATGGTCTGCTCCATTCTCTATTTTTTTTTTTTTTTTTTTTAACACTCTGTCTTCTTCTTACTAAGTCAACTACCACCTTGTGCAACTATACAAGCAGATCTTCTGAACAACGAACTCTAGGAAGAGTAGATTGAAATAAGAACATTCCATCAGCTCGTGTAGTTTTGGTGAAACCAGGAGATGTATGAAGGGAGGAGAACTCATTGGTACAAAATTATGCACCATTATCATCTAATGGATTCTTTAGCTTTTGAAAAATTATTGATTCAGTTTCAGATTTAAGTTCATCTGCTGAGCTGATTCAGCTCGTGTTGCGGGTTCTTTAGATTGAGGAGTATGTGCAGCTTAAGATACTTTGGGTGGAAATAGTTGCTACTTGTATCGCGATATCATCCATTTGTATTGATTTATTTTTGTAGCAGAGTAATGGGTACATAACAAAAAAAAAAAAAAAAAGGTTTCTATTACATCAACAGTGATTTAATGGGTTTTTCTTTCATTAGCAGATTCACAGAGCCAGCCAGCAGTGTGATGGTAGTAGGCTTCTTTGGAAGACTTGGGGTGATGAGGAAGAACCAAAGTGGTGATCAAATGTTGATATATTTCTGTCATGTTCCGAGTGTTTCCTGTGCTTTTAACTCTATAAATTCTTTTACGGTCAGATTTAAATCTTTTATTATTATTATTATTTTTGATCTTAACATAACTTGTTGCTCCTCCTGCAGCGAGACCGACCCCCTGTCCTGGGAAGCTCCCTTCAAGTTGGTCTATGAAGACAGTACACAAATGGCTGCGTTATGTAAGTAAAGGTTCGGCTGGGTGTTGGAAGATGGGGAGCATTGAGAGTTCTCGGTGGTGCATCCAGCCATGGCAACCAGGAAAGATGCAGACCAAGCATTGGAAGTTGGCCCTTCTAAGCCTCCACCACCCTATGAGAGTGATCAGACTTGTTGGTTTTCAAGTGAAGAATTATTGTGAAAGCTTAGATTCTTATTTCATTCAGGAAATTGAGAAAACTTATTTTTATATAGTTTTAAAGAACTTTTTTTTTTTTAACCACACGTACAAATCATGTATATATCATTAAATTATAGAGATTAGAATATGTAAGGAATATAAAGTTGTTATTTTACATTTATCTCTAACATGATGCTTGTAAGATTGACCTTTCGTCATGGATGTCAATCTTAAAACAATGTAATAAAAATACTCGCCTCACGAGGAGTAAGTTATTTGATCAAAAGTATGAACATTATATTAATATTTAAATTACCCTGTGACCAGCCACCAAATTAAACTAATTTTTAAATTTAAATTATATATATTATAAAAAATATTATAAGAACAACATAATTTTATCTATTAAAATAATATATATTTATATAGAAGAGAGAGATTGTGCTCTGCATATATACCATTAAATAATAATATGAGATTTAGGATTAGAATATATAAGAAAGGCATAGGTTACCATCATGATACTGTATCGAGGTACAAAAGCTTGCATCCAAAGAAGGCAGGGCAGACTCGTTGCAGGTTACAGGCACACATGCAAAAACACATCCCCAGTCTTATTATTGTGAGCTCCGGCAGACCGGTTTGGGACGAAGCCGCGACAAAATTAGTCCCACCACCTCCTGCAAGAGGACAGGCCAAGTGGCGACCGCAGCTCAGACCCAAGTGCCGCTTAGCAGAGGCTTGGAGGCGGCCGTCTCCCCGAACACCTGCAGCAGGTCCGAGCACTTGGCATCCGCCTCGCATTCCGTCCTCAGCTCCAATCCCAGCTCCTCGTCGATGTCGTCCGACGCAGCGATCAGCAGCAGCTCGCAGCCCTCGTAGTTGAGGAAGTCCGGCGGGTCCGCGGGGCCGAACCGCCGCTTCCCGAACTGGCCTTGGAGGTGGGCGGGGAAGCACGCCCTGCGCTTTCTCTGCAGTCCTGCGAAGCCGCCGCCGCCACCACCACCGCCGCCGCCTTGTTCCGGGTTCTTGATTTGGATGATGAAGGAGGCCTCCCGCTCTATGTTCAGCGACTCCTGCGGCCCGTTCTCCGCATCCCCCGGCGGAAACTCGAGCTTGTAGACGAGGTGGGTGTGCGTCCGCCGCCCCGATTGGTGGTGCCTCAGTATGCGGTAGACGCCCTCTCCCAGCGCTCTCGCCGAAGGCCTGCGACGGTGGCCACGAGTTGCGGTCTCGTACTCCTCTGCATCACAGGAAGAGCGATACGTTCGTTCATTTCTCTGCAACTCTACAAGACACGAAGTCTTGTATGATTCATCTGTGTTGCAGTCACACGTCGATCGCGTACCTCCTTGGAGAGCTTTCTTGATGTCGTCCGCCTTCGTCGTCACCAGCTCCACGAAGCCCCAGAAGGGACGGCTTCTCTGACTTGGATCAGGTAAGCTCTTCTTCCCCATGACGATGAACCGAAACAGCGGCTGCTCTTCGATGTTCACCTCCTTCACAAGTCACATGAAACATCAGTTCAAAGAAACCTCACTGTCCACCACCGCAGACGTGGTAGAACAGCTACAGCACGTACCTCCCGGCCACAGCCGCCTTCCTTCCCATCCTGACCATCGCCACCCTTCTCGTTCTCGTCTTCCTCGGAACCCACCTCGCTTTCTTTCTTCTTCTGCTCATCGTCCTCGGAGCTCATCTTGCTTTCCTTGCCCGAGTCCGGCGACTGCTTTTCCTCCACGGAGCGCTGCTCGGCTGACTCCGGCCGCAGCACGACGTACATTCTTTGCACATCGTTGGCACCGTGAGCTTCCTCCTTGTCGACCCTCGGCCTGTAGAAGAAGAAAACCTCGCCCCTCTCCTGTTTCCATCCATCAGAGTGGTACAGTACATGTACGTAAGTAAAGATGAGGAAGGAGGGGGGTGAGTTGGCGGACCTGAATCTCCACCTTCGGCTCAGGCCTCGTCTTCACCTCCTCGCCTTGGCCCATCGTTTCCCGTTCGTCTTTCTTGTGCATCCAAGGAGCGAGGAAGACGACTCTACCATTTTAATCTTATCCGGCGCTGTGGGAGGGTCGTCGCAGGATGAGAGCTCCCAGCGAGTGACAAGTGTGGGTGAGTACACTGACAGAGCCAAAACGTGGTAAGGTGGAGGGGAAGACATGTGTGCGTGAGTACAAACTGCCACGTGTGTGAGGCCCAGCTTTGTTGGGCTGGGATTTGCGTATGAGCCGACCCATACAGCGCAGCCCAATATAACTTTCTTTCTAATGATCACAGTTTATAGTAATAACGATAATATTCTTAATAATAATTATATGGACGAATTTTTTTCAAAAATTAAAGTGTAAAATGCTCCCACTTTTTTTTATAAAAAAAAATTCTCATATAACACTTTTTTTTTTCTTTTCAAAATGGCCATCAGATTCTTATCGGCCATCGCCCATTCATTCACTGGTTGCTACCTTCCACCTCATTGACCGCCTTCAATCATAAAAATTTCAATCATAGTTATAGCGATCTGATTGGATCGATTTGTAAAAAAAAAAAAAAGAGAGAGAGAGAGAGAGAATTACACGTGGGATCAGTTGGGTTTACAAATCAGACTAATTGAAAGTTAAGAAAACCGAAATATCTTTAAAAAATTATTTATTTATTACCAAAGATATTTTGTATTATTAGGGGGTCTTATACTAGTTGCTCTCTCATCCTTAGCGTCCATCCTATTTCACCATACTATACAAATCATGTTTCTAATCTGACGATCCAAGTGTTTCATATATATATATATATATATATATATATATATAACACAATGCATAGTTTATATTTAAATATTTTACGGATTGACCATTTGACTCGGTGATCCAAAAATTAGTTAAATAGTTCTATCGTAGTCAATTAATATGAAAATTTGGTGGTGAGACGGACGGGTTCATCATCCTGTTTTGTCTATCTTTCAAATTGCAGCGGCGGCATCGTCGTCGGCGGCGTCATCCCTGCAGTGGCTTCTGGGGTGGGGAGGGGGAGGCTGATGTCGTCGGCGGCTTTGAGGACGTCGCGGAGGACGTCGACCGCCTCGTTCATGGAAGGCCTCGCCTTGGGGTTCTCGCTGAGGCAGTCGAAGGCCAAGCGGGCCACCCTCTCCGCCTTCTCCTCGGAGTACTGCCCGTCCATTCTAGGGTCGATGATGCGGAAGAGCTTGTTGGGGCGGACGAGCAGCGGGCGAGCCCACTCCACCAGGTTGTGCTCGCGGCTCGGCCTGCTCTGGTCCAACGCCGTGCGCCCCAACAGCAACTCCAGCAGCACCACCCCGAACCCATACACATCGCTTCTCGCCGTCAGATGCCCTGCGAGAAACCAACCCACACAACACTCGGCAGTTTTTATCTATCTGAAATAATTTTTTTTTTCTTTATCAATGTCAATTCATTGCATCTAAAAATACTGAATCAGTAGAATTATATATAATTCATTCATTCATTCATTCATTCATTCATTGCATCTAAAACTTAAGCCACAGATGTTATTTAAGCATTCAAAGGTGTTTTATATGAGATCAAGGACACCAGAGCACTCACTCCTACAAGATAACAGCTTCTTAAATCCTTCATACTATGTTGTTATGCAATAATAGTGAAAGAAAGGGAAACATGATGAGTGATTGATTGGCTGTCACTACTCCTAAAATTTCTAAGCGATTTAAATAAAATATTAACTAAATAACCCAAAAACAATTAAAATTAAAAAAAAAAAAAAAGGAAGGAGGAAAGGATCAGTATGGTAGGAATACTACTACTACTACTTCAAACACAGGATGGAGTAAAAAGGACCAATGTAGGATTTAAACAATCTGATATCAGGAGAAAGATTTTTGATTGGTTTAGTAATCTCTAAGTTGTCTCAGGAGAGATCCTAATCTATACAGAAAACTTTTTTAAAGGCATGAAACAAGCATATCTTTATTCAGAACCTCTAAAAGAGCAATGCATCTGTTGAAACATCTATAGTTTACCAGTCAATATATACTCAGGAGCTGCATAGCCATAGGTACCCATGACCCTTGTGGAAACATGTGTTTGCTCTCCCATTGGCCCCTCCTTTGCTAGGCCAAAGTCTGAAAGCTTCCCATTATACCTCTGCATTATGAAAAAAACAAAAAAAAAAAGTATTTTCAGATAATCTTATAAAAATCCACAATCATTGTTCAAGCTAAATGTCGGTTATCTTTAATTAAACAGACTACCAATTTCTCACCGGTTAGATGACTCTGTATTAAGTGGAAGAGGCTATAATATATATATATATATATACACACACCTTTCCAACACAAGTTGTGTCAAAATAAGAGGAGAACATTCAAAAAGTACATTGTATCTATTTTCTATTCATTTACCTGTTACTAGTCAATTTAGAATGATTTTGACCACACGATGATAAGAACTAGTGTAAGTTTGGCCTGGCTGCATTGTCTTTGAAAAATTGAATACAAGTGTCATTTGAGTACCTCTTTAAAGAGACATCCAAATGTTAGTGCAGTGTTATAGGTTTTGAGTCCCAAGAGTACAGTACATATATTCTTTAAAATGACATGAGAACCATTTGGACATCTCCAAGTGTGAAAGGGTAGGCTAAGATGTCATTTTAGAAGTGATGCATCACATATTGTAAGAAATTAGAAGAAATAAAATAATTAATATTTACTGATGTGAGGCGAGATAGAGGGAGACATAAGAAGAGTTCACAAAGCTCAATGATCCATATAGCCATTCTAAATAGTCAAAATATTAGGATCTGTTATTGTGTTGGTTGGTGTTGGACTCATAACATCAAGTCTTCTTTTTGTGACTCTTGTCAACAACAAAATCTGTAAATGCAGCTACATTTCAATAGGTGATGAAAGAAGACAAACCACATCAAGCAAGATGTTTGACGTCTTGAAATCACGATAGATGAGGGGTCTTTTAGCTCCATGAAGAAAGGCAAGCCCATTGGCAACATCCAGAGCTATCTTCATCCGAGTCAACCACGGCAAGGTACTGTAACCCTCTGAAGGTAAAGTAGTTTAAGATAATGCAACAATTAATCATAACAATAACATCATAAGTTATCTTTTGCTAATGATTTTAGTCTTTCTTTAAAATCTTAACCGACTTTGAGACACCAAATCATGCTGCATCTATGAATAAAACATCTCATTCATTGAAGCAAAAACTATAATATGACAAAAAGCACTAGAAGATGTACTTAAAAGAAGTTATTGGAAAAGAGGTGCATTTAATTACTGGATTATAATGTGTTGGGAATAATGACCATTTACTAACTTGTGAAGCCATGATAATGATCACAATATATTTTCCTTGGTATGCTTCATTTAGAATAACATGCTTTTCAAACAAAAACCTAGTGATTTCAATTTTAATCATGTCGCCATGTCACACATCCTTCAGCTAATTCATACAGCCCTTGTTTTTCCAATCAATGTTATGCAGCCAAATAAATTTGCTGATACCAAAAGCATGTCATCTTCTGATTTATCAAAAAATAAACAGTAATTATTATTAGATAAAGAAATCAACTTAACAGCAGAAATGATGTCTTAGAGCATGTATGTTCATCATCATACTTATGAAGAGGTGAGTTTCTAAGCTCCCATTGGCCATGTACTCGTAAACCAATAACCGATGTTCACCCTCGCAGCAGTAGCCAATAAGCTTGACTAGGTTTGGATGACTAAAGAGCCCAAGGTAGTTGACTTCTGCCTGACAAAGAAGGAAGAAACCAATGGACTGTGAAGCTTCTGAATAGACGATAAAAAAAATCCAAAACAATTAAGCATTTCTGACTTGCATTGATTTAAAGCATTTTACAACATGGTTTACTGTGTGCATACATATATAAATGTGTGTGAATGAGTGAGAGAGAGAGAGAGAGTAATCGAAAGATTCAAGTCTATATTATAATCAATTTCTCTCTTTAGTTCAGAACTAGAGTATAGAGAGAACAATTACCAGCTATTTATGAGAAGTAACAGAAATAATAATTTGAGATTCCCTGTCGGCAATTGAGTAGTAGTGTAACATGCTCAATTTTCTCAATGGTAACCGAGATGTAGAGACTATGCTCAAACTTTTTGAATGCTCAAGCATAGAGATAATTTGAGGATCAATTATTAATGATCACTATTGGGAAAACAGACATGATATGAAAGTAAATGGAACCAATGTTCGTGGGAAGTAACAGGAATGATATTTACCAGCCATTCCTTGTCTCCTTGTAGTCCTTCTGGATTAAGCTTTTTAACAGCAACTTGAGTGTACTTGAAACCTGGCCGGATATTAGCATCTATGGCACCTTTATAGACAAGGCCAAACCCACCCTCACCAAGTATTAGATCTGGACGGAAATTATTGGTAGCCAGCCTCAATTCATCATATGTAAATATTTGGACATTGCCATAGCCAGGCATCTGTCGGAAATCTTCCACATCTTTGATTGTCACGGGCAAAGACACAACATTGCTGATCACTTTTGCAACTTGATGTTCTTGTGCAGGAGATGCTGCTAAAGAAGCATTACCAATTGGAACTGAGGAAAGATTCAATGATCATTATTAATTAGCATGCACAGTTACGAGTTCTTGCAACAGAACATTCATCTTCTGACCAAAAAACCAGAGAGCATTTTTAACAGCCAAAATTTCATAGTGATCAAAATACAACTCAGTAATCTACAAAGGTATAACCATACAGTAAAACATCCTGTTTACACATTTACTAATTCTAAGTTACTATTTTGTCCAGAGATTCTGTTCTTTGCTCATCAAATGTTGAGCCATATCTGTACCATACAATTACTTTTCACTTCTCTTTTTGCAAAGCAGAAATCTACAACTAATGCTTGGAGTAGACTTTTATGGCGATTGCTCTATGGTGCATATACGTTTGTACTGCAAACAATAGGACAGATGTTTCCAGCCACCATTTAGTTTTTTGTGTTCCTAAAGGTCCCTTTCTTGTCTAAGCTTGCCTTGGCTTGGACATGGAACAATGGATGTAGAATACAAAATCTTTCATAAAGTTTGTGTCAAATTAATTTCTTTTCAATTGACAACCCCAGAATTTAACTGAAGTCTTCATAACTTTCCAGATTGCATGATTAATAATTCACCAAATTACATACAATCTGAAACATGAAAGTTGAGACGGCTGCACTAAGTTTTGATGTACCAACACTTGGAACTCTTTTGTCGTATGAACCTTCTCTCACTAAAGCACGAAGAACAGCAACTAGTGCAATAGGAGCTCCATCCTTGTAGGTCTTGAGTGTCCAACACTAAGGCTATGAGAAAGGAAGATTTTAACAGTGGTATGTCTGCTCAACCAAACAGCCTTACAAAATCCACATTTAAATACACCAAGACTGGGTGTATGACTCAAAGTAGCTCATAATAGATTGTCAGGCTTCTTTTATACTTTTGCATGAGCCTCACTCAAGCTTGAATTAATTCTTTTCAGTTAATATCCATCATCAAAGCCTAAACACATCAGTTGTTCATAGATAAAAAAATTTAATGGTTGTTTCTTAGATATACAAAAGGCACTTAGCACTTAACTACCAGAAATAGAAACCAAAAACAATGTTACATCTACCCCAAGGTTATAATCACTAATTTGAAGTATATGAAAGTTTTCATACTATAATAACATCTTCTTACCAATGTGGTCCTCAATAATCAAGACTAAGAAGCAAACAAAGGGCATGAAAGAACTCTCTGACTGCAAGACATATCCACTACATTGACATAAATCACAAGCACAGTCCCATTTACGTTGATAAATAGAATCAATTGGGACCGAGCCTAACTGAACCCAATTAAATTTAAGTTTGTGGCTTGGAATCGAATTCGAATCTATTTAATTGTTTATGCTCAGAATATCGTGGATGTTCAATTACCAGCTCTTACGAAAGTTTGCTGCTGTCTTAGCATTCCAATATATTGCATATGAACGCAGCATGTGACGCATTAACCTAGACAATTTGCACACATAACCTAATCGGTAATGCCAATTTCCAGATGATGGAATAGAAAGAAAGAGAGGTGTGTTTTTCCCCTCGTTCCGTGTGTGTAAATGAGCGATCGAGGAGGAGATCGGGGGAGATCACCTGATTCTGACGAATTACGTCTAGAGCGGTCTTCGAAGCAAAGGCAGTTACCCATGACGCCCTCCGGCTCCCTCCTTTCCCCTGGGGGTGGAGAGAGAAAGAGAGCCTCAACGCCCTCCGTCCATCCACCCGCCCCTGATCCGACGGCCTGCCTTCGGCGACGGGCCTCAGAGCTCCCGGGCGGCGGAGGAGGAGGTCGATGAGGCAGTTACAGTGCAGGCCGGAGGGGCTCGGGGGCCTCCGAATCGCCGAAGGCTAAAAAGGGGCGCCTCCGAGGAGAGAGGAAGGGAAAGGAGAGGAGCGGAGCGGAAGCGGGAGATGATGTGTTTGGTTTTTGTTCGTATTATTTATTTTTAGGAGGAATGGAGGGTTTTATATCGATTGTTTAAGGAAGCGGGGACGAGGAAGAGTAGGCGCCGGAAACGGTAATAAACCGGCAATTAATAGAGGCAGAGGCAAATCAAGCCCGTCGAGCGACCGTGGGTTGGAGCACTAATCTTAATAGCACAAAGAGAGGGGGAGGAGGCAGAAGACGGACGGCTGTGATGAGGTTGACGAGACAAATAGTGGCTTGTACCCGCCTCTCGTGTCCTCTCCGATATTTTTTTGTCGTCTATGAAATGAATAGGTTTCATTATAGATGAAATTAATAAATAAATAAATAAATAGTTAATAGTTAATGACTTAATTATAAATTAATTATGATCGTATTTTAGAGTTAAGGATATATATATATATATATATATATATATCAATTGAAGTAAAAGAAAAAAGAAATTAAAGTTTTTTTTTTACCTATCAAATTACAATTTTTTATATAAATAAGTACTTTTTTGATTTGCCTCAATTATGCAAAATTAGAATCCATCTTCTGTTGTGTTCAAGTCAATTTCGGAAAATAAGTCAGATTTAGAGTTCAAATAGAGTCAAACCCTACCTTTTGTTGTTACTTTGCATGTCTAAACAAGTTTAAATCACGTAGGCCTCAACTAGACCAACCTGCTTTACCACCTCATCTCCATCATTTCATAGTCGCCAAATCTAATTGACCAAATGATTACGGATGATCCAAGTCAGTAAAAGGTCAGTAAATGTAAAGAAAGAAACAGCAACACGCAAATCTTTAGATCATTTCCACAAGGCTAAGTAACAATACACACCTTGTCAATCTTGCTACATTAACTGTTGGTGCATCACAGTGCACTTCAGTTACTTTTGGTTCTCAAACTATTGGAGGATTACCCATTGACTGCAGCACCAATCAAGGCAATCCAATCATCAATTACACAAATAGTGACCTTTTAATGTGATACAATACTGCTGTTCCTTTTTTACATCTGAGTGAAAAAGAAAATATGTAGGTTGGTTAGACAACTGTAACACTGGAGCTGAGCAATTAGCACTCATGCAAGGCTGGACTTGGAGCAGGCGAAAGAAAGATGGCTGATGAACGTCAACCATCTCTTTTGGTTTTTCGTCTATTTGGTCTGAATTGGGTAGACTCAACTTGGCATGATTCCGTTCTGTGCTTCATCAGCTTCTTCAAAATGCATGCAACGGCCAGCTGGGTGCCGATGGTAGAGCGGCCTCGTGAAAGGCATACAACGCCACCAAGGAGCAAAAGCCCATTTGCTATCCACTTTTTTGAAGATCTCGATGGTGTCTTCTGTGATGAATCCACTCTACTCTGTCTGCCAATGACAGTTCCTAATTTCTCTGGAGCTTCTTGGATACTTGTTTCAGCACAGGTCTCCAACTTTGGTGGGACCTGATTATGCACAAAATATCTTCTTCAGTTAAAAGATTAGGTTGTCTCATGATTTCATCAACTTCGAACTTCCATTAAAAAATTGTGTTCAGATGCACAAAACAGCAAGGCTGCAATTCCCCAACAAAACCTTTTTTTGTCTAAGGCATAAATTTGCCCAGAACAAATTGTTTTAATATATTAAACCATGTATTTATCAATGCTGTTGAGATGAGCAACAACATTGGCACAAGCACTAGAGAATAAAGCCCACCCCAGAGACTATTAAACAGGAGCTGTTTCCTAGTCACTCAAGCACAGTGTTGGAATGCATTTTGTTGAAAATAAAAGGAACCCCCTGAATTAAAACAATTGCTGATTATATTTGTGAAAATGAATCATGATGGTAAGCAATTTCATTAGAAGCAACAATATCAAGCAATAACCTCAACTTTTATCAACGATATCAAAAGGATAAATTTATTGTCCCACATGTTATGGACATTCCTAGTTGCAACATAATTTTGGGATTTCAGCGAAACAAAGGTCTAATAACCTATCCTTTTAGGAAGCAAGGTTTGACTTACCGGTCCATACCGGTACCGACATTGTCGGTACCAGTATGGGACCCATACCAGGCGGTATGCACAGTACGCACCGCCCGGTATTAAAATATAATATAATATTTTTATAATATAATATTATATAATATAATATTAAAATATTAAAAAAAAGAAAAGGCGGCGTCGCCTCAATCTTTCTCCCCGCGGGGGGTCTCCTCGCGGGGCGATCGCGGCCGACACTGAACCGGCAGAGCGTGGCGACCGGCGGCGGCGGGCGAGGATGGCGCGCGGGCGAGGTATTCTTTCTTCCCCTCTTTTTTTTTTTTCTTTTCCTCTTCTTCTTTCCTTTTTCTTCCTCAATCGACCGCCGACGATCGATTTCTCTCTCAATCGACTGTCGACGATCGATTTCTTCTTCAATCAACCGTCGATGGCCGAAATCAACCGCCAATGGTCAATTTTTGACGGAACCGCCCGATAGCGGGCGGTCCGCGTACCGGTAACCTGGTGGACCGGTATGTACCACCCGGTAGGTCGAAATTGCAAACCTTGTTAGAAAGTAAAAAGCCATGTTGGACAAAATGGAGATCAATGAAAAGCTTTTGTTACTCACAGCCAATAACGCATGATTGAGAATGGAACTTGCAAAGTAAAGATCAAAACTGTATATACATTGCTGCAAAACAGTGCAGATAGCAAAAACTAGCTGCACAATATGCCTATCATGCTTAGGTTCAGGGCTCTCGCCCTTAACATGTTAAGGCTAAATGAAAAAATCTTAAACTGTGAATATCTAATTTCCCTTTTCCCCCTTGATACCAAAAAACTACTAAACAGCTTGAAGCTGAAATAATAATGCTGACCTTTTTAATAAGTCTAAGAAGCGTAGGGACCATGGTCAAGCGACTGGGGTAGGAGGAATATTCACGCAGTGCACTGTTCATCTTTGACACATAGCTCCATATTCCCTTAGCAAATGCCAGTTTTGCCATCTCAACATTGAGGCCAGCATCTTCTTGATGCACCATAGTTATCTCACACGCATCGATACCTGGAACTGCAATAGAAACGTTCAACCATTCACCAATAATGCAAAGATAAAGAACATAAGAAAGATAAACAGTTGACAAGGAGCAATATTGATGCAGAACCAGTGTTCTTTAGACATCTCTATAATTGCTACAATCAGACTTATTCATACTGTTCTATCTCAGCCAACTACGAAAAAAAAACCCCTTAAGCAAATCAACTGAAAACCTGAATGAAGACAATTCAAAACGGAACTAGGTTCAAAAATAATGGATTGCTGTTTTCTGGCTCTTTTGATTGGTCTAGTGGAGTGCCAGATGTTTTCCGCACATTAATATCAATTAGGCAGCATGTGTTCTGATACAACTGGCATCGAACTAATTTTTCAAGATTGTTCGATGCAAAGTTTGACTGTGACACCATAAGAGAAATTCTTCAGGCAACAACGGTTTGAGATTGGAGATTATCCTTTACTAAATTATAATTATACCTCGATTTAGACTCACATTGAAAGTAGACAAAGAACTCTAATGGGCTTATTGTTATTAACTTGGGCTTAAACATTTTGATCCCGTGGTTCACACTCAACAACTTAATAGGTCAGTTATCCTGTTAAGTCATATTGTAATAATTGGTATTAGAGTTGACCTAGTATTGAACCATAGTGAAAGGCTCGTAGTAAATGATTACTCGTAGACAGGGCTGAATGATGTATCATCACATGGAACCACCATTGGTCTTGGTCTCATGTGTACCATGCTAACAGTTGATCCTGCACTATGACATATTGGATAACATAAACCTAGTCAAATCATGCTTGTCTAGAAACAATAATGCAAGAAACCATTTAAGAAACGACATTATCGAGCACATTACTCGATGGCATTAATATCACAAACTTAATAAGAGAAACTGCTTGCCTTGTTTTATACGCCAACCAGATTTGAAAAATGCAACACGAACATATTTCTTTTGTCGTGGAGCCAGAGGATGCTCACAATCCTAACAAAAACCATAGAAAAATAAGTATTGTATAACATAGATATTTGAGAAAAAAAGAAGAAGAGACAAAACTCAATGGGTTTCAACAGGCAAGACATATGAGAAACAAGTCTTCAAGACATATCACTGAAGAAAAAAAGAATGCCAAAACTCTTAATCTCATTGTAAAAATCTGCAAAAAATTCAACGTTTTCTAAGTCATCATAATACATGGATTCTTAGGGATACGTGAAAAGAACCATGAAAATTTGTTTATATTTATGACTTGCACCAAATCTATTTTACTATTGTCCAGATGCTAATGATCATTTGCAAAAGATAGGCCTATCACCAAGTACACATATTATTGGGCAACTGGTGCATCCTAGCATTAGCTTAGGGTTTGGCAGGTTCAGTAATTCAGCTTATCTTTAGGTTAAAAAAAAACTAATGTATGGACCCAGAAAATACTACTTCTGAATTTCAAGGAATTTTCAGATGATTTTTATCATTGCTTTTTCAGTATTTTATATTTGAGAATCTTAATTTTAGTAGAATATGCATGATACTATCTTGTAAGTCAGATTTAGCTGAAGGAACTTTTAAGACATATCTCAAGTATTGAAGATATACAAGGATTTTGTGCGGGACTAAACAATTTCCAACTTAAATCCTATAATTCATGATACATTGAAGTCCAAAATAAAGTATGGCAGTGTCTACTTGACTCTCATCAAGCAGAGAGAACCTTGGTAATATAAGATGTTGAATGTTGTAAATGAAAGTAAAATGTTTGACACAGCAATCCTCCTCCTAAAATTTTGTTTTTCTTCTATTGTTCCTCTCCTTCCATTTCTTTTCTAGTTTCATTTTCTGTAGTAGCATAAGCTTCTATAGTTAATCCACCCTATACAAAAACATATCACATTGATGGGTTTTAAATTCCCTTATCAGATAAAGTGATGACGCCTTACATTGTGGTGCATACTCAGTTACTATCAGAATTGTGATATCTAGGTTTATTTCATTAAACTAAAACCTGTCTTAATGCATAATCATAAAAACTGAGTCTAGCTGTATCTCTTACTTTAAATTGTCACGTCAAAAAAATCAAGCATGAACTGCACCATAGAAGAAAGATACATCATGCTGCATAAACTCCATAGAAATATCAAGGATAGAAAGACACAGTAACCAACTATGATGAAGGATTAAATAATAGAGGACGTAAATCATCAATTGAGTGATACAGTGTAGGCTTAGTGGCTGAGAAATACTCATTTTACTTACCTTAATAATGCAATAGAAAGTTTTGTCTTTTCCTTCCCACACACGCCATGCTAGTATATATTCCCTCGGTGTCATGAGAGGGAATTTTTTTATGGATTGTCCAATTTCTGTCCCACTATTTTCATCAACCTGCAGTTGCTCATGCTGGATCAAAATCTTGTCCCACTTTTTTCTGTATTCATTGTCCATGTAGAAATCTCTTAATAACTCCGTGGAACATTGCTTGAATGTTGTAACACTAAGGTATTTTGGTGGGCCATCCTGTGAAATCCATGTCAGTAGAAGTCAGATGGAAGTGCTGCTTTGATATCATTTTTTCCTAATAATTTGAAAAGTAGAAAACTAGCTTGCTCTACAGATCCTACATTGATGGAAATCTTGTGAACTAGGTCACAATAAGTTAATGAACATTAAGACTTTTAAGCTAAAGGATAGTAATGACAATGAGACTATGTTAAAGTGAAAGGAGAGGTTCTCACATGCCACTCTTATTCTTAACTCCTTAAACTACATCACAGACTAGGAACTTCAGTATTTAGAGTTAAAGAATAAAAAGAATCAAGTTGGATAGCTGATTCAGTTGAAGTAAACAATGCATCAAAACAATCAAGCATGAAAAAGCAGATCACCTCCTGAAACTAAATGGTCTAATTTTGGCTACAAGATAAGAACAAATTATATGGACCTAAGTTGGGAAAAGAAGAAATGAACCCGACTATCTGATTGATACTATTAAGCAAGAGATATGGCCAGTTTCCCCTTCAAAGGGGGAGAAGGGGTCCTCAATTTGCTCATCATCAAGAAAAGAATTAGTTAGAGTTTCAACGCACCACAATTAATTTTATCCGTCACTTTTAATCAACAACAAAATATAATAAAACAATAAAATGCTGTTAAATTGACAAAGCTGTTGTTTACTTCAAAGTTCAAACTAGTCAAGCATTCATAAGAATTGAGCTTTCATCCTAGTACAGTAGAAGTTATAAAGAAGTATCATACTATAAATTAATAAAGTTCGTTTTAACGCCAAAAGCAAGTGCATAATAGTGGGTAGTTAATAGAACTGAATTCGATCAAACACTCTACGATTGAACAATAAGCCTTCCAAAAGCTAAAAAATATACCCACATAACAATCTTCAACACAAATAAGTCAAAGGAGCATACTTTTGGGCGGAAGCACTTTGCTTTATAGGACACAAGATCAGTGCTTTTTTCAATCACATCTTCCCATCTCTCATTCTCTTGGAGCTTTCCCTCCAAACTAACCATCAAGTCTCTCAGATCAGAATCGGATATAAGCCCAGATAATCTGCACCAAGAGCGACACGAATGTTATCCAAAGAAAAATTAACTCTTCTCCCAGTTATCAATTGCAATAAAACCAACAAAGACGGATGGAAAGCATGGCAACAGAAGATCAAGGGCAAACCCTGCCGAGGAACCTTCTTCAGAATCGATCGTTGTGGCGGACGCCGGCGACGATTCCAGAGCTCTGGAGGCCGCCCGGAGGCGACGACGGGAGAAGAAGAGCCGCAGGAGCTGCCACGCGAAGAGGAGGAACACAACGACCGTCGTCGCCCAACCACCGCCGGCGCATTCCCGCCAGAATTCGCCTAAATCTGGCGGAACCCTTGTCAAATCGGATAGCAGGGATCCGGATTTGGCCATCAAATCGACGGAGAGATGGGAGGGAGGATGAAGCGGGGGCGAGCGCGAGACGAATTGAGAGTCTCCGCTTCAACTTGGACGAGAAGAAACCAAAAAGGATCCTTTTTTGTTTTTTTTCCCATACAAATAAAAGAACTTACTCGTAGACCTTAAACATACCACGTGGCAGTCAGTGGTGTGAGATATCTGTGTTCGTAAATATTAAAGCCTCTTAGAGGTCGGTCTCCTATATCCATAGATACTTTTAATAGATACAATATTTCAATTTTGGGTATTTTCCAATGAAGACCCTCATTTTATTATTTTTTTAAAAAGTAATCTCAATTTAAAAAAATATATTAAAATCGTCTCTTAAAAATTTTTCTATCTTTTATCGTGTTTTGGTATGTTACAATATTTTTGGTCTGTCATAAGCCTATTTTATTATAAATGTCAAATAAAATCAAGATATATTAGAAACCTATAAAATGATTTAAATAGATATTTAAAATAATTTAAGAGTAACATCACTCAAATACAAATAAAAAATAATTTATTATAGTATTTTTGCTACTGTATTATAAAAATACCGTAACTTCTACTATACAATATTATAAATAATTTATATAGACTTTTTTCTGAGGACAATCAAGCCAACTACAAGCCCACAAATATGATATGGTAATTATATATATATATATATGAGCAACAACAATTAGAGAGATGATATAATATCACTTAAAATATTTTTAATATCTCAATAAGACATTGTAAATTTTATTGAAAAATACTATAAGTTGGCTACTGTAATAATTTAAAATTAGTATAAAAAATAAAAATTTTGAGGAATATTTTGAATATATTTTTTAAATTAAGAATACTATTTGAGAAAAAGTAAAAGAGAGGATATATTTTGAAAAAAATACTCAAAATATGAGTATTTTCTAGAGAAATCATCCCCTATATATATATATATATATATATATATATATATATATATATATATATATATATATATATTAAAAAATTAACAAAAAATGAAAACAAATATATGGATTAAAGCAAATGAAGATAAAATCCAAAAAATTGTATTTTGTTTCTTGTAAATGATGGATAGAGAGAGAGGAGCAGGTGAGAGAAGGAACACACACCACTATTATTTGTTAGCCTTAATTCTTATTTTATGGGTGAGGGAGGATCTGGCAGTAGCATCATGCTTGCCTTATCCACCAAAGTAGGAAGAGCAACACAGGAGGACCAGGAAAAAAGAAACACCAAGTCTCACATCACAGATTTGTTGATAAGTGTTTCCTGCACCAGAATACTGCAATCACACTAACTAGTTCAGTGAGACTTGTGGTGATTCAATTGAGTAGTACACATCCCAAACTCTCTCTTATGGTGGAATGAAATCTGTCCAAGAAAATTCTAGGAAAGCTGCTGCTGCTGCTGCTGCTGCTGCTGTTGTTGTTGGTGGATCGAATCATCCTTCCTTGGAAACATCCCAAATATATGGTGGTGATTCAATGCACTTTTTGTGATTCAAGCTGTGGATGTTGAATAGTACATCCCAAATATATATGGTGAATGAAGCCTATCTATCTCTGGTAAGGAAGGAAGGATACTCTTAATATGGCTGCTGCATTGGTGGGCTGAATCATAAACCTTAGAAGCTCACCAGCGATAGATAGATAGAGAGAGAGAGCCGTGTGTGATGTTTTGGCCACTTTAGATTAATTCCGGAGCTTTAGTTTCAAATATATATATTGGTATCAGATCATTCCTTCCTAACAACTGTTGAGTGGTGTTTTGACCACTCTAGCTAGAACACTGAGGAGTCAACGAGCAGTTGTTGTTAAGAGTCGTCAAGGTAAGCTGACAATATAATATTCTTTTGAAGAAGTTTTAGTTTCCACTCCGTTGAGGAATGCAGAATAAATCGTGAGAATGACAAACAAAGGGGAAGAGAAAACTTGAATCAGTTCAGGAAATTTTTATACGTTTTTAGGAGCCCACAGGTGAGGCTGACCTTTTTTATATATATATATAGTTTTATAACTAGAATTCCACGACCATTAATCAATCGAACACAAAGCAACTCACATTAAACGCATGTAAACATATCTTCTAGTTTTTTTCTTAGTAGTGATTTATCCATTAAATCTGAAAAGTGGGTATTGACTGCTTTTGTTGAACTCCCAAAATTAATCCAGAAAATATCATTCACCTTCAAATTAATCCAGAAAATATCATCCTAGCAATTGCAGATGCTTTCATGAATGAAAGCATTTATTTCAATCTGGAGTAGGTAAAGTCTCTCACACACAAAATTTTACAATAAAGATTCATGTCTTAGCTTGATACACATTTCAGTTTATTTTACCCAAACAAAGAAGCACCTCTACAAGGATAAAACCATGGAACAGTTACTGAATTTTACATGTTCATCAACTGTAAGTACAGCTAAAATTACATGTCCTATAGCATGCCATTATCATATATGATCCATCTGTTGTTGGCAAACTGAGAGAGAAAAAAAAGAAAAAAATTGTCATCAATGCAATAAGCAACCAAGGGAGCAGTAACCTTGGTATGACAGAAGAAGTATGGACCTAAGAACACCATCTTCATCTACATTGCAAAGTTATTATTACAATCGAAGGAAGGAAGAAATCACTTCCTCTGGTAGTTTTCTAGAGTGAGCCGAGTGATGTTAACCTCTCCTCTCCTCTCCTCTCCTCTCCTTCCATTGATCTCCTCCAGATTTGTCAATGGACTGTTGAAGGATAAATAACATTTCTCAAAATCATGATCTACGGCATCTTTAGATTATGAAGGTGTCGCACAAGAGAGTGAGTGACTCTTTCCCCTTCCCTTCCGCTTTCTTCTTCCTTATGATTTTTTTTGTTAATTAAAATAATCATGGTACAATCGATAATCAAAAACCACTTATTTTTATTATTATTATAATCTGGTTCGAGTAATGCTAACTATTTTGGAATTTTATACGAGGAGTCAGTGTGGCTGGATTCGGCCTGTATTCACAAGCTTGTCAGAATTAGTCGGAAAAAGGTTCCTCGGGCTTCGGATATGCGTCCTGGTATGCTCCCGCTCGGATGTGCGTCTCGGGATGCAGTTGCTTAGTGGCTATTGTAAGGTCCTGCATGAAGACCTGGTTGGGGTGAGGGATGCTCAATGTGGAGTTTTGAGTATATGTTATCTGTGTGAGATATCTAGAGAGCCTCCACTGCTACTATTTACCTAGGTGCTTTCTATACTACCAGCGATATAAGGGATTCATACGAGGTTGTTTAATGCGTGCAGGCACTTGAGCAGTGTTGTGCGCACGCCGTGCTCCTCGGGTGAGGGGTGAACCAACGATCTGTCTACTGAAGTCGACTGTTGCACCCGTTGCCTCAAGATCCATATAAGGTTGGTTAATGCGTGATGGCACTGGAACAGTATTGTACGATGTCGTGCGCCTCGGATGAAGGGTGAACCAACGATCCATCTGTTGAAATCGACTATTGCACCTATTACCTCATAGTGCTTTTTGAACGACGGGCTGAAGCAATGCTCTATCACTAACTGAGTCAAACGATAAGAAATAAGAAAGGGATTGGCTTGGGTTTACATTCAAATAATTGAATATCTTTGATAATTTTATCATATTTATATTCTCTTATTCTATCTCTAACCATAACCTACCTTCTCACCGTTAAACTGGTAGATGGGGTTAATAGGAAGAAGAAGAGGTCCAAATCATTATTAATAAATATTGGAATCTTATGAATGTTAGATCTATCTTCTTTTTTTTTTTATTTTTAATCTTGGAATTAGAGTTGCGCCTTTGGAAGAAATATATGATTACATTCGGAGGAGCAAGATCTAAGAGTAGAAGACAAGGAGGAGGGTGTCACTTTTTTCTACTTGCATTATTATCTGCAAGACATTATTAAATAAAATAATATCAAATGGTAGTGTAAAACCAAAACTAAATAGATTAATACTAGGGATAAAAATACTAAATACTATTATAACTTGATAACCTACCATCATAGAAAAAAAAAAAAAAATCTTATTCTCAACTTTAACGTAGATGATAGAATAATTAATCAATCCAATACTATTTTGATAGAATTCAATTGAATTCTATTATCATCGACTTTGATTGAGGATAACCCTTCCTTGCTTCAATTGATCCCTCGAACTATTTACTTATGAGGAGATTTGATCGTTCATTTCTTCTCTTGGTTAATGATTCTATTATTGAGTTTTATAATTTTATCGGTACTCATTAAGACGAGACTACCAACTTTAGGCTTATTTCCCTTTGCAAATCAATTATTATATATATATATATATATATATATATGGTAAAGAGAAAATTAATGGTGCGAAATGTAAAAAATCACTAACTACTCGCTAAAAGAGTAATAAAGAAGAATCCGTCGCGTCCGGAGTCGAAGAACCCTTCGCCGCCGCCATGTCTCAGGTAACCTCTCTCTCTCTCTCTCTCTCTCGCACGAGTCCCTGCGATGGTTCCCCTCTTTGGATTTACTTCTGTTTACTAGATCCTCCTCTCCGGTTCTCGATCTGTCGCCTCCTGTTTCTTCGTCGAGCGAGATCAATTTTGTCATATGATTTCATTGTCCACGTGATTAGGTAGATGATTTCGATCGAATTATTGCCTTATGAAGCGTTCATCGAGTAAATCCGGTCTTGTTATTTTCTACCCTTTGTTTTCCCCCTTTTGTGGATCGTTTCTGTTACTTGATCTGCCGTCTTTTGCTGGTTGTTGGTAGGACGAGCTCGTTTCGGTGATTTGGTATCGACTTTTCCATCAAATTGATGCCTCATTAAGTGTTCTTAGTACGATTCGAAGCTAATTTTGCTACATCTGTGTGAGGTTGTCTTAATCTTTCCATCAGATTTATGCCCCCATTAATGTTGTTCCAAGGTAATATTTGGTTCGTCTTGATCGTGATTTTCTAATGATACCAAGGTTCTGATTGGGCTAAGTTTGTCAGGATAGAATTTCTCTCAGTTTATTGGTATCGGAGGTTTCAAAGAATTTTCCGTTCTATGCTTATTAGTGTTCTAAATGTTCACCACACATAGACGGACCTTGTTCATACAAGGTTATTAAGTAGTATTGTCTTTATCAGTGTTGCCAACAATCTTCCTAGTTTTGATTAGGTTGCTTTAGGCCTATATATATATATTTTTTTCCGTTGGAATCAGGAACATTTTAATCATGTTTGTGCTATAAATATGTGATGCATTCTTGGAGCCCGATTTGATAGACGATTGGATTGAGTGAGAACTTGAGCAATTTGTAGTTACAGGTATGTACGACATCTCATTGTTCAATCACTTCTTGTGCTTTGTGTTGCAGGTGGATAACCGGAACTCATCTGCTGGCAAGCGTGCTAGAACCGATGGTATGGACGACATGCTGTCTTTTGGCCATTGAAACAGTTGTCTGGTCACTTTTTAAGTTTATGATCACTGATGGATAGAAAGGACTGATCTATGATCTAACATATTTTTGTATAAGGTGGCCGCCGAGATGATGATTGGACATGCCCTAGTTGTGGCAACGTCAATTTCTCATTCAGGACAACATGCAATATGCGGAACTGTACTCAGTCAAGGCCTGCTGACCATGATGGGGTAATTCTTGCCTAATTTTATAGTGGCATTTGGATCTTTCAGGTCCTAACAATTGAATTTGTTAAAACAAGTTGTGAGATTATCACAAGTGCATGTTTGAATGTATTTCATTTTCTGTTAGATATTTTATTAGCCTAAAAAGTAGAAAGAAAATGAAGGTAAGAAAGGGTGAGCCGAGTTTGGGATGCCGTACGACTGGGATTTGGGTTTATTGTTCCGTTGCAAATCTGGCTTCAATATCATGCATATACTACAGGCTGCATTGCGAGATATAAGCATTATTTTATTTCTTTTATTCTTTTCCTTTTCCTTTTTCTTTTTCTTTTTCTTTTTCTTTTGATCTGTCATTCTTTAACCATTTTCCTCTTTTCTAGCATCTTAATATAGTGTAAGACTACTGTGTGCATTTCTTTAATTACTTCTGGACATGTAAAAGATGTCTACTGACCTTGCAGCAACTGAGGATGGTTTTTCACTGTCTCAATTTCTCCTCTTTTTTCCTTTTTGCTGTGTGGATTCTCTAGTTCCATGCTTATGTGCTAGTATTGTTATTGTCCAGAAATCTGCTGCAAAGTCTATGCAAGCTCCTTCACCTTACACCTCTGTAGCTGGTTACATGGGTTCTGGTGCCCCGTCTTCAATGTATCTTGGTGCTCTGCCATATGGGCCTTCCCTTTTTAATGGTCCAGCACTGGCTCCTTATGATTTCTCTTTCCCTGGAGGTTCTGCTTATCACTATGAGTATGGCAGTCGCTTTTCTGTTGGGAGTCCATATGGACCAATGCATATGTCTGGACCTCCTTATTCGAGTGGATCTATGATAGGAGCAGGTAAATGACATTTAACCACCCAATGTATTGTTTGAAAGTAAGCTAGTAATCGATCATGTCACTTTCGAAAAATGAGATTGAATGTGACCCAATTGCATTGAGTTTTCCATGCAAGTTATTACTGTTCACTGAATGTTCTAAACAAATTTTTATGGAATTACAAGCCATTGACTTAACGAGTGGTTATGAAAATTCATTTTAGATTAAGATACAATAAAAACTACTAATCTATGTCAGGGATGTTCACAGCCTCTTATTAGTATGAGATAACATATTCAGCTTTTTGTACAACATACCTTTTCTGGTTCCACCTGGATATCTGGAAACCTTTTGATACTGCATTCAACATTTCTTTTCTGCTTCCTGTCTTTGTTTATATATGTTTTAGCTAATGATTTCTTATTCTTTAGGTGGTATGTATGGTATGCCTCCTATGGTGGATAGATATGGGTTGGGCATACCAATGGGTCATGGTGTAATGGTAAGCTATTTGTAGGTTTTACAGTTAAAGGACAAGTTTTTCTTGTTGATATAGTGTGCATTCATTTAGATAGTATCTGGGAAAATAATTATTTTATTGTATTATTATTATTATTTTGTTCCTGATTGTGACTAGTAGTTTTGACCCACAAGTTTGTAGGACTCAAAAATTGTCTAAATATTGTGTAATTTGATGAGATGTCAATAAGCTTTCTGTTGACTTTTTTTGACTCGGTCATAATTACTTGATATTATGTACCATTAAAACAAACAGTAATTCTGGAGTGAAAATTTTGCAGGGGGGCAGGGCTGGAGCTTATCCTAATGAAAGTTCTCCAAAGAAGACTGCAGGTTGTTCTTCTGACATTTTGATGTCGAGATAATTTCTGCATTTAATTCTCCATGTATCACAGGTGCAGGACATGAGAATGACTGGACATGCCCTAATTGTGGCAACAATAATTTCTCGTTCCGAACTGTTTGTAACATGAGGAAGTGCAACACTCCAAGGCCTGAAAGCCAGGTCTTTTTTCTGTATGATCTTTTTTATTTGAATTTACTGTCTTTTCTCAATGATTAGTGCCGCTGCTTGAATTTGTCCGGGCTTCTGTCCTCTTCATGTTATCAGATAACTATTCATCTCAGCTTGTCTTTTCTTGGCCTTTTTTGCCTCAATCACAAGAAATTCTTTAATTGCAACATAGGGGTATGCTTATCAAACTCTAGTGATAAGATTTACTAAATTGAGCTCTTCTATGGACAACTTTAATTGTTCAGCCTTAGTTGTAAAAGGCTGGAGAATAAGCAATCATACATTCTCTTCTTGAATCTAAACAAAGTCCAGGATTGATGCTATTGAATATATATATTTTTCCTTTTCAAATAATTCTGTTATTTTGATTCTCTTTATGCATGGAAATTATGATTCTTCAACCACTAAGTAATCTAATCTAACTTGTATCTAAATTGATGGAGTCTGAATGTCTTCAGGAAGGTGCTTGACCTAAATTGTCGAACCAAATCGTTTTTTTCCCAACCATGATGTAACCAACTATGCTGGTTAACCCGTTAACCAGATAAACGATTTGGTTGGTTCGATTATATTATTCACTGGTCAACCAAAGTTCTTGTACCAAACAACAAAATGCAAAAAGGTAAATCTGATTATATTATACAAGTTGACCTAAACAATTGAACATAAAATTATTTTAAACTAGATAAATAACATTTTTATTAATGCATCACAGGAGAATGAAACAAGAGAAGCAATATCCAAATACTTTTGTGCCAAGGTCTTTAACATATCTAAGCTTGTGGCCAACATAGTCTCTGTCCGTGATTGGTCTAAATTCGAAACTACATTACCAAATGTCCAAAGAGTATAGTTTGGATCATCTATGTAGGTGTTTAGGTGTCTGGGTGTCTGGTATTGGTTGGATGTATTTAACTGATTGAACCAAATTGACTACATAGAGCTTGGTCCAGTTAGATTAATGTTTAGATGGAAAACTTGAATTTTAAAATTGAAAAAGAAAACTATACATATAAACCACACGTGAACTGATCCAACGTCTTTACATGTCGCCATCATTAGCATTACTATCATTTATTTTCAAAAGGCTTTAGAAACAGCAATTCAATTCCAAAATGTTGTATATGCCTGATTGATTCTTTCAGTACATCGTCTGTGTAATTGCTTACATCGAAATATTTCCCTTGAAAAATCAAATTGATTGTTGCTTTTTGAACGAATATCTAAATTATAGTCCCTCTTGAATCCCATGTGTCACGTTAAAGCTTGATTTTCTCAATGTGGGTATTGGTTCACAATGTGACCCAGGTGATTGTTGACTCAAATTATCTTGGTAGAAGAAAATATATGGAAGCTTGGCTGACTATAGAATTCAGATAAAGTCAGAGAAAATAGAATTACTGGAGTATGCTTTTGATTTGTCCAATAGCACCTAAACTTGGAAGGATGAGATGATGGGTCGGAATTCGTGGTTCTATATCCGCATAAATAAAGGATTGGCAAAGTAATACATGTGTAAAATCAGATATGTTTGCAGGAGGATTTGCTAAAGTCCACAAAGATATCTTTAACGATCTGCATAGCTTGTCATTATTGCGTTGTTGCTGTTGAGTTTGTGTGCATCCGTGAATTTGTGTTCATATGCATGTATTTGTGAGGTTCTTACCTTGATGAAGGCTGATAGCTGTTTAGAAAAGGTACGGAGCGTTATTGATATGCTAGATGTCTCTGATCATTTTTTTTGGAAGATAGACGTGGAATCAATGAGAGTCTTATCTTAAATCTGAGAACTTAATTTCAACCTTCTAGTATGAAAGTTTTTCACTTACCCTTTCTACTTTCACCCTAGTAATACTTCCAATTTTGGTTTAAGTTTATATCTAACATTCTAATGCTAGCCTTTGCTGATTGTGTTCTTCATCAACTTTGTGCAGGGCCCAAAATCGGAGAATTCAAAAGGTTCCAGTAAGTACACTATGTATTTTCATTTTTGGATGCATTGAGAACCACAAAAATTGCTTCCTAAATAATTCAATATTGTTAGTACCAAGGTTTGTAATTTCGATATTTACCGCCTGGTATGGGCGGTACATACCGGTCCGCTAGGTTGCCGGTACGCGGACCGCCTACTACTGGGCGGTTCCGCCAAAAATCAACTGTCGGCGGTCGATTGAAGGGAGAAATCGACCGTTGACGGTCAATTGAGGGAGAAATCGATCGTCGGCGGCCAATTGAGCGAGAAAAAGGGAAGAAGAAGAAGAAGAGGAAAAAGAAGAAAAAAAAAGAAAAAAGGAGAAAAAGAATACCTATTGCCCGCGCGCAGTTCTCGCTCGTGTGTCGTCGTCGATCGCGCACCATCGCCGCCCGCGGGTCGCCAGCTCCCGCAGGTCGCGGGCGCTTTTTCTCCCGCTCAAGGAGAAAGATCGAGGCGACGTCGCCTTTTTCTCTATTTTTAAATATTTTAAATATATATTAATATTATATTATAGAATATTTATATTATATTTTAATATATCAGCGGTACAATGCATATCGCCGATACTAGTCTAGATGAAGTCAAACCGTCGTCAAGGTTTGTAATTTCAACTGCAGCCCTCTGGGGGACATACAGTCCGCCAGTTGCAGACGTGACCGCCCGTATCGGGCGATCTGCCAAAATCGGTTGTCAGCGGTCGATTGAGTGAGAAATCAACCGTCGGTGGTCGATTTCAGTCGTCTGTCACGTGCTTAGCTGATTTTGCCTAAGTCGTGTGGCACCCATGTGTGTCCGTCCGCAAAGGTCAGCCTTTCCTGAGATCTCCTAGGGTCTCTTAGGACTTATAAAAGAGAAAACGGGTCAGAAGAAGCAATTCCGACGGGATCCACAAGCAACTGCTCAAGCAAACACTTTATAAAGCCAATTCAAATTACACCCATGGACATTACAAACTCAGAGAGGTTGCACACAAAAGATCATGGTCCATTGCAGACCGAAGTCCCCAATAGTGCTTACAAGACACTCGTATTTACAAGCCAAAATCGGTCACAAAGCAAATCAAACTAGGGCTACCAAGCCTACTGCAAGCCCGTTACTTGTTGTACAAGGTATATACACAAACTAAAGGACACAGACAAACATGAGCATTTCATCGAACACCTTCTTTATATTTTTGTCCATGACATTCTCCCCCACTTATTCCTTCGTCGGCCTCGTCGAAGCCACTGTAGACGCTGCATCTCCTCGCATTTTACTGAATCTTCAATCTTCTGCTTTGGCTGCAACACGCTCCTTTGGCTCCTAGTCGCTCTCCGCTGCTGTTGTTGAGTAGTCGAACTCGCCCGCCATGCTGCTTCGACTCACCAACGACTGACTCTGGTGTGGGGTTGGCTGAGTTGTCGATCCTTGTTGACTCTCGCGGATCCTTTTGATGTAAGAAAAGACCTGTCTTATTAGCGCTAGTATCGTAGTATACTTATGTTGCTTGAACTGGATGGATGCTTATTGGAACTTTAACGAGCATCGCCTCGCAGACTTTGAAGTTTTTATGATCCTTCCTCCACGATATTTGCCCGTTGATTCTTCTTCCACTTTTAGTTGTCACTTCGAAGTAGGTTCACATCACTCCCGCTTTTGATTGACATTCAATTAGGAAATGAAACAGACAATCTACTCTCAATAGTACTGATCACCAATGGTGAGAATTTGATAACTATTGTCTTCCATAAGCTTTCTTCGAATGGTCACTGAACTTATGTAGAGCTCCTCTGCTAGATAAGTAAGAGAACTGGGATACTCCACCCATTCTCTTAGGAGTTGAGAAGACAAGGTTACTTGGCTTCGCTCGCCTCCTCGAGTTAAGAGAATTAGGGTACTCAGTTTCACCCATTCTCTTGAGTTGAGAAGGCAAAGGTTACTCGATTTCGCCTGTCTTCTCGAGTTTGTACTTCATGCATTGAGCTGGTTACTAATATTCGCCCGCTCTTTGCTCACACTTCTGAAGCACTTGAAGTGTTTGCACTCCTTGCATTGAGTTAGCTACTGTGATTCGCCTTCCCACTGTCATTAAACTTTTGGAATGCAAGAAGTTTTGCTTGAAAAGAGCAAAAAGTTTACCTCAACTTGGAGTCCCCCAACTTGGAGTAAGTCTTTGATAGTTCTGGTCGCCTCTATGATTGTACCATCTTCTCCATCACCTTTGCCACCTACTCCTCTGAGTAGAAAAGGTACAGTACTGCGTATTGCCTACTTCGTTCCTTGGTCGAGCACTCCTGCATCAACCTGAAGTCCCTCGCTTTCGGCTATCTTGATGAGAAGCCCATCGACACCGGTCTTATGAAGTTCCTTGGCCTTTGCCCTTTCGCCATGTCTTGGTACTTGGAGTTTGCCTTTGCATTCTCCACATCCTCGGTCCCTTTTACGGCCAATTCTCTCCCTCCATAAGAGCAAGGTATCAATGACTCCACGGAACTCCCGCCTCTGTGGTACCATGGCGCTGCCAAGCCCATGGCCCCATTATTCGTTGCCTTGCATCTGTGTCCCTTCCTTCGCGATCGATAGATTCGCCTTTGCAGCACTGTGGCGCTCCACCGAGTCCACCTCCTTTCTAACCGACACTTTGCTCTTTTTGGGTAGCTGAGCCCCTTCGAACTCGTCGTCGCTTCCTCGCCCCTTTTGACCACCTGCTTCAACACCACTGTGTCCTCCTAGCAGTTCTCCCTGGTCGATGGGAAGACAAACTGCAACTCTCATGCATGACCTTCGCCGTATTGTTGTAGGGCTCGCGTCGATTCTGTTCTCCTTAGCTTCCTTGGTAGCAACGTTCACTTACTCGGACTTGTCCTCTGACTTGCTGGGCTCCCTTAAACGAATGTGAGCTCTGAAGCAGTCCAACTCTCCAGTCGCTCCGATCATACCTTTGTATAATTAAGTCCCCTCCATGGGACTCACTGGTACTTGCAATCTGACTTTTTCCTTGGTACACAGCCTCCATATACTGATGACCAAGGCTTTCATCTGATGCAAGCTTCGATGCGCACACATAGAAGACCCGCCCCTGCGGTACCATGACATTCACTCCTTGAATCCACAGCCCTTCTTGCCGTTGCATTGTTCATCGAAGTGGAGCTCCTAGCAGCTCCTGATCATTCACATGATCACGTCCCCCTCCATGAGACTCTGGTACTTGTACTTGGATTTCTTCCTCGGTGGTATACAACCCCCATATGCTAACGACTAAGGCTTTCATCCAATGCACACACGAAGACCCGCCTCTGCGGTACCACGGTATTCACTCCTTGAATCCATAGCCCTTCTTCTTGTTGTGTCGTACATCAAAGTGGAGCTCCCAGTAGCTCCTGATCATACCTCCGCATGATGATGTCCCTCACGGGACCTGTCCGCTTGTGTTGTATTGCTAGGAATTATTTCACCACGATCCACTGCACTATGTCGCCTTCTGGTGACATCTTCATTGCATACAGATTCTCGTGTGATGAACTTGGACTACGACTTCTCCATGTGTGGCCTTTGCCAACACATCGTAGGGCCTCTGCTATCTCCGATTTTTGGTTCGTTCCCTTGGCAATTCACCTTCGTCCACCCACTCTTAGGTCACTCCTGGACAAAGCATAGCTTTAGGATAGTCCGTCGCCTAGTAGCTCCTGAAGTCCCATGACTTCGTTAGAATTGGTGTGCCATTGTCTGGATCTTGGGCCTCTATTACCTACCAGCACAATCTCCGCTATGCACCCCTTGTTCCTGACAACTCGAATGGCAACACTGTGGTATATTCTTCAAGAGCACTCGCCTCCGAGTCCTCTTGCCCCGTGCTAATTTCTCCTGATCCCAACTTCGCCTTCGCAAGTTGAATCACTTTTAGTTATTTCGTCAAATGCATCTCTGAGGTAAGGTGTATGTGCCTTGAAGCTCCTTTCGTTTTTGGCACCATGCAAGATAAGTTCGCCCCATCATAACGAAGAACTCATGGAACGACATGATCCCACTCTTGCCTCTATAAGAGTTCATGCCCTTGACCTCTGTCCAAAAAAAGCTTCGTGCCTTCGCTCCATGTTCTATCTTCTATGTCGACTCCCTTCATACGGCTTGGGTACTTCACCAAGTTCCATCCAAGTCGCTCCGCTCCTCGATTTGCATTGAGTTGATAGTGGCCCTTGCGTCCACCATTCCACGGGTCTGCCCTCCGTTGAGTTCGATTTCCACATCGATTCTAAGTGTACCTTCATATGATGTTGCCTTGGATTGCTCCCCCACTTGATCTCGAAATGCATCCATCAAACCTCATTCGAGATCATGCGACGACTCCTCGTTACTCACTCGGTCCGTTGAGCGTTGTGGAGATATTGCCTTGAGGAACTCTTCCTCAATATGTGTGGTCCGTTGCACATGATTCTCCTTCTGGAGAACTAGGACTTATCCCTACTGGATATCTGTCATGTTGGAGCAACTTTTCTCTTTGCATTCTTCCCACTGAAAGTTTCGGAGACCACCATCCCCTTTGGACTACTCCGTCTTGCTGAACAACTTGTGCCTTGTTATGCCCCCGGCAAATGCACTTGCTGGATTGCGACTCTTTGCAAATACAGTCCCCACTGCACCCTTCAAGGTTTGGCAACGTGTTGAACTTGTTGCACACTTCAGCCGCCTATGGACGTATCCTTTCCATGCCGAAGAGAAAGTTCTGATGCTCCATGGCATTGAGTTCCGATCGCGCCTTGGGATGGCCATGAACATTCCGTCGTCCGTGTATAAACCCTTGTATGAGTACCGAATCCTTTGAGTTAGCAATTCCCCTCACCTCTCTGAGTTTTACACAACTCTTTCAGTCGTTGCGCAACACCTCCCACTTTGCACGGTCTCATCTTTCACCAAGCCCTCGCTTGCCTTGAGCACCGTCAAGTTTGGTTGTCAACGTTGAGCCGTAGCTTGAACTTAGCCATCCCAATCTTTGTGCGTTACACATTCTTCTTCGCTTGCTTGTCCTCGTGGTGCCTCTCGCATAAAGGGTTGGCCATTCCTCTAAATGCCAAACCTGGATGCTCGCTCCTCTGAGCGACTCCTTTCCCTACATCTCAATGTCCATTTCCAAACTACAGCTGCGGTCGGTTGTTCTCCACACAGCCCAGCTAGGTCCCCCACGTTTGTATGACGAGTGTTTCTACGTGTGCTTGTCCCACTCTGATACCACAATCACAGGCTTAGCTGATTTTGCTTAAGTCGTGCGGCACCCATGCGTGTCTGGTCGCAAATGTTAGCCTTCCCCGAGATCTCCTAGGGTCCCCTAGGACTTACAAAAGAGAAAACGGGCCAGAAGAAGCAATTCCAACGGGATCCACAAGCAACTGCTCAAGCAAACACTTTATAAAGCTAATACAAACACCCATGGACAATACAAACTCAGAGAGGTTGCACACAAAGGATCATGGTCTTTTACAGATCGAAGTCCCCACAAGTGCTTACAAGACACACTCGTTTACAAGCCAAAATCGGCCACAAAGCAAATCAAACTAGGGCTGCCAAGTCCATTGTAAGCCCGCTACTTGCTGTACAAGATATGTACACAAACTGAAGGACACAGACAAACATGAGCATTTCATCGAACCCCTTGTTTACATTTTTGTCCGTGACACGTCTGCGGTCGATTTCGGGAGAAATCGGGTCAATTGAGGGAGAAAAAAGGAAGAATAAGAAGAAGAAAAGAAGAAAAAATAAGAGGAGAATAAGAAAACCTAGCACTGTCCTTGCTGCATACAGCCCTCACCCAGGTCGCTGCGCCGCCGTGGGTCGCCTGTGTCGTCGCCTGGGTCGCCCGCGTGCGTGGGTCGCCGGCCGCCTCTCGCATGGGGAGAAAGATCGAGGCGACCTCGCCTTTTCTCTTTTTTTAATATATTAAATATATAAATATTATATTATAAAAAATTATATTATATTTTAATATACCGGGTGGTATGTACTATGCATACCGCCCGGTACTGGTACCATACCGATACCGACAATATGTCGGTACATTGGTACGGACCGATAAGTCAAACCTTGGTCACTACAATGCAAATCTTGTTATGTCTTTATTGTCACCTTTTTGTGGTTGATGCATGTTGGTATAGAGAACTTTTCAGACTTTTCTAGAACCTTTACATTTGTATTGCAGAACCAAAAATACCAGAGGGCAGCTGGATGTGTGAAAAGTGTAACAACATAAATTATCCATTTCGGACCATGTGTAACCGACAGAATTGTGGTGCAGAAAAACCATCTCAAACCCAATCATATGGGTTGACATCCAGTGAGGATGATCAGGTTCGTTGTTGTGAACATATGTACTTGTACATGTCTCTTATGTTGGGTTTGAGTAGCAAGTCTTGTGAATATAAAATATATGATATAGCCTTTTGTATTCTGTTACAAAATATCAATATTTCTAAAAAGTTTTACTTTAGTTTCATCTGTTGTATTTTCCTGCATGCATTGATCAAACATGTGGTTATGTTACAGTGAGTCCTAGGACTGTTGTGAGGGTCAAGAAGGTTCAGAGTCATCGTCGGCATTGCACACCTTTGATGTCTGTGGTCAGTCATGTGTCCTATAGTTGCTGCCATGATTATGAGTTTCTTCACCCTCGTGCGATTAAGTCGAGTCACTGTCGTAAGGGCTACAAGTCTTTGGCAATTCACATCTGGTATTTTGGCTTGTGCCGGCCTCTAAACATCTTTATCAGGATTCAGGAAGAATGTTCACATATTTGGTCTGGTCAGATCATGGTACTTGCAGGCTGGTGCATATGAATGCTGTTTTCCAGGAAGACTTATGTGTTGAAGTTCAGCATTGTTCTATTAAATTGTTACTTAGATCCTCTAGCAACTTACCATAGTTGTGCTATTTGGGTGGTACCCCATGGATTTTATAATATGATATTTGGATTATGGTTTCAGCATTTGTTAGATTTGTGGTATGATAATTCCTCCAGGCTAGTTCATCTATGGGGACTTCACCCTTATGAAGCCTGAGAGTAAGTTTTGCTTGTTCTTTAAATTCTTATCCTCTTCCATTATTTGGAGTTTTTTATAGGGTTGAAATTGGATCTGTAGGGTTGTTTCTAGCTATCCATCATCATGTTTAACTTCTAGAATTTACTTGTCCTGTGGTTGCCGGAGATTTAAGTTGTGACCTCGTCATTTTTTTAGTGTTTTCATTACTTGAGTTTTAGAATATTTTCTACTTGGTTTCCACTCCATACAACATTGATGCCGATTTATATATTTTAATCTTAAATATATATTTTTTTCTGGAGTCTCGATTGCTGTTAGAAACTTGTCTACAGTGAATCCTTACTAAAGTTGAATTGTGCCTTAATTTTGTCATGTAAATTAAACAACAAGCCTGTGCCTTTCTAACTTGTTATTATGTCTTAAACACACACAAGTATGTGTTTTGCTAAATTTGTTTAAGGAAGTCAGCTGAGTTGTCTAACATATATATATATATATATGTCTTAAGTATGTGCCTTCATTTTGGCCTTCATTTTGTCATGTTACTGGACTAATAACTGCTAGGATCCTTCTCCCGGTCAAGGGAGTTATGTTAAGCAATCATTTTAGGCTTTTCCAATGATATATCTTGGAAAAGTTGTATATTGTTTTTCATTGTTTTGTTAAGTACTGAACTCTTTTTTTGATGCTTATGCTAAAGATGATGGTTGGTTTTACAGGTTTTGTTTAATTGCCAAAATAATAATCTTTGTTTGCAGCTAATTCTTTGGATCCTTTGTTTTTATTGGAAACATCGGTAGGAATTCTACCGCCCAAAGCATGGAGTGTTATAGAAAAGAACATTTTGTTGCCTTGGGATTAATTTTGTGGTCTCAAACCTATGGTAGATTTTTAGTTGCTTAGACAGTTGTAATACATAAATACCAGTGATTTAAAAAGCTAGGTGCCAAGGTCTCAAAGCGCTCGCGGCGCTTGCCCGAGCAAAGCGAGACGCTCTAAAATATTACATATAAAATATATTTTAATATTTTTAAAATATTAGTATTAAAATATAAAAAATCTTTTAATATTTTAAGATATTCTCTATTGCTAATAACAGTAGAGAAGAGTCGAGTGTGAGAAGGAGATTGAGGTGAGAAGTTGTCACAGTAAGAACTAAATCACAGACAAGAGGCTGCTGTCTGAGAGCAGTGGTAGCGGGCGGTAGCGGTAGTGGTCGGCAACGGAGAGAGGCCGCGACAGAGGCAGCGAAGAGTGACAGCAACGACAACGGAGAGTAGTGACAACGTAGAGGGGCAATGGTATGGGCAGTAGAGAGAGGCAACAACAAAGAGAGGCTGCGGAATCGGGCGTAGGGTTAGGGGAAGTCGTGAGGAGGGGGAGGCTAATATGCGTGCGTTAGTTGGTTCAATTGAACCGACTAATCAGACACTTGTTGCCTCTCTCCGTTGCCGTTGTTGCGGTCGATCGGCGGGTTTAAATTGGGCGCTTGAAGCGCCCGACATTATGGCTCGGGTGAGTGCCTAGGTAGGCACCTCTTTGAAGTGCGTCGCCTAGCCATTAAATGAGTGCTCGGGCCTAGCCTTGCTTCGTTCGAGTGCCTTTTTAAATCACTGCTAAATATTTACATCTAGCTGCTTTTCCTTAGCACGAAAGCAAAACAAAATTGAACTGCTACCTTGCTCTACCATTTGTTAGTGGCACTATTTGGCCACTAATAATATATATATATATTTTCTTACAATGGACTTACTGAAAGAAAGCTATTATAAACCAAGATATGTGCAGATGTGGAATATGAAGACCACAGGGGACGCCAAGATAGTTGTCTAACATCTTCCGCTATGTTGATAGTATGTAGTATGAGGGATTTTTAATTCTCTAGAATTGATGCTATGATAAAAACAAGTGTATGTACATTAGCAAAACTAGGTAGGATTTGTAGAGTTGATCATCCTTTCTGTGGTTTCATCTTACCTTATAATGATACAAAGATGCCGCACATTTACTGTGGTTTGCTGTATGATCATTAGAATTAGTTTGGTTTAGATCTGTCAGTTTGGAACCCACACAAAAGGTTATTGACAGTGGCATTCTGATATTGTTGGGAAGTACCAACTTTTTATGTAGTTGATGAAATATGATTCCACAAGATGATCTTGTAGTAAATTCGTAGGGATGGTTGCAATCTTTTAGTGAATCGTTATAGATGATATAATGGTGCAGAGATTTATTTATTTATTTAGTTTTATGCAAATGATGATAAATGAGGAGGAAGGCAGGAGTGAGGACCGGATTAACATGCTATTCAAAGTTTTTACCAAGTAGGGTAATGATGTGTTTAAAATAATTTAGATGAGGTTCTGAACCATTAATCTTTCGTACGTAAGTAGGTTTGGTAAAAATATATTGGATGAGATTTCTTATAAGAGGCAAATCAAATGGGAAGGATAGATCTTCTATAAGCGTGACGAATGCCCAAAGTTGATGTGGCAAAGTTACAATGAGGAGGAGCTGTGGGCATATAAATAATTAGAGGCAGCTGGAGGATGTCCGTGTAAGAAGCAAATGCGAAGGAATCAGTACGCGAGCGGAATAATGACGGAGGATATAGAGAGAGATGAGGAGATGTGCAAACGGAGTAACGTAGCAGGGAAGTGAGGGTGTAATGGATGAAATAATAACTTATTTTGCAGCGGGAGAGGAGTGATGTTGGAGTGGTGACCTCTGATAAGAGAGGCGATACGCAGGCACCTGATGGAGATGTGGCCTTTCACATGGCGATCGATGCTCGACTGTGCTGTTCTTCTAATAAGAGGTGATGTCATTATGTAATATTTCAGATTATTTCCACATGCAAAGTGAGCTAAGATTAATTTTGATTCTTTTTTTTTTCTTTTTGAAAAAGTTCTCATGTACTACCAGTATCTTTAACTTCAAAAAATTTTTAAGTCACTAATTAAACTTAATAAAATTAATAATTCAATTGTGACAATGGATGAGATCGATCCAGCATAGTATTAACTCACATGCACAATGAAAATATTAAAACTGGGTGAACTTTGACGGCATTACGTCTCTTTATTAACTTTTCACCTTTGAATGTGCATCCACAAGTGAGATAACGTTATGTATATATATGTATATATATATATATATATATATGAATGACACTGCATGAATTTTTGTGGACAACACTGTCAAAGATAGGACAGAGAGCAGCTTCCTACTTATTTGAAGTGTTGTCACGTACGTAGCAATGAACATATTCTACAAAATGGACAAAAGGGCTAACCAAGCGCAATAGCCATCCAACCCCGTTCCACCCTAACCCTTCCAAGTTGGAACACAAATTATAAAAAAAAAAAGGGGGGGGGGGGAAATAAAACTGATTAGGAAAATAAGAATTGATGAATTACATAACATATATGATACAACCACCATCCATGGATGACGAACCACTGCATGATAAAAGAGAACCACCACCACCACCTCCAGCTGGTTCGTATCGATGGAAAACTTAGCAGGTCAATGGGATTTGGGTATCGACACCATACGGAAGCCGCCAGACGTTCATGTTCCATTGCATTGATTTGTAGAAGCCTTATAAGGATCTGCTGGCGACCACTGGCCGTGTATTTGAATGGCACGCACTTGAGGCATCGAGAAGGGGGTACAATCTCCTGGGGCTTTTTTTTTTTTTTTTTTAATCCCATGGCTAATAAATAATATTGTCACGGTTTGGTTTGTTATCCGGCATCTGCAGCAACCTCAGCAGCACGCTGTCTCATCATCTCCATCACTGCAGCCCTCCGCCGGGAATCAGATTGCTGCTGCAATCTCCTCAAGTGTTCTTTCAGATCTCTGGACAAACAAAAACGGAACAAGGTTAAATCTGTCATTATGGCAAAACCTGCATCATAAAGAAATCAATTAAGCACAAAATATATGGAGTAAACAAAAACCTGCATCGTGGTACACTGCACTCTGATTCTTTACAAGCTCGGGAATGTATTTGGAGGAGATACCATATCTTCTTACACAGAACACATCCTCCTGATGCACGCGTCCTGCATTGTATACCGTGGCGGAAAAGGCCTTTAACTTTACGGCAGTTAGGATACTGGCAGTGAGGAGAGCGACACTGTGAAGCGTGGACCAAAAGATCCAGCATTTTCCGAAGCTGCAGAATACAAGAATTTGAGTGAGCACATCATCATAGCGAAACTTTATATTTGCCGAATAGTGCAGAACATTTTAGACTTGAACAAAACAACAGAGAACTTAATGAACAGTTTAAGCCCAGTGTTAGATCTAAATATCGTACCAAAAGATTTGATGTTAAAATCAGCAAAATTAATTGCATTTTGAGTGATACTTTATTTTGTTCATAATCTTTAAAAAATTGCAAGATTTCTTTTTGGTTAATACAAGGAATTATAAGCATATCAAATGATGCACCAACAACATTAGCATCAGTAGAAGCCCAATATATAGAAAAAAAAAAAAAAAAAACTATTGACCCAGACTAGTGAACAAGTTAAAACAGCAACTAACAGACCACTAACTTTGCTAAGAATTTGGCCAATGTTTACAGTACAAGTGGCCTTTAGATTCCAAGAAAGAAAGTACCTTGCCAACATGATCTGATTTTTATCACAGGGTAATCATAACTTATAAAGGGAAGCAGATATGTGGATCGTGGTGGTGTCTTTAGAAACAAATATGAAAGAAATTACCTCTTTTCAACAAAGTCTATTTGTACATGCGTGCACATAAAATGTGGTTACTAATGTGCAAATATTGGATCATGAAATTGTGTGTATGAATATTTGCACAAGGATACAATTATAGTATTATATACTAAATTAAAAGGTCTGTAATGATGACAGAAAGAATCTAACAAGTGCTCGGCATGCTCCTCAAAGATATTACAAATTATATAATTTCTCTAATGAATGAATATACAGAAAGCAAGGAACATTTGTGGGGCCCATGGATGCTTATTTACTACTCTGTTTGATCATGCCATCCATGGCAGATTAAACTACTTTAATAGCCACACAAACGTGATCTCTTAATTCCAAGGCTAATTTCTTTTACATGTACAGTATCAAATAGGCAAGCTAATGCATTGATGGCTTTTGAGTTTCGAGGATGAACCAAAATTAGGATGGTAAAATAGACTACTTATGAGTCCTACATTAGCTGAGAAGTTGTGCAACTGCATATGTATGATTCATTGTAATGAAATACAATTTTTTCACACATTTTGTTTACAGTGTGCAGGTATATATATAAATACATATACATATAGATATATACAAATATACCAACAAAAAAAAAATCTAATTCAGGCTCTGAATTCTGCCACATAACTGTTCTGAAAAGGCAACATAATAAAAATAATGTCTGAAAACATTCATCTCCAAAAGAAAAAGAAGTAAGAGCATAAACAATGACTATGAATTAAACATGATAACACGCTTGAGGAGTTGACACCTAAATCAGGTACAGATTTTTAATCAACGAAGTTACCTGTAAGACTCGTTTTGCCCGAGCTTCTTTATTTTGTGCATCACGATCAGCTGTTGATGGATGATTGGTCAACATATGAAGATGATCAATACCACCTTTCTGATAACAACCATTGCACACATCAAAATCAGGACAAGTTTCACAACGCCAGCCCTGACCAGCTTCAATATCATGATGGCAGACATTGCATGTGGTTACAAATGCAGGGGCAGTAGGATTATGGAGGTGGTATAAGACCATCATTGATGAATGCTTGGCACGGCGTAGAGTATCATATTGATAATGATTTCCCTGACAAAGACTCAGAAATGCCTGCCTGGTGTCAAAAAATTCACTTTCTAGGATTTCATCTTTGTCCTTTGTATCATGAGGGACATCATTATTTTCAACCTACAGGGTATATGTGTTAGCAATCAAAGTGTGTGGTAAAATAAACAAAAAACAAAATACACAATCATGGGAACTCATCCACAATCATATATATTTTTTATGGACATGCACACACAACCATAAGAAGATAAGATTTTGAAATCACTCAGAATGAATTTTGTTACGATAACTTACTCGATATAGCATATGCTTTTCCCTGCTATTAGTAGGATGCCTATCCCTTTCATCAACACTTTGTTCTGCTTCATGACACCTACAAGCCAATAAAAACAAATCAATTCCAGACTCCAAAATTTTCAGCTCCTTTTTTAGAACTACATATGGACGAACAAGTTCATCCATAGCAGCTTGTTACCACTATGGGGAGACTACTAATAAGATAGTTCAAAGCAATGGCTGAAAACTTCAATCTGGTATGACTAAATGTTTATAAGTATCATTTCTTTTAACCACTCTAATTTTGTAAAATTATACTCACATTAAGGTGAAAAACTGCTTGCTAAATAGACTTGATTTTCTCAAGTTCTTTTTTCATTTTCTTTTATCCTTTCTTCAACAAATGAAACAGTTTCTTCTCATGCTATTATGCAATCATAGATACTTTATCAATAGTAAAAAAAAATCATATGGACCTTCAATACCATTCTCAAGGTTGAAAAGATTAGGTGATGTATGAGATCTCATTACTCATTACACCAGGCATAAAGTATCCACCAATAACTGACTATATGAATGATTTTTTTCCAAGCATTGGAACAAAACCCAGAAACAAGATGTAGAGAGTGGTATATTAAGCAAGTGAAAATCAATAGCAGAAAAGAAAAAGATACTGGGACAAGGAAACTTGGAACAACTAACTTCTTTGAACAATGCATACAAAACTTTTTTCTGCCCCGCTTAACAGCCTTCATAGAAATAAATTCTAAAATGTCCTCATGGTGTTCCAGATAGGGCTCTTTCTTAGGGAAAGGTTGGCAAACAAAAATCTCCTTCCTAACTTTTCTCACTGCATCCACTGACCATGATATCTATCACACACATATAACTCAAAAGAGAATCACAAGCAAATATGTACAATCCTCTTTAACACCAACAAAATGGAAGTATTTGGCAAGACTCTAGTAGTACAAAATCAGTCTTAACCTGTACTCAAGACAGGCATTCTTTAACTAGCTCTGTACAATGAAATTTCAGACAATCTAAACCAAGCTATATGTAGTCCCAACGTAAATTGAATTAAATAATTTTCACTTGGAAGCTATTAGTCTCCATTGTTCTCTAATGGTAACATAAATCTTCCAATAGCTATGTAACCTGAAAACTCGGAGATGCAGATCTTATCCTACCCAGATCCCAGATTGGCAGAAACTAACATCCCACCTGGAAGGGAATAACTCATTTAGCTAATTTTGTAATTTCCAGCAGTTTGATAGAGTCTGATTCAATGTTGGACTATCAACAGCAAACTATCTGAATGAGAATATAAAGAGGCATTACTTACAAGAGAAAATAAATACACTTAAAAAAAGGTTGTTTCTTTTAAGAGAAGACAAGAGGGCAGCAAAAGAATTTTAGAAGGACAGGCAGACTCTGACATCCCTAGGCCACATCCTGGTGCAGGAGCCTCATGCACTTGGCTGCCCGCTACTGAGAGGAAATAACTTATTTAGGTCAATTTTGAAGTCTCCAGCAGTTTGAATGTATCATATTACAAATTGAAGGATTACCAACTCGATCAGGAGCATATTAAGAGTCACTGAAAATATGATACCACCTTAAGTCCCATTAGGTCTGGATGAAAAGCCTAAAGGCAGTAAAATGGCTTCTAAAAGATAACCACAGAGCTTATTTTAAGGAACAGTAACACCATACAAAATTAGGAGCATTAACTATGCATAATGATGTTTGATAGATTAACTTAATTTCAAATCTATAATTTTCAAAACTGCTAGCCTTATCATAAGCTATTAGTTGAAGGACAGAAGAGGGAAGTATAATTCTCTTTCCAAGGGAATGAAATGATCATGATTAATAAGCAATCAACTCTAGAATAAGTACCAAGAAGATGAGTATCATTTTATAATTAGAACCAGATTATTTAATAAACAGTATAACAGTCTCAAGAACACAATTCCTATAACTGTTTAGGTGCTGTTTAACTCATTTGTTTTGCTGTTGACTCAGCCTTTTTTTTCCTGTAGAGATTTAAAAATTAGCCAACAAGTCAAAGAGAAGAGGCATGAAGTAAAAGAAAGTAGAAAGAGCCCTCATAAACACTGCCCCTTATGTTGCCAGAAAGAAGAAAAAAACCTACACATGTATTGAGGAAAAGAACATGAATAGTTCTGTAACAAAATTCTACACACAAAAATACTAGCATTGAAGAGTGGCTTTCATAGAAAGATTCAATAATGATGTGACATTAATGATGTGAGCATACCAACCGACAACAGATGACCAGAATAGTCATACAGTACTTGCAGCAACTATTTATGGAGATTGCTAATCCATATTAGACATATGAGAATTTATGTGAAACTCCCGTATTATCACCTATATTTCATAAATTGCTACTACCTCTATGACGTAAGGCAATCACTTTATGCTTTTTTTTTTCCTTTGTTTTGATGATATATTAGTTCGTCCAAAGAATATAAAAGTGCAGCCTTGGAGAATGATACTTACTTATCACAAAGTTGAAAGTTTTTGCACTGGTTGCAAACCCATCGTGTTCCGGATACCATAAGTATGCAACAATGTGTGCAAGCATGCTGCAAATGGACCATAATAAAATCTTCCTTCATAGGGCAGATGGTTTCACCAAGCTGTGTAAGAAAATAATGCAGAATAATACATAGATTACTGGACATGATGACTTCAACAGAAAATTCTGAAAATAATTATGTAAATAAGAAACAAGCAAGATTCATGATCAAAAACCCAACCAGGATTTTATAAGATGATCATAAGACGATGATATGAACATGAAGTCCTCAGTTACCAAATGATGGAAGGCCAGAGTAGAACAAAATACCTTTTGCATCAACAAAGCATCCTTAGAGGCATTTCCGGAAAGATCAGTTTGACCGGCAGCTTTTAAAGCTCTTTTTGTAATAGTCATTTTGGTTTTTCCCCTCTTCAATTGTTTTTTACCATCTTCCTCTTGGCGAAGCTGGTAAATCATATCCTCAGCTGCACCAGGCCAATAATCTCCATCAAAGTATGGCAAACGAGCTGCAGTTACTTTAGCCTTGCACTCCCCCGTAGTTACAAAGAAATGATCATATAAGTTAGTCAGGTCAACAACAATATTCTCCTTGGAAGCTTTTCGGAGCATAGTTAAGTACCTGGTAAAGGTGAAAAACAAATAATGCAAATGCAACAAATAACAATAGCGAAAGGGAATAAGAAACGACATGAAAGTCTTTAAGCTTTACCACTCCCTGAGTTTGTCAGATTTTGGAGTCTTCTGAATTTCAGGATGGCAATACAGTATGTAGTCTTCACCCCTCAAAGGAGGACAGGCCCAAATATAACAGCTGGTGAACCCCCGTTTCTTGCAATATTCAAGATATCCAATCTGAAACATATAGATAAAAACAAGTTCTCGCTCATAGATTGAAACAAAGAAGACCTGAAGTATTTCATGCCATTATTGCT
Organism: Ensete glaucum; assembly: GCA_021527575.1. Taxonomy (NCBI): domain Eukaryota; kingdom Viridiplantae; phylum Streptophyta; class Magnoliopsida; order Zingiberales; family Musaceae; genus Ensete; species Ensete glaucum. The sequence goes on along the minus strand of CM038558.1, from coordinate 470,047 downwards.
TTTGTAGAAAAAGCATGTGATCATCAATAAAGGACCGACGCAAATTATTCTGAATAATATTTAGAACATAAAAGATAGAAGGATACTAAGGTCAAAGTACCAGAATTTCATGATATACATAAGTACGTAAAGCTTCCCCAGTCACTGTTTTGATCTCAGGCCTGAAGTACTTTACAGAATCTAAATATGAGAGATAGACACGCCGCTGGTTGGGGAAAGAGCATTCAGAACCAAATTCTTGAACATACATCCCAAATAGGCATACTTCTACCCCTTCTATCTTCTGAAACAACAATATAGCCTGGAAAAAGCATATTTTAGGTTAAATACAGCAATTTCATCATAGACTTGAGCTATCTTAAAATGAAATATTTTATGATGTATGGTGAAACTTTTTCTTCAGCATAGGACAACAAGAAGCATAAATTTCAGGGGCTTATCAAGAATGAAACTTTTGTACCTTGGACTTATAAGGAAACTCTTTGGGGTAATTTTCCTCCTGAAATATCTCTAGAAACCGCTGCTTTACTTCCAATTTTTTGTCAACAGATGATACTACTCTGACTACAAGCCCTTCAGCCCCAGGCACCTGAAATATGGAAATAATTGAGAGTTTTCAACTACAATAAATAAGAATTAACCATCTTCAGTAAGAGAAAAAACAATATTAAAAGGAGAGGAAAGCACCAAAAGAATTTCTTTCTTATCACTTAACAGGTATGCACATGAAAAACAATATGAAAAAGGCTAAACACAAGAAGTTTTAAAAGCCAATTGGACCCACAATCAACTCATGTTTATCAGTCTTATTAGGTACCATATTAACACATATAGCTCAATAGCCGCACATATCAGTTCATTTTGAATTTTTAATTCTTTTATATTGCTGTCCTGCCCTAAACATCAGCAGTACCAGACTGATAAACTACCAAAACCAGTATTGGACCAATATTTAAATCTTTTTTTTCCAAGTACCAAATACTAAATTTGCTCTTAGATCTTAGGATAAGAGTAAATCATCTGGGAAAAACTCTCCTAACATGGGTAATATTTAGTTCAAACAAACACTAAAACCATGAGAATATTTAAGAAATGCATCATCCTCTTGTAAAAAACTGAACCTACAGAAATATAAGGATATATACTTGTATGAAGTAGCTCGTGAATCGCTCAAATGTGACACCTGAAAATGCTCAGTTATATAACTATAAGTGAAGGAAAATCATGATTTCTGTATCTGACAAAGAAGGCGAAATAAAACTCAAAAAGATTAACCAATTGATCTAGAAACATGTAGGCCCAGGATTAGTGTCAAACTGGAGGCAGCTCTCTTCATAGTTAATAGCTTGGCATGTCAACAAGTCAAACTGTCAATATTTTCAGATTTAAGAAATGGGTACAAAAGACTTAATAAGACAAACCGAGTCTGCAACACCAGATAATATTGACTGGGTCTTGGTCCATGGGTAGACTCTTTAATGGGTTCTGATGGAAACAATATTTTCAGCATACATGGGTATGGTTGCACGAGTTAAACCCCCTAGACCATGCAGTCTTGTGGAGGACAGTATTCCTAGGATGGGCATGCATAGATTAGGTCTAGGATGGGTCCTTGCTCAAACACCAGTTAGTTAGGCCTTCCATATATGATTATCTTTGGAGTGTCTTTTCAATGTTCTTTGACAAGTGTTGTCTAATGTCTTGGTGTTGATTTTATTTTAGATAACCAGTTGATAGTTTAGATGGACTTAAGTTTTTACTAGTATATATCATATATAACTCTGATTTAAGTCTAAATAAAATAAGATATCATCATTTTATCTAGATTCCTAATTCATGCCTTGTCAAGTTGATCAAAGTGTTTAACTAGGTAAAAGGTAAACCAAAAAACACTCCGGTCATTCTGCGAACCTTTTATCCTGCTCATATATAATGTATGGCAGGAACAAATGAAAATTCCAGTGAATAAACATGGTATGGATATTAGAAATCAGACTTATCATGATAGAATATGATGGCTCACCAGAAGCTTTAACACAAAAAAGCAGACTTATAAAAGATGGTCTCTGAAATGTTGAACTACAGTTCCAGAATATCTTAAGGTTCAATCAGAGTAATTACTTGCTTTATCTATCTGGAAAATAGGACATGAGCTATATCTGCCAATTATATCTGACACTAAGCATTGAAATACCATCAGAAATAAAAGAAGGATTAATAGAAGAAAAGATGCAATCATAACGCAAGAGAAAAGGAACCTGGCCACTGGCCAAATGTAACTCAACTGCTACAAACAAATTTATCAATTAATAATGCCACATAAGTCTAAATAAATGGAGGTTGTTACTTTGGACCATTGATAAGTAATCACCGAAATAAGTATTAACGAAGTTTTCAGTTGTAGTTCCTTGAATATATTTCATGCTCCTCAGAAGTCTAGATCAAACAGAAATTTGTAAAATTGAAACGGAAATGCAAAACCAATATCTCACTCACCTCATCAAAATTTTTCCCGAGATGCCTGGATCTCTCTTGCCTCTCTTGCTTAAGCCGTCTAAAAAGCCGTCGTTCTATGTGATCACTGAGAATAGTTTTTGGCAAATCTTTTGCACCAAGAACAGCACTCTGAGGCAAAGGCTTGCGCTCACCTCTTTCTATCTCCTTAACACAACAATTAGCGCAAGTGAATTCTGCTTCTCCATCATTTCTTCGACCATTAAAAAGAGCACATACTTGATGTTGCCAAACTTCACATTTATCACATTGCACCCACTGAAATAGAATGTGGATGGCATATGTTTGAGCATTTATGCACAATAGGCTCTGAAACTCAAAAGAAAAAAGAAAGATCAAGAGAACACAAAGAAGAAACACACCCATTCTTCAGTTTCCTCATCATTTCTCTTCTTTTCCAGCTTTGTCTTTAAAAATGTAGATCCTTCAGCTTCTATAGTTTCACCTCGAGCCTCATTATAGCATGGGATACAGAAGTACTGACGGGTTTCACTGCTTCCAATTGTATAATAGAATGCATTTCGCTTTATTCGGGCACCACATGGAGAACAATATATCGGAGGTGGTTCAAAAGTTAGCTTTTCCACCGCACAAAGCTGGCATGAGTTTTCAGTCATTGAACGTTCCCTTGCTTGATTCTTCTCAGCTTTAGCCTTGCTCTGTAAAAACATAAAAAGATTATCCTGATTACTTGTGTCTGATTGAAATAGCGTTAACAATTCCCAACGTGGCTAACTATAATCTGCATGGAAGTTGCCCAACTAGCAATTTCTATAAGCATTGACCAGAATACCTTTGTATTTATGCCTGCAAGAACTTCCATAAGACAGCCCATAAAATGTAGAAAAGTGGAGAATGAGAGATTGGGAAGGGATCACAGTTTAGACAGTGAATGAGGAAACAGGAAGTTTACTAAGTACTGTTAAACTTCTGATTTCAGGCACATTAGTTCCGTAATTATTGCAATTCTCTACTCCAATAATGAACTATCATTTAAGTCAGGCTGACTCAACCTTACATGCATAATCCCCAGAAAATGAATTATCCAATACAAATGCCATGTGGCATATGGACAATTTCAGGAACACAAAGGCATGATATCTTTAAATGGCTAGTTATGATGTGCAAAAAGATGGATAAGCAATAACACAGGCACAACCTCCATAGTTTCACCACAGAACTTCCCTAACCTTTTAGAAACCCTTATTTTGATTGTAAAAGTCTGCATTCTTATATCATCTTTTCTTTTCATTTTCTTTTCTTCATTTGCATAAATTTTTGAATCTAAAAACTGGATGAAGATAGAAAAATAAGGGGAACCTAAATTGGACAATAGTTAGATTATGGTAGTATATACAACATCAGCTTATTTAATGTTGATAAAAATACATTTCAGACACAAAAAACATTAGAAGCATCCTTGTGAAACCTGAATTCTATTGAAAAAAATGTTAAAACTAGCTGCCACTCTACAGTTTCATCAAGAATTTTGACACGATTCTTTCTTATACTAAGTAAAAATATAATTTTAGTTTGAAATACAGCCTATATAGAAGTCATTTGAAAAAGTTATCATGTATATTACAACCTGATATTTTAAATAAACATTATTTCATGTGTAGACAAAATGTCTTTCAATTATGTTAACAGACTTTAAATATCAGTTGGATCTGCTGGTTGCACACAATCCGCTGACTTGTTAAAATGACTAGAACATAAAAAATGAATGACATGCATAATCACCAAATACATGAGAAAAATGCATCAGTCATTCTTTGCACAAGAATAATAAAATATCATTAATGGGCTTACCAGACGACCTATTAACATATGACCACTACTATCAAGTTCAGCCACTGTCATATTTCCTTATTTGTGGTTAAAAAAATTGACGTACTGAAGGCTGGTGCAAGTATCTTGATCCAATATGAATATTTTTTCCTAGTGCTTTCGTCAGAGTATTTCATACAGCATATTTATAATACCTCAAGAACTGATGTAGTATATGTCACCAGAGACGCATAACACACTATACAACAGGGATGCTAATAGGCAGTCATGCACCCACCTAGGTACCCAGGCGAGGCGAGGATCTAGCGCTTCAATATAACCTTGGTGAGCGCCTTGGTTGTCTGGCGCATCTAATCAAATTCCCAGATTTGATCAGATTCTAGCTTGAGACAATTGGTTTGATCAAATCATTAAAAGATCTTATCATATTTTGGTTCGAGCCACTTGGTTTGATTAAAATCTTTGATAAAAATATAAAAACACCTCCCCCTGGTGTCTAACGAACCCTAATTCCCATCCCTCTCCACCCTGTTGCATGTGAAGTAACCAGTGACAGAATCGACATTCACGCACAAGTAGCTCCCCTCCCCCATAACAACAATGCCTCCCCTCTCTTGCAGACGATGGCATGGTGATGCCTCCTCCTTCAACCAGCAGTACCTCCCTCTCACTTAGATGTCTCCCCCTTTGCCACCTTCACGTTGTCACTCTTCCGACGATGTAGCACCCTATTCTTCTTTCTTTCGCTCGCTAAGGTGCAACCCCCCTCTTTTCCCTTTCTCACCAATGCAGGTTCCTCTCTTCTCGTTCTCTCTCCTGGGGAAGCAAAATCCCTCCCCTCTATTCTTGGTCTCTCTCGTTGGAGCAGCCCCCCTCTTTTTCTCTCTCTCCTGCAGATGCATCCCCCTTCTCGATCTCTCTCTCTCCTGACAGGTGTAGCCCCCCCTATTTCTCTACCAGCAGCACAACCCCCCTCTCTCTTCCCGCTCTCTCCATCTCTCTTAATGGTGCAACCCCGCTCTTCTCTCTTCCAACGGTGCAACCCCCATCTCGCCTCTCTCTTCTGATGGTGCAGCTCCCTCCTCTCCCACAATGGTGCAACCTCCATTTCTCTCTCTCCCAATACCTGGTGGTGCAACCCTCTCTCTCCCTCTCTACTGTGCAGTCATTAATTAGCCCCCCTGCCCCTCCCTGCTCTCAGCCCTCATCCACTGCAGCCGGCCTTCCCCCACTTTCCGACCCATTCCCCTGCCCTCAGCCCCCTCTCCTACTCTCCACCACCCGCCCAGAGTGTTAGTTCTGTTAATAATAATGTTAATTCTTATTAATAACAATTTACAAATTGTACTAATGTTAATTTTTAATCCTTAATTATATTCTCTATAATTTTTATATTGGCAAGTATCTTGCTTTGCTTAGGTGAGCACCTAAGGCCTCACGCAATTTAAGATATTGACGCTTTTTAGCTCCTAATACCTTTGATAGCACCGCTATAAAGGTATTAGTTTGGACACATGCCTGGGTCAATTGGCCTGTGTCAATTTCAGAATTATATTGTTCCAGAATGGTATTGGCAAATCCCCATGTCATAAAACTAAAATCCTTGCTTCATATAAAACATCTGCATCTATCAAAGATGAGAATTGTGAGCTTTGTCCAACCACAGTTCAAGCATTTGCACTGTAATAAGTTGGCATTGGCTTGTGCAACAAATGATCCAAAAGTGATGGAATTTGCCAAGATAATAAAGGAGTGGGAGAATGCTAGTGCCTCAAAGTAAAAATACTTGTTTAAAATTATTAGTCAGTGGTTCCAAAATTAACCATTCACCTTTTGACAACAAATCCAACGTATACAAGATACTTCAGGAAAAAATCTTTAACGAACCTCAGAAAACTGAATGTCAGATGATGTTTGATGGTGTTGCCATGAAAGATCTTTAAAGCACTCAAGACGCACTTATAAGCCAACAAGAAAACACATCTAAAGATTGACTAGTGAAAACATAAATTATATCATATATTAGTAACTTTGATGAAAAACTAAGACATTGGGTGTCCAAGATTCAAGCAATGAACCTCTCTACTTGCAAAAGTAAGACTGTATACATTGAGGCTCCCCAGGCCAGGGAAGAGAACTTCTAGGCCGGATTTTTTATGTAAGCCCAACATCTTCAATTTCTGAACTGACAATTAAAAGGCTATTTAAGATAGTGAAGCATATCACACACATCAAAACCCTGTTAGCCCAGGAATTGTGAACAGAATGTTGAGAAGATCTAAGGCATTTCAGTAGCAATTACAAAGATATAGCAGCTCCTTATTAAAGCACCACATAGTGGTAAGGCTGGCACATCAGAAAGATATAACCTTGTTAACTAAAATAAGGTTAGTAACAATAAAGTGAAGAAAAAAGGATGAATAGTTATCTAGATCAATAATCAGTTAGAATAATAGAGAACATAAGCTTGTCACTACCATAAGGGGACCAAAAAAATAGGGGAATATAATAGACATGCTTTGTAGGTTTGATAATTTCAAAAGCCTTTCAGTTAAAATTTGAAGAACACAAAAAAAAAAAATCTCAAGCATGTCAAGAACCTAACCTGACCAACCCATTGCCTCAAACCCATTATATGCTCCTTAATCTGTTCTGGAGTGAACAGTTCAATCAACGAAACACCTTTTATCTTTGGCTTCCCATATTTATTTCCAGTTATTTGATCTGTTGTTTGGTTACCTGGATCTTGCTTAGATTCTACGGGAGACTGATCCAGCATTTTATCAACCACCATATTTTCTTGTTTGACATGAGAGTTGACAGAATTGGAAACATTGGGATCTTTTTCACAGGTTGGCAAGTTCTTATTTTCACTGATATCACTGCCAAAAACTGGTACTTGTTCATGACCAGAGCCAGTAGGTTTATCCATCTTCAAAACAACCTCAGAATTAGCAGATATCATCACAGTTGTTTGTTTGCATTCCAGATCCTCTGTCTCCTGGAAATCACAGTGCTGGTTCCCTGAAGGCAGACAGACTACAGAAGCTTCAACCTTAGGAAGAAAAGGAGATATTTGTTGAACCTTCATTCGTTTGGATGCAGGCTGCCTGTCCCCAGAATCTTCAGTAGGAAGTGTATGTGTTCTCATTCCATCAGAATCTGTTTTTATTTCGGTAACCACACTAGTGTCTGACAAAGCACGAGTATGTGCCTTGTAATTTGCTGCTATATGATCACGTACTGGAATGCACACTGGACAGTCAGACACTTTGCAATTACGGATATGCCTGACAAGTTTCCTAGATTGGGAACAGCGTGGAAACCTACATTGCTCAGTGTTGCAGACATCCATATGCATAACTAACTCCTGAGCTTTCAAGCAGTTAGATTCTCTACATAGTCCCTTTCTTGATGGACACCTGCGGGCATGATGCAGAAACAACAGCCACCTTATTTGTTTCAAATAGTCTTGTTGCTTTATAGAGTCTTCACGTCCAGAATCTACTTCTCTAGCAGAACGATTAGGTTGCTGAGTGTCATCTTGCCCTGATATTTTTTGGTTAAGCTCCTCCTGGAGTTGTTGGCATGATTGTTTTCCTGGAATCTGTGCTTGCTTTAGTGGCTGAGGATGCCATTGAAACTGCAGGAGTTCGTCTGCTTGCAATTCACTTGATATGTGACCAATGTTCTCCGAAAATCCATCAGACTGCAGGTGCGGATGCAACAATTGCAGTGAACCCTCTGAAACTGAGATATGAAAATCTCGAGGGCTGGGCAAATGGCCAAGAAATTGAGCATTTTTAGCATGACCTTCAGCAGAAGTGTTCTGCTGGCATTGAGTCTGTAACTCTGGAGGTTGGACATGCTGAGCTGCTGACTGAATCAAAGGCTCAGAACAAGTTACATTAGAATGAGAAGGAATTAGCTGCTCACCAAAATGTGAAGTCACTGAAGAATGTCTCAAAGAATCATTCATTAGTGCAATTTGTTGGTTTTGCTGCTGTCTCTGTGGCAGCAGATGCTGATTCTGAACAAACTGTGCATAAGTTTGATTAGGCTGCTGTGTCGATTGCTGCATGTGCTGTTGTGATTGCAGTAGCTGTTCCCTCGTAGACTGTGATGACTGGTAATTCATTTTCTCTGAATGATCAAGCAACTGAGGTCTCATATTCAGAGGAAGTTGTGTTGACTGTAAATTTGCATTGTAGTTTAGCAACCCTGCATTTGCTCTTAACTTGTGATGCAAATTAACAGAATTCATGTTATTCATAGCAGATAAGCTGGATGAATCAGGTCCATGAAAGGTCTCAGAATGTGTTATATCAGTAGTTCTCACTGTATTACCATCATCAACCACAGGTAATATTTGCTGTGACAATGATGCTGTAGAAAAACAAAGTTAAATCCTCTAAGTTTGTTACAAATAGCAAACTTAGAAATTAATGATAGACAAGGTGAATTAGTATGAATCAAGGAACAAAGATATTACACTTAAAAACACCATCTGTGAAATGGAATCAACTACATGAACAGAAAATTATAGAAGCAAATATTCATGAACATCTTAATTTATGCTTCAAGCAGGAAAGATTACTTGGCATCCTTGGTTGATGATGTTGCTGCAAAGGCTTTGGAGAACTAACATAAGGATTCGGAGTCAGGACACCCTCAGATGCTGCAGGCCCACTTAGTTGCATGGTGTTTCCAATTAATCCCAATGCACCATTTGCAAGTGCATGTGAGAACCCATAAGGGGAACCCTTGTGCAGAACATTGGACCTCATACCAGCATTAATTTGAGCACCAAGACTATTGAATATATGGCTGTTTTGACTCACAGCATATTTCTTTTGTTGGAGTGACTGTGGAGCCCCAGGAGTCTCAGTGCTAGAAAATCCAGTTCCATTTGAACACTCAGAATTTGCAGATGCTGCCTGTTGACTATTAAAACCAGGAGTTGGTATCATCTGACTAAATTGTCTCGGTATGCTGGTTGAAGCCACTGAGGACATTATATTACTTCCACCAGAACCAAGACCAAAATTGGCCGACTGGTGCTGGTAACCATTACAAACTGTTCCTACAACAAACATACAATCAATCCACAGCAGTAAACCTTAAACATTAAACAAAGACTAACTATACCCAAAATTTACCATCGGAGGCACTGAGGGAGGTATTGTTTCCTGCATCAGGTGGACCATTTGCAGTTGATAGTAAGTTTGCCATGTTTGCTTTAGTTTGAGGTGCAACAGCAGTATTCCTGGCAGTAATTGTAGGGTTCTCTAGTTGAACTGAAACTGCAGTATTGATGCTGCCATTATTTGAAATACCAGGAGTTGGAATCATTGTACTAACAGCAGAGGAAGATGTAATATGATGTGACAAGGGTCGACTATTGTTGAGAACATTCTTTATTATGGAGCACAAACGATGGTCAACTGGATCCAAAGCTAAATTCAAATAAACTTCCTGATCACAGGAACACATATGCATTAGATGGACCGTGAAAACTTCAGTGGAGGAATAGAAACAGCTGTTATATCAAAAAACTGTGTTTTATCATAATGATAACTCCAGAATTGAAGATTTCACAGTAGCACTTTAAGCAAACTATAATTCCCTGGACTTAAATCGAAATAAGATATAGGATGAAACATTTGAATAAAAAAGTTCTCACATAAATGAAAAGAAACATTGGTAAAAAGTAGTTACCCTTGTAGCAGCTTCCCTGAAAATACGATCTTCCAAACGCCTAACAAGCTCTGGTACTCTACGTACCCACTCTTCAGAATACACTTGATTTTTTCTTTGAAGAATATTGTAGCTGAAACATCCAAGCAATTAAAATTTTCATAACAAATCAAGAAGCACAAATGTTAATGCTTTGAAAATGTTACATATTTCCAATACTGATGAAAGAGAAAATACAGAAAATATGGACATACATTTTCAGCTTACAAAGTGAATGAAGCCTACAACTCTGAGGAAGTATCCTTAGTGCCATTAATACACTAGAAAATGATGCCAGGTTATCTTATAGAGAACTGGTTTTCTGTGTTTCATGATAATCTATTCCCTAGTGACTTCACTTAGATGTAAATATTACCAACATAAGGACCAATACCACTTAAAGTACATATCACAGACTGTAAGGTACGGGCAGTCACATAATGCGCAACTACCACTTTTACAGAAAAGTGCAGATTTCAGAAACAAAGGTGTACCAGGACAAAATGTACAAGTAGAAAAAATATTCATTGTTTTGTCCTAGTGGTGAAATTCTATATTTCAAAAGGTACAATTGGGATGTCATCTCATCAATTGGAATTACATATCCAATAGGAGTCCTTAAAATTAAAAGTTACAAAAGAGAAACAAACAAAGGCATACATTCACAAGAGAGACAAAGCCAAATCCATGCATGCATGCATGCAAAGTGTTGATTATGAAAGCATATCAATAGCATCCTTGTCTGCACAATTTGTGAAAAGCGGTTCCTACACTAATTAGCATAACATTCATGGAAATGAAGCTTCCGTCTTGAGTGACATGACTCTTATATTAACTATCGACGATAAATCAATAACAATGTAATATCACAAGAAACCAACAAAAACTACAGAAGTCAGTAATAAGATTCTAAAGTCAGTGTGTTGTTATAATTAAATATAGAAATATTTATCGCTACAAAGTTCATGACATGCAAATTATTACTTGGATTTTGGTGAGGATGATGTAGCAACAAATATATGGTGCCATTCAACATGTAAAGAAACAGATGCCTACTCATGAATAATAAAATCCTATCATCTGAATCTATTATGGAATTGGCATGAACAAGAAACAAAGTCAACTGGGCAGCGAGATTTATCTTACAGTGTTATAGCACATATGTTAACGCTAGAAGATCATGACAATGTACAGGTCTGGTAACTGGTAGACTTCCAACTTAATGCCAATTACCTAGGTAAGACACCAAAAAAGTACCAGTTTGCGACCCCCTCCCCTCCCCTCCCCCCCCCCCAAAAAAAAGAACACCCAACCCCTCATTTTTCTTTACTTTTTCCCTTTTTTTCAGTTGCTGAGATCCCAAAGATGTTGCTCACACGCACGATTCAGCAGTTTCATATGATCATGAGGGTGATAAAAAGGTAAGATAAAATGCTGATTTGATATAGAGCAACTATGGAGATTCCCACACTAATTACAATATAACGGCAGCATTTTACTTTTGATGGCCCTGTTTTAGCAACTTGCCACCTTGCCATATTGGCTTCTAATCTTGGATGGAAGCAGATAACAGTGGATGAGCAGATTACTGCAGCAGACACAACATGTTAAACTTGGATTGAAGCAGATAAAACATGCATATAGCAGGATAAGCATTGCATATATGGGTTCTTAAATACCCAAGCCCTTGAACCAAGGCAAGGGATACCAGCAGCTGATCTAAGACTGGCTGGTCGTAAGTGAGAATGTCACTGCTTAAGAAATATAACCTAATATCACAATAAGGCATTGAGGAATAATAGCCAGTGCTGTCTTCTAAGTCCATCGCCAAAAAATTGATTAGTCTAGGTTTCATCCATCACCTTGAGTCACCAACACAATTGGATGACCATGACTGAGTATGCACGGTCAAAGTTGACAGAGAGAACTTAGAATAATTAAGTTGCAAAGTGAATACTCACATTTTCTGCCGCATGGTAGCACGACCATTTTGAAGTTCAGAATCCATGGGTCCCGGTCCAAGACCCTGCATCTGGGATGCCATAAAACTTCCAATCTGCTGGGAAGGACCTGACACTTGTGTGCTCGCTTGGGTAGACATCTGACTGGAGATTTGACCAGTCAAATGGGCATGAGCATTCATTTTCCTCCCTTTTGGGATGTCAACACCCAAGTTCCAATCATAACACAACCATTAAACAGGACGAAAGAGCACGGGCTTTTAGCTGAAGATGCAACATTCCCAATGTTCGAGAACAAAAAAAGGCTGCTAGAGACATTTTTGCTCAGGCCATCAACCTCCTGATAACTGATCTGCATGATGACCAATTTCAGCATGGATCATGCACTAAACAAAGTGAAAGGATGCTAACAGGCAAGTTGTTTAGCTTCAAAAACATACACGCAACCCAAAAAAAAGCAATAAATCAACTAAATAATAAACACCACAGGCCTTTCTAGTTCTGAAGCGTCTTTGGCGCAGTCAGAGCTCACGCCAACACAAGGATTACGATCATAATCCCCTCTAACTTTACAAGCAACAGCAACACAAGGGAATGAGTAGTTGACACCAAGACCAACAGCAATTACAAATGAACAAGCCCTAATTTAAGAATTGAATCCCGACGGCATTGACTGTCTGCCGCGAGGACCAGACCGCATATGCAGCAAGCAAGACAGATATCACAGGTTTCCGGACGATGCAAGATCACGGAAAATCTCTGGGCTTGTCAAAAGATATCTCTTCGCCGTCAAAATAAGACAGCAAAGAGACATAAAACTACACGATCATGTGTCGCTGGCCCAAACCCTAGCTAGCCCAGCATCGATCGAAATGATGCTCAATCAACAAACTAATACGAACAATCAAACCCAACTGACCTACGAGGGAGCAGGAGCAAGGAGCCTGAGGAGGCGACGGCGATCACCGGTCGTCGGTTGTCGTCGGGCAGCAGCAGCTGGACGAACTCGGGGAGCAGCGGCGATAAAAGGGGGAAAGCAGGACGCCCCAAAGGTCTGCTTGATCAAAAACCGCCGACCACCGATCCAAGATCTGTGGAGCGGGACGAATTCCAGCGAACGGGGAGGAATCGAGCAGCTTCGGAATCGGAGCCCCTCGACCGGATACTAATTCCTTCCTTTGGAGTCCAATCAATTAATGCGAACCCGGGCGGTGGGCTGCCCCCCCTCCCCTCTTCCTCCTTCCCACCCTCCCTCCCCGATCGATCGATCGATCGACCGATCCGATCTCCTCCGGAACAACGCTCCGAGGAAGTCTGGAATTAGAATTTTCTTTAACCCCCGATTAGGTGTTCTCTGTTCCCTTTTCTGGTCGTTCGCCCACCGCCGCTTCGAAGCCCGATCGAAGACCCAGGCGATTTCTACAGCCGTCACGCACGTGAGGATAAATGTTTGGGGGTGTGGGGGGGGCGTCTCGCAGCGCTTTTTCCCCACCCGCTCACCGAGTTGCTCGCTGTCCTCTCGCCGCTTTCTCATTGGATGCGAGGCAGATGCCTGCGTGGGACCCACTTTTTAGAGCCGTCGCCTCGTCGTGATTACGAGGTAGGTAGGTAACGAGGTAACCGAAAAGGGTGTGGAAAAGTAGTTGCCAAATAACAACATGGGCTGAAACGGACGGACGGACGGACGGACGGACGGACGGACGGACGGGGATTGGAGTTCGGTGTCGAGGCAGACGGCGTTAATTTGCCGGTGGTTTGCACCGCATGGTAACTATGAGAAAGCCATACTTCCACTTTGGTGTAGCTCAGAAATCACACCAAGAAAATTATTATTTTGTCACGTTAAATTTAATAGAGGATATTATTGATCCACCAGATGTTGATTCACTATAATGAGCATGAGAGCTTACCAGAAAAATAATAATAAAAAAATTTGCCATCATATTAGGTAAATTCTAATTATTTATATTAAGAATATGGGAGATTCTTGAAAAATAAATAATTTATTTATTATTTTTATTTATCTTGTACATCTATCCGATCCGCTTACAGAAATATTTTTTTCAAAATCTCATCTAATAAATTTTTGAAGATATCAGACTAGTCTAGATTGTAACAAGTAAGCTACTAGGATCAAATATTAATCTTCAACATTATATATAGATACATATATATATATATATATATATATATATATATATAGTTTTAGATTCCAAGGAAAATAAAATGAGATAAAATTATCTTAATTATGAGCATCTATGAATGCTTGAGACTGGTAAAATTAGTAGGGTGAAGGTCTAAGAAAATATTAATAAAAGTAAGATAATGTATCGAATTACTCTTACTTGTTTTATAAAAAAACAAGAAACAACAAGGTTTGAAGGAGAAACAACAAGGTTTACTTTCAAAAAAATCTCTCTATATTAAGGATCAGCAGTAAGTTTTTTTTATTTTATTCTTTTTTTTTTTTGGGGGGTGGGGTATCAGTAATGGATGAGCTCGTAATCATATTTATTGGATAGGCCTCCTTGGTTATTTTTATTTGATGAAAGTTTAAATAAAGTTAATCATAAACTTGATTTATGGAAAGAAATCTTCAAAACTAAATATTTTTTAGTTAAGTAAAACTAATCTTAATAGTGTTAATAATATATATGAGGAGATAGTTAAATTAAATAAATAAGAAGTTCAATAAGTAAAATATTCAAGCATCTTAGATGATTATTTTATAAGATGGAGATATTAATGAAAATATTATTTATTGAGTTCAAACTATATTGAGAGGGATGTTTGAAGCTTTCTTCCAATAAATTTCCTATCAATAGGGGGCTATATCAAGGATAATTTATAAGTTTTTTTTTAAAAAAAAAACCATCAGCAATGAATGAACTTATTGTCACATACAATAGACCTACTTAATGTATTTTATTTTATGATGATATTATTTGACTTGGTGAAAAAATTAATCCTTAACTTGAGTTTGGAAAGAAATCTTCATAACCAATTTTAATAGTTGATTTGATGATTAGATAATAAAAAAAAATTACCTAACATCTTAGATACGTTTTCTGACAAACGAGGAGATTGGTGAAAATATTAAAAAGTTGTGGAGTCCCAAACTATGTAGATAAAGGTATGGTGGAATGGTAGAAGTTTCAAACGATCATCAAGTGCGTCTAAATTTAAACAAATAAACTTAGAAAACAATATAGTTAAACCTAGAAAAAATAAAATAGTATTGTCTAAACTCATAATGCTTTCTTTATAGATCTAAAATATTGGTAACTAAGAGAATCGAAAAAATATTTGTATTCATGAATAACATGTCTCCCTCCGTGAGCATGGAGAATAATTTAACATGGTATAGATATAGTATAAATATAGTGATTAAAAGATGTAATATGAAAAAGAGATACGTAAAATCGGATAAAATATCAATAGAAATCATAAATAAAAATTAAAAATATTTTGTAAGTTAATTAAAATAATAATAATTATTATTTTGTGGCACTCGGTATCAACAAAAGATTTGTGTAATTAATCCTAAATGATTGGGATATTAGAACATGTTGTTGTTGTAAAGAAACAAACCAAATTGTAGCGAGGGAAATCAACAAATATTGAGAATAAAACAAATCTATTCATGATGCCTTGTTGTACTTGTCAAGAACTAGTGACTGCTTGTGCTCAGCCCGCTGCAGAAAGCTGTTCAAGAGCTTCATATTAAGTACAATGTTGGTGTGTCCGTAAGTTGACTGCTTAGCTCCTACTAGATTTTATCAGAGTTCATATCGCATAGATCATTCAAAATAATAGATGTGTGTTGCTACTTCTTGTGCCGTATAAAACAGCAGGTTGGGAGTGTGTTTACGTGATCCAAATCCACAATGATAAGTGGTCAGCTCGGTCTTCATCGTTGATTCATGATGAAGAAATATTTGTCCTCACTGTTACAGGAGCCGAGAACCGTGAGGATTTGTATTTTTTTTTTTTTTTTGAGGAAGGATAGAGACATCAAAAAGAAATATTTTTGAGGATAAAGGTAACACTCGATTCTTATAAGTGGTTGCAGAATTCTTTTTCGTTGGTCCTATGCATATGGATTTTTAGTTTCCTGTATTTTAAAAAAAAAAAACACAATTGTTTCTGCTGACAAGCGAAAAAATAGAGAAAACCAAACAGCAGTAAACAAAGGTGCACCAGAAAAGAATCGATAGGTATTATAGCTGCTACCTTCACGAACCAGCAGTCGCTAAATAATTAGCTACAAAGAAGTAAAGTTATTGATGAAAGAGGAGCGCAGCAAGTTCTTGATACTGGGAGTGTTGCAAGCACTTTGCAACACCTTGTTCAAGAAGCATTCATTTGAACGGAGAACTGCACTGGAAAACATAGTCGACACCATCTTTTTCCTCCAGATTACTGAAATCATGCGTTGACATGGACATCATCCTTTAGTAAAGCTGAAAAAAATGTCATCTGTGCATGGAAACACCAAGCACTTAGAAATATACTAACAGCAAAAACCACGAAACAGTGTCATGTGATCTTTGAATCTCCAAAAGAATGAGAATGCTTGTGTGCGATGATCACTTGTTCCAATTAATATGGTAAGCTTAGAACCTAATATATATGTATGTATATAGAAGGAGTGTTCTAAGATAAGTTTAATTGACCATTAAAAGATGGATTCTTCCTTGGTGCTAAATGCCCGGCTGTTGTTGTTTTCTAGTTTTGTTGATGTATGTAATAATGAAAGGTCCAATACATCTGTAGAATACAAAACGCAGGAGGATGTTTTGTGAATTGCTAGACATTCTGTTTATTTATGTTGTGGGTTTTTCGTCATGTTCGAAAAGTCAGCACAACAGGGTTCGAGCCACGAGTGTAAAAGGGGCCCAACGTAGTATAGTCCGACGATAACGCATGCGGATACTCGGCTCGAGTTATCACTTCGGTGCGAATCTTCCTCTCGATCTTGTAGAGTTGTTCCTACAAGGAAAGACCTTCGCCCGGATGTTGGGTCCCCGAGGAGGTCTTTCTGACGATTAAGTTAGCATTATGTCGAAGAGTGAAGTCTGGCGTACGCCAGAGCTTCTTTTTTTAGGATTGAAGTAGAGAAAGAGCCCCCTGAGCTATCCCTTGGGTGACTCTTTTATACTTGTACGTCGTCGACTAGTCATGTCTCGACCTCATCATACTTCTGACTTTCTCTGCCAACCTGTTTGAATGTTGCAAGCACCATCGACGGTTGTTCATGCTACCGGTTGTTTTTGCTCTGCTGTCATGTGGTTTCCTCAGGTTCTTATAAGATCTGATGGTAACTGCGTGACGTCCGATATTATCAAATCTTGGGTTTATCCGTCCTTTTGTGATATGTTACTCGTGTGTGTGAGTACGGGTTTGAGAGCTTAGTCAGTCGGTCCCGTCCTTCTACATCAGTTTGTCTTTTGCCACATCATCCGGTTTAGGAAGGGGACCACTATTATCCCTATAAATTTTTAAAAAATATAATAGTTAATTGTAGAGAAGATAGGGGTGAATTCATTCATTCATAGACTTTTGCTTGAATTTTGAGAGTATGTCTTATCTTTCTTTATATATATATATATATATATATATATATATATATATATATATATATATATATGTAAGATGATTACAACATTAGAAATATTATGAGTGTTAGTGTTTAATACATATATTTTTCTTTAAAAAAAAAAAGAACAACATCAGGAGATTGTTTTGCTTAACTTTATATATCATTTGAATATATAGAAAAAAATCTGCAAGACAATGATGTTTATAAAATTCTAAAAATCCATCAGTCTGTATCTCCTATGACTCTATGTGATCTTTGAACTATCCGAAGAGAGATGCATTAGCACCAAAAAAAGCTAACTTAATCCCAAGACAATGTGGGATGGAAATTAATCATTATAACAAAACACCACATCAGTTCAATTTACAATGGTTGAAGATATCCTTTGAGATCAACAGGATGAGCTCATCTGTGACGACCAACCACAATTATCCATTCATTTGACAGCAACTCGAGGGACACTGATGCGGATTCACAGATATCAAACACATTAACTCAACATCCTGATGCCTACCCTACAGGAAGTCAATCACAAGTTGAGGCAGGAACAACACATGCATCGACAGGATACCTAAAAGAGATCTCCAGCTGATTTGTTTTACTGCTGACACTGATGAATCAAGTCATATTAATGTGTGACCACAAGAACATATGCATGTCGATGACGTCGGAAAGCTGGAGTTGCTGCCCACATCCCAGACAACGTGTTCCACGCTTGGGGACGATGGGTTGGCTGGCGTTCAGAGGAGGAGGAGGAGGAGGAGGACGAGGAGTCGTCCTTGAGAACTGAGAGCAGCAAGCAGCAAGCAGCAAGCAGCAAAGGGATTTGTGTCAGCTATGGAGGGACGAACTTACTACCCTAAAGGTGTTGGTGTTGGTATTGAATTCTTCTAAGTATGCATATAAATAGTTGGCTCCAATACCACTGCACTCTCAAACCTATGCTTTCTGCGTTCCTCCGTTGGTTGAAAGAAACAAAACCAGTATTATTATTATTATTATTAGAACATCCCACCTAAGTAAGTAATTAGTGCGTGAGGCACATGTTGGTTGGTCAGTCTTTTGCATCATTAATTTATTCGTGCATCAAAAGATATGTTAATTCATGCGCAATATTTTAGGGGGAAAAAAAAGTAAAAGAAACAAAGCTCCACCTCAAAGTATCATATAAAGCTCCAATTCTAGCATGTGAAAGAGGTGATGAATTCTTTTCCAGACGCATCAAGTGCTTTTATATATATGTACATCATGCTCCCCATGCTCTTCGAGTCCCTACCAAGGCTTCAAACCCCTCGTTGTATCATCATCACCATCTCTCTCTCTTTCTCTCTCCCCTTCTTCTTCTTCTTCTTCTTCTCGAGATGCTGTCAAGAAACAAGGGGAGTATCTTCCATCTAGGAGAGGATGGTGTTGAGATCACCAAGACTGTTGTGAGCATCAGAGAACCCAAGCACATGAGACCGGCATCGGAGGGCATCGAAGGCCTTCGAATCCTCATACACCACAAAGAGCAAGGATCAAATGTTGTGACAAAATCGAGTTGCAGTCTTTCCAAGGGTGGTTTAGGGTTCCTAAAGTCATGCTTCCTGTGCAAGAGGGAGCTCAGCCCCTCCAAGGATGTTTACATGTACAGGTACTCTCTCCCTCATCTCCTTGTACCTTTTTTTTTTTTTTTGTTGGGGGTACCTTTGCAGGTAATCTAGGAGGAGGTTTCACTCTTCCAGACTCTAATTCATGACATGATTTTTGCTGCTGAAAGAAAAATCTCTCTCCAGAATGATTTCTTTTGTGTGTGTGTCTCGCTTCTTTAACAATCTTATCCACGAACACCTTTTGATTTGAAGCTAAGGAGAGTTTTGTTTTCACATATAATGATCTAGAATCCATTACCTCTTTCTATTCTTCTTCTTCTTCTTCTTAAAATTACAATGCTTGTAATATCGCCTACAAGACTGACGACACGAGCTGATGATGATGATGCAGGGGAGACCTGGGATTCTGCAGCAAAGAATGCCGTTCTCGCCAGATTCTGCAAGAGGAACGAAGAGAGTTTGAGATGGCAGCGAGGGCGCGACTGCGGGCGCCTCAACATCGTCTTCGAGCTAGCGCTAGGATACCTGAACCAGATCGAAACAGTAGGATACCTGGAGTAGCCTAAGCACTTGTATGACCGACCCTATGGAAGCTTTACAGAAGCTGCTATGGATCCTCTTCTTTTCTTCCCCTTGTTTTTCTAGAGGAGGAGAGGCATCTTTTTTTTCTTTTTTTTTTTCTTTGAGGAAGGAGAAGGCCACAGTGTTGTTCTGTTGACATGACATAGGAATAGTCGACGTCAAATTATGCATTCATTTTCCTTTTTTATTTGCAGACATCATTAATCATCTTTCTTTCATATTCGACAGCTAACCTGTTATCTATTAGTTTTCATTTCTGATTCATTCGAGAGCTTCTTTCTGCTTAAGACTCTGATACCGTATTAGGTTTTTTTTTATAAAAAAACAAAAAAAAATCAAGCTTCAATGAAAATATAATTTAGGAAGCTTAAAAAATCTACTAAGTTGAGTTGTTGGCAACTCATCAAACATATAATATTTTCTACTCTTTCATTTCTTAATTTTTATTATCATTTTAGAGGCCCAAAGAAAGCTGAGGTTTTTACCGTCTGACGCAATTCATATCGACATAAATTTTCTTGGGCCCACCACAGATAACAGGTGAGCACCGCGTGCCACGCGCCGGGCATGCGCGTAGGTGTCGTCGGGCCCACGTGGTCGGCACGTGAATGTTCGACGGTGCGAGACGATGGCCACGGCGTGTGACTTCGCGCGTGGCGGTGGTGTCCGCGTTCCTAATCGCACGTGCCACAACAGGCCACCTAAGGGCACGCGTCTCCGATACTTGCACGTGTGACGGAAGCGACGCAGCCACCCAAGCAGCGAGTTGGGATTACTCGAACGAACGCCCGCCCTGTGTTGTAAACCGCGACCGCCATGGTTTGGAGTCCAACGCAGACATCCCTCGTTTACATGTAAGATTACTAGTCTCGTCTCCTCTTCCACGAGCTATGGCTGTGAAAGCAGAGACTTTGATCCCCCGCCCTTTCAGCCTCAGTTCTAAAGCCTTCACCCATCGGCACACCTGCACGCACACCCCCAACGATGCCATCGAGATCAAGGTTACCTACGTGAGGATCATCACCTCCACCCCCATGCAGAGCACCATAACGATGGCGTTCTCTGCCGGAGAGGATGACGATCGCTCGCTGAGAGTGAACGGCAAGGCGGCCGTGCCAGTGGTTCTGAAGAGGAACAGGGTCGACGGAGCGATGGGCGAGTCGGTCTACGTGAACACCGACTGCATCAGGTTCTCCGGCAGCTGCCTCGGGTTTGAGATCAGGGTCCGGGAGGCGTGCAGCGTTTTGATGGTGGGGGTGGTCGGAAGGAAGGGAGATGGGAGGTGGGTTGTGCATGGCAGAGAGGGCGGTGGAGGCGGAGGCGGCCAGGAGACGGGGGTGGATGGGACTGTGGTGGATGTTTACTTTGTGGGGCGGAGCATGGGGAGGGCAGTCGTGCTGAATAGGGTGGTGGAGATGAGGAAGACATGGAAGGGCTGCATTCCTGCATGTGATGATGAAGTGGTCACAGATGATTCTGAGGTAAGTTTTGTTCGGGTTTTCATGAGGAAAAGATTGATCTTACATCATCAAGTAGCAAATTATTGTCATCTTGCATTTGTGCCTCTTTCTATAACAGCGCTCGGTATTCATTAATATCAGAATTCGGGAGCACGTATTCCACTCAGAATTCATTTATCTGAGGACTTTTTTTTTTTTGTGGGGGTCTTTGTTGAAGGAACCGAAGAAAGGGATCAGGGAAGAACAAAGCTGTGATGGGGCCAGCAGTGGTTACAATAAGAATGGTGGGGAGGATGAACTGGGAGAGCTGTCATGGTTCAGTGCAGGAGTAAGGGTAGGAATGGGACTGGGGCTGGCTATGTGTTTGGGGATTGGTGTTGGTGTAGGATTGGTCATGAAAAGCTACCAAGCAGCTGCAGGAACTCTTAGGAGGTTCATCTAACAACAGATCTGATAGCTTCTCTCGGGATCTTGTAACGTACTGTTCATCTTCTTTTGGCGCTCTAATAATCTATGTCCATCGGTGAACTTTACTGTTCTTTCTTGTGTCGCTCGAACTGTTGCATGTCTTCATCCGTATATATCAACAAAGAAGTTGGTACTTGCTATTCCTTTGAAGATAACCTCAGCCCTCTCTCTCTCTCTCTCTCTCACACACACGCACACACACTTTGCAGCATGTTTCTAAAGCCAACTCGAGGGGGACTGATAACAATGGACTGATCTCGCCTTGCAAAAATATAGCCAACATGATGAGTTGTAGAGATTTTTGGGTTCTTATTTCAGCTTGTAGAATCACAAGATGATGATTGAAATCGGGCTGTTGTAGATATGTGCTTCCATCCAACTTTTAAGAGGACAAAGATGCGTCCATGTTTCTGAAGAAGCAGCAGCTGCCACCCATCTGTGGTGGAAGTCGAGCCTGTGGCCATATTTTGATGTCCAAAGATCGATGGGCATCATGGTTGATGGTGAGGTTAGGTGAAGCTTTGCTTAGAACAACTGAGGCTCCTCCCCCCGACAATGAGAAATCTTTATCATCCGAAGGCCCATCCCTACCATTCAACCCAGGTAGTAATTGCATGTCAGCGGTACTCATCTCTTCCGAAGCAACATGCTTCTCTGTGTAGCTGCGGCCCTACTTTGTTCTTTAGCTTCTCCTTGTTCTCCTCCTTCAGGAAAACTTACCCTGGGGCATCTTTGACTTTGTGAGGGTGTCAAAGGAGTGAGTCCCCATGGTTGAGTACTTGAGCAAGGTGGGGAGACTTCTGAATCCTGCTGAGCATGCTACAAAAGTATGATACCACTTGCCTGCTTGGAACTCCTTTGTTCTCTAATTCTCTGTCCACAGTCCTTAATCATGAGAACGAGCTGTTAAAAGTGTTAAGAAGAAATGACAAAAAAAAAAAAAACGGAAGAACAATAATTCTCTGATTTATCTCAGTAAACTAACACTGTGAACACTATGACCAGAAAGGCTGCTTTTGACTCCATTTCTGGTGAAGCTGTGGTACTTCCCATTAGTGAAGATATGTTCCGTAGTCATTATGTAAGATAATTAATATTTAGTCTGATAATGATATATTCCGATAAGATAATAATGCGTTAAGGTGAGTTCGATATTAAAATAAATTTTAAAATTTTTAATGATATAATAAATTTAAAATAGTCGACGTAAAATTCAATAGTTCAATAATATTATGCCTATGTTCATAGCGAAAAACTTAGTACTTAAATATATACGATAATTACATATAAGGAATATTTTCTTTTTCAGTTGTTCTAGATTCTATCTTACGATCTCTTTTATATAGTGGCTAAGATTAATGTCTAAGGATATTTTCTCTTAATTTTTTATATTTTAAGATATTTTGATGTATATTTATAAAAAAAATCATGATTCTTAACAATTTTTTATATTTAATAATGGGAAGGGTTGGACCACCAAGAATGAGAGGTCAAACTAAAACTAGAAAATAAAATAAAATTTATTTAATATCAACCATAAGTTACTTAATGACACTTATCATATATAGATAAAATCTTTAATAAATAATAGGATGTTTTTTGAAAAAAAAATATTTTAGATTTTTATCTTATTTGATGCCCTTATTTTTATTTCTCTAATACCTAATTATTTATAGACATTGTTGAATCTCAGATTTTGATGATGAAATTAATTGATGAGTTATTGATCTAACATATTATGTTAGAGTTGATTGGTCCAAGATTAATTACGGTAGAAGGATTATTAGAATCAGGTTTGGCCAAGGTCAAGCCCATGCATCAAGTTGATGCGATTAGGAACTTGTTAGGAGTGTGTTGGGAGCTCGCCGAGGGTATCGGGAGCTTGCGAGGATGGCGCAAGAGGGTTCGCCAAAAGAAGATCGAGACTCGCTGGAAGATTATCAAGAGTAGCCGAAAAGCTTGTCAGGAGTTGGGAACGGTCCTGTAATAGATGTTTTGGTAATTATGATTATATTTAATCAAGTCGTAATTAGCATCGTGCTAGACTAACTATGACAGGAGCAATGGAATTACAAACCAGATGATTGGCCAAGATCAAGCTTGGGCATCGGGCCGAGTTCAGACGATACGATGGGATCTCGTCGGGAGTTCGCTAGGAGAATCGCCGATCGAATCGAGAAGCTTGCTAGGAACACACCGGGAGATCACTGGAAGAAGACTATAGGACTCGTCGCAAGAATGTCAGAAGTTGCCTTAGGTGGGAGTTACGTCTTATTTAAGCTTAATTGGTCATTAAGTGTTGTATTCATTGAGTCATAGTTAGGGTTTGAGTCCTAATTGAGTTGAATTTGGAAGAAATCCAAATCAACTTAATAGGAAATTGGGTCCACTATTAGGGTTTGATTGAGCTCAATTGGTTGACCAAAGGGTTGGTCAACATCAGGTTCAAGTTGGAATTCAAAAAGTGGAGGGAACCACTTTTGCGGAAATTCCGACAGGTAAACCGCTAGTGAGCGGTGGCTATACTATCGCCTCCCAGGCTGGGCGGTTGAACCGCCCGTACCCATGTATTCGGGTGGGTGAATCACCCAAGTCGACGGGTGAACCGCTCGTACCCGAATTTTTCGGATATGTTTGATTTTTGGCTCAAAAAATCTTAAGCATCTTGGGGCCTATAAATACCCCAATTATTCTTGTATTCTATACAACACTTATGGAGGAAAAATTCTGTGAAAAACTTGTGTGAAGTGTAAGAAAAATAAAAGGGGTAAGGGAGAGAGCTTAGAGTTGTATATCTTGTCTCCCTTGTAAGCTCAAGTGTAAGGGTTTGTTCTTCACCCAAAAAACATCGGTAGTGGACATCAATGTGCCTTAAGAAGGAGGACTCGGGAGTGGAGGTAGGTCTTTGGCGCTGAACCACTATAAAAATTGTAGTGGTTCTTTGCTTTCATTGATTACATAGTTCTTGTTTTGAAGCTTATGATTTATTTCAATTCTTAGAAATCAAAGTTTTCACGATAAATTCTTTCCTTCAAATGTTGTTTATCTTTCTAGATCGATTATTATCTTAGTAAATTTTCTTAATTCACTCAATCATTTCACTAAGAACGAAAAGATTCGGTTATCATATCTTGTTTTAATCGAAAAAATTTCATCTAGAAAGAATATTTACACTTGTACTAATTCACCCCTCTCCCGTCCATAAAAGATAAGAAATTAATTTTAACGTTCAATTGATGGTGGAGAGTCAATGATGATGGACGATAGTGCAGGTGGGTCTACAGGAGGATGTTGTAGATGTGGAGAGTGACGATAAGAGATGAAGTTAACTCTATATCTTCATCGATATATACGAAATTGTCTAGCAACTCTCACCTCTTATTGTCACTCTCCTCATTCACAACAATCACTCATGGCTCCCAGTAGCACTATCGTCTGCCATCACTAACGTCGTTCACCATCACTAATGCCCCATTACTAACTAAAATGTATTAAAATTATCATTTTACTTTCTATTTTTGTGTTTTCATTGATAAAATCAATAACTTCAGAATAAATGATATTATTTCATTTGGTAACTATATTAATGCAAATATAAATTCTTAAAGTGTAACGATCAAAATGTTAAAGATAACTAACTATAGAGGATAATATGTAACTAGCTCTCATGATAATCTATAATTAGCATACCGATTTTTAGATTTAAAAAATTTATATTAAAATCTATTATGAGACCTTTTAACATATCGATCTCTAGATTAAAAAAATTTATATTAAAAAAATTTATAGTTATAAAAGTGAAACATTTAACCCTATTTATCCTAACGATATCGATCTTATTGATAAACATATAGATTAAATTGAAATTATTTTTTTATCCATTATTTTTGTATCATTCAGACAAATATTATTTACGTCGATAAAGCTGATAATATTAGCATAAATAAAATTAAATATTTTATTTTTATAATTATAAAATAATTTGATATAAAATTTTAAATCTAAGGACTAAGATGTTAAGGAGTTTAGATTTTTAATATAATTTTTTTAAAATATAAAAATCGGAAAAATTTTCAAAAAAAGGTCAAACTACTTAAGTAATAGCCGTATCTTTAGGAGCGTTTGTTCCCGTCCATCACCCCAGTCGATCTCTATCCATTAGGCAAATGATCTCTTTGATTCGGTTTTCCTTCTATTTGGCGTTCTCGAGAGAAGAAGGAAGCGTGTTGTGTGGGGATCTGAGGGTCGAAGATGTGTGGAGGGGCGTTCATCACCAACATCATTCCGGCGGAGCCGAGGTGGCGACGGCTGACCGTCGACTACCAGTGGCGGGACCCGAAGAATGAATATGGAGTGAAGGAGGGGGAGAAGCCGAAGGAGAAGAGATGGAGCAGCCGTGGCCGTCGCCGCGCTTCGGAGAATACGGACGACGACTTCGAGGCGGATTTCATGCATTTCGAGGAGGACGACGAGGATGGCCACTTCCACTTCAAGCCCTTCGCTTTCGCTTCGAGAGGTACCTTTCCTTTTTTTTTTTTTTAGGTTTTTGTCTATGCGAAAGTTCGGTTTTTTTTTAAAATTAACATATGATTTGCAGAAACTTTCATAAAAAAAAAAATAATTGGATGTGTTGACATCTTGCGATTTGTGAGAAATGCGATGGTTGTATGGCTTTGTCAGGTACCGGGAAAAGGACGATACAGTTCCTTTGTCCTCTGCCTCCTTTCTGTCTTGTTTAGCGAAAGTAGTTTCATTTCGAGCTAAACACTAAAAAAAATAGAAATTTAAGTGCTTCCTCTTTCTTTCCAATTAGCTGAAAATTTTGGTCAATTGATAAATTCCAGACACATCGATGTATTGTTAGATCAATCGATTCTATACCTTCTCTATCGTTCATCTTTGTGTGATTGGTTATTGTATTTCCTGTTATTTTCAGCAGGTGATGGTCTTCTGGGAAGACATGATCTCTCTGTGCACGTGATTCTTTGCTTTCCTTTTTGTCATTGTTTATCTTTAGTTAAATGTTTGTGATCATTTTTGTGATAGTTAAAAACTCTTACTTACTCTTATCTAACTATTAATTTTTTCATGACTTCTTGAGTGATTGCGGATGTCACATTTTTTTGTATTAAAATAAATATTTTGCTGATGGGATTAATCTATGTTGTGTCTTGGATCTATAGTTTGCTTCTCTCTTGGTATTTCTATGTAGGATAAACCTTCATTGCATCTACTCTCATGCTATATTTGTTTCTTTAGCCCACCAATGAATTGTCTGTGTTTTTGATTATTGGTGAAATGACAAGTTAGGGACAGCTGTGTGTAGTAAAATAGAGATGAAATTTGATGAAAGTTAAACTTATTGTACAACATGGGAGTAACCCCAACTTAAGAAGAGGGTTCTCATACAAGCACAAGCCTCCTGCCAATTTGGATCTAGGGAGGATCAATGACTACATCCTTACTCCTGCAAGAGAGTAACACAAGCTCTAAAATGTAATTCCATCCATTAGTAACACCAAATTGGAAAACTGGTGTTTCTAATGCTACCAGAAAATATGACATAAACATCTTATCGTTCGTGAAGTTATTACATCTACTGATTTGTTGGAAACAAATTACGAACCAAATCTATCTGTATGTCATAAGTTTCATGATGTGTACAGGCCATAACATTGTTTGAAAATTCATTCCTCGACTGTGTTCACCGTTCTTTAGAGAAAAAAAATAACTATTTATCGATGACGACTACATATAAGGAGCCCATATTTTCCTTTTCATCAATTTAATTTAAACTAAGCATCTCGGCAATACAGTCTTATTTATTAAAACAGTTAATTGGACATCCTAAATTTTTTGTTATTTTATTGGCCAATCTAATTCATTATTTTTATCTAAGCAATTTTTGCAGGAATTTCTTTACATCTATACTCTGGTTTATCATATTTAATCCGTGCCATGTTAACTAAAGCTGGTGATTTCCAACTTTGAGTATGACTCTGATCGAGTGGAACTGTGGAAGTTTCTTGGTGTTTGCCTCCAGCATAAAGTAATACGAATTAGATATGCTACTTTACCCACCAATGGACACACTTCTCTAGAAATGTTCTAATGTAATTAAGCAACAATTTATGAGGATCGTGATAATGTTGGGCATGAAATTCTTATGACTTCTTGTGGTGGAGTCTTCTTGACCTAAACCACCATTTTTAGATAAACTAATTTTTCTTGGAAGGAATTGATAACCGAGGGCTGGCATTATTGTAAGGTTACTAATGTGTGAACAAAACATTCTCTCTACTTATAGGGACAAGGCTGCAGTGTCTATTAATCCTCCACCTTGGCAGAAACCTCATGCCATCCTTTTATAAAAGAAGACCTGATGGCAAAGGTTATCTAAGAGTTCATGCGAAAGCTAGATCTTCTAATTGATATTTGAGCTAGCTAAACGTACAGGAGATATTTGAGCAGGACAAGTAGAAATACAAACATCATTCTGAGTGCAAGCAATCAAGCGTTCTCCATTACCATGCTTTGTACCTTAGCTATCATTGATAGTATAATTATCATATTATGTGGCTCTTTCGAATGCGAGTTTTGTGATTGTTATACTATTTTTGAATTGTCAGATTCATTTAAGTCATCAAGACAGATTTGAGTCTCTTTCAATTTGTCAGTGGTAGATGTCTTTTGATCCTCATGATGTTGGCTTTGGCTGCAGATATACCAGTCCTCGCGAGGCCTTCAGTGGTTGATAAACCTTCAGCTAAGTCTGCTAAAAGAAACAGAAAGAATCAATATAGGGGAATCCGCCAGCGTCCCTGGGGGAAATGGGCAGCTGAAATTAGAGATCCGTGCAAGGGAGTCCGTGTCTGGCTTGGAACCTTTAACACTGCTGAAGAAGCTGCCAGAGCATATGATGCTGAAGCTCGTAAAATCCGCGGCAAAAAAGCGAAGGTCAATTTCCCCGATGTGGCATTTCCCCATGTCCAGACGTTCCTTACAAAACTGACAGCACCAGAAACTCCAAGAATGGAGATGCCCAGAACTGATAAGTGCTTCAATTACTTGAATGACCCATTTCAAGATTTCTGCTCTAGTTTTGACTTCACTGAAGTGGAGCCCATTAGACAATCTGAGGAACTGAGTCCATTCCCAGTTATAAAACCTGCTCCACGTACTGTGATAGCGGGGATGCATTTATATTCTGACCAGGGAAGTAATTTATTCGGTTGCCCAGAAAATGATTCTCTAAATGAGGCTAGAACTCTAGATATCTCATCAGTTCTTGCTGCAACAATTTTTGAAGTTGAAGCTTCAGCATGCTTGGAAAATGGTGGTACACAAAAACAACTGAATAACACTGTAGGACAATCTGTGCCTAATAATGAAAATGCTTCTGGAAAAGCCTTCAAAGAATTGTCTGATTTTGAACTGTACATGAAGATTTTCCAGCAACCTTATTCAGACGGGAGCACAGACGACTTGATTAACAACCTTCTCAGTGGTGATTTCACTCAAGATATGAACAGCATGGATCTCTGGAGCTTTGATGGCACGCCACAGATGTGAGGCAGTGTCTTCTGAGGGTACTCAAAATATGACACTCAGTGTCGTGTCAATAAGATATAAGAATGCTCTCCTTTCATAAAATGTTTATCTTTTTTCTCTTGCTAGTTGAAGCCATTTGTCCCTTTTACTTTTATATTGGAGGGAGCTTCTGCTGACGCAGGATATAAAATTGTCGAGTAGACTGATTTATGCAATTTTACCATCTCTCTTTAAGATTTTGAGTATACCAGTTCTATTTGAGTACTGGATTTGCATTCCTTATGTTGGTTAAACAATCAGTGTATTAGAAACTGTTGATTATTGTTTTGGCTTTATGCCTGATACTTCTAATATGAAGATGCCTGTGGACATCATGGGCATTATGCTTGCGTTTTGCTGGTTGATGACTATTTTTATCTCCCTACGACGGAGTAAGTTTTTTTTGAGTTAGTGGCATAAATGGGACTGTTGGAAAACTAAAACCTTATATGGTTGCCAGGATGTTTGTGGTGTTGTGACCAAACTATTGGTAATAGTTTTTGACTTGAGCATGTGGAGTGCTTGCTGGAATATTGATGATTGTTTTGCTTTGTGTGTAGTTGATTTCCAGCTTTGAAGAAATGTTAAAACTTAGTTCCATTTGTCTCAAACAAATATTCCTTAAATTTCAGAAGAACATTGAAGATACAATCCAAATTTCCCCTATTTATTCAAATAATGTCTTTTTATTTCTACTTGTTTGGAAAAAACTGCTGTCTTGCTGGTGGCATGAATGACAATTGGCAGCATGGAGATCTTAGGCTTTGTTAGTTTTATTGCTCAACATCATCTCAAGTCATTGCAAATTTATTGCTACAGCTAGAGACAACCAAGAGTTATATGAATCTGATATGTGAATTTGATTGAATCTGATTGTGATTCACCAGTCCCAATTTATGCTTTGAATAGTATGAGTTAAAATCCATCTCTAATCAGTAAGGATCTTTGTTTGGAGTACAATTTTACATGGTTTTGGGCTCTGGTAGTGACAAAGCAGAATTGCTTAGTGTATAGTTTGATTGAGGATGAAGTCTTAGGGACATCAATAGAAGAAAAGGCTGTGATCCACAAAGAATTGTTCAGCTTTATTGATCCGAAAGGATTGAAAGAGGCAGTTCAATGTGTTCTTCTTCTTCTTCTTCTTCTTCTTGCTCCTCCCACCAGTATAATCTTTTTGCAGCAAGCAGTACGGAGTTCCTCCTCTTTGCTTTCTGCATCAACACCAAGAATAATTCCAGTATTCCTTTCTTCCCAAGTAGCCCAAGAAACTGTAGCGCGGGTAATCACGTCCGACGTCTTGTCGTGTAAAGAAAGATCACCTCCCCCATCTGTTGCAGCAGCAGTGCAGTGCAGTGCAGTGCAGTCTTCCTGGATTCCAATCTCCATCTTGTTCAACACATAGTAGTTGCAGTGGGACACCGAATCTTCTGTCCAATGGCACATCGCACGCCTACATTATTGCCGTTCCTGCACTTTTGAGTTCATCACCTATGCCAAGTTGCCATCTCCTGGAAGCAGAAGCAAAGGAGGCGATCGAGAGAGAGGAATCCCACCACCACACAAAGCAAGCAAACAAAGGAGGAGCACCATCCATATCTTTTCTGTCGTGCGTATGTGGAGGAAGCAAGGATGTGTCTCCCAATCAAACAACAGTCTTCCTCAAGACATATGATGCATCGAACTGTGGGTGTCTCTTCCATTGCATCAACATCTTGTGAGCAAGTGTCAGGGACCTTCCACATGCCATCGTTTATCACTGTTCATGCATGGTCTCCCTTGTTCTTTCTCATCCTTTTGCGGATATATCCTTGACCTACAACTTGGGAAAACAGATCGATATATATAATATTGTCATGATCATTGGAAGAAGAAACAAAAAAGGATTTCAGACTTGAGGTGGAGTTCCCTAAGCTCTTACCACATGAATAAATGGGAAACTTTTATTGTGGATGAGCAATGCATCAAATCCATAGCACTTGGACTTGCCTACCACCAGTACTCTTCTCCAGAATCTCCTTGCCAAGCACATGTGTGATTCAGAGGTTGGGACTACAGGCTATGATAGGTTCTATAGTAGCTGATGTCCTCCTCTGCCATAGTCTCTCGATTCATTCGAGCTATCTAACATAGACTCACTTTGTTTGACGATCAAGATTATGATTCTACCTAATCTTCTTGTATAAGTAGGGTTTGTATCTGTGAAACATACCATATGATTCTTCATACTTTCTATTCTATGAGTACATGCATGGCGATAGTTCTAATTATATAATAGATGCATAACATATCCCAGGTTTCACCATCGGTCTCTCTAATAAAAAAATGCAGCTCTTCAATACAAAATCTAATCCATTAGAGCATACACCCAGCAGCAGGGTGTGCATGCATGCACTCACTCACATATTTAATCCTATAAGCTTCCATAAACAAAAGATTGAGCTAGATTTCCTTGGATTATGATCAGCAATGGTCCTACTAGTAGTGCAAAGGTTCCCTGCTTCCATAAACTGTTGGAGGTGATGGGTTTTTTGGATTAAGAAGCTGCACTGCATTCTGAACATGAATCTCACAATCATCTCTCACTTTTTTCCATATGACAACTCCATTTTCACTGACTAAGGTGATACCAGTCAAACTTCTCGGCGTCTACAGTGTGTTACTGACTTCAGTACATTGACATGTAGAGAGAGAGAGAGAGAGAGAGATGTGCGTATGGCATTCTGCATTCAGGAATGCGCTGAAAGAGAGAGAGAGAGAGAGAGAGAGAGAGAGAGAGAGAGAGAGAGAGTTACTTGACAACAGAGTTAACTGAAGGCCAAGCTGAAGTAAACTTTCACGGAATCCCTTGAGCTTTAATGAATCGAACTGCTACTGCAACGATGACCAGTGAATTAATTATTTGTGGTGTAGGAGGAGTGTAGCTTCTCCGCAGCCCAGCAGATCATTTCGAGCTTCCAGAGGATTAGCCAATGGCTGTCCTCCACCAGGAGAATTCCCCACAGACAACTCACAAAAGCTTGGCTTCATGGTAGGCTGTCGTCTACTGGGCTACACAAGAACCAACCCTTACAACTGCAGTCTAGCCATTAAGGAAAGAGCTGCTCGGAAGAAACCATTGGTGTTATGTACCAGTGTGAATCATGCTCCTATAATATCCCATCCTCCCATTATTGGATTCCCACCACTACACTTGTCATGCTATAAGCAAGATCAACATCTCGATTCACTTGTAGATAAATCATCTGCTCATAAATTTTTTTTATTTTTTATACAGCATTCACACTGGATATGATGAACACGCGCACTCATATTAATTGTGGCCAAATTATAGCCTTAAACATTTGAGAATACAGTGTTAAGAAATGGTCATTAATATATTTGAACGTTTTTGAATTCTATCCACATCAAAGCCAGTCATTGTGCGTCCATTCTTGTTGGATTAACAAACAGTTAACAAGTCCTACATCTCAAGTAAGTATATTAAATTGCTTGCACTTAACCTATAGTTCTTTTATAGGAGAAAGAAAGATCAGATACCCCAGTACTTTTTAATATTATTTTGATCAAGAGAATCAAAACCAACTACCGGACAAAGAAGAACAATCTTCTTTTGTTTTGACAAACTCGGCTTCATCTTTTGGTCGCCAGCAGACTAATTGGTACTTGTAAAACCTAGAATTGTTTGATAGGAAGGTCGAAAGGAATCCCCAGGACTCAAACTGTCCTCCTCTTATCTTAATTTAATGGCTGAAGTAGCCTAAAGCAAAGTAATGATTCATGACCTTTCCTTTGTTTAACCACTGTTATAGGTTGGGCACCTTGATTCTTGCAAGTGCCTGCTAAAATTTGGAGGACATTTACCAACTATAACTATAGATGCATTCGACTTAGTTGGCACTTGGCACTCTAAATGATTCTTTATGCTACCTCTCGCACCATTTTATATGACTAGTTCTGGTGATGATGATAGACGTGTTTCACGTCAACCTAAAAACTTTTAAAAGTTTTAGATTACGAATATTTTTCTTCATGTCACACATACACCGAATATTTTCAATACTCCCATCTCAAGTATACCAATTAGTAGAGAGAAAAAAAAAAAAAAGGATAGAGAAGTTGTTTGTTAACAAATATTTGTTTTAGGATGATAGATGAAGCTATCTATAATAACAGTTCTTTGTGGATGTAGTCATTAACAAATGTTTCATTTGCAGTAGGCAACTTCAACTTTCTGGATATCTATTCAATCACCAGCCTATTAAACTTAGTCTCTTCCTTCCCAGATCAGTGTGGATCATAGTTGTTGTCTTATTCTGAGAAAATGACACGGTTGATAACCATAGTATAGTGTGTATGAGCTGCTGCCAACAGTGACTGGAACACTGTGCTACAAATCCTTAAATTTGTAGTGAGACTTGAGTAGGAAAAAAGGGGTCTTTGCATAGTTAAAACTCCATATATACATACGTGTAGATAGATATATGCATGGAAGCATCTAACAACTAGTTTTTGTTCTTACATTCTAGAATATAAAAACCATATATATATATATATATATATATATATATATATTTATATCGTAAGATTGTTCTGTAGAGAAAGTGGCAAAGCGTGTAGGTTGGGTGGGACATGCAAACTTGCATGCACATGTGCATCACTTTTAACATCTCACATCATTATAGGAGGAGAAAGGACTTCTATATGTGCACCATCTTGACCTTCTTTTCGGCTCTTGGCCCCCTTGGGTTGGTTGATGACAACATTAGAGAAGATAGATAAAGACGTATTGTTATTATACTTAGAACGACCATGAGAAAAAAAAAAAAAAGGAGATGAGAACCCAAGGCAAACAAAGCGACAGAAGAAATGAAGGTTTGGACAATGTTTAGTGAGTCAGAAAGCTTTTTACAAACCACAAACAAACAAAGGGTTTAGCTGGATATGGATTGGGGAGAACAGGATATGGCAAGGATGAGCTCAAAAGCTTACACCGCCGCCTGTTCCTTCTCTTGTTGTTTTGCTCGTCCTCAGGAAACCTGGGGAGTTTTACCTGATGGTTGATGATTTCTACTGTGCGTGTAGCTGCTAATGTTGCGTGATTGACGCATGGCTCCGATTCACAACTCACCTATATCTACTGTAGACAGTTTTGGAATGCAAAGTACTGTTTGTGGTGTAGTGGTGAGATGGTCAAAATATAGCCCACAGATAAAGAAGACAAACCAGTGGCTACTGCTTACAACACGCATGCATGCATGCACCCATGGCACCAGACCTGTCTTCCACCCACATATTATACCATACCACTCATCATCGCCAGATCACCATGCATTGAATGGGTGTGTTTGCATTCCTCGCATCTGTCGACCAATCCTGCTGGTCCCTTTTCTTTATAGCCCACCTCCCCTCCCTCCCCGTCTTCCTCACCCAAACTCCTCTCTCTCTCTCTCTCTCTCTCTCTCTCTCTCTCTGTTGTGGGTCGAAGACACCTTCGAGGTTGGCAAAAGCGATTTGATGGCGAAGAGTGGGAACGGGAGGCTGAGCAAGCTGAAGTGCATGATAAAAAGGTGGCACTCATCGAGCCGGCTGACGCGTACCGCCCCCTCCGGCGGCGGCGCGGCCTCGTCGAGGTCGCAGGACGAGGAGGCGTGGCACTCGGCGTCCTTCCACGGCGACCAGGTCCCGCCCGGGCTGCACCCCGTCTACGTCGGCCAGTCCCGGCGGCGTTACCTCGTCAGCGACGAGCTCGTGGGCCACCCGCTGTTCCGCGTGCTCGTCGAGAGGTCCGGCGGGCACGGAAGCAGCGTTGGCGCCGT
Organism: Ensete glaucum; assembly: GCA_021527575.1. NCBI lineage: Eukaryota > Viridiplantae > Streptophyta > Magnoliopsida > Zingiberales > Musaceae > Ensete > Ensete glaucum. The sequence goes on along the minus strand of CM038558.1, from coordinate 434,935 downwards.
CGGCGGGACGGTGGTCGACTGCGAAGTGGTGCTCTTCGAGCACCTGCTGTGGATGCTGGAGAACGCCGATCCCCAGCCCGAGTCATTGGACGAGTTGGTCGACTTCTACGCCTGCTGAGGCTGAGGAGAATGCCTACCGCGGAAGACCTGACTCGTGCAACAGGTCGTAGGATTAGAACTATCAGAGCTACATTACCTTTCTCTCGGTGTCCCCCCCCCCCCCCCAAAAAAAAAAAAAAGGCCCCAACGCGATGATTAACCACTTGTAATTATCTTTAAGACCATGGCCGTGTGTGCCAAAATTTGCTAATGCCTTTTCTGTCGAGCGATTTCAAGAAGTTAAATATTTTTGTACATCCTAATCAGAGAAGTGTTGGGGTTGATCTTCTCATTTGTCTTCTCCTCCAAGCATTATGAGAGAGAGAGAGAGAGAGAGAGAGAGAGAGAGAGAGAGAGAGAGAGAGAGAAGGAAGAATTGCTATCCAACAACAGGACATGCAATTATCCCTGTCGACCATGCACGAACAAGTTACATGGAGGGAGCTCACACTTGAGGCAGTGATGTCCCCATACAGTTCACATCGCATTATATTTTCCTCAGAAGACCATCAGAAGAAGAACTATATGGTAAATTTAATTTGAAGGACTGTCTGTCACACTTTGTAGGTGGGTGCAACCACCAACATGAATTAAAAGCCAAGGCATTGGTAAGATATATCGAAGGATGAAAGCCTAATGTTTCTTCTCGTGGTGATGAGGGAGGGAGGGAGGGAGAGAGATTAATGGAAGCATGCGCATGTGGTGTGAAGCGAAGAAACCGGGCATATGTTCCCAACTCGATCACTGGTCTCACGCAGCTCCATGAGATGTCGCAGATATGGAGCGTATAGAGTAATGTTTTGGAAGATTGCTTTCTTCAACCTACACCTAAACCTACATCATTAAATCATCCATCAGCTGCATGAGGATTGGAGTAAACTATAGTTAAGCAAGCGTCTGCACATCCACAGAATGCAGGCAAAACTCGCGAGTACTTTGTTTGGGTTCAGACAAAGCTAATTAATTTGCAGCCCACTGGTACAAAAGTGCCGGGCCAAGCATTTAAACTGGGGAGGGAACAGTGTGATTGAATTCAACTCGACACTCTTCTTTTTTCCTTTGTCTTAAGGTATCATCAGTGGACTTGTTAGATCGAAAGGTTTTTGAGTTATATACAATTTATAAAGTGGATGATTAGGAAAACAAGTATAAGACGTATGTGGTTCGATCGATATATTTCTTTGCTTATATTTACGAAAACAAGTATAAAACTCGAAGAAATTTTGCTCATCTGTCCTCTCATGCTATCTAAAACTACTAGATAGAAACCTCACATCGTATATATTTCTTCACGTAAAAGTTTTTTTTTTTTTTTTTACGTACTTAAATTTCTTATCGTCTTCGAAAGTAAAGAAATAGTAGCAATCTCGACATAGCTGATAACATTCTCTAGCTAATTATTTCGATGTTGGCTTATGACATGACCAAGCAGATCGATGATGTGAGCAAGGGCGAGATGGTCGACGAGTGTTCTTGGCATAGACCACAAACACACAGGTTAGGTAAAGCTTAACTATGATAGATCCTACAAGGAGATCGATTTATGTGTTTTTCTTTTTTTATATATAAAAAAAAGGTGTGTGCGAAGAAGCAATGACGACGCAGTAGATACAAGTGGAATCGAATTCTTAGATCGAGTATTTATTGTGAAAATTTTGATTTAAGAGGACTGCATTTGGTGAGAAGGCAATGCAATGCAGTCCCTAAAAACTAGCAAAAGGTAGATGAAGGTGGACGATACATGCAGTTGACCAGCGATGCATTCCTCAACATTATTATTATTATTATTCCTTTGCTATTATTCCTCTGTCGAGTGTCAACTCTCAACATCCCACTGCTATCACTCCAAGGATACTCGTATCTATGTCTCTTCATGTTCCTGTCCATAGATACTCGTGCTTTTTTTAGGAGGATGATGATGATGATGATTAGAAAAACTTCAAACTCCTTTGTCTAGTAATACCATCTCCAATCATTTGTGTTTGACCATCACAAGAATTGTTTCCCGTCAATCGAAATGGTGTTGGGTGTTGGCGTGACCTAATTTAACAGTGCCCAGAAAACGTAGCTACCCCATCCCGCCATGCAGCATGACCTAAGTAAACACTTTCCACCCACAATGGCTATCCATCCTCTCTCTCTCTCTCTCTCTCTCTCTCTCTCTCTCTCTCTCTCACACACACACACACACACAGAAAGAGAGAGAGAGAGAAAGAGAGAGAGAGGACATGGTCTGATCGTAGCTGTGGGTCAAAAAATGGAGCACATGACATGTTTGATGCCTCTATATTTATTGTCTTCACCAAAGGCAAGTAGACAAAATGATTGCCTTATCCGTAAGAGCAGCCTCAACGTACCCACGCCTCCACTTGATGTCTGGAGCAGTAGAAGATGTCAAGAGAGAGGCGAAAGAGAGAGAGAGAGAGAGAGAGAGAGAGAGAAGCAGTGATGGGCTCATGAACTGGTATTTGGCTGCAGTAAGAGAGGTGGCCGGAGAGGTAACGCCTGGGGCCACAGCTGCTGTTGCTGTGCTTGCTTGCTTGCTTGCTTGCGGCCAAGAGAGAGAGAGAGAGAGAGAGAGAGAGAGAGAGAGAGAGAGAGAGATATTGCAGAAATCTAAGCCAAAACCACGGAATCACATCAGATGATGATAGCGTTGGGTGTACAGTCACTGCTTCCACAGCAACCTCCGTCCGTCCGTCCGTCCACATTGATCGAGTCCACTTTAGCTCTCAATGAAGCGGCAGAAATAGTCAACTCATCATGCGAGCAGTACTGCCACAGCAAAGTGAGCTCCCTCCCACTGCAGCGTTAAAAGATGTCAACTTCTCATTTTACTGTAGCTTATTTCACATCTTTTCTTCTTCTTTTTATCTCCCAAAGTAACAAACACAGCACCCTCTTCTGGTGTCAGACTCACCGATCCATCTGTGCTACCAATGAAAATAATATTACATTCCCATCGAGCTACTTAAATCGAGTAAAAAAAATGTCAAAAATATCAAAGACAAGAACTACCAACACCAATACTGTGTTTTAACCCCTTTGTGCTATTTAGGACTACGAAGATATTTTCTAAAAGCACAAATCCCGATGGATATAGTGATTAGGGAGGTTTCTCAACATACTTTTAGCTAATTTAGCCAAGAAATAATAGATCATTATAAAAGTTTAGATGATATAACGGACTTGAATTCAATTGGAAGGGCAACCCAAAATAATCATATTTTTATATGGATTTTATGTTTTTTCTTTAGTTTGTCAAATTTGGTCAACTGGGATTAAGATAAGCGTTGATATGACCCAAAGCCAATCAGTTTGTAATCATAGTGGCAACCTGAAAGAGACTATTATTATTACCTCTCAATTAAGAGAAAACTTTGATGGCTCCCCTTCTCTCAGATTGTTCTTGGAGCAACCAAAATGTGAAATATGGACTTCAATCTTTTTGAATTAGCTGAATGAGACGACAAAGTGCTGCAATGACTGGAAATAAAGCAAAGATTATTATTAGGTTTTCACTTGTGAGTTCTTAATCCCTCACACCACACTGTTATCTATCTATAAAAGCATAAGACCTTTTAGTCTCCCTTTGGGAGAAAGGGATCTCCATTTTTTACTCACTTTTGCAGAAAAAAAAAATTAAAGTGGGAAATGTTAGAACAACAATAAAGTAATATGATCTTATAAGAAAATTACTAAAGACTTTAAATATATATATATATATTTTGGGATGTCAAATAAATAGTTATTTTATGATAAATCTAGATTAAATACCTTCTCATATATCTCAGGAGTATACTTGATTTGACCCTTGTTTGGTGAGAGAATTTTTTATTTGGGTATAAGATGAACTATTTGGAAAGGGTGCCTTTCGAGATTAAACCCTTTTCAAAATAATAAAAAAAATAAATTGAGTATCAATAAAAATAAATTATCATTATAATAAAATTGAGTGTTAGTAAAAATTAATAAGAATGACCCACCACCTTTTATCTTTCATTCATGAAAGAAAAGAAACAAGTAAATTGCCAAGAACATAAAACATTTTTTATGAATTATTGGACAAATAATCGAGACGAACTTAAAATATCTAAACACTATATAATATATGTTTATATTTATGTATAAATACACATCGCTGTTCTTCTATCGTGAGAAGTGTTCCAAGTTTATCGAGAGAGACTGAACTCACAAGGAGAGATCACTTCTTCACCTGCAAACTGCATCCAGGAAGCTCAAGAACAATCATAATTCTTACAAAGGACTGATACAGACAACTTAGCTGTTGGAGATCAACAGAAGGCAACGCAGAGATCAAGAGGACGAGAGTTCTTCCCATGCATCCACCGCTCGAAGCTGTCGGCATCGCATGGAATCCTCAGGACGCCGGGATTGCGGAATCCGAACTCCTCGGCCGATACGTAGAGCAGCTCCAACATCTTTGCGTCTCCCAGCATGGTGAGATGGATCGCGAAACGCTTGGAGTCGGGCCCGAGGCCGACGATCACCGGAACGTAGCCGCGGGGGGCCGAAACGGCCGCCTCCTTTCCATGTCCGTGGCGGAGGAGTCTCCTCAGCTTGCTCATTCTTGTCCCCATGACCAGCTTAGCTTAGGAAGGCTGTGTTTGTCGATGTCCTTTTTTTGTACAGATGGGTTTGGATTGCAGCAATTCAATGTGATGATGTTGACGGGGAGGGGAGAATGCTTGATTATTCCATGTTGCTATGTGCAAACACGACACCGTGACGTCGATGGGAGCAGTTGATTGCTCTCTGCCTGTCTACTTACTCGGTGGTGCCGTAGGAGATGAACTCTAAAATTAGAGCTTCAGATGATAGCCATTAAGCTTCTTCCAAGATAGAACGTGATGTGCTGCTATTCTGGTCCATAAAATTTCCAGTGCAGACGATGATGACCGATGGGGAAGACAATAAATTTAGCTGTTCATGGGGCATTAGCATTTGCTTGTTGGTCCCATCATCTGCTATGAGATCCACAAAATTCTTGCTGTCAAAAGAACCAAAAAAAAAAAAAAAGTCATTCATTCATTTTTTTTTTTTTTTGGTCTTTATAGTAATGGATGGAAATGTCTTGAGTCAAATATCCCATCAGGCCAAGAGGAACACGAATTTTGTTTTGTTATATTTAAGGCCTTCAATGTAACTATAGTATCTGTGGGTCAAAAGATGTCAGAACAATCCAAAGATTTACTTCAGATATAAGTGAAAAAATAAAATAAAATTTGACACAAGATAAGTTTATTCTATGTTGTTATAGCCCAAACGTAAATGTTCTAATATAATTTTTTTCTAGGCTATTGTAGCCAAGACATAAATCCTTTTGTGTATCCTCTTACATATTATGTCTTGAGAATTTTTTTGTTTTCCTAGAGAAACTCTGAAGGGATTAAAGTAATTTCACATGAGAAGTAAGAATTTTTTATAAGCTTCAAGCAAGAAGACTCTGAAGTAAGTATTCATAGAATAATGGAAGTCTGATGAATAATATTTCATTCTTCTTCTTTTTAATCTTTAAAAGCTTCGTAAATCTAAAAATACTTAGCATCCTTGATTCACCCATGATGTAATAAATCAATATTCTCTTGCATAAATCATACTTATATTGTTATTGTGCTAATCTCTCACTGCTGGGCATTGCTCAGCTTCCTATCTTCTTCAACCCAAAAGATCTGTTCTTTATCAGCACACATTTGTTTATATATATATATATATATATATATATATATATATATATATATATATATATATATATATATATATATATATATATATATATATATAAACAAAAACAACAACGACTATAAATTTGTTCCAATCAAGTCAATTTTGTAAAATGACAATTCAGCTGTCAAAGAGAAAGCAATAATTGGCGATTACAAAATGCAAAACCTCTCAACAGGTTTGCAAATGAATGCAGAACATATTATTTATAGACTTGCCAATGCCCCACCATGTTCTGCTGAGACCAATGTGATGTTGATCTCATGTCTTATTGCTTGTTGCATCTCACTATCTTGGTTGAGGACAGAGGCCAACAAGCTTTTATGATTCACTAAGAAAAAAGAATTTAAGAATCACCTGAAGAGAGGATCCACAAGTTCTTGAGTTCAATGAACATAAAAGCAAAACAGTCATGCACTACTACTACTACTGCTGCTGCTGCTACTACTACTACTAGCCAATAAAAAAGTGGATTAGAAGTGAAGTAACAGAATCATCATTTCCTCAATTATGTAAAAAAATATTAGTCAAAGGGGAAGAGGGAAAGAAGAAGAAGAAAGGAATCTCCAACATTGAATTATAAGGCTTCAATGTTGTTGTTGTTTTCCAACATTGAATCTCCAAAAGAAGAAGAAGAAGAGTCATCCATTGTTGTTGTTTTCCCTTTTGACCAACCAACTAAAAGACACAATCATTCCACCAACTCAATCCAAAAAATCTTCCCAAGATTTTGATGGATCAAATTGAATCTGAAAGCGTAGCATCAGCAGTCAAACTAATCGGACTTCCCAATCCCTTCACAGTTGCTGTTATCTCTGCACAACCAGCTTCAGTGGTTCTCTTTCCAAACCTGCAATTTCACAAGCATTTGCCAAGGACTGACTGCATCACTCAATCACTCACTCACTAACTATTCAAGAACAACCTAGCATAGTGACCATGATTGCTGGCAGCCAAATGGATGGTTTTATCAAATTAAGTTTTGATCAACAATGCAGTCCTGTTCATGGCTTCAAACAAAAAGAAGAAGAAAAAAAAACTATTGTTCAGTATTCTTCTGACTCTGTTATTATGATTAAACTGTGAACACTCTATTCTCAGCTCAGCTCAGCTCAGCTCAGCTTGGGAGACCCCTCGAAATGATCAAAAGCAGCAGAGCAATGTGTCGTACTAGTACAAGCAACCTCACATGAAGGCTTATGGTGATAAGCTTCAATCGTATTGTTATGTACTCCAAAATGGCACAAGATATTAACACTGAATCCAGAGAGAGCTTCCCGACTATGCACTTCGACAATCTAATGCTGTTGGAGTTTTCTTTGTTGCTTTCTTCAAATAGAAGAATGCATCAAATGCAAAAAAAAAAAAAAAAATTGATGCTATGTTTGATCTAAACCAGAATGTCACCAAAACTGTTTCACGACAACACGTCTGTTTCCAACAACACAAAACAAAGGAGTTCCACAGCAAAGGAAGAATCTATTTGAACACCACAGAATCAACGTGAAGCACTGAGATCAAATACGTTTCTTCAACAAATAAACCTAATGGCAGAAAATGCTCGGAGACGGTTGATTGTTCAAGACAGGATCGCATCGACAAGAGGAAGAGCATGAAGAGGCAAGACAAAGGATTAACGTAAGTTCAAAAAATAGATGTATTTATGGAAAAAATAGGCTATCCGTGCACTTTTGAGTAACTGGGTTATTTACCTCATAACAACAAGGGAGGCTGCTAGCCCCGGGTATATTTACTGAACCTACAACTGACTTCGATGCATACTGATACATCCCATGATATTGAAATATACACTAAACATTCAGCACTAACCAAGATTATTCTTATGATTGGGTACACAACTGTAATCTAACTAGAATATGCAAACAAACAAAAAGCATCAAATGCCACCAAACAGAAGCATCCATCAGACCTAGGGCCTCATTATCCTCTGTTGATGAAACCTAGAAAAGGTCGATTGGCATAAAGAACTACTCTCATTGGTTAGATATGAAGCTAATAACCTTCCATACATAACCACAATCACCTGATGCCTTCCATTTAGCAATAGAATACCTGTCTGTAAATGGAAAATCACAAGATTAAATCATTCCATATAGTGTGGAAGAAATTGAAAGTCCTTGTGTGGCTTTCACAGAGCATGAACATATGTTTTTAGACGGTTCAAACTAACTAAAAAAGTAGCTGCACATACCTCATCATCGATCCGGTGTTGAGATTTATACGCGGTTGTTGTCGCTGTAGTGGTTAAACTGCAAACTACCATAAACTGGTTCACGTGAACGCACATTCGGAGTTGTATGTCCCTGCAAGGCATTCAGATAAATGATTGAATATTATATTTGCAAACATCCTAAAGTTCAATTTTTGATGTACAAGAAACATGCTCAGCAATTGTATTGTGCAGATATTGTCAACTGCTCTACTTTATGTATTTTACCGCAGACTACATGAACATTACCTGAGTTACCAAACCACTTACACATTCCATCCAACTTGGCAAAAGAGATCTAGTTATAATTGAGGCCACAAAAAGAAAAGCCGTAAGAAGCATAGATTCACATGAACATTACCTAACTTAACTGAGTGTTCCCATGAAATGACAGCTGATGAGAATCAGACGCACGATATTCCTGTATCCTATTGGTCTGTTATAATAAGTTCTGCCATATGTTAAATAGCCAACAACACATGAAGCAATATTACCTCACTAATTTGAGCTGCTGCATGAGATCCCTGATTATGAGAATACGAAGATAAATGCACATGTGTTGGAGTTGTTATGGGAGACTTAGGGTCAACATCAACAATAATTCCTCCAGGCTCTGACCCTGTGTCAGACTTGGCATTCCTTCTCCACCTCTTCAAGAAATATCGTTCAGGCAGCTCTTTAATATTTCTAACATCAAGTACCTTTATCACATGACCACATTGAACCCCAACAAATTCAAATTTCTTACAACTGCAGGCAACAGAATAATCACTCGAGTCAAGTCTAACAAAATACTCTTTAGGTTTTTCACCAGCAGTGATTTTATAATCTGATATAGTCCCAACCTCACCATAGCTGTACAGCATGCAATCCATGAATACCTCAAACTCTTTACGGAACATTTCAAAAACTGCAGGAGTATACAAAGTAGCAGCTTGCTTTAACATTTTTGAAGGAGGTATTCTTGGAAAACTTTGGCTTGCATGAAAATCAGCTTGGAGTTCAGCATACCTATGGTCATCCACCACCCTCGCGTAGTGCTTAAAAAAGGACGAAAGATCTAGTTGTGATGTCAAGTACTTCTTCAGCAAACTACTAAAATTCTCATGCTGCAGCGTGCTTTTCATATCAGCACAAAGTGTTTGACGGTTGTATACGAGCGCCCATTTCTCCCTTTCTTCGAAAAGCTTCGCTAGCCATTCGTTGTTCCTAAGATCATACTTCTCTGACATTTCTTGCCAGGCTGGTAAGAATTCTTCCTCGTCCTCGTAGTCATAAACACACCGAGCAAAATCCTTAGCAAAAGTTTTTGAACTTTGGAACACATGATTGAGATGTTTAATAGCATTTTGATACACTTGCCACACACAAAGATGGTGACTGGTACCTGGCCAAACTGCATCTAGTGCATGACTTATTGATGTAGACTGTTCTGTCAAGATAGTCTTTGGCTGTCTTCCACGCATTGCAATCTTAAAAGTATCAAACAACCACTTGAAGGATGCTGTAGTTTCATCATACAGAAGTGCTGCACCAAATGTAACAATTTGCTTGTGGTGATTCACGCCAAGGAAAGGTGCAAATGGCCTACCATATCCATTCACCCTGTAAGTTGTATCTAGACAAACTACATCGCCAAAGCAGTTGAAGTCCAGCATAGACTTTGCATCTGCCCAGAAAAAATTGGTCAATCTATCATCTTCATCTATTTGTATGGAATGAAAAAAGGATGGGTCATTAAGTTGCATGCTTTGTAGGTAATTTAAAACAGCTTCTGCATCTCCCATCTGCATAGTCTTCATACGTTTCGAGCGAAGACCCATTCTGTAATCCATGGGAAGATATCTGACATTTTGAGAGCCTGAAACTAGTCTGCCTGTTAGGTGGTTAGCTGACTTTGGAGGGGTTCCTGAATCATCAGATAAATCTGCTGCTTCAACAGTTCGAACTTCAGTCAGTATCCTTTGAGATCTTAGCATGTGCATGGCTGAAGGAGGTGCAGGCAGATGATTATGGTCTGCCACGAATTCAGTAACATGATATGTACCACTAGGTGTAAGCTTAATGGTCAAACGTGCGGGGCAACCAATTCTAGTTTCCGGACGTGGTTTCTTTACTTCCTTAGCTCCCTTTTTGTCCTTACGAAATCCTTCTCGTGAGCAAACAAGTGTTCTCGATCTAGTAATTTTGTCTGCTGATTTATCTATCCAACCTTTCCGTACACTAAATCCTACCATCCCCGCATATCTGTTGTAAAATTCATATGCCTTGTCTTCATTTTCAAATTCCATATCAACTTCTGGTATCATATTTGAGTTCGCTAGGTCCTTCATTGGAACATCGTAGTCAATTACCTTCCTCTGTTTCCCCTGTTTAACCAAACTCCAGCATTAAGGTACACAACAAGTCAAAAGAAAAAGCAGACACAAGAAAGTCACAAATATTTTTCCAAGACATAATGACATGGACATCGATAACTATCAAATGCAAGCATCCTAATAAAATAATTGTCAAAACATATTAATAGGTTCCGAAGAATAAATAAATATGCTAAAAGAACATACTGAAATTTGAAAACTTCAATTAGTAGCAATAGTGATACAATATGAGTGAGATTGGAGGTGATTAAAAACGGCCATGCATCATAAGGAAATGTTCAAGTACACAATGCTAAGATGGAGGTAGGAATGGGATAAGAAAAACTGAAAAGAACAATATAAGTGGAAGGACTCGAGGACCACATATGACTTGGTTGTTGTAATTGTTGTTTTATACACAAAAGCTATACCATCTATATGAAAGTCATTACCGAAAGGAAAGTAAAATAATAAGAATAGGAAAAGAAAATTGATATTCATGGTCAGGGTTCACTGTACCGAGCTGTACCACCTGGTATGGGAGATATGTACCGGTCCGACAAGGAACCGATACATGAACCGTCCTCTACCAAGCGGTACCCGTTACATGACCCCATATCGGCAATACAAGGTCTGTACCGATCGGTAACAATCGAAATCCGACCATTATCAACTTGTACTAATCAATAATGATCGGATTTCGATTGTTACCGATCAAGGGCTCAGGTTGCCCTATCTCTCTTCTTTCAGCCCATTTAACTCTCTCAATTTTTTTGTCACTTACATCTCTCTCTTATTCTCACATTTTCGCTCTCTTAAATTCACTCGGTCAGGAAACATGGCAGCGACGTGGACAGTAGTGCCTCGACTGATGATGGTAGCGACGCCGGAGAGTTGATGGTCCTGTATACATAGTTTAAGGGTGGGGAATGAACTGTGAAACATCAAGATTTAGATCATGGAGCTTGACGAGGTATTGGTCAAGTTTATACAAGGAAGGGGAAAGGTAAGGTAGTGGACGATTTTGAGCAAATGCGATAGAGCCTATACGATATACATAGAGCGAAGCTCATTGTATCCACAATCATCATACTATAGAGAATCTTAAAGCCAATGACGGTACAATGATAGTTGGTCATACTTCTCATTGTAGCAATATGATGATTGATCTTATGCTATGGAGCACTAGATCAGTGGCAAAAATAGAAGTTCTAATATTCTCCATGCTCCGCACCAATACATGCCACAATCATCCTTGCCTCAGGAGTTGCCTCGGATACATATGGTTCATGACAATTAGACTACGATCATCACCACATTGATGTATCAATAGCATACAGTGTATCAGTATACCATATCAAACATATCAAATTAATATACAGATACATAAGAATCGAGGACCCCAATCCATCGCCCGTGGAGTCACATCGTTCTTTTTAGTGGTAGAACCAGGCATATCCATCAATTGATTACTTGATTCATTTGAATCTTAAAGTTTAAGTTGTTTCAAAAATAATAGCCAAATCATTTCTTTATAGATATTTTAATATTAACTGAAGGAATGTCCAAAACATACTACAAAGCTATTCCTCAAAGCTCGAAAAAGATGTCGCTATTCTTTCCTAATTTAGATTATTTTTGCTAAAGTTATAATAAATTTATAGTTATTTCTAACTTCAAACCCATAATCTAACTTTTTTATTTTTCAAAAATTTTTGGAGCTATTTTCAATAATTTTACTGTATTGTCGGTACACCCAAGCATACCGATATATCGTACGCCGGTACGACTATGTATAATATCGTATCGATAGCTGGTCGGTACACTAATAGAGACCGATAAGACGAACCTTGCTCATGGTGAATATTCCCAGAACATGCATTAGTTAGTTGCATATTGATGCTGATATATCCTTAATTAAACCTTCACCATGTTCATTTATTTGCATGGACATAATCATAAACTGCAAAACGATCGAAAGTTCCATAATTCAAATTAACCTATCCAGATGATCAATGACAATTCTAAGTGTAAATGCCATAATAGGTCCTAAACCAAATAAAGATAATACAAATCTCTTATCCGACCTACTATTGACATATATGCATGAAAAAAGAAATCTAGTTTTACAAAGATAAGGAAATTAAGTAATATAAAAACCCACATTCAAATAGATGATGGGAACAAGTACCACTGTTACAGGAGAGGAGGTGGAAGAAAAGCTCAACTAATAGGCAAATATAATCTCACTCCTCTCTGTGTTTTGCCCAACTATTCTTGTCTTTACAAATATAATTTGCCCTTCTTATTGCTAATAGTTGACAATATAAATTCATCACTTAATTCTAGTTTCTTGAATGCTTTCACATCACAAAGTTATATTGGTGAAAAGCTAGTACCATAATCTCAATCTTTTTCAAATGGAGCATTGCCTGGTCTAAGCTAGCCCTCTTAAGCATCATTGAATGATTTGAGGTACTTGAAAGATAATACCCTCACACTAAATTTCATAACAAATGTTACTTGTTTACCATGAATTAGAATGATTTCTCAACAGCTCAAGCACAACTTATTATGGGTCAGAATAAGTCTTAATGATTATTTCCTAATTAAATAAATCAAAACTTAACATGTCTTCGTGACATTTTATATTGGCAAGAGGTAAAGAAGCTCTTTCCAGTCAAATAAAGCTTAAACATAAGTTCTGAATCCAATTAACTATAACTAAAACTTGATGGTCTTTCTTAGAAGAAACTTAAAATGTATCTATCGGTAAATTTACGCAAAATAATAAATAAAAAATTCTTCTATTTGATTGCAGGTTGCAATAATATATGTATATTGAACCAAATCTAGTCCATGACTGCAACCAACAACAGATAGGAAAGGACATCGATTTCTAGATGAATTATATATTCCCAGAAGCAAGTAAAAGACAACATGCCACCAGATTCACAAGCAGATTTATAACTCCACAAGCACACTCAGATTATCACAAGGCAACAACATCCACCTGAATAATGCATATAAAATAATTTTCCGAGCAGGATGTATGATCATGTATAGAATTACTCAGGTTTCATGGTGCATGCAAGGTAATATTATTATCATCAAAGGACCAAATAAGTATGCCTATCAACATAAGCTTGAAGCAGATCATCAAGAGAAACAAAGGTGCCGTTCTCCTCTCCTAGGTGATTGCACCACATCTGGATTCTCACTGCTTTCTCACCTGAAAACTAGCTTTCACTTGGCTATGAATTGGAACACATGATGTTTATATAGTTGTCCAACCAGCATAGGATCTAAAAGAGACAAAAGTTGTTCCATGCCTAAGCTGACAGTACATGGATTCTGACAAATGGCACTGTATAAATACTAAATGCACATGCAAAATGCACGTCAGATACAATCAATTAGAATAGGTAAAATAAAATATCAACTGTTTTCAACATATACAACAAGATAATGAAAAATTCAGAACAACATCGTCACTTAGACAATTTTGGAGCAAGTTTAAGCATTATACCTTTCTCCATGCAATTCCACATGCATTGCATAAAGTTCGACGTCCCTCTGGGCCGCTACGCATGTGGCATGTCAATTTTGCACTGATGCCACAGTTAAGGCATCTGGAAATGTAAGAAAGGCTGGTCAATCATCAGTTCAAGACCATAATATATTTTTTTTATCGTGTACAAGGTCCATAGCTAACCAACTTCCTAAAACAACGAAAAGAAGATCCAATAGAAAAATCCAGCAATCTGAGATGACAAACAGTGCTGAATTAAAATAGCATATAGTACTACATCAGATAAACAATAACGTGAAGAATCAATTGAGTGAAGACTGATAAAAGATAAAAACTGATATAAATGTTGTTTGCAAACAGGGTGAGGTTGCTGAACATTTAACCAGGGATTGCACTTTCTTGCGTTCTTACCTCTGCATTGTGTGTATGGATGAGGAAATCTGAGATGCTCCTATAAAGATCAAGAATGCCCAGACAGTATGTTCTGCATAGCCAAGGGTTTGGACTAGTACAAATGACACGAGGCTTGAAGACAGCTCTATCCATGGTTGAAAGATGTTAGAGAGCTGCTACTAGCAAACAAGGGCTGACTACAAGTTTCTTGTATTTTTTTGAAGTCTAAAACAGCAGGTCTAATAAGAGAAAAAAGGAAATAGTCTGTGATGGTGTGGGTTTAGAATAGCATCTTATACATAGGAAAAAGGTTCTTTTTAGGTGCTTAAAAATAAAAAGGGTGAACCTGGTACAGGAAGCTTACACAAATACGAGGTCTGATGAGGACCAATATATGCAGCCTCAACCTAAGTAACAAGGCTTGCCCTCTAGGTTCTTTAGAATGGCATCTTATACATGGGGAAAAGGTTTAAGGTGCATAAAAATAAAAGGGTGAACCAGGTACATGAAGCTTTCACAAACATGGGGGTCTGATGAAGACCAACATATGGAGCAGCCTCAACAACCCAAAGAACAAGGAGGCTCGCCCTCTAGGTTCTTGTAAAAATAAATCCAAAATGTAACCTCTTGGATGAGATTCTAGGTTTACTTGAGCTGTAAAGAAGCCAGAATTGAGGTATTTCCAAGGTTCCTCCTGGGGGTAACACTTTATGTGCAATCAATTTCATTAATTCTTTTGATTTTTTTTCTAAAGCCAGATACCATGTCATATCCAAACACACCAAAATAAGGCATTAGAGCTGCATTACACGATACACTGTGACGAAGAAAAGGATAATATGATACACCTCTGAGTTCCTGCCAAGCACAGTTCAACGACGACAGGCCAAGAAAAGAGAGGAAGTAAGACATGGTGGTGTCACCTGATGGGTCCCTCCACCAAATCCTCGCCATTGCTGGGGAGGACCTCCAGGTCCTTATCCTGCTCCACCGGCATCCCGAAACAGCAACGGTAGGCGCCTCCAATGCCTGCGGTGGGAATCAGAAGTCAGTGCTCCACCGTGCCATCGAGCGGTTTGGGTCCTGGCCTACTTGTCTCGCATCATCTCACGGCAACGCCGGCCAAAAAAAACGAGGGATTTCTTAGCCCACCGAATTGCGGAAGCAAATTGACCCATTCCTTCGGAATGCGAAACCCGTAAACTTCAATCGAGACGATGATCTACAGGAAGACCGCTATGGAAGAAGATTACTAGTGGAGAAGTGGTTGGGTTTAGGGTTTCGAAGGAGCGAGGGTTTGTTCCAGCGTAGGGCCGGCAGGGAAGAAACAAGCAAGGAGGATCAGCTGCAAGTCGGCGTTTAACAAAGCGTGATGAAGTCATCCTGGCGTCCGTCTGCCACGCGTCTCTCTCTCTCTCTCCATGTCATTTATCACAATTTGAAGTATAAATTATTGATCCAAAATATTTTTAAGTTCAAATCAATAATGTTACCATCATCAACCTCCATGTCATTTATCACAATTTGAAGTATAAATTATTGATCAAAAATATTTTTTAAGTTCAAATTAATAATATTACCATCATCAACCTCTAAATAATACACTATATTATAATACTCCACAAGGAACTGGAAACACAAGTGCTTTCCTGCCGCCGGTGCCGGAGGCTGGTCTTCGCCACCTCCGAGCCGCCATGGACTTGGGGTACGGTGCCTTTGCCCATCCTGAAACTTCCAACACCATGCGCTTTGCTCCATGTCATGACCGTGAAAGAACCGACCCACGGAAAGGGTATCAAGTTTGGTTAACAAACGGGGGTGAGGGAGGGGACAGCTGTGCGAGATGAGTAAGGAAGGAAGGAAGGGAGACAGGAAGCATCAATCCGTTGGACGTAAGGGATGACGCACCTGCGGGCCGGCCTTATGCCCAACAGCCAACACCCTGAACCCTGTGTGGAACTGGACAGCTCATTGTCGTCCGCCCGCGAAAGTCCCATTCCAATGCCCCGAGTCAAGTCAAACCCCACCCCTTTCCCTCTTGATTCCGCGCCCCCCTCCCGTAGGGCTTTCAAAAAGGAGAGAGGCAATCCGATTCAACGCCACCGGTTCCTTTACGAACCCTCTCTCTTGCTCTCTTCCCCCTCTTCGTTCGCTTCGATGGATGGCGGACGCGGAAGCGGCGGGACTCCTCGGCGCTCTTCCTGCTCGGAGAATGACGTCCATGCCGCCATTCCCCGCCTCGAGGAGGAGCTCCGTTTCGTACTGGAAAATTGTTCCAACGACATCGACGTCGAGTCCCTCGTCGACCTCCGCTCGTTATCCGTGCC
This sequence comes from Ensete glaucum, assembly GCA_021527575.1. NCBI lineage: Eukaryota > Viridiplantae > Streptophyta > Magnoliopsida > Zingiberales > Musaceae > Ensete > Ensete glaucum. Next base: position 418,252 of record CM038558.1, on the reverse strand, counting down.
CAGTTCCATGTCGACGGGTGATGAAAGTGGCTGTTCCCCCGGCGATGAAACCGGCGGCGGCGGCGACTTCAACGCAGACAGCTCTCCTTCGCTGGCTTCTGCTGCCGCAGCGCAAGAAGCAGAGGGTGCGGGCAGCACTAGCAGTCGGAGCAGCTACCGGTCCACTCGGAACATCCGCGTGGTCGATCTGCTGTCGCCTGACGCCGTGGAGGACCTCCGTGGTATTGCGGAGCGGATGTCCGCCGCCGGCCAGGGGTGGGAATGCGCCCGGGCGTACGGCGCCGCCCGGCAGAAGGCGGTGGAACTGTGCCTGACCCGCCTCGGGGTCGGTAGGCTCGAGATCGGCGACGTCGAGCGCCTCGAGTGGGACGTCCTCGAGGCCAACATCCGGCGGTGGATCCGTGCCGCCCGCGTGTGCGTCCGAGTCGTCTTCGCCAGCGAGCGCCGCCTCTGCCGGCTCGTCTTTGACGGCCAACCCGACGATGCCCCCTTCACAGAGGCCGTCAAGAGCGCCGCCCTCCAGCTCTTCGGCTTCGCCGAGGCCGTGAGCACCAGCTGCCGCTCGCCGGAGAAGCTATTCAAGATGCTCGACCTCCACGACGCCATGGCCGACCTCCTCCCCGACATCGCAGACGTGTTCCAGTGCTGTCCCTCCTCGGAGCCCATCTACACCCAGGCCGCTGACATCCTCCCCAAGCTCACGGAGGCGATCCGAGAGATCATCTCCGAGTTCGAGACCGCCGTGCTGCTGGATCCGCCCAAGACCCCAGTCCCCGGCGGCAACTTGCATCCCCTCACTCGCTACGTGATGAACTACCTCGGCCTCATCACCGACTACGAGCCGGCGCTCGTCGAGCTCATCGCCACAAGTCCATCAGCAAGATCTCAGTTCTCCGACGACGACCCAGCGGCAGCAGCAGCGGCAGCGGCGCAGATGGACGTCCCGGAGCTGGAGAATCAAACTCCCCTGGCCGCCCATCTGACCTGGATCATAGCCGCTCTTCACCGCAATCTCGAGAACAAGGCGAATCTGTACAAGGACGACGCCCTCTCCCATCTCTTCTTCATGAACAACCTTCACTACATCGTCCGAAAGGTAAAGGCTTCCCCGGAGCTCCGCGCCATGATCAGCGACGAGTACTTGAGAAGGCTGAAGGGAAGATACCGTCAGCTGGGCAGAGGCTACCAGAGAGCTGCGTGGGCGAGGATCCTCCACTGCCTCAGGGACGAAGGTATGCACGCGGGAGGCAAACTCTCGTCGGGGGTGTCCATGTCGACGGTCAGGGAGCGATTCAGGGCCTTCAATGCCGCGTTCGAGGAGGTTCACCGGACGCAGGCGATGTGGGTTGTCCCGGACGCCCACCTGAGGGAGGAGCTGCGGATTTCCATCTCCGAGATGTTGGTGCCGGCGTACCGGGGCTTTCTTGGCCGCTACCGACAGCACGTCGAGAACGGGAGCCACCCGGGGATGTACATCAAGTACAGCGTTGAGGATCTTGAGCTGGCCTTGTCTGATTTGTTTGAAGGGTCCCCTGCTGCTTCTGCCAACAACTGCAGGAGAAGATTCCGTTGAATTGACTCCATGACTTGGAAGAAGACAATTCAATCTCTTTTACTTCTTTTGTACATTCCCACACGATATTGGTGAGAAACATAGATGATTTTTTATTATTATTATTTCTTTTTTCCCCTTTTACTTTCGGCATGTAATTGCAAGGCTTATTTATCATCCATCTCATGATGCCAACCAACACATGATAATGATGTCGTCTTTTAATTAAACAACCAAACGATCAAGAAAAAAATTTTATCTCAGAGTCGATGAAAGCAGTACTACCATGTAGCATCTACCCAACCCCAACCCAGCAATGATAGCCTTATTAGAACAAGTAGATGGATCCTCTTGGGAGTGCCAAGTATAAATAAAAAATATAATGCATATATGCTGCCCTTTCTAGATTTGCTCAAGGATGCCTGCCATGCATGTGCTCCGATCAAGCATCATCATTCATTTTTTTCAACAATGAACAGTGGAATATAAAGAATATACGAACAGAAATGATACGACAAATAGCAAGATATGGATCGAGACACTTTCAATTAGCTTTACCTGTGGGTGCTGTCAACGGGGAGACGAGCAAATGCTTCATAATTTCCAGAACAAGTATTTTGTATGGAAAGAGAAAGATTTGCCTTGTGACACTGCATAAACAAATTATAGGGATCATAAGAAATGAACAATTTAACAATACAGATGAAATCAATCATGTACATAACTGCAAGATAAACCTTAAACAGGATGGCGATCTAACTAAATCATCATTTTAACTATTTTTTCTTCAGATAGAATGTGGTACCATGGTTAACAGGAGGTGCCCTCTTTTAATCATAGCAAGAACCATGGTTTAAAAATCACAAAATATCTTTATACGGTACATGTACCAGCCTTCTACATGAAAAGATCCAGCATCCTTCATACCTGGTGCAGCCAATTTGATTCGACTGGCGAAAGCCCATGCTGAACTAACCAGCATTCTCATGTGAAGAAGCCGGGTAAACAGGATCATCAGCTTCAAGACTGCACAGAACCATACAAGGCATCATCAATTTCATCTGATCTAAATCCACCTCCGGAATAAGTATTTACGACTACAGCTTAGCAGACGGTTTACTGACCATAATCAGCAGAAGAGCAGCAACAAGCTAAGAGCCCGAGGCTGACCAACCAAAGCTCCTTGGCATTTTTGCCAGAGCTCATCCATTCCTCAAAATCCCATCTGTTAAATTTCAGATGAGCTTTCACAAGTATGGTCAATGATATAAACGCAACCAAGAAAAATACCAACAAATTTCAACCTTAACTGCACAGATGCCTGAGAGGTATGAACAGGAAGCTAATTAGTAATGAGGCTTCAAAGCTTCTGAAGAAAAACAACTTTCATTAATTTGAAGTTGCTTGTGCTTTATGTTGACGCCTAAGAAACTTCCTGTGGAATCTTGTTGGTTTCCTTGACCGAATAACTGCCTTTGCCTTTAACTTTTCCATCTTCTCCTTTCTGCCTTCTAAATCGGCTTTGATGACCTTGTCCCTGCTCTCTTCCGACAATAAGGCCAACCTAGCAAACTTCTTTGGTCTTATTTGTCCTAGTCGTTCATGTATATCCCTAAAGGCTGGGACCAGACCAGCTCTCATGAAATATCCTTCTGTGAGCTTCACTGAATTGGTCTGAGGAAGAGACGTCGCGTCTTTCAACTCAAGGTCCAAGCAAAAGGAAGAGTCTTTCAACCACATCCGAAGCGAGTGAGCTTTCGCCACGAGGACCCCACTACGTGTTTTGCATGGCAGAAAAGGTGAGCCCATCTCCCAAAGATATGCTTTTAGAGTTTTCTCCAAGGAAACCATGTTGTATTCAGCAGTTCCCGTTATCAAGACAACAGACTTTGGTGACTCGGGAGACCCTTGCAATGAAGCATCCTGTTGCAATGTTTACAATGCTAATCAGATGCCACATCCTGCATTTTGGGTGCAGAAAAAGAAAGTATGCAGGAATACCTCATGGTAGTGAAAGTGAAAACAAATCCTCAATAGTTCGAGGCAAACTAAATCCTCAATAGTCTTTAACAACATCACAAGAAAGGAATACGAAGGACAAAATCGAGTCACAAGTATAACATTATTTTAATATCAGTTGAACAAACTTATTGAAGCTTATTCCTGCAAAACAAGAGCACCTATACAGAGTAAGAAGCCTCTTCGATAGCCATTAACTCAATACAAACTTCTCAAAACCTCAGCTTACTATTGTTTTGCCAAAATCACCTACTTGAAATCACTACATTTATAGAAGAAAGTCAACCCAAAATCAACACACAGGGAACCCCTCTAAGAAAGACTCAACAGTTAACCGGTACAGATTAAATAAAAAATTGTTGATATGTTGGTTTAAGTATGCATGTATCTGTTGAATCCAAGAATTATCATGTTGTGGCATGGGAGCGTACCTATACCTTTCAAGCAATGTATCATTTCATGGGTCAGCATGCTCCTATGCTGGCCAGTACAGGCCAAAATTGATGCAGCCATATGTTGACACAAGTTAACATGACACGTGCCAGACCTTTTAGACACAATCATTTCAATCTCTGTCAACAGATGGCAATTTACACAATAATCCTTGGTTGAGTAACTCAATTTTAGAGTTCCTTGTTCATGCAGCTTTACCAATGAAGATAGACCTTCAGAGGACGACTATCACGTTTGCCCTCCAGATCTTACATGTATCCTATTGACACACCTAGCATAAATGCCTATCTTGTGTGTGGCTATATGTACAAGCATACAAACACGTAAACAAAATGTGTTTATCTACACATACCTATTATGCTTGCATCTGATTGCACCGCAAAGAGAACAAGAATGACATTCCTCTTAGAAACATCCGGAACTTAAGAACTAGCCAAGTTCACATGATCGGTCACATAGTTGTGAAGTTCATTGGACTTGCTCATCTACTCTAAAACAAGGTTTCAATTGAACCTGTCAGCTAACTCAACCTGAAGAAACCTCTCAGTTTGGTTCAAGAAGAACCACTTGCTACAAGGACAATCCAGAGTTTTTTTTTTTCTTTTAAGGATTTACAAATGGATACTGCAAGACTGTTTAGCATAAGATATGACTATTTAGCATGCTCATAAATCTTCTGTTGCATAAAATATTCATCCTAGAGATACAGATCAAAGAAACTTGTTTAACTGAAGAAGAGTGGTTCCTCTCAGCAGGAAAAGCTCGAGATGAGAATTGAAGAAGCTAAAAGACTTTATTATGTGTGTTACAAAGTAACAAAGAAATAGTAGTCTTTGAATAGGTTTCACACGGGAGCCCATTGTACTATGATACCATAAATTTGTGCATCTGTGCTACTCTAATAAGGTTAGGATTTATTTTCATTTGATCCCGTTTTGAATTTCTATACTGTTGTTTGGACCATATGCGAGCCAAAATCTTACAATTTGTTCTGAATAATAGTGACTAGCATTTCGTAGGTTAAACCAACCAAATACAAGTCAAAATGTCTTACAATTCGGCCTGAATAATAGTGACCAGCATTTGGTAGGTTCCACCAATCAACAATTTAATCAGATTCTCAAGTAATTTAGAGTTCCCAAGGAGTGATGCCAATGGTTCCAATATGTGTTCTCCTGACACATGCAGAGCTACAAGAACCTGTGATTGGTCTGATTAAATTTAGAGTGAAAGGCCTTCTATTTGTTCGATGAAGAGAGAAAGAAGAGACATGATGGCAGGCATGTAACCATCAAGCATTGTTCGCAACAAGGTGGGAGCAGCCATGTGCGGGGGAAACAGTTACTATAAAGTAGTTGTTTGACCAGGTCTAATAATTACAGGTGGAGTAGCATACATGTTGGCAGATAGGTGATAATGGTTACTCTGATATCAACAGGATAATGGCTCACAATTTCATGAGCAAAAAATTATATTATACTATGGAAAATATACTGATAATAAGAAGTAGGGAGAAGGGGAAAACTTCGGAAGGGTAAGGGGTGAATTGTAACCATAGGGATGAAAGTTTTGTTCTAGTTTCAAATGAGTAAGACAAATTCTTGCAATCATGATGTTGCCGACATGGACTTGCTGTAACATACATGTAATTCAACGCAAAAAATTTAACCCATATGTGCAAAACAGCAGCAATTGATATGCATAGAGTCAAGAATAACACGTGAAGTTCACATGAAGGACTGAAATACATACCTGCATATGGTCAAGCCACAAAGTAAGTCCAACAAGAGCAGCACCAGCCGACATCTTCCGAAAATCAGCACCCCAATCTTTTTCTGCAACCCTAAACCATTGTTTTGACCATTAAGCTGATAAACTTGGTACTAAGTCCAGTACTAGATAATAGCACATAACACAGAATTGCGGAATAACAATTGAAATAGAAGAGCAGACACAATGCCTGGAAGTTCTCCATAAACTGTTCAAATGGTGCAATATTTGATGTGAACTAATTTCAAAATTATAATTCTAATTCAATAGTGGTTTATAACATCAAGGAAATAAAAACTGAAAAGCTTTATGCATGCAAAATCTTACCCAGAGACCACTTATGTTTAAGATAAATGCCATTTTTGTCGTAATTGGTTTTCATCACATTAGATTATGATGACGACAATGAAAACCTCACTTGGCAGGCCTCACCCTATATGATTGTCCACTAAGTTTGATATTTGACTTCTCTATGCTAGCTTTCCACTACTCCATCTACATTTTTAAATCTAGTATTCCACATTTTTTCTGTTTATTTTACCTATTTTTCTTCTCAGGGAGCAGTTTTAATTAGTCCAGGTGCCATCCACAAGGGTTAAAAAAAAACCGTTCTGCAATAAACAGAAGCAGCAGGACAAATGCAGCTCATTACAATATATGACAACTAAATGATTAAACAGCTAAGCCTAAGTGTGCCCAAAAATCTAGATCCAAATAGGACCACCAAGAAATGCTTCTTAAGCTTTTATACCATCACAGTTCAGTCCTGTAGGAACAATAAATATAATATCAACCAAAAGGTACTTGTGGGGATGAATATAAAAGAAAATACATGGGACAATGAAAGTAATTAGTGTAAATGCTAATTAAAGCTCCTTTGCTTTTTATTATATAGTCAATACAACCACAACTTTGAAGGGCTTGTTCAAACATTTTATTGCTACACTTGTTTAAAAAATAAAATGAATGCTTAGTCAAAACTGTAGCCTACGTTGGAAAAACAAGCATACTTCATCAAACTATAGCCCTAAACTATAGTCCAACCTCCTACTGCACCAGCCAATGAAAATGCTTCAATAGCAAGCCCCTCTACTAGAACATGAACCTTCTGGAGCACAATACAGGTCAAAACCATCTTCAGCAACTTAATCCTAAAAGAAATTGAATCCTTATCCTAGTTCTACCATATTGGAAGCATGCATGTGAATTTTTTCCTAACATCAGTAATGAAAATACACTCTAATGGGAAAGATATTGCAAAAGAAAAATATTAGACGTACCGGAAGACATCATGACGATATATTTTTCTAGTGATTGCTAGTTGGAATATCCACAATGCAGTTGCACGGCGCTCAAATGCCCAAAGAAGATCTTCTAATGCATTGACAAAGTTAAAGGAAGCATTATCCTCAAGAGACCCTAATTCTTCCAGTAAATGGTCCACCTCCAGGAACAGTGACTGAGCTTTCCCGGTCAAAAGCCTTCCAAAATAGAAGTTCATCAATAGGTTACAGGTCATGATTTAGATCAAAGTAAAAAATAAGAAATAACAAAGGCACCTAACATACCTTATAGGGATATCAAAACCATTATTTCCTAATGTACCAAGCAGAAGCATAGCTTCATTTGTTTGTTCACACAAACTTGCAGCCCTAATGAAACATGTCCATATCCTGTGGTCTGGTTCAATACCATCATTCTTCATCTCCATTAACTTTGTAATTCCCATGTTATAATCACCAACCTTAAGATAAGCATCTATAACAGAACTATAAGGTAATGTAGTAAGTTCCTGACTAGAACTTTTTAAATTATTTAGTACATTCTCTGCTTCCTGAGGCTGCCCAGCAGAGCCATAAGAAACCATAAGCATGTGCATCGTGGCAATCGTCGGCTTAACACCAACCTCCTCCATTTGAAAGAGCAAGTTTTCGGCTTTAGTGTGGTCACCAGAATTTCTGTATACTTTCATCATTATGTGATAGAAAGAGCGATCTAGTCTGTATCCCTTTGATTGTATGCTCTTAAAAAGTTCTTCTGCTTGTTCCCAAAGCTGCTCCTTACAACAAGCAGCCAACAAACTTTTGTAGGTATCTAATTTTGGCTCCAGGCCTTTTTTCCTCATATCATTTAGAAGAGTAAATCCTTCTTCAGGCCTCACATCTCTACTATACATCACTAAAAGGGTATTGTAAGCATCTTGATCCAGCTCAATGCCAGCTTCTTGAATTCTCCGAAATATTTCCAATGTCTTCCTAAAATCCTCGATGCTCGTGTACATTTTAAGGAGTGAGTTGAAGATGGTCAGATCAGGTTTGAATCCAGCTTCTTCCATCTCCGCTACCATGGCCTCAACATCTCTGACTCTTTTTCCACGAGAAAGCAAAGTAATCATCCTACTGTACACATTCATGGTAGGCAAGTATCCAGCTGCCTTCATGCCATTGTATATCTTCTTTACCTCAAAGATGTTTCCAGCTCTTATGAATGCGTTAAGCATAATAAGAATAGTACTTTTGCTTATTTTAAAATTCATATCTTGCAGCTCCTCAACAACGACAAAAAGCTCATCTAGTCTCCCATCAATAACCAAAGCATGCATGAGGCCATTGATGGAATCTACAGTTGGTGAAGGACCATTTTTAATCATCATATTGAAGACTGCCCTTGCTTGTTCATAACGACCACTCTCAGCGTAAGCATAAATAAGAGCATTCCAGATACTCCGATCAATAAAATCATGCAGTCTGAGTTTACCAACAAAGCTTTCGGCCCTTTGCCACAGCTTTAGTTTCCCATATGTCTCAATCAAAGTGACAGAAACTGAAGTATCATTAAAAGATATACCAGCCCTTGACGCTTGATCTACCACGTTGTGAGCCGTTTCTGGGAAACCCAATTTGCAGTATATGGAGATCAAACTCTTGTAGATGCCTTGTGAAGGCTCAAGACCGAGAAACTTCATATCTGAAAATAATTGAGAAGCTTCCCACAGAAATCCAGCTTCCTCAAAGCGTGCAATCATGTACTCATAAAGGCTACAACTTTGGCCGAACTGCTCAAAATTAAACACTTTCATCTTGTTGTACTCCATCATGGCATCTTCCAATTGTTGATTTTTGCAAAGCATGACTATTGAAGATTCCATTATCAAGCTATTAGAATCAGGAGCATATTCTCGTAAAAATTCAAGCAGAGATAGTGCACCTGCTTGCATCTCTGATCCTGCAAATGCATCTACAATAGATAACAAGCATTCACGATCAGGTTCAAAGCCACAGGAGACAGATTTCTTTAACATCTCAGCTCCTTGGAAAAAGCATCCTCCCCTGACAAGAATTGTGGATACCACTTGTGGACTCATCTTGCACACAACTTCCATGTCCTTAATAATTTCATCTATCTTTCCATCATCATCTTCCTTTGCAAGAATCCCAAGCATAGCCTGGTAAAGGCCCTGATCTGGCCTAAACCCGTCTTGCATCATACTCCGGTACAATACCATTGCCTTGCGCATTTCCTTGGACCTCAACATGATATCCAACATTACTGAGTAAGCTATATGGTCAGGCTTGATGCCTGCCCTGACCATACGATGGAACATATGCTCTGCCTCAACCCGCATGCCTGCCTTGGCATACCCGCAAATCAGAGCACCAAAAGTCCTCAATGTAGGCCTCACCCCTGCATCAGCCATTTCTGACATCACCTTCCCTGCCTCTGTTATCCTATTTGCTTTTCCAAGAGAATCAATCAGCACCGTATAGGTCACTGCATCAGGATTACACCCGACATTTTTCATTTCATCATACAATTGAACAACTAAATCAAGCCTACCCTGTTTCCCATGCATGTGGATTATGGTGTTATATGTTATCTCATCCTTCTTAAAGCCTGCTCCCACCATCTCATCACAAAGTCTCTCAACCTTCTCCGCATCACACTCCTTGGCAAAAGCAAAAAGCAGAGAATTGTATGTGACAGCATCCGGTGAGAAGCCCCTCTCACCTAGTTCTCGGAAGAGCCGCTCAGCCTCTAGAATCATCCCGCAGCGGCCAAACACTGAGATCATGGCGTTGTACGTCCAGAGATCAGGCTGGCATTCAGAGGCCTCCATGTCTTTGAAAATACTTACGGCGTCCTCCAAATTGGACATACGGGAGCAAGCGCTGATGAGGGTGTTGTAGGTGATGGCATCAGGCCTCAGACCAGATCTTCTGACCTCCTGGAGCAGCTCCAGTGCCAAGCCAGGAGCCAAGGATCCCGCCTTTGCCTTGGCGTTAATCAAAGTGTTGAAGCTGACAAGGTCGGGCTCGAGACCCCTGTCCCGCATCGAGGACAGCAGCTCCTGGACCTTTGCAAACCTCCCGGTCCGAGCGTAAACCCCCATCATTGCATTGTAAACCTGGACAGAGAGCTCAGCAGCGCCAGCGCGTTCGTCATCGGGGTTGCAACGCTGGAATACCTCGGCGGCAAGGGCGTCCTTGTGGGCGCGGCCAAGGACGGAGATGATGGCGGCGAGGAGGCGGGGGCCGGGAGCGTGGCGCCGGCGGAGGGTGAGCCACTCAAACACCTCGAGGGCGCGGGCCCAGCTGGAACGCCCAACGACCTTGACGACGAAGGCGAGGTCAGTGGGGGTCATCTGAATCTGGCGGTGGTCGAGCACGTCAGCGACGAGGGCAGAGGGGGGGAGGGCGAGGATCTGGTCGGCCAGGAGCTGGACGCGCTGCCGCCAGTCGCGGGCACGCTTGAGGGCGAGCTTCGTCATCTTCTTCGCGCGCGTCCGGCTCTGCTTGCTCTCCAGGGTCTCGAAAGAGTCCGTCCTTGGGACCTCGGGGGGATCGGGGCGGGTGTCGGGGTCCTCGGGTATGGAGACGGGGGCCGCGGGGGAGGGGGCGGGGAATTGGGGCGGACCAAGAACGTCGTCGAGCTTGAGATGGGGCCAGCGGACGGAGGGATCGGCGCGTGGATAATGAAACTCGCGGGGGCGCAGATGGGGCTCCGCGGGAACGGCGGCAGCAGCGGACGAGGACGAGGCGGCGGCAGTGAAGGTGGAGGAGCGAGAGGAAGAGGAGGAGGACGAGGGCGACGGAGAGGAGAGGGGGAGAAATGGGGATGGGATGGCGATCGCCATTAGTGGCATGAGAAGGGTTTTGGGAGGACGTAGCGATGAGGCGCGAGAGCGAAGTAGAAGAAGAAAGCGGATGAGGTTTGCAGATTTATTGTGATGTAAAAAAAATGTTTTTTTATTTTTTTAAATTTATATGTATATACAATAATAATAATAATAATAATAATAATAAATTTGAATCATATTTGACCTTTTCTTTTCCATCTTTATTTTGAGCAATCGAAAAATTTTATTGTTTCGTGAAATTTATTATGCTTTCGATAAAAGAACAGTTTTATATAAAAACATATTATTTTGAAAAATTAGACCATTTTCCATATTTCGAGTTTGTTGTAATCCAAAAGCTAAGCAGTTGAAGACCAATATGTGATTGATATATATTTATGATGCAAGATGATAAGGGTCTCTCACGATTTAGATAAAATCAATTAAACTCATGATATTTGGTATCAAAATGAGACAAGTACATATAAACACTTTGGCATAAAAATATGAGGGACCTAGTTGGGTTTCATGGGGCAGCCAGCATGTGCGACTATTTTTTGAGAAAAACAAACATTAAGATATAGAAAAAAAAATTACTATGAGAAATAAACATTTAAGATTGGCATTTAGAGAAATGATCAATCCTTTGTGCGATAAATACCATGAGGACAAATAAGTTATGAAGAATGCATAGCGCATAAAGATTTGGATGGTTGAATTCGAGCTACGACTCGAGATTGTATGTGTGATGGTGTTGGTGATCCTTATCGTCATCGTAATGGTAATCATGATATCAATTATGTTGATGCTTACTATGATCTTAATCTTTTTTGGAATCAAATAAATTTACCCTTTAATAAATGAGGTCAATTGTTGTTCATATTCTAGGCTTATACAGTTTAATAGATGATCTATTGCTTATGGATGAGTAGCTTGCATGACATATATGCTAGATATTGTTGCATGGTGAGCTTGTGATGTATGTGGTATGATGATTGATACATGCTAAATTTTATCTTCAAATAGTATGTGTCGATAAAGAGATATGAAGGCATACATCGATTATGGCAAATATAAAATCACCTGAATTTTGTGCTTTTTTTTCTCCCCCAAAGGCATCATTGATTGTGCAAAAGGGAAGATAACTGCCAATTTGGTGCTCGATTAATTGCATTAACAGTATTATAATATCCATAATCGTATGAATGAATGCTTTTCCATCTACATATGGGTGAGCAACTTTTCAAAGTCTTCTCCCCAAGCCACCATCGATGCTTCACATTGAATGCCAATTCACATCTATTAATTTATTAATTGAAGACATAAATGAGTTGTTGAGCACAATAAATTTATTCATCACTTTCATCCTGCACCTTTATACAGTTTGATTAAGAAAGATATTGTTATGGGATTTTTGTGCAGTAACGGAACCACAACCCGGTCCCTATCGAGTGTATAAGTTCATCCATGTCAATCGATAATGGTGGCATTCGATCAGGTTCGATTTGGTGTCTCGGGACTCGATACCTCGGATGAGTTTCCTCGAGAATCGTTGAAATCGATGGCTACCGAAGAGGACCTACACAAAGGCCTCGTCGAGATGGAGGTGTTTGACATGACTCCTCCAACGCTTAAGTCAGTTTCCGACATTCTTTTTGGGAGATGATGGTGTCTTTTTTGTTAGGAGAGCGGAGCCCCCTCTAGTGTTACCAAAATGAGGTTTTATACTCACCGTGAGGGTGGTTGCCCGTATGGTCGGTTTTACCTCCGTCGTTACCTCGGGTGTGGCCGAGTCGTATGGTGAGTCAGTAGACGCAGAGGTATGAGGTGAGGGTATGACGCGCCACACAACATTAATGATGCATGCAATGACAATCGAACTAGCGCGCCGTCTAGATGCCTCCACCTCGGATGCTGATATGGTTGTCGACCTGGCCGCCTAGTTGGCACGGACGTGACTCCACCTTGAATGTTGATGTGACTGTCGACCTAGTATTGGCATGGGTGATTATTTGCCCTATCAGATATAATAAAAAGGAAAATGAAATCATGTTGTCTTATCATTATCATGCATAATTTTTTTTTTCACTATTTATCTGTGTTTGTTTTGATGAATCTGAGACATAAATATTTTGATAAATTTATTTTAAATTCAATTTTATTCTTGTAAACCCCCAAATATATATATATATTTAAAATATAAAAAATATACGCATATGATGCTAACCAAAATTAAAATATAGTAAAAAATAGAATGATAGTGGTAACAAAAAGAGGGTAGAGAAATGTGGAGTGGAGGAGATGACACAGGAATCAATATAATAACGATTTATTTTTCTTTCGTTCGTTCCTACATAGAAAAGTATATAAATGTCCTTCAAAAAAGTATCCGAACATATTTTACAACAATTAAAAAGTTGATGGCGTTTGAGTCTTTAAGATTCAAACAATCTAATTAAAAAGAAATCGTATTATTATTATTATTATTATTATTAGGAGTAGTAGTGTTGTTTTGCTAACACGAAACCGCAAGACAAAACAACTATCACACGGTAGAGATTCCCAAAGTATATTCCCATCGAGATGGTCAAAAGGGACAATTCCGTGTCCTCCTCATCGAGTATTTTTATTTTTTATTTTTTTGTTTCCGACACTTCAACTGCAACTGGCAACAAGTGGAAAACCTGCGTCTTCCTTCGTCGGTGGCGCACGCGGCTGCGGGAGATCCGGGGATGGGCTCTAGCAAGACGGCCTCCGAGATCGCCGAGATGTTGGATCTGAAACCCCACCCCGAAGGTGGCTTCTACTCGGAGACCTTCAGGGACTTCTCCATCACCCTCGTCAAATCTCAGCTGCCACCCCGCTGTAAGACCTCCTCCCAGATCCATCCCCCCCCCCTCCCTCCCTCTTTTATCATGGATGGACTAGTTTGGTCACCACCGGTACATGTTCTTGTGTTTGCTAGCCAATCCGCTTCCGATTCCAAAAACAAGCACAGGTTCTCTTCTCGTGGGAGTTTTAAGCTGGCCTTAACTCGTCATTTAAAGATGGGCAACCACCGGTTTGACCTCGAATCGTGGCACTAAATCTATGGTTAGATCACAAAAAAAATGCTTTGGTAGTTTGGTGTTGTCATGACTACTGATTACAGTTCTCTTGTTCTCTTAACATTTGATCTGCTGTTCTTGAATTCCATAAACATTCAGGGATGTCTTGCTCTCCTGCTTTCCCTTACCGCAAACTGTTATTTAATTTTCTGGCAAGGGCTGTGCTTATCGATCAAACCCTTGAACGATGGCTCCTGCTTTCCCTTACCGCAAACTGTTATTTAATTTTCTGGCAAGGGCTGTGCTTATCGATCAAACCCTTGAACGATGGCTCCTGCTTTCCCTTACCGCAAACTGTTATTTAATTTTCTGGCAAGGGCTGTGCTTATCGATCAAACCCTTGAACGATGGCTCCTGCTTTCCCTTACCGCAAACTGTTATTTAATTTTCTGGCAAGGGCTGTGCTTATCGATCAAACCCTTGAACGATGGCTCCTGCTTTCCCTTACCGCAAACTGTTATTTAATTTTCTGGCAAGGGCTGTGCTTATCGATCAAACCCTTGAACGATGGCTCCTGCTTTCCCTTACCGCAAACTGTTATTTAATTTTCTGGCAAGGGCTGTGCTTATCGATCAAACCCTTGAACGATGGGTTTCCATAGCCTTCCATCCCATTTTTGCTATGTTTGATTTATCAGCGGTCAGACAATTGCAACAAAACTGTTACCTTCACATGTTCACTGTGCTATAACAGGTAGGAGTAGGTCTCAATCCTCTCCTGCATGCTATAGAACACAGGAAGCGCTTTTTGGCACAAGTGTCATCCATGATTATAACAAGTCCTTTTGTTCCTTATATATAATCAGACATGATCATTATCCAAAACTGTCATTTTCGGATTCTTCCTTGATTCATAGTGCATGAGACTGATGTTGCATTTTTTTTTTTTTGCTTTTTTTGTAATCTGTGTTGGATTTATCATGACATGAAAATATCAGACAAAACTTAAATATATGTATGTGTTGATTGTGTGCACAAGTGACTGATGATCTTCTTCTCAAAGGTAAGATTCAGTTGTCACATGTGAATGCTGAGGGACTTACAAAAATTAGGCAGAAGACTGCCTATAAAGACATTTTGGGTACCCATCCTTTGCCCTTATTATATCAACAGTAGCTCAATTCGGATAATGCTCCCCAGGTTCTATTTCCTACTGCTTATTCGTAGTCAGTTTGGTTCTATGGTAAAGTATTAGAAGCACTTGTTTCATTCCTTCCATTAGTAGCTGGGGTTCCCGCAGCCTAGCTACCAAAGCCTTGTTTGCGGTGGTTCGATCTTTGCTCCTATCAGTTAAAATCTTTACGTATTCCTTATATTTCCACTAATAGCTGCGAAAATCTGGATATGCAATGCAAGGTCAAAGCGGCACAAGCTACAAGTGTTCTCTCTCCAATGATATCATCTTTTTATTTTTTGTTTTGCTTAGTTGACCTGTGTGTCAGTCAACTTTTCTCAGGGCCAGTTAATTTGACTTAAAAGTTATAGCAAAACTTTCAGATGGTTTTTTTCTTTTATGTTGGTAATCTAATATTAGTTACACTCAGAAAAGAGAAGTTGTCCATGTTGCCTCTAAAACAATATAACTTGGCACACTAGTCCAAGCGATAACTTTGTATATATTTCTTGGATGTGTAAGTATCAAGCATTAACACAATGCCTGGATTTCCGAAGATCAAATGGGATTTGATAGACCTACGTATGATGATCACAATCATTAGTCGTATTCACCCATTATCATATACACCTATTCTGATATCGCCCGTCAACAATAACAACAACACACAACAACTACCACGTGGGATTTTTTTCCCATCATTGAACTCTTCCAAGAGCACTATGAAATCCTAGACGATAAAGGTTTTGAGGTGACATCAAAAGAGAGCCTATAGGTAAAAATACAAACTCGGATCAAGTTTAAGATGCTATGTCAACGCAGTACACCTACACATCTTCTTATTCTTGCCTTATGTTATTGCAATTCGTAGATAAATAGCTTGGCAGTTTAGAGCTTCTGACAAAATTTCTGCAGACAAGGTCGATCGTCCTGTGAGCACATCAATCTATTTCTTGCTTCCCTCGGGAAGTGTCTCACATCTGCACCGCATCCCTTGTGCTGAAACCTGGCATTTCTACTCTGGAGAACCTCTTACGGTGACAAAACTATATCCAGCTCTTGCGTATGCTGCATATTGTTGCTACATGATTGTAACCATTTATAACTCATTTTGCCTCCTGACATGTATCTTAATCAGGTCTTCGAGCTACATGATGATGGGCATATCGAATTGACTGTTCTTGGTTCAGATCTAGATGCTGGTCACCGGCCCCAGTACACTGTGCCACCGAACGTCTGGTTTGGTTCATTCCCAACATTAGATGTCGCATCGTTCGCATCTGATGGCAGTCTTCTCGTGAAAAGCCTGAAAAGAGATCCCGAGTCGCATTATTCTCTTGTTGGTTGCACATGTGCCCCTGCTTTCCAGTTTGAGGATTTTGAGCTAGCCAAGCTCGCTGATCTGAAACCTCTTAGTCCCCGTGCGGAACCCTTCCTCGACTACCTTGTTCTTCCCAGCTAAGGAGGCAGAGGTCGATCTCTACCCTGTGGCACATGTATGAGAGCTGGTCATGAAGTATCATTCTTGTGTTGTTATCAAAAGCTGATTTATGATTGAGCACTTTGTCCGGGAGTTCTCCAAGTAAGCAGTGGTTCTTTGCTATCAGAAACATTATGATTCTAAAATTATAGTTGCCTACTTCTCAAATGCATTGAGATAGTTGACAAAGTTACTTGGAAATAAGGTCATGGCATGGCCCTGAAACTTTTCCTTGTTTTCTTTGAGAGCAATCTTTATGTGCCATTTAGCAGCTGATAGAAATTGCGGATTGCAAGGCAGTAATAAATCTTCATTTCTTATCTCCTTATGCAGAAATCATAATTTGTGCAGCAAGTTTTTTAGCTTCAGGAGTGGTGCTTCTTCAACTGATCTTGCTTTACATAATCATACATATAATGGAGGGTGCTTCTTCCACTGACTTTGCTTCTTTGGCTCTAATACCATACTTAAGCTTCATATTATTCGAGTTCCTAAAAGATATAATGTAGGGTCTATTTTTTTTTGAGATATTACACTCATTGATCTTGGAAGGTGGAAATATGAATAAATAAAATGTGGATCGGATTACATGTATTATAAATGATATATCATTTATATTTTTTTATAAAAATGAATATAAATGATATATTATGTCAAATATAAACATGTATTTGATAGTATTATGGAAATGATTTTTACTAATACACTGTATGAAGAAAGATGGTGGGATGGAGATAATTCGTAATTTCGAAAGTCAATAAATATTAAAATTGATTTATAGGGGTTTATGTGTATACTATTATTAATTTGAATAAAATATTTTGGATCAATGATTCAGATTTATTAAAGTTAATGTATCAATTAATTCAACGTATCAAATCATGATAATTAATAAAATATGATGAGAGAGTCGAATACGAAAAGGGTTAATTATGTTAGGATTTGGGATTCGAAGATTTAATATCTTTAAATTATAAAATATATATAGCAGTGAGTGTGTTTGACTTTCTATTGTTAAAGGTTTGACTAGTGAATCAAACCAGTCAACCGTTTCGTTTGGATTATGTAACTGTACTATTGAGAGTAAAATAGATACAAAAAGAAGAAAGAAGAAAAAAAAAACGGAGTGATATGCTTTTAATTTAAAAAAAAAGATAAATAAAGGGGTATGTATCCCATGGTAAAAAAGTTTTAGAACAAGGGAAAAGGATGGTGCTCACAGACTCTCTCTCTCTCTCTCTCATCATTACTTTGTAGATTTAATCGACTCTTGTCAGTTTGGTCAAAAAGGAGGTCGCTCTTCTCTCCTCTTTCTTCCATGCTTTCTTCGTACAGTGTTCTCATGCTCACACTACTGTTTGAGGCTCAGCAACAGCAGCACATTCCACTTCTCTCACCGGCTTCCTTTTGCAGAGATGGTGTGGTCTCGTCCTTTTGATTCGTTTGGTGCAGCAGGGAATGAATCATCATCACCTCCAACTTCGTGGACTCCCCTCCCCCCCCCCCACTCACTTCTGCACGTCTTCTTCTTCTTCCCTCTTTCCCCTCCCCTCAAACACCTTGTCAGCAGCCTCTCTGATTCCGATGGATCTGTTACCTACACTTTTATGGCAGACATGTTCTTTCACATACCAAACATATTATTGTGAGCTCTCCTGGTTGGTTGCCCATGGCATGGCTGGTGATGGGTCATCTTCAAGTTGGATCAACATTGCTCTGACATGGGTGTGTCTTACACAGCAGGAATTGCTACATTCCTTTCGGTCACAAAATGGAAGAAGAGCTGCTGTGGCCGTCACAGGGCAGCGGAGCAGTACTCTCTGTTTCTTTCGGTCGGTCACAAAACGGAAGAAAAAAGTCAGTCACACACAACTCTCAGATGAACTGTACCGCCGGTAAACAAACTGTTCTTGGATCAGCAGCAGCAGCAGCTGTGGCCGTCGGCCGCACTGGTTTGTTTGCAGGCCGACCACAACATCAAGCACTCTGTTTCGTTCGGCCACAAAAAAATGGAAGAGACGATGGATGGGAATCCGCAGAAAGCAACAGAGGACATGAACCTATTTAATCTTGGATCGGTAGCTTCTGCTGCCGCAGAACAGTTGAGAACCAAAGCCGATGACCCACGGCTTCAGCATCAGTTGGTTTGCAGTCCAATCCAGAACACGTGTTTCTTCTCCCCAATCGACGGCACACACACACACACTCTTTCCGGTCAACGGCTGCCGAGCCAAGGTGGGGGTGATGGTGTTGATTGCTGCGATTGCTTTTATCGTTGAGGAAGACGACGACCTTAAACTGCAAGGAAAGAAAGGTGGTGTGTTGGGCGACCACACTTGCCCCCACCTGTGGCACGTCCATCAAAGCACAGACGGAAACTAACCAACCTCTACATGACTCGAGACATCATCCAGGATCCACAGGACACGTACTTTGGAGCTTTTGTCTCTCTCTTTTTTTCTTTTTTTTTTTGAACTCATAAGACTAATTTACTATGGTCTCAGCATATTACGCAAAAAAAATAAAATAAATAATAATAAAAGCAAAGAGAGATGAATTTTATTAGTGATTGATAAAAATAATATTAATAAAATTAAAATAAAAGCGATGTCACAAAAGAAAATTTAAGTGAGATCTGGAATAGACATGATTAGCAACAGAAAAAAAATATATTTGGAGATACTTTATTAGAAAGTATAAATAGGAGTTAAAATAACTATACTTTAATTAAAAAATTATAATGACATGCTGATGTGGATGAAGTGATAATACATTTAAAATAATAATTAACCACTAAGAATACCAAAAATGTTGCCATAGTAATTGCTGGTACTTGCTGATTCCTGTTTGAGATTGGCCAGTGGATCACAGAGAAAACTAATATGACCTCATTAGTAAGTAGCATTACGGGCAAAATTAACAGAGACCTAATTGTCCATTTAAGTTGATGTCTTTAAACGCATTTAAAACCACCCCCCATTTCCCCCCTCAGAGAAGGAACCTCCTCTCCCCGCAGGCCACGGGGAAGTCTTCGCCCCCCCCTCTTCTCTTTCTCGACGAGGAAACAAACGGCTTTAATCCTCGAAAGCAGCGACTTCCATCCCCTCTTCTTTCCCCAATCTCAAGGCCCCAATTCCTTTGACCTCATCATTTCCAGATCTCGGCCTCGATCTTTATCAGGTACCCGATTCTCAACCTTTTCCTGTGGCCGTGTCTTCATTTGGAGGGCGCTTCATTTCGCCTTGGATCGCACTCCGGCGACGCTACCGTTGGTGGTGGTTCTCGCCTGGTAGGAGCTAGTTTCTGCTGCTCTTGATGTTGTTCGACCGTTTCGGTGGTGTAATTTTGTAGGATCTTGATTTCTTTAGGGTTGTTCTGCGCGGTTACTTTTTGGTCTTCATCGACGAGACATCAGAGCTGGGCCAGTCTTTTCTTTCGGCGATCGGATATCTTGGCGGGAGTTTGAAGGTCGAAAGATTGGGTCTTTTGGGACAGGTTGAAGAATTTTGGCTTTGCTTGACTTCTTAAGAAAGATTGTTGAAAAGGTTAAGCTTTCTACCATGACTTTCTAAGATTATTCGTGGCTTTTCTTAGTGCAGAGGTGACGGTGAATGGTGATGTTCGAATCACAGAGTTGAAACGTTCAGGTCGTTTTGCGAGATTAGATCATACTCGCTCTGCTCCAAATTGAGGGGTTTTTTTTTTTTACCATGTTGAAGAGCTTTTCATTACTATGACGGGTGGTAGCGTGGAGGTGGTTAGCAGCAAGGGCTGTTCAAGGCTTTTTGTTGGTTCTTCCACTTTCCTCCCGAGTGCCAATAGTCTGAGATTCATGTCGATGATGTCCCCTGCTTCTTCATCCCTTTCCGAGCCTACTGTTCCTCTGGTCAATGGGCCTTTCGCTGGTCTCGTCATATGTGTTACCGGTCTCTCCAAAGGTATTTAGAATTTCTTGCTTATGTTAATTTTCTTCGCTTGATTCTAAAACTCCATTCTCTGTTTTATGTATATGCTCCTCTTGCTATCACTGTTGTGGAAATCGATATTACGCATCAACATAATAAGAGTGTATTTGTTTTTTCTTAGGTCTTTCTCTTGTTGGTTGTGGGAGTACCCAAAAATGCTCTTTGAACTGGAGTATATTTAGGGTGGTCGTTTTTATTTTATTTTATTATTATCTTTGAGAGTTCAACTATTAAAAAGTGTCTCATATTACTGTAAACTCTTCATGGTGTCATGTCTACAACAACTTGATTTTGCCTCCAACCGTGCTCTCATTTGGTTCTTCAAAAGTATGAATTAAATTTCATCTTTGTTTGTTACCCCATGGAATTACACCATGTGATGTCAAGATCACTGTCCTATAAATGTCCGTAGAAGTCTCAATAGGTTGTCTCTCCTTCATGTATGTTTTCTGTTAATTTTGTTAAGAGCATTTATTTTGATTTTTTTTTTTAAGAGCTCAACTAGGTTTTGCCGTAAAAAAATGCTTTCAGAACTTGATAATAGCTTTTATTATATTGAAATATTATTAAGAAAATTACATTCTGTTTTTTTTTTTTTGCTTCTAGATATTGATGCATATGTTGGATTTTGATTATAGTATTCCCAAAATAGTAAATTTCCTTTAGACCATTACTTAAAGGTCACTATTTCGTTACAGCTAATTTGTTATTAGATCGCTCTATATTACTTCATTTTTGTGCTCTTGTACACTAATGTATTTATATGGGTAATACCTTTCAAGTTTGCTTTTCTTATAGGAGTTTGTTGTCAATTCACCATTTATTTGCAGTCTTCTGATCTCCAGGGCGTTCTTCATATTTGCCATCCAATTTACCATGCACGTGCTCTTACAACTTCTGACATTTGCAAGCTTCATCTGAATCTTGCACTTAAAATCTCGTCATTTCCTTTCGTGTGACAGAGGCAAGAAAGGAAGTTATGGCTGCAACTGAGAGACTAGGTGGCCAGTACAGTGCAAGCTTGCATCCTCAATGTACACATCTAGTTGTGCAGATATCCTAATAAAGAAATGCAATTGATTACTGCTTCTGTTGAATTCAAGTTTTCATCAGCATAATTTTCCCTTGTCTTTAATGACCCAATGAATGCATTCAATGTTCAATTGTAGACTACTGTTGGCCCTTGACAATAGTACAGCTTTACTGGGAGAAAATTTGAACATGCAATGCAATATGGATCTAGGAATGGCCTTTTTATTGTTACTCTGGGCTGGTTTGTGGACAGTGTAAAGAGAAATGGTGAGCATTAATTCTGACATTTTTATACTAATCTAGTTGCAGAATGATACAATAAACTTGCATTTTCATTCTAAATATCTTTATCATTTTAAAACTTGACTTTTGACATATTCAATATTTTGAGTAGTGCTCAAGCAATGCATTCTTAATTATAGCCATCATAATTTTTGAGCCCCTGTTCAAATAAAATTTTTATAGCTAATTGTTGCTTCTGCCTGCTACAGTGAGGCTGAGTGAGTCTCTATATAGTGTGAAAACCATTGGAGGGAATGGCTTGCCATTAGGGGAACTGAATCGACTTGTTGCCACTCCTGGCAGTGCAAAGTCGTCCCTTCCTAGTCCAGCTTTAGGAGATGAAAAATCTTCAGGTAAGGCTTGGCAACCTCCAGTACAGCCTTCCGAGAAGGAACATACAAATGGTGGATCTGTGTTTTCCAACAATTTTATCTTTGTTGATCCAGAAATTTCAGATGAGCTGAAGAAAAAGGTAAGAAACATGGACTTTGCAAGTACAATCACATCCCTGTCATATCATACTTGTGATTAAAAATATATATAACTATTCGCAGCAGTTAGTCCCTAATTTCTAGGGCAGCTTGATTGTTCCTTGCCTATCATTTAGCTGCGTTAAGGTATTTCAGTTTTGCTTTTTAACATGTTTAATGTTAATGCTTCGATGGTCTTAGTCTGTCATATGTCATCAATAGACCTTTTCTTTCTATCGTGTTTATACATGCATTCATACAAGACACTTTTAAGTTTAGATTTGGCTTATTGCTAAGAAAAGTGGAATGGCCATGTATTCAAGTTTTAGAAATTAAAATGCTTGAGATAGCATACATAATGGTAAACAGAAGCACACTTCTGGAATTAGGTAGGCTTGTTGCATAACTATGTTAATGACTGTGGAGCCTTCCTGGTATCAAAACTATTGCTTTTGTCAGGCAAAACAATGGATATTTTCTCGTATGTACTGGACATGGAAACTAGTAGTCGGGAAAGCTTTCTCCCTTCCAACTTTTTTAACAAGTTTCCGTTGACCTTACAACTTCTGTAATAAGAATGTTTTGGCAATGCATATCTCTGATGTTACTTATTCATTTGACTTTTAATAGGTTATTGAGGCAGCTAGAATAGAAGGTGCTATTTTTTTGAATGACTGGTTTATTGGCTGTCGTGCAAGTCATATAGTTTGTGAAGGTCCCTCTATCCAAAGATACATGGGCCATGCGAACAATCTTGTAACTGTAAGTCATGTTGCATCAATATCTTTGATGTCCCAACATGAAGTGGCTGACTTAATGCCTTGCTTGTTCTCGATGTGCATCAGCCACTGTGGGTGCTGAAAACAGCAAAGGAGAAGTGCATGCAGCGGCTTGTGCATTTATCTTCTGACCTGGCCAAGCAAGTCAGCGTGATGCTCGAGAATGCTCAGACCGCTGGAGAGGTGGTTCTTGTTCTCTTTTGATATTAATTTTGCTTTTATAATGAGATACAACGTTGGTTTGATATCCTACTATATTACATTTTCCACTCGATTCTTTCTAGCAGTTATCAATAAATTTGACCTTCTTGCTGCAAAATTTCACTGTAGTAGTGGTATGTGCAATGTTTACTAACCGACAATACCTAAATTACTAAATACATGTTTAGTTGCTTTTAATGAGCATGGAACACATGCAATTGTCAATAGTGTCAGGCACTTGCGCCTACAATCAAGATATGAAGTCCTTATGAGGCTCAAAGGTTTTCCATTTAACTTATATACTCTTGAACCTAGATGCTAGATTATGAACATTGTTTCTTACTGCTCCCAAAGTTGTCAAACCTTGTCTAGCAAGACTGACGACTATGCCAGATAGCCTTCCAGGGAAAAAACCTGGCAGAATATTCAAATTGTTAAATTAGAAAAATTAGCATCTTAAAAGCACTTCAGCCCTCGTAAGTCTACAACTAAGCAAGAGTCACAGAGGAGACGACAATAAATCATAATATTCAGGTTCATATTTGAGTGCTTATAACTGAAAGACCGATGACTTCTTTTTGATATCCTCTTCTATAGATGTTCAGGTCTCTTGTCAGTTCAACATTTTTTGTTTATATATTCCATCACGTTTTTTAGATATATTAAAGTTGGTCAACATCAAGACATTTTTCAGCCTAAATTATACTAGCCATATTGCTAGTATTACTTTTATCTTATATCCAATATTGGTTTTGTAATAATTTAAACTTCTTTTAGGTTGGCTATGGAGCAAGTGTCCATCCTGTTTCTGAGAACTCTAGACACTCTCTTGCGGAAGGCAGAGTCAACGAAAGCCTTGAAGAAAGGCAGAAGGAAGTTGAGTTGGCAAAACTGGGTGTTCGAAGTCGTCGTTGTCGTCGTATTCAAGTAATTGTTTTGCCTTTTATACACACTTATGTTTTGGTAATTTACACTCGACTCATTTGGTATTACAATGCTACATCTCTTTCACTAGTTTATAGGATATTTAAATGCATTTGTGCGTTATCAGGAGAATTTGTTAGAAGTAATGCCTCTTAGGTATGCAAATTCAATATAAGGTGGAAAAGAAGAAGTCCACAGTCTATAAACTAGAGACTAAAGCTACAAAAATTAAACTAATATTATTGCAGAAAAATACTGAAAATACCAAAGGAATCACAAAGAGATGTCCCAAATCCTTTAAGAGATTGATCCAAAATTAAAATACCTTGTAAAATGCTAAAATACCTGGTAAAATGTTCAGCAACATCACCAAAATTAAACTAATATTATTGCAGAAAAATATGGGTTGCACCTGTGTTTTTCTCTGTTTAGTATTTTTCATATTTCTAGCAAATATTAGTACCATTCTTTTAGATTAAGTTGGATTAATTTCTCTTGTTCCATCTGACAAACACACTGTTGCAATTATGTGTGAAGTTCATGAAAATCTAGCATTCATGAAGTTTGGCTACTGATTATGACTGGAAGAGGGGCATTAATTTCTGCCTTTAAGCATATTGCTTGGGTGGCAAACTTATAATAACAAATATGCTTGGGTGCCTCCCTTATCATTTGCCTGATGATGTGTGTTGGAAAGCTCCACAGAAAGTCATTTGCAATGTTTCTACGGAAGTCAACCGGATGTTACTTGTTATCTTAGTCAGTTAATTATCTGTGGTCCTGTTGCTTCTTCTCCACCCTCCTCAAGTGGTATCATTTCGGATAAATATTCTTTTTCTTTTCTTTATTTAATATTCCATGGATGATAATCATTTGCCTATAGCCATCGCAATGCATCATAAGCAAGTTATGATATATTCCAGTTATGTTTGGATGTTTAAATTTGATGGACAACATTATCCACTGGAATCCAGTCATGTGAAGTTCCAATTCATCCGATCACTCCCGGCAACCTTTTGGAATCAATCTGCTGGACAGTGTCTGAGCCAACATCATCTGCCCGTATTTACGTCGAGTTGTCTTCGACAGAAGACGCCAGTGAGCAGCATTCTTTTGATTGCTCTAATGCAAGAGGTGATGGCAATGATTCTGAAGCATTATTGGACAACTTCTCACGGCCAATGAGAGAAAGGTATTTAGATTTGGCCTCTTTCAACTTTCTGGTATTGATGGTCAGATCTCTTGAATTTGGTTGAAGGTCTTTACTTGAATCCATGTGGTTGCAGCGAGAAGATGGAAATAATCTTGAAAAGTCACTTCCTCACTATACTCTTCCCGGTGGATCGCTTTGGTGAACTGGGTCCCTTGTCAAGAACCTTCTATGGTGATGGTGGTTTTACATCTGTACAGATTCTGGACCATATCTATAACTTTTATCAGGTGAGCACATGGGTTACGACTTCAATTTTCTTTGAGTGAAGTTCCTCGTCAAGGCGAGATAACTCACGTTAGGTCCATAATTCTAGATAGGTTTTGATCAGAAATTTGTATAAAAACATGATCGCAAAGCATAAGTTGAACACCATATATATAAGTGAGATTTTTAATCTCAAAATAATTGGATTTTTTTTTTTCTTTGATGTAAAGGAAATTATACAGTCTTGTAAATAACCTTCTGTTTCTGTTACTTGGTGTTTTCAGGAGAATATGTCAACAGAAGAAGTAAACCTTGCGATACACACGGACTCGAGGCATGCTGATCGGCTTCGATCACTATATACAAGCAAAGAAGCAGTGGAAAAAGGAGCTTTGACGTTCAAGCGTATAGATTTTGTTGGCAGCCGAAGAAGTTTCGAAACACTGAAGAGAGTAAGTGGGGAAAATAATGGGAACGTATATGAACTCCTGGTTAGAGCATGAATACCTTACATCTTTTTGTTCAGTTTTTTTTTTTTTTTTTTTTTTGTGTTCTGTATATGTTCATGAAAAAGAACTATTTGGTGTTTGTTCTAAATGGCAATAATAGTGAATATATGTATACATAAAAGAATTCATGTAGTCCACTTTTTAATTGTTTTTTTTTTTTGTTATTATTGCACTGTCCAACTCCTACTAAACACTCTGTTTGTACCATGGGTCTCCTTCAAAAAACTCCTTGGACCCTATCTTGTAATGGGTCTCCTTCAAAAATCTACTAGTAGCCAAAGCTCTCTAGCAGATAAAAGTCCTTTTTTTTCTATTTTGGGTAAAACAAAATTATCAATTGTTTTACCCAAAATGCTGGCATAAAATAGAAAAAAAAAATAAATGAAACAACAGAATACCTCCAAATTGATGATCGGGTGTTAAATGAAAAATGTCAAATCTGAAATGGAAACAAGAGAAGAAGAGTAAAAACAAAGTTATTTAACACATTAAACATAAACTAGTGAACAAAGCTAATTGCAACTTTTTGACAAGCATGTCTTTGTATTCAACAAACAATGATATTTCAACTTTCAATTAAGTTATCTATATGAGGATCAAACTGCGATCATCTATCTAGACTCTCTATAAGATATATTGCCCCAACTTTATTAACTTATCGACTAAAAGTTTTTTTTCAAATGCAATTTTTAGGGCATCTGCCAACCCGTGGAATGTCCAGCAACAAAGCTTCACGCCGCTGCTCAGCACTATGAATATACTCCTCGATAGGAGGAAGTTTCGTTGTTGTTCCTTGAGCAGCAGCAGCAGCAGCAGCAGCAGCAGCATCATCTTTTGGTGCTTGGCCTCTTATCAGCTACCATAACCATTAACTCACACTAAGCACACCACCAAAGCCACAGCAAATATACAACATCTATCTTGATAAGAGCCATACCTTTGACGCCCAGTGTCGTTCCGTTTGTTGACAGACATCTCTGATATCTCTTCCAGACATTCTACCCATTATATTTTGTATAGAAAAGCAAACATGCAATCAAGGGGAATAACACATACATATTTTTTAGATATTTGTAAGAAGATATACATAATTTAAGATATTATAAAGAGATAGGAATGCAGAAGATGGAAAATAAAATAAATAAATAAATTGTCATCAACACAGTTGGACTTCACAAGTAGATAATAATAATATTTTTAAAGCATCCTCTTCTTTTTTCGTGGAGTATACAACTTTAGACCAGTTTGCAACCTTGCCTATACTACCTAAAAGTACTCCCAACAAGAACAAACTATACCATGTACAACGATCCCTCCACTAGATGTAAGCATATGTACACTAATAGGAACAATATAAATTGTTAGGTCATTACCATCATTGCAAAAGACTCGTAAGGATATGCTGTAGGTTCTAACATGATCTCCAAAAAAATTTCTATGCTTTATCCCGCACTTGACATATGACTAAGATTAGGTTATTACAAAAACAAAAAAAAATTTATTGAATATCCAACAAGTAAATATTATATTAGCATTGTTAATAAAGGAAAAATTTTGATAATAGTTATAGAAAAACCACGAGGCTATATCAAACTTATCCAAATGATTTCCTAATATTAAAACCAAAAATGATTTTAGCTATATCTAACAATCCTCTAAACTTAGTGAGAATGTAAGAGTCAATTATTACTCAACATCTTTTTCCAAATTTCGTAAGTCTTTATAGTTTGAAAAATATATGTAAGACTGACATAAGTTTATCTTCCCAAGTCGAGATAATTCTTCTTGAACTTTTTATGCAAAATTATCTCACTAAATAAATTTTTACATCTCCCTTCCCATATAAATAAGGAATCGAGGACTATTATACCACCCGAGATGATAAGATACATACCAGTCCAAGCATTAGTCGATACAAGGGACCACCCTCGTTTCGAGTGGTCAGATTAAAATTAAAAAAATAAAAAATGATAGGTTTCTCCTTCTCTTCATTTTTCTTCTTTCTCCATCGATTCCTCCTCTTCTTCTTCCTACCTTATGTGTCTCTACCGTTACTTCCTCTTCATCGTCCTTTTATTCATCATTGAAATACTAGGGTATACTGACATAATATGTGTTAGTATATTAGGACTAACATATATGTATTAGTTCAATAGATCATCAAAACATGTTTGATACCCGAAACGATCAACCTCACTAGGAAGTAGGAACACTATCTACTTAAATTAATTAAATTCAATGAGCATCACGACAACCACAGTAGGAAAATAAAACGAATAAAATTAAATTAGGAAATAAAAAAAAAGCAGAAAAGAAGTTTGACTTGCGCATTACCCATCCGTAGCTGCGGCTAATAGAATTATTTCTGTCTTGAGTAGGTGCTTTGCATATTGAGCAGCTATTCCTTCACGGGTTTGTTGATCCGGTAGGGAAAATGAAATCATTGAATCAAAGCGGCTAGAAGAAAATATGACAAATCAAGGACTATGGTTCATCAGGAGGCTTTTGACTATCTGAATTAAAATCTAGCTAGACTAAAATTCATAAAATTGAAAAATATAAATCAAGTAAAGATGGATTACATTTGTAATATTATTACCTAATAAGAGCAGGATCAAGGTCTTGCTTTCTATTTGTTGCAGCTATAACAATTACTTGCTTTTCTTTCTCAAAACCATCAATCTGCAAAAGACAGATATATGCATTAAACGATTGAAGTACGACAAACCAATCCAGAAAAAAAGGCACCTACAATTGATGGTTTCTAAAGTGACAATAGTAATATCACCATATGCACCAATGAGGAAATAATTTTGACCAAGATTACAAATAAAAGTACCAAAAGAAATAGAGGGTTCTGTTTTCTATATTTGATCAAGCATAATAATTCAGGATGTAAAAATTCTTAATTATATATAAAAAGCAGCACAATGCATAGGGCTCTCGCCAAAGTGGAGTATGGAGATTGGATGCAACCTTACCCCTGCAAGCAAACAGAGATTGTTCCTGCGAAAGTTATGAAAACTGCTTGAAAACCAAACTGTTAGAAAACTTGAATTCTCCACCACCACATTATACTAGTCTCTGGAAATGAGAATCAGTACGGATATATATTTGAATCTCCAAGTCAGCAAGTTGTCCAAAAAAGAACAGGGAACATATAAGATTTCATGAAAATTTCTGTTTGCTTAAAGTTTCTAACAAATAAAAAAGGAGGTTAAATGTGGACAAAATCCTGGAAAAAAAAAGATAAGCTGATAATTTTCCTTATATCAAGAATTTAAACAACAGATTTTCCATGAGTCACAGGTAAGATTTGGATATCTTCACAATAGAACTCTGCATTTAAGCAACTGAACATATTATGTAAGCGACACCAAAGCTAGATTCTCCGTATACACTTCAAGAAAAAGCAAACAACACAAGGGCAATAAAAAAGTGGCTACACATGGAGATACTGCATGGCCCTACTGAGTGATGAGCACATGATTAAGTAATAAAAATTAACCAACCTGACGCAATAACACTGACAAAATTCTACGGGTAGTTTCGTGCATTCCATTACATCGAGAAGCAGCAAAAGAATCAACCTATAGAAAAAGAAGTTGGCTGTTGAATTAGAAACCCAACAAATATTATTTGGCACCTCAATACTCAACACCCTATTCCAGTTGGTCAATTCATTATAAATGTGTTGATATTTAAGTATCCATATGGTACATCAATGTTTAGAACCCACAATTTTGACTTTTAAATAAATGATTCACCATCCGTTTTTCTCCATGCTGGTTCATAATAAGTGATGCAACTCCTGCATGTCTAATCTCTACATATTAACTATTTGCAAGGATATTTTCATTTGAATGGTTATAGACATTAAAAGGTAAAGATGCACAAACAATCCTACTAGAAGTTATAACAATCATATAAAATTTTTAAGATTTTAAATTTTCTTTGTCTACAAAAGAGAAAAACTAACACGAAAAAATTCTCATATATATACCACCTGAAAGTAGCTATGTACCTCATCAAGGAAAATTATTGCTCCAGATGGAAGCTCATTAGCAAGAGAGAACACTTTGGCTAACAAACGCTCACTTTTACCATAACATTTTGACATTATAACTTCCAAAGGCACATACAGCAAGGGAACACCCTGTTAAAGCAACAAAAAATATTCAGAGATAATGAGAGAATTCTACAGAATTAATATTTTTGACTAAATTATCCTACAGAACTAATTTATTTGTAAATAATTCCCTTAATTAACATATCTATCAAGAAGTAGACAACATTTTGCTTATTTGAGACTTCATAGTGGAAACAGCAGCCCAATCCAGATTAGACATTGTTCTTCTTATAGAATATATATCATTTCAATGTTTATAATTTGAAAGCTTCATTCCCCTGTTGCAATGTAACATAGTAACGTATTCCTATTAGCCCACCTTTTTCGTTTAAAGGTAACTCCACCTTCTATTGCATTTCTGATCGATAAACCAAAAGGAGTCAACAAAGAGCACTATACCATGATGTATCTTCTTAGTATGGGTGTTCCAAACTTGAAGAATGTAGTTGCACTTAACAATATGAAGAAAAAATATCATTAATCATGAAGTATTTCCAAGTCTAATATTTGAGCTACTGAGAAAGATATTTCTACCATCAACCAAACAACTATATTATTACTATCGTCACCTCTCATGCCTCAATTTTCACCGACTGTAAACTAGGAAACATTTATAGTGAAACATAGGGTTATAGCCAATCAAATAATTGTAATGACTGACATCTCACCGACTACAAACTTCTTATGGAAGCTCATTTAGTAAAGGGAGTGGCATCTTATGTCATATGAGTAAAAAAATAAGCCCCAACATTAATACAAGTAAAAAGGGACATCCTCATTTAACTTGAAAATACAAACAATTTTTTTGTAAGCAATATTCTAGAAAAGAAGCAGCTTGTTGTAACAAATCAAATTAAAAGCTATGAAATAGGTTACATACCACTTGTTTAGCAATTACTCGAGCAGAAGTAGTTTTCCCAGTTCCTGATATTCAATAACAACAACAACAATAATAACGTAGTAAGCTTCAGTTTATGATATTCAACAACAACAACAATAACAACAAGATCACAAGTTTCTGATATTTATAATAGTATATAAAGTGTATTGTTACAATAAATATTTATTTTAAATATTTTTAATTATGTATGCATGAATTTCTTCATGGTGGATCTTACCAATATACTATGAAAGGTTACATGTCTCCGAAGAATTCATTCACACAAAATAAAAGGACCAAATCAACAAGATATAAGTAGTTTTCCAACAAATACCAGAAAGAAATATGAGCAACTAGAAGAAAATAAAATCTACACAGTTAAATATCTTCTTCATGAAATAACATGTGAAATATAATTAAACATCAATACTTCAGTTGCAATCAGTATTGAGGCTGCATTAGCTTCAGACCATTCTCATTAAACATTTAGATCATTATACATGACATAAAAGTCTAACATGAAATCCTTTTTCTTGAATACTTGATTTTCTCCAACAAGAATTAACTGAAAAAAAACATTCTCTCCATCTATATTAAGCATTTATACACACACATGATAAGTCCCTGGTGACCAGTACAGGCCATACTATCCAAGATCAAATAGACCAATTTGAAATGTATTATTTAACTTAACCTAACTTAAATATCTTTGGTTAAATTATAAGTCAAAATATGTTTTAAGCTCTATAATAGTGCATATAACAAGAAAGCATGGGTAAAAAGTTGTAGTAAGAGTGTAAGTTTGCAACAATGAGAACCCATTTGACTCAGGTCTAATGTAGGCTTTATTTTATTGTTCAAATCATTAACTGTATTTCCTTGCCCTTATATTTCTATCCATCAACAAATTGGATGAATGTGTATTGTGATTGCCACAATTGATATGTAGTAAATTGATATGTTATAGAAAACAGAATCTGGGCCCATACTTTCAAGTGGTGAGTGTCACTAATAAAACTGTTTGACATAATGTTCAAAACGGTACAAAATGGGCAATATGTACTGAATGGATGATACATAAGAAATAGGTTAGGAATGTACTAATATAGGCGATATATCTGTCTATATGGTGGAAACTCATGCTGTATCAACTGATACAAGTCAGTACCAATAGGAAGTTGATCAATACTGATCCAGATTGCTTCAAGTTTGACACCCAAATCCCTCTCCATTCCTCCTTTCTCACTCTCTTTCAAATTGAGCATTGCAACCTCTTTGGGGTTTTAAATCTCTTCCTTCCCCCTCTCTCACTCTCATTCTAATTAAAGTTCCTAATCAATGATTAGTGATAATCAAACTATTTATTTGGATCAAGTGGAATTTCTATCCAATTTGAAGGTATTTAGGTTTCTATGTTTTATTTATCATTGCATATAATTAGAGGTATTTTAATACATATTTATAAAGATTCTTTCTCTTATATTTATAGAGAATGTGATTGTGGCCATTCTCTCTTATTTAGTCCCAATTAGGTTCTCTCTTATATTTAGCCCTAAATTTGGGGTATTTAGAGTTTATCGTAGCCCGATTCATCTATTTATGCCCCATGAACAATTATTTTTATTTCGATATGATAAAATTATCATTAGACAAGGCTAAAAATCCCAAAAAAAGGCTTTTTTGATTTCTCATCAATTATTGATCTTATTCTGAAAATCAAACATACTGATGTACCAATCTACATTAGATCAATGCCAACAAATGTGTCGGTACAGTCATAGAATCATGTACATACCGACATATATGTCCACCCATGCATCGATTCCACTGCTTGGTACAATATAGCAATTCATGAGTAGTACTGGTGTCTCCAACTGTATGTAGAGAGATACAGTTGAAGTTGTACCATTTTGAGTTCACAGACTCTTCTGTTATTATGTTTAATATTTGTTGATACTGATCTGTTTTGTACTCTGGGAGGAAGTTGCAAGACGAATATCAACAGCATCAAGAGCTGCCCTTTTGTCAAGGTGATCTCAGACTGATATACGTGTTCAACTCATGCACCACCATTAAGCTGTCACATACCATTCTACCTATATGATAATAACCACTAGCTACTAGGCTACCATGTAAAGGAAGACCAACCAACTTAAGAGGGACTGACACCATTGCATAGCCACTCCCATAATTGTTACATAATCTAGCAAACTAATATTTCATGAAGTCTTGCATACAGCGATGCTCCAATGATGAACAAATCCAAGCTGCAAGCTGGAGTCCTCATCATCATCCACTCAAACAATATACTCATATGGACATCTCAAATGCCCCTCCTATCAAAGTCATCTCTCCAGACCAACTAATGTTTTCAGTAAAATTATTCCTGCACTAAGATCAAGACAGTTGTAGCGGACATAATATCAATTGACAGTAGCACTCCAAGAAGCATGCTACTAAGCTAGAACAATACTTTACTGCTTAAATAGGTTAGCTTGGTTCTAACCTAGGTTTAGGAAAATCTAAAACGAATCATCGTGAATCTAGGCAGTATCTATATAGATGCAATCTACATTAGCACAAATCTAAGTCCAATATGTGCAGATATAGCTTATGTCTATGCAAATATAGACAGTACTCATGTGGATCTTGTTTAGAACTATGCAAATACTGGGTAAAGTATGAATCTTGTTTAGAGCTACGCAAACTAAACCATCGGTCAACTCACCAGTCATTATTAAGATATATTTAATTAACAGATTGCATACCACAAATATAGAAAAGTGCTGGGTCTAACAAATAACCTGGAGGGCCTTCAAAAAGCACAGCTCGAGGACGATTTGTTTCAAATTTACAACGGGTACCATGGGCGACTTCATCATATACTTCAGGGCTTTGAAGTGCCAACAGTATAGTATCTTCTATTTCCCTACAAAATTCAGTCTCATTACATTTGCTATATGCTTAACAATTTATTAAGAATCTATCAAATAAAATGAAAAGGCTAGTATCTGACATATTACTTCATAGTTACTGATGAGAAGATAATGAAATATATGGCTGTATCCAGTACACAGTTAATATTCGAAACATAATATATCAATGGAACTGAATAAAACATGATGCACCATCATTAACAAATGAGATGAGCAAGTGGCTAAAGCTCAATGTATGAGTGACAGACAAGCGAAGAGCAGAAGAAATTGCTTTTATGATATATTTTTCTTTTTTTTTTGGCAAAACTGTCATTTTGTATACGTGTGTGTTCTATTTTATCGGTAAATCAAAGATATTATTGACTCAAATTGACAGAAAAAATAGTGCTTGCTTGTTTTCACCTTGACAGCTTTACATCTTTTTTATTTCTTTAAGGCCTCTGAACATGACCATTCCAGCAATGTAGTAGCTTATCATGACCTGTTAGCTAAAGAATATGCGTTAAATACAGTTACCCAGACATTGCCACAGTAGGGCACTGTATCTAGACCCAAATCCAACCCATGAGTCAAAAATGACAAGATGAAAAGAAAGATATGGTCAAACAAAAACATCCTATAAAACACAATTTTAGATTAGAATATATAAACAATGGTTTCCATGTGATTAGATGAAACACGAAGGCAGAATGCTACTTAGAGGGGGGTTTATGTTCATATTAAATTCATAGTCAAAATGATTCAAAATTAACTAAATACGATGGGTTCAACCTAATAACATTTTTAAACATGACGAGCTCGACAAAGTCAGAAGATCAATAATAACAAGGTTCGTCAGCTCAACTCAATAAGATATGGTATAAGTATAACAAGCAGTACGTCAAAGCATACCGCTCGATATATATATGTGTGTGTGTCATAAGAAAAATTAAAAATAAAAAAAATAAAGGGTAACGTCGCCAAGGCTTCTTCTCCCCATGTGAATAAGGAGAAGTCGTTGCTTTAGACAAGGAGAATGTGATATCTAAGCAAGAGAGAGCGACTTTGGATCTCCAGGTTCTCCCTCTTCTTCTCTCTTTTTCTCCTTCTTCTCTATCTTTCTTCCTCAGCTAACACCACTTGATGGGCGGCAATGATTGAAATTAATCATTACCGATCAATTTCGAATGATAACGAGGTGAAAATAGCCTAAATCGATGGTACCATCCAATAGAGGGTAGCCGGCGTACTGATCTATATACCAACCTCAAACCTTGAATAATAGGATTAAATTATTAAGATTAACTTGAAAAAAGAAGTAAAGGTATATTGGAAAACATATCAGCAATCAAAATAACTACTTGCTAGATATCAAACTTGAATCACAATATAAAAACAAAGACCAAAGCAAGAAAATATTGTTTTATATAATCCAGTCAAAAATTCAGAAACAAAAAATAAAAACTCCTTGAAAGTTGAAACT
Organism: Ensete glaucum; assembly: GCA_021527575.1. Classification (NCBI taxonomy): domain Eukaryota; kingdom Viridiplantae; phylum Streptophyta; class Magnoliopsida; order Zingiberales; family Musaceae; genus Ensete; species Ensete glaucum. Next base: position 382,656 of record CM038558.1, on the reverse strand, counting down.
GTTCACGAGTGGATCACTAGCAATCAATCAGTTATTCAGCTCTGTGGTAATGATGGGTTGACAAAGCATATAAAGAACATTTTTAAGATATAGTTTGTCTTTATTACCATAGTGTCTAATCCCAAACCCAAATACAAGGCATTAGTGATGTTTCCCAGCTAATTGCGGAACCAACACAGCATAAACAAAGCGTTATATAAATCACAAAGCATATTGCAATTCAGAACAAATGTCAGTCAGAGAGCTGGCAGCTGTACACGATGTAAATGTGTTGTCACCAAATTAGGAGCATATAGCTTGTAGATTATTATTTAAATACTCTGCCTATAAGGCAAGATAAAATAGCAAGTGCATTATAGATATGCATCCTCCAGTTTAACTTCAACAAATGAATTCTTAGTAAACAATCAACTAGTACAAAACAGAAAAAAAATATGTAAATGATATACTTACCGTTTTTGGTCATCATATCCTGCCATGTTTTCCCAGGATATAGTACCATCAAAAGAAACACCAGAAGTCTCGTCAAGTCCATATACTATCACACCCATGGCCTCTAAATCAGACACTGTTTCCTCAGGATAAATATCACCTCTCTTGTATGCCTTTGTGTAGCTTCCTGATGATTTTTTGATATTAGCTTTCTCACCAGCTAATTTTAACGCACTAACCATGGAATCAAGCTCTGTGAAACTATACATTCCCTGTTTAATGAACCTAATCACCTAATAAGAAACAGTTAACTGTTACTACAGAGCAAGATGGATCCTTACTAGAAGCATTCAAACACATTAACAAAGTCTAAGGTAAAAGTTACTGACACAAAAATTTGAATCATGTAGAGAGTTTATTATCAGTATGGAGAGACCACCCTCATTTGTTGCATCAGAAACACCTATCTTTTCTGACGGGTTAAGAGCTCTTCGCCATGCAGCTGCGCTGAGTATTATAAGTAGAAAAAAAGGGAAAATTGAAGTCACATAGTTATATCGATGGTCGAACTGATATTCATGTAATCATAAGAAATTCAAGAAACAGGAGGTGAGAATGGTCAGTAATTCAAATATCCTCAATATTATAACTAATTGGAAGTGACCAATAGTCTACTTCAATATATGCTACAGAAAATTTTATAGAATCAGGAACTGACACTAACCAATGGACACTCAGACATACCAAAAGATTGTAATGATAACAATTAAAAGGACAGGCTAGAATAAAATGAAACATAATATTTAAAAAGAAACAACTTAAAATATTGGACATTACTACAAAGTACAAACAGTACTAAGCTGTACATCGCATACCGGGAGATATCAGATTGGTAAATACTAAACTGTACTGGAGTGTAGTGCAAACCTTGATCTAGTTACTTTGTTGCTAATCTGATATGACTGATTCCATTGGATCAAACTGTATTGCTCATGGACAATCATAATACAGACATTTCAAAACCCATTACCGATAAATATTAAGGTCCTAAGCCCATTGGTAGAATTCCACTCATGTCAGTATCCATACAGGAGTTTAAATATGAATACATAGATGTCATTGAAACACATTTAAGTAATAACAAGATAAAAATTGTGTATATCATTACTCTATCTATACTCTATAGAGTATAATATTTCATTTTTATAAGGTAAGCCAGATAAAGCAAAGCTCTTAATCAAGAAAAAGTAGTAATCCGGTTAAGAAAGCCACGCCAGTGGTACAGTTTTTAGAGTTATTTTCGAGTTAAGGTTACAGTGAAAGTTGGAGCGTTATGTCCATTAGCATCAGTATTGTTCAATAGCTTTCTGGGGGTGATTCGGGCGATTCCGGGGTCCAAAAAAGAATTTCATTGTATGTTATCTTACCTTTCTTTCATATTCTAATTTCTAAGTTTATCGCATATTAGTTTATATTGTTTAATATTTCATATATTGTTAATTTATACATTTTTGTAACATCAATTCTTTACAATAAAGCTTCTCCCATTAGTTGGATTCAGTTGTTTGAAAGAGAGTTTCCTAATCAATGATCTAATTTTACAAAACAAACTCCAGCATACCATTCCTTATCAAGATCTCCCTATATTGTGGATGAATATTAAAAAAACTAAAGAATTTAATTACAAGTGTATATTTAGTAGAGGTTCCTTGGGAGGTTCAAAAACTATATAACAGTAAAACAAACAAAAGAACTGAATGCTTATAGGATCTATCCATACTTTTGCTTCTAGTTCATCCAGGCCTCCAAACCACCAAGCCAATTAACATATTGAACACAATTTTGCATGAACCAAAATCACACAAAAGCATATTGTTGATTCATAATTTTTCATTGGTTTCAATTTGGTGATAACACATTGTCACTCTTTATCACACAGATGACATCATTTGTTTTTCTCCCAAGAAAACTAATGGTCTTTCTTAATGTTCAGTAAATTCTATATTTTCAGGAAAATCTCTTAATAACACAAGAACAAAGTATAAGAACCTATACTTTTAGAATCTCCTGTTCTTTTAGAACCTAAACTTTTATGACAGAGAGAGCCTAACACTTTTTTATCAAGAACCAAGATTAAGAAACGAATTTTGATGATAATTGGTAATTTCTTTTATGAGAGAGCTATAAAGTAAAGGCATACCCAGGGCATGAGGTTCCTGCCATTGTGGGTCAGGTAGTGTCAATGAATAAATTAGAAATCGTTTGAATATCTTTAGGGGCTCACTTGAGTGGGGTTGAAGTCATGTCTCAGATCCAATTGAATATGGCATGTAATTAGCCAAAGACAGCTTTGAGCAATTGAAACAAACATAGATTTTTGGAGGTATGTATATGCTCCAAGATGTCTCTAGTTACAACATTTTGGTGTTTTACTTGGTTAACAGAACTAAGGCTTCTCATTCTCATCTTTAAGCCCTTTAAGTGCACTTCCTTTACTGATTCTGTTTGAAATATCTTGTCCTTCAACTTGAATTATAAAACTTGTACTTAGAAGTAAACTTATCAATGGAGAAACTACATCCCATCCTGAAAGTCCGGTTGAAAAGTGAATGAGATTGGGCAAATATACAAGTTGAAAGGGCTTAGTGTAAGCCAAAAGAAAAATGAATTTAAATAAATATTACATACATGTGAAATTGAAATTGTAGGACAGTTCCAGTGACATTAAAGCAAAGATTTGCATGCTTCAAAGGGAGCATCCAAAGAGTGGGCATAGTTTGCTGTGGGCACAATACATGTGCTATTCTTGCTTTTGATTCAATGTCATGAACATGGTTTCAAATATCGATCAATACACAGTGGCAACTGGTATTTACCAATCCAACCCAGTACCAATACCAGACAATATGATCCTACCAATCATATTTATGATTTCTTAGGTTTTGAAATAATATCAGGCGGTATGATGGTATATAGGATATTTTACTGTCCATTGGATTAATAAAATCAATATCAGGCTGTGATTTAAAGCCTTGGTTGTGCATATTGTGTGTTAATAGACATCTACGACACATGAGGGCCAAACTTCTGAGTTTGCTATTGCTTGTTAGAACATTTGATGGGTTCTAATTGAATAGTTGTGATATTTTCTGTTATTGAACCAATCAACCCAAGCAAACTCTTGGCTTCTCTAGATACTATCACTTTATGATTATAGTGTCATGTCACCATCTATTTGCCACATTATTATTAAGAGAATTCATTATTGAGCTTAATATGTTTTCATTGTTGACCCTTTCTACCCAAAAATTCAATTCACATTCTTATAGATTTTTTTTTTCTTCTTGTCTGGACAAAAGACTAACCAATCAGAACAAACATCAGGGCAAATGAATTTGTTTTTAGATATATCTGTTGACAAACATAATTTAAATGATTTTTTTAATTAGAGGTTGCATGTAGCGATGGTAATGAAAACTTGTATATAAAAGGAGAAAAAGAACCCATAGATATCAATCCTGTGGTCAAAGGTACAAATAAACAAATGAGACAGTTATAAAACATGCATAAAAATATAATACAGCTAAATAACCGTATATATAAAGGTAGAATCTATATCTCACTTATAAATAATTTCTCATCAAACAAACTTATAAGAATTTAAATATGCAAATTAAGAAATAGATATAAGCAGTTTTTAAATTTGGGTTACTGCTTAAGCAAACCTGTCAAAAGCATATACATGAATTTTTGAATCACCACCTAGTTGCCTGGGCCTGTCACCAAGGTTCTTAACAAGATCCATAATTGTGTGCGATAACTCAGATGTAGGAGGAATTTTGAACTTGACAATAACCTAACAAATTTGGTGTGACCATTTCATAAGTATTAACCATCAAAAGGCAGCAAAATGAAACTCAAATATGCTTATAAGGATAAATTGCTGGGAATTACATTAATACAAAGAATGTATTCAACTTGAACCAATTAAATGAAACAACAGGAGGCATTATGAAGTATGAACAACATTCCAAGAAGACAGCAACCATAGGCAAGTTGCAGAGCAATACAATACAAACCAAAGAAGACAATGATCAGTAATGACTATGCTTAGAAGATCCTAGAGAATGTACATCTATAATTATATATCCAGAAGTCTTATTGAACTTAAATCTGAAGAACAATTTGGCCAAATGGAAAAGCTTAGCGAAATCTAGCCTGAAAAAAAATTATAATTCAAAATAAAATGCTAATGTCATGACATCTGTAGAGCTCTCATACTAATCAAATAAGTGGCCAGTAATAAATCATGTTTCGTCCTTCATACCAACGGTTTCTTTCTTATTTAGGTTGAAGGTCTACGAGTCTAGATGTGACAAGACTATCTTTAATATCTACAGGGAGCATGTCATGTCCGTGAGAAATGTTTATCTTGTGTGGTGATACTTTACCAATATTCATTTGCAGAGCCTTCTATTTGATTCATTATTTTGATCCTCCTTAATTCCCACCTTCCTACATAAAATCTGTCATATATCTTATTATTATCCTCCCTCATGTCAATACATAAATAGACACTATAGATGTGGGGCAAAATTTTTGGTGGAAATTCATAAGACAACAGCGAATATAGATAGAATTTACAGATCATAACCCAAAGATGCAAAGTAAAGGCCTTAAAGCAACATATCTTCTTGTGAGATCCAATCATGATGCCTAAAAAATTCTTGCAACTTATACATCAAGTGGTCCGATAACAAGGAAAAATGATCCAGAAACACATTGCTAACAAATAAATCATTGAAAAGCGAAAGAAATGTAACCCATTTCAAGAATATGTTCATACAATAGAGTAAGCATTATGCATAAACAGAGCTTGGTTAAAATAGTAATCAACAACCACTCTCACACAGCCATACCAATTTTGTTGTAATTCTTAAATTTCACTGTCAACGTCTGAATCGCCACATCTTGCGGGTGGACTTAAATAAGACTTTGGTGTAAGACTACTGTATTGGTGGAACATTATTATAAGACAAATGCTGTCTATGATTTCATCAATCTTGTAGGCACATGTTGCACGCAAGTAGGCAGTTAGAGAAGTAGCAGGAAAAGTTAAATGTAGTTGGTTTTCATGGATAAGAGTATAAACTATGATAAGAAAAAAATAGTTTATTTCCAAGAGAAGATTCTACACTAAGACAAGAAAAGGACCCAGCCCTCACTATTTGTGCATCATACTGAGTAAGGATTTTGATACATATCTTCTATTTTTTTCCAAGATTATTAATATGAGGTGGCCTTTTTTTTACCTTGGAAATAACTTTGGTTAAGAATGATTAAGTTGGTACCATTAATAAAGGATGTAATCATGTTGAAAAAAATAATCAAGCCGTTTTTAAAGGATTTGTTTGGTCTATAGGAGATTGAGTCTTCTATTGTATTGTAGAGAGATATAACCTAGCAAAAGGTTAACATCATATTAGTCTCCAATGTTAATATTGAAGGAATTGTGTTTCCTTCTGCCGTTCAACGTACAGAAAACTTTTTGTCTACCAACAAACTGTACCTGATATTAGGCAAATTATTGTACCATAAAATGGAAATTTCGCCAATAATAACAGAGCATATTTTCAGGATTATCATTTTTTTTTTTGCATTGCATAACTTTCGTATTAAATTTGTATATTTTCAAGAAAAAAGAATGCATAGGTCATAAAGGCCAATGAAGAAGCAACAATAAGATACAACAATCAAATTAACGAGCTCGAAGATTCAAACCAAATATATCTGAAGAAACGCATCATGCATCAAAACAGAGTAGAAATGAATCACTATGAAAATTATCATCAGGAGCAAACCTGCTCACCCCTTACAGAAAGGGTGTAGGGCGGGTACGATCCTTTCTCCATCCCTCTGATTTGCAGCAAGACCTCCAACTGCGACTTTATCCTCTCCAATTTATCCGCGGTTTCGGAACTCGACCAGGAGTCAGTGGGAGCATAGGGATCGTAATCCTCCCACCGCGGAACCAACCGCATCAATGAACACTCCAAACCAAATAAACCATGAAAATGACCTCGTAAATGTAAGAAAGACGATCAAACCTCATCGTCGTCGGCAGAAGTGGTCTGCATCGATCCGGCGCCGAACGCCCCCATTAAGAAGATGGCCGGCAACAAAGAAGAGCGGTAGAAGCGCTCACCGGACGACGATTGGAGTTGGATCGTCGAAAGGGTTCGGTGGTAAAACAGCGGCACTGCATCAGATCCAGCCAGTCAAACAGAAAAGAGGATCACGCTGGAGAAGAACGACGGAAGAGAGGGAGAGGCGCGTACGTGGAGGATCAACAGCGACGGCATCGACGAAACGGCACAAGGAGGAGGAGGGCGGTGGCTTCCCGAGACGCGAAACCTTCGCCATCGCTCTTGAGAGCATCGCCTGCATGGTTCTGTAGCAAGAACTTTGGCGGAGCGTCTCTGTGAACAGGCTTCTGTTGCAAACGGCGGTGGAAGCGCCCTCGACGAACGCTTTATAACAAACTAAGCTATGTATGTTACACATCGTAACGTTCTAACGGTAACAACGGAAGATGATCTCAACGATCGACTACGTACGCCATTTGAGATTGAAACGGACCGATACTTACCCAATCAAATCGGTTGATTGATTAAAAAATTGAATCGTACAGAGGCGGGAAATAGCCCCATCGGTTTTGTTACTAAAATATTCCCCGAATATAATTAATTGCACATGAGAATATTATATTAACTATCAAATCGAAGGCCGAGTTTTCTGTCCCTTTCGCATCTGATTAATTTTTTTTTCCTTTCGAAATAAAAAAAAAATGAAAGCGATATTGTTATTCCAACTTCCTTTTTGTGGTTTTCATGCGAATCATGGGTAGAATTTGGCACCATATTCTATAGAAATTTCGTGGGTTAATTGCAAGTTTTATTAACTTGAATCGATCGATACCTAAGTCCAATTTAATGGGCAATCGAATCTGATTCGAAGGATCTCCACCGTTGGTAGCAAATATACATATATATATATATAAAGAAAGAAAGAAAAAAGCAGGCATCATGCAAGCAGGTAGAATAATTATTCCCTACATTTACATAAAAATTTCACTCCTTCATGTCAAAAGAAAGAAATAAATAAAAAAAAAGCACGATGATGACCTAAACGAAATCTGTATGTACATGCTGCTGCAGGCAAAGAGACTTCAGTGCTTCTGGGTCGTCTTGCTGTACTTGTCCTTGATCCACCGCAGGCCATGGCTAGTTCCTTCCTTCACCTTCTTAATGCCAGTAGACGTCGCGGCCTTCGTCTTCTCCATGCCTTTCTTCAGGTTGCTGCTGCCGCTGCTGCTGTTGCTCTTCTGCGAGGTCGCGCTCGGCTCGCTGTAGTCCCACTGATCCGCCCACGACGTCCCGAACGAGCTGCTCCGCTCCATTTACAAGGCACTGACTCCAAGATGACAGCTTGTTTCCCTTCTCTTCTCCTGGGAAGCCTTTGCTCTTTATCTATCTATCTATCTATCTATCTATCTATCTATATATATATAGTTTGGAAGGTGCTAATTTGACGAAGAGGAGGGAGGTCGTCGGCCTACCAAGTTTGATCAATGGCGGTGCGAAAGGAAAGTCCAATAGAAAAAGGAGAAGGTGAGGCAAGCTTTTTGCTGGCGTGTGAAACAAGTAGACGGGTATGACTTCGTCTTCGAGGGCGGCTGGGAAGCCGAGACTAAATTATAATAAGCTTTTGCGCTAAACCGCGGGATATATCTCAGCTGTCGTAAGGTATGCGAATTGATGGTGTACTTCGATTTTGACTTGGACTTGGCAGGAGATTGATGATGGAACTTTCTTTCCTTTTAGCCTAACCTGATCACGCTATAAATTATATTATCTACAGCTCATCCGATTCATTTAGGTGGTGAGGATGCTATTAATTGATTCATTTTACAGGTTAAAGTGGTGTTTGCTAAACAAGCTGACATATCTATGCAAATTGATGCCGCCAAGGTATGGTATGCTATGATCTTTTGACCTGGCAGGAAAATGATGGGGTTAGGTCGGGTTAAACTTTCCTTTGATCCTACCATGAATCCATATTATATTTTTTAATATTTTGATAAAATATACAACTCAACTGACTCGTCTGATATTTTAGTAAGGATGCTACTTTTCCTTCTTTTCTTTTTTTTAGGTTATTCAAATAAATTAGTCACTAACTTTAAATTTCTTTTATAAGATGGACATCAAACTTTTAAGTCTAAAAGTCTTGTATGATTAGTTCTTGAAGGAGTGCTTTCCTTTAAAAAATATTTAGGTACTTTGATTTTTCTTTTTTTTTATTCCCGTATTTCTAACATCTACTAGAAACTAGGGGTAGCAACCTTCCCATCTTTTTTAGACTAAACATGTTATTCTTATCAAATTAGTCTTTTTTTTTTCCTCTTGGTTATAACTTATTATCACCTGAATGTCACGAGTGATGGTTCACTAGATTTAAAATTTTCTAAGAATTTTATTTAGTAAAAGGATTTCAACACTAAGGGACTCTATCTTTTTAATTAGGACAACGACGCATTACCCTTAAACAATATATGATCCAAAACCCTTCGATATTAATGGACGATGACTGTAAGTCTACAAGATATGTATGCGAGCAAGCTAGGATGACAATCGATGGCAACGAGTGATGGGAAGAGTTGACAACAGTAGTAGTGAGTGCAGTGACAGAGAACAATGAGAGGTGAGTTGAAGTGGTGATCAATGGTAGCAAGCGATGGGGAGAGCGGACAATTGTAATGGTGGGGAGAATTCGTGATAGTGGTGTGACATGGAATGATGGGGGGCAAGTAGGAGGGAGAGTTTTTGGTAACAAAATGTGCATTAAGGAATAGATAGGGGGTAGGTTACGTGATGATCAATGACAGCAGTGATGGAGAGAGTAACTAGTAATAGTGTATGTAGATGATGGGGAGCAATAGAGACAGGCCAGGGTCGATGATAAAAGATTGTGATCGATTGTGAGAATATGGTGCATAGGCGAGAGATATGGAGAAAGAAAAAAGAAAAAAAATGGTAAAATTAAAATTAGATAGATTGTAAATGGTAAAATATTATTTTAATTTTTTTTAAAAAAATAATATAAAAATAATACAAAAAGAGTCTCTAAATATTAACCTTCATTATTAAAACATGGAATTTACGCTTGACAAAAAGTGAGAAAAGGGTCAAATGAATCTCTTCAACTTTCTCGAAAAATTAAGAAGTTGGACAGAACCATCATCATACCATTTGCTATTGACTTCGAAGGGATGTATGTGTGCAACAGATGATAAAAGCCGCACAAATGCTCAAATTTCACCAATAAAAAAGAAAACATACATCACACTTTATTTGATATATAGTTTGGAGTGATCCAGTCAAAGTATAGGAGCACTGTTGATGCTATGATTCCCCAAGATTGTAAACATGGCATGCATAATGGTCGATAGTGACTGTCAGTGAGATTGATGCAGTTACAGTCACACCAAGCATACTGACCTGTTCAGGAAGATTGCTGGATCACCCAGGCTCTCCATGCTCATCCAAGCCTTCTTACTCAGATCCAGCCGGAAAACCCAAACCCTGAAGGGTTGATACCCCATTACGCAGATGAACAGTATCTCTCCGCCGGATTCAACCATGAAAGCGACGAGTGGTGAGAGTTCTCTTGAAAGGTGGCGGCGCCACATCGAGCTTCCTGGAGAGGAAACATCTCCGGCCTTCGTCGTGGTAACTCATGTCAAGATGACCCGGTATGGTATTTTCCACGGTCTACGTCTTGTGTCTCGGGGTTTCCAAACATAGAGCTCCTTACCGCCGGTTGCTTATAGGACGCAGTAAAGGGGTTCAGGCCCGCCGGCGGGGAGGTCGCATCGTGCCCGAGTGAAGGCATTCGAACGGAGAAAAACCGGATCAACAAGGTTGGGCTGCAACACCAGCCAGCCATGGGAGGAACTGCAGCAGAAGGTTTTGCCGAGATGGAAACCGGGGAATTTTTGTTTCTGAAGGAGACATCCTTGTCCTACCACACTGTGCAAGCGGCCAATGGTTTTCTTCACCCGCTTTACGGTTCTCCTCTCCTCGCGAGTGGATTGAATGGCCAGGCCACAGCCCTCCATCCCTTGCATACCGCGCGGAGGCGCACAGCATCCATGGGATTCATTATCGACTGCACGATGTCGAGGGAAAGGCGCACAGCATCTTTTCTTCCTCCGCTTCTTATTACTCGAGGAAGTCGACCTGCCAATAACACATACACCATATGGTTTACAGTTTCGAGATCAAAACCACGCAAAGCAACACGATTGATTAACTCAAGAAAAGGAAGAGGGAGGAGTGTTGCTTATCTCGAACCCGAGGAAGAGGGTGGTAGTGTCCTCCATCCTTCCCTCCATCTGTTCGTTCTTCGCAAACTGCTGGATTAAACAGGAACCGAAGACGCTATCTTGCCGGTCAAACAAATCAACCTTCGTTTTTATGGGTGAAAATGTCATCAAAGCGTAAAGAGTAGGTAACATTTTGCTAAGTCAACGTGTTTTCTGTTCCTGTCGTAACTATGGCATATATATCAGTCTTCGATTCGAAGGAGTCTGCAACACAAAAAAGGATATCTATCCTTTATAAAGATGTCTCTATCATTTAAAGAGTAAGAAACTGGTAAAGTTTTGCAAAGTCATTGTGTAGGACACCAGCAACTACTACTTTGATGGTGGGAGGTTTGAGGAATTCGCCGTTCTTCAAAGCTATATTCCTCGAAGAGAAGTCAAAGGTAAGGTAAATCGAGGAGCTTGGCGAGGGAATTCGACGTCAAACGAATTCGAGATCGGGCACGGACGCATGCACTCAGAAATGAGATTGATTGACCGATCACCATCTGGGGTTTCGAGGTTTGTGTTTTGGCCATTGGAAGGCTCTTCTGTCGTTTTGACAACCAGCCATCGGGTGCCGCCGCCGGATGGATGGAAGCCGGTACAGGCCGTGCTCGCCGGAAGCCTCGCCAGGCGTCGACACCTGTGGCGTCGGTGATGGCCAATAGTGGCAGAAGCCGCCGTGGCGACCACCATCAGCGGGACCCACCCGGTTGTTTTTGTTACATAGTTCGTTCTATCTTGTGTGTGTGTTTTTTTTTTATTTTGTTTCCTTTATTGGGAGAAAGGAAGATGACAGCTTCTTTCGGATATATAAATTAAGCCAAAAAGCTAGATTGAGGTCTTTTTTTTATATATAAAGTTAAATCAAAAGACGAATCCGTGAAGTTTATACTGTAAATACACCTCGTCGACGCATTTAATCTTTTGGAAAGTTTTGCAAGACTCGTCTCCAACCAAATCGACGAGTTGGGCTTCCCAACCTCAAACACGGCAACGATTATAAAAGTGGTGGACTGGGTTCGATCAATTTTGTAATCTTGGGTTGACCACTGAAATATAAATCAATAGAATATTATATGATGTATAACACTTTTGTCTATAAGATCAAAATCAAACAGATTCACTCACCGATTAATCCGAACAGAAAAGGCCGTAATTTTCTTTCGTTTTCCCTTTAGAAGGAAAACAAAAAAACTCTTAAGAATTTCCAGATACAACGAAGGTTTACATCAGATCTGCAGTAAACCTTTTCTGTTCTCAGCTCGAGTTGGGAGTGATCAAAACCTGCCTCAGACCTGCAGTGAACCTTTACTGTTGTCAGCTCAAGCTGGGGAGTGATCCAAACCCGTCATCAGACCTGCAGCAAACCTTTTCGGTTCTCAGCTCGAGCTGGGAGTGATCCAAACCTGGTCGCGGAACCTCCTGTGCCGGCGACCTGTTCTTGGAAACGAGTCGAGTCTACGACTCTCCATATCGGAAACACGCCAAATAACGTCATCGTTGCAAGGATTACTGAAATAGATTCGGTCGCCATCACACCCAGCTTCGACAGCCGACACCGAGATCGCTTGTTTACGGTTCAGGAAGAGTGCTCGATCGCCCAGCCTCTCCATCTTCACCCAGGCCTTGTTCTTTAGATCGAGCCGGAGCACGGAGATGCTCGAGGAGTGATGCCTCGCCATGCCGACAAACAGTATCTCCCCGCAGGATTCAACCAGGAAGCGACGATTGCCGAAGATATTGTCGATGGGAGGTGGCACATCTAGTTTTGTGAGCCGGAGAGGAAACACCTGGAAGCTTAGCAAGCTTCCGTCGTCGTTCAAAGCGTAGAACTGCCCTCGGAAGCCGACGATCGAGTCGAAGTCCCCGAGGTTGACGTTTTCTACTGTCCAAGTCTCGTGTCCCGGCCTCCAAACGTAGAGATCTCGACGATCGCGTGCGAATAGGACGCAGCCAGGGATCGTCGGAGCCGACGACATGTAGAGGAACAAGCCGGATGCAGGCCCCCCGGCGGGGAGGTCCAACCGTTGCCGTGAGAAGGGATTCAGTAGAGAGATCGGGTCATCCCGGTTGGGCTGCAACACCAGCCAACCGTGCCACGAGCCACAGCAGTAGGTTTTCCGGAGTTGGAAGCCGTGGAGTTTGATCTTGAACGAGACTTCCTTGTCCACCACGTTCTGCAGGCGGCAGGTGGTGTTGGACAGCGTCATGGTGAGCAGCCACGGTGTGGTGCTCATGGTCGGGTCGTATCGCGCCGCCGTCGCTCTCCAATCCTTGCACACCGTGCTGAGGCGCACGGCGTCTTTGGGATTCATGCGCATCAAGATCAACTCCACCACGTCGACGGGAACATACCCGTTGACGGAATTGCCTATCCCTCCTCTTCTCTTCCTCCTCCGCTTCTTATCGGTCGATCTGCTCATCCACAAGAACCTCGAAGGTCGGCTACAGTCGCAGAAACAAAGCTACAGGACCGAGAGAATGCGAGGAGGAGGATTACTCATCTCGGGGCCGACGAGGAGGGTTGTGGCATCGGCGATCGAGAAGAAGGGGGGGGGGGGGAGATCAGGCTGATCCCTGTTCTCCGAGGTCGGCTTCATGCCGGCGGCCAGCGTGTAGGCGAGCTCTGCGAAGGCTTCGTCGGCCAGTATGTCGTCGATGGTGCTCGCTGCCAAGGCTTCGGCCCCCATCTGCTGCTCCCTCCTTCGCTGCAACTTGGTCTCTCGTTTCGTGAGCCTCTTGACGACTAATATGTTGATTTGTTTTTGGGTGGACTCCACGGCAGGAGTCGAAAGCTTGTCGTTGATGTCACTACACTACATGCATCCCAAGCCTTTGGACCGTATCTTACAACGCGATGGTTCATTTAGTAGTACCCCCGGAGGAAGGATTCGACCTCGTCGATAGAGTTCTTCCTGTTTTGTGTGCGCCCGCGCATCGAACTCCGCTCGGGAAAGACAATATTATCCACGGAGGACCTAAATGATTTCTCCGACAAAGATATGAAAACTATCAATCGTTTCCAGCGAGTTTTTAATCTTCTCTAAGCAGTCACCAAGAAGAAGTGGCACCAAAGTTTGTGATGGAAACAAACTCTTTTTTTTGTCAACTCAATTCTCCGGAGTGATCCACACGTTTTCATGGAACATTCGCTGTGGGCAATCCCTTCTCCGGAAACGGGTGAAGCTTTGTTTCTCCAGATCATAAACGCGCCAAACATCAGAACTATCGTATTGACGAGTGTAATAGACGCAGTTACCTCTGCACCCGGCTTCACCGGCGGACACCGAGATCCCCTGTTTCCAGTGCAGGAAGATCGCTCGATCTCCCAGCCTCGTCGTCTTCACCCACTCCCTGTTCCTCAAATCCAGCCGGAACACGCATATCGTTGTGGAGTCGCGTCCCGCTATGACCACGTACAGCAGCTCCCCGCGAGATTCAACCAAGAACCGCTCATGGCGGCAATCGTCATTGGACACGGGAGGCCGGGGCACATCGAGCTCCCTGAACCGGAGTGGGAATACTTGGAAACTTATCAAGCTCCCCCGTTCGTTCATCGCGTAGAATTGCCCTTCCACGCTTACAATCGACTTGAACTCTTTGGCTTCCACCTGTTCTGCGGTCCAATACCCGTGCCCCGGGCTCCAAACATAGAGCATTGTAAGTTTGCGCACGCAGAGGACGCAGCCGGCGGTCGTCGGAGCCGAAGACATATAAAAGAAGGAGCGGGACGGAAGGCCGCCGCGAGGGAGGACGGGGAGGTCCCACCTCGCGCGAGAGAAGGGGTTCAGTAGTGATATCTGACCGCGCCGGTAGGGCTGCAGCACCACCCAACCGTTCCAGGAACCACCGAAGTGGTAACGTCGAAGCACAAAACCATGGATTTGGATCTTGAACCAGACTTTCTGGTCCGTCACGCTCTGTAGGATGCAGGTGGTATCGGAACTCGTCATGGCGAGCAGCCACGGGGCTTTCCGCTTGGTTGGGTCGACTGCCGCCGCCGCGGCTGTCCAATCCTTGCACGATGTGCCGAGGCGCACGGCGACTTTGGGGTTCATACGCATCAAGATCAACTCGACGACGTCGACGGGAACATAGGCCGCGACTCGCTGTTTCCTCTTCCTTCGCTTCTTGTTGCTCGCGGGAGCCGATCTGCTAACCCCACACCAAGAAGCACATCTATCACAGGAACAGTGGATTCAAGAAAAGAGAAAGCGGATTACGTTTCGGCAGCCAAAGGAAGAGGCGTCTGCCGCGCCTCCCGGGTCGACACCGTGCCGTCGGTTTGACTTAGAATTGCCATAGCTGCGGCCACCAGCATCTCATCGATCGTGAACGCCCTCGCCGCTTCGTTGCCCCTCGTTGCTTCCTCCCGCTCCTCCTCCGCCATCAAGAATTTGGAATTGGACCGGACAGGATTCAAAGAATCGCGGTAATCTTTTTATGTGTTCCTCTCCTCGTTACATAGATTCCTAACACCAAACAAAGTAACGAGTAATTTTCCTCTTTATTTCTTTGGGCTTTTACGCATAATTGTGATTAGTACAATTCTTTTATGCTGATCCCAGAAAATATTATTTTTTTATGAATTCCACGGTAAGACTTTAAAGATGAGTTCGTCAGATATAATGGATTCGAAGAGAATATAAACTCATCAAATATATTCGTGCATCAAATAATATGATTATATTCTTATAAAAATAGAACTGAGTTTTCCATTCATATTTTTCCATCCCTAACATTCTTTACTCATATTTCCTATATTTATGAAATACTGCTTGACATATATGCGAAAAATATCCTTATTTAATTAGAACATTACAGTGTGGTATTTGACAATAGTCAAATGGTGAATATTTTTTCTTAAATAAAATTCGTATTAGTTTAAGATTTTTTTTTGTAAATTCGATAATTGGCACCTGACAACATCTAAAATATTTCTTATTTTTTTCTTAATTTCTTATGAAGTAAATTCATTAAAAAAGGAAAACAACCAATTGCCTACACGAAAGGAAAACAATCGATTAATGAAAAAGAAATATTATATTTGGTAATGCAAATCTAAAAAGTCATCTCCTCCGTGCCAAAGTTTAATTTATTTGATTAGCCTTACTGTGATTACATGTATTATTATTTTTCTTCTTGCACTCAGACCTTGAACAAAAAAAAAAGGCCTATTACAATTATCCAAGTATCCTACGAATTATTTTCTTGAGCTAGAAGTGGCTAACGAGTTATCCAATTTTTTTTTTAATCTTTTCTACCTTCTATTATTGATATAAGAGATTTATTTTAATTAAATTTTTTTTAATAAGTATATGTTTTAATTATCGACCTCTCTCTCCTCATCCGTAACGTTGTTCTACAATCGTTTTGCCACCATCTATATCATTTAAAATATTAAATTTTTGTTTTTTATTTTTATTAATGAAACTGTTATTATTATGATAAATAAATTTAGATATTTTACTTTCGCAATTATAGTTTTTGAAAAATTGTAAAGATCGAAATAGTAAGATAATGGAATAATATGTAATTTGCCCGTTATTATTCCGTTATAGTTTTCCTGGTTCTTTTGTCCCTTCGAAGGGAGTTGTTGCTGATTCGGCCAAAAGCAAGACTATGGCCGGAGGTGGAATATTGGGAGGGGGCAGATCCTCCTGGGGATACGGCCATCCGGCGGCTGCCCGTCAGATCGGTGGTCGGTGGTGGCAGCAGGAGGTGAAGCGGAGGGAACGGTGGCTGGTGGCCCTGGGGATCGTGCTCCACGCCATCTACATGCTTAGCATCTTCGACATCTACTTCAAAACCCCCATTGTCCACGGCATGGATCCCGTCCCCCAGCGCTTTTCCCCGCCCGCCAAGCGCCTCGTCCTCTTCGTAGGTGCGGGCGCCCTCCCTTCATTTCTGGATCGTGGTGATGATGTCTGCGATCGTTCTTATTGATTCCCGATTGGGGTTTTGATCTTGAGCTTTGTTGCAGCTGATGGATTGCGTGCGGACAAGTTCTTTGAGCCAGATTCGGATGGACGGTTCAGGGCGCCGTTTCTAAGGAGCGTGATCAAGGAGAAGGGGCGCTGGGGAATCTCGCATGCCCGTCCTCCGACGGAGTCGAGGCCTGGGCACGTTGCCATCATTGCTGGGTTCTACGAGGATCCGAGTGCAGTCACGAAAGGTGTGACATGTTCTTGATAGGGTTTGTTATGTTTTTCGAGCTAGAAAATGATATGTGGTTGTTTTTTTTTTTTTTTTGTAGTTTTGATGGCCTTAGAACTCTTTGCAAATGACCGTAGGTGGTCATTCTGGACATAATTCCATTAAGCTGGACATTACCATTATCCTAAGCATCTGAATCTTGGACAACCTAAATAGAACTATTGATCACCCAGCTTTTGCTTTTAGGGTGAACAATTCAGTGTATTCATGTGATACATTGCACGGTGATGGGTCTTTCTTAATCATGTTTTACAATAGATAGTCAGCCACAAAATTCTTTGATGTATTAATGGAGCATAGAATAAGTGCTTATAAAATTATTTTTTGCTGTTGAAGCAGATCAGCAGAAAAAGTCGGTAGAAGATGATATTTTAAATCATCTGTGACAATTAAATGCACAAGTATACAAATGATGCTGCATAATTTTGCTATATCTTGACTAGCTTTATTTGTCTATCTTGACCACCATACAAATTATGGTGGTGGTCCAAGTATTGAAGTGAACCATTGAGTTCAGACTTAGAGCTTTGTGCCTTGAATAGTTATCAGCTACTGAGAGGTCTTTGTAGCTTCTGTGCATGTATAATGTTCTTGGATACTTCGTGACAAATCTTCTTGGATAATGTTTTAACTCTCCTATTAGGTATGCACCAGTATCTATTGTTACCTAGTTGACTCTGAAAGGTCCCTCAAGATAATCTTTTTTGCACAGTCACTCAAGATTAACTTTTTTGCATCACTGCCAAATGTAGGACTTACTTGATGCAGACTGAGATTTAGTTTATCTTTGACCTCTTTGATATCTAGATTTTGATGCCACAACTATAAAAATGTGGGTTAACTTACTGGTTTGAAGATGTTCTAGAACCTAGAAAGGTTGTAATCAAGTCAATTATGGATGGACTAGATAAAGGAGCACTAGAAAGCTGAAATGGAGTATTGTTTTTTAATGGATAAAACAAGTTTAGATTAAGATATATAGCATGTTTTTTAAATATGGCAAAAAGAAATTGTTTTTTATGCACTCCTCTCTCAAGTTGAATCAAGGAAGTTCTAGCTGTATAAATTTCTTATACTGATATCCAGGAGCTACAATTAGTTTCATATGTCAGATATCCTCAGCTATGATAAATTTAAGGTAATTTCATTTTTCTAGATATAACAAAAAGAGATTTGCTTGCTCTTATTTTGATCGGTGATGTTATTTTAAAGATCAGGCCTAGGAAGATCCATGTATCCCATCCCAAGTGGCTGAGACATTTTGGCTGGTTGTTGAAGTTATTTTCTGTGGTTTACATTTGGTCATCGCTCATTATCCTATGATTAAAGTCAGTTTATCGGGTTTGAACCTGACAGGCTTCTTGCTAGAACAATTTTAAGATAGGAGCGGTGTTCTGTTTGTTTGTTAGATAAAGAGCTATCTTCTGTTAGTATTACTGCATACACTTAAAAGATTTTGTTGCTTGTGTAGTTTCTCAATACTAGACTTGGAACACCTGATCAAATGTTTTATGTTAATCACTTACTTTTCTGTGTAGTACAGAATGTCCTTGTAATATTCTCCTAGCTGTATATTTTGTCCTGTTTTGCAGGGTGGAAAGCTAATCCTGTTGAGTTTGATTCGGTTTTCAACCGAAGTCGCCATACCTTTGCTTTTGGGAGTCCTGATATCATTCCTATATTCTGCCGAAGTGTGTCTCACAGCACCTGGGCTACATATCCTCATGAATATGAGGACTTTGCTTCGGGTTAGGACAACTGACATTAACTCAAGTAGAATCTTACTCTTACTCTAGCCCTTTTGAATTTCTGAATTAACACATGCAGTTTTCTTCCTCATTTTTATGCTAAAATGATCAATTTTTTAGGTTTTACAGCTTTAATATCAAGCATGTTAAATCTGAGCATCTTATTGGTTAATGTAACAAGCTTGATTTAAAATGGAAGTTGTTCATCTTTTATGCCAAAATATTAAGGATTTTGATCCCAACTGACCTATTAGCGCAACAGCTTGCATGTGATAGCCTTAACAACATGGTTCAAACTGCACCCAAATTCTTAGTAGTAAGCTATTAATTCCGTAGATACAAGTCCAACTGTCCTGCTTTGCTTTGGGTGTTATACATAGCCTTTCAAGTCCTAATTCCTCTATTAGAATATAACATGTATCTCAGAAGCAACAAAAAAGTTGGAGTAATCTCTTCGCCATCCCGTATAGTACCAGCGTAACGATCTCAGCTCGGTATGGTATGGTACATTGGTACCGAGCGGTACATTCAGGCATACCACTCGGAATATATCGGAATATATATATATAATAATAATAATAATAATAATAATAATAACAACAATAACAACAATAATAATAATAATAATAAAGTTAAAAAAAGGGCGACGTCACCTCGTTTTGTCTCCCTATGCGAGGAGAAGAAATCTCCTGCCGAAGATTTTCCTCGTGAAGCGTCGAGAACCCCACGGACGAGGATCGTGATTGGGAGAGCAATGCCATATCTCCAGATTCTCCCTTTTCTTCTCCCTCTTCTTCTTTCTTCCTTAGCTGATACCGCCCGACAGCGGTCGACGATGGTTGAAATCGATCGTTCTTGCTCGACAGCAATCGGCGACGGTTGTAATTGACCATTATCGGCCGATTTCAAGTGATAACGAGGCGGAAACAACCCCAATCTCTAGTGCTGGTAGCGGTGCCGCGTCCGATCGTGGCGGACCGATGCGGGCTAAAACGCCGCCGTGGCGGCGATTCAAAGCGAAATGGTAGACCTTGGTTAGAGGGTCAAGCTATTGATTAAGAATGATGAGCAAGATCAAGAGGGAGGAATGACGGAATAGAAGCAACAAAGGACTATGAAGAAAATAAAATGACTTAATAAGATGTCAAAACACAAATGCAACATTAATATACTTGAACAACTAAAGAACAAAAAAGATAAATGTCAGTAAAAAGAAACAAGAGAGAACAAGATGGGAAGTAAGAAGAGAAATTGAATTAGTGAATTGTCTTACAATGAAATATATGGAGGTTGGATTGGTGTCTTTTGCCTGATCAACAAGATAAAGAGTGCATTTTGTTGTACGCTAGTCAGGTTCAATATAACCCTGACCCTTGCATGCGGAGTGACTGTTCCTATGATTTGAACCCCAGTCATACAGGTTGCAAAATATGGTACAATATGATTTGTGCTTTACATACATTGCTCAATGGTAAGTTGAGTCAAGGATTTTAATTTTGATTCTACTAATCTGTATGGATTGGTATTTACCAGTCTGATGATTGATTGGAATGTGGACTGGGCAATCTCACCTAGTCTTTACTGGTACTGACCAATAGTAAGTTACTTTTCTGCATTTATTGGTAAAACCACAAAAATGTGACCCTTCTGAGATTCTCATTGGTGGGAGCCCTTTGCATTGAGTTGAATTCTAAATGCATGAGGGTCTTGAGTCCTGCTAGCACAGGTTCCGGAAAGGTCATATTTTTTTATGGGTTTACCAATAAATGATAGTTTCTGTGACTCAAAGCCTTGGCATGTATGTTGAGTTAAGTGATGGATTTGAATGATGTAGATCTGATATTTTGATGCCATTATATTAACTTCATCTTAAGTTACAACCTTTTAGTACTTTAATCATGTAAGTGTGCAGGTTGTTTTGTGTAATTGATCTGAAATTCTTGTTATTGTTCCAACCACGAGAGATCTTGTTATTATCTTTATGTGATAGCCAATTTATATCAAGTTGCTTAGCATACAAGAATAATGTTTATGATTCTTTTTGAGTTCTGTTGCAGATGCATCCTTCCTCGATCAGTGGTCATTTGATCAATTTCACAGCCTTCTGAATAGGTCTCGCAATGATCCTAAATTAAGGCAGATGCTCCTACAGGATAAATTGGTCATATTCTTGCATTTACTTGGTTGTGATACAAATGGCCATGCACACCGGCCTTACTCATCCATTTATCTAAGCAATGTTAAGGTCGTTGATAAAATTGCAGAAGATGTCTACAATCTCTTGGAAAACTATTTCAATGACAATCAGACGACTTATGTTTTTACAGCAGACCATGGAATGAGTGATAAAGGTTTGCATGAATATTTATGCACTCTCCACTTTTACTCTTATATGTTTATTTGATCTTATGGCATCGTTTATTATGCTTTTGTTGTCTAAACAAATGCAAAAAGTCATACCATGTTAGTACAATGGCATAGGTATTATATTGACCGTGTGATATGCTAACATTTGTTTAACATGGCACCATGCTGCACAGATGACATCTTAGATTCAGATCATAGGACATAGCAATAATCTAGGTAAATATCATTATTGCCATATTTATATCTGGAGGAGCTGTGAACAATCAATTAATAGCTAGATGAGATATTGAACTCCATATTAAATTGAAGTAATTCTACATTAATTTACAATGACATATCATTGCATTTAATTTATTATTCTAAACTTGTATAGATAGATGTATATTCTGGAAATATCAATTTTTTATAATAGAACTGGTAGATATATTCAATTTATTAAAATTTCTCAATATAATAGATGTAGCTGACAAGTGACTTGAACAAATAATCAATTGATGCAAAACTTATCTTTCTAGTGTAGTGTGTAATATGGACAATTGGAAACTGTAGTAATTGGATGATAAGAGTCCAAAGTTTCTGATATTATGGAGTATTTGTTTCTCAAAACAAATTTTAACACAAATAAAATAGAGCAAGGTTCTCCTTATTAGCCTGTACCGATATACTGACCAACTGTTGGTACGGTACATACCGAGACATACTAACGTACCATATGTTGGTATGCCCAATAAAAATAAATTACTAAAAATAAAATAAAAATTCCAAAAAATAGAAAAAATTGGATTAGGGTTTCTAAGTTGGAAGTAAATATAAATTTTGTATCAATTTTGCAAAAATAATGTAAATTAGGAATAAATAGTAACACATCTTTTTGAGCTTTGTGGAGAAACTTTATGTATGGTCCAGACCTTCCTTCTGTTAATATTAAATTATCTATAAAGAAATGATATGAATTGTTAGATTAATTTTAAATAATTTAAACTTTAAGATTCAAATGAATTAAGTAATCAATCGATGGATACACTTGATTTTACTATAAAAAAACAATGGGATTTCACGAGCAATGGATCGAGGTCATTGATCCTATGTATCTATATATCAATTTAATATATTTGTCGGGCCCAATCATGAAAATGATCCCATGTGATCATTAACTCCCCAATGTCGCCTCCATCATCAGTCGAGACATTGCTGTCCACGTCATTACCATGTATTTGGACCGAGCGAGTTGTTGAATGTGGTTGAGAAGGTGTCTATCACTGACTCAATTCTTTCCAATGGTGCAGTTGATGCTACTGCCTTTCCCTTTGCACGCTAGGCGGATGACTGTGACAAACGTAAGGGTTTAAAAACCCTTCCCTATGGTTCAAATTGTCAAATTGACCATTTGAAATAGGCAATCTGAGCCCTTGACGATAACGGTCGAAATCCAACCATTACTGATCAAAATAGGTCGGTAACGGTCAGATTTCAATCATCACTAACCGGTATAGACCTTGTATTGCCCAATATGCGGTCATGTAATGGGTATCGCCCGGTAGAGGGCGGTCAATGTACTGGTCTCCTGTCGAACCGATATATAACCCCCCATATTGAGCGGTACAACTCGATACAATGAACCTTGAAATGGAGTACAAATGGGGTGATTAAAGTGGAGGGAAATTTTAGGAGTTTCATGTGATCGACATGTACCTCTTAGATAAAGAGAAAAAATATAAGATACTCCTAAGATGTCATGCTTTATGGATCTTAATGTTTCATGAGGTAGTTAGAAAACCACATCTTACAAAAATTAGTGTAGCTTGGATAAGAACATTAAGGTGGATTATAGAATTACTACAAAGAATAAAAAATGTCGCTACGGAGGTTAATGTTAATGTAAACCATTTAAGATGATAACATACTCAAAGTAGAACTATATGTGCTTTGGTTAGACACATTGAGTCCATTAGAACAAGTGGTGTGAGGAGAGTTAGATGGATATTTAAGAAAACTTTATTAGAAACAAAGAAATGATTCGTTACTTTTAATTTAACTAGAAACACAACCCTACATAGATCTCTATGATGGGAAAAGAAAGGTGTAGCTAATCCCAAATAATTGCAACATTATGGGCCTGTGGCTTGTTGTTATGGTTGAACTAAAAGCTACACTGTGTCAAACATGGCAAGCTTCATATCTTAATATGATTTAGGACATTTATAATAATTCTAGAAAATAAAACATTTTTAGAATTAATTTATCAATCATCATTAATTCATTATACTAGTTTAGCATTATTTATATTTTATACTACTATAACATAATTTGTCCAATTTTTGACCTTTAAAAATCACTATTATTCTTGGGCTATGAAATGTGACATTTAGATCATCTGACCATACCTTTGTTATTACTATATAACAACAACAAGGTCGTAAAGTCTCAACTAAGTTATATGCAAAAAGTCATATGCTCAACTAAGTTAAAGATATTTAATTTTTTATTTATAGTTTCTATTAAAATCTTTTTAAATCTTCCTCTATCTCATATCACTAATAGCAATTATTTCACCTCTTTTAATTACTGTATATGTAAGTCTGTAGAGGACATGTCATGTTCGTATTATCTTCTTCCTTATTTTATCTTTTATCAAAGTGATACCTAATTATTTATGAGCAAAAATATTTATTTTTCTATCTCTTCTAATAATTCTACACATCCACCTCAACATGCTCATCTCAACAACACTATATATATATATATATATATATATATAGTTTCTTAAATGTCCAACACTCAGATCCATTTTGATCTAACCTTTGTAATGATTATATGATAATAAAATTCAACATTATTCAATCTTGATTAAACCCATTTTAGTCTTTTGATTTATTTCATATCTGAGTCCAATCTAAATAATTATCATTGTTTAAAAAACAACCAAATAACATGCCTCTTTTTATTATTTATTTCAAACTAGGTGTGGCTTTAGCATTTTTATTACTTTATGTTTTTTTCCAAGAAACAAAACTAGAAAGCATCTATTGATTCACCTAGGTGGGTATAGATGGTGCTCATAGCATCTGCCTAAAAAAAGAAGCAAAAACTTCAGGTCAATGGCCCATCCAAAAAAAAGGATGCCCTGGTTGAGTTTTGACTAGCCAATCGGCATTGGAATTTCCTTAACGATAGACATGAGTGGTATTGACTAATTGGAAGTAGTGGAGTAAATGTAGTACATTCCGAATTATGTTAATTAATGACTAGGGAGGCTCATTGTAGCCTGCTAATATGTCGATGATTGGTTATCGTCTGCCTCAATACGAACAAGCTGAAAATCATGTTGGATAGATAGCATCAAGCCTTCTTTGACGGCCATTGCTCGAAGAAATGGCTGCACGTGCCTTGCAAGAAGCTGCCACCTGCAAACAAACTGTGACTCAAGTCATCTCGAACCAAAAAATCTGCTCCATCAGATTTTGAACCATCGGAATAAGACACCAATCATTTGCAAACAAACTTACGCATCCGACACTGGCTTTTGCCAAGACACCAACATCTCTGAAGATTTGGAGCACACTCCCTCAGTAACATTTGTAATAGAATGATGGCTTTGAGAAGATAAAGAAGGAATGAATCCATTTAATTCATTATTAGGAACATCTGTAATTTATTAGAAGAATGTTAGAAAATAATTTTGGCAGAAAAACAAACTGACGGTTAATTCTATCATTGTAAAATGCTAAAAGACTAGTTATCTGTTAATGAGTGACCCTTCTTTGCTTGTCATTCTTTTACAGTGCTTAGTTTCCTATTAAATCAGAAAGCTATATATCTAAACATTAAGGATTTAGGTACCAGGTGTTCCTCTTCCGGTACAGTGTTAGATTGGTGCAGTATACCATGCCCTTCCACTTTGTAAAAATATAAAAAGATTATTGAAATGTCGGGATGCTTCAGTGTGGTTGGTAGCATACTAATTGAGTTTGGACCAACATATTGTGGTCATTGTGGATTGTACGGATGTTTTCGTAAAGATGCTTGATAATTTTTGGTACATGACACTCCAATTATGTGTTCGTTATGCAAAGTGAAATGATAGGCTGGGCGTGATGGTGGTGCTTCTATGGTACTGTTTGATATAATTTTACATGATGTCACATGGTTAATTTTACATGATGTCGCATGTTTGTTAATTCATGCAATACTCATTGAACCGACTTGATTTTCAGTGATCGTGGAAGAGGTCTCATTTTCACTGGCATGAACTATGATCTTCATAGTTCTTATATGTAGTTTTTAGTCCTTGTTTGAGTTGCTTACAGTTGTTACATGGTTTTGTATGCCTTTATTTACTGTTGAATCTATTGTATCAATAGGATTTTTTTTTTCCCTTTGCTCCCTACAATACCAGTGCCCTTCCTTCTGACATGCACACATGCAAAACAACTTTATCATAGGAAGTCATGGGGATGGCCATCCTTCCAACACGGATACTCCGCTTGTGGCATGGGGAGCCGGTATCAAGAATCCCAGGTGGTTGATTTCTGATAGCCTTTCTGATGATGGTTTCCGCTTTGTTGATGAACATAAACATGATATGCCCACACCTACGGAATGGGGGCTTAGAGGCATTGAAAGAGTGGATGTCAATCAGGCTGATTTAGCACCTTTAATGGTAATACTATGATTTCTTGATTCATTTAAATTTTGTACATTAGCAGTTGTTGTTATATTTTTCTTTTCACATTATTTCTTTAACAAATATAAAATTTTGGCAGGCGACTATTGTTGGATTGCCATGCCCCGTTAATTCAGTTGGAAATTTGCCATTGGGTTACCTGAGTTTAAATAAGGTTGGTTCTTTAACCTTCTCTTTTTCTTTTATATAATACTGGGATTTGTTGCAGTACTAATAATAATATGATAGTACTTCAATTGTTCTTTCAGGTTTTATGATAATGAAATTACTTCACTTATTCAAAGACAGATAGTGATCTTTTACTGTAATAAAATATTGCACTATTTATGTGTCTAAATCATTTTTCTTTCCTGGTTCATTTTAAGTAGGCAGAAGAAGTTGAAGCTGTTTTCGCAAATACAAAGCAAATTCTTAATCAGTTCCTCCAGAAGTCAAGTATCCTACATCTGAAGTACCATTTTGAGAAGAATAGTGCACTTATAACACATTTATTTTTTGAGTTTGATTGATAGGCCATATATGAAACTATAATCTCAATTCAAAAACAGATGACTTTGTTTGTGAGTTCATGGTATGATTAATGGTGAAGTCCAACCTATTTTTCTAGAGTTTACATTCTGTTACTGAATTTATAATCCATAAATATGAAGTTATTTTGCACATGCATCTTGAATCAAAAGTTTATACAATGAAGAAATCAAAATGTTGAGAGAACTGTGCTTAATTTTGCCTTAATTATGATTATTCTTCTTAATCGCCTTTAAGTCAAATGAGATATAAAATCATGTAAGAAGTTGAAGCATTGTGTTATATGCATAATTTCCTTAGTTACTACTCATTAGACCTTAATTATGCCGAATCTACCTCACTATGTATTCCTCTGATTACGCATTTAACATGGGAGAATAAGCTCGTAAACCATGCAGGAGGTCAATACATCCAAGCAGTCAATCTAAACTAATTTTTCCATGTTAAAATAGAAATTCATGCAAGAAGTCAATAATACATGATCAATTTAAGCTAATTTTTCTTAAATACCTCTAATCAAATCTTAATTTATCATTAGGTCCTAATCAATATATTTACTAATATTCTTTAGATTAATTACATGAATGATAAAGAAATATAGAGAAAAGGTAACTACCTTCAATTAAAGAGTAATTCCATAAGAGCTTGAGTTTAATCCCTCTTTATTCAAATCAACTCTACTGATCACCAACTAGAGAGATTAAACAAGTTTAAGCCTCAAAGTTGAGAGAAAGAATGAGAGCAAGCAAGAAAGGGAGTGAGCTTGAAAATGAGTGAGAGTGATTGAAAATGTGGAAGAGAGGGACTTTCATAAGCCTAAAAGAGCTCCCAATAGTCAAATTGACCATTAGGGGCTGTAAGTGTAATTTTCAACTGGGCACCAATCGAAATCCGGCCATTATCGATTGGTACCCATTGCTACTGGTCGAATTTTGATCGTACTGTGTGGTGAGGCGGTGAGGCATACCATGGTTGGTACGCCTCACAAATCATGTGTTTGAGTTGAAATGGGTTGGTCGAGGTTTTGGTCAGCCCTCGGACTGGTACATCCCGTTTCATACTAGGCGGCAAGGCAGTTCATAGTGAGTCCTACCCATTTTCTTCTCAAGTTTTTTTCTTCAATTTGACTTCACTTATTATGGGGTTAAAGGCAGATGTTTAGTTAGGAAATAAAATATTCTTTTGTTCTTTTGATCGAGAGGGAAAATTAGATCTTCGTTCATATTTTTGTTTATCTTTCAAGAAAATAATTGTATATTGTTCATTTATGAAGATATTCTTTTATCGATGGAACAGTGACAGATTAGTTCTCTTAGGCTTCAACCTTTTCTGGTTTGGCACATAGATATTGCTTCAAACTAGAGAAATTGATGCTTGAAGCCTTGTGAAGAAATATAATGCTGCTATTGTATCAACTTAATGTTTGTTGAATAGCTTTTCATTATGATCTCATTCCACTATGTTGCATTTACATTTAACTTGTGTATTTATACTGTTCCTGTTGTTGAAAGATGGATAAGAACAAAGATACCTCTCAGAATAGGCCACATCTATTTTGATGTCCTTAATCAGATTTAAAGGGCTAAAGCAGCTGAGTTCGCTATACTTCAGGCCATATAAGCCTTTGGCAAACTTTTCTTCATTTCTTGACCAAATTGAAGATCTTATAGCAGCAAAGGAATACAAAGCTGCCTTGAAAACTTGCCATATCCTGAGGGCTATGTCACTTGAGGGTCTTCATTACTTCCAAACTTATGATTGGTTGATGTTAATGGCAACAATCACCCTTGGTTATATTGGATGGATGATAAATTTAACACTTCATGTTCTGCAGTCTTACACATTTTTGGGAAACATTTTCTTGAAGAAAACCCAAGAGTCTTCTCTTAGAATCACCAAAAAACATGTAAGTTATTAAATGGTCAGAAATTTTTGCCAACTTTTAACTCTGATACCTTTTTCTAATGTTATGTTTCTATGGGGAAATCAATTTCTTTTTCCCATTATCTTGTTAGTGCAGTTTTGCGGCATGGATGAAATAGATGCCTAAGACATGACCTATATGAATATATACAATCTCAACATATAATGCATATGGAAAATAATTTATAATATTTTTTTGCTTTACTTTAAGTGTATGTTATTGTTTATCTTGCGCTTAAACTCAAACTCATTCATGATTAATTGATATATATTTGATTGTTGACATCAATTTTCATCCTAAATTTTCAGTAATTCTTCTTTAACTTGTCACTACGTTAAGAAATAAAACGCTAGTAACACTGATGTTCTAACTCAAGGTTCAATTTTCTTAAATTTAGCTTAGATAGTGTTAGATCTCATGAGCAGGCAACATCGTTATACTCTTATAGATTCATATGCTATATCTTGAGCAAACTTTTAGTTAATTCTTCATCCCGGACATTCGTGTACAATCAAAGGACACATTGATTGATAGCAAGGTAGGTGGCATGTCAACTATTACATTTACAGTGGTGGAAAGGTCATTCAATGTGATATGTACATGTTCAAAGCAAGGTTCGCCAAATCATCTTAGACGGTCGAGCTCGACATGATCGACATCGAGGTATGCTTAGTCATCGGTATATATATATATATATATATATATATATAGTTAAAAAAATAAAACAAAGGGCGACATCGCCTTGTTCCTTCTCCCCATGCGGGGAGAAGAAATCGCCCGCAGGCGACGGATCGCACGGGCGAAGAGCAGCGCCAGATTCCAGGTTTCCCTTTTTTTCTCCCTCCTTTTCTTACTCTTCTTCTTTCTCCTGTTCGAAATTTGTTGTCGATAATCGAAATCGATCATTACTGCTCGATAGCGGCCAGTGATGGTCGAAATCGATCGTTACCAGCTGATTTCGGATGGTAGCGGGGCGGAAACAGCCCCAATCGACGATACTGCCTGGTAGCAGGTGGTCCACAATTTGGTCAATAGGCGGACCAACTGGGCGTAATCATCGATATTGCAGACCTTGGTTCAAAATAGATCTAGAGATGTTGTGATTGGACAAGATTAGTTAATTTGGATCAATGGTGTGAGAATAGGTAGAAGGCCTATGAAAATTCCATTTAGAGCTAAATGACAGGAGAAGATCCAAGTAGTTGGGAACCAGGGTTGCCTTTTTGCTTGGGCTGATACAAAAAACAAGTAGGTACTTATCACTTTGGGCATGAACCGGTCCATAGACCGCCCTTATTTCTGGCAATTCACCCGAAAGACTTGCGTTCACGAGCCCTCATCACCCAAAAGATAGTGTGTTTGGCCTCATGCTGCTGCCCATCGCCGCCTCGTGCCTCCATCCTCCTCTTTCTCCATCGGCTCCTCTTCCTCCACTACCTCCTCCTTACCCTTTCTCTACTTCCTCCTTCCTCTTCCTCATTCTGCTTCTTCCTTCTTCCACCGCCTCCTCTTCTTCCTTCCTCTTCCTCTACCGCCTCCTCTTTTTCCTCCCCCTTCGTAACACTAGTACATACCGGTATACCATGTGTTGATGTACTGGTACTGATCAGTACGTACCAGTCTGATCAGGTCATCGAGATGGTCCGGTACCTGAAATAGCAATCCATGGTTGGGATATCACATCTTATTATTGCTGTTGTTGCTGCTCCTGTTGTATAGTGTTGTCTTGAATTGGGTGAGATTTCACATTATTGATCTCAACTCTCTAAAAATTGAAGAAAACCAATATTTTAAGAGATGTTGCCCAAAACCGCAAAGTCCATGGCCTGATCCTTGGTCAAATTGGTATGCCTTGTTAAATGCAATAAGGCATTCCATGATCCTCTGCTCTTCATATGTATCATATAACCTATTCCGCGTGTTCCAGAAAGTTAAATAATACACAAAATGGTGCCCAAGATTCTTAATGCTTTGAAACACAAAACACACTAACTTGTATTGGTGACATGGAACTTCATCATTTCCAAAAGAATATGTAATCACATTAAGAATCAGAGAACAAATGGGTTGAGATTAAAGGGTATTCTAGATTTCCAAATTCTTTCAGCCAAATGAGACATGTACATAAGGATACATGGTCAGATTAGGATCATGAGCCGAACACAAAGCACAAATATTTACTGGTAACATCAAACTTCATGATTTGCAAAAGATTGTTGTTGTAATTATATTATCAGAATGCAAATGGCTTGAGCTTGTAAGATATTTTAGAGTTTCCATATATGGATGATTTAAAATTAGGATCATGAACTTGGTGAAGGTACAAAAGTTTTTCAAGATAAGTCTGTCGAACTGCAATACTAAAACATTTAATCTCTGACCCTCTTCTACTAATCTGCCCAATAATTCCAACTTTTCAAAATATCTATCTCTTGAACTGAAAAGGAGAATTCAACAATATAATTCTCAATCTTAAATAAAGTGCAACTTGCATCAAACTTATAAAGTTAACCTGTTTTCTCACCAAGATACCAGAATGCAGATGCAATAAACCAACAACAATCACAAACTGTAATTGATTATGACCAGGATTCTTCCTAGTTACGTCGATTAGAAAAAAATTCTGGGTCAAAGCCAGGAAGCTTATCCTGCTACTCCCTGGAGACCAGAAGTCTTTATTCTATGAAAATGGATGCTAACTGTAACCCAACCAAGCAAAATCACATATTCAAAAGAAATATATTGTGGATCCCACTCCTTTGTGGTACTATCAAAACATCCCATTGTAAACGTGAACCTAGTATCCCCGTATTTTTAACTAGAGGGCATCATAGTGTTGTGATCACCAACCAAGCACCAGTAAGGAAAGCACAAATCATAAAAATGAACAACCTCC
Source organism: Ensete glaucum (assembly GCA_021527575.1). Taxonomy (NCBI): domain Eukaryota; kingdom Viridiplantae; phylum Streptophyta; class Magnoliopsida; order Zingiberales; family Musaceae; genus Ensete; species Ensete glaucum. The sequence continues at coordinate 351,429 of CM038558.1, read as the reverse complement.
TCACAAAATAAATGCTTAATCCTAAGCTTTTCTGAATCATAGAGAAGTGAGACACCAAAATTCTTACCCTTGAAATAAAAGAAAAACATATAAAGAAATAAGTTGATGGAGGTTATCATTTTAATACTTCTTCCAGTTTCTTCCAGTGTTTTTCTTGAGATTCACTCTTCCACTTCCCATATTTCATCCCTAAGCCTCTTACTGATTGTCAGCAAGTCTATTTCGATTTTGTTACTGTTCTATTTCATCCACTTTGTACCATACATGTGAGTTTACGGATAAAATTATGGTAGATCTGCAGGACCATCAAACTAGTGGCCACTAAAAAGGACCTTGGTCTAGTTGCCACTAATAAAGACCAAAGGAAAAGAAAAAGGAAGTCGGGCCTAGGCATAGGAACTTTCGTTGAAAATCTGGATCTGTTACCCAATTATAAATCAAAGTCAGGTTCGAGGTCAGAGTGTGGATTTTGAACAAACCAGAACTTAATTGCTATATCAACATTAAATTGATCAAACTAGATTTGGTTTATGTTTTATTCTTATTAATGAATTGTAGGTCAGTTATTCCTTTTATATTTGTTTGTTGAAAAATTTGGATCAAACCAGGTTGAGATTTGATCAATTGAGAAAATCAAGGCTGGTTAAGTGTATAGTTTATCTCCATAATTGATCATTGACGAAAATTGGTACCTATTCAGGTTAGATTCTACTTGTCTAAATAAAATAGTCAAATTGTGAACAAGTTGTGATGTCTGAGAACTAGGTCTAGGTATAGTTTATCAATTGAGAAAATCAGGTTGAGATTTGGTCAAATGAGAATTTAAGGCTGGTTAAGTGTATAGTTTATCTCCATAATTGATCATTGCTGAAAATTGGTACCTATTCAGATTAGATTCTGCTTGTCTAATTAAACTAGTCAAATTGTGAACAAGTTGTGATGTCTGAGAACTAGGTCTAGGTAGGATCTGAATCTGGCAATTTATAATTGTTTGAAATTTGTTACACCTGCCATTTTTTATCGTAATTGATTGGATTTGATCTCTATTTTGCTTCCAACTGTTCTGATATAGCAAGTTGTAAACAATATATAGTCCTTGCTTTTATATGAATCCATGCTTTCTGCCTTGTACACGCACTAATAATGTATTTTGAACCTATTAATTTTTACTTGTATATTCGACCTTTTCTAGTTAATAATTTTTTGTTTCTAGAAAAAATAATCTTTATTATCTTGCAGGTATATCTGGGTGGATGCCTGTTGATGAGTTTACTGTCTGTTATTCTTTATCTGGAGAATTCTCCTCTTCTTTACCATGCCTATATATCAATGACAGTGTTCCTGTGGACACAAATTCTTTCTAAGCTCCAACTTCTAAATGCTATATGGAAAGAATTGTCTTCTAGAAATTTTATATCGAATATGAAGCTTTTATCTGTTCTCGTGATGTCAGTTATCATTCTTGAATTTCTGGTATGTTGCTCACATCTGTTCTCCAATTTTTGACAAACACGGAAGCAAAGCTGCATATTGAGTTTCAATTATGCTGGTACAGGTGGCAAGCTTTTTCAACAGGAAGTTATATACTTGGTTTTTTCTCATGGCTGGGATACTTGCTGCATTACATTTATTTTTTATCGCCTCAGGACGACATATAATGGCTCTTTACTTATGGTCATCCTGCTGGTTCTTGTCCATGTTCACGTTGATGCCTGCAGAAATCCCTGACAATAACCCTTTAGTGTAATGCTCATACCTCCTTTTCAGTTTGCTTCTAGATTTTTGTGGTAGTAACTAGTAATTACTATGCTAATTACTATGCTTCTCTTTTTTTTTCTCTTAATCTTGGGGTAATACTTCTCTTAATCTTATGACTTTCAAATTTTGCTGTTTTTTCATTATCTTTTATCTGCTTGGATAAGCTGATTAATTTCTAATTTATATATAATAACTGCTTTAGCATATAATTATGTGATATACCCTTGTGCTAGAAAGGAACAGAACAAGGAGCACGTTCACGAGAAAAAGATATAATAAGGTTCCCATTTTAATGATGCCTCTGACTTCCACAAATGGAGATTGTTACAAACTGAGATTTGTAATTTACTATAAATGAGTGGTTCTGCTAAACTTTTTCTTTTTCTGACCAACTGGATTTCGCATTAGTTTAGCATTGTTATGCAACATAGACATCTAAATTATTATATAATATGAAAAAGGATCTATAGAGTATAGGCCACGATGGGCATTAAGTCCTCATCCAATAGGCATGCTGTTTACATCCATGTGGAGAGTGCATTCCGTTCTGCAACCTGTTGTCTTTTCTTTTTGGCTTTAGCTATTTTCTTCTCATTATCATCTCTCATGTGCAAGGCACATCCTTGAGACTAATGGGTGCTGATGTGAAAAAAAACCCATTTTGCTACTGCAATTTGTGCATTGAGCATTGCTTCTGGTTTTCCAAGTTGTTAAAAAAATTCTGATTTTTATTTTAAGGTTTTAATTAACTAGTGTCTCATTGCAAAAGAACTTACAGAGTTTACATCAAATGAATCAAACATATCCCTAGGAACAATTACAATTTAGTTGAAGCTTGATCTAAAAGCTTGTTTCTAGAAGCCTCTCATATACCCTATGCTTTCTTGCAAATCTTTCTAAGAAAAATTGTTTAACACTTGTCATTTTGCTCAGAATTTTTTTTTTTTTGAAGGAATAGGGAGGCGGAGGAAGAAATAAGAAAAGAACATGCATTCTCCATTCATCACTGTTGCCATTGCCATCATCACGATCCTTTTCTTGCTAACTTTCTTATTTGCACATGCATATATCATAACGACATATAAGCTTATATGCCACTATATTAGAAACCCAGTGAGGGATGAATTGATTAATGTTGGCCTGACTTGGTTCCAATACTCCAAGAGAACTTACATAAATGTGTTTTTGTGCTGATTTGGCTAACTAGTTGCAGTAGCATCGGATTCATCGATATGGCTGCTTCTAGACATTTGATAATTTTTTATTTGCACTAGTTGTTTCATCTGTCATCAATTATTCTATGCTTTTAATTAGTCAGTTATTCTCTAAATGATGTGCTTCCAAGATAGGAGAAGCTTTTAACAAAATGAATGACTGAAATAATTAGAAAGCTTTTGCAGATTGGACGATCTTTGGGTTTCTTGTTAATCCATTTTGAGATGGTAACCTTCCTGTTAGCTGTCGGGCTCAATTAAGTTGGGTCGTTTCCTTCTTTTGACATGGACAAGAAAACCCTATTATTGTAGACCTGGTGCATAATCTTTGCATTGGTGATCTGCTATTGGCCATATCCATCCACATGTTAATTTTTTGATATAATAATCTCAATGGAGTATATTTCATTAACAATTGTTAACACTGTTTCAGAGGTTATCATCTATTCTTTCTAAGCAGGATAGATTAAGCTGAGTACTTTACAGGTCACTGCCTTCTTAGAGTCCAATTCACTTCTTGGAAACTTCTGATCAGCTAAATGATTAAGAAGTTATGATTTCTGATTTGTGCAAGCTTCAGAAATGGTTGCTTTATTTTTTATTTAAAATTTTTTGCTACAAATCTGTATCTTGAAATATCCATACTCAGATTCTTGCCAGCTTGCAAATATCAGCGCATAGCATGCCTAAAAGATCAGCACAGATCATGCCATTCCTTAGTGGCATGCAAACCCTAAGTGCCATTGAGAAAATAAAAGGAAACTGGACCGGACCAGACTGCCTGCGATGGACAGTATGCAACTCGGATCCTGCCCGTAGTAAATACTGGCCAGTAAAAACTGACGAAATCAAGTTCTTTGATCAGAACACTCCTGTCCAACAGAACAGGAAATTTTAAGTTTGGTGATGAATTTTTCTACTACAACTCACTTGTCATTTCTCTGTTATCATACATCTGTCCAAGACATTATCTTAGAGACACTTTGTTCCTTTGTTTTATGTACTCTAGACTGTAATACTCATATTTTGCCTTCTGAATTCATAGAACCAAAAGTTCCATGTTTCCAACTTGTTAGTTACTTCAAGCTAGTTTAAAATTCACATTAGCCTAAAACAATCTGTTTATCTGAAGTAGTTACTATGGTTTCGATTCTTATATAAAAATTTTAAGCTGTGCTTGCCAGAAAATTAGTTATTTGAAGAAAATTTAAGACTATATATTATCTGGGAACTATAATGTGCATTTTGGATGGTCATGGAGATTTAATAGAGTTGACAAATGCAGAGTTGCTAGTGGAGGTCTGATAGTATTGATTGGAATGGCTTCAAGGTGGCTTCAGTCAAGTAGTCGACGTGATAACTTCAAGTTATACATTGTTCAAATGAGTGAACAAAGGTCTCAATTCCATAAGCTCTTCCTTGTTCAGGTAAATGATGAAAAAGAAATCTCTACTAAGTTCTCTATTGGTATTTGATTGTCTGATTGCAAACATGTCTTTGATAAATTGTGCTAAATCTGTCTCTATTTTATGTGTTAGGCTTCTTTAGTTGTGGTATCATCCTTAATGGTGTGGTTATCCACTTCCCACAGGGCTCTGAAGAAAGAACTTCTCCCAGTGCACCAGTTCATAAACTGGTCCATAGCTGGTAATTCTAAAATTTGAATACATTATTGATTGTCTATTCATTTCTTAAACATTTGATTATTCTAGCTAATTTAGTAGTATTTTCCTTGTGGTATTGTACCAAAATTCTGGTGCATATTATTTTTATCTTAGTGAGAAGAAAGAGAATGATAACTAATTAAAAAAGGTCTTCCTTGCTGTCTTTTTGTAATATTTTATGCCATCCTAGTTTATATATACCTTAAAGAACTGCTTATGATGAATGGTACCAACTCAAGTTATTGTTTTCTCAACAGTTGTTTCAATGATCTTACCATTGTTTTCCCCACCTAGTATCCTCTCTCGTCTCACGTCTATCTTCTTGGGTTTTGCTCCACCATTCCTGCTACTGTCCATTGGGTAAGCTAGCCTCTTTCTCTGTATCATGCTAAATATGGTTAGTCCTACTTTTTAGCATTTGAAAGATAATATGATCTTTTACATATTTCAATCTTACTACAGATATGAAGCTGTCTTTTACAGTGCACTTGCTCTAGTACTCATGGGATGGATATCACTCGAGTGTGTGAATCTATATTCTGCTGAATACCAAGGACCTTTACATGTGAGAAGCCTGGAGGATAACCCAACTGGTGGTGGCTATAATGCAAGATCTTTGCAGCTTTCTGATATAAGAATTCCTCTCTTTTTCGTAAGACTCTCTACTTATGTTCAATGCATTAAAGCAAAAAGAAATATACATATCAGATAGTCATATTTAATTCATTTAACAATGGCTCTAAAGAGTGTGCTAAGTTTAATCTGTAGTTCTTGTAGATAATTACATGTTTTAGATAATCATGGTAGCCATCTCAGTCCTAGCAGATAATCCTCCCTTTAGCAAGTGCCTACTATTCAGCATTTGCCTTTATTGATGAGAAAATCCCATCCATAGCACAAATTTTCTTGGTCCTGTGAGTCACTTTAATCTTCATGTAAGTTCTACAGCTCTCATTTGCTCCAATGTGTCTTAAATTTGATGAAGGCCTTTATCACAAATTTTGTGCAAGATGAGCATTGGTGTTTTCTGTTATCCACTATTGAGAATTTTATAATGAGACCGCATTATACATATTATTAAGATCACTACTAGTAGAGCAGTTGAAAGATTTAAGGAACTCACTACATGCACTACTTACAAATTTATGGAAAACATTTTGTTGCCTTTCACCAATTAGATTATTTTCTCCGGTTATATCATTATATGGAAAAGCACATCTACCAAGGCTGCAATTCGAGTGGCTTGGTTCAGTTTTTATTCAGCCTACTCATGTTCTGTCTTATATGCCTATAAGGCTATTTACCTTACCTGAACCAGTGTATGTTAAGCAAGATTGAAGCAACCATGTGGCTAGGGAAGGGAATGTGATAAGTTGACATGAGATTTGACTAATATGTTTATTCCAAGGTTTTCCTTACCGAGCGGTAAGGCTCGTACCGCTGGCATGTACCGGTCCGGCAGCTGACCGATACGTAGACCAGCCGCTACCGGGTGGTACCGCTAAAACCGATCGTCGACAGCCGATTTCAGTCATCGGCGGTCGATTAAGGGAGAAATCAACTGTCAGCGGTCGATTAAGGAAGAAAAAGGGAAGAGGAAGAAGAAGAAGAAGAAGAGGAAAAGAAGAAAGAAGAAGAAGAGAAGAAGAAATACCTCGCCCGCGCACCCTCGCCGCCCGCGGGCGAGTTTTCTCCTCCCGCGGGGAGAGAGATTGAGGTGACGTCGCCCCTTTATTTGATTTTTTTAATATATTTAATATTATATAATATTATAAAATATTTATTATACTGGGCGGTATGCACTGTACATACCGCCCGGTACCGGTACCATACCAGTACTGACAAAATGTCGGTACACCAGTACGGATTGGTACGTAAAACCTTGGTTTATTCTACAATTTATCTACTTGGAGGTTTTAGGTATTAATCTCCTTCAGAAAATATGAAACAGTGAAATATGCCAACTGGGAAGTGTATGTTTTTGGTACTATGAATTATTGGTAGCTTGATTTAAATTTCATCCATATTTTTTGTTCAATAAGTTTACAAGGCCTGATTTCACTATTTATTGATAAGATACTTGATGAACTCATGCCTGCCATTGACTAGCTGTTTTTTTACATGTGTAGTTATGAGGCAAGTACCCTTTTATGGTGCATATTTTACGATGGTTTCCTGCATTCGGTAGTTGTTTATCGAAATTTGGGTTAGTCGTCTCATGATGTTGTTTTGTCTTATGGAACATGAGATATGCTTCTCGAATGCTTTTACTGCTATATTTAAGTAATACATTATTCCATATATACTGATGTTTATAAATACCAGCTAGAAATGTGTATACTTAGTAACCCCACTGAACTGAAAGATTTGTCTCCTGTCTTTTGCCTTGTTCTATTTAGACCATTCAGCAAGCAAGTTCTGAATGAGTTCTGTGATCTTCTTGATTTGATGTATGTATTCCTTGTAAAAATAAGGAACAATGTATATGATTCTATGCAAACTTCTTTAATAAGAAAATTCAAATATTTGTACGTATGACGAAGTGTGTAGAGGACTTTATGTGATTCCTAATTTCATGCACTTCTTGCCTCTGGAAATTTCTGTTTCCTCTTTATACATCTTTTTGCACTGTCAATTATTAACCACATCCGGCAGTCAAGGAAACTTGGATCTAGTTCATCAGGGCAAACAAAAATAACAAATTTCTCCAAGAAGATCTGCATATAGTTTCCCAATGTTTATTCATGTTATATTATGCAGATGGTCTTGTTCAATATTGCCTTCTTTGGAACTGGTAATTTTGCCAGTATTGCAAGCTTTGAGATTTCATCAGTTTACCGTTTCATTACAATCTTCAGCGTAAGCATTCCCTAACTTCTCACTTACCTAATGTAATTGTTTCATAATTCTGTTATTAAATACTCATTTCTCACTAATGCTAATCTAATTCTTTTTTGCTTCCAGCCGTTTCTAATGGCAGCACTGCTGATTTTCAAGTTGTTCATTCCATTTTTGCTTGTTATGTAAGTTCAACTTAATGTAACATATATAACTGAAGTTAGAAAATTCATTCACCTAATGGACTTTCTTTGGCTGAAATGGGTGGGTTTATTTGTTGATTTATTCTAAGCTTCTACACTTACTCTTTTTGGACAAGTATGACATAGTTCTGTCAATTCAAATTTCTTAATGTTGTTGTATGCAAATGCTAGCTTTATGTCTCATTTATCTTTTTTCAGTTTTTTCTTGCTCTTGTACATATGAGCATTCCAGTTGTCTCATGTAACTAGCATTAGATTTCTTGGATCTGTCTCAAAGTTAGTTTCAGACTTCAGGAACATCTAGACCCCATAATATTTTTTTTTTCTCGAAAACAATAAATCATCTATACTACTTTAATAATCTAATGCAACACAGTTTGCCCATCCAAGCACAGGAATCCAGTCCTCAGGAGTGAAGACCAATTAGGTCTCCATATCTTATTACATTGACAATTTTAATTATATGTAGCTAACCAATGTGCACGCTTTGTAGATGTGGGATTTACCTGCTTATAGTAAGCCTCCATGGTAGCTGGTCTTCTTTGTTAAGACTAAAGGATTTGACCAACATCCATTTTAATTTTCATTCTTTAAAATCCTTCCTTTAGCATGAAATATTCCTTCTTTGATTACCGCCAATTCATTTAGATCCCTTCTATATAGCAAGAAGTATTCCTTCTCTGATTACCACCAATTCATTATACTAACTACTATGTTCTGAAATGAACCTGCATCATGCCACGAGACAAGTGCCATCATTTAAATGCAATAAAAACCCAGCTCCCCCATCATTAATTCATTCGTTGTAACCGTCATCAGTATTAATCTTGCACCAACCATTAAAGGATTGGAACACTCTACTATAATGTGACATATCTCACTTTAAATTACACCATATCGTCTTGTAATTCTATATATAATCCTTTTACACTCACCTCTTGAGGTAGGATTTGCATCAAGCATGACGGTTTTGAACTTTTGATCTTATGTGATCTGAGATTTTTTTCCTTGCATATACAAATTCAAGGATATATGCTGAGTTGCAGTTCTCTTGTTTTTCTCACTTTTGAACATAGAACTATAGCTTGAGCCTTGAAAGTATTGGATGAGGGTGTTAATTGTTTGTTAGGATATATAGGTTTAGAATAATGAAATATGGTTCAACCATGTTGCCCTCTAATAGTTGGTGTGTATCGTGCGTTATCTTGACAAGGTTGGCTGATCCAGACGCCCTTATGGTGATACATGATTGGTCGTTCCACTCTATCACCCGAAATTGATCGATTGATCAATTCGACCGGGGTTGTTGGGTGATATCAGCCGAGGGAGGGAGAAAGAAGAGGGGGGAGAAGAAAAACCTGGAGTCCGGCCCTACACTTCGCCCGCGCGATCCATCACCCGCGGGCAATTTCTTCTCTCCGCACAGGGAGAAGAAACGTCTCCCCGCCTAGGGAGAAGGAACGAGGCGACATCGCCCATTTTTTTTATTTTTTAACTTTATATTATATTATATTATACTATGTATCTATACCAAGCGGTATGCTGCGCTGCTTGTATCTGACCGAGCTCACCGATACATCGGTCGTACAACGAACCTTGGTTCCTCATGCTGCTTGTAGCTAAGTGCCAACTGTCATGCTTACATACTGTTGTTGATGCATATATATTAGCATAGGTGTTGAGCTCGATACGCCGGTACGAACTGGTACAACGAACCTTGGTTACTCATGCTGCTTGTAGCTAAGTGCCAACTGTCATGCTTACATACTGTTATTGATGCATGTATATTAGCATAGGTGTTGGTACCAAGGTATGTAATTTCAAATCATACTGCTTGGTATGGGCGGTATGTACCGGTCCGCTAGTAGACCGGTACACGGATCGCCCGCTACCGGGTGGTATCATGGTTTTAGCCATGTATCGTCAATACAGGGTTGTATCAGGTGGTAACTGTCGAAATTTCGACCGCCCACCATCGGGCGATATCGATCTGCGGTTGGGCCGAGGGAAGAAGAAGCAAGAGAAAGAGGGAGAACCTCGAATAGTGCGGCCCTCTAACGGAGCGACGGCATCTCGGCTGTCAGAGATGTCTACAACCAGAGAACCTCGGGACGGCGCCACGGTTGAGAACCTCGTGAGGCAGCAACTTCTTCGTCACGGTCTTCTTCTCGTCGCCTTCTCCTCGTTTGAGGCGACAAGGAAAAGAGGGAAGCGTTGGCGACTTCTCCTCACCCACGCAGGGAGGAGAAGCCTCGGTGACTTCTCATGCGTGCAGGGAGAAGAAAACGAGACTTCTCCCTGCGCGAGGAGAAGAAAACGAGGTGTCGTCCTTTTTCTTTTTTCACTTTTTAAATTTATTATTATTATTATTATTATATATGTATATATATATATATATATACATCGAGTGGTACGCCTTGGCACATCGCTAAGTACCCTTGTATCGTATCATATCGAGCAAAGCTCGGTATGACGGTATGGTACAAGATGGCATACCTTGGCTGGTACTGTGGCTTTTTTCATTACAAATTCAGGCGACAGGAAACCTGCATGTCCTCATGTTGTGGCAAAGAAACCCTCTTATGGAATTTCATCTTTTGGCAATTGTTTAAAAAATATGCATATTGAGCATCAGAAGTGATATTTTTATTCATTTTTATTTACATATGATATTTTGAATTTGCTACTTATAACTGCACTTTCCTGGAAAGGGATCAGAAAAACATGAGCCATTATTTAATGAGTTATTTTTTCCTTTTTTGGTTATGGGCACAGCAGAAAGATACACATCAAGACTATCATTAGTTTTTATCTGCAGATCCTGGATTACCATTTAACATGTCTCTGTATTAGCTGTTCCTTAATAATAAGTACTCAGTCTAGTTTCTTTTATATCAATTTGAAGAATCCAATTGAATAATAATTAAATTTGTGGAAATAAGTAGATATTCTTGGTGTGTATCTTTCTATTTTGGTTGCGCTGTCACCTGAATAGTCAAGGATTGTAACATGGATAATCCTTATATTGATCAAGCTATTTAATAGAACTTCTGTTGCTGTTTTGACTCTTGTTTAGTTGTTACACAAAAACTGTCAGTTATACCTGTTAAACTTTGTAATATTCTGAAAGCAACTTGTTAATGTGGTTCTTTATTTCCTTTTCCTGTCTCATTGTTCTTTGTTTGCTGCAGATGTGTCTTTAGTGCAATATCCAAGCTTATTCGAGTTCCAAGACTTGGATGCTATTTTATTGTTATAATATTTTCCGATCTAATGACAATTCATTTCTTTTTCCTGGTATGCTCCTCTTCCTGTTTCACCATGTATATCTGTAGTAATTTTGTGTTCTCTTTGGGGGTTTTATGATTGAACTTTGTATTATATTACTGTAGTTTCAGTGTAGGTTAGAGCAATTAATTTCACACATTCCTGGTATGCTGCTCTTCCTGTTTCACCATGTATATCTGTAGTAATTTTGTGTTCTCTTTGGGGGTTTTATGATTGAACTTTGTATTATATTACTGTAGTTTCAGTGTAGGTTAGAGCAATTAATTTCACACATTCCAATTGTAGCTGGCAGTTTTGCACTGTTTGATTGCATAGATCATATGCTAGGTTCTTTAAAGATATGCAATCTGCACACCAATATATGGTAGCTTCTTTTCTTTCTTGACTAACATATACACCTTTCATGCTTATGTCAAGTTATGAACTCTAACTAATATCCAGGTTTTCAAGATTCACTGTCTGAATCTAATTGGTGAACTCAAAACCACTGAAAGTTAAGGCAGAGCCTCTGTTCTTTATTACATTTTATATTTTCACTTGAAATGTGTTTTCTCATAGTCAAAGAGAAAACACATTTCAAGTGAAAATATAAAATGATTAGGCGAAGATCACCTACACACAGGCACACATGATTAGGCGTAGATCACCTACAGCTTTCCATACTTGATTAGGCGAAGATCACCTACACACACACACACATGATTAGGCGTAGATCACCTACACACAGGTGATCTCAAAACCACTGAAGTTAAGGCAGAGCCTCTGTTCTTTATAACATTATATATTTTCAATTGAAATGTGTATTCTCATAGTCAAATGCTGCCACTGTGTCTTTACTGAAGCTTGGACAATTCAGCTTCCCATACTTGGTTAAGCGAAGATCACCTGCACACACACATGATTAGGCAAAGATCACCTATACACAGGCAGATCATTACCTCTTTGTACTTCATATCAAAAAGTGAGAAGCTGGGACTGGGCCCCCTTTCACATTTAAAACAGAGAGTTGGCAGGATCAATCTCATCTGCAAAGATGTAGAAGTCATGAATCATTTGAGGGATCCATGAAGATTGCTAATTAAAATATTGTTTCCAAAATAATCTTCCATCTTATGACAGATATCGACCATGTATTGACCTGCACTATAAAGTTAAATGGGGACATATATATTCATGAATAATAAGCATCACAATTTGGAAGCCATATATTAAAGGTGACTTAGTGTATGAAGCTCTTACCAATGTAGTTATATGCATCCTAAGCAAGAGAAGTTTCCATGAGTCTCGAAGCAATGATGATCTTGCCAAGGCTTAGGCCCAAAAAGAAACACTAAGAAGGTCCTTTTTTGAGGTAGGTAATGACATATACTATCTCATGCTATAGGCCCTACTCCAAGGTGGGTTGAAAAGGCATCAACATTATGGTGTGGTCATTATATGCTTTAAGATCAAAAAGAAAAATATTAGACAGTATCAAGAGCCATTTTACGCTATAAATAATAAGGAAACAACATGTAGAGAAAAGCTGGTCTTGTGGAGATGTTACTTTTTAGATGTACATCTGAGGTTTCTGGAGTAGGAGATTCACATTTATGAACAACAAGAGGTGGTTCCTATTAGGGATGGGGGAAATCGTTTAAGTTGGTTTGGACATGCCCAAAGTAGACCTAAATATGCACATATTAGTCAAGGTGAGTCAATTAAGATTAATGATATAGTGTCATAAGAAAACCTTGATGAAAAAAAAAATTGTGATGACTCTTACTTTGATTAGTACTATTGTGTCCAACAGAGCTTGTTAGTTGAAAGAGTTCACATAAATGAGCAAGGTTCTAAATATTAGTTTAATAAAAACCAGTGATTTAAAAAGCGCTAGGCGCTAAAAGGCGTCAAGGTTTCAAAATGCTCGAGGCACTAGATGCTCGCTCTAGCGAAGTGAGATACTCTTAAATATTAAAATAAAAAAATATATTATATAATTGATAAATATGATTATATAAATAAAATATAATATTAATTTAAAAAGATCTAAATCTTCAAATCACATTATTCATCTTTTAATAACAAAAATGTCAAAAGACTTAAAATAATAAAGTTTTACATCAAAGTCAATCATCATCATAATCAGCATCGTCATTCTCAAACATATTATCTTTTTCTTCCTCGTCCATCTTCATCAGAATAAGTTTTCTCCTCTTCAACAATGGTAGGAGATGAACTTAAGGCTTTTGCACTCATTTTTGCCTTTGTCATCTACCTTGTATACGTCTATAATTCTCCAACACTTGAGGCTCTTGGTGAGGAGCTTTGCAACACTTGTCATATCTTCCCATGCCAAGTTGTCATCTTCAAAGACAAGTTCATCTTCGATATATTGTAAGTTTGCACCCATTTCCCCCACCAATCACTCATTTGAATCATCACTTTCTTATATGAGATTGGATCGATATTATTTCACGAATCATGACAAGCCCTCAATGCATGATTATACTTTATGTAAAACAGATCATATGGTCATTGATGCTCTAACTGATTTCTTCTCTTAGCCTGAATCTATCATGTCATATAATTTAAAAATATATCAATACATCTATCTAAAAAAGAAATGATTAATTGAAACAAGAATATTCCGTGATTCTTATATGCTCGAAGGCACTTCAGTTTCGCTCACAACCTGTAGCACTACAAGTCAAATTAAGAATTTTGATAATCAATTGCTGTAAGCTTGGGGTAAAATTAATTATACTCCTATATCTCCTGTCGATCCAAGCATCTTACAATTTCTTAGGCTGCTGCTTAAATTAAGCAAACAAGTATTGCCCATTGCATATGCTCTTGTTTATTTGATAACTCAGTTTATGGCAGCCAGGTCGCTAGTTGAGAAATTTCATAGATATCACATGTTGAGTTGAAGTCCCAAACCAACTGGGTCAAATGATGAAAAGTTAGATTGACAGTAGGGAGTCGAGGAAATAGAACAAGATAACTGTTTATCATTTTGTGATTGATTACACAAGTCCTGGTCCAGTTAGGAATATATCCTAGCTTAGCTGTTGGTATGATCTTTATTCTCTAGATATAGGGAAAGGTGATTAGGGTGTGATGTGTTGTGAAGGTGAGAATAGTGAAAGTGCTGTGCCACGAATGGTGGTGAACATGTGAGGCCTAGAGACAGGTTGTGTGTGATGGAGAGACTAGAGTGCTGAGCAGTGCACTTGCTAAAGCTGCCTTGTGAGGAAAAGCAGTGAGGAGGTGCCACACTAGGCATGTATGAGATAGAAAGGGCTGTGACCTCAGTGCATGAGTGGCTGTGATGCATGAAAATGATTGACAGGATACTGGGGTGTTGGTCTGAGAGCGATGCTCCATCAATGACTGAATGGAAAGAATGAGAGAGATCAAGGAAAAGAAATCTGTAAACTTCTGTGTGGAGTAAACTTCAGTTGATAATATTGTTTTGCAGTTTATTACCTACATCACATCAATTAGTTTATCCTATTGATAAAACTTGCATGATGATCAAGATAGTAACTATGATTCAAATACATGTATATATGCCTTTATAGACGCCTTCATGGGTGAAATGGTATGCTTTTTTGCTCTTGAAAGTACAATTTAATGGAAATTATGCTTAAAATGTTTTTATATGTCGTTCAAATTTATTCTCTTTGATGTGGTTACTTAACAAATTATCTTCCTCAAAAGTCCTGTAGCACTCTTCAGTTGAGATGGGAAAATCACAAGTGAACTGTTGTTAAGGGACTATTCCCGAACTGGTCCAATTATTATTATTTATGTCAGTTTTATTGGACAATTTCTGCTTATTAAAGATCGCAAGAGCTTTCAGTGTGATATTAAATTAAGAGTTATAGAACTCAGTAGAAATGTCTTTGGAAAGACTTGAAAACTGAGCCGCGTCGATTATTAAAGTAATCATGGTCACTCATGTTCATCTTTACCAAACAGGTTCGCAACACTGGAAGTTGGATGGAAATTGGCAACAGTATCAGTCATTTTGGTCTTATGAGTGCCCAAGTAGTATTTGTTTTGCTGCTTTTGGCCCTTACTAGTATTTACACAAAAGATATTGAAGTACCATCACAAAAACTATCTTGGGGAAAAGCAACTTGATATGCTACTTTCAGATTTTTGACATGGGAACTACGACAAATGGCCCTTATTCTTGTTCAAGTGAGGTAGTTAAAACATCAGAGGGTTTTATTTTCTTTTTTGTAATGCCTCTAGAATGAACAATTTATAGAAATTTTGTGAACCACTCATCTATTAAAAGTGTAAATTACTTTTAGCTTTTCAGGTGCTATTTATTTCTTGAGTGTTCTCTGCACTAGTTGTATTGCTACCTACTAGACAACTATCGATTTCTTGCCATTATGGTTTTGCTTCATGACTTTCAAATTTGAGGATTATGTTTTCTCAGCAACTTTGATGATTTGTTGATGTCAAGCAATTTGAATTGAATGGCACCTGAGCTTCTTCCTTTGCCATGCAAGAAGTCTTGGCCCTCGGTACAGGTACAATGGATGTATCACCACATATTTACAAATTTAAGTAATACTTAAAGTTTTGATGTATCCTTGCTGTAGTTATCATTGGTTTATTTATCTATCTATCTATCTATCGATGTGTTGCAATATCTTTGATGCAACACTTATTATTCTTCTTCATGCTCGTTGTTGTTGTTTTCCCTCCGCAATTTATATCATATCAATTTCAGTTATGTTGAAATTGGTTTGCTGGGAGGCTCTCAAGAAAGTCTATTCTGCAACTAAAATGACATTTGTTTTGAGGTATAAGGTGTTATGTGCTTGCTGCCATGGATGGGAAAGGAGGAAATATTTATTGTGAGGAAGCCTATATTATCTCTTGAATGGGAGAGAATTAATTATAGGGCACTGAACAGTAGTGCTTCATATGCTGGTTATGGATGGAAACAAAGAAATATAGAAAGGGTGCCTACCTTGTTCAGAATTGAAATGTGAGTGGGGAGTGTCGAGATAGATGGAGTGGAAGGAAGGAAGTAGTCGATGTTCTATCTGTAGAGCCACAGCTTTTGCAGCAACCTTTTTTTGTGGTTGTGATGGAAACAATTAATGCTCACCAGATGTTTCGAGGTCCCTAATAAACTACTCAAGTGCTTCGCTTTTAGCTGTTGTGTTCAGATCATTCCTTCCTTCATGGCATTAGGGCAGTAGAGATAGATAGATCGATGGATACCATAAGGATTTAAATCCACATGGTTATTCATTCATATGATGATTATATTTAAAAATTAGGCCTTTTTTTTTCTCCTTATTTTCTTCTCTTTGGACGAGTAGTTTCTAGAAGATTCTCTGACGACACTTGAGTAAGTAGAGACGTTCTTCGAGGGGTCGATGGCTCCGGAAGCCTCCTCCAGTTTAAGAATAGAAATTTAAGATTAATGTTTTTTTTTTCTTCTTCTTCTTCTTCTTCTTATTCATTGTTCACTATGAATCAATCTTTCACACGCCAAATGGAAGTCCTGTTCCCAGAAAAAAATGGTGCTACTAAATAAAAATCCACTCCAGATTGGGAGTTCCTAGTGGTCCACTAGATAGATAAGAGAGCTTTACGATCGAAATAAAAAATGAACAACAAATTGTGAAGATCCACCACCACCATTCACGAGTTTAGACTTTAATTGGGTGTAATTTCCATCTGAGGAAACGAGGAGGAATATAAAAATGATAGATTAGATAGATAGATAGATTGATAGTTCCATAATAATAAATATACGTACACCGGAGGCTTCTATTCTCATGTCTTCGAGATTAAGTCTTCCTCTTTTGCCTCATAAAGCCTTCCTTTTTTCTTCTTCCGAGAGAGAGAGAGAGAGAGAGAGAGAGAGAGCAAAAGAAAAAAGAGGATGCAAGGATAAAGAATTGGCCGGATTGGTGTAGTAGTAGGGAAGCACAAGCTGACATGGGAAGCAGCAAGCTGCGGTGGAAGCTCTCCTTCCGCCGTCCCGCCGCCGCCGCCTCGCCGTCGCCCTCCGCTTCGTCTTCGCCTTCGCCTTCCTTCACGACAGAGATGCCGGTGGAGTTCCTCTGCCCCATCTCCCGCTCCATCATGGCTGACCCCGTCATCGTCCCCTCCGGCGACACCTTCGAGCGCAGCTGCATCCAGGGCTGCCTCGACCTCGCCTTCCCCCCGCCAGGCCTCCCCCTTGACCTCCACCTTCCCTTCTCCTCGCCGGCAGCGGCGCCGCCGCTCCTCCTCATCCCCAACGCCGCCCTCAAGTCCGCCATCTTCGCCTGGTGCGCCCGCTGCGGCCTGCCCCCTCCTCTCCCCGTCCCGACCGAAGCTGCCCTCGCCCTCGTCCGCTGTCTTATGCCCCAAGATCGATCTACTCCTCCTTCTGCCACTGTCCCTGACGCCACAGCAACCCCCCCTGATGGCGGAAAAGACGAACATGATGGAGCCTGCAATGGAGCTACAGGCAGAAAGAGTCAGAGAGATGACGTTTTGGCTTCGGCTTCGGAAGTGACGCTCACCACTCCTCCCTCTCTCTTCGAGCGAGAGCGGGAGAAGAACAAATGTTCCAGCTCTTCGACGGTGTCCACTCCGTCGTCCTCCTCTTATCACTCATCGTCTACCTATTCTTCTTCTGAGATCGTCGTCGTCGTCGATGAAAGGCTCGACCGGGAGCGAATTCCAAGCGTCGCCCATTCGCCGTCGCTGAGGACGACCGATGCGATGGAAGAGATCTTGATCAGGATGAGAGATTTGGACGCCGGGCAGCAGGAATCCGCCGCGGCAGCCCTCCGTAAGGCCACGAGGGAGAGCCGCGACCGGCGCGTCGCCCTCTGCACCCCGCGCCTCCTCGGCGCTCTACGCCCCGTGCTCCTCTCGCCCTGCGCCGGCGTCCAGATCAACGCCGCGGCGGCAATGGTGAACCTATCGCTGGAACCGGTGAATAAAGTTAGGATTTTGAGGTCAGGCATGGTGCCGGCGCTCGTGGAGGTGCTCCGAAGCGGCCACCCGGAGGCTCGCGACCACGCCGCCGGTGCCCTTTTCGGCCTCGCCGTGGAGGAAGAGAACCGCGCCGCGATCGGCGTACTGGGGGCCATCACGCCGCTCCTCAACCTGTTCGCCGGTCCCTCCGCCGACGGTCCCCGCGCCCGCCGCGACGCTGGGTTGGCGCTCTACCACCTCTCCTTCGCCGCTGCCAACCGGTCCAAAATCGCGCGCACTCCCGGGGCATTGCACGTGATGCTCGCGGTGGCGGCAGAGAGGGACGAGGAGGATGCAGCCGCTCCGGGGGAGCAGGGGCAGGGGCAGGGCCTGGGGCCAGCGACGATAGCGGTGATGGTGATCCACAACCTGGCCGGGTGCAACGAGGGGCGCGCGGCGCTGATGGGTGCAGGCGCGGTGACGGCACTGGTGAGGCTGATCAAGGGGCCGCCGCCGATAGCGGCGGAGGAGCAATGCGTGGCGGCTCTGTATTGGATGAGCCAGGGGAGCCTGCGGTTCCGTCGTCTGGCAAAGGCTGCGGGGGCGGAGCAGGTGCTAATGAAGGTGGCGACGGAGGGCGGCGGAGGAGGACCCCTGCAGGAGATGGCGAGGAGGACGGTGAGGGCGATGCGGGGGGAGGAAGGCGACGAGGAGGCGGCGTCCCTCGGGTTCGGGGCGGAGGCGGATGGTAGCAGCGCTGTGGTGTCGGCCAAGGTCTGAAGCACCACCACGAAACGAGTCATCATCAACTCAGCAACGCATGTTGAGTTGAGTTTGCGTGTTGCTAGTATATATATGTGTGTTGGCAGTTCGTTGGAGAGCAGTGGGGGGTGTGCGTTGTGGAAGGAAGAATGGAAGTGTGGGGGGTGCTTTGTAAATACTCTCTCTCTCTCTCTCTATGTTAGTTTTGAGAAGGGACTTATGGATGATGCTTATGATGTGGGAGGCATTGCGATGGAGCTTTGGGATTTGTAATTATTAGTATCTCGACTCTCTCTCTCTCTCTCTCTCTCTATATATATATATATATATATATATATATATATTTTGCTTGATGTAGGTAGGTTGGATCTTCATGTATTTAGTTTGTTTGTGGAGCCTCGGAATGCAGGTATTTTCGGACTAGTGATGGATGATAATTGAAGAAACCTGCGTGGGTTTGTGGGTCCAACAAGCCCATCGCATTTGTGATGGGTTTGTTTTTAGGGAAAGGAACAAAAGTGGCAAACTGATCGATTATCCCTTTGGGCGTATCAATTTTTTTTTCTTTTAATTCATATATCACATGTATGATTTTACTGTACTATAATATAAAAAATAGATTTGACCGAGAAAAAAAAGGTTTATAGATTTTATTGTATAAAAAATAAAGTTTAAAATTATTATTGACCTCTCGTACTATGTCTCAAAATTAAAATCATCCTTCATATTTTAAAATTTATCTAACTTACTCTTTGTATCATGTCTAAAAATCAAAGTCACCTTTCGTACTTTAAAACTCGTTTAAGTGATTTATCGTACTATGTCTCAAAATCAAAATTAATCTCGATATTTTAAAACGACTAAATGAACCTCCGGACTACGATTTCGTATCAAAATGATCTCCTCTATTAGAAATAAAGTTACGTCGTTAGATAAAATAATTCATAAGATTATTTGTCAATAAAATAATTTAAAACTCAAAAAATATATATAATTATTTTTAATTTATTTATCAATAAAATTATAGAAATTACAAATCTCAAGCAAAGAAAAAACAGAAAGATAGTTGAAAAACGAATAAAATAACGTCGAAAAAAATAAAATGACAACCGAAAGATAAACAAACTAACATTGACAAAGGTTGACGAAGAAAATTAGAGATCAGAATTCATAAAATAACGCTGATAAAGGTTGAAGAAGAAAGAAAGAGAGAAGAAAATGTATTAAGACTTTTGGACTATTTAGTTATAATCCTTAAATAAAAATAATTTCCTAAATTATTTTAATGTAATTTTATTTCTAACAGAGAGAGCCACTTCGATACGAAATCGTAATACTAAAGGATCACTTAGACGATTTTTAAAAGTAATTTAATTTTAAGACATAATACCAAAAGTTACTTAGATGAGTTTAAAAGAATAAAAAATAATTTAGATTTTGAGACATAATACGGAGGATCACTTACACCAATTTTAAAGTATGAAAAATAATTTTAATTTTGAGACAATACAATAAATAACTTTAACGAGTTTCAAAATACAAGAGGTACCTTTAATATGAAATACGAATACCATTTTGACGAGTTTCAAAATACGAAAGATGATTTTGATTTTAAGACATAATACAAGAAATCAATAAGAATTTTAATCAAAAATAAAAAATAAAATAATAAAAGAGCTACACGACTTGTTTTTGTGGAAATGAATTTAAGATTCTACTTAGGGATCAAGAGATGAGAATTAAATTTGTAGAAAACATTTAACCTTGACAAAGACGCTACCTGCTCGAAACAGAGCCATCTACGGAAGACCTCCTCCTCTCTCTCCTATCACAAACTATTCCAACTTTCAATTTAACTTTTTCTTTCTTTGAACGAATCTAAAGAAAGCCAAAAGAACAAAAAGAAGAGCATATCCTTTCCTTTACCAAAAGATAATTCTCTTTTTGGTAAGGCTACTACTAGGAAAAGAAATGATTCGAGCGCGCCACAGAGTAATGAAACATTAGGAAAAAAAAAAAGAAAAGGGGTCTGATCGCAGTGTCACAGTGATCAAAATTCATCTGATTTAACAAAATATCTTAAAAATTCTATCATTGAAGTGGCAACATTAAAATTAAAAATAGTCAAATTCATAATCAGTGTCTCCTCCTCCACAAAAGTATTATTTACCTCTAATTCGTTGATGATCGTTCTATAAATAATCATCATCTAAATACCATACCTTGGCCAACACCGACTATGGCTTTGAAGCTTTCTTTGTGCTCCACATAGTATTTTCTTGAACACTTTTTTTGACAAAGCATTCCATTTACACTGAGAGGAATGCAAGTTTAGTCAATCTGCAAAGGTTGAATTCAACAAAAAAAAAAAAAAGAGGGGGGGGGGGGCTTCAAAATAAGCATTCACTGAGAGGATAAGATCCTAGAGTTTAATATAATCACTTGCCACGACATGCGGCACGAAAACAACTTAAGCTTTGGTCTTCTCACCGTTGCCGCTGTCTTGCACGAGATAAAGCTGCAAGAAGGATCTTCCCAGGACCCTGCGGCACAAAAACAACTGAAGCTTTGGTCTTCTCACCGTTGCCGCTGTCTTGCACGAGATAAAGCTGCAAGAAGGATCTTCCTAGGTCCCTACAAGTGAGACCAACATGCAAACCACCAGGCAAAAACATGTAACATATTTCTGTGATCTTTAAAACATAAACGTAAGTCGTATCAGAAGAACATGTAAAACAAACTTTTCACAGTTTAGATTGATGACAACATAATAGCAACAGATTGCAGGGCAGTTGCTTCTGACATACTATGGGGAAGATAGATACTGTATTAATAGATCTGATTATAAATAAATTCCCTATTCTGCTAAGTTGACATTATGCAAACTCATGACTCAACATATGGGAAACTATCAATGACAAAGAATATTGTCCACCAATATTGCTTCCAATTTGATCATCGTGGTCAATGGTGAATTAAAAATTAATGACCTAAGGAAACTAGTATGACAATGAACCTTTTGACTCCAAACTTCCAACAACTTATCATAAACAAGAATGCTCTTAGAACTTATAGTTGATTTCATAACCAGAATACACTGAATAACTTATTTTATAGTCAATAACACAAAACACCAGAAAAACAATTTTTATTAAATAATCTTTTTTTTTTACAGCAGAAAATATGGCCAGCTCAACTTAGATGATAAATTTAGTTGGTCAGTCTCTATTTTCCTTATTTTCTTTACTAATTTCATGCCATAAATATAAGCCAAACAACTACATAGAAGAAACTACTAAATGAAACTACCAGATTAAAAAAACCAAATATAAGAAAAAGGGAACGAAAGAAAGAGGCTGTGCTCGTCTCACATGCCACTGCCAATTGATGATTTTAGGTCACAATGGTGAGGCTATACAGTTGATGGGATAGAACAATTAAGTATCTTAGTGGCTATTGACCATGCCTGACAGCATAGTTTGCCATGCATCCACATCCTATAGCATGCACTGACATGCAATGGCACGCATCAGCACGGTATCTGCCTTTATATGCATGGCTTGTATAACATAAAATTGAGTCCTACCAAGAAACAATACTGTGATCCCCACGAAGTCTGCATGGTATGTACATATCGTGGGTATATATGCTCACCTGATGATGAAATTATAATTAAATTTATACAATCTGTTTTCTCAGTTGTTGAAACCAAGGTTTGCAATTTCGACATTTACTGTCCTATACGGGTGATACATACCAGTCCGCCAGGTTGCCGGTACGCGGACCGCCCGCTACCGGGCGATTCTGCCAAAAATCGACCGTCGACGGTTGATTGAGGGAGAAATCGACCGTAGGCGATCGATTGAGCGAGAAAAAGGAAGAAGAAGAAGAAGAAGAAAAAGAAGAAAAAAAAGAAAAGAGGAGAAGAAAGAATACCTATCGCCCGCGCATGGTCCTCACCCGTGCGCCATCGTCGCCCACGGGTCGCGGGCGCTTTTTCTCCCACGCGAGGAGAAAGATCGAGGCGACGTTGATCCCTTTTTCTTTTTTTTAAATATTTTTAATATATTAATATTATATTTATATAATATTATATTATAAAATATTTATATTATATTTTAATATACCGAGCGATATACACTGTGCGAACCACCTAGTACCAGTACCGTACCGATACCGAGATGAACTTGGTACACCGGTATAGACTGACAAGTCAAACCTTGATTGAAACATTCTTAAATTTGCTAAAATTAAAAAAAAGCTTTTAACGGATCTAGAGCCACTGAGATACACTATCATGCCCAAACATGAGATTATGCTTAATTTAAAATATGTCATCCACAGAATCTATCATTTTCTAATTTTTTTACCAAAGCTTTAGTGACCATTTGATACGAAGTGAAAGAAAAAAGTTTAAATTCTGATTAATAGGGTTGAAACCATTATACTGATTTTTGCTCGTAAGTCAATAATGCATGCTCACCATTCAGGAAAATTGCATAAACATTGAAATATATTGTTCAAATGATGCTAGTTCATCAATGTTTTTATTTAGAAAAGTAAAATAAACCAAACAATATGACTCCATCCTATAAGGCGGGTTAGGTATAAATTATTTCAACACCATAAATTTAAAAATCCATTTTAAAAAATTTAATAATGACTAATAAGAAGGGTGACAGAGTGATGGATCAACCCAAATATATGCTTGAACAATGTAGATATAATGCAAAATACATGTGCCAAGAAAATCTAGCCTTCAAAGACATTTCATTGCATAATCAATGTGATTCTATGCAATGTAACTATAAGAAAGCAAAGAAAATAGTGCCAGCAACATAAACTTACCATGGGAATTCCCAATTCTTTTAGGTCACTATCTCCCATCTGCCTTAATGCAGTCATGTCAACCTGAAATCGTATGCAATGCAGTGATTACAAAATTCTGTCAGATCAATCTTAGGAATTTTATCTATAACCAATGGTTGTTGAAGAACTCTTCACCAAAGAGTTAGAAACAAATGGTTGAACTATAAATTTCATACGTCATATTTTTGTGAGACTAACTGCAGACAGGGCTTCTTTAGAATGATTTTTATCATACAAAATGATGCGATTAGAAAACACTTGTCTCCAACTTAATAAAGTCTTATCAAGTGCCAATTATTATTGCACGATAAATAAAATGGAGAAAATAACATGAAATGTTATCATGTATACTAGTATACAGAAAGATTATATACCAGAAGCACAATGGTTAGGATGGTAAAAGATAAAATAAAGTAAATGGCAAATTATTTATTGTAAAGTCCGGTATTATTAATACCCGGGCATAAGCATGTCAAAACACAACAATTTGTGAATGAATCAAAACAAACCAAAAGCTAAAGAAAGGTTTGGCAGCACCCTGAGATTAAAGATTCTAATTGAGCTGCAAAAGGAACATCATGTTTAAGGATAAACATGACTACAATTGCATAGCTAAGACATTATCAAGTAAGCAACTAAAAATTACAACCAAAGGAATAGTAGGAATAAATTTATTCTTGGGTCAGGTTTAGTTGCTTTAAGATTTCTCATCACATTTTGGAAATTTTTTGAGATTTTAAGATAGCAATATTAGCGAAACCATTAGTCAGTTTTGGCAAACTATGGTCATGTCCATTCAGAATAATTTATTTTTTGCAGTAGGGTCTAAAGTAGATTAGACATCCTATTTTGATCCAAACATACCAAAATCAAGTTTCTAAATCTTATAATTTTCGTCTAAACTTTTGTGTCCATTTTAGCATTACAAACATAGCATACATTGTCTAGAAATGTATAAAGAAACGTTGATAGAAAAAGAACAAGTTTCCTTTAATACTATTCTAGATATCAAACATACATGTGCTCTAGAATAATTTGGACCAATCTACATGAAGGCATGCATACATGAGCATTAGCATGTTTATACATAATCTTCATGGCAGGATTTTAAATCCCAGTCCAATCTCAGTTTCAACAATCTACTAGATTGGTATGGTACCAGTGTATTAGACAGTATACCGACCTATGCAGTTTGTATCGGCTGAAAAAAAAATTAAAAAAATTGAACAGCATCAGATCATATGGTCTGACATCAGTCCTTGCTCCGATGAGTAACTATCAATTGGTAACATAACGTAGCAAAATTTTAGGCCAAAAAAGAAAATTATTGTCTCACTTTAATTAAACCAAAATTTAGCATGGGCACAATAGCCAAAATACATTAGCATTGTAAAATAAAAGTTTTTAGTGAGTTCATAAGTTATGCATGCTATTCAAAACTTAAACCACGAGATGCTACAGTCACTCTGACCAGTCAAATTCTCAAAACAGTTAAATAACATGAACTAATACTGCAAGATACTGGTGGTCATAGAAGACTACAAGTGCCTATACAGAAATATAAGTGGCAAGAAACACAAAAGAATTTGACAGAAAATAATACCTCTTCTGCCTGAAAGAGTATGGCGTATTTTCCGAGCCCTAATGAATCTAGCAAGCTAGCAACTGTAAGAGGTTCCTCAGGCTGCAGAAGACAAAAAACCTCAATAGGAGTTTATGAAGGAATCTTCGCCTATATATAATTCAAGGCAATATACATAAAATATATCATTAAAGAAAATGGTCAGCACCAAAGTTAATGCAGGCAACCATCACTCATCTTGCAACTTGTAACATAGCAAACTCTTGAATCAGTCCACAGCAATCCTAAATGCACACACTTGCAAAGAGATGCAGAAGTCGAAAAGGTCTGGATCTTATGCCTCATTTGGCTGAAGCTCAGTGCCTTCAGTAAGTGTCTTATGTGCACGCATTGTTAAAACAACAATGCACAAAAGGTGATCTTACAATATATAGCTGCAATAATCTTACTACTACAATGGTCATCAAAGTTGTACCAAGATATACTATATCAACCAAAAATTGATGTTCTGTGGCAGAAAGGCATGTTAATTGGCCTATCCATATCTTACCTTGGCAGACTGACAAGCTCATGATGAACGGAGGAACTTTTTTTTGTGAAAATAGAGGATGAAGAGAGAGGAAGAGAAAGAAAATAATGATAAAATAAGACAACAAGGAGATTCTCTCTCTGGGTTAAGGTCTCGCACCTTCGCACATGAACAATGGAATCATCCCAACGGAAAAACACATATGGTCTCATGCCACTAACACATAATATGGAAAAAGAACCTAATTCATTGATCTATTTTTTTCTGGTCATGTTTAATTACAATCTTTTGACCTCTTTATATATTCCCCAAGTACAAAAAACGAAAATATAAAGATAAAAATAGAATGATATCAAATCACAAATATCATTTATTCTTTCTTTCTTCGAAGAAGATAACATTCCGAATTTGACCTGTACATAATCTTCACTTCTGAGTCTCTGACAATATCCTTGATTGATTTCCATTTTTGTATAGATAAATCTTTCATAAAATTTTCAATCGGATCTATAATCATCAATCAAAATCAAATTTTGATTTCTTCCATTTTTCCACATTTGCTTCCACTTTTCTTCACCTTGAAGTAGTCTCGGAAATTAGATTTAAAAATATTCTAGATGTTTGGTGGTATGGGAGTTACAATCTTTTACAACTTGATGATTAAAGTTTGTGTACAATCTTCTTTGTTCTAAGATCCTTATTTTAACTGACAGCAATTCATAAACAATTAATCCTAAACATGGATATCATGCCCGTCAACAAGCAATCAAGTTCTATTTGATATAGCCATATTGCACGATGAGTAATTATCAAAGGATAAGCAATCCCCATGTGACCAATTATCAGTCAAAAGCTGCTGCGGACAGTTGGCAAGTATCAAAGGCAATTCCTCAGATTAAATGTTCACATTTCATCTGGAGAGGTACATGTCAAGAAAAAAAAGATTCACAGAAATGAGGAGCAATGTCTAGGGGCTAAAGATATTACCTTAAGTACACTTCTTGGCCCAATAATCCCTGGTGCAGGAGCTCGAACAACTGGCTTTGCACCCACACTTATGTCCTTCGCCATAAAATTAAGAGATCTGGAAGCATCACCTATCCCACTATTTGTCAGAAAACTAGAAGGTCTAGAAGCATCTATAGATCTTATAGCAGATGCATGCTGCAGCTCCTCATATCTTCTAGAAGGAGATATGTGCCTTTGAGTGCTGATAAACCTATCCGGAGAACCAAGCCTCTGCTGGGCCGATGTCCAAGAGTAAGACTTTCTATGTGAATCCAATTCCAATAAATCATCTGCACTTCTTGTGGAAGGTATTCTCCTTCCAAGGCCAGAGGCACTTGATTCTGTTACATGTTGTCGGGAATCAGGTCTGCTAGAAGCCTGTGCATTTCGAGAGAGTTTTTCACGTAGGTCAACATCACGTTGTCCTTCAGCATCAAGATTTCTTCGAGATAAGCTTTTCTTCATAAGTTTCCATCTCAGATCATCTCTTCCAACCCGATGATCTTTATAAATTAAGGTATCAACAAAGCAGGGAAAAGCAAGCTCAACAGAAAACAACTAATTCTGAGATCTTTAAATGGATACTAGTTTTGATTTGCTTGTCCCTCGTATTCTTATCAATGAATCTTGAATCATGACCATCAGTCCTTTGACTGTAAAGACAGAAGCAATAGCATCAAACACAATGAATTATAAAGCAAAATTTGGTTATTCAGTAAAATGGGAGAAATATTAAACATTAAATCAGAATAATAGGCCTAAAATATTTTATCATAAGCCCAGGATCTTGACCCAACAAGTTGTTTTGTCAAGCATCTGATGTACAACTCAGAGCCGCTAAAGACCAAATCCCATGGCAGCAGAATCTCTGTTAAGTGCTAAACAACAACCTCCGGAAGCAAAAAACTGTTCAACAAAAACAGATGTAGTTCTTGTTATCCATCCATCCTTTATCAAGTCACCAAACATTGGTCCAAGATCATAAATATCAGATATCCACAAGTAAGATTGAATCCTGATGTCAAACACTAACACAAAGAAACCAGAATAAATCAAGAGAATGAAGAGGAATGGAACTCAACAAAAACAAATAGTCAAAAGTTGTTTCGTAACTAATAACAAAAGTGCATATTTATATAAGAAGCATTTGAAAGTTAGAAACAGCTGAAGTCAACATAATTCTAAAGCTTGACGCTATCAGACAGCACTAACAGCAAGAGTACAACCAGCCAAGCTGTCCAGTGGGAAAGAGCAGGCATACATACGTAACCTGTTGAATTTCTCTAGCAACAAATGAAATGTGGAGGTAGTTGTTTCAAAATGAAGAATCATCCATCAAAAAGTGAATATTTATCTAAAAAAAGGTTCCAGATATGTTTTATTGTCACACAGACCTATTGAGACTGAAAAAGGATGACCACGAGCCACTGGAAAGAAAAAAACACACCGTTTGTTTTCGTACTGCCTTCTATAAGAATTGTAATTGGCCGTGTTACTTTCCAACCTTTCTCTCACCGACCGTTTGCCTCCCAAGGAAGGCATGTCATCATCAGACTGACCACCATCAACTATAGGTCTTGCTCTCTTGACAACCTGCAAACATTACCAAGGAAACAGGTCAAGGTAGCTATTCATAACTCCCCCAGAAAAAAGATTTTTTCACCAGATAAATACTCCAAACTTTTTTTTTTCTACATGACATAAGCAAATGCCTTCTAAGCAATTTCAAGTAAGGAATTTGCACAAGTTTTAATATGGCTGATAATAAGAAAATCCTATAAGAAATGGTAAGTTACTTACAGAATAAATAAACAAATAAATAAAATGTATGTTCCTAGATCATAAAGGAAAAGATAATTATACTACACCGGTCAATAATAGATGCAATACATAAGAAAGTCAACGGTTCTCTAACTTTTGCCTCAGCCCTCTACTATGTAAACTTACTTTAACTACTAACACAGAAACTAATTCAACTTATTGCCACGGTGGTTAAGCTTTTAAAGTCCCAATTGGATGGAGATAATAATTCAATCCCAATTGTAACACAAAAATTTATCAAAACCAGTAAACTAAAAAAAACACAAATGAACAATAAATTCCATAGGGTGTAAGAAATTCTAACAATTTTTTTTCTAGAAAAAAGGGGTTAACAATTTTTTTTTCTAGGAATGAGAAAGAACCAATGTGGTATGCTGTTAAGGAGATGGACCCATATCTAACCAGTCAAAAACAAGACTGAAAAATCACTCCTAGTGTTCTCAAAAACATGTCCCGATCGTGAAACGATATAAGAAATTCTCTTCATACAAAAAACCAAAGGGCACACGCAAATGCAAGCCACCGTACTACCAACGAGAAGTAAAGCTGACGTCCAAGGACACTAAATGGCGAACATGCGGTCAGCTCTTAATTACCATTAGCTAACCCTAGAGCAGGAGGCCCAAATCGAGCACCTCTAGGCCAATAAGAACCGTAGATAGACATCACGCAATCCTAAAGAACAAACAGATGCACAAAACGCGGTAATGTGAATCCAAAGAGCAAGAGAGGAGGAAGAACGATTCACCTGACCGCTTCGGCCTAGAGTAATGGTGAAGTGGGGGCGAGCGGACATCTGCTCCTCTTTATCGTCCTCCTCTATTATTTTTCTTCCTTCACTAGCAATTCCTTCCTCGAATCAGAAACCCTAACAAACCAAGACGGAAAGAGATGAAGCTCTTGCTCGGGATGGATGGAAGGAGACAAGCAGAAGGAGATGCGGGGAAAGGGGATCAAAAACATGTACCTCCAGGAGCGTTCACTAGTCGTCTATCATCAACACGAAACAACCATCGACGGGAGGGAGGGAGGGGAAGAGCGGGGAGAGGAGGAGGCAACAGGAAGGAAGGAAGGAAAGCCTGGACTCCCGAGACACACAGCTCGGTTCGGTTCGTTTCAATAAAACATAAAAATAGCTACTATTTGTTATTACCACTACTTTCTTTTTTCTTTTTTTTATTCCGATTTATTTATTTTTTTTTACTTTTCCGGAAAAGTAGTATCCCTCGTTTTCAAAATTTCGTGATACCACTATTTTTTTTATATTTTTTACGTAATACGTAGAATATCCTTAATTTGAATTTTTTTTTTTTACCTACCTTTTCCTTTCTCTTTCCTTTTAATCGATCGACATTTTCTTATTATGTTATAGTATTTTCTTTTATACTATGTAATAATATTTTTATATCATATTCTATTTTTAATAATATTATAATGTTTTCTTAAATTACTAAAAAAATTCTAAATATTATGTTACTGATCATTTCATAAGAAAAATGACAAAACATGTTAGCTTGTGAGAGTGATAGCAGTGTTTGCAGTAGCAGATATGTTGGGACCAAAAATCTAACGAGGCATTCATTATATTTGCATTTCCACGAAATCTGTGCAGCTATCCTAATATATATATATATATATATATATATATATACTAATTTTGTTGTTTTTTGTTTTAATTAACTAGAAGTTTTCTTCTTTTTTTTTTCCTTTACATGAGTCTATCATATGTTGTACGTCATAAATAGTTGTTGTAGCTTAAAGTGTCCTCTTTAAAAAAAAAAGAAAAAAGAAATATAGTATAGTAGAAACGTTTAAATTAATTTGATTCTTTAAATGGATAGATGGATGACTAATTAGCATAGATATATAGACAATTGCAGTCTTTTGATGGTTCTTTGCAATTGCGAATTTTCTAGGAGGTTGAGGTGACAGTAATGACTATTTTATGATGTTTGTACCGAGTTGGCCATGCATGCATTGATCTATTATATTCTTAGTGGACCAATTTATGCAAGAGGATGGTTCTCTTCTTATTTTTTTAAACTTATCATCTTCCAAGAACCATGATGTGAGATGTGCTCACCCACCAACTCAGAAATGCTTACCCTGAATACAAAAAAAAAAAAACGTGAGAGAATTTTTCAAACAAGTCATAAATATTTACCTAACAAAAATTATCCCTCTCAATGGTAGTCTCAAATAAGTTAAACTGAGGAACCTATTTTTCTGTAGTGTAAGGGTGACCCCTTTTATAGTGGAGCTTGGGAGCCATTAAATCATATGTTCAAGGTGGTTAAGCTTATTGATTTTAATTATGTAAATTGATGGTATATTCATATGGAGATAAGATTATCCTTAGATAATGTATGACATTGGTGACTAAAGTAGTTATATATAATGTTAATGTGTCAATCACATCATATCTAATATAACATGTCTTTTAATTCTTTAGCCAAGGTGCATCATGAGGTCTAATGATATAATAAAATAGGGGATGTGACACCAAATTTGCTATGAAGTTGGCACGAGTTAATTTGTCCAACCTAGTCTACTTGACTTGGTTAATCAAACTTGATCATTTCATCCGGCTCTTTATCAATCCAGTACACAGGTGATAGTGGTGAAGTAAAATAGCATGACTAATTACGACGCTACGATCAAGTGCATCTGACAAGTGGCAATATCACAATTCTAATGATTATTAGAGTCCTACATGATAGTCTAAGATATGAGGCTTTGATGAATGATGGTGCATTGGTTCAAGAAAATCAAGGGCGAGGATGTCTAGAAGATTGAGAAAATATGTTATGTGACACACTATGGGCCGAATGACTAGGTGCAAAGATGCATGAAGGGCCACAGGGCTAGGTGCGATGAATCATGAAGAGCTAGAAGGCTAGGTGCGGTGGCACGGTAGGGTTAAGTTACCAAGAATGATGGCACACTTTGCTAAGTGTGGTGGCGTGATAGGGTTAGGTAACCTAGCACAGTGGCGCACCTAAAAGGTTGGGTGTAGTGGCACAATAAGGTTAGGTAAATAGACACAAGAACACTCGAAGGACTATAGGGTCAGGTGTGGTGGCACGATAAGGTTAGGTGTCCGACACGATGGCACATAAAGAGCTAAAAGACTTAGTGAGATGACATGATAGGGTCAAGTGAATATGCATGGAGGCACACAAAGGGGCCATGAGGTCGATATGGTGGTATGTGTTACCATTGTCCCCATCGTACTACAATGTAAGGATCCAATCGATACACATGTAGGGTACGCTACCCCATCGATGAGCGAGAGAATATGAGTGGATCCGGAGATAGTTGTACATGTCATACCCACCCACTAGTAAAGAGAGGTCATGCTAAATGATCTATTGACGCGTGACCATTATGTAAATCATGTTGAATTCAACATGATCATAATGACAATCAATTTAACCACTAAAGCCTGAGGATAGTGTCATGCATCTTGGGTTGTGTCGATGGCGCATGTCCCACCTTACTTGAAGCATTTGGGAGTTGAAGTGATTGTCTAGTAGGTAGCACATTGTCTTCACCTCATATAAATACCTATCAATTGCTTTAATGATTTCTCACCTGCAATTGAAATCAAAGACTCTACAAGCAAACTCCTAAAGCATTCCAATAATCCAGCTTAAAGGTTTGGAATGTCTTCCTCAACTCCCTCCTCTAACACCTTGGACTTTGATAGGATATTGTCCTTGTCACCTCCCTTAGTGTCAACATTAGAAGTTTTAGCTTTAGAAGAAGTCAAGTCAACCACTTCGATGGAGGCTACACAGCTGGCAAAGGTGAATCTATCATGTAGTGTGGCTCTGCCACCTGGTGTAGAGTATTTCGACTTCGACTCATAATGAAAGCCTCCAACCTAGATATTTTCCGAGAGGTCTATCACGTTTCATTCAAGTTTTAGCTAGTGCCTAATTGGTTAGACGATCAACTCTATACGCCATGTCATATGTTTTGCACTAGCATGGATGCACTGGAGGCAGGATTTCACTTCCCCCTTCATTCTTATTTATTGAGGCTTTTAACTGTTGAAAATTCTTACCTAAATGATGTCAAATTCTTTTTTAGCAGATTTTTGAGAAAACTCACTAAGTTGGACTCCTGACCTGACCTTGTGAAATTAAATCGGAAGACAATCTGGATAATGTTCCTCTAACGCTCAAGTTAGAATTTGTTTCAAATAAGGTAAACTAGTCAACAAAGTTATACTAGTGTAACTAGCTTTTTTTTTTATATAATAATAATAATAATGACAAGAGTCCATCCGGCAAAAGTGTTTCTTTGAGAAATTAATCAAATTTGGGTATTGTTAGCTACGGTGAAGCCAATTGGTGTGCAATATATCGACATGGATGCTCAATTAGCTGAATCCATTAGGTAGAATGCACACAGAAATATACTAAGCCATGTCTATGGGTTTATGATCATGAATAATCTTTGAATAATGATAAGAACTAACCATGGTAGAAGACCAAGCAGAATTTTTTTTTTTTTCCTTTCTTTCTTTCTTTCTTTCTGGGATTTCGTTCATATCAAAATTGTAGATTTTGATATATCTGTGCAGTGAACCTGAACAATTTCACTTTACATGGTTAAGCTATAACACTCCTCTCCTGATCTAGTCTGACATTACAAGTAAGCTAACACACAGATTATAGAGATTAGGGTTTGATCAATAATATATGTATTCTTATTATTAGTTTTAACTTAAGTATTTTGATCCAGTGGTTTAGGCTCAACAAAATTATTTAACTATTTATCCTATCGGATCGAAGAATAAATTTTTAAATCTCATGTACAATCTATAGCTTAAAACACTCCCAACGTTTACAATTAGGTAGGCTTCATCCTTTCCTATCCAAAAAGGACAAACAAAAATAATTAGGAAAAGCTTGTCCTCCCAACAGTTGATAAACTGCTGATTGCTTGACAGCATCCATCATTTGAAGCATTTATTTGTTTAGGAGATAGATAAGATAATAAACTTCTTTTTTCTTGATTCAGCAGGAAAACACATTCAGAAAAGAAGAAGGACAAGACTGCTTGATCTCATGAGATCATCATAATTTGCATTTATAATGAGTATTAAGTTGGAGAAGGAAAGAAATAAACTAAAATTGAAAGGATACCCATGCTTGTAAAGAATTCTCATATATATATATATATATATATATATATATATATATATATATATATATATATAAACTAATTTAAGTGATCCTGTTGGCCTAACATGAATAATGACTTTGGTGGATGTTTCACCATTTCATGCACACAAAAAAAAGTACTGGCATCAAATAGATGCATGCAGGCAGTATCCTTCCTGACAATTTTGGAAAATAAAATGGTGAGCATGCATGACTCTACTAGGATTAGATGCTAGAATACAATCACCTTGTAGAATATGGAGGGCCTTCTTTGCACTTGGCTACTTCGACAAGGATCTTTATTCTTTGCATAGATAGCTATTGATGCAACCCCATGTCCTTGATCTTTTGAGACAAACAGAAGAAGAAGAAGATACTAATACCATCATCATGGAACATACAACAGAAATAAGATACTTCTCCTCCTCGAGGATGTGATTAATTCATGAGTGGTATCTGCAGAAGGAAACCCTTCCTCTTTTGAAAAGAGGAAAAAAAAAAAAAACAGACGACATAGTCCGAGCTACAAGACTCCATCTCGAAACACCATTGCTAGGGTTCAATAAAAGATAAGTTTGAGAGGAAGAAAACACAACAGAAAGCACAAATGAAGTATATAGGATGGAAATACTCTAGAATAAGTCTCTTTGTTTTCTCATACATATATATAACCTAAGAATGAAGAGATCGGACCAAGACGCTTGATTCCCCAAAGGAAGTCCGGAAGAGAAGGAACTGATGCTCTCCATGAGCTCCCATGTCCAAGACATCGTATCCCCTTCTTCTTCTCCTCCTCCTTTTAACATGATTAAGCTTTGCTTCCTTCTCCCACCAGTTCTACCAGGCTGATGGGGGTGTAATGATGAGTGACCAAGTGTAAAGAAGAGATGGATGATGGTGGTGATGGTGGAAAGGCCATGATTGGTGTTGGGAGGAAGAGTGGGGGAGGAAGGAGAGACCCCAAATAGCTGGTGATGATGCTGGTAGTACCGCTGCTCCTCTTGCTTCCCATGATCGATCACATGGGAGAAGTATAATGAAGCCCATAAGAACCGTCTCCTCCCCTCCCCTCCCCTCCCTCCCTCCCTCCCTCTGAAAAGAGGATGCTGATGTTACTCTCATGCTGGTTCTGACCAATCCCTAAGCTGAAGAATGCATGGTTTTCCGTGCCAAGCCTCAGTTAACAACAAGGTGTCGCTGCGTGTTCTTCTTTTTTTCTGAGGCAGCCAAGAGAGCGAGAGAGGGACGGCAGCTTCAAAATGACAAGCGCAGGTCACAGGTGGGTTGAGCTCATGATGGGCTAAGCAAAAGGAACTAAAGAAAGGGGCGTGTGACAGGAGGTGTCGCCAGAAGAAATGAATCCTTTTCTTATCCTTCAAACCCTGGCGATAAGAAGGGTAACTGTGCAGGCCTCATCCGTGTCACTTTGTTTGGCCTCGGGGAATAGGAAAAGCAGTAAATGCGTGTACTCTTGGGAGCATATGTTGGCCAAAATCCCAATGCAAAGGTGCAAAAATTCTCAAGGAACGTCTTTTTTGTTTTGGATGCCTCGTCTTTTACCCACTTGCATGAGGAAAAAACCCTCTGAGTTCAACATCTTAGAGGAAATGAGGTGTGGAGTACATGTTCAGATACAGTTGTTGTCCGAAGAGAATTCGAATCCACTGTTAGCAACAGCTGAACACTAGTTGTAAGGAAGCAAAAGCATGCACACACGGCGCAGCAGGACCAACATGGTTTCTTCTTCAGCTTTAGAATTAATAATTAGTCTCTACAGATTGAGGCACAGAAGCAACAAGCAGGAGGCCCTTAAAGTGAAGGAGGGGAAAGGCCTTTATGTCAATTCCATCATCAGGAGGAGGAGTCCAGTGCTAGATTAGATTTCCTATAGAAATATGTGAAGCAGCCC
Source organism: Ensete glaucum (assembly GCA_021527575.1). Classification (NCBI taxonomy): domain Eukaryota; kingdom Viridiplantae; phylum Streptophyta; class Magnoliopsida; order Zingiberales; family Musaceae; genus Ensete; species Ensete glaucum. The sequence goes on along the minus strand of CM038558.1, from coordinate 315,877 downwards.
CCACGTTGGTGACACTGTGACATCAATATCCTGCAAAGATAGATCTTGTGCAGTGTGACGACACAACCCTTCCTTTTTTTTTTTTTTTCTTCACATGCCAAACGAGAAAGGTTACATGAGAGGAGATACTAATGAACTAAGTTGGGAGCATATAACATGGTCTGCACTAGATGTCAACAGATTGCTTTTAGGGTTTTGAAATCGTTGGCGTTGCTCCTTTGAGATCAACTCCACATTAAAAAAAAAAAAAAAAGCCTAACGAGAGCTATGCACCCCATCTCTCTTTTTAACAGTGAGAAGGAAACAGTTGCAAGCAAGGAGACCCCAACTTGAGTGGTATCGATGTATCGAAGACGATGATGAGCGGAGGGAGGCGATGCAGCGAACAAGTAAGTCTCTCTTATCTGTGTGGTGTCCAATTGTTGGGGTGCGGCGTCACTGCTTTTAAGTTCCGAGGCGGAAGAAAACTCTTCCTTGGGTTTTGTGGTTCTTCATACTATATTTATTGTCAGCTTGTAATTTGCCGGCATCTGCGTCCGTCTCACACCCTCGATTCCGAATGCTGCTGCTGCTGCTGCTGCTGCATGGAGAGAGAGCCCCCTTGACGAGGTGGCACATAATTAGGTAACACTTTCGACTATGGCTACTGTTATCGTATCTTTATATTGTGATCGAGGAGTCAATGCAGTTTGGTTCCGTTTATATGCATAAGCTCATCTACATCGGTCATGAAAAAAGATTAGAAAGTTCGGGAGAGATCGATTCGGTCTGTTTGAAAATGAGACTCGATTGGGTATGCTCGAGAAGGTGCCTCGGGCTCCTATATATCTAGTCATCTTAAGAGTTCACTATAAAGAGAGAGAGAGAGAGAGACCTTAGTCCTCTAGTCCAGTTTACATGAGGAGTTTTTATACTCGTCGGTCGATTATCGTCTATACTCCCGTTCTTATCGAGCACGACATTCTTCATTTATGGGTGTTCCAGCTCGACTTTGGTTGTGGCAACCGCGTTAATACTGTGTCACCTCGGTCGAATATTATGCCAACTGGATCGGTGTAATGTCTCATGTTGTTCTCGTGGCCTGTTGAGCTGGAGGGAGCCTTAGTGAGTTGCATCGGCCCACGACTAGTCCTATCAGCTACTAAGTATTAACCATCAAGTATTATGGGATATGATGAAGCTAGGGCTAATTAATTGAAACATTTCCATGTGGCTTACAACGATTAATCTTGATGAGGCGAACGGTAGGCTTTAAAAAAAGCCCAAATCCGACACCCAGTTTCTTCATCATGTGACACATAGTGAAGGCTTTATTTATGAGACAGTAGTAGTCCAACATAGTCGACTCTTTACTAAAACATCATAAACTTATTTTTAATAAATAGTTTATTATAAGATTCTGGATTTAAATTTCATCTTCATCATTTATGCTTTGAAAATAATAAAAATAAAAATTAGATGAAAACATGACTATATTTTTGTAAGATTAAAAAATAAAAAGGAGCAATAAAGTATACCAAGATGGTTAGTTCTATTATAGGAACAACTAAAAGGACAGTCATTGTACATTTATAAGAGAAATAATATTTTTGATAAGAAGTCACTGTACATTTTTTATAAGTGTTCTCATGAGGATTAGCAAGTGTTCTGAAAGGTCACATTCGTTATCGTGTACATATTGTCAACTTCGTACCCATTTTTCAACACATTTCATGATGTTCCCTCCCAATCAATATAGGAGAAAAAGAAAATTAAATTTAGGTATTTTTCAACATTTCATGATTAATCATCATGAAATCTTAGACCCTAATTCTCTTCCTCTCCAACATTTCATGATTAATCACCATGGAAGCTACATAAAAAAACTTTTCCTCTCTAAGAACCCTCCTCCATATTGTCGATATTGAGAGCATAACCTAATTTATAGATGAAGTGACATTGATTAAAAAAAGAAGAAGAAAACTTCTTATGTTGAAAACTTATATAAAACATGCTTATATGTTTCTTATTAGTTCGATTTTTTTTCTCCAGTAGCAATCCGGTGGAGAGACAAAAAAAAAAAAAAAAATTCAAGGAGAGAGGATGAGGAGCATTACTTGCTTGTCAAGAACAGCAGTAGGATGAGAATGGGCATCAGCCAGAAATTGTTGGGCTTAAATAGGAAACATGGAATCCTATAAATCGAAGCATCCCCAGTGGTAATATAAATACTTCTTGGTTGATACTTAATAGAGTCGAATATAGGAGGGAGATGTGTTTTAATTTTCATGTTACGATGGAGGAGATGTGTAAAATTAAGATCTGAGACATGCATGCATCAGTTTTAGCAGAGATGAAAGCTAAGAAGAAGAGCAGGGGGAGGGTGGCATCTCCTGACTCCAAACACCAAAGAATGAATTCCTACAGTCTGGGGAATGGTAGTAAGAAAAGATTTTATTATATTTATATATATAGTCAAAATCTGTGAAAGAAATCTCTGCATTGGATGCTTCAAAGATCTCCCCACCCAAGCCCACTTGGATCTTTGGATACCTGGAAGCTCACACAAACGCTACTCATCATTGCTTTGTATAGCTTTTCTGTAGTGGCCTTGTGCAATCAATCAATGTATCTGCATCACCAGGGGGTCCATCCAAAGCTTTTACTTTTGAGCACGACAGCATGCAGGCTCTACTGCGAGGGAGCACCACCACCACCACCACCACCACCACCCTGCGACATGGAGTTGTTTCAGCAACCTCCAATACGAGAATGGAGATGTCAACATAGTCTCAGCTTCTAAGAAAAAAAACGATCCTTTTCTGTCTTGGGTCAGCGATTAAACTCACTTCGGGGGATGACGATGACATGAGTTGGTGGTAAGCGTGAAGGAAGTGAGAGTAGGGAGTGCCTAACGATGTCAACTTGCTTGCAAGTCTTGGCTGTCATGATCGTTCTTTTGGTTCTGATCACTTGTAGATATATCATATATATAATACAATATATCGATCCAAAACTCTGGAGAACTGAGGCTTTCGGCATCAAGCGTGGGGCAGCAGCAAGAAGCTCGCTGCTGGGAAACAAGCAGCATTGTGTAAGGTAGCAGCTCCACAAAGAGAGGAGTTGGGCTTCTGTGCTTGGAAGAAAGCAAGTTATAGCACCAGAGCGCATGCTCTTGAACTCGCTTATCACTAACTGTAGACAAGTCAAAACTGGTTCCTCATCCAGAATGAAACTACTCGGTACAGTTCACGCAAATGTATATATTCCTAAATTTTATTCAGATCGAAACGCAAACTTAATAAACTATTCCTCCTCAAGAACTATGCACGAATACTACTGCTTCGTACCTAATCTTGGAGCTCCATGTCTGGCACTAAGCGTATCTGGAAAGAGAGGCGAGAGGGGGGCAACAAGCAACCCGCCAACCCCACAGCCGATACCAGCAAAACCTAACTATGTAGAGTAGGGATAGTAATCAAACCCGAGCAGGAAAGATTGGGAAGTGCGAGTCACCGAGAGAGATTGCTGTGCTCTCGTGCTCGAGAGAAGCGTTAGTTTCCCGGGAAGGCAACCAACATTTCGATAAGCACCTCACAGGCATTTGAGCTGCTCCTTTAGTCTCGAGTGTCATGTGTGGAGGATAAATTTAAGTGCATGGACGATTGCACTGAAACAATAAAAGAGCCCCATAACTGAGTTATGCAGGGCTTTATAGCGCGAAGAACACAGAGATCATAGCAAGTCGAAAAGAGTCATCTGGATCTCAAGCGTTGAAGGAGCCGTCGTTCTAAACCAACGCAACGCAATGGCATCATCATCACCGACTCTGTGTGGTTCCTCTCATGGGATGAAGCTTTCGTGAACTACTCCTACTCTATATTTTTTTTTACTGCAAGGTGACAACAGAGCCCGGACAATTTATTCTTCTCGTGCACCCAACTCCCCATGCTCTCCCTGCACACCGGCACGAGCTCCCAACCCTCGAGCCATACCATAATGTCCCCAGATCTATCAGTTTGACCACGGGTCAACACTGCATTCCAAGAACACCCATCGCCATTTACCTGCTGCTGGAATCTTCCTGCTGCCCACCATGGCTGGTTGGCTGGCTACAGGCAAAAGTTATCACCCAAGTCTGCACCTGGAGAAGCATCAGAGGAGGAGATGGTAATGGAGTAAAGAGACTTCAGTTCACATGGTTCTCGCGCAGGTTTTCTTCCCCACTCGATCTATTCTATTATTTATATCTGTTGGGGAAGAAGACAGGAGGAGGCAAACGGATGGAGTGATTAAGAGTTTACGTACTCCATCCACTGTAAGCTGTCTTTAGTGTGCCATCAAAAGATACCCAAATGGGGTTGATTTGGGCAGAGTGCAAACAGTTTGACTTCACTTTGACTGGGCTTACATGTCAAATTGGCTCTCTGTTAACATTTGGTGGCATTTGAACTACCACCGTATGATATCATCATAAGTAGAGAGAGTAGTGAACATATTATGATAACATTTGGTTCAATCGAACTGGTTATAACAATTTTTTTTTAATAGGGTTGTAATATATTTTTATTACTATTATAACTAAAAACATTATGAGCCTTTTCAAAAAATATTATGACTTAATTTTAATTAATTTAAATTTTAGTTAGAATATTTTTGAATAGGCTTATTGTGTTTTTTGTCACCAAAGTAAAACATTATTACCCTCCCTAATAAAAAAATATTATAACTCAATTTTATTCAATTAAAATTTTCATTATCAATAAATATTAATTTTGCTATAACTATGGAAGTATCATAAATTATTAGTATGAGATTTTGAGTCATTTTGGGTGAAATTTACGATGGTTTGGTCCTAATTTAAAACAAACCATAATAACAATTCTACTTCCTTTTTTTGATTTTTTTTTTGCAATTTGTCTTAACTTTAGGTTTAAATATTTTAAAAATCTTACAATGTTCCTAATCATTTATTAGGAAGGAATGATAACGGGACATTATTATTCCATTACAATACATTCCGATGGAGCTATAGAATTTTTATTTTAGTAATGAAAAATGTCTTTACCCTATTAAAAAACGCTATAAATCAAAATTACTGTAACTATGTTCAAATATATTCTAAACCATAACTATTCAAGCCCAGATCAATATACATAGTCTTATCCTTAAATATTTAAAAAGATTATTCTAAACCATAAATTAATTATTGCTCCAAACTCTACTTATGTTATGATTTTTTAATAGATAATTATTTCAAACTAATAAACTAATGATTTTAATACTTGAAGGAATAAAACATTTTACTAAAATTTTAAGTATATATATATATATATTTAAATGAGTAATTTTTTTATAAAATATTTTCTTTTTGAGTATTTTTCATGTGTACCACCTTTTTCCTTTTTCTTAACAATAACCAATTATTTCTAACATCCCAAAAATATCCTTCCAGAAGCTGTACTATGCTTTCCCGTCTATTTGTGATCTATCATATAAATCAATGGAAGTGTTATTAAAAAAAAAATAGTATATAGCAATAAAGAAACATTGTATAACTTTTAAAGAATACTGTTATTGATATGTTCCTTAGAAAGTTACAGACTTATATTTTGGCTGAGGTTAGGAGTCATTAAGATAATTTATAATTTTGTTTCTTGTACTTTTGGCAAGATATCCAAAACATTATATAGTTAGCTGAAAACACCGCATAGATATTAAAAAAAATATTATAATTGATATTATCTTCTTCCTTACGATATTATTTATCGTAGAGAATTAGAAGATCATATATGTAAGTTTATAGTTTGTTTTAGCTGAGACTAGGAGTCATTAGGGTTTTCTTTATTCTTTATGATTTTTTTCTAGGTATCCAAAACATTATATAAATTTAAAGAAAAAATATTATAATTGATATAACCATCTACCGCTTATGATATAGCTAGTTGGAGATCATTAGAAAATTATATTTATAGATTTTTTCAATATGGCGTTCTTGGCAATGTGTCTAAAAATCTATATAGGTTATTTAAAGCACTATGATTGACATGATCTTCTACTTCTTACGATATCGTTTATCATAGAGTATTATTATAAAGATCATATTTGTAGGCTTGTAGTTTGTTTTGGCCGAGATTTTAGGAGTCGTTAGGTTGATTTATATTAGTTTTTGTGAGATGTTTTTGTAGAATATTAGAAGACTATATTTATAGGGCTTTTTCATTATTTTGGTTGAGATTTAGGAGCCATTAGGGTGATTGATATATACTGTTTTCTTTGAATTTTTATTATGTTCAACAAGATATACTAAATGATATGAGCTTCTATCTCTAAAGATTTTATTTATCACAGAGTATTAGATGATAATATTTGTAAGCTTTTGTAATTTCTTTTGGCTGAAGTCATGAGTAGTCAATAGGGTGATTTTATAATATATTTTTTATTTTTTATAATATTTTCTTCTGAGATATCCTAAATATTATATGGCTTTTGCAGATATCATAATTGATACTATCGTTTATCTTTTATGAGATTGTTGATATCGTTAGTTATAAAGTATCTTAAGATTATATTTATAGATTTTTTGTATTATCTTGACTGATATTATGAATATATATATATATATATTATTTTACTTGCACACTCGCCTAATCATAATATATATATATATATATATATATATATATATATATATAGGAAGAAGAACAAAACCTCACATCATTCTGTACTCCCATTCCCCTCTCTGTCTCTCCACTACCACATTCTCTTCTTCTCCCCTTCCGGCCTTCCCCATCCCGCTTCCTCTCTCCGACTCAGTCTCCTTTTCTCTCTCTCTCTCTCTCTACGTCTTCCTCTATCTCTGTGTGTGGGGGATTTTGGTGTTCCGCGACGATGGGAAAGCAATGAGGAGACGATGCCGTTCCCGCCATCAGACCACGCCTCCTGCGGCGACCTTTTGTGCAGGGAAGACGCTAGTGTACTCACCGGGGACTCGCCGGGCGGCGCCGTGGGGCTGGCCGAGTTCCCCGATGAGTCGGACGAATCCATTGCCGGGTTCATAGCGGCGGAGACGGACTACTCGCCCGGGTTCGACTACCCGGATCGGTTCCGGTCCAAATCGCTCGACTCGGTGGCGCGCCAGGAGGCCGTCGCCTGGATCCTCAAGGTCCCCGCCGGCGCATGCTATCTCGATTCTGTAGTGATTTGTTATCTCGAGCCGGATCCCCTTACCGTCGTCTGACGGAAGTCTAAGTGCTCTATTGTTTTTTCTTTTCCCTTCTTTTCAGGTGCATGTGTACTACGGATTCCGTCCATTGACGCCGTATCTTGCCGTCAACTACTTGGATCGCTTCCTCTCTTCTCACCGCCTACCGGTTTGTTCATTTCCATTGTTCTTCGCTCCTCTTCTCATAATTACTTTATAGTTTTATGTTAAATTCTTAAAAGAAACGAGTTTGAGATTTCCCCTGACTCGAGGAATGATAGATACATAACCAATGCTAAAATCTTTATAGATCTTTGGTTGTCTTGCAGTATCATTTAAGGTAACTAAGTTTGGCCACACAAGGGAGTTCGGTGAGAAGTATACGAGAAAGTATGTTCCTATCGATCATGGATAGACGGGTGGTTGTAGATTCATTAATATTAGTAAAACATTTGGTGCCATATTGAAAAAAATATTTTTTTTGTTTGTGCTATAGAGGAAAAAATAATCTAATAGTTTTTAATTTGTAGAGGCGAGAGTTGAAAATGTTCACACATTTTTCCAATTTTGATGGTGATGCAGTTTTGGCACATGAGTGAATATGAGAGCGCAAGCCTTGGCCTTGGGGTGAGGTTGCTCACCCGGGTGAGCTTGGTGACCTGATCGCCCTTTTTTATGCTTTCGACTTGGATTCCTAAGTTTTACACTTCCTTGTATGTACTATTAAGACCATATGGAAAGGAAAGTGATAATTTACCCTAGGTTAGAGGGGTTGGTTTACCTAACATTTCGGGTCAGTCCAGAAAAAAAATAGGAAAACAACAAGAGTGGATGATGGAGAATAATAGTATTCTCCTCGACAAAGTTAGCATTCACATGTGCCTTTTTAATTGCTAACTTGGGGGTGACCATGATCCTAGCTGCATCTGCAAACATAAAGTCAGAGCAAAGTTCAGCACAGTATTATTAGTTGTATCATTGTTACTTTTTTGTTTTAGGAATCTAGGTTAATCTCATACATGTTCGATCTGCCCATGCAGGAAAATGAATGGGCATTGCAACTTCTGTCGGTGGCATGCCTCTCCCTAGCTGCAAAATTGGAGGAGACCCTGCTCCCATCCCTGGTAGACCTGCAGGTAAAAGAAACCTGAACACAATTTATTGCCACACAGTGAACCTTCATGCGGTCAACTGTATTTGCCAATCTTCATTTTTTTATTTGCTTAGGTTGAAGGTGCAAAGTTCATTTTCGAACCTCGCACAGTTCTCAGAATGGAGCTTCTTGTGCTCAACGCATTGAACTGGAGACTTCGATCTGTGACACCTTTCACATTCATTAATTTCTTTGTTCACAAGATTGACCCGGCAGGAAAATATGCAAGATCTTTGGTTTCACGGGTCACCGAAATTACATTAGCAACGACGAAAGGTTACGTGATTATGATTGTCATTACAATATGAATAATTAAGAATTGGATTCTGGATTTAAGCTGAAACATTTGGTGTAACAGACATAAAGTTCCTAAGTCACTGCCCATCGTCACTTGCTGCAGCTTCCATTATTTGTGCAACCGATGAGGTTAAGGATCTAACATTTGTTAATCCTGGAATTGCCGCATCGTGGTGCGTCGGATTAATAGAGGTGAGAAAAGTTCAGTCTTGAAGTAGCTAAAACTATGCAGCTTTGATAGAAATAAAGTATACTAGGCTACAATTTTCTGTTTCTATAGGAAGGGATTGCCAATTGTTATCAATCACTGAAGCAAGTAATTGTCGATAGCAAGAGGAGAGAGCCTCCGATGATTCTTCCGCGACTCAGGGTCACCACCCCAATGAACATGGGGCCGAGCGTACCATCCTCTTCTTCCCCACCCAATAAAAGAAGGAAGCTGAACGACAATTGCTAATGGGTGGATAATGAGAAGGAGAGTTTACAGGAAACCTGATAAGTTTTCTTTTCCATTTTTTTTTTTTTTTGGATTTGCAGATTCCTCATTATTTTTCAGAGGAGTTTGGGGATCTTAGTGAAGCAATTAGGATTCTGGTTAAATGACGGTGTGTGCGTCTAACCAGGAAGCAAGTTGGGTGGATGATGATTATTTTTTTACTTGTTATCTTCTTGAGGTTTCTTTCAATTGTGAGTCTTTGCTATCTTTATAGGCTATGATAGCAAAGGTGGTCGCAGATTCTTTCTCAAGGGAGGGGGATCTGCCATTATTATTATTATTTTTTGTTTATCTGGTGGTGAGAGAGTGGAGGGACATGATATTGTTTGTGGGAGGGGGGGTGTGGGGGCTGTTAGAAGGAATCACAGGCAGCAGCACTCATTGCTGGATGAGAGATTTCAACCGATTGGGTCTTTTTTACAGCCGACGGTGAAAATGAGATGGCAGTCAAAGATGCTGGTGACCGGTAGTACGATACATGCGCAAGATGATAGAATCCAAATGGCAGTTTTACTCCAGATCTATCTGTCGTCGGTCGGTCGGTCGGTCGGCCGATGTCCTCCTCAGCCACATCAGTATGTATTATGGAGAAGGGAGATTTGGCAAACTGGTTGTCTTGGTGTGATTTGTAAGGATCATTAATGGGTATTTGTTTAAAAAAACATGCATGTCAACCTGGAGAGGATATGGATGTGTATTCATTCGTCTGTAGCTTCAGGCTGCAGCCTCAAAATGTCTTCTTTGAAAGGTTTGTGTTATTCCAAATCAATAAAAAAAATAAAAAATAAAAATTGATTCATCTATTATCCATTGGGGAAAAAAGCCAGTCGCAGGTAAAAGTTACTGTTTCCTAAATTCTGCAGCTCAGGGGCTTCCAGTGAGCAAATTTAAGTTTTGTAATGCTGAGTGGATGTCATCGACCTTTTTGTTAGCATTGGTTGCTGCTGCTGCTGCTACTTTTGCAGATATATATATAGATAGATAGATAGATAGTAATTGGTGGTAATCATAGACTTTCAAATCTTTTTTGTTGGATAATGCACAGAGCTTAAGATAATATGAGCAGAATCGATCTTTGGGGGGTTTGTTTGGGGATCAACATGACCAACAACTAAGTTGCTGGGGAGTAAAGTGGCATCGACATCTTTGTTGGATCCATAGGACAGCGTACGTAGGAAAGGTAGCAGTCAATGAATGGTATAAGAAAATTAGGAGATAAAAAAGAGTTATGAGATGCTTCAGCAGTAGAGGAGGAGGAGGAGGAGGAGCCCACACTTGTCATGAAGTAGTGATTCCCAGATTCTTTTTTGCACTGTATGCAGCATCGTCGTGTAGGAGAGGGCAGAGTGGAAAAGCACCACACAAAAAAGTTTATGGATGGATCGCCAGAGCCATACAACCGTACGTTCCCAAGAGCGCTTTAAAGCGCAGAGAGAGAGAGAGAGAGAGAGCAGCTTTACTCCCTTTCCTGGTGTTCCCTGCTTTGGCCTTGACTGAAGAGACTCACTCGGCTTCCGTGAGCAGGTTACATGGCCAGCCACAGACAGACACACACACAGAGAGAGAGAGAGAGAGATGGGCATCACAATGGGATGGAATACATCCAAACAATACAGCTCCATGAGTGAGGTACGGATAGCAAAGGCATCTCATGTGGCCTCCTCCTCCTGCTACTGCTGCTTCTGCTGCTGCTGCTGCTAACGAACTCATGACCACGGCCATGGCCGACGCTGCAATTTCGAGATGGGACCATGGCGGCCAACTTGCAATCTTTGGCATGGCTCACGTTGTCACGTTCGTGAGAGAGAGAGAGAGAGAGAGAGAGAGAGTACCTCTCTGCTTCAAATAATAATCTGTGGAAGAAGAAGCTTTTTTTGGCTTCTGGTTTTCTGAAGATTAGTCTCCGTTGTCCCAAAAACACTGTAGAGGAAAGCAGCAATTTTTGAGTTAATTTTTTTCTTCTTTTTTTTAAAAAAACTAAACTAAACTAAACCGCTTTGTTAATTGTTTTAGGAGGAAAAAGAAAAAAATTCATCAGACTAGTTTGGATCATCAATGCGATATAATGCATCGAGTTGACTCAGTCCACTTTTCCGAACTCGGTCAGAAATTAAGTGTGCTAAGTGAGTTTTTTCTATTGACCTTCACCCGGAACGCTCCAACTCGGATACCTCCTTCAGGTGGGGGGTCAAGTTTTCAAAATTAACCCGAGCCAGAAATTGACATCGTTCGTACCTACAAATATTATAAAATACGTTGATTTTTTTATAAAAAAATATATTAATGTTTTGAATTTTTTTCAACAATATTTCTGATTTATAGAATATCCAAATTGTTTCTGTTTTTTTTTTTTCTCTTCTGTTACAATGTTTTTAGTCTACTTAGCTTCTTACAGTGTTTTAGCCATTACACTGAAAATATTATAACATCTATTCGAAAAATACTATAACTGATCTAAATAGACTTCGAGCTTCAAGCAAATTACTTATAAATATAAAAAACATAACATTGTAATGATCTATGGAGCAATAACAATCGAAGAGACAGACACGATATGATATTACTTGCACTATTTTTTAATAACCTATACAATGATCTCACTACATCAATAAAACACTATAAACACTATCGAAAACCATAGTAAACAAGTCAAATGAAAAATACTATAATAATTATAAACTCATAAAAAAGGCAAGTAATTTGACACAAAAAAATTAACAAGTATTTTGGATATTTTAAATTAATAGTATTATTTAGAAAAAAAATACTCAAAATATGGATGTTTTCTAGAAAAATTGCCCATTATGATATGAATAACTTAACCAAAATACTTTTTAAATTAATTTTGATTCAACAAAATATTTATCATTTGCAAATGATGATAACATGACAAGTACCATTATCCTTTTCGATCCAACTAATCAGGATCCATCTTATATAAATAAATAAATATTTTTTCGTATCGGATGCAAACCCATTTGAAACTTTGAAAATAGATTTTATTCATTTATCATACTTTTTATCATGGGTTACTGATAATACGTTTTATCCTTCGACTAAATAATGAACTATAATCTCTACTAGACTAGATCGTATCGCGATCTACATGCAATATCAATTTGTATAGAAAAGAATTTAGACTCTTATTATTCGTTTTTTTTATTTCAGAACCATTATACTTGATAGAGTATATGGACATATCAGAAGGTGAGAAAAGGAATCTCTTTCATTTGTATCTCTTTTTAATTTTTGATAAGAAACCTAATGTTCAACATTTATTTAAGGAGAGTAAGGAATAATATCCTTTCTAATACTAATAAGTTTCTGCCTTTTTCTAATATTATCTCAAAGGTTAATCATCTAATGGGGTGCTAAGGCTTGTTCTCAATCATCATCATTATTTTTTTATTTATTTATAACACTGATTAATTTGATATTTAAAGTGAGCAAGATTATGATTGAGTGTGATAAGTGTATTATTATCAAATTCAAAAATTTGAAGTATTGGATCACTCATTTAGGTGAAAGCTAGTTAAAATGAACCCATTACATCTTTCTTCTCCAGAAGAACCTGGAGACGAAGTCACAGCCGAGGAGGGAGGACTTCACGGTGTGTTCATGCCATTAACGGTGTTGCTTGATACATTTGTTAGGTCAAACACTTTCCTCAAGACAAAGCACAAACGTGTAAACGAGGAGGACGAGTTTGGTGTTTCATTGTGTTCATGCCACTAATGGTTGTAGGTGAACTACTACACCCACACCCACACCCACACCCAACCCAACTGTGTGATCTATTGACCGATGGAAAGTTTTGGTAGTTCTTCCACTGATACTTTCTGCTACACCTCCATCGATGGTCACTGCCGACGCTGCAAACTGTGGTTATCAACCGTTGGAATCCCTCGCAACCAAGATTTGATGGATTGGATCATGTGTTGTGTATTTTGTTAAAGATTTAAAGAGACAATGGTGGCCAACTATAGCACTTTCTTTTCGTGAGGCCATCATATAATGCTGGAGGTAAGGTCTTCGTTGTTTCTTTGACTGCTGAGAATATATTTATTGTTGTTTTTTGTACTCTGAACCATCTTTCCTGCTTCCCTCTCTGATGAGAATCTTTATGAGGCACTCTTAGATTTAGTTGCTGATGATGGCTTAGACTGCTATATTTCATCATCATCATCATCATCATCATCAATAATAATCCAACTCCATCTTCCTAACGACTGAGCTGTAACTTTCTTCTTCTTCTTCTTCTTCTTCTACACTTGGCTAACTACTAGCGTTGTGAAAAGCCAGCCAACCTCTCTACATTTTTAGTGTGCATATATGTATGCTAATACCCTGTAATTTTTTCTAGGTTTGTGGCGGAGAGAGTTTAACTGTAACGTGAGCTAATCTACGATAGAGATTAATGTTTTGCCAAGTTAACCGGAAAAGGTGTTGCCTCCGTTGAAAGGAGCCCGCATATGGACACACACTGAGTTCTGTGGTAGGTGTCGAGGTCGAGTCCGTAACAAACAATGTTCAGCAATGGTGATTCTTCCCAGTTTTGGCAGTAAGGTTGATGATGATGAAGGCAACTCCACCACCAGTTCTACCTACCTACCATGAGAAAGCAAACCAAGTTTTCCATACAGCCCAAGATCACTTGTCCTCTGCAATTTCCTCATCCGTTGAGCTAACAAGGGAAGAAGAAGAAGGTTGAGAGTGGTTGCGCCTACCCTTTCGAATACTCCACGTAGCTTGGGCTCCCATGCCATGTCCATTAAGATGGTTCCTGCTCTCTCTCGCTCTCTCTCTCCCTCCCTCCACGCCAAAGCTCCACTGCAGCATGGAGTGGAGTGTGATCCAGAAGAAGGTCGGCCCTCTGCTGTGGCTACTGGTCATCTCCACCATCCTTGTCCTCTTCATCATGCATTCATCCTCCACTTTCAGCATCAGTATCAAAGCCGTTCTCACCCAAACCCCTCTCGTTACCACCAGTGATGTCTCAAACCAAAGCACTTCTCTCCCTGCTAACACCAGCGGTGTGACACCAGTGCACGACAGTTCTTCCTCCCCACAACTCTCTGCTGGTAACTTCGCTGCACCACATTTCTTCCATTGCTCCAGCAGTGTTGATGGCGTTATGATGGTAACCTCCTTCTTCTATCGGTGTAGATGGCATCGAAGAGCAATGTGACACATCGAAGGGCAAGTGGGTGAAAGAACCACGAGCATCGATCTACACCAACCTGACATGCCCGACGTACCCCGATATCAATAACTGCGGCAAGTATGGCAAGGATCAGAGGTATTTGTATTGGCGATGGCAACCCGACAGTTGCGACATACCGAGGTTTGAGCCCGCGACGTTCTTCAACATAGTTAGAGGGAAGAAGATGGCCTTCATCGGAGACTCCCTCGCCCGGAATCAGATCGATTCGTTGCTATGCCTCTTGTCTCAGGTGATATCTTATGCCTTCACTACTGGTACTAATTCAACGCCCGAGAAAGATCAACCGAAGCTACGACTACAACATGATGAATGTTCTAATTCTGGTGCAGGCAGAGACTCCGAGGGAGGCTTCCAGGGATTCAAGTGGGAAATGCTTGACGTGGTACTTCCCACTGCATGATTTCACCCTCATGGTTTTGTGGACGGAGTATTTTGTGGAAGCAAGACCAAGAATCATAAATGGAACAGCCTCAAACTCATTTGAGATTCACCTGGACAAGGTGAGCACCAGTTGGGCAGAGAAGCTTCCCGGTGTGGATTACGCCGTCCTCTCCGGTGGCAACTGGTTCTTCAGAGGGATCCATTTGTACGAAGGGGGAAAGATCGTCGGCTGCGTCAACTGCAGGGAGCAAAACCTGACAGAGTTCGGCGCCACCGTGGCCATCAGAAGGGCGCTCAGAACAGCCCTGCAGTTCATAAGTTCCTGCAAGGATTGCCAAGGGCTTGTCACCTTCTTGAGGACCTTCACATCATCGCACTTCGAGAACGGATCTTGGCTCACCGGAGGATACTGCAACAGGACTCAGCCATTGGATGAGACTCGGATACCCCCGGATGATATCGCCTGGGAGGTAAGAAAGATTCAGTTGGAGGAGATCGCGAGAGTAAGACAGCAAGAGAGCGGAGGGAAGATGAGGTTTGGGGTGTTGGATGTCACCAAAGCTATGATGCTGAGGGCTGACGCGCATCCTGGGGATCACTGGACCAAGAAATCTAAGGCGAGTGTCAATGACTGCTTGCACTGGTGCTTGCCTGGGCCGATTGATATGTGGAGCGATCTATTGCTTGCGACTCTCGAGAAAAATTTTCTACCTTCTTAGTTCAATATTTTGTACATTTTTTTATCATTTTTATCTCGAGTAAATTCCATACCACTTTGTTGGTTCTTGAATCCCATTCATATGTCTTGTTTAAGAGTTCCAAACGTAGATCTCTCTCTCTCTCTCTCTCTCTCTCTCTCTCTCTCTCTCTCTGAATCCCATTCACGGCAAAGAGTTTGAAACAAACCATCATCCCTGGACTTCAGGGATGATCATTTACGTACAGAACAAGAAGTAATCAAGGAAAGCATTCACCAGAAAGAAATATGAATCCTAAACACAACACTGCCACTATTCACACAGTCTCTCGAATTGTTTGCAGTATCTCAAATGACATCGTAAAAATGGCAAAAGAGAAATCTTTAATTGGACGCTTGCTTAGCATACAGAAACCTCTTCCTACACATCTGAGTTCTTCACAACATGGTTTATACTCTCATGTTGACGCATATGATGAGCTGCAGCTCCTTCACACACTCTGCCATGGATGGCCTCCCGCTGCTTTCCATGCGAACACAGCGTGCAGCAAGGTTTGCAAACATGGAGATGGAGTCCATGGCGTATGAGCTTTTAGGCATGTCAGGATCGACCACTTTTCGCAGTTTCTTTCGATCATTTAATAGATGTCGAACCTAGAACACGTAAGAACCTTCTTCATCAGCTTACTGCGTCTTTTTACCCGTGTGTTAATCCTACAACACAAAGTCCTGTACCTGTAGCAGAAGATTTTGTTCAGAAGGCCCCTGGTTGAGTTCTACTGCTCTACGACCGGTCAACAGCTCGAGCAGGACGACGCCATAGGCGTAGACATCACTCTGTAAGGTGAGCTTTCCTGTCTGTAAAAATCGAGGAAATCTTGTTAGAAGTTGAAGCTTTCTGTGGGTGTTGCAGAGTCATAAGAAAGCACTGGATAACTAAAAATACTGAAGGATCTGTTAAGCAAATGATTAGCTATTCAAAGCAAAAAAAACAAAAAAAAAGGAAGAAGAAGAAGAAGAAGAAAGAACTTGCAGAAAATATTCATGCCATTGCATGCGAATTTGGAACGTTAAACAACATCGATCATCTTCGTTTGTCTTCGAAAGGATTAGCCACCTTCGTGACACTCAAGTGTGAGATGGTTGACTTTTTGTAATACTGAAGTGTGAGACATCGATCCATTTTAATCGGAAGAAAGCATGATGAAGCAGGGCAGTTGAGAAACCGTAGTAAGAGATTGCAGCAGCAAAGCTTAGAAACCAGGTACGAATCATAATTCACTGAGAAATCAAAGAGGAAGTAGATGCATACCAATGCGTACTCAGGATCGAAGTAGCCAAAGGTGCCTAAGAGCTTTGTAGTCGCATATATATCCTCACCGTTCGGCATTAGCTTAGCAAGTCCGAAGTCAGAAACCTGAGGAGAGTCGAGCAATCAGAAGTTGCTTTGCATTAGATTCATAACTCGTAGATGCTTGAATCCTCTTCGTTACCTTGGCCTCAAAGTATTCATTCAAGAGAATGTTGGTAGATTTGAAGTCTCTGTGCAGAACCGGAGTACCAACAGCAGAACCGGAATGGAGATAAGCTAGAGCCCTTGCTGCTCCGAGTGCTGCCTTCAGCCTCAAAGCCCAGTCCATCTTTGTTTCCCTGATTCCTTTTGTCGGCGAGAAGATGAATGGACGGGAGAAAGTTGATTGAGAGTGATGATGTTTACACAGAAATGGATTAAGATGATGCTGGAACTCAATGGAAACCAACCAACCAACCAACCAACCATTCAAATAATCCTGAAGGTTTCCATTCGGCATGTACTCGTAGACGAGAAACCTATCCTTCCCGTCAGCACAATATCCGATGAGTGCTACCAGATTTGGATGTTCCAGCCTGCTCAAGATGTCTACTTCTACTCGGAACTCGCGTTCACCATCGGCTTGTTTATAAGGAGGTAAGTCCATCTTCTTGATTGCGACGACCTATAAATTGTTGGATGGATACATGCTGCATGTCAGCAAGAGGAAAGCACAAGATCCCACCCAGTTCTCTTTGTCGCTTCACTCACTGTCTTAGAAAACTATGGAACAAAAGAACTATCAGTGGATTGAGAACCAAAAAAGATGGCATTTGAACGAATAGAAAACGAACGATTGAGCTGGTGATGCATGGAATCAAAAGTGGAAATCAGTTAATTTCTGCATGACAAACATAAGAACAGTTCGAAGTGAGTGAGATGAAGGTGGGTGTAAACAGGGAGAAAGAAAGAAATCAAAAGTTTTAAAGAGGGGAGTGTAAGAATTCCGTGTGTTGTTCCTACTGGGCATGGGAAACAATCTGAAATGATGCCTAATCTTCCGCGAAAACAATTGGCAAATGCTCGCAAACCTCTCCGTTCCTCAGAGTTCCCTTGTACACCCGGCCAAATCCTCCTTTTCCCAGCAGGTTCTCTTCATTGAACGAAGACGTTGCCTCCTCCATTTCCCTGAGAGTGAAAACAGACGAGCAGTTGCGCCTTCTGAAACAGGGTTTTTGTCCTTTAAGTTGCCAATTGTCAACGGGCTTATATATCCCTGTCGAGAGATCAAGAGACTCGTTTCGCTAATTTTTTGAGAAGAACCATTGTTCTTAAAGATCAAACAAGAAAAATGAATAATGAATCACGTACAAGGGTCCATATGATCGTGGGATTTGCTTCTTCTTCTTCTTCTTCTATTGTTCCATGCTAAAACAATGTTGAAAGGCATATTGACCCTTCAAAACCAAAACAAAAAAGCTGAATCAAATTGCAGAAAACGCAGGATTCCTGATTTCAAGTATAAAAAAAAAACACTCTTCTCATCAAGAATGACTTGCACAAGGAGAAAAATCCAACTAAAATCATAAAAGAGAAAACAAAGAAAGTAAACAACATAACATTATTCATCTCGCGGGAACAACATGCAAGTTGCCCTTATTCCCGGCAAAGAACCCGAGACCAAAGCTCAAATAGTCAAAACGACCGCGGCAATGCCGACGCACCTCAGGTGGCAAACACGGGAGGCATCAGCTTTGGCAGGGGAAGGCTACTGCAATTCCCTGAGGGGGGCCTGTAGGAGAAGGGAGATAGATATGGGAGAAGGCTGATGCAAACAGAGTGACACACCATGAAGAAAGGGACGGGGCAAACAATCACAGGAGGACTCGCTTGGGAGTTAAGAATGAAAGGTTAGGGAGGGTGGCGGGGAGAGCAAACAACCACCTAGTCTCAGTTCCGGCAAAAAGGAGTAAAGGGAGGAGAAGGGAAAGGACGGCCAGGAAGGCAAAGAGTACGTGCGGGATAAGCAAAGTAAAAGGCCGCAGTGACGTCGAAAGAGAAGGACGTAAGTTTAAGGAAGCTTTGACCGCTCGTTACAACACGGTTTGGAGCAGCGGGTGGTGAGAGGAAGCTTTCATGCACTCGCCTGTCCTGATGTCATCTTTTTCTTCTTCTTTATTGTTTTCTTCTTTCCCCCCCTCTGTTATTTAATATGTGTTGTTAATTCTGATCAGATTTGATTGAATCATCCGCTGTTTTTTTTTTTTTAAATTTCGGAAGGTGATGTGATCTATTGCGGATTCTTGTACTCGATTCAGACTATAAAATAATAACAATAATAATAAAATCTATTTGAATAAAGATAAACCTAATGCATGGAAAACAAATAAGGGGCATCGTTTAAATTAGCTTTGCTTTTTGTTCCACTTACATCATCATCATTATCATTATCATCATTATCATCATCATCATTATTATCATCATCATCATCATTATCATCATCACCGTGGCCAAACATAATGATAATTATAGCTGATTAAATAAGATAAATTTATAATTAAGGTTAGTTGCCACCTGTTACGATCATGGATTGATATCTATAATTAGACGTGTCTACGTTGGATACTTACTTAGGATTATGGGATGGGTTCGCTTGATCCTAACCGACCGAGTCGAGATAGCAAAATGACTATAAAACCAAAAATGTATATGCAAGATAGAGTAGCAAGTTTTTTTTCTACCTATCTGTAAAAAATGCTACCCAAGAATTATTTCATGGTTTTGTGGCCATGAGTCGAAGAACCTGATGTTTTCTTATTTTGCCTTTCATATATATATATATATATATATATATATGCACTAATTAAGAGGCTTCTCTTTCTCCTTTGTTTCTTCTCCTTGTTTGACTCAAACTCAATACTCTAATCCATGAAGAAAAGGCAAAGTTGACAGGAAGATATTGATGATTCCCACATCTCCTCTCTCTCTCTCTCTCTCTCTCTCTCTCTTTGTCTTACAGAGATCTATAGCGAGAGAGGGGAGAGGAAAAAAAAAAAAAATGAAGACCTCTTCAAGAATTGTATGCACATAATCTGCTTTATATCATGAAACAAAAGTCAACAACTATCTTAGGCACAATAAGTAAACTCGATATGACAGGAAGGATGCATTTGATCTTAAGATCGTACTCGAAAATATGAACACAACCAATCAATCAATAAAATTAAGCTGAAAACTGCTCGAATCAAAAATAGCGGTAATCAGAACATGTTTTTATATTCCCTTAAACATTATTACAGCCCACATCACATCCATTTATATACATATAGCTCATGGCAGGTACAACTTGGAAAGCTTCCTCAGGACATGCACTTGCAGCCTCAGCAGGAATATGTAGTCGGCGGTGCGCAGGAAGAGCTGCTCCGGCTGCAACCGCCTTCCGCCGGGCACAAGCCTCTGCAGCGTCCTCACCTTCCTCTCCACCGCCGCCGCACGCGAAGGCCGCTTCCCTTTCCCTCGACGGCTCATGCCAGAGATCCCATGGCGTGTGGATCGGTTCAACCTATGGAATCCACCCTGTCTCCACCTTGCTTCCTCTGGCCATGCCTTTCCCATTAGAAAGAAGATGAACGAGAGCAATGTGGATCGAAGAAATGAGAGGCCGAGTGAGATTATAAATGAAGCGTGAAGGGAGGAAGATACATAAGATAAGACTTGAGAGAGAGAGAGAGAGAGAGAGAGAGAATTGAGTGACGCTGCTAAAAGCCATGTTAAATTGTAAAGCATGGCGGCATTTTGTCGTTTAGCTGGACGTGGGCTCATGACAGAGGCCCCCCGGCATTCCCGGGGCACGTGTCTGACAGCTCTGGCACGTTGCCCAGAGGTGTGACGTGTTGTCCTACTGACAACGGTGCCGAGTGTTTGACCGCAGCCGCTCCACGTCAATTGTGTCCGCGTTTTACTGCGTGCGTGCATGCATGCATGCGTGCCACTTGTACTACAACAAGACCTGCAACTTGTCTCTGTCTCTCTGTCTACGTCTGACATCATCTTTGTTTCTTTGCTTATCCAATGTTTTGATCCTTGCCATATACTTCTACTAAGTATATAGTTTAATGATTCAGATTATAAAAAGAAAAAAAATGGCGATTCTCCTTCATATTTGCAAGTCTTTTCAAACAAAGCCTTTTAATTTTTTTTTTAAAACAGTTACCTTAATTCGAACCAAAAACAATGTAATGTCTATTTTAAGATACTATAAATGAATCGAATAGACTGTTATATCTATGTTACATGTAGATGAGCTACTACTACGAATAAGACTTGTTGTTGACTTGTATCCACAGCTAAGGGTTGAAACATGAACTATCGAGACTAAGAAGATTCTTCCATGGATTTCTGCGAACAGGATACCTACCAGCTAGGTTGACTTGCTAGCTCACTTTAAAACGAGATGGTGAGAAACATAAACCCACAAATCCTATCAGATAGCTAAAATATATAAGTAGTAGTAGAGAGAAGGTGACCGACCGAGTGCCTAAAAAATCTACGGAGTCGTAGCGATAGGCTTGTTGTTAATTCAACCAAACACACAAATGTTTCACACAAATACCATGCAAAATATGGAGCATCTCCTCCTTTCTATTGCCCAGACTGCTGAGGAGCCATTAATTGACCTCCGACTTAGATGTTGATCATGGTAATCGATGTGGACGACAGAACGATGAGTGGAGTCGAGTTAGCTGGAGGCAGCGGGAAGGGGGACAATGAGTAGTGAGGAACATGGCCAGCTTAATCCAAGAGGAAGTGCATTGGCAAGTGAACAAAGCGGCTTCTTGGCCTTTTGCCTTTGCTGTTGCGTTAGGTGTTACAACTCTCCTCCTCCTCCTCCCATGTCCGTCCATGACATCAAGTTGTAATTGACAGGGAAGTGTGGGGTGCCACCCCTACTCCAGAACTCCAAGCTTCGCCCTTCTTTCTTCCCTTTCGTGCTTGGCCAAGTTAAGTATCTTGTAAAGCTATCATTTGGTTTCAGAAAAATTAGGTTGATGCGATTACCACCTTATGGGTTTTTGTTTTTTTTTTTTTTGGCAAATTATGTTGTCTGTGACTGAATGCTCCTATGTATTCATGCTATAAAACCTAAAAGATGCTGTCTCGGAAGAGGGTAATCAAGGAAAAGCTTAGCTTAGATGAAACACAATGCTGTTCTTCTCATCATATGTATTAGAAATTTTCTTATGGTTGGCTACTCAAAACAGTTGTTGTAGCCACTTCAATAATATTTATGGTATGTTATAAAGTTAATAGTTCAATATTGTTCATCCTCTTTTAAGATGATGTAAGCAGCCATATAAAATTAACCTTTTGTTTCCCTTGGTGATTCTTTCTATAGTCAAATAAATAAAACATCCATCCATCCATTTCATCACTCTTAAAAAGTACCAAGTATGATCATATTTTTTTCACACGCTGCTGTCCTCGTGTGTGGTATATGAGATCATGCACCAGTGTTTGCCCTCATCATAAGCAGGATGGTGATGATGCTGCACCAGTCGGTCGAACCCTTTTATCTTGGCCACCAAAGTTGGAGAGAAGCCTTGGCTGCACAAGCACGAGTTAGTCTGTAGCCATCTTCTTCAACCTTGGGTATTCATCCAATGGAGTTTAGAGGTAGGAGGCCCCGCTAGTTGCCTCTAAGTTGACATTACCATGCGAGAGAGAGAGAGAGAGAGAGAGAGAGAGAGAGATGCAGCACTTTGGAAGAGGAGAGGGGGGGGGGGGGAGGAGCCCATCCATGAATGAGGAAGTCTCATGTGGCTGTGGGTTTGACACCCACCGTTGAGAGGGACACCGGGATGGATGTTGGGTTAGCAGGGCATGCGGAAGGCCTCTTTCTTTTAGTGGCCCCCTCTTCGTTCTTTTTGCCTCTCAAATGTTCAATCGCATCAGGTAACTCACTCCAAGAAGAAGAAGAAGAAGAAGAATAAGGAAGAGCTATCTATGTTTTCTTTTAAAAGTACTTTAAAAATATTAAAAACCTATAAATAAAGATTATAAATAATAAAAAGGGGTTATAGTAATTTTCTAATAGCATTGAAAATTTCAATTCACAGAATCCAAACGACCCGGTCCAATGTGGCCGGCCCAAATCTGACCACCACCCGATCCATATCAGCCCAACTTGAACGTGGATTAGGTTAAGAGTCGGGGAATCCGGAATCCGGTATCCGCAATTACCGGATCTGGGATTCGGATGTCGAGTGGATTCAACCCGATAACCCTGAGAAGCCGTCGCAAGCGTCAATGGGGAAGCCCATTGCATGAACCGAGAAACCCGACAGCCCCTGTGACCGTTACATCGACACGAAGCAAGTCTCTTCCCCAATCTTTCTCTCTCTCTCTCTCTACCTCTTTTCCTCTTCGTCCCCCATCGGCATCCTTCCGTCTCCTCCTTCTCGCCTCCTCCCCGTCAGGCTTCATATAACGCTGGCCCTCGGAGCTGGAGTCCCTGCCGTCACAACTGTAAGAGATGCTTACCGTTGCAGCCTAGATTTGTTTCCGGTTTGTATGGATTTTCCTGTTGCTGATTGATATACGCAGATGCGTTAAATCTATTTGTTGTTCGGATTTTGATGCAAATTGGTGCCCATCAAAACTATTAGCTTTTGCTCGTCCCTCTTGTTCTGCCACATGATTCATTATTTCTTCAAAAATTGCACCTGAAGTCGCGTGAATGCTCAAATTACAAATGGGGCAAAGTAAGCAGCTGGGAAGATGATCCCGATACCATGTATGTGTATGTGTTCATTATGAGAAAGTCATGAAATGAACCAAAAACATTGGTTCTAGAAGAGGTGATTTGTAAATTTTATCATGGAGCTACATTAAATGTTCTGGGAAACAACAGATGAATCTTCATAGTAGAAGTGGTTTTTTATTCTCTCAGCTACTGAACTAGATTTAGTTTTTTTCTTTTTTTGTTTTATACTTATATTTGTTGCTCCTTATGAAGAAGCGATAATGCATCGAGCACGACTGCATTAGGTCCATGTAAATTGGGAAACAAAGCATGCATTTGGAACAATTAGTTAAAATCTTACGCCGTGTTGTTGTAGCAGTGCACATGTTCTAACTTGCTGTAGAATACCATTCCTCCATGGATTACAACCCCAGACATCTAGCGTAACATGTTTCAATATGCAACAGCTTCTTTTCGTAGGATAAAATGTATTTGTTAATATCTGAGCATGTTACAATTACAATGTGTTTTAACTGCAGGAACTTGCCTTGCTCTAGTTTGACTGTTTCGTTGATGATGCATAAATAAAAGTAGGGACAGAGTCAAACCAATTGTATGTAAATTTTTTCTCTTGCTATGTTCCTAAGATATGGTGTACTCTGTATTCCTTTGTTGTTTCATGGAATCAACATTCTATTTTCTTCAATATAAATTTATTCATATCAAATGGCTATTGTTCCATTGAATTACTAGGCTTCTGAATATCTTTAAAAAGATAAGATTCACTTCTGGACATCTTATTGCTATATCTTTTCTGGGTCTTAGTTAACTATTGGCATGCAGCAGGTCAGAGTGGAAGATAATTTACCATAAGATGTCTTCTCCAAGCAAGAGACGAGATATGGATGTCATGAAATTGTAAGTTTTATTGCCTTTTCATCTGTTATTTGATGGAAATGACATTTATTGGGGTGGCAAACGGAGACACCACGATAAAGAACAACTGGCGTAATGAACTCATGCATTCTCTGTCCTCATATATGCACTGCATAATTTTACTCCACTATCAATATGTATATCATAAACTGGAATCTGGCGAATTTTCCTGATCTATCGCAAGCCTTTTATTTTTGGCAATGACCTTCATCTCGAGATTTGCACGTTTAAAGATTTGGTTCCTAGTCTGGAATTTAGGATGCTGCTTCAATATTTTATGGAGGCTCTATGACTTACAAGTAATGATCATTAATTTCTTGTGAGTTGCATTCTTTCCCAGTGGATCCACACCAAGCATATTCATATTATGCATTCATCTGTGAGTCAATTAGATAACCGTGCTCTCTGTGTTGAATATTTAACAAAAATTTAATGTGGCATACAGATATTTATAACCATATGAAAGAATTTGTACCTGCTACTGAATGAACACCATCGCCTTTTTCATTACAACCAGTGCACTTGCATTGGAAATCCTTGCTTAGCATCTTTGGTTCTTGCATTTAAAATCATGTCAAACTTTCTTCTCTAACAGTGACATGTTTATAATTACGAGCTCCCACAATTATCATATGCATTCACTGCATTTTTGCCCTTCTATTTTCCAAGTAATATTTGTGCTAAGGTCAAATTTCCTCTTTTTTTTTTTCCCATTCTTTTTAGAATGATGAGTGACTACACAGTGGAGACTACCAACGATGGCCTTACTGAATTTAATGTGGAATTTCATGGGCCCAAGCAAAGTATGTGCTATTTTCTCCTCGCGTAACTTTTCAGATTGAAATAATATTGCTATTGTTGTGTAGACCTCAAGAAAGGTGAACTATCTCTTAGTTGTTTATTATTTGAAAGATGGGTTCTTTGTGTTGTTAAGATAGTTGAGATTTAAGTGAATGACAAAATGAATTTTTGTAATTTTGATGAGTTACCTAGTTAACAATCTAAAAGACCTTGATTTCAGAGGTTACTTATGAAAATGTTATGGATATATTTTCTTCTTGTAAATATTTATCATTCTTCTATATTTGCTCCATGATACATGAAAGTAACTCAAAGCCTTAGTCTTAAATTAAAACCTAGATGTCTGTAATATATATTTTACTCAGATTAATCAATGTCCAAATCCTAAAAAATAATGTTAGACTCCAAAGAAGACTCTTATATTTACAAGCTTTGTTTGCTTTTATGCTTCCCTTAAGCTATACTTTTTGTTAACATGCTTACTTGGTTCCTATTGACACTAAGGGAGAAAGTGATTTATGCTTGGAATTTATAATTTTACTAAGTTTTATAATTTAGCGGCTGCTGCACTCAAACATTACCATGATCTTGTTTCTTCTTATCTTGTGCACTTGCAGGTCCCTACGAAGGTGGGGTCTGGAAAGTTCGTGTTGAGCTGCCAGATGCATACCCATACAAGTCTCCTTCGATTGGCTTTCTGAACAAAATATTTCATCCGAATGTTGATGAACTGTGAATACGAAGTCCTTTTCTTTTTAATTGTAAAAATACATTACAATGTTTCTTACATTATTGTTCGCAAATGATTGTCATGATAATGTCCCAATATTTTCACCTATCAGGAAACTGATGTTTAAAACTGATTGATCTGTAACTGGATGCATGGTGCTCACAGATGTATTCTGTCATATAACTTGGTGCTAATTGCTAGCCTCAATTGTCCAGTTAGTGATGTAAATGGAAGAATCACAAAAACAATGCTTCCTGGCTAATTTTGGTTGTTTCTATCAATTTCTTCTTAATTTCATAACCATGTTTTCTACACTACAGGTCTGGCTCAATATGTTTGGACGTAATCAACCAGTCATGGAGCCCCATGTTTGGTGAGACTGTTACAGTTCAATTGCATCAAAGTGATTTCTTTGTGTATATGATGGAGAATCACTGATTAAAAGAAATATTTGAAGTTGCATCTATAAGAACCAGGTGTAAATTTATTTTGCTTAAGATATTTATACATTTCTAGGATTAGGTTATGACATTTCGAAGAATTGGATGTTATGGCATATAACCATAATCTAAATTACTAATTGGTCTACCCATTCATGTGAATTGTTTTCTATAAAGGTCCTTTCTCCATATGATATACCCTAGATGGGTGCTTGACATTTCAAGCTTCTTATATGACATTTAAATTACTAATCGATCAACCCATTCATTGTGCTGCAGATCTTCTGAACATATTTGAAGTCTTTCTTCCACAGCTATTGCTATATCCAAATCCAGCAGATCCATTAAATGGTGATGCAGCATCACTGTTGCTCAAGGACCAACAGCAATACGAGCAAAAAGTAAAAGGTAAAGATTTGTTAGTTATTTTATTATACTTAGTTCAACTTTCATTTGATAGTATATGAATTGCTTTTATTTATTTATTTCTTCATTCTTTATGCATCACCAAACATGTTTCTAAGATCTGGAATTATAGTAATTTGTTTCATATGTTGAGATATTTCTTCTTCTCATTAGTTGTAGAATAAAGAAACATATGCATGTACTTGGTATGGAAATCATAATTTCCAGTTTACTGGCACATCACTGCAATAGTAGGCAGCTTGGTTATCATTTTAAACCATCATGAGCCAGAAGAGAAAGTAGAATTCATCTAGTGATAGCTGTTCATTGTAGAAGATGATTTAGTGTCTGAATTAGCTACATACCAGGTGATCACAGTCAGCTTTTGTGCACCTGATATCTTTCTTTATGATTAATTGATTAATAGAGATTTAGGTTATACCTTGACGAACAAATGGTAAATAGCCATTTTACGATGAGGTGACAAATCTAAGAGCAGCTTCCATGAGTTAATATCAGCTGTATTTATCTGAGTAATATTTGATTATGATCTAACCTTAAACTATTAAAATATGGCTTAATTCTCCAAAGCACTTGGTCATGGAGATGGCTCCCTCTAGCGCTGCACCAATCACAGACTCTCAATTACTTGAGGCACCGTCACCGACTGCCTTTGAGTAGATGAAACACCTAGTTTCTCCACTTGATTCTATTAGTTGCTTGTGCAGCTTGAAGAGTCAGGATGCTGCTATATAATATGGTGAAGGATCGACAAGAGGATATTTTCTGGTGTTTTGGATATTTCTTCATTTCCAAGATTCTTATAGAAGTCCATTCTTTCTTGTCAGCATCTTAATATATAATATACAAAGAGCGAGGGATGTGTTAGTTCATCTTGATAAATTCATTCCTAAAATTCCAATTTGAGATCAAAGTCCTTCAGAGTTATATATCTCTGTTTTCTTTTCTTTTCTTCTATGTTTTTGGAGGACACTTCAAAGTTAGAGTTGTCTTATACTCTTACGGTACTATCATGAAGAAGCAACCTTCTGGCCGGTCATTCTGGTCCATAGTAGTATTGAGGTTGGGAATTATGACACTTTTTGGTTCGTCCTTTGGAGACCAAATGGAAAACCCAAATTTTGTCTTAATTGCAGAATTTGGTATAGCAGTCTTAAGAGTATAGCAGTCTTAATTGCAGAATTTTCTTTTCTTTTTAATGGACAAAATTTGGTATAGCAGTCTTATGATGTTATAGCTCATTAGCTGGCATCCTTTTCCATTAGGGAGCTCTATGGAGTAAAAGCACCAGATATATGGTCTAGCAAAGAAGAAAGAAAGGTAGAAGAAAATTTCATCGGAGACCAATATGATATTTATGTTTGACAGGCCAACGGGTCTATGTGTCGGCGAAGATGGTCATAGAAAACATCATGGAGAGCATACATATAAATTGTATCATCACCTAAATAGATTAGCTTCTTGATGTAGTGCATGGTGAGCATTGATTGCTCCCAAGATACAAGACAGTAAATTCTAAGCTCAACCCTATCAAATTTCAAGAAAATGGTTGGTATCTTGAGATAATTATGAAAATTCAAAACCACCAAGGTATAATGCATCATGAATTTAATCTGTATTGTAATTTGTGCTTAACTCTTGGTAAATTGTGACTCGTTAATTAGGTGAGTGGGGGATTCAACGGACAAAAAAAAAAAAAAAATCTATAAAAGAGGAAGGAAGGAATATTGGTGGGGAATTCTAGTTTTTTTTTTAAACGTTATCAAACTTTTGTATTTGGAGCTATCGGTATCTTTTGAAATAGAGAGAGTTTTCTTTGTCCTCCCATATTTTACTTCTTTTCTCATCTTCTCCTTCTCTCTTCCTTTTTGTTTCATATCACTTCTGAACTTTGGTTTTCATCTCATGAACAGAGATTAAGCTCCTTCTCTCTTCCTTTTTGTTTCATATCACTTATGAACTTTGGTTTTCATCTCATGAACAGAGATTAAGCTCCTTCTCTCTTCCTTTTTGTTTCATATCGCTTCTGAACTTTGGTTTTCATCTCATGAACAGAGATTAAGCTCCTTCTCTCTTCCTTTTTGTTTCATATCGCTTCTGAACTTTGGTTTTCATCTCATGAACAGAGATTAAGCTCCTTCTCTCTTCATTTTTGTTTCATATCGCTTCTGAACTTTGGTTTTCATCTCATGAACAGAGATTAAGCTCCTTCTCTCTTCCTTTTTGTTTCATATCACCTCTGAACTTTGGTTTTCATCTCATGAACAGAGATTAAGCTGCTTCTCTCTTCCTTTTTGTTTCATATCGCTTCTGAACTTTGGTTTTCATCTCATGAACAGAGATTAAGCGTAAACCTCAAAACCACAACAACATAGACATACACATTATGTGCTTTCAGGCATGAGTGGCATTCATGGCAGTGAAAGGAGTAATCAAAGCTTACATTTTGCTTGTTTTCTTTCATTCAAGGAACATGGAGGTCTAACCCGATAAATTATGTATGCTATTGAGAATTTACATAAGAGTGAATGTGAGATAATATACCTATCAGATATGTCTTACACTGAGACTAGCTTGTCATATTAACATCCATCTCAAGTGCCTTCACATATCAACTATTTTCAAGTAACTTGGAACACGTGCTAATCTTTCTTGTCTACGAAATTGTATCTGTTTTGTAAGCTTTATCAACTTTGATCAGATTACTAAATTTCTTGTAATCTGATAATATTAGCTTTATCAACCTTTATCAGCTTTATCAAGCTTTATCAACCTTTATCAGCTTTATCAACCTTGATCAGATTACTAAATTATACATCTAAGCAGAGTATTGTGAGCGATACGCAAAGAGAGAGAAGCTGGAAGATGTTTCCGATGGAATTGACGAAGACATCAGCGACGACGAAGTCACAGGGTCCGACAATGTTGACATCGCTGGAGATGCAGACCTCTGAGTTGCTGCAATCATTTGGACCTCAAACCATAGCAATAGCAAATGCAGACAATTCATGGTTCATCCTGTTGTTCCATGTCTCCATAATGTCCAAGTGTGTACTTAATTGTTTTTGTATTTTGTTTGAACTGTAGCTACTTCTTCACATTTGACTTCATTTCAAGCGGCATGAAATCTTTTCTTCTTCTTTTTTTTTTTACCTTCTATTACTATTGACTAAAACGCACTAATGTCAGCTTTTTATATTCCCAATTTATTGTTGGAATGATATATTTTCTTCTCTATATGACATCATTAAGCTTCTTTTTTTTTGTGATATGGTTTAATTTTTCAGATGAATTGAATCACTTTGGAGAAGCAGTTTGCACTAAACTTATTGGGCTTTTCAAGGTTTGTTCTCTGTGATGTCAATTTAGGAATACTTCACTTATACGAGAATTCTGCGATAATATATAATTAATATAACAAATATGATAATTGTTCTACTCATAATTGTTTCGGGTGTCATATCCATGTCGGGCTAACAAAACCAGTTTGAGTTCGGAAATGTGCCGACACATCATGGAGTATAGGGTATCGGATCCATGTTAGTCCGATAGAACAAGTTTGTGTTCGAAATGTGCTAACACATCATGAAGTATAATGATGTCGGGAGGTATCGTAGCAGCGGAACATAGAACCGTGACTCATATAATAATACATTATCACATACTTACTCATATGTATATGACTTACAGAACAACAACTATAAAATAGTAAGTTGAAAACATCATGAATCGAAATTTACCCAAAAAAAAAAGTTACATGGAGGCTCAATAATTGAAACCAGTTCTTGGTCTGACCCATGAGATTTATGTTCTAATTAAAATGATCAAGTTATTCGAACCTAATTATTTGATTCGATCAATTGACATGACAAAAAAAAAAAAAAAGACATGAATTTTCTTAGTCTTTACCTTTCGGCAAACGAGTAATAATTTCACATTCGGGTTATTGATTGAAACAAATGAACCCGAATCCGAACGGGTCGGATCCGAACTCCGTTCAGTGAAGCCCCCTGTCATCGGGCGTACGCATATGTCCGTCTCCACTTTCTCCCGCCAACTGTTCACCGTCTTCCTTCACTTCCCTCGCAAAAACCCTAGCCTCGAATCCTCGCTTCTCCCCGGCCCAGGAGTTCTAGCCACGTCTCCGGTCACAGGAATGGGAAGCTCCGGAGCCACCGTGCAGGTGTCGAACATCCCCCTCGCGGCCATAGCCGGGGAGTTCTTCGAGTACTTCGAGGCCGCCGTGGGCTCTGTCTTCGCTTGCGAGATCGCCACAGCCCGCAGGAATTGGAAGTCGAGGGGCTTCGGCCGCGTCCAGTTCGATTCCCTCGCTGCTGCCGAGCGGGCGTGTCTCCTCGCCGCCGAGGGTCGGCTGCCCAACTTCCAGACCGCCCGCCTCACTATCACCCGCTCTCGCGACGACATCGTCGCGAGGGCCGCCGAGGGACGGAACCGCGTCGAGGGGGCGGTTCTCCGCGCTGGGGTCCTCGTGGGTGAGAACCGGATGGAGGTCTTCGGCGTGTGGGAGGGGGTGAGAGCAGAGATCATGCCGGAGAAGAAAAAGTTGGAGCTTTTCGTCGACCAGAGTGGCGAGAAGTATAAGCTGGAGGTGATGTTCGGGGATATAATTGCGTCTTGCAGTTGTTGCTTGGATGGAAGCGAATCGAACGCCATTCTACTACAGGTTTAAGCTTTATTCTTCGTCTCTTCTTCCTCTTCTGCTTCTTCTTTAGGCCTATATATAGGTTCACATCAGTTTGGATTTTGGAGTTGAGTACTGGAGCACCGTAAAAATTGGTAATGTATACTAACAAAGATGGATGGGAGAACGAGCTACTTGACCTTTTTTTTTCCTTTCCCTAATACCTGACCAATTTTAAGATGAAATAGCCTTCGAGGTCGAACAATCTTTATCTAGGTGCAAGATTTTCAAATGAATGCTAAGCTGGACCACCTAGAATGACGTGAACCGTGCCACTGCCACCATTTCTAGGACTGGTCTATGTCTCACCTACACAGATACCTGCGTAATATGGTGTCATTGCATGTAAATCTCATTGCAGTCACCCAGATAAAAGGTTTGGAACGCTCTATGGAAGTCATGGATCATCATGCTTTGGGCGAAACCCATTCCTAAGGTGTGATCAGTGCTGTGTACAATGCCCGGTTACATTTTCACCGCAACATTCTGGAGAAGCAATCTTGAAGAAAATAAGTGAATTTATTTAATAATCATGTTTGGTTGTCTATGTGCTGTCATAAATATCTTTAAGATTCTGTTAATTGTTCAAGATCACCTCTGAAAAGATCAATGGTACAATAGATTCTGAAAGTCTTGCATTTAGCAGGTCGATATGTTCAACTTATAGGCTGATGTAGATATTCTCAACTCTTAGTTGACCAGGTTGTAGAACTGGTGATAGGACTTAAATTTATGTGAATAAACATTTTCAAAGTAAACAATTAGTGGATATTAATTCCTTACTGTTCTAGCAAATTAACAACAAATGGCACCGTGATTTTGTAGACTGAAATTGAAGCAGTTGATCATCATGCCACAGTTTTCTGTTATCTGTATGATAACATTAGCCATTCTTGTCTCTCTAGATTCATAGGGTATGATGCCTAAGATGAAACTCTCCGCTAAAAAAGCAATTAACCTTATTGAGGAACACAATGATTCCATAAAGGCACTAGTGAATGAATAGTTTATCTTAATGGTCATGAGAATACCCATAAATTTGGACCTGAGTGCTTAAGTGCTAACAATATTGTGTCCTTTTTTTGTTCTTTTTTCCCTCATTAGATGTCGCCTAAGACCTTTGGACTTTTCGATCCCATAACTCACAAGAAAAATTCTTTTGTTTCCAATTATAATATGGAGGATACACTTTTATTCAATGATATGGAGCTTAGTTTCTTCATGTAAAGGTTTTGCCAGAAAAGAAAGGTTGGGAATAGTTCCCAGTTTCCCTTGGTAATGATCTCTTTTGAGTATCATCTTGGGAAAAAAATTCTGGATCTTGTTTCCTTACCATCCAGCTCTATAGCCCTCTGAAAAACTTGACTAATCTTTTCAAAATAAACTAATAAAGATTTTGTCTAAATGATGTACACACTCTATATGAGTGTAGAATAATTGCATAATAAAGTCATATGCATTTTTGTTTGCCACTTGACCATTACAGTCACAGAACAAGCATGTACTTGCAAAGTTGGCAACAATAGGTAAAATTCTTGAGTTTTTTAAAATAAGCATAGTTGGTATAAAGTTTTATTTATGTTTATTTGGCACAAAAGATGAGTGTGTTCTTACCCAAGGAAGAAATAAGTAAATTGTTGATCTGACTGTGTATTCCACATATTACTAATACATAATTTTTGTTAAGAAATAGTAAATAAAGTGTGTTATTCTGTTTTTTGCTCATGCTTTTTTCTTTTTTTGGAATTCCATGTGTACTATTCAAAGTGGTTCTTATCTTAAATTTTAAACTTATCTGTTGATGAGAATCTTACTTGAACTTGTTATATCTCAGCTCAAATATTCACCTAGAAGCTACGTCAGAATCCATGGGCTCATGGTAAAGTCAAAATTATCTAATGACCGCTACCGTGTTTGTATAGAAGACTTTCAGTTTCCTTGGTTTCGCACTTCAGATTTTTCTCCAGATAACTCTATTGGGAAATCTTGTTGTTACTGTTTGCAACTTGCAGCAGGATTCTCATGTTCAGAGATCCTTGGAGATTTGCCATTCTCCACGGTCCTGGGGGACCTGAACCTTTGTAAGGGGGAACTGTGGTTTCCTTCATGGATGCTAGTTCCCATTGTCAATTGCCCTAGTGACTATTCATTGGCATTTGAGATTCTTTATCAGATAAATTCTCTGGTCCACATGCAAAAAATAACTTTCAGACAAGTCACTACTGATCTCTTTGACATTTTCAAAGGATTGCCTTTAGACAGTGCTATAGAAATCCTTATGAAGATGCATAAGTTGACTTCAACTTGCTATAATCCTGTACAGTTCATTAAAAATCAGCTAGCTAAGATAGAAAATTTCCATGCTCCCTCATCCAACAAAAGCACAATAGCACAGAACTTAATGAGTTGTTATAGAGTTCTTGTTACACCGACAAAAGTTTACTGTTTAGGCCCTGAACTTGAGACCTCTAATTATGTAGTGAAGCATTTTTCCACAAATGCATCTGATTTCCTTAGGGTTTCTTTTGTTGACGAAGATTGGGGCAAGCTTCCTTCTGATGCAATCTCAGTAACAATTGAACGAAATTTTCTTTCTAAACCTCACAGAACTGGTATTTATACCCGCATACTATCTGTTCTCAAGGATGGGCTTCACATTGGCTCAAAGAAGTTTGAGTTTTTGGCATTTTCAGCAAGTCAGCTCCGAGCAAATTCTGTCTGGATGTTTGCCGCTAATGAAAATTTGACTGCGGAGAGCATTAGAAAATGGATGGGTCATTTCAGTGGCATCCATAGCGTGTCCAAGTGCGCAGCTAGGATGGGTCAATTATTCAGTTCCTCTGTGCAGACACTGAATGTCCCATGCCAGGATGTCAAAATCATTCCAGATATTGAAGTTACTACTGAAGATGGCAAAAAATATTGCTTTTCAGATGGTATTGGAAAAATTTCATTGTCTTTTGCTAAACAAATTGCTAAAAAGTGTGGGTTAATAAATACTCCGTCGACTTTTCAAATTAGATATGGTGGTTACAAAGGAGTAATAGCCATTGACAGAACTTCTTTCTGGAAGCTATCATTGCGGAAAAGTATGTTGAAGTTTGAATCAACAAACACAATGCTTAGTGTCACTAGATGGAGTGAATATCTACCATGTTTTTTGAATAGAGAGATTATCTGTCTCCTGTCAACACTGGGAATAAAGGATGAAATTTTTGAATCTATGCAACATGACCAAATGCAGCAGTTGGGCAAAATGCTTACTGACAAAGAGGTTGCTTTAAGGGTGCTGAATAGAATGACTGGCTCTGAAGTTAGAACTGCTATAAAGATGTTGATGCAAGGTAATGACCCAAATTCAGAACCTTATCTGTCAATGATGCTTAAAGCCTATCGGAACTACCACTTATCTGATATAAGAAGTAAATGTCGGATCTTTGTTCCAAAAGGCCGAGTTCTTATTGGATGTTTAGATGAAACATGCAATTTAGACTATGGCCAGGCATTCATCAAGGTGACTATGACAAAGGAAGAGCTACGGAATGAAGATCAAGCTTTTCTCAAAACTACTGACCAAACAAGTGCAGTAGTAGTTGGAAAGGTGGTGGTTACTAGAAATCCATGTCTTCATCCCGGTGATATCAGGGTCCTTCAAGCTGTTTATGATGTTGGGTTGGATGATATGGGCTTAGTTGACTGCATCATATTCCCTCAGAAAGGAACAAGGTATATTTACTCATGTTCTGATAAGTATTCTTCATATCTAGAGAAGAAAATGTTTATGTCTGTGTGATGTCCTCTCAATCGAAAATAACACAAATAGCAAGCTCTGGTTAGATATTCCAGTAGCAAGATAGTAAATTTTCATCCCTGCTGACATCTAGTTGTCCTCATTTAATAAAAGATTGCTAATTATAACTCCATATGATAAACTAGCTGGAAATTTCCATGAATGTTTCTTCATTCACCCTTATGATCTCCCTTATCTTGCTCTTGGTCCTATGTCTTCAGTCTTCAGAACTACGATTCCCAACTTCTTTTCTGGATCTATGCCTCCTTGATGTGGCACTTAAACTTGCTTCTGTACAACATCCAGATTTAACCGGCTGAAAGAGGTCAGTGTATTTCTAAAATTTAAAATAGTTTTACAGAGAAAACTTCTGCTGTTGGATGTTCTCTGAAGGAGTATATTTTCTCCCTTGACGCGTGTTTCTTGTTTATTTTTAAAAGGTTAGGTACTAAAAGATATTTTTGCAATTGCCTCTCAATAATGAATCTGTCTGTCTATCATTCAGTTACCTATCAAATTATGATCAATAATCTTTAAGTCACCTATTAAAAATGTTTTTGAAATTTTGCTAAATAGGTAGGAACTCATGGGGAGAAGCATACCACTGATTTGGTCTTTGTGTAATCACAATATTCTTGCACACAATCATTCATATGCATTAATCTTGCAATATTTGGTATAAGAGGGAACACTAGTAGCCCAAACCCTATTTTCTGTGAACTTCTGTTTTGTGGTCCTATTGCAAGCAAATTCCAGCTGTGAGAAAACCAAACCAACCAAACGATAATGATATTCCAGTCTCCCATTGATCTTTGGTTAAGAGAGCTCCTTGCTCTTTTTCTGCATTGCTGAGGCGGTTGTTGTCTCTAGCATGTTTCAATTTCATGTCTTTCAGGTAAGTAATGTGGTCTTTGCTCCTAATAATCTTCATTTGGGAGTGCTAAGTTTGTCTTCTAAGGAAACTTCAAACCATACCAAACATGTTCCGTTTATAAATCTAACCAAGCATGTTTCCTTTAGAAGTCAAACCAAACACATTCACTTTAGGAAAATTGAACTGACCTATAGGAAAATTACCAAATCCTTTGGCTTTTGTTCATTTTGAAAATATATTGTATTTTTAGGACACTATGTTATGTGTCATTATAATTTAGTAAATGCACAACATACAAGTATATTTATTATGATATACTTTTATAATTATGGCATTATCAATAATAATTAAGTACAATATCTTGACTTTGTATTTTGACGAGGAATAACTCAATCGATGAGCTTGATGGACTAATTATTTTATTGAGCAAATATGCAGACATTTAAAATTGATTTGATTTCAAGAACTATTAT
Organism: Ensete glaucum; assembly: GCA_021527575.1. Taxonomy (NCBI): domain Eukaryota; kingdom Viridiplantae; phylum Streptophyta; class Magnoliopsida; order Zingiberales; family Musaceae; genus Ensete; species Ensete glaucum. Next base: position 279,241 of record CM038558.1, on the reverse strand, counting down.
TCCGATACATCTAAAGTTTAAAAGAGGTGTGAACAAATCAGTAAACAAGATCATGTACGGACAAGGATGAAAATTTGGCTGAAATTGGACTGAAGTCTAAGATTGGGATGAAATTAGCTCATGCAAAAGCACCGCCCCGTCCATGCTGTGATACCACCCTGGGGATCTATAGTATCGCCATGATCGATTGTAATACCACACCGCCGGTATACCGATTTTTTACAGCAAAGAAAGACTTGGAGCGTCTATATACACCTACTACCTGGGTTGATTGAGTCATTGAGATACTGGATAAAGCAAGCTCAAGGGTTTTAAGTGCAAGAGTGAAAATTCTCTTTGAGTTCTGAAGGGTTAATCCCTTGAAGTTTCATTCCCTTCTGGTCTTTCAGCCCCTGTGATTTGAGTGGAGTTACTAGTTAGACAGGGTGAAAGAGAGACCTTGTGAAGAGGAACTTCTCCCAAGGGTAAAGTTGCCTCCATAATCTTGGAAGGAGGAAGGTATAAGAGTCTTGACCTTCACCTGTTGAGGGAACATCATCAGTGAATACCAATAGCCTCAAGGGATGAGGAATCATAATTGGATGTGAGCTGCAGATCCAATCACTTTAAAAGACTTGTGTATACTTTTCTTTTGCTTGACTTGCTTCTTGATTTGCAAAAAGGTTTCAAACTCACACTTGCAGTGATCCACCGCCTCTTAATGTCATTACCGATCTCAACACAATACTTATAGAAAAGACATTTTCTTAATTTGACACAGACATATGGTATGATTATACAATGTTCAGTTTTGTTTGGATTGTATGGTTTTATTAAGTCGTAAAACTGAACTGAACAAAAAAGTTGTCCAGTTCTTGTCATGGTTTGAACTGAACCAAACCAACCGATATAGTGGAACCAAGTCAAACTGAATCAAAGGCATTGGTTTGGTCCAGTTTCTCAGTTTTGCCAATTCACTTTTACATCCCTAATTACTATTAGTAATTATAAGTAACTAGGGATGAAGACAAACCTCAAATGATAGTGGAACCTTCATCATTTGATCCCTTTTAGTGTGCTGGATAATTTATAAGTACCTTGGATAATCAGGTCAAACACAATTGTAGTCTGTTTGATAGGTTGGTTCTGGTGAAATTATTATATCTTGGAATTTTGATATGCATCTCAAATCTTTTCTTAAGTATTTTTTATGTAAAACATGTTGCTAATGTGCATAAACTTCTATATGCAGGCCTCATCCAAATGAATGTTCAGGTGGAGATTTGGATGGTGACCTGTATTTCGTTTGTTGGGACAAAAATCTTATCCCACCAGAAACTGATACACCAATGGATTACACTCCCCGAAGGCCACGGCTCATGGATCATGATGTGACACTAGAGGTATTTTCTAACTTGCATCCGTAGTGATTGATGCTGTGGTTACTTTATTATACTCTTTGTGCAATTAACAAGGGAAGACTCTTATGTTGGGATATTTGCTACTGGTATTTACTTCTGTAGTATAGACGAAAACACATGTTGGTCTATGACATACCAGATATTGTGCTGACATACCAGATAGTGTGCTAATATTTTCATAAGTTCATTAAGCTTGGTCATTAAAGCTACTGTAATTGATATGTTTGCTTTTCGTTTGGCAAACCCATGAGCTTATGAGAGTTCTGTATGTGCCAGAGTGCAGTAAAACGGCTGGTATCATTATAATTTAAAACATTCTCCAATGTATGATGCATCTTTTCTCATATATGAATTACCAATTTTGTGCTTGAGATCAAATACATATATTGATTACTGTGAGAATGATAGTTGTCTCGAAGCTCATGCAGCATAAATTATCCGTAGAACCTATGAGAGTAATGATTTGATTCCATGGGAAAGTAAGGTGTCAGTTCCACTCTTTACTGGGTAATTTCATGTATCAATGAACTGTCAATTTTATATTTTTCCTTCAGCTTAAAAATTTTACATATTTCCATAGCATAGACAAAAACACATGTTGGCATATGACTTATACAAGATATTGTGCTGATATCTTCAAAATCTTGTAAATTTTGGGCATTAAGTTAATGCAATTGAGATCCAGCTAGAGGTTGTAGTTTGAATCAAGATCTGCAATATCGATGGGTACCGCCCGTACTGGGTGGTACGTATTGGTCCGCTAGCAGACCAGTACGCGGACCGCCTGCTATCGGGCGGTATCAGCCGGGGGAGAAAAAAGGGGAGAACCAGGAGATCCGATGAGCCTCAACGATCTCGATCCATCGCCCACGGGGAGAAGAAGCCTCGATGAGGCTTCGTGTGGAGAATAAGCTTCGGCGATCACGGGGATGTTTCTTCTCCCTGCGTGGGCTTCTTGGGGAGAAGGAACGAGGTGATGTCGCCCTTTCTTTTTGTTATTTTTAATAATAATAATTATTATAATATATATATATACCGAGTGAATCACCACAGCATATCGCTCAATACACTTGTACCATGCTATACCGAGCTGCGCACAGTATGCCGGTACGATACGAGCTGACGAACCTTGGTTTTAATGCCTATTAACGCATTTGTTTTTTTTTGGCAAACACATGCCCTTAAAATAGAAATGAGCTCTAGATGTGCCCATGTGATGGTAAAAATGGCTGGTATCCTTTTCAATTTAACATCTTGTCCAAGGGATGATGTATATTTTCTCATGTATCGATTCCCAATAATGTGTCAGATAAATGTAGTGCATATATATTTTTATTGCTATGAGGACGATAGTAAACTGTCTTGAAGAAATATCTTGCCAGGCACCATTCAGTTACGAGTAGAACCCATGTGAGTAAAAGTTCAATTCCATTGAAAGTAAGGTCTCAATTCCATGCTTCACTGGGTAATTTCATGAACCAATGATCCATAGAGATATTTACAATTTTTTGCTTTAACTAAAGTAGTTCTGCTTGTAGGACAAATTACCTCCCGAGAAAAGTTTTATGCTGACTTCTGCTCGGCATATCATGATCTTTTGCGGGTGTCTCATCTTGTTTTCCTTTTTCTCCAATTGCAGGAAATCCAGAAGTTCTTTGTTGATTACATGATCAATGACACCCTGGGTGTGATATCAACCACTCATCTGATTTATGCAGACAGCGAACCAATGAAAGCCAGGAGTCCCAAGTGCATTGAACTCGCAAACCTTCATTCCGAGGCTGTTGACTTTGCAAAAACTGGAGCTCCAGCCGAAATGCCAAGAGTACTCAGACCCAAAGAGTTCCCAGATTTCATGGAAAGATGGGATAGGTCCACGTTCATCTCCCCTGGAGTTATCGGAAAACTGTACCGAGCAGCTTCAATTCATTCCAAAGACCTAAATTCCGATGCCACCATCTCCAAAGTATCTGCTTATGATTATGATCTCCAAGTTGAAGGTTTCGAGGCATTTTTATCACCCGCCAAAGAGTATTATGATCGGTACTCTGAGAAGTTGAGCTCACTGATGAACTACTATGGGGCAGAACACGAAGACGAGATACTGACCGGCAACCTGCGCAACAAGTCCATGTACCTGCAAAAGGATAAGAAGAGGTATGGAGAAATGAAAGATCGGATGCTAGCGGGGGTTCGAAGCTTGCACCAGGAGGTTGAAGGGTGGTTCAGATGTAGCTGTGCTGAGAGGGACTTATGGAGGATGGCATCGGCATGGTATCATGTGACTTACCACCCGGACTATCATATGGAAACCACATTCCTCAGCTTCCCTTGGATACCAAGTGATGTTCTGCTGAACATAAAGGCAGTGAAGAAACACAAAACATTAGATAGGTGATCTCTTCGACACTGGAGACATTCCACTAGTTGTTGCACCTGTCATACATACATACATACATACATGCATGCATGGTGGTCATTTTTTCCGAGTACAAAGAGTCTGTAGGTTAGTGTGGTGTAGTGTTCTCATTATGAGCCGATGAGGAGTATAATCTCCATAGCTTTCTGTGTATGGCGATAGCATTTTTTCTGGTTAGTGTGGTGGTCATTTTTTCTGTGTATGGCGATAGCATTTATTTAGTGTAATCTCCATAGCTTTCCACTAGTTGTTGCACCTGTCATACATACATACATACATACATGGTGGTCATTTTTAACGAGTACAAAGAGTCTGCAGGTTAGTGTTGAGTAGGTATATATATATACACACACAGAAGAATGAAGTCGGAAGAATGAAGTCGTTGAGGAGCCTACTTCTCCTTATGTTTTATGTTTATGAATTATACTCACTAATCTTATGAGAACTCTTACTAATTAACTCCATCCTCCGATGTATCATAATCTAATCTAATCTTCTCATTGTCTGTCTAATTTAAACTCACTAATATATAATACAATCTAAAAAAAATAATATATATTATTACCGCATGTAGAAATTCCATAGGATTGTGGAAATCACGTCATATGCCACGTAATAACCTTTTTATGTAGTTATTATGTTTTGATTAAAGAAACAAAAGCAAGAGAGAGAGAGAGGAAACGAATTAACCAAAAAATAAATAAATAATACAATTTGTGGGGATACGAAATTGAAGTTACCTTTTTGGGTTCGTACACTCCAAACGAGGATCAAATCATTCATATCGATATTTATATTCTTGTCGTATGTTCCTTATACAATTATATCTAATATTCTAAAAAAAACGAGATGATAAAATGTCATAACGAAATAATTTGAGCTCTGTTTTGCCTGCATCTCCATTTGCCGATTGATTGAGGTAACTGCCCGCATACATACCTACATACATACCACTGATTAGGTAAAAATAGCAGTTCAAAATGATACACAATTAAGAGTGTTTTGTTTGATGCGCAAAAATGTCATAACGAAATAATTTTTATAAGGAAGAATAAATAATAAAATGTTCTTTTATTAAATTGAGGATTACCATATTTTCTAATCCTGTCTTTTTAAAACCGGTCTCCTCGTTCCATCTGTGGTGATAGCGAAGACGAGGCTGCGGGAGCCGCTCTTCGCGTTCGCCAACTCTAGGGTTTCAGTCGCTTCGCCATGGCCTCCACTAATCCTCTCGCCCCCAAGGTATGTACGTTGACACCCCCTAACCCTAAGCATCTCGTGCATTGAGCCCACCATCTCTTTCGATCGATCGATCTCGTACCCCGATGCATCCTGTCTGTCTTCTTTGCCTTCCTTCTCCTTACTGGGAGATTTGGAGGTTTCGTATTGCATCCATCTTCATGCTCGTGGTATGCCTCTGGTGGATTTTGCTCTCGCTTGGACTCAGGTGGGAAAAAGATGCTTGAACCCATGGAATCGTTTTCTGATTGACATTACGGATTTGTGGCGATTATATGTATATGAGTGTATATACCCGTTTGTAGTGGATTTTTGTTGATTATGGAGTCTTCTAGCACACCTTATCTTTCTTGGTAATATACTTGTCTAATTTCTCTATTTTGGATTCAAATTCATTACAGGAAGCCATAATGTTCTCTGTTTAAATTTTACCTTTTTCCTTCACATACAAGTTAGGTGAAATTGTAAATCATCCAAACACAAATTTCCTTTTCGAGGTGACCGGATTTTAGCTTATTTTCGCTAGACTGGTCGGTTCATGGCTTATCCATGCAAGTTTCTGTGGCCTTTCTACAAAAGGGTTTTGCTTCTAGGCCTAGTTGTCACAAAGATGCTCTTTGATGATCGATCACAGATATTTATTATTTGTACATTATGATCAGAGTTGCCCTAATAAAGCACTATTGCTTATATCCGCTAGATTGGATGGTTGAACTTCCATTCAGTGACATGGCAAAAAGAAAGATTGTATGGGGTGAAGTATTTCATCTCCTTTCTGATATCATCAAACTCTTTACGTTCTGGAAAGCTATCTTCATTCTTATATTAATATGTCACAGTCCTATAATGTTCTTTAGAAAAGTCATCATAAACAAATATTATTTTATTTTATTCTCCTTTTTCTTTTAGGAAGATTGGAGGTAGTCTTGCTATGCATTTTGTGTTGATTGGATGGGTAGAGCTAGTTTAGTCTATGTTTATATTGCCAATTCAGATGAGAAAATTTTGAAGTTACAGTGGTGGATTTGTTCTTTCTCTCCGTCAACTCTTGTCTTTCTTGAATTCGTTTTGCTTCAAGCTGATTGTACTCTCCAAAATGCTCAACTACTTTTTTTTGTTTGCATGTGTCCTGATTTATTTGATTTTTTTGCTTTGAATTACACCTGACTTTGTGCTTCTTGTTGCACATGGTAATCTTTTGTACCTCTACATAAGCAACATCTGCAGATGCCTTTGTTGTAACAAGTAAAGTTTGGAGTCCACTGGCATTATGTTTTCAGCGTTGCTTGCACAAATACTATCAGCACCATCATTAGCATTGTCTTCAATAGAATCATGTTGTATGATATTTTTTTTATTGGGTCATATGTGCAGAATGCAATGTTGGTTCTTGTTGTATCTTTTCCGTTCATCTAAAATTCCCTTATTGTTGCATGCAGCTTATTAACTGTTTGCATATGTCATTAACATTTATGGCTTATAAATAGATGTTTGTTGATAATATCTGTTATATGTGCTAAATTGACTTGTTGATAATACAGCAGGCTGATCAAGAATCTGAAGGTTCATTTCAGAATACTGCTGATATGACAGCATTTGTGAGTACTGTCATGCCGCATTCTTACTATTTTAGATTGATTGTCTCCTTGCTAAAATCTTTTCATTTCTTTCATCGTTATGCAACCGGTAGCTAGAAGAGTAGGAATCAGTTCCATTTTGATATCTCAGTCTGCAAATTGACATGTTTAACTTGACATAGTTTTTATTTATGTAACGGTGAAGGATTCAGCTTTGGTTTCTAAATGTTTAAACTTTTCATTGAATAATTTGATACCTTTTCTCTTTTTACAAATAGGTTTCACTTCAACAATCTTTGTTTTTTTGCCTTTTCAGGTTCAAAACCTTCTGGTGCAGATGGTATTGTCATCAGTACTTTTGGAAAATGTTTTTGTTTCTTGCAGAGACTATACATGCTGATGTTTTTAACCAAAAAAATGACTTTGCAGCAAACCAGGTTCCAGGCAATGTCTGAGGGCATAGTTGCAAAGAATATCCTTTTACTATCCTGTGTTAACGCTAGTCTTGCTTACCTATTTTAGTGGATTATGCGGTAGCCAAGATGTTATTGTGTTCCTGTGTCCTGCACATGTTTAGTGCATGTTCAATCCATGATAACATCATATTCTCACTATCTCCTTCTCAAGTACATTTGGAACTTCAAGAAATAACTTCTAATCAGAGATGGAGATGTCACAAGGCAACATTGGTTGTGATTTAATATTGAGTTTAGTGGGAGTGATAATTCTTCTTCTTTCCTAGTTTTGAGCTAATGAAAATGCTCTTCTCCCATGATTAAGTTATGCTAAGTTAATCAAAGTCTGACATGTATATCCTTTAAATGAATTTTCCCATGGTTTAGTATGCTAGCTAAAATTGCCTATTTCTTTGGTGTGTTTGATAGACCAAACTTTTGATACTCATGCCATGTTACTGTTGATTTAGATATAGGATGGGACACATATTTTGATGGTTTAAGATGTAGTAATATGTATATTGGATTATTGATTAAAATACAAGTGTCACTTTATTTTCAAGAAAAACTGATTTTATATGTGTGTGTGTGTCTGTGTATAGTATTTTAATCTGTTATTCCACATGCTTAGATTTTTCTCTTTAAAACCTAGGAAACCTTAAGTTACAGTGAAGGTCCAGATCATCAAAGGTATCAAATTTTGTAAAATGGTCCACTATGATTATTTCTTTCTTTTGTAGCTTCTTAGGTATTATGAAAAAATATTAGTGAATTGCTCATTCATTTTATGGATGAGGACTTTAAATGGTTGCGGTATTGCATATTTTATCTGGTTTGGTAGAGTAAGTGCATATAGCTTCACAATTCCATTTTTCTACAGAGATTTAGTACATTAAAGTATATGGAATTTTTTCTTTGAAAATTCAAAGATAGTATAGAATGTTTAAACGCACTGAATTATGTTATGGTTTTTTATGGGCTAATAATGGATTCATTTAAGAGTAGGGATATACTAATCAGAATTCGCTATGTGGAGGTGATTTTGGTTATTATGAAAAAAGATAAGTGAGGATTTTAAATGGTCATGTAAGTGCATATGTAACTGGTTTGGTAGAATAAGTGCGCATAGCTCCACAATTCCATCTTTCTATAAAGATTTATGTCATTAAAGCATATGGGATCTTTTTCTTTGAAAATTCAAAGACATTATAGAATATTTAAATGCACTGGAGAATTATGTTATTGTTTTTTTGGGCTAAAATATGTTGAAATAGGAAGTAATAATGAAAAGCCCAATTAAGTTCCTTGATTCATCATCTATTTATACAGGTAAAGAGGAGGATTTCCCTCAACTGATCTATGAGATTTTCTCATTCAGTTGGGGAAATCATATCTAAATCATATCTAGATCATATCTGTTAGCATATCTAAATCCTAGTTGCTATCATGCCCTCGTAAGATCGAGCTCCTGTCGAGGACGTCGATCTTGAATCGATGTCATGAAAATAGTTTGTTGTGGGTGGAGCAAAAGCTGGTGTGGCACGGGGCAGGCACAACAGTGGGTGGAGCATAAGCTGTTGTTGGACAACGAAAGCAAGTATGGAGGCGCCGGACTTGGAGATCAGGACCAGGAGGTCTTGACGGACATAGCGACCGGGTCTTGACGGACATAGCGACCGGGAGAGGCCACGAGCGTAGAGACCGCAGTCGCCGGGGCAGGGCCACATGGTCGTGTGCAGCAAGGGCGCCCCACAGGGGAAGGAGAGCGGCGACGGACCCTGCAAGAGAAGATATATGTCGTGGTCGAGGAGGGACTATGGACTGCGGCTAAGAACTAGGAGTCGGACTGGATTCAACACAGATCCTGGATCTCGAGTCGGGTGGAGGTGGTAGAGGGGGCTCTGGGAGGTTGGAGAATACGACGACAGCAGTGGCTAGCTCGAGGAGGAGCCCTCGACAGAGATCACATGCAGCAGAGTGGATGGGCACCGATTAGATTGGCTCTATGTACGCGCCGACCCTAGTGACCACATCGAGGAAGCAAGAGGTTGGTGGAACTCTGGCGCATCGGTGAGAAGTTATCGTTGGACAGCGAGGTGAAGAACTGATAGGGGAGAGGGCGTTGGCAACGAAGGGACCTCGGTGGCAGGAAGAGGGGGTCCAGCGGCTGCAGTAGAAGAAGGTAGGGGAGAGGGCACTGGTAGCGAGGGGACCTCGGTGGTAGGAAGAGGAGATCCGACGACTGCAACAGAAGAAGCAGAGGTTGCTCTATTTTTGTTGCACTGCGGAAGAAGACGCTAGCGACGTCGAACGGTCACGAGCAGTTGAGGGCAGCGGCCGCCACGGAGGTGGCAGCGGAGGGAGATATGGGCTGTGACCACAGAGGATCGTCATTCAGGCGCGTGGGTGAGAAGCTGTCGTTGGACAACGAAGAAAGTAGAGGTAATCTCTTTTAGAGAGAGAGGCGCTCTGATACCATGTTGAAATAGGAAGTAATAATGAAAAGCCCAATTAAGTTCCTTGATTCATCATCTATTTATATAGGTAAAGATGAGGATTTTTCTTAACTAATCTACGAGATTTCCTCATTCAGTTGGGGAAATCATATCTAGACCATATATGTTATCATATCTAAATCCTAGTTGCTATCAACAAAGAGTTCAATTAAGAATAGGGATATACTAATTAGAATTCAGTGTCAAGGTGATTTAGGGTATAATAGGAGTGTAATTGCAAGATGCAATATTTTATTAATGTTCTTGTATATTTACTAAAAGGGTAGCCCAATAAACAAGCTCCTGTATTTTGATAGATCTACACGACTTTGCCTCTAAAAGCAGAGAGGATGTTTTTGTAACTTGAACCTGGATTGCATATGAGCAATTTTACTGTGGTGTCCAAGCTTGCCCTCTCCTTTTACATGAATGGTAGAGAATTGTATATAGAATTATTGTCTTCTACGTAATTTATAACTTTTATATTATAAGGCTTGCCTCCATAGCTCACGTTTAAGATTAATTTCATTGAGACTGACATCAACTAAAACAATATCATCAGCATATATATATATATATATATATATATATATATATATATATCACATAGTGGTTTCTAAATGTTTTAAATATCATAAGTTGTATTTAGTTGAACCGATCCTCTATTTGAAGTCTCTATGATTGATTTTTGGGTAATAAAATTGAGGTCCTAATCCTTGGGGGGTGTGTTGGGGACTACTATTCTGATCCAACTTTGCTATTGTAAAGGACGCAAAGATTTGTTCTTTTGTTCTTTCCCAAAGACTTTTGCTCGTTGGCTATTGCATTAGATGCATCCTCATGCTCTTGCTGAAGCTTTTTTTGTATGAAGAAGTGTAAGTTGTTTCCTTTTAACTGCGAGACACTAGATGAAATGGGAAGCAGGATCGATGAACTGGAGAAGAGCATCAATGACCTCAAAACCGAGATGGAGGCAGACACTCCAATAAAACCAAATGCAGAAGAGGATAAGCCTTCCAATGAATCTTCATAAGCCTTGAAACAGTCAAGAAGTGAGCTGCAACCTCAGGTTGATATCAATGTGGTTTAATGAAATTAGAAATAATATGACTTTTTTGGCTGCAAGTGTTGATCACAATGATAAGTTTCTTTTGTCGACAGATCCTACAAGTGATGGTTTGAAGACCAAATCAACATGATGATTTGAGATGAGCTTCTTATTTTACTGCTGTAGTGGTTCATGTAAAGCTACATTGTTTCCTTTTTTAGCTGAGAACAAAGTAACTGTTTGTTTGCTTGTACTCTAATTAGGTTTCAGTTATCAACCGTTGGGAACAGTTGGGAAACACAGTAGTCACTGCCTGTGTCCCAAAGTTGGGTGTATTAACAGAGATTTCGATGCACACATGTGATTCTTATGTTCCAGGTAACATGCTAATTATGGTGATTTGTTATACCTCATCAGTGTTGATTGCACTAAGACTGTTATTTGTGGTGATAGTTGACTAAATTTTCAGTAAAAAAAAAAAAGAAAAAGAAAAAAAATGGAAGTTAAAGTTGCCTCTCTACTCATGAAAGTGTCTTTTATCCATCTTTGCTGATTGAGCATCCCCATTCTTCTTCTTCTTCTTCTTCATTTAAACATTGTTTGTATCTTCTATCCTGATTGAGCCAACTCCATTCTTCTTCTTCTTCTTCTTCATTTAAACATTGCATCTTGTATCCATCTTTGCTGATTGAGCAACTCTCTTCATTTAAACACATTTGTATCTTTTATCCATCATTGCTGATTGAGCAACTCCATTCTTCTTCTTCATTTAAACATTGTATCTTTTATTCATCTTTGCTGATTGCGCAACTCCATTCTTGTTCATTTAAACATTGTCCAAGGCTGGGGATACCTAACAAGAAGATCACATCAGAAATTTGGCCGGTCAATCTTGTTTGAAGCAGTGGGGTGGGTGATGACATGCTAAATTGAGTTCTGTATCTGTATCAACACGATAGATTGTCTGAGATAATTCACACGACGCACTTGTTGTACATCCTTCCATCCCAAGTCTGTGACACCTTATAGGAGGGAGCAGGCAGGATCCTTGCCACTTACAATCGACTATACCATTAACAAATTATAATGTTAACTTCGTTTTTTTCTGCTTAAACCAAACTTGAGCTTACCGTTTAGACTGTTCTTTCGGCTCGTTGACAGTTCAACCTGCTGATACGGTTATCATTGGTTTTGGAAGATTTGTTCGATTTTGGGGAGTCATCGTTTAGTCGAGATGTTGAGCTTCGGTCAATTGTAGCTCCTCGGGTCGAGAAGTCTACTAGATTGCCTTCGAGCTACGGTCGAGTCCTACAAATAAGGCTCTCGTCGGATGATGTGTATCCGACGTGTATCCGACGTGGTTCTTTCGATGACTAAATTAGCTCTCTAGATGTAAAAACTAAAAGTTGAAGTGGTGAAGAGGTCTCAGAGTTCCAAATAGGACTTTTCGAAAAAAGTCCTCCTTCCGTGGGCTATAGTGAGAGTATTCATACTTGCAGGATAAAGGGAGGTGTTTAATAGGCGTGACATCTTCGACTGACCTATGGGTATGACTTTATCTGTGTGGGCCATTGCCTTCGTCTATTCCTGGAGTCTCGTTCGACAAAGTCGTCGATTGTTAGTACGACCTACTGAATAGGCGGTGTTGCATGAAGGATCACATGCGCTTATTGAGATGGTTGTCGACGTAGCCCAAGAGCCTTGGAGTGTCGATGTAGTTGTCGGGCTGATGTGGCCAGGCTGACAAGTCGAGCTGACATGATTCTCGAACTGACGTGGTTGGATCAATATTTATCATATTTGAAGACCACCATCAAATCCACCTTAATTATATATATATATATATATATATATATATATATATATATATATATATATATATATATGACAACAAAGCAAAACTAGTTGGGTTAAGGTCAGTGATAGATTAATTATCATACAAAAAATAATAAGAAGATTTTATCTACACAAGAAAACCGGGTTGCTTCCAATTGATGATGCCAGGGGAGTAGGCAACCAATTGCTTATAAAAATGGTGGACGTCAAATGTGGTATTTATAATTAATTATTGACTTGTAGAGGGAGGGAGGGAGGGAGGGGGATTCCTGCTCGTGTACGTCAGCCAGTCAGCGTGGCCGTTGGATTGGCACTTCCAAAGTGGGGCACCCGTAGTTGTTGGATGGGGCCGAGGAGTCACGCCCCGAGTTGGGGGTTCCAACAAACCTCCCTCTTCCTCCATCCCGTTTTGTCTTCGCCCCCTCTCGTTGGAAAACCCTAGGCATCCTCGATTCCCACTCCTTGTTGCGTGCAAAGCCGGCAGCGATCCGATCGACCGACGACCAGTGCCTTCCCTTTCGCGGACCACACCGGCGAGGGGTTCCTTCTTTCTCTCAGGTATCTCTATCTCTCTCTCTCTCCCCGATGGTGCAGCGCGCCCCGCTCCTCCCTCATTCTTTCTCGCAGTGCCCCGCCCCCTCTTCCCCTCTACTTGCTCTCTTTCTCTCTCTCGCAGCCCACCTACCTCCTCCTCTCTTCTTCTCTCGTCCCGACGTTCGCTTCTTTCTCCTATCCTCCTCTCTGCCTTTCCCCTTTCTTTCTTTATTTTTTCCCTCAACGACCCTCTCTGCCTGCCTCTCTCTTTCTCTCGGCAGCCACCACCCCTCCCTCCTCTTCGCCCCTTGCTGTTGCGAGACCCCTGCTCTGGTGGGCTCACATCCTTGCCTTCCGCTTTCGGCCTCCCTCTTCTGCCTTCTACTCTCGGTTGACCTCCTATTCTCGACTCCCTTGCACAACAAATTTTAAGTCTCATTTATAATATTCAATTGTTGCAGATTAATAGTTTATGAATTGTTTGTGTTAATTACTGTATTTGTTATCTCTGGGCTCACATCCTTGCCTTCCCCTGCTTTCAGCCCTCCCTCTTTTGCCTTCTACTCTCGGTTGACCTCCTATTCTCGACTCCCTTGCACAACTATTTTCACTCTCATTTATAATAGTCACTTGTTGCATATTAATAGTCTATGAATTGTTTGTATTAATTACTGTATTTGTTATCTCTAGGCTCACATCCTTGCCTTCCCCTGCTTTCGGCCCTCCCTCTTTTGCCTTATACTCTCGGTTGACCTCCTATTCACGACTTCCTTGCACAACTATTTTAACTCTCATTTATGATAGTCACTTGTTGCATATTAATAGTTTATGAATTGTTTGTGTTAATTACTGTATTTATTATCTCTGGGCTCACATCCTTGCCTTCCCCTGCTTTCAACCCTCCCTCTTCTGCCTTCTACTCTCGGTTGACCTCCTATTCTTGACTCCCTTGCACAACAAATTTTAACTCTCATTTATAATAGTCAATTGTTGCAGATTAATAGTTTATGAATTGTTTGTGTTAATTACTGTATTTGTTATCTCTGGGCTCACATCCTTGCCTTCCCCTGCTTTCGGCCCTCCCTCTTTTGCCTTCTACTCTCGGTTGACCTCCTATTCTCGACTCCCTTGCACAACTATTTTAACTCTCATTTATAATAGTCACTTGTTGCAGATTAATAGTTTATGAATTGTTTATATTAATTACTGTATTTGTTATCTCTGGGCTCACATCCTTGCCTTCCCCTGCTTTCGGCCTCCCTCTTTTGGCTTCTACTCTCGGTTGACCTCCTATTCTCGACTACCTTGCACAACAAATTTTAACTCTCATTTATAATAGTCTATTGTTGCAGATTAATAGTTTATGAATTGTTTGTATTAGTTACTGTCTTTGTTATGTCTGGGCTCACATCCTTGCCTTCCCCTGCTTTCGGCCTCCCTCTTCTGCCTTTTACTATCGGTTGACCTCCTATTCTCGACTCCCTTGCACAACAAATTTTAACTCTCATTTACAATAGTCATTTGTTGCAGATTAATAGTTTATGAATTGTTTGTGTTAATTACTGTATTTGTTATCTCTGGGCTCACATCCTTGCCTTCCCCTGCTTTCGGCCTCCCTCTTCTGCCTTCTACTCTCGGTTGACCTCCTATTCTCGACTCCCTTGCACAACAAATTTTAACTCTCATTTATAATAGTCAATAGGTGCAGATTAATAGTTTATGAATTGTTTGTGTTAATTACTGTATTTGTTATCTCTGGGCTCACATCCTTGCCTTCCCCTGCTTTCAGCCCTCCCTCTTTTGCCTTCTACTATCGGTTGACCTCCTATTCTCGACTCCCTTGCACAACTATTTTAACTCTCATTTATAATAGTCATTTGTTGCAGATTAATAGTTTATGAATTGTTTGTGTTAATTACTGTATTTGTTATCTCTGGGCTCAGATCCTTGCCTTCCCCTGCTTTCGGCCCTCCCTCTTTTGTCTTATACTCTCGGTTGACCTCCTATTCTCGACTCCCTTGCACAACTATTTTAACTCTCATTTATAATATTCACTTGTTGCAGATTAATAGTTTATGAATTGTTTGTATTAATTACTGTATTTGTTATCTCTGGGCTCACATCCTTGCCTTCCCCTGCTTTCGGCCTCCCTCTTCTGCCTTCTACTCTCGGTTGACCTCCTATTCTCGACTACCTTGCACAACAAATTTTAACTCTCATTTATAATAGTCTATTGTTGCAGATTAATAGTTTATGAATTGTTTGTGTTAATTACTGTCTTTGTTATGTCTCGGCTCACATCCTTGCCTTCCCCTGCTTTCGGCCTCCCCCTTCTACCTTCTACTCTCGGTTGACCTCCTATTCTCGACTCCCTTGCACAACAAATTTTAACTCTTATTTATAATAGTCAATAGGTGCAGATTAATAGTTTATGAATTGTTTGTATTAATTACTGTATTTGTTATCTCTCGGCTCACATCCTTGCCTTGCCCTGCTTTCAGCCCTCCCTCTTTTGCCTTCTAGTCTCGGTTGACCTCCTATTCTCGACTCCCTTGCACAACTATTTTAACTCTCATTTATAATAGTCACTTGTTGCAGATTAATAGTTTATGAATTGTTTGTATTAATTACTGTATTTGTTATCTCTGGGCTCACATCCTTGCCTTCCCCTGCTTTCGGCCTCCCTCTTCTGCCTTCTACTCTCGGTTGACCTCCTATTCTCGACTACCTTGCACAACAAATTTTAACTCTCATTTATAATAGTCTATTGTTGCAGATTAATAGTTTATGAATTGTTTGTGTTAATTACTGTCTTTGTTATGTCTCGGCTCACATCCTTGCCTTCCCCTGCTTTCGGCCTCCCTCTTCTGCCTTTTACTCTTGGTTGACCTCCTATTCTCGACTCCCTTGCACAACAAATTTTAACTCTCATTTATAATTGTCAATTGTTGCAGATTAATAGTTTATGAATTGTTTGTGTTAATTACTGTCTTTCTTTTCTCTGGGCTCACATCCTTGCCTTCCCCTGCTTTCAGCCCTCCCTCTTCTACCTTCTACTCTCGGTTGACCTCCTATTCTCGACCCCATTGCATAACAAATTTTAACTCTCATTTATAATAGTCAATTGTTGCAGATTAATAGTTTATGAATTGTTTGTGTTAATTACTGTCTTTGTTATCTCTGGTCTCACAACCTTGCACCTTCCTTTCAGCCCTCCCTCTTTTGCCTTCTACTCTCGGTTGACCTCCTATTCTCCACTCCCTTGCACAACTATTTTAACTCTCATTTATAATAGTCAATTGTTGCAGATTAATAGTTTATGAATTGTTTGTGTTAATTACTGTCTTTGTTATCTCTGGTCTCACAACCTTGCCTTCCCCTGCTTTCGGCTCCCTCTTCTGCCTTCTACTCTCGGTTGACCTCCTCTTCTCGGCACCCTTGCACAACAAATTTTAACTCTCATTTACAATAGTCATTTGTTGCAGATTAATAGTTTATGAATTGTTTGTGTTAATTACTGTATTTGTTATCTCTGGGCTCACATCCTTGTCTTCCCCTGCATTCGGCCTCCCTCTTCTGACTTCTACTCTCGGTTGACCTCCTCTTCTCGACTCCCTTGCACAACAAATTTTAACTCTCATTTATAATTGTCACTAGGTGCAGATTAATAGTTTATGAATTGTTTGTGTTAATTACTGTATTTGTTATCTCTGGGCTCACATCCTTGCCTTCCCCTGCTTTCGGCCTCCTTCTTCTGCCTTCTACTCTCGGTTGACCTCCTATTCTCGACTCCCTTGCACAACAAATTTTAACTCCCGTTTATAATAGTCTATTATTGCAGATTAATAGTTTCTGAATTGTTTGTGTTAATTACTGTCTTTGTTATGTCTGGGCTCACATCCTTGCCTTCCCCTGCTTTCGGCCTCCCTCTTCTGCCTTTTACTCTCCATTGACCTCCTATTCTCGACTCCCTTGCACAACAAATTTTAACACTCATTTATAATTGTCAATTGTTGCAGATTAATAGTTTATGAATTGTTTGTGTTAATTACTGTCTTTCTCATCTCTGGGCTCACATCCTTGCCTTCCCCTGCTTTCAGCCCTCCCTCTTCTGCCTTCTACTCTCGGTTGAACTCCTATTCTCGATCCCATTGCATAACAAATTTTAACTCTCATTTATAATAGTCAATTGTTGCAGATTAATAGTTTATGAATTGTTTGTGTTAATTACTGTCTTTGTTATCTCTGGTCTCACAACCTTGCCTGCCCCTGCTTTCAGCCCTCCCTCTTTTGCCTTCTACTCTCGGTTTACCTCCTATTCTCCACTCCCTTGCACAACTATTTTAACCTTGCAGATTAATAGTTTATGAATTGTTTTTGTTAATTACTGTCTTTGTTATCTCTGGTCTCACAACCTTGCCTTCCCCTGCTTTCGGCTCCCTCTTCTGCCTTCTACTCTCGGTTGACCTCCTCTTCTCGACTCCCTTGCACAACAAATTTTAACTCTCATTTACAATAGTCATTTGTTGCAGATTAATAGTTTATGAATTGTTTGTGTTAATTACTGTATTTGTTATCTCTGGGCTCACATCCTTGCCTTCCCCTGCTTTCGGCCTCCCCCTTCTACCTTCTACTCTCGGTTGACCTCCTATTCTCGGCTCCCTTGCACAACAAATTTTAACTCTTATTTATAATAGTCAATAGGTGTAGATTAATAGTTTATGAATTGTTTGTATTAATTACTGTATTTGTTATCTCTCGGCTCACATCCTTGCCTTGCCCTGCTTTCAGCCCTCCCTCTTTTGCCTTCTAGTCTCGGTTGACCTCCTATTCTCGACTCCCTTGCACAACTATTTTAACTCTCATTTATAATAGTCACTTGTTGCAGATTAATAGTTTATGAATTGTTTGTATTAATTACTGTATTTGTTATCTCTGGACTCACATCCTTGCCTTCCCCTGCTTTCGGCCTCCTTCTTCTACCTTCTACTCTCGGTTGACCTTCTATTCTCGACTCCCTTGCACAACAAATTTTAACTCCCGTTTATAATAGTCTATTGTTGCAGATTAATAGTTTATGAATTGTTTGTGTTAATTACTGTATTTGTTATCTCTGGGCTCACATCCTTGCCTTCCCCTGCTTTCGGCCTCCCTCTTCTGCCTTCTACTCTCGGTTGACCTCCTATTCTCGACTCCCTTGCACAACAAATTTTAACTCTCATTTATAATAGTCAATAGGTGCAGATTAATAGTTTATGAATTGTTTGTGTTAATTACTGTATTTGTTATCTGTGGGCTCACATCCTTGCCTTCCCCTGCTTTCAGCCCTCCCTCTTTTGCCTTCTACTATCGGTTGACCTCCTATTCTCGACTCCATTGCACAACTATTTTAACTCTCATTTATAATAGTCAATTGTTGCAGATTAATAGTTTATGAATTGTTTGTGTTAATTACTGTCTTTGTTATCTCTGGTCTCACAACCTCGCCTGCCCCTGCTTTCAGCCCTCCCTCTTTTGCCTTCTACTCTCGGTTTACCTCCTATTCTCCACTCCCTTGCACAACTATTTTAACCTTGCAGATTAATAGTTTATGAATTGTTTTTGTTAATTACTGTCTTTGTTATCTCTGGTCTCACAACCTTGCCTTCCCCTGCTTTCGGCTCCCTCTTATGCCTTCTACTCTCGGTTGACCTCCTCTTCTCGACTCCCTTGCACAACAAATTTTAACTCTCATTTACAATAGTCATTTGTTGCAGATTAATAGTTTATGAATTGTTTGTGTTAATTACTGTATTTGTTATCTCTGGGCTTACATCCTTGCCTTCCCCTGCTTTCGGCCTCCCCCTTCTACCTTCTACTCTCGGTTGACCTCCTATTCTCGGCTCCCTTGCACAACAAATTTTAACTCTTATTTATAATAGTCAATAGGTGTAGATTAATAGTTTATGAATTGTTTGTATTAATTACTGTATTTGTTATCTCTCGGCTCACATCCTTGCCTTGCCCTGCTTTCAGCCCTCCCTCTTTTGCCTTCTAGTCTCGGTTGACCTCCTATTCTCGACTCCCTTGCACAACTATTTTAACTCTCATTTATAATAGTCACTTGTTGCAGATTAATAGTTTATGAATTGTTTGTATTAATTACTGTATTTGTTATCTCTGGACTCACATCCTTGCCTTCCCCTGCTTTCGGCCTCCTTCTTCTACCTTCTACTCTCGGTTGACCTCCTATTCTCGACTACCTTGCACAACAAATTTTAACTCTCATTTATAATAGTCTATTGTTGCAGATTAAGAGTTTCTGAATTGTTTGTGTTAATTACTGTCTTTGTTATGTCTGGGCTCACATCCTTGCCTTCCCCTGCTTTCGGCCTCCCTCTTCAGCCTTTTACTCTCGGTTGACCTCCTATTCTCGACTCCCTTGCCCAACAAATTTTAACTCTCATTTATAATAGTCAATTGTTGCAGATTAATAGTTTATGAATTGTTTGTGTTAATTACAGTCTTTGTTATCTCTGGGCTCACATCCTTGCCTTCCTCTATTTTCAGCCCTCCCTCTTCTTCCTTCTACTCTCGGTTGACCTCCTATTCTCGACTCCATTGCACAACAAATTTGAACTCTCATTTATAATAGTCAATTGTTGCAGATTAATAGTTTCTTGTTTGTGTTAATTACTATATTTGTTATCTGGGCTCACATCCTTGCGTTGCCAGCTTTGACCTCCCTCTTTTGCCTTCTACTTTCGGTTGACCTCCTATTCTCGACTCCCTTGCACAACAAATTTTAACTCTGATTTATAATAGTCAATGTTGCAGATTAATAGTTTATGAATTGTTTGTGTTAATTACTGTATTTGTTATCTCTGGGCTCAGATCCTTGCCTTCCCCTGCTTTCGGCTCCCTCTTCTGCCTTCTACTCTCGGTTGACCTCCTATTCTCGACTCCCTTGCACAACAAACTTTAACTCTCATTTACAATAGTCATTTGTTGCAGATTAATAGTTTATGAATTGTTTGTGTTAATTCCTGTATTTGTTATCTCTGGGCTCAGATCCTTGCCTTTCCCTGCTTTCGGCTCCCTCTTCTGCCTTCTACTCTAGTTTGACCTCCTATTCTCGACTCCCTTGCACAACAAATTTTAACTCTCATTTACAATAGTCATTTGTTGCAGATTAATAGTTTATGAATTGTTTGTGTTAATTATTGTATTTGTTATCTCTTGGCTCACATCCTTGCCTTCCCCTCCATTCGGCCTCCCTCTTCTGCCTTCTACTCTCGGTTGACCTCCTATTCTCGACTCCATTGCACAACAAATTTGAACTCTCATTTATAATAGTCAATTGTTGCAGATTAATAGGTTATGAATTGTTTGTGTTAATTACTATATTTGTTATCTCTGGGCTCACATCCTTGCCTTGCCCTGCTTTCAGCCTCCCTCTTTTGCCTTCTACTCTCGGTTGACCTCCTATTCTCGACTCCCTTGCACAACAAATTTTAACTCTGATTTATAATAGTCAATGTTGCAGATTAATAGTGTATGAATTGTCTGTTTTAATTACTGTATTTGTTATCTCTGGGCTCACATCCTTGCCTTGCCCTGCTTTCAGCCTCCCTCTTTTGCCTTCTACTCTCGGCTGACCTCCTATTCTCGAATCCCTTGCACAACAAATTTTAACTCTCATTTATAATAGTCAATTGTTGCAGATTAATAGTTTATGAATTGTTTGTGTTAATTACTGTATTTGTTATCTCTGGGCTCACATCCTTGCCTTCCCCTGCTTTCGGCCCTCCCTCTTTTGCCTTCTACTCTCGGTTGACCTCCTATTCTCGACTTCCTTGCTCAACTATTTTAACTCTCATTTATGATAGTCACTTGTTCCATATTAATAGTTTATGAATTGTTTGTGTTAATTACTGTCTTTCTTATCTCTGGGCTCACATCCTTGCCTTCCCCTGCTTTCGGCCTCCCTCTTCTACCTTCTACTCTCGGTTGACCTCCTATTCTCATCCCCATTGCAGAACAAATTTTAACTCTCATTTATAATATTCAATTGTTGCAGATTAATAGTTTATGAATTGTTTGTGTTAATTAATGTCTTTGTTATCTCTGGTCTCACAACCTTGCCTGCCCCTGCTTTCAGCCCTCCCTCTTTTGCCTTCTACTCTCGGTTGACCTCCTATTCTCGACTCCCGTGCATAACAAATTTTAACTCTCATTTATAATAGTCAATAGGTGCAGATTAATAGTTATGAATTGTTTGTGTTAATTACTGTATTTGTTATCTCTGGGCTCACATCCTTGCCTTCCCCTGCTTTCAACCCTCCCTCTTCTGCCTTCTACTCTCGGTTGACCCCTTATTCTCGACCCCATTGCACAACAAATTTTAACTCTCATTTATAATAGTCAATTGTTGTAAATTAATAGTTTATGAATTGTTTGTGTTAATTACTGTATTTGTTATCTCTGGGCTCACATCCTTGCCTTCCCCTGCTTTCGGCCCTCCCTCTTTTGCCTTCTACTCTCGGTTGACCTCCTATTCTCGACTCCATTGAACAACTATTTTAACGCTCATTTATAATAGTCAATTGTTGCAGATTAATAGTTTATGAATTGTTTGTGTTAATTACTGTCTTTCTTATCTCTGGGCTCACATCCTTGCCTTCCCACCTTTCGGCCTCCCTCTTCTGCCTTCTACTCTCGGTTGACCTCCTATTCTCGACCCCATTGTATAACAAATTTTAACTCTCATTTATAATAGTCAATTGTTGCAGATTAATAGTTATGAATTGTTTGTATTAATTACTGTATTTGTTATCTCTCGGCTCACATCCTTGCCTTGCCCTGCTTTCAGCCCTCCCTCTTTTGCCTTCTAGTCTCGGTTGACCTCCTATTCTCGACTCCCTTGCACAACTATTTTAACTCTCATTTATAATAGTCACTTGTTGCAGATTAATAGTTTATGAATTGTTTGTGTTAATTACTGTATTTGTTATCTCTGGGCTCACATCCTTGCCTTCCCCTGCTTTCGGCCCTCCCTCTTTTGCCTTCTACTCTCGGTTGACCTCCTATTCTCGACTTCCTGGCACAACTATTTTAACTCTCATTTATGATAGTCACTTGTTGCATATTAATAGTTTATGAATTGTTTGCGTTAATTACTGTATTTGTTATCTCTGGGCTCACATCCTTGCCTTCCCTTTCGGCCTCCCTACCTTCTACTCTCGGTTGACCTCGTATTCTCGACCCCATTGCACAATAAATTTTAACTCCCAATTATAATAGTCAATTGTTGCAGATTAATAGTTTATGAATTGTTTGTGTTAATTACTGTCTTTCTTATCTCTGGGCTCACATCCTTGCCTTCCCCTGCTTTCAGCACTCCCTCTTCTGCCTTCTACTCTCGGTTGACCTCCTATTCTCGACCCCATTGCATAACAAATTTTAACTCTCATTTATAATAGTCAATTGTTGCAGATTAATAGTTTTTGAATTGTTTGTGTTAATTACTGTCTTTCTTATCTCTGGTCTCACAACCTTGCCCCTTTGACCCTCCCTCTTTTGCCTTCTACTCTCGGTTGACCTCCTATTCTCCACTCCCTTGCACAACTATTTTAACACTCATTTATAATAGTCAATTGTTGCAGATTAATAGTTTATGAATTGTTTGTGTTAATTAATGTCTTTGTTATCTCTGGTCTCACAACCTTGCCTGCCCCTGCTTTCAGCCCTCCCTCTTTTGCCTTCTACTCTCGGTTGACCTCCTATTCTCCACTTCCTTGCACAACTATTTTAACTCTCATTTATAATAGTCAATTGTTGCAGATTAATAGTTTATGAATTGTTTGTGTTAATTACTGTATTTGTTATCTCTGGGCTCACATCCTTGCCTTCCCCTTCTTTCGGCCTCCCTCTTCTGCCTTTTACTCTCGGTTGACCTCCTATTCTCGACTCCCTTGCACAACAAATTGTAACTCTCATTTATAATAGTCAATTGTTGCAGATTAATAGTTTATGAATTGTTTGTGTTAATTACTGTATTTATTATCTCTGGGCTCACATCCTTGCCTTCCCGCTTTCAACCCTCCCTCTTCTGCCTTCTACTCTCGGTTGACCTCCTATTCTCGACTCCCTTGCACAACTATTTTAACTCTCATTTATAATAGTCACTTGTTGCAGATTAATAGTTTATGAATTGTTTGTATTAATTACTGTATTTGTTATCTCTGGGCTCACATCCTTGCCTTCCCCTGCTTTCGGCCTCCCTCTTCTGCCTTCTACTCTCGGTTGACCTCCTATTCTCGACTACCTTGCACAACAAATTTTAACTCTCATTTATAATAGTCTATTGTTGCAGATTAAGAGTTTCTGAATTGTTTGTGTTAATTCATCTTTGTTATGTCTGGGCTCACATCCTTGCCTTCCCCTGCTTTCGGCCTCCCTCTTCAGCCTTTTACTCTCGGTTGACCTCCTATTCTCGACTCCCTTGCACAACAAATTTTAACTCTCATTTATAATAGTCAATTGTTGCAGATTAATAGTTTATGAATTGTTTGTGTTAATTACTGTCTTTGTTATCTCTGGGCTCACATCCTTGCCTTCCTCTATTTTCAGCCCTCCCTCTTTTGCCTTCTACTCTCGGTTGACCTCCTATTCTCGACTCCATTGCACAACAAATTTGAACTCTCATTTATAATAGTCAATTGTTGCAGATTAATAGTTTATGAATTGTTTGTGTTAATTACTATATTTGTTATCTCTGGTGGTCACATCCTTGCCTTGCCCTGCTTTCAGCCTCCCTCTTTTGCCTTCTACTTTCGGTTGACCTCCTATTCTCGACTCCCTTGCACAACAAATTTTAACTCTGATTTATAATAGTCAATGTTGCAGATTAATAGTTTATGAATTGTTTGTGTTAATTACTGTATTTGTTATCTCTGGGCTCACATCCTTGCCTTCCCCTGCTTTCGGCTCCCTCTTCTGCCTTCTACTCTCGGTTGACCTCCTATTCTCGACTCCCTTGCACAACTATTTTAACTCTCATTTATAATAGTCACTTGTTGCAGATTAATAGTTTATGAATTTTTGTATTAATTCGTATTTGTTATCTCGGGCTCACATCCTTGCCTTCCCACCTTTCGGCCTCCCTCTTACGCCTTCTACTCTCGGTTGACCTCCTATTCTCGACTACCTTGCACAACAAATTTTAACTCTCATTTATAATAGTCTATTGTTGCAGATTAAGAGTTTTTGAATTGTTTGTGTTAATTACTGTCTTTGTTATGTCTGGGCTCACATCTTTGCCTTCCCCTGCTTTCGGCGTCCCTCTTCTGCCTTTTACTCTCGGTTGACCTCCTATTCTCGACTCCCTTGCACAACAAATTTTAACTCTCATTTATAATTGTCAATTGTTGCAGATTAATAGTTTATGAATTGTTTGTGTTAATTACTGTCTTTGTTATCTCTGGGCTCACATCCTTGCCTTCCTCTACTTTCAGCCCTCCCTCTTCTGCCTTCTACTCTCGGTTGACCTCCTATTCTCGACTCCATTGCACAACAAATTTGAACTCTCATTTATAATAGTCAATTGTTGCAGATTAATAGTTTATAAATTGTTTATGTTAATTACTATATTTGTTATCTCTGGGCTCACATCCTTGCCTTGCCTTGCCCTGCTTTCAGCCTCCCTCTTTTGCCTTCTACTCTCGGTTGACCTCCTATTCTCGACTCCCTTGCACAACAAATTTTAACTCTCATTTATAATAGTCTATTGTTGCAGATTAATAGTTTCTGAATTGTTTGTGTTAATTACTGTCTTTGTTATCTCTGGGCTCACATCCTTGCCTTTCCCTGCTTTCAACCCTCCCTCTTTTGCCTTTTACTCTCGGTTGACCTCCTATTCTCGACTCCCTTGCACAACAAATTTTAACTCTCATTTATAATAGTCAATTGTTGCAGATTAATAGTTTATGAATTGTTTGTGTTAATTACTGTATTTGTTATCTCTGGGCTCACATCCTTGCCTTCCCCTGCTTTCGGCCCTCCCTCTTTTGCCTTCTACTCTCGGTTGACCTCCTATTCACGACTTCCTTGCACAACTATTTTAACTCTCATTTATGATAGTCACTTGTTGCATATTAATAGTTTATGAATTGTTTGTGTTAATTACTGTATTTGTTATCTCTGGGCTCACATCCTTGCCTTCCCCTGCTTTCAACCCTCCCTCTTCTGCCTTCTACTCTCGGTTGACCTCCTATTCTTGACTCCCTTGCACAACAAATTTTAACTCTCATTTATAATAGTCAATTGTTGCAGATTAATAGTTTATGAATTGTTTGTGTTAATTACTGTATTTGTTATCTCTGGGCTCACATCCTTGCCTTCCCCTGCTTTCGGCCCTCCCTCTTTTGCCTTCTACTCTCGGTTGACCTCCTATTCTCGACTCCCTTGCACAACTATTTTAACTCTCATTTATAATAGTTTATTGTTGCAGATTAATAGTTTCTGAATTGTTTGTGTTAATTACTGTCTTTGTTATCTCTGGGCTCACATCCATGCCTTCCCCTGCTTTCAACCCTTCCTCTTTTGCCTTTTACTCTCGGTTGACCTCCTATTCTCGACTCTCTTGCACAACAAATTTTAACTCTCATTTATAATAGTCAATTGTTGCAGATGAATAGTTTATGAATTGTTTGTGTTAATTACTGTATTTGTTATCTTTGGGCTCACATCATTGCCTTCCCCTGCTTTCAACCCTCCCTCTTCTGCCTTCTACTCTCGGTTGACCTCCTATTCTCGACCCCATTGCACAACAAATTTGAACTCTCATTTATAATAGTGAATTGTTGCAGATTAATAGTTTATGAATTGTTTGTGTTAATTACTATATTTGTTATCTCTGGGCTCACATCCTTGCCTTGCCCTGCTTTCAGCCTCCCTCTTTTGCCTTCTACTCTCGGTTGACCTCCTATTCTCGACTCCCTTGCACAACAAATTTTAACTCTGATTTATAATAGTCAATGTTGCAGATTAATAGTTTATGAATTGTTTGTGTTAATTACTGTATTTGTTATCTCTGGGCTCAGATCCTTGCCTTCCCTTGCTTTCGGCTCCCTCTTCTGCCTTCTACTCTCGGTTGACCTCCTATTCTCGACTCCCTTGCACAACAAACTTTAACTCTCATTTACAATAGTCATTTGTTGCAGATTAATAGTTTATGAATTGTTTGTGTTAATTACTGTATTTGTTATCTCTGGGCTCACATCTTTGCCTTCCCCTACTTTCGGCCGTCCCTCTTTTTCCTTCTACTCTCGGTTGACCTCCTATTCTCGACTCCCTTGCACAACTATTTTAACTCTCATTTATAATAGTCACTTGTTGCAGATTAATAGTTTATGAATTGTTTGTATTAATTGTATTTGTTATCTCTGGGCTCACATCCTTGCCTTCCCCTGCTTTCGGCCTCCCTCTTCTGCCTTCTACTCTCGGTTGACCTCCTATTCTCGACTACCTTGCACAACAAATTTTAACTCTCATTTATAATAGTCTATTGTTGCAGATTAAGAGTTTCTGAATTGTTTGTGTTAATTACTGTCTTTGTTATGCAGGCTCACATCTTTGCCTTCCCACCTTTGGCGTCCCTCTTACGCCTTTTACTCTCGGTTGACCTCCTATTCTCGACTCCCTTGCACAACAAATTTTAACTCTCATTTATAATTGTCAATTGTTGCAGATTAATAGTTTATGAATTGTTTGTGTTAATTACTGTCTTTGTTATCTCTGGGCTCACATCCTTGCCTTCCTCTACTTTCAGCCCTCCCTCATCTGCCTTCTACTCTCAGTTGACCTCCTATTCTCGACCCCATTGCATAACAAATTTTAACTCTCATTTATAATAGTCAATTGTTGCAGATTAATAGTTTATGAATTGTTTGTGTTAATTCTGTCTTTGTTATCTCTGGTCTCACAACCTTGCCTGCCCCTAGTTGCAGCCTCCCTCTTTTGCCTTCTACTCTCGGTTGACCTCCTATTCTCGACTCCCTTGCACAACAAATTTTAACTCTCATTTATAATAGTCTATTGTTGCAGATTAATAGTTTCTGAATTGTTTGTGTTAATTACTGTCTTTGTTATCTCTGGGCTCACATCCTTGCCTTCCCCTGCTTTCAACCCTCCCTCTTTTGCCTTTTACTCTCGGTTGACCTCCTATTCTCGACTCCCTTGCACAACAAATTTTAACTCTCATTTATAATAGTCAATTGTTGCAGATTAATAGTTTATGAATTGTTTGTGTTAATTCTATTTGTTATCTGGGCTCACATCCTTGCCTTCCCCTGCTTTCGGCCCTCCCTCTTTTGCCTTCTACTCTCGGTTGACCTCCTATTCTCGATTCCCTTGCACAACTATTTTAACTCTCATTTATAATAGTCAATTGTTGCAGATTAATAGTTTATGAATTGTTTGTGTTAATTACTGTATTTGTTATCTCTGGGCTCACATCATTGCCTTCCCCTGCTTTCAACCCTCCCTCTTACGCCTTCTACTCTCGGTTGACCTCCTATTCTCGACCCATTGCACAACAAATTTGAACTCTCATTTATAATAGTGAATTGTTGCATTAATAGTTTATGAATTGTTTGTGTTAATTACTATATTTGTTATCTCGGGCTCACATCCGGCCTTGCCACCTTTGACCTCCCTCTTTTGCCTTCTACTCTCGGTTGACCTCCTATTCTCGACTCCCTTGCACAACAAATTTTAACTCTGATTTATAATAGTCAATGTTGCAGATTAATAGTTTATGAATTGTTTGTATTAATTACTGTATTTGTTATCTCTGGGCTCACATCCTTGCCTTCCCCTGCTTTCGGCCTCCCTCTTCTGCCTTCTACTCTCGGTTGACCTCCTATTCTCGACTACCTTGCACAACAAATTTTAACTCTCATTTATAATAGTCTATTGTTGCAGATTAAGAGTTTCTGAATTGTTTGTGTTAATTACTGTCTTTGTTATGTCTGGGCTCACATCTTTGCCTTCCCCTGCTTTCGGCGTCCCTCTTCTGCCTTTTACTCTCGGTTGACCTCCTATTCTCGACTCCCTTGCACAACAAATTTTCACTCTCATTTATAATTGTCAATTGTTGCAGATTAATAGTTTATGAATTGTTTGTGTTAATTACTGTCTTTGTTATCTCTGGGCTCACATCCTTGCCTTCCTCTACTTTCAGCCCTCTCTCATCTGCCTTCTACTCTCGGTTGACCTCCTATTCTCGACCCCATTGCATAACAAATTTTAACTCTCATTTATAATAATCAATTGTTGCAGATTAATAGTTTATGAATTGTTTGTGTTAATTACTGTCTTTGTTATCTCTGGTCTCACAACCTTGCCTGCCCCTACTTTCAGCCTCCCTCTTTTGCCTTCTACTCTCGGTTGACCTCCTATTCTCGACTCCCTTGCACAACTATTTTAACTCTCATTTATAATAGTCACTTGTTGCAGATTAATAGTTTATGAATTGTTTGTATTAATTACTGTATTTGTTATCTCTGGGCTCACATCCTTGCCTTCCCCTACTTTCGGCCTCCCTCTTCTGCCTTCTACTCTCGGTTGACCTCCTATTCTCGACTCCCTTGCACAACAAATTTTAACTCTCATTTATAATTGTCAATTGTTGCAGATTAATAGTTTATGAATTGTTTGTGTTAATTACTGTCTTTGTTATCTCTGGGCTCACATCCTTGCCTTCCTCTACTTTCAGCCCTCCCTCATCTGCCTTCTACTCTCGGTTGACCTCCTATTCTCGACCCCATTGCATAACAAATTTTAACTCTCATTTATAATAGTCAATTGTTGCAGATTAATAGTTTATGAATTGTTTGTGTTAATTACTGTCTTTGTTATCTCTGGTCTCACAACCTTGCCTGCCCCTACTTTCAGCCTCCCTCTTTTGCCTTCTACTCTCGGTTGCCCTCCTATTCTCGACTCCCTTGCACAACAAATTTTAACTCTCATTTATAATAGTTTATTGTTGCAGATTAATAGTTTCTGAATTGTTTGTGTTAATTACTGTCTTTGTTATCTCTGGGCTCACATCCTTGCCTTCCCCTGCTTTCAACCCTTCCTCTTTTGCCTTTTACTCTCGGTTGACCTCCTATTCTCGACTCTCTTGCACAACAAATTTTAACTCTCATTTATAATAGTCAATTGTTGCAGATTAATAGTTTATGAATTGTTTGTGTTAATTACTGTATTTGTTATCTCTGGGCTCACATCCTTGCCTTCCTCTGATTACGACCCTCCCTCTTTTGCCTTCTACTCTCGGTTGACCTCCTATTCTCGACTCCCTTACACAACTATTTTAACTCTCATTTATAGTAGTCACTTGTTGCAGATTAATAGTTTATGTATTGTTTGTATTAATTACTGTATTTGTTATCTCTGGGCTCACATCCTTGCCTTCCCCTGCTTTCGGCCCTCCCTCTTTTGCCTTCTACTCTCGGTTGACCTCGTATTCTCGACTTCCTTGCACAACTATTTTAACTCTCATTTATGATAGTCACTTGTTTCATATTAATAGTTTATGAATTGTTTGCGTTAATTACTGTATTTGTTATCTCTGGGCTCACATCCTTGCCTTCCCCTGCTTTCGGCCTCCCTCTTCTACCTTCTACTCTCGGTTGACCTCCTATTCTCGACCCCATTGCACAATTAATTTTAACTCTCAATTATAATAGTCAATTGTTGCAGATTAATAGTTTATGAATTGTATGTGTTAATTACTGTCTTTGTTATCTCTGGCCTCACAACCTTGCACGCTTTGACCCTCCCTCTTTTGCCTTCTACTCTCGGTTGACCTCCTATTCTCCACTCCCTTGCACAACTATTTTAACTCTCATTTATAATAGTCAATTGTTGCAGATTAATAGTTTATGAATTGTTTGTGTTAATTACTGTGTTTGTTATCTCTGAGCTCACATCCTTGCCTTCCCCTTCTTTCGGCCTCCCTCTTCTGCCTTTTACTCTCGGTTGACCTCCTATTCTCGACTCCCTTGCACAACAAATTGTAACTCTCATTTATAATAGTCAATTGTTGCAGATTAATAGTTTATGAATTGTTTGTGTTAATTACTGTATTTGTTATCTCTGGGCTCACATCCTTGCCTTCCTCTGCTTACGGCCCTCCCTCTTTTGCCTTCTACTCTCGGTTGACCTCCTATTCTCGACTCCCTTGCACAACTATTTTAACTCTCATTTATAGTAGTCACTTGTTGCAGATTAATAGTTTATGAATTGTTTGTATTAATTACTGTATTTGTTATCTCTGGGCTCACATCCTTGCCTTCCCCTGCTTTCGGCCCTCCCTCTTTTGCCTTCTACTCTCGGTTGACCTCCTATTCTCGACTTCCTGGCACAACTATTTTAACTCTCATTTATGATAGTCACTTGTTGCATATTAATAGTTTATGAATTGTTTGCGTTAATTACTGTATTTGTTATCTCTGGGCTCACATCCTTGCCTTCCCCTGCTTTCGGCCTCCCTCTTCTACCTTCTACTCTCGGTTGACCTCGTATTCTCGACCCCATTGCACAATAAATTTTAACTCTCAATTATAATAGTCAATTGTTGCAGATTAATAGTTTATGAATTGTTTGTGTTAATTACTGTCTTTCTTATCTCTGGGCTCACATCCTTGCCTTCCCCTGCTTTCAGCACTCCCTCTTCTGCCTTCTACTCTCGGTTGACCTCCTATTCTCGACCCCATTGCATAACAAATTTTAACTCTCATTTATAATAGTCAATTGTTGCAGATTAATAGTTTATGAATTGTTTGTGTTAATTACTGTATTTCTTATCTCTGGTCTCACAACCTTGGCTGCCCCTGCTTTCAGCCCTCCCTCTTTTGCCTTCTACTCTCGGTTGACCTCCTATTCTCCACTCCCTTGCACAACTATTTTAACTCTCATTTATAATAGTCAATTGTTGCAGATTAATAGTTTATGAATTGTTTGTGTTAATTACTGTATTTGTTATCTCTGGGCTCACATCATTGCCTTCCCCTGCTTTCAACCCTCCCTCTTCTGCCTTCTACTCTCGGTTGACCTCCTATTCTCGACCCCGTTGCACAACAAATTTTAACTCTCATTTATAATAGTCAATTGTTGCAGATTAATAGTTTATGAATTGTTTGTGTTAATTACTGTATTTGTTATCTCTGGGCTCACATCTTTGCCTTCCCCTACTTTCGGCCGTCCCTCTTTTGCCTTCTACTCTCGGTTGATCTCCTATTCTCGACTCCCTTGCACAACTATTTTAACTCTCATTTATAATAGTCACTTGTTGCAGATTAATAGTTTATGAATTGTTTGTATTAATTACTGTATTTGTTATCTGGGCTCACATCCTTGCCTTCCCACCTTTCGGCCTCCCTCTTACGCCTTCTACTCTCGGTTGACCTCCTATTCTCGACTACCTTGCACAACAAATTTTAACTCTCATTTATAATAGTCTATTGTTGCAGATTAAGAGTTTCTGAATTGTTTGTGTTAATTACTGTCTTTGTTATGTCTGGGCTCACATCCTTGCCTTCCCCTGCTTTCGGCCTCCCTCTTCAGCCTTTTACTCTCGGTTGACCTCCTATTCTCGACTCCCTTGCCCAACAAATTTTAACTCTCATTTATAATAGTCAATTGTTGCAGATTAATAGTTTATGAATTGTTTGTGTTAATTACAGTCTTTGTTATCTCTGGGCTCACATCCTTGCCTTCCTCTATTTTCAGCCCTCCCTCTTCTTCCTTCTACTCTCGGTTGACCTCCTATTCTCGACTCCATTGCACAACAAATTTGAACTCTCATTTATAATAGTCAATTGTTGCAGATTAATAGTTTACGAATTGTTTGTGTTAATTACTATATTTGTTATCTCTGGGGCTCACATCCTTGCGTTGCCCTGCTTTCAGCCTCCCTCTTTTGCCTTCTACTTTCGGTTGACCTCCTATTCTCGACTCCCTTGCACAACAAATTTTAACTCTGATTTATAATAGTCAATGTTGCAGATTAATAGTTTATGAATTGTTTGTGTTAATTACTGTATTTGTTATCTCTGGGCTCAGATCCTTGCCTTCCCCTGCTTTCGGCTCCCTCTTCTGCCTTCTACTCTCGGTTGACCTCCTATTCTCGACTCCCTTGCACAACAAACTTTAACTCTCATTTACAATAGTCATTTGTTGCAGATTAATAGTTTATGAATTGTTTGTGTTAATTACTGTATTTGTTATCTCTGGGCTCACATCCTTGCCTTCCCCTGCTTTCGGCCTCCCTCTTCTGCCTTCTACTCTCGGTTGACCTCCTATTCTCCACTCCCTTGCACAACTATTTTAACTCTCATTTATAATAGTCAATTGTTGTAGATTAATAGTTTATGAATTGTTTGTGTTAATTACTGTCTTTGTTATCTCTGGGCTCACATCCTTGCCTTCCCCTGCTTTCAACCCTCCCTCTTCTGCCTTCTACTCTCGGTTGACCTCCTATTCTCGACCCCATTGCACAACAAATTTTAACTCTCATTTATAATAGTCAATTGTTGCAGATTAATAGTTTATGAATTGTTTGTGTTAATTACTGTATTTGTTATCTCTGGGCTCACATCCTTGCCTTCCCCTGCTTTCGGCCCTCCCTCTTTTGCCTTCTACTCTCGGTTGACCTCCTATTCTCGACTCCCTTGCACAACAAATTTTAACTCTGATTTATAATAGTCAATGTTGCAGATTAATAGTTTATGAATTGTTTGTGTTAATTAATGTCTTTGTTATCTCTGGTCTCACAACCTTGCCTGCCCCTGCTTTCAGCCCTCCCTCTTTTGCCTTCTACTCTCGGTTGACCTCCTATTCTCCACTCCCTTGCATAACTATTTTAACTCTCATTTATAATAGTCAATTGTTGCAGATTAATAGTTTATGAATTGTTTGTGTTAATTACTGTATTTGTTATCTCTGGGCTCACATCCTTGCCTTCCCCTGCTTTCAGACCTCCCTCTTTTGCCTTCTACTCTCGGTTGACCGACTATTCTCGACTTCCTTGCACAACTATTTTAACTCTCATTTATAATAGTCACTTGTTGCATATTAATAGTTTATGAATTGTTTGTATTAATTACTGTATTTGTTATCTCTGGGCTCAAATCCTTGCCTTCCCCTGCTTTCGGCCTCGTCTTCTGCCTTCTACTCTCGGTTGACCTCCTATTCTCGACTCCCTTGCACAACAAATTTTAACTCTCATTTATAATAGTCTATTGTTGCAGATTAATAGTTTCTGAATTGTTTGTGTTAATTATTGTCGTTGTTATCTCTGGGCTCACATCCTTGTCTTGCCCTGCTTTCGGCCTCCCTCTTCTGCCTTTTACTCTCGGTTGACCTCCTATTCTCGACTCCCTTGCACAACAAATTTTAACTCTCATTTACAATTGTCAATTGTTGCAGATTAATAGTTTATGAATTGTTTGTGTTAATTACTGTCTTTGTTATCTCTGGGCTCACATCCTTGCCTTCCCCTGCTTTCAGACCTCCCTCTTTTGCCTTCTACTCTCGGTTGACCGACTATTCTCGACTTCCTTGCACAACTATTTTAACTCTCATTTATAATAGTCACTTGTTGCATATTAATAGTTTATGAATTGTTTGTATTAATTACTGTATTTGTTATCTCTGGGCTCAAATCCTTGCCTTCCCCTGCTTTCGGCCTCGTCTTCTGCCTTCTACTCTCGGTTGACCTCCTATTCTCGACTCCCTTGCACAACAAATTTTAACTCTCATTTATAATAGTCTATTGTTGCAGATTAATAGTTTCTGAATTGTTTGTGTTAATTATTGTCTTTGTTATCTCTGGGCTCACATCCTTGTCTTGCCCTGCTTTCGGCCTCCCTCTTCTGCCTTTTACTCTCGGTTGACCTCCTATTCTCGACTCCCTTGCACAACAAATTTTAACTCTCATTTACAATTGTCAATTGTTGCAGATTAATAGTTTATGAATTGTTTGTGTTAATTATTGTCTTTGTTATCTCTGGGCTCACATCCTTGTCTTGCCCTGCTTTCGGCCTCCCTCTTCTGCCTTTTACTCTCGGTTGACCTCCTATTCTCGACTCCCTTGCACAACAAATTTTAACTCTCATTTACAATTGTCAATTGTTGCAGATTAATAGTTTATGAATTGTTTGTGTTAATTACTGTCTTTGTTATCTCTGGGCTCACATCTTTGTCTTCCCCTGCTTTTAGCCCTCCCTCTTCTGCCTTCTACTCTCGGTTGACCTCCTATTCTCGACCCCATTGCACAACAAATTTTAACTCTCATTTATAATAGTCAGTTGTTGCAGATTAATAGTTTATGAATTGTTTGTGCTAATTACTGTCTTTGTGATCTCTGGTCTCACAACCTTGCATGCCCCAGCTTTCAGCCCTCCCTATTTTGCCTTCTACTCTCGGTTGATCTCCTATTCTCCACTCCCTTGCATAACTATTTTAACTCTCATTTATAATAGTCAATTGTTGCAGATTAATAGTTTATGAATTGTTTGTGTTAATTACTGTCTTTGTTATCTCTGGTCTCACAACCTTGCCTTCCCCTGCTTTCGGCTCCCTCTTCTGCCTTCTACTCTCGGTTGACCTCCTCTTCTCGACTCCCTTGCACAACAAATTTCAACTCTCATTTACAATAGTCATTTGTTGCAGATTAATAGTTTAGGAATTGTTTGTGTTAATTACTGTATTTGTTATCTCTGGGCTCACATCCTTGCCTTCCCACCTTTGGCCTCCCTCTTACGCCTTCTACTCTCGGCTGACCTCCTATTCTCGACTCCCTTGCACAACAAATTTTAACTCTCATTTATAATAGTCAATAGGTGCAGATTAATAGTTTATGAATTGTTTGTATTAATTACTGTATTTGTTATCTCTGGGTTCACATCCTTGCCTTGCCCTGCTTTCAGCCCTCCCTCTTTTGCCTTCTACTCTCGGTTGACCTCCTATTCTCGACTCCCTTGCACAACTATTTTAACTCTCATTTATAATAGTCACTTGTTGCAGATTAATAGTTTTTGGATTGTTTGCATTAATTACTGTATTTGTTATCTCTGGGCTTACATCCTTTCCTTCCCCTGCTTTCGGCCTCCTTCTTCTGCCTTCTACTCTCGGTTGACCTCCTATTCTCGACTCCCTTGCACAACAAATTTTAACTCCCGTTTATAATAGTCTATTGTAGCAGATTAATAGTTTCTGAATTGTTTGGTTAATTACTGTCTTTGTTATGTCTGGGCTCACATCCTTGCCTTCCCACCTTTCGGCCTCCCTCTTCTGCCTTTTACTCTCGGTTGACCTCCTATTCTCGAGTCCCTTGCACAACAAATTTTAACTCTCATTTATAATAGTCAATTGTTGCAGATTAATAGTTTATGAATTGTTTGTGTTAATTACTGTATTTGTTATCTCTGTGCTCACATCCTTGCCTTCCTCTACTTTCAACCCTCACTCTTCTGCCTTCTACTCTCGGTTGACCTCCTATTCTCGACTCCATTGCACAACAAATTTGAACTCTCATTTATAATAGTCAATTGTTGCAGATTAATAGTTTATGAATTGTTTGTGTTAATTTTTGTATTTGTTATCTCTGGGCTCACATCCTTGCCTTGCCCTGCTATCAGCGTCCCTCTTTTGCTTTCTACTCTCGGTTGACCTCCTATTCTCGACTCCCTTGCACAACAAATTTTAACTCTGATTTATAATAGTCAATGTTGCAGATTAATAGTTTATGAATTGTTTGTGTTAATTACTGTATTTGTTATCTCTGGGCTCACATCCTTGCCTTCCCCTGCTTTCGGCTCCCTCTTCTGCCTTCTACTCTCGGTTGACCTCCTATTCTCGACTCCCTTGCACAACAAACTTTAACTCTCATTTATAATAGTCAGTTGTTGCAGATTAATAGTTTATGAATTGTTTGTGTTAATTATTATATTTGTTATCTTTGGGCTCATATCCTTGCCTTCCTCTACTTTCAACCCTCACTCTTCTGCCTTCTACTCGCGGTTGACCTCCTATTCTCGACTCCCTTGCTCAACTATTTTAACTCTCATTTATAATAGTCACTTGTTGCAGATTAATAGTTTATGAATTGTTTGTATTAATTACTGTATTTGTTATCTCTGGGCTCACATCCTTGCCTTCCCCTGCTTTCGGCCTCCCTCTTCTGCCTTCTACTCTCGGTTGACCTCCTATTCTCGATTACCTTGCACAACAAATTTTAACTCTCATTTATAATAGTCAATTGTTGCAGATTAATAGTTTATGAATTGTTTGTGTTAATTATTGTATTTGTTATCTGTGGGCTCACATCCTTGCCTTGCCCTGCTATCAGCGTCCCTCTTTTGCTTTCTAATCTCGGTTGACCTCCTATTCTCGACACCCTTGCACAACAAATTTTAACTCTGATTTATAATAGTCAATGTTGTAGATTAATAGTTTATGAATTGTTTGTGTTAATTACTGTATTTGTTATCTCTGGGCTCAGATCCTTGCCTTCCCCTGCTTTCGTCTCCCTCTTCTGCCTTCTACTCTCGGTTGACCTCCTATTCTCGACTCTCTTGCACAACAAATTTTAACTCTCATTTACAATAGTCATTCGTTGCAGATTAATAGTTTATGAATTGTTTGTGTTAATTACTGTATTTGTTATCTCTGGGCTCACATCCTTACCTTCACCTGCTTTCTGCCTTCCTCTTTTGCCTTCTATTCTCAGTTGACTTCCTATTCTCGACTCCCTTGCACAACAAATTTTAACTCCCATTTATAATAGTCAATTGTTGCAGATTAATAGTTTATGAATTGTTTGTGTTAATTACTGTATTTGTTATCTCTGGGCTCACATCCTTGCCTTCACCTGCTTTCTGCCTTCCTCTTTTGCCTTCTATTCTCAGTTGACTTCCTATTCTCGACTCCCTTGCACAACAAATTTTAACTCCCATTTATAATAGTCAATTGTTGCAGATTAATAGTTTATGAATTGTTTGTGTTAATTACTGTATTTGTTATCTCTTGGCTCACATCCTTGCCTTCCCCTGCTTTCGTCTCCCTCTTCTGCCTTCTACTCTCGGTTGACCTCCTATTCTCGACTCCCTTGCGCAACAAATTTTAACTCTGATTTACAATAGTCAATCGTCGGAGATTAATAGTTTATGAATTGTTTGTGTTAATTACTGTATTTGTTATCTCTGGGCTCACATCCTTGCCTTGCCCTACTTTCGTCTCCCTCTTCTGCCTTCTACTCTCGGTTGACCTCCTATTCTCGACTCTCTTGCACAACAAATTTTAACTCTCATTTACAATAGTCAAATGTTGTAGATTAATAGTTTATGAATTGTTTGTGTTAATTACTGTATTTGTTATCTCTGGGCTCACATCCTTGCCTTCCCCTGCTTTCGTCTCCCTCTTCTGCCTTCTACTCTCGGTTGACCTCCTATTCTCGACTCTCTTGCACAACAAATTTTAACTCTCATTTACAATAGTCATTCGTTGCAGATTAATAGTTTATGAATTGTTTGTGTTAATTACTGTATTTGTTATCTCTGGGCTCACATCCTTACCTTCACCTGCTTTCTGCCTTCCTCTTTTGCCTTCTATTCTCAGTTGACTTCCTATTCTCGACTCCCTTGCACAACAAATTTTAACTCCCATTTATAATAGTCAATTGTTGCAGATTAATAGTTTATGAATTGTTTGTGTTAATTACTGTCTTTGTTATCTCTGGGCTCACATCCTTGCCTTCCTCTACTTTCAGCCCTACCTCTTCTGCCTTCTACCCTCGGTTGACCTCCTATTCTCGACTCCCTTGCACAACTATTTTAACTCTCATTTATAATAGTCACTTGTTGCATTTTAATAGTTTATGAATTGTTTGTATTAATTACTGTATTTGTTATCTCTAGGCTCAAATCCTTGCCTTCCCCTGCTTTCGGCCTCCCTCTTCAGCCTTCTACTCTCGGTTGACCTCCTATTCTCGACTCCCTTGCACAACAAATTTTAACTCTCATTTATAATAGTCTATTGTTGCAGATTAATAGTTTATGAATTGTTTGTGTTAATTACTGTCTTTGTTATCTCTGGGCTCACAGCCTTGCCTTGCCCTGCTTTCGGCCTCCCTCTTCTGACTTTTACTCTCGGTTGACCTCCTATTCTCGACTCCCTTGCACAACAAATTTTAACTCTCATTTATAATAGTCAATTGTTGCAGATTAATAGTTTCTGAATTGTTTGTGTTAATTACTGTCTTTGTTATGTCTGGGCTCACATCCTTGCCTTCCCTGCTTTCGGCCTCCCTCTTCTGCCTTTTACTCTCGGTTGACCTATTCTCGACTACCTTGCACAACAAATTTTCACTCTCATTTATAATAGTTGTTGCAGATTAATAGTTTATGAATTGTTTGTGTTAATTACTGTCTTTGTTATCTCTGGGCTCACATCCTTGCCTTCCTCTACTTTCAGCCCTCCCTCTTCTGCCTTCTACCCTCGGTTGACCTCCTATTCTCGACTCCCTTGCACAACTATTTTAACTCTCATTTATAATAGTCACTTGTTGCATTTTAATAGTTTATGAATTGTTTGTATTAATTACTGTATTTGTTATCTCTAGGCTCAAATCCTTGCCTTCCCCTGCTTTCGGCCTCCCTCTTCAGCCTTCTACTCTCGGTTGACCTCCTATTCTCGACTCCCTTGCACAACAAATTTTAACTCTCATTTATAATAGTCTATTGTTGCAGATTAATAGTTTATGAATTGTTTGTGTTAATTACTGTCTTTGTTATCTCTGGGCTCACATCCTTGCCTTCCCCTGCTTTCAGCCCTCCCTCTTTTGCCTTCTACTCTCGGTTGACCTCCTATTCTCGACTCCCTTGCACAACTATTTTAACTCTCATTTATAATAGTCACTTGTTGCAGATTAATAGTTTATGAATTGTTTGTATTAATTACTGTATTTGTTATCTCTGGGCTCACATCCTTGCCTTCCCCTGCTTTCGGCCTCCCTCTTCTGCCTTCTACTCTCGGTTGACCTCCTATTCTCGACTACCTTGCACAACAAATTTTAACTCTCATTTATAATAGTCTATTGTTGCAGATTAAGAGTTTCTGAATTGTTTGTGTTAATTACTGTCTTTGTTATGTCTGGGCTCACATCCTTGCCTTCCCCTGCTTTCGGCCTCCCTCTTCAGCCTTTTACTCTCGGTTGACCTCCTATTCTCGACTCCCTTGCACAACAAATTTTAACTCTCATTTATAATAGTCAATTGTTGCAGATTAATAGTTTATGAATTGTTTGTGTTAATTACTGTCTTTGTTATCTCTGGGCTCACATCCTTGCCTTCCTCTATTTTCAGCCCTCCCTCTTTTGCCTTCTACTCTCGGTTGACCTCCTATTCTCGACTCCATTGCACAACAAATTTGAACTCTCATTTATAATAGTCAATTGTTGCAGATTAATAGTTTATGAATTGTTTGTGTTAATTACTATATTTGTTATCTCTGGGGCTCACATCCTTGCCTTGCCCTGCTTTCAGCCTCCCTCTTTTGCCTTCTACTTTCGGTTGACCTCCTATTCTCGACTCTCTTGCACAACAAATTTTAACTCTGATTTATAATAGTCAATGTTGCAGATTAATAGTTTATGAATTGTTTGTGTTAATTACTGTATTTGTTATCTCTGGGCTCAGATCCTTGCCTTCCCCTGCTTTCGGCTCCCTCTTCTGCCTTCTACTCTCGGTTGACCTCCTATTCTCGACTCCCTTGCACAACTATTTTAACTCTCATTTATAATAGTCACTTGTTGCAGATTAATAGTTTATGAATTTTTTGTATTAATTACTGTATTTGTTATCTCTGGGCTCACATCCTTGCCTTCCCCTGCTTTCGGCCTCCCTCTTCTGCCTTCTACTCTCGGTTGACCTCCTATTCTCGACTACCTTGCACAACAAATTTTAACTCTCATTTATAATAGTCTATTGTTGCAGATTAAGAGTTTCTGAATTGTTTGTGTTAATTACTGTCTTTGTTATGTCTGGGCTCACATCTTTGCCTTCCCCTGCTTTCGGCGTCCCTCTTCTGCCTTTTACTCTCGGTTGACCTCCTATTCTCGACTCCCTTGCACAACAAATTTTAACTCTCATTTATAATTGTCAATTGTTGCAGATTAATAGTTTATGAGTTGTTTGTGTTAATTACTGTCTTTGTTATCTCTGGGCTCACATCCTTGCCTTCCTCTACTTTCAGCCCTCCCTCTTCTGCCTTCTACTCTCGGTTGACCTCCTATTCTCGACTCCATTGCACAACAAATTTGAACTCTCATTTATAATAGTCAATTGTTGCAGATTAATAGTTTATGAATTATTTATGTTAATTACTATATTTGTTATCTCTGGGCTCACATCCTTGCCTTGCCCTGCTTTCAGCCTCCCTCTTTTGCCTTCTACTCTCGGTTGACCTCCTATTCTCGACTCCCTTGCACAACTATTTTAACTCTCATTTATAATAGTCACTTGTTGCAGATTAATAGTTTATGAATTGTTTATATTAATTACTGTATTTGTTATCTCTGGGCTCAAATCCTTGCCTTCCCCTGCTTTCGGCCTCCCTCTTCAGCCTTCTACTCTCGGTTGACCTCCTATTCTCGACTCCCTTGCACAACAAATTTTAACTCTCATTTATAATAGTCTATTGTTGCAGATTAATAGTTTATGAATTGTTTGTGTTAATTACTGTCTTTGTTATCTCTGGGCTCACATCCTTGCCTTCCCACCTTTCACCCTCCCTCTTCAGCCTTCTACTCTCGGTTGACCTCCTATTCTCGACTCCCTTGCACAACTATTTTAACTCTCATTTATAATAGTCACTTGTTGCAGATTAATAGTTTATGAATTGTTTGTATTAATTACTGTATTTGTTATCTCTGGGCTCACATCCTTGCCTTCCCCTGCTTTCGGCCTCCCTCTTCTGCCTTCTACTCTCGGTTGACCTCCTATTCTCGACTACCTTGCACAACAAATTTTAACTCTCATTTATAATAGTCTATTGTTGCAGATTAAGAGTTTCTGAATTGTTTGTGTTAATTACTGTCTTTGTTATGTCTGGGCTCACATCCTTGCCTTCCCCTGCTTTCGGCCTCCCTCTTCAGCCTTTTACTCTCGGTTGACCTCCTATTCTCGACTCCCTTGCACAACAAATTTTAACTCTCATTTATAATAGTCAATTGTTGCAGATTAATAATTTATGAATTGTTTGTATTAATTACTGTATTTGTTATCTCTGGGCTCACATCCTTGCCTTCCCCTACTTTCGGCTCCCTCTTCTGCCTTCTACTCTCGGTTGACATCCTATTCTCGACTCTCTTGCGCAACAAATTTTAACTCTGATTTACAATAGTCAATCGTTGGAGATTAATAGTTTATGAATTGTTTGTGTTAATTACTGTATTTGTTATCTCTGGGCTCACATCCTTGCCTTGCCCTGCTTTCGGCCTCCCTCTTCTGCCTTCTACTCTCGGTTGACCTCTTATTCTCGATACCCTTGCACAACAAATTTTAACTCTCATTTATAATAGTCAATTGTTGCAGATTAATAGTTTATGAATTGTTTGTGTTAATTACTGTCTTTGTTATCTCTGGGCTCATATCCTTGCCTTCCCCTGCTTTCAGCCCTCCCTCTTCTGCCTTCTACTCTCGGTTGACCTCCTATTCTCGACTCCCTTGCACAACTATTTTAACTCTCATTTATAATAGTCACTTGTTGCAGATTAATAGTTTACGAATTGTTTGTATTAATTACTGTATTTGTTATCTCCGGGCTCAGATCCTTGCCTTCCCCTGCTTTCGGCCTCCCTCTTCTGCCTTCTACTCTCGGTTGACCTCCTATTCTCGACTCCCTTGCACAACAAATTTTAAGTCTCATTTATAATAGTCAATTGTTGCAGATTAATGGTTTATGAATTGTTTGTGTTAATTACCGTCTTTGTTATCTCTAGGCCCACATCCTTGCCTTGCCCTGCTTTCGGCCTCCCTCTTCTGCCTTCTACTCTCGGTTGACCTCCTATTCTTGACTCCCTTGCACAACAAATTTTAACTCTCATTTATAATAGTCAATTGTTGCAGATTAATAGTTTATGAATTGTTTTTGTTAATTACTGTCTTTGTTATCTCTGGTCTCACATCCTTGCCTTCCCCTGCTTTCAGCCCTCCCTCTTTTGCCTTCTACTCTCGGTTGACCTCCTATTCTCCACTCCCTTGCACAACTATTTTAACTCTCATTTATAATAGTCAATTGTTGCAGATTAATAGTTTATGAATTGTTTGTGTTAATTACTGTCTTTGTTATGTCTCTGTTAATTTCGATGTTGATCTTCTTTTGCTTTGTGATCTTGTTGTTAGATTTAGATAATTTAGTACTTTAATATTTTCTAGATGGTTAAATGGATATAGTTTGATGTTTTAAGGGTGATGTTTTGAATATGAAATGATATGGAACTCATATTTTTTGTCTAATTTTTAATTTAATGATTGATTTTCTTCTAAATTATATTTTCTATAATTTTTATATCGGTGAGCGTCTCGCCTTGCCCTCAGGCATTTTGGAACCTTACCACCTGGCGCCTTTGGTAACACTCCGCAATACATTACTTGGAGGCTCTTAGGTTTGCATTCCTATTGCTATCATTTACTCTTTGTGCTTCTGAGTGACTTCCTTGTTCTTCCTTTTAGAAGGTAAATGTCTGCATATGAGAATGTTGTTGTTGGTGGGAAGCTTAAATTGAAGGGGAAAGCATTGGATGTGAAGGCTGGTGGGGTGAAGAAAAAGAAAACTAAGCGACACAACAAGGAGGATTCTCAGATTGGAAATGATGAGCTTCCAGCAGGTTGACTTTTTATCATAATTATGATGTTATTCAAAAATTAAATCTGCATTTGCTTTTTCTGGTGCTACATAAAGTTCACTGATTTCATATGCCTAACTAAAAATTTGTATTTGCAAAATTATTTTGCTATTAAAATTTTGTGTTACTTCAAGGTGGGAGTTCTGGATTGTCGGCAGATGATCCTACCGAAGGCCTGACTGAAACTGACAAGCTAGGGACTGAAGGACATGCTCCATCTGGCGATGATCAGCTGACTCCAGCAGAAAGGCGATATATTGATCAGAGGGAGAGAATTAATGTGAAAAGGCTGGCAAAGACAGCAAACAAATCACACCGAGACCGCATTCAGGATTTCAATCAGTATCTGGCAAACCTCAGTGAGCATTATGACATTCCAAAGGTTGGTCCTGGTTAACTTGATGTTAACGTGTGTCATCAGATAAACAGGTGGACCGCCTTGGAAACTTTGTTCTCAAGTTCAGTTGTCGCTTCTTGTTCCCTTGGGAAGTTCAAAAGAATCAGGAGCGGGTTGATCATGTTTTGGATATATAATGTTTCTGTTTGCTTGCTTTATTGATAATGTGGTTTGCCTTGAACATCACATTGTTTTAAATCGTAGTTTGTGCTGCAACCTATGTTACCTTGGTACCTGTATGAACATTGTTATTACTTTTTTTTCTTATCGACCAACTGAAGCTATCCAGTTCTAGATAATTTGGTTGCCTCACTTTATGCACAATTGTTATAAAGTATTTGCATCATCGACATGTTAAAAGTGAGACATCCGTTTGCTTTGTCATGTTGAAGCAACAGTCAACATCTGCTGATCCATGAGGCTGCTGTATGTTCTGTTCTACTTGGAACTGAAACGCTTATGAATGATAATACATGCTGGAGCATTCCGATACCATGCTGATTGAGATCTATAAACTTTGTAACAGAGCTTTCAATCTTTAGGATCTGCATGCATTTGCTCTGTGATTTGCCATTTTTTGCAGATAAAAAGTGTCCATGTAAGCATCTCATAAAAAGTTTACAAATGTGATGTAGCCCCCTAGAAATTTCATGGAGAAGTGCAATGTCAGTGTGCTTTTTTTTTTTTTAGCCAATATTATTTATCTTACCACGCTACACCATAAACTCAAAGGCAAGAAGAAGAGATTAGTATCTAAGATGAACAAATGAATTTGTGCAACTTCTCCAACATGAGCCATCAAGTTTTATGTTAGCAAACTAGAAAGTTTCTACATCTAATTGTTTATATACAATTCTTTACTTTTTTAGATCCTTTTTCTTGTGCACTTTAATCCCTTTGTTTATTTATTTTTTATGGTTAATTTAACTTCCATCTAATCGTTAAGCTTTCTTTTATTTATTATGTCGAAGTAAAATCTGATATATATATATATATATATATATAACTTGAGGAAAAAAAAAATCATTAGGATTCAAAACTTTAATAAGAATATTAAAGACATGATTTATCTTCACGATAAAAGATTAAAAAGGTGAAGCTTTCACAGTGTATCGTAATGCTACTTATCCTAAATAATAACAATAATAATAATAATAATAGTAATAATAATAATAAAAATAAAGATTCATTTATGGGTCTTTGAATGTGCAAATTTAAAAACATTGGTGGACCTTTTATATAATTAACGAGTTTGCAGAATATTTACATTTTACGTCCATAAATCGTATCGTATTACGTGGACACCCCCGAATCAGATAAATACATTACCGCCGTCTCGACTTCTCCGGAGGGGAGGGAGAGGGGGGAAGGGGTTTCTATTCTTCTCTGCAGCCATGAAGGTTCCGATGGGTCCTCCGGCTCCGCGAAACCCTAAACC
Source organism: Ensete glaucum (assembly GCA_021527575.1). Lineage (NCBI taxonomy): Eukaryota > Viridiplantae > Streptophyta > Magnoliopsida > Zingiberales > Musaceae > Ensete > Ensete glaucum. The sequence continues at coordinate 234,450 of CM038558.1, read as the reverse complement.
TGACACTGATCCCGAACACACTGATGGCGGTCCATCCAATGACACGGACGGGCAAGCCAGTGGGCAGCATCACGGAGGTGTCGCGGCGGACAGCATCGCTCCGGAATCAGAAGCGAAGGATCTTGAAAAACCTAGTCCTAGTGCCTCTTCTTCCTCTGGATCTCAGAGCGGAAAATTGGCTGCTCCTTACTCGATTCCGTCATGGAGCGAGCCCCCCGCGCAAGCTTTCTTCCTCGAGGTCCTCAAGGACGGCGTCATCATCGAACAGTTGGACGTGTTAGCCCTTTCTTGCCCTCGAAGTTTTAATTTTTTTTTTCTTGTATCTCATCTTTCTTCTGCTGTGAGTTGGTTACAAGTGTTTCGTCTTGCATTTCTTGGATGAAGGAAAAATCTTTGTTTTCGTTTTCTTCCTTATATCTGTGTTGAGGTTTGCATCATTGTTAGTGGAGTGCAGGTTCCATCCCTTATAAATTGCATGTGCATCACATTAAGTTACCTTCAGATTGGGAGTGATAGTTGCCGTTAAGAGTGTTTACCTCCTATTTTGTGGCTCTTAGGGTAATGTTCAATAGCTTCCCTCAATAATGCATGCAACTTTGGAGCCCTAATTTCCCAATTTACTCTTTCTTTAGATAGAGAACTAGGAAGTATTGTTGAAATCTGGAACTATAGGTTTGTTTGGACAACTAGAGAAGGTAAAGAAAAAAAGAAATAAGAAAAGGACCTGTCCGTTTCATGAGACTCAATCCAGTGTCGTCTTTGGGGAGGACCAACATATGTAGCTTCAACTTTGCAAATAGAGAAGTAGCTTCCTTGACTTGAATTTGGTCCTGTAGCCTGTAAGTTGTAAAGGAACAACCTAACTTTGGCTCAAAGGCTCACTGTCAAGCAAACGTAATAAAAGGATGGAGTTGAAAATAGATGAAAGTGCAACATCCATGTCTATCCTAATTGAGGTGTTGAAGTTCTTGGGAGATCAAGGTGCATCTTGCTTGATCAATTTAGCTAATTAGTTTTCTTGAAACCTAAGAAAACATTTGATGGTTCTTGGTATAGATGTTTAAGAACAAAGGATATATCTAAAGTTGCATGAACTGTCATGGGAATTGGCCAATAAGCTGTATTCTGTAATTATGGATGAGTGATTAAACAGAGGCTAAAATGTGAAACAAGTCTTTTCAATATTTATTTTGGTTTCTTCATGGGAAGATCAATTTAGTAACTGAGTATATATTGAGAAAACATAGAGAAAATAATAAAGTTGCATATGGTTTAAAATAACTCATAAAAATGTCTTATGATATCATTTTTAGATATTTAATATTGGTGACTAAAAGAAATCAGCTTGGTGAACAGAAAGAAGTGGTTACGTACATGTATGAGGGACTAGCTACAAGTGTTAGGGCAATTGAGACTCTCAAGTATTGAGAATTAGGTATTATTCTTCACCAGTTTGCTTTCTGAATGTATAAATTCACTAGGCATATTTAAGATTGACTCTTTTTCAGGTTAGGATCAACTAAATAGAATGTATAAAAAACATTTTAGAAATTAAGGGTTTTAGACTAAGTAGGACTAATATCAAATATGTGAAAGTGTAACATTAGTAATAGCAAGAGAAATAAATAGTTATAGGCAAGTTAGTCTCAAAAAGCAAAAACTTTAATGATCTATTATTCAGTAGAAAGGGGAATGAAGCAACTATTAGTTAGTTAATAGTTTAAGCAGGATGGACAAATGGGGGCAATATTTGGGGTATTTCATCTAGCTCTCCAATGTCACTTAAGGTTGTAATGCAGCCTTTGTGAGATTAGGCCACCTGGAAGATGCTATATGATGGATGAGGTTATTCTGTAGCAGTGACTACCAGAAAGCTGTGTAATTATGGAATTGTAGCCAAAAGAAAATTGTGTTGTTAAGAACAACACTAAAAGCTGTACTTGATTGAAAGAACAGATAGATAACTGCAGGAGAGAGATAAAAGAAGGGTGAAGCATAACAAAGGGAAAAGAAGATTGGTGTGAAAAGAAAAAGGAAAGCATTCTTTTAAAATAATATCAATATATAACCCAAGGTTTGCAATACCGATGGGTACCACCTCTACCGGGCGGTACCACCGATTGGGGTTGTTTTCGTCCTGTTACCACCTGGAATCGGCAGGTAACAATCGATTTCAATCGTCATCGATTGTTGTCGAGTGGTAACAGTCGATTTTGACCGTTGCCGGTCAATTTCAGGTGGTATTAGTAGAGGGAGAAAGAAGAAGAGGGAGATAAAAAGGGAGAACCTGGAGATCCGACGCTGCTCTTATGATCCCAATTCCAATCCTCGGCTGCGGGTTTCTTGGTGCTTCGTAGGGAGAATCTTCGACGACCGCGGGGAGAAAAAAACAACGTTTCTTCTCCCCCGCACCGGGAAAAGAAACGTCTCCCCGTGTGGGGAGAAGGAACGAGAGGACGTCGCCCTTTTTTTTATTTTTTAACTATTATATATATATATATATATATAATATACTGAGTGGTATGCCTGAGTGTACTGCTCGACACTGACATATCATACCGTACCGAGCTGGCTTCGATACATCGGTACAGTATAGGATGGCGGACCTTGTATATAACATAAGCTTTAATGGTTAATCAGCCTTGTTGCACTCGGTATCAAACTGACTGGATACTGCTGAAGACCAAACAAAGCAAATCTCTTTTTATAAGTTCATTTTTATTTGTGCCTAAAACTTTTTTCAGATAATCAAGCCACTTTTTGATAAGAAAATAAAGCTAGCAGCTGGACTTTAATTAATCCGGAGAATCTAAAATAACTTGTGTGGAATTGCCTCATTTTTTCCTATAATTTTATCCATATGGTTGGTTATATCATACAGAGACTAAATTTTAACAGCAGTCTCTTACGTGATATATCATGACCAATTATTGGCATCTTTTGTCACCAATTAAACAGATTAAGAATTAGCCAATTTGCCCATTAATTTAGCCCATTCATAGGTCAAATTATTTAACCATATATGATTTAAAGAGAACCAGTAGGAGCTCCTAATTTGACTTCTGATCTAACCATAGTTTGACTAGTTGCAAACATAACCACAAACTCATTACAATTGTTCTCTTGGACCTATGCGTATTTAAATTGGGTTAGATTAAAAGAAATTCTTTATAATACGTACAGTTATATGAGTTATAAGGTTAGTTATGCATATTGATCAAATAGCGGCTGTTAAGAAACAGCAGGGTTGATGTTGCAAAGATGAGAATATAGAAAAGACAGATATATGTAAAATTGGGGTGTCACCAACAGGGAAGAAATGTGTGAAAACTTGTTAAGGTGGTCTGGCCATGTTTGAAGGAAACCTAGAAAATGTGCCGGTTATGCGAGGATTTTATGCGTGGTGACAAGAAAGACAGATGAGGAACAAAATTTGTCAGTCTTTAACTTGACTAGTGATATTTTCCTTTGCAAAGCTCAACTGCAGGAGAGAAGAATAAATGGGAACTACAGCTTGTTGTGGTAGTTAGTGTAATTCTTGCCAATATCGAAAATAATAAACACGATCTTCTGTAAATACTGTACTGCTACTCTAAGGATTTGTTAGACAAAATGGATTTACCATGGAGAATATGTAAATGTTACGGTGATCTTTTTTATTATCCTATGGTTACTTTTTGTTGTTTGTCCTTTTCCGTTTTTTGCTTTTATGGAACTAGTCTATGTGCTTTTGAAATTGCTACGCATATCTTGGGACAGCTTTAAAGGCTGTCTTCTACAACTAGATCTAATTTCATCGACTGCTGTAGTAGATGTTGTATGAAAAGCAACTGCTGGTTAGCTAAGGTGCAATGGTTGCTTTTTAAACAAATTCTTATGGTCCAGGTCGCAAAAAGGAGCATATATGTTTGGACGCATTGATTCTTGTGATTTTGTGCTGGAACATCCAACCATCTCCAGGTTCCATGCAGGTTTGTGATGCTTGTTTTTACTTCATAAATGCATCTACTGTCATTTTGTTGCTGGACTTTATTGCATATTGTAGTGGGTTCAGTAGTTGCAGTCCAGGTTTAAACAGTTTAGTTTACTTTGAAATGCTTGTAGGTTTGCTAAATAATGGTAGTCGAGGCTAAAAAGTTCGTTTAATTCTGACTTAGGTAAACTGTACATCTTTTTCTTCCCTGTAGATGGTTTTTAATGATTGTATTAGGCAATTTGAGTTGCAACTTGAGAAGAAACAACTCTTATGTGAGATCAAGGATGTATCAAGCATGACAATTTGAGAATTGCCATTTATAGGCAACTTAGATTTTGGCAATGTTAAATATACCTTTGACTTTAGCTGGGATATGTTGTCATTATTTTGACTTTGTTCCTTCTTTTATGAGCTAGTATAAGTTTAGCCATATGGCTCTTCTGTATTTCTGTCTCTCCAACAGCTGTGACATGATAAGCTCTGAAACCTCCAAAATTGTGGTTGTTGGAAATGGATACACATATTACAGGGGGATTTAGATGAGCTTCTATAAGGTGCATGTGCATTTGCATGCATTTGATTCTTTTTCTATACTTTTTCCCCATTCTTTAATCTTATATTCAGAATTCCCTAGTAAAATCAGCTTATCCTGTAGACTAAACTTGTGATATTTCAAGAAATGTGACTTAGATGTTCCATTGAAGATCATCCATAATTAGGTCAGTGCATCATTCTGACTTAACTAACATGGATTTGAGGTTCTGGAACTGTTGATTATAGTGAGTGTTGTTTCACAAAATTTTTCTTATACAGTGTGGACCATTTGATTTTGGTGAAATCATTTGACAGCAACCAAATTGGTTGGAATTCTTGGATTTCACCATGGTTCAGTACAAATCAGTTGAAACACACTAAAAAATCTCAATGCCAGTTGGTTTCTCCTTGCAACACTCCCTTTTTTATTGTACACTATTCTGTTTCTTCCACCTATCTCCTTTTCCACTTCCGTCCCACTATCATCACCCATGGATCTGACCATTCATTGGTTCTCCTTCCCACATTGTTGATCAGTTTGGTTGGCCTTCAAATACTAGTTGTTCGAATTCCTTTGAGGCTTTGTCACTGGTTCTCTCAACTTTAACTTTTTGGTACTATGCTAGGGGTTGTGTTATCGAGAACAACTTTTTTTTGTTTAAGAGAGCAAAGGCATCTATGTGGCTATGGAGTTAATGCTGTTTCAGTTTACGGGAATGGTAACTCCAAACCTGTTTTTAAGAACTGAAACCAGCAAAGTCATTTAGGATATTTTCTTATCTATTGGGAGCTCTTTAGTGATCATTCAAGAACTCTCTCTTCTCTTTTCTCCTAGTTTCTCTTTTATCTTGTCATCTTCCTGTCTTACCTCTACCCTCCTCTCTCATGACTCCTTTTTCCCTACCTCTCTTTTATCCAAGGTTTGTAATTTCGACCTGTATCGCCCGGTACGGGCGGTACATATCGGTCCGCCAGGTTACCGGTACACGGACCGCCTGCTACCGGGTGGTTCCATCAAAAATCGATTGTCGGCGGTCGATTTCGGCCGTCGGCGGCCGATTGAAGAAGAAATCGACCGTCGGCGGTCGATTGAGAGAGAAATCAATCGTCGGCGGTCGATTGAGGAAGAAAAAGGGAAGAAGAAGACGGAAAGAGAAAAAAAAAGAAGAGGGGAAGAAAGAATGCCTTGCCCGCGCGCTATCCTCGCTCGCCTACCGTCGTCGCCCGCGGGTCGCCCGCGGTCGCGGCTGTTTTTTCTCCCGCGTGAGGAGACGGAGTATCTCCCTGCACGGGGAGACAGATCGAGGCGACGTCACCCCCTTTTCTTCTTTTTTTTATTTTTTAATATTTTTAATATTATATTATATAATATTATATTATAAAAATAGTATATTATATTTTAATTCCGGGTGGTACGTCGTGCATCTTTCGGTATGGGTCTGTCTGCATCGACAATATGTCGGTACCTATGACCGTAAGTGAAACCTTGCTTTTATCCTCCTCTTCCTCCTCTACTTCCAACAATTACACTACTATATCACCTTTATCCATTATAGTTGTTTAGTTTCTACTGCTACTCCTGTTGGGACTCCACATTTTTTAATGCTGCCTATTGTGTCCTTGCTATCATGGCAAAAGGTGTAGAGAAGTGGTGAGACCAAGCAGCTGTCTTTGCCTCATTTGCTGATCGCTCTGCACTTCACCTTCCTAACCCACCAGGTATGCCCCATATATGGTCCTGTTGCAACGAACTGATATCCCGCCCTCTGACAATTCCTAAACAGTTGGGATATCAGAAGGTTTTGCATTGATGCAATGAAGTAGTGCATGCTTGGCGATTTGAGGCTTGTGCACTTCCTATGATATAGTGTTCAAATTCATTGTCTCGAGCAAGGTTTGACTTACCGGTCGGTGTGCCGAGTTCATCTCGTATCGATGATCTTGAGATCGGTATGCGGTATATTAAAATATAATATAAATATTTTATAATATAATATAATATTAATATATTAAAATATAAAAAAAGAGAAAAAAGGGACAACGTCGTCTTGATCTCTCCCTGCGCAAAAGAAAAAGCTCTAGCGACCCGCGAGCGGCAACGACGCACAGGCGAGGACCGCACGTGGGCGATCGGTATTCTTTTTCTCCTCTTTTTTTTTTTTCTTCTTTTTCCTCTTCTTCTTCTTCTTCCCTTTTTCTCCCTGAATTGACTGTCGGCGGTCGATTTCTCCCTTCAATCGACTGTTGACGGTCGAAATCTACCGCCGATGGTCGATTTTTGGTAGCTACTGGGCGGTCCGCGTACCAGCAACCTGGCGGACCGGTATGTACTGCCCATATCGGGCGGTAAATGTCGAAATTGTATACCTTGGTCTCGAGGCAATTTTTAAACCAATGTGTTGAAATTGGAATACTTTGAACAATTTTGCACTTATGGGAACTTTTCTTTTTGAGTTGTAGGCAAGATGTTTGACGGAATGTCTGTTGAGTCATTCCTCTTCCCTCCTTGAGTTGCATATTCGCTGGGGTTATGAATTTTTATCCAAATAAATTATACACTATTTTGATTAATGTGATTTATCTTTACAAATGGTTTACGTAAAGTGGGATCTTATCTTTGCTTGGCTTAGGACACTCTATGTTGTTAAGGATTTTGTTTGCCATCATTGATGATATTACTATCTGCTGCCACTGGATTATCTTTATGTGAAATATTTTTTAATCCTGAATGCATAATCACTTTTTTTTTTATGTATTCCAGTTTTGCAGTTTAAGAAAGATGAAGTTTTGCTGTATGATCTTGGTAGTACACACTGTCACGGGCTTAGCTAATTTTGCCTAAGCCGTGCGGCACCCATGCGTGTCCGTTCGTAAAGGTCAGCCCTCCCCGAGATCTCCTAAAGTCCCATAGACTTACAAAAAGAGAAAACGGGCCAGAAGAAGTAATTCCCACGGGATCCACAAGCAACTGCTCAAGAAAACACTTTATAAAGCCAAAATACAAATTACACCCATGGACATTACAAACTCAGAGAGGTTGCACACAAAGGATAATGGTCTATTACAGACCGAAGTCCCCACAAGTGCTTATAAGACACACTTGTATTTGTGAGCCAAACTTGGTCATAAAGCAAATCAAACTAGGGTTGCTAAGCCTATTGCAAGCCCGCTTCTTGTTGTACAAGATATGTTCCTAAACCGAAGGACACGGACAAATACAAGCATTTCATCGAACACCTTGTTTACATTTTTGTCCGTGACATTCTTGTTGTACAAGATATGTTTACTATCTGCTGCTACTGGATTATCTTTATGTGAAATATTTTTTAATCCTGAATGCATAATCACTTCTTTTTTTTTTATGTATTTCAGTTCTGCAGTTTAAGAAAGATGAAGTTTTGCTGTATGATCTTGGTAGTACACACGGAACATTCATCAACAAAATTCAGGTTGTGATTTATGGTCTTTGGCTTCATTTTGACCTCTAAAAATATTATCTCAATAAAATATAGTGAGAAACGAAAATGTCATATGAATGTAGCAAAACCAAAATTTTCCTCATAATTTCTATTTCTGGTCAAGGAATTGCATTTATATGTCTAAGTAATTACTGAGTGGGCAAACCCAGTGCACAAGACTCCCATCAGTGTGGGGTCTGAGAGTCTATTTTGTAGAGGTTGTTTTTGAGACTCCAACCTAGGCTTGTATTTAGGCTTGTATTTAGGCTTTTCCTCAGGGTAACCATTGTGTACGACAATAAAAACAATAAAACTTAATGTCCCTAGTATTTGTGGCTGGTGATGTGGTTTTTTTTTTTTTTCCTGTAGTGATATCTTTGGTTGAATAATTAGTAATCAAATCTTTTGTTGTTTCTAATAGGTGCTTTTTGCACTACTAATCCTAATTGACTCACTTTGTCTAACCGAGATGAAGTGAGGCCTTGGTGCTTTGATGGGTCCTGTATGAAGTGCCTTCAAATGGGCATTTCCTAGTCTCATTTTAGGTGCTCATCCTGGTTGGCCTAATCTAAACTGAAACTCCCTGCGACTGACAGAGGTGTTCCTCATTAGCATTTTGTTGCCTTTTATCCACCATTGGCCATGTCTTCGCTCCTTATCTAATAACTCGCTCAGGCAGTACCCTTTTGGAGCTGATGGGTGTTCCAGGCACTCCCTTAGGTTGGCCCAAGTGTTTTGAATTCTCCAACCTGGTCCAAATCCAATCCTCTCCCTTGGCTTAATCTAGACCTAATCCTTTGCATTTATCACCTTCATTATGTCCCAAATATAGTCACTTGCATCTTTTTTGACAAAACTAATGAGCAAAACAATAATACATATACATACACACACACACATGCGTGCTCTCTCTCTCTCTCTCTCTCACACACACACACACACATACACACACACACACACACACACACACACACACACATATATATATATATATATATATATATATATATATATATATATATCGTCTATCTATCAAACTTATTGTTTAATGATTATTTTGTGTTCCAAATTTTATTTTTCTGTAATTTTTTGTAAAGTAAATGTCTTGCTTTACTTGAGCAAGCATCCAGTTCCTCAGGTAATAAGTGATCTTGGTGCTATATAATGCCTAGTGCGTCTGACCATTGATCGATGCCACTATGGATTTTTGAGTTATGACCAATTTGGTCATTGAGGTCTGCACATGGTCCTGCCTCAATACTGTGCCTCACATCTAATCTTAGAGATTTCTATGTGGGTCATATGAAGCATGTTTTCCAGATGTGTTGTCGAAATTGAATTGTAAAGTTTGCTCAGATGTTCTGTTTCATGTCTTATGTCTCAACTTTCGAGTTAAGCCTATTGTTTTTTGCAAGTAATATCAAGGATATACTTGAGAGTTTTTAATTTTTCAATCAGAATTTTGATTTCTCACCAGTATTCTAAGTTCTGTAACCATGTTCAGGTAAAGAAGAAGGTGTACACAGAACTTCATGTTGGCAATGTTATTCGGTTTGGCATGTAAGTTGATATATTAATGCCCTGAATCAATCTGATGTTTTCTGTTGCATGCTTCTTCCATCTCCTTTTATTTGGTTTGGTATGTTGGTAAGTTTATCGTTGAAAGTTTTGCATGAACAAACATATTCTTTTTCTACTATTTTTTATGGTTCGTAAACCTAACAATTTTTTAGTGTTCGAGTTGTTTATTGTAGTTGTTTTGGGGATTGTTTTCCTAAATAAGATATATAATGCCTGTATTAAATAATTAATTGAAACAGAATAAATGGGTTCTATATTTTTTTCATCTCTCTGTGACCGCACCCTCTCTCTCTCTCTCACTCTTTGCAAGTTTTACTATGTTCTAACTAATTACTGTCGCTGTCCCCTTGAGAAGGGACCCAAGCTGGTCTGCTTGAACTCCATATGCTATTAGCCCAAGACAATATGTTTCTCAAATGTAAACTAACATACTCTTGTGCCGAGTGCCAACAACTTTGTCCCATAAATGTTGGGATAAAAATTCACATTTGTTGACATCTTTCAGAGTGCTCTTTGACATTCTTTGTAGACCAGCTTTACCAGATTATTTTTATGTCTCTGACTTCAAGTCAAAGTCAATTTCAAAGTGTGTATGTAGTGGTTTTACGTGTAATCTTTTCAGGTTTAGACTTAACTAGGACAATGACTTGATACTGTTTGACATGATTTGGGCCTGTCCAATTAGTTTACAGTTCATAGCAGTGAGTTCATAGCAGTTGATCCTGCTTCTAGAACTATAACGGGATGGATGTCCTTACTGTTTCTTGCTAGTTAGCCTTCGAATGGTGTTATTGCATTACCAATTATCCTATAAATCGAGTCTTGCTGGTTGGTATGTTGCCATTGTGTCATTGCCCTTGGCTGGTTTGTGTCATTTGTACTAGCATATGTGGCATCCTTATGTGATCTTAACGATGGTTCGCCTTATTGGTCCATACCCATGTACCGATCAGATGTTGGTACGATACATACTGATTTTCCAACCAGTGTTTTTTGTTTCGATTTGTACCGCCTGGTACGGGTGGTATGTGGGAACGAGGCAACGAGGCGACACCTCATCTTCCCGCATGGGAACGAGGCGCGAGGCAACGCCTCATCTTCCCGCACGAGAAGGCAACGAGGTGACGCCTCGTCTTCCCGCATGGGAACAAGGTGATGCCTCGCGCCGCCTCGTCTTCCAGTGGGAGAACAAGGCGCCGCCTCGTCTTCCAGCGGGAGAACAAGGCGCCGCCTCATCTTCCAGTAGGAGAATGAGGCGATGCTTCGTCTTCCCGCTCGAGGACGAGGAGTTGTTCTCTAGCAAGGCGAGGTGACGTTTTTATTTTTTAATATATTATATTTATATTAATATAATATTATATAATATATTATATCAAGGTTTTACTTACCGGTCCATACTAGTGTTCCGACATATTATCGGTACGTGCAGTATGCACAGTGCGTACCACCCGATATATTAAAATATATTAAAATATTTATATAATATAATATTAAATATTAGATATATTAAAAAAAGAAAAAAGGGGCGACGTCGCCTCGATCTTTCTCCCCGCGTGGGAGAAAAATCGCGAGCGAGGGCGGCGACGGTGTGTGAGGTATTCTTTCTTCTTCTCCTCTTCTTTCTTCTTTCTTCTTTTCCTCTTCATCTTCTTCTTCCCTTTTTCTTCCTCAATCGACCGTTGATGGCCAAAATCGATCGTCGACGGTCGATTTTGGTGGTACCGCTTGGTAACAGGCGGTCCACGTATCGGTAACCTAGCAGACCGGTACGTACCACCAGATACGGGCAGTACAGATCGGTATGAAAAACCTTGTATTATATTATATTATAATATATCGAGCGGTATGCACTGTGTGTACCGCTCGGTACCGGGTAACGTAGGGTATCGAGATAAACTTGATATGCTGGAATAGACCGGTATGACGAACCTTGGTACCGGCACATGGTATGGTGGGGCATATTGACAAATCAGTATGTATTGCCCATATTGGTCCCCTATTGGATCGGTACATACCGCCCATACTAGGCAGTATACCGTGATATGACAAACGTTGATTTTAACATTAATATTTGGTGAAGTTTGACTGCACAAATTTATTTGCTATGTTTTTGCCTATGATTTCGTTGTCTAACATTAAGTTGCATGATTGTGTTGTTATTGGAAATTTGCTTGAAATTCGAGTTACAACGTATTAGATATGTTTATTTCTATTGTTGGCAATCAATTTCATAAAAAGCTTAAGCTTGAATAGAGCGATTTAGATATATATTTTCTAAAGCTGTTACTGATTTATGTTGTTTTGCTTTGCATTCTCCACAGGTCGTCACGGTTATATATTTTACAAGGACCAACTGAGTTAATGCCTCCAGTAAGACTTTGAAAACACATGATGACTTCTTTATAAGATGCAATTGATTAGATTTCTGCCTTATCTTTTGATTGGACACCTGCCAACAATGATGGGAGAGTAAAAGACCATACAAAACCACTGATTGAAAAAGCTCTGTTTACATGGTTGTTGTACTATTCCTTCTGAGATATGCTTTTTTTAGAACTTTGAGTGAACTCGTGATGCTTCTGAACATTTGGATCATGAACTCTTTTGCAAGATTTTATTGGCCTTAAGGAACATGCATGGCTTTATGTCTCTCTGACTTGTTTCAGACTTATAAATCTACTTGTTACTCGTTACCTGAGGTTGGAACAGTGAGGGAATTGGCTTTAACTTATTTTTTCTCTAGGAATCAAATAAATATAAGCTCCTTTTTTACTGTGTCTTGTCTCTATATGATGTAACCGATTAACATCATCCACTAGATATTTCATATTACTGATGCATGAATTTGACCTTTTCTTTGCATAAATAATGCTTCCTTTTTTTTTTTTTTGCCGTTTTGCTGTTTTAATGTTTTAACTGCCAAATTATGCTTGCCTGAATGAGTAAAGAACATGCTTGTAGATATAGTTGCAACTTGCTTGTTTCATTGCATTCTGATTTTTTCTGAATACTATGGGGTTTTCCCTCTTAGCTTATCACTTCACTTTTCAATGTGTAGGAGGGTGATTTGGAGAAACTACGGAATGTAAAAATTCGAGAAGAGTTGCTCGATCGTGAAGCTTCACTATTACGGGCAAGAGTCGACGCTTCCCTTGCAAATGGTATCTCATGGGGCATGCAGGAGGATGCTATTGAAGAAGACACACAGGTTGACAAAATTGTTGTCTTTTTTAGGATGCCTCTCTTATTATGTTGTAGACCATTCACTATCTTCTGTCTATCTCTGTGGACATTTAAATTACATTAAATATTTTGATTCAATGATACCGTGGTCATTTTGCAGAATGGTGCAGATGAAATAACATGGCAAACGTACAAAGGACTGCTAACTGAAAGGCAGGAAAAAACTCGTAGCAAAATTATAAAAAGAATGGAGAAGGTAAGTTGTTTGGTTTGTTTTGCTTCCAACACAGTACATAGATCTTATTTTGGTTTTTTAGATTGGAAATTACTTTAATCCTTAAATAAATCACCTTTATCACTCTGATCAGTAAAGACTAAAAAGGTTTAATTCGACAAACAACTAACATGAGTCCATGACTGCTACAACCAATTGGTAAGGTTAGCTTACGAATACACTTCTTTGCCTTTGGATAACTTTTCAAATGATTGGAAACTGACAGGATATTATAAATGGCAGGGATGTTCTGACTAAAATTTATTGTGGTAGAGGTAGTATATCAACAAAAATGGTCATAGAGGTGAACCTCCCATAAGTGACTTGTAATTTATAATTTTAAATGGAGGAGATAGTTTTCTTATTATTCTATTCTTTCTCTTTCTTTGGTTAGTTTTTGGGATTGATAGAAAATCTGATGAATTTTGATAGCATTGGGGTTCCTTGCAGATCCATCAGAAGTTAAATTCCATTTGGATCTTGATTAGGTGAGGGTGTCTTATTTTGGCTAAAGAAGTTCCAGAAAGAGGAGGAAAACTGTTAAAATGCCTCAAAAGTTAAGACTGACAAGTGAATTTGCAAAAGGGTGAAAATAGGACAATTAAGTTTGATATACATATTCATAATTCTTGTGTTAGATAGTTTGAACAGGACTAGCTGGTTTTAATCATGCAGCTGCATCCTTTTTTCTCCTCGCTTTTGTTGTGTGGAAAGTCATTCTTGCTTTCTACTAGAAGCTCTATTCGACGCAAGGACTTGAGACTTGAGAATTTGCAACATTGTTACCTTTGTTTGTGTTGATTATAACTTTTTCACCTTGACATCGTTTATTTAATCTTTAGCATTTTTACGAGTCAAAAAGTAACTGAGCCTTTAAATTCTTGCTGTTGATTTTTCTTTTCTAATCACTAGGAAATTTAGTGTCCACCCTATCAAGTTTCTAGACATGAATATAATACCTTAAGCACCCTATCAAGTTTCTGGACTGTTATGGGTGCTGCTCAGATGGCCTAGGCAATGCTACCAATGCTTCTCAACATCCAACAAGACTCATGCATGACTTCCTTGAGCATCCTTGCCAAGTCTGTGTGCCAAATTCAGCTTCCACTCCTATTATGTGTGAGGGTGGAGTACCAAATCCTTGTGACCCTTTTTGGGCTTTCCTCAGGATTGTGGGAATCAATTGTGTCTACCATCAAGTGGATTTGGCAACCCTACCCCAACTTTTGATGATCAACCAAGAACTGAAGTCCTTCTCATGTGTGGGAAAAAGCCCCGAGGACTTTCAGCTTTTGTGAAAATCCTGAAAGAGTGGATGGGTATTAGAAGATAAGAGGAGAACAATGATGTTCTAGTAATATTTCTTCAATGATGATTATTGACTTCAGGGTAAGGTTTACTGTGACTTGGGTGTCCATGGTTTGAGACATGGAAATTCCTTTATGCTCGTAAGGGTACGACAGCATACATTGACCTTCCTAGACCCTGCATCGAGAGTAGCTTGCCTTCTTTAATTCTTAGCTTGTGTTTAGGATTGGGTAGTAACAGCATGTAAGCAAGTCCTTTGTGTACCTCCTTCACCTTCTTATTGTTTATGATCAACAACTTTATTACTTAAAAATTTTCTTCAATCTTTGGTGCTATAAGGTCGCTAACATGAAAAAGGAGATTGATGCTATACGAGCAAAAGACATTGCCCAAGGTGGCTTAACTCAAGGTCAGCAAACACAGATAGCTCGGAATGAGCAAAGAATAACTCAGGTGATTGATTCTTTTAGCTTGTCTACACTGTCTTGATCTTTTGACTATTGGAGGCTTTTGCATGAATCACAAAGATACCATTTCTTACATATTTCTCAGATTATGGAGGAATTAGATAGCTTAGAAGAGACTTTGAATGAAAGTATTCAAGAAAGTGTAGGTGCTCGATCTGGTAAGGTACCACATGGTAAGAAGAAAGAGAATGTGGAAGATGAAGATGACATGCTGAGGTATATATTGTTCCCTTTTATAGTAAGTTTGTTTTCTAACATTTTTACTTCAAATTTTGAACCTATATGTTATTTTGAAATCATTCTGAGAAGCCAACTGTTGCTTTAGTTCACTAGATGGATGTTTCTCATTTGTTATGGAAAGTCCAAACAGTGGCATTTATGCTCAAATTTGTAGTACATCTCTTTGAAACAATATATACTTAGGCGAATAACAAACTGTAATTCTATTTGATATACTTTGTTACGAAAAGCTCCATATAGATACGTCACAAAGAAGATTGGGAATGCTATGATATGTGACTGTTGCAGAGGACTATATTTGACTTTTGTTGTTTTCTTACAAAATTGGCATCAAAACAATTGACGAGATGCTTGCTGCTTTCTGTTTCAGTTATCAGCATTTTTTGGATTGTATCTTCTAGATTTCCATGGAAACCAAGTAATAACTATTTTAATTACATAAATTCCCTTAGCTTAGGCTACTGAATTTAGGCTTTAGATTTATGATTACTGTTCACTGTTCTCTCCATCTTTTACTAAGGTCATCTCAAGGAGATGTTTTGATGCTAATGTAAATAGCTAGTCTACATGGTTTTGTTAGTTCAACCTAATAACCTGTGTAAATTTGAGGGAAAAGTTGTATGATTGAGGATGTACTTTTGTTCTTCATTGGAAGCTATTAAATGCTAGATTTTGCTCTATATGTACTGTTCATTATTTATTACAAGAGACAACTTCAATTTAAGGTTTCTTGGCTAAGGAGCAATAATTCCAAGTGTTCTTCATTTTAATTTGTCCACTCTTTTAGAAGTGACATCCCCTTGTCATGGAAAAAAGGTTCTTTGCAGAAGCTAGTTCCAGTCATATTAGTTCCCATATAGTTGTAGGAAATTATTATTTATTTTTTTACTGGTGCTACTAGATATGCCTATAAAGCACGTATGAGATAAAAGAAGGTGCTTTGTGCAGTGGCTTGGAAGGGCTTCAATCTTATTGTTTGATTAATTTCAACACAACTGTTTATACATAAGTTGGACCATGCATAAATGACTATCTAATACTGAAATGATGGTGTCATGGATGCTATACGAGTTAGAGCCTGAATTCTCATTGGTAGAATGATAATTGGGATCAACTTTCTACTGGACATATAGTATTCCTTTGTTGTGTAGTTCTGTCATATCAGTCCTTTTCTAGTAGCTAACAAATTTGTGTATTATCCAGTGATGATGACGATTTCTATGACCGGACCAAGAAGAAGCCTGCTGCTCGAAAATCTGGTGAACAGCAATCAGTCGAAACAGCTGATTCTCTTCTCGACAAAAAGGATACAATAATTAGTCAAATTGAGGAAAAGAAGGCGTTACTTTTGAAAGAGAAGGAAAAGGGAGTGACTGACTCTGTAAACTGCACCGGAGGTGGAGATGACCTTGATGCTTACATGTCTGGGCTGTCGTCTCAACTAGGTGAGCTTCTCAGCAAGCATGCATGGTCACAAAATTTTCTCGATAAGAATCTTATCCATTGTTCGATTTGAAGCATTTATATTTTATTTTTTTGTTACTTAAGTAATGTGAAATTATTGTGTTGGGTTACTTTTCTACATAGAGTACCTTTTTCTTCAATTTCATTCTTTATAATTTATTTGCATATTTTACTTCTTCATATTTTATTCTTTACATAATTGCATCTTACGTAATGGGTAATCACTAAAACTTGTATTTCTACGTTAGTATTTACAGGTGTTTATATATATATATATATATATATATATAACATTTTTGTATAGAACCTTGGAAGTTCATATTTGCATATACCATGGTTCTCTTTACCGATCTTTACTGATGGTACCAACCGATTATCGGTATGGTGTGTATCGATGTTCCAACACATGGTACGCTGGGGCATACGAGAGACCGGTATGTACCACCTGTATTTAACTTTTAATGTCCATTTTTAAAAGCACATACGGTGAACCTTGGCATATACACCCTATTAAATAGCACATATTTGCACCAAAAACCTTTCTGTTTTTCATCAACAAATCTGTGTTTAACTTTTAACCTCCTTTCCTGTTTATCATTAGCAACACTGTATTGAACCTTTGTTACTTATTGGCTTTCTGTAATAGAACTTATTGGAAAACAAAACCACCCCTGCATCTTCATTCCCTTCCATTTAAAATTTCAGAAAAGACCACATTTCTACTTGCTTTACAAGCTGCAAAAACTACAATTCCTTCACCAATTTGTAGAAACATGGCCTATTAAAAAGGGGTATATATGCAAATACCCATCATCTTGCAGGGTATACATGATGATATAATATTTTGAGCTGTATTTATTCATTAACCTTTTTCTGAAGGGGTCTATATGTGATAATAACATATATCATACATCTAATTTGTAGTGACAATACAAACATCAAGAATTAGACACTACAGTAGTTATTTTTAGCAGAAGGCATTCCAAGCCTCCCATTTCCTGTGCCTGTTGCTTCTTTCATCCTAGTTATAGTCCCTCATCTTGATCATTTTGTTAGGTCTCATATTCCTGTCCTTGTTTTTCTTCAAAAAGATGCAAGTTATTTGCATGTGGCAAGTGCATAAGCGACAGATGGAAATTTGCATATGAAGCTATCTTGCAGAGAATCTTGATCGATGAGATTCTGACTGATTTTTTTTTTTTCTCATTTGATAGTGCACGACAGAGTCACAAAAATTCAAAATGAGCTGGTTGATCTTCAAACTGATTTGGACAAAACAATGTACCTGCTGAAGATTGCTGATCCAATGGGAGAAGCTGCTCGCAAAAGAGATGCCAAAGCAGAAGCATCGAAATCCAAATCCATTCCTAATGTTCCTAAGCCACCAAAATCTGAGCAAAAGCAAGGGACTGTACCTACACAAGTTGTAAAGCAAGGGACTGTGCCTGCAACCGTTGGTTTAAAACCTGATGACACTTGGAGTCATAAACAAGCAGTGGAACATACAGAAGGCAGGAACATGACTGAAGACCAAGAGGCCAGCAAACCTGCGTATACCGCCATAAAGCCGCAGTGGCTTGGTGCCACCAGGGAGATTACATCAGAAGAGAATATGGTACAGGAAACTCATTTGGATGAGAATGAGTTGGATAATTTTGTGGACTACAAAGATAGGAAAGAAGTTCTCGGGTCTGACAATAGATCAGAGATTGACCGAGCGGGGCCTGGTCTGATTATACGAAAACGAAAGCCTGCCCATGAGACGGGAGTGGGTGTTGATAAAATCCCCAAGGTGGAGGTGTCAGAGGCTGAAACCTCAGCTGCTGATGCTGTGGCTCTGCTGCTGAGACACAAACGTGGGTACACTGCTTTAGATGAAGTACATGAAACCAAAGAGTCCAAGAGCAGAGGTCAACAAGGAAAGGATAATTCACAGCAGAAGCGAGTGTTTGGGCCTTCAAAGCCAGCTTTTCTTGACAAGGATCCAGATTATGAGTCATGGGTACCTCCCGAAGGTAATTTATTTGATACCTAAAAGCCAAGATATCACCTCGCTCCCAGGAAATAACCTAATGAAATTAAATGCATGCAGGACAAACTGGTGATGGGCGCACCTCCCTCAATGAACGTCTGGGTTATTAGTTTATGCTATCGTGACACAAAATCCATCTGGGCAAGGTGTAAAATCAAAATCCTTGAACTCTTTACCTTTCTTATGATGTTCCCATACGGCACCAGCTTGGCTGTGCCAAAATTTCCCATGTTTGTATCCTGGAAGCCATTAAAATTATGCTCGTCTGGTAAGCAAATTTTAGCAATCGAAACAGCATCCAAGTTAACAAGTCTCAAAGAGCGAGCTGCATGGAGATCAAACTAAAAGAAAACATCAGAGAAAAGCCGACCGGGTGGTGATATGGTACTTGACTTTGTTTGTCCGAGGACAATCTTATATTTTCTTGAATATGGAAATTCTTTGGGCTGACCAATCTTCCCAAATTGTCATGCCCATCCTTCTGTAAGATACATCTGTGATGGTTGTTGAATCAGCGATGTGTATATTGTATGCCAACTTTGAGGTAACATGATGCTTTTTTTTTTTTTTTCTTGTCTCTGTGATTTGCTGCACAGGAGTCGGGCGTAGCAACGTGATGTTGATAACAGTCGTGCATCAAACAACTCTATTTGGAGCCTTTCTTTGCTCGGGTGAACAAACACGACAAATTGGGTGGTAGTCTTCGTACATATATATAAGGTAAATAATGAGCCGATCCAACTCACTCGGGCTCGTGTCAAGTCAACGGCCACGTCAGCGTATGAGGTGGAGTCATGTTCGTTCCAGCTTGGCGGCTAGGTTGGTGGTGACATCAATATCCGAGATGACATCATCTAGCAGGTCCAAACGTTAGCTGGGATGATGCAAGCCATCGTCCCCTACATCCCCCAATTGATGCAAGTATTAGTGCACCAACACATAGACGCTCCTCGGCAGATACTACAACAAGGAGTACCTCAATCAACACCGACACTAGAGGAGCATCCCAACAATGAGGGAAACGACGAACCACTCACTCAATTCATCGACACATTTGCGATATGGGTCCAAAGCATGCCGACACATATCCTTCGCTAGCAATCCAGGCATTCCTAATGGGGCTCTATCACTCCCGATTCTTCTGGTTTCTGATCGAACTGCCACCTTCAACAGTACCAGAGATGTTGCAACGGGCAAATCAATATGTCGTTGCCGAAACGCTAGTGGCTGGAAAATGGGAGGATCATAAGAGGTTGTGAAACGACAAACCCCAAGGATAACCCTCAGGAACCTCCAGAAGAAGGGATTTGCTAGAGCTACCCGCACCCAGGCCTTTCCCAATCCCGCTCAACTCAACCTGGACGGAGGTTTTCCTCTAAATCCGAGACAAAGGACTCCTCAGGACCTCTAATCCGATAAGGACAAAGATTAGAGGACGCAACAAAAGAAGGTACTATCGTTTTAACTGAGACTACGGGCATGACATAGAGGAGTGCAACGACCTCAAGAATCAAATCGAGGACTTAATTCGTCGAGGGCACCTTTATCAGTTTGTCCGAGATCGACAAGCACTTACCAACGAGGGTCCTCACCGAGAAAGAGAATCCTCACCCCAACCAGAGCGATCGATTGAAAAGCAAATAGATGTCATTGTTAGTGGACCGACGTCCGAGGGGGACAATTCCTCGATCAGAAAAGCTTATGCACGATCTGCGGTGGATAAAAGGCCAAGGAGCGACCAGGACCCCAAGATCACTTTCAGGTCAGGGAATGAGGTGTACCCGGACCAGACGATGTCATAGTAATCTCGGCCCAGGTCAAAAGAATCATGGTCGACACGGGAAGTTTAACTGACATTTTATATTTTGATGCTTTTCAAAAACTTGGGCTGACTAACAAAGATTTGCTTCTTGTGACATCGACGCTGATAGGATTCACTGGAGACTCGGTCTCCCCTGTCGGAATAACGATCCTTCCGGTCACCATCGGAGAAGAGCCAAGGTCAAAGACATTGATGGTGTCGTTCATTATGGTCGCACTCCCCTTGGCATACAATGCCATCATCGGCAGGTCAATGCTTAACAAACTCAGAGCGATTGTCTCAACATATCATCGAATCATAAAATTCTTAAACAGAGCTGGGGTTGGAGAAGTAAGAAGCGACCCTCGGGAGTCAAGGTAGTGCTACCTAATGGTGACAATGCTGCCTAAGAAACTCAAATCCTCGGCCCCTACCCTCGACGCCTAAGATGCAGACAAAATGCCGCCAAAGCCTGAACCAACGGAGAAAGTGGTCGAGGTCCCCCTTGACCTGAGGATCCCCGACAGAACCATCAAGGTCGGCTCGATGCTTTCAAAGGAACAACTAGTCCAACTAGTGGAATTTCTTGGCAAAACTTCACCTGGTCCCCAAAGGATATGCGCAACATTGAGCCCGAAGTGGCTCAACACCATCTCAACATAGAACCCGTTGCCCGACCCGTGAAGCAACGACGAAGGAAGTTCACCCCCGACCGATAGAAAACCATTGAGGAGGAAGTCACTCGCTTGCTGGAGGTAGGGCTCATTACAGAAGTAAAGTACCTGACTTGGTTCTCTAACATTGTATTAGTCAAAAAATCTAATGGAACCTTGAGAATGTGCATTGATTATACCAGTCTCAATCGGGCTTGCCCGAAGGATTGCTACCCCCTCCCGAGGATCGATCATCTGGTTGATGCAACTTCAGGTTACAAGCTGCTCTCATTCATGGACGCCTTCTCGGGGTATAATCAGATTCAGATGGCACCGAAAGATCGGGAAAGCACACCCTTCATCACACACCACGACACTTACTACTACAAGGCCATGTCATTCGAGCTAAAGAATGCCGGAGCAACCTACCAAAGGATGGTTAATCGCTTGTTTGAAAACCAAATCGGGTGTAACATGGAAGTATATGTTGACGACATGATAGTAAAAATTCAGGAGGCGATTACTCACTTCACAAATTTAGTCGACACGTTCCAAACATTAAGGCAATACAAGATGTGGCTTAACCCAACCAAGTGCATATTCGGCGTCAGATCCGAGAAGTTCCTCAGGTTCATCATCCACCAAATTAGGGATTGATGTGAACCTAGAAAAAGTGGATGCCATCCTCCGGATTCAATCTCCCCGGACAGTGAAGGATGTCCAATGACTCACAGGAAGACTGGTAGCATTGAGTCAATTCATCTCTCGAGCCGGAGATAAGAGTTTTCCCTTCTTCCGAGCCCTAAAGCGAGCAAACGACTTCGAGTGGGGCCCCTAATGCGAAGAGGTATTCCAACAACTAAAGGCACATGTAGCCCACCTTCCGCGCCTCACCTCGACTGCTCCCGAGGAGCCCCTCGGGATTTATTTGGCGACCTCGGATGTGGCGGTCAGCTCGGTGCTGGTCAGGCTCGGAAAGGATGGATAAAGACTGGTATACTACTGTAGCCACATCTTAAGTGGCCTTGAGGAGCGATACCTACTGATTGAAACACTCACCTTTGTGCTGATCTTGGCATCAAAAAAGCTGAGGCCCTACTTCCAAGCTCACCCCATTAAGGTGATCATCGACCAACTTTTGCGTTAAATACTTTCAAAATTTGATGTTGCAGGTTGGATGCTGAAATGGTCGGTCGAGCTCGGGGAATTCGACCTCAAATACATTCCAAGAACCGCAATAAAGGCCTAGGCTCTAGCCGACTTCATATCAGAATCAACGAGTCATGAGAGTCCACCACCAACTCCGACCTTGTACATGGACGGTTCTGCCAATTCGGAGTGCAGAGGAGTCGGGCTCATCCTTAAAGGCCTCACCGACCAAGCTTTTGAGCATGCTTTCGACTTGAATTCAATGCCACTAACAACGAAGCCGAATATGAAGCATTGTTGTTCAGTCTAAAGCTCGTCAATGAGTTGCATGTTGAAGACATTAAGATCTTCACCGACTCCCAGCTCGTCGCCGGACAGGTCAATGGGGAATTCGAAACCCGAGACCAATTGATGGTCGACTACCTGGCTGAGGTACGACACCGAGCCCAACAATTCAGCCGCTTTGTTATCACCAAAATACCTCGGTCCAACAACATACAAGTCGATGCCTTAGCAAAACTAGCCTCCATGTGTGGACCGATAGAATGCCTGACGTGGATGGCCAAGATCCTGAAGCCCTCAATATTCGTCAAGGTAGCTGCGACTGAAGACGACCATGGCTGGGTCGAAGAGATGCTCAAGTTCAAGGACGACGACTTGCTACCCCAAGACTACAGCACAGCTCGGTGTGTGAAGAGGGCAAGCCCGTGGTATTGCATCCTCAACAGGCGCCTGTACTGATGAGGATTCACGCAGCCATTACTTCGATGCTTGCGCCCGCCGGAGGCACAAACCACATTGGATGAGGTCCACGAAGGGATCTGTGGCGAACATATTAGTGCCTGAACCCTGGCCCACAAGATACTCAGGCAAGGTTATTACTGGTCGACCATGCGTCGAGATGCTCAGACCTACGTGCAGAAGTGTGAATAGTGTTAGAGGCACGCCAGAATCTAGCACCAACCGACGGTCCCGATATCCACTTCAGACTGCGCCTGACCATTTGTCTAGTGGGGAATGGACCTGCTCGGTCCATTCCCCCTGGCATCGGGACAGCGAAGGTTCCTCATAATTGATGTAGACTACTTCTCCAAATGGGTCGAGGTTGAACCACTTGCATCTATCACCGAGAAACAAGTCGAGGGGTTCGTTTGGAGAAACATCATCCCAAGATTCGGCATCCCGAGGACGATCATCACTGACAACAAGACTTAGTTCAATAATCCAAAATTCAAAACATTTTGTGAAAGCTACAAGATCCAACTAAGGTTCAGCTCAGTCGCCCATCCCTAGGCCAACAGACTAACCAAGGTCACGAATCAAGCCATCCAAGAAGAGGGTCCAAGGTGCACGCGAGATTTAGGTGGATGAGCTCTTGAGCATCCTATGGGCGTCCTTGGCGACCCCAAAATGTTTGATAGGGGAGTCACCGTTCAGCCTGACCTTTAGGACCGAAGCTATCCTCCCTCCCGAGGTGGTCTACCCGACCCTGCGGGTCAAGCTCTATGAAGATTCCTCTTTAGCCGACCGACTAAGGAAAAATCTCGATCTTCTCGAAGAATAAAGGGCTACTACACACCTACGAACCCTCGAGTACAAGAAGGTAGTAGCGAGGCTCTACAACTGTAGAGTGCACCCTCGACAAGTCAAAGTGGGTGACCTAGTGCCATGAAAGGCTGAGGTCGGTGACCCTACTTGGTCTCGAGGCAAGCTGGCCACGAATTGGGAGGGGCCATACCGAGTGAAAAGCTCATCCCGAGAAGGCACTTTTACCCTGGTCACAATAGAAGGAAAGAGATTGCCAAGGACTTGGCATATTTCAAATTTGTGGAAATTTTATGTGTAGTAAGACCCGAGCAATTTTATGAAAAAGAGTACTTACATTAATTAGAAAGGATTACAACCACCGGTTGGGAGTCAGCACCATGGCCTTCGCTGACCCGTCCATTAGCACCTCATACGGTAAGGTATACAAGTCGGAGGCCAACTGCGAGATCAACGTGCCTCAGATATACTTAACCAAGGCCTCCCTGTCTTGCCAAACAAGCATCCCGTGAGTCAGCAGCCTCAGGTCAACATCAAGGAGCGCATCGGGAGCCCATTCCGGTAGGTTGCACATCCGGATGGCGTGGTAGTCCCGGCTGTCCACCCCGGTGCTGGTGCTGCAAAGCTCCCTCACCGACTTCAGTTTCCGTCTCAGAACCGAGGATTCTTATGCGGTATCTGTCAACCCTTTGCCCTTGGTCGCGATCCTATCAGCCTTGTGGGGTGACTTGGGCCGGTCTCTCTTTCTCTAGCTAATCGGGTCCTTGCCCCGTCGCTTATGTAGAATCTCAGGTGGTCCCCTCACCTCTTCGATGGGAATATCTTGCACCTTGGATGCCGAATCGGATTTGACGTATGGTGCCAGCGGGGGTGGCGGGGCTGAAGTCGGAACCGAGGAAGCGGCTCCCAGATGCCCCCCTCTAGTTCGGGGATTGCCGCGCATCATACTCATGCTCACCATCTCTGCAAAGTCAATCATAAGTCAGGACATCAGGCAACAAAACCCATAAGCAAGGAAAACAAGGTGTACCGTGAGAAGTTAGACTGAGGCCCGCCTTAACCAGCCACTCCTAAGTTAGGCTCCTAATGGCCCGAGACGCAGACATGATGCCCTTCAGTCGCCCATCAAGTGCGTCTCCTCATCAGAAAGGTTTGGAGGGACATTGCTAACAGGGTGGGCTAACTACTCGATGCCGAAGTCCCAACCCCAACGCCTACTTACAAACATAAATCACGCCTT
The DNA here is from genome assembly GCA_021527575.1 of Ensete glaucum. Classification (NCBI taxonomy): domain Eukaryota; kingdom Viridiplantae; phylum Streptophyta; class Magnoliopsida; order Zingiberales; family Musaceae; genus Ensete; species Ensete glaucum. The sequence goes on along the minus strand of CM038558.1, from coordinate 209,545 downwards.
CCAACCCTTGTTGTTGGAAGGGGCACCCCCGACCCTAAAACCTGCCCCAGAGTTCAAGTAGTAACCCTCTTGATCCCTACACAATCGGAAATAAAAAAGGAACAAGTCCCGAGTCGGGACGATGCCAGACCCCTTACACTCTCCAAGGAAGGTTATGATGTAGCGCCAAGAGTTTGGTGCTACCTGACCGGGCGATATCTGCCACCATCCGAGGCACTCCCCGATGACGGGGTAAAGGGGGAACCTCAGTCCCGCCTCTAGAGTATCAATAGAGATGCTGAACCCATCGGGACAAGAGTGGTATGGTCGCTGCCCTGGCCCCAGGGCATGTAGAACATACTCGTTCGGAATGCTAAAATGCTTTCGAACCGCCACTAAAGACTCGAGACTCACGATGGAGTCAAAATCATGGTGTGACTTCATCGCTTCTAAGTTTTGAAGAGCCTTAACATCTACCTCGGCCATTATGCCCGAGGATGAACTCTAGGGACCGGACTGATCCCCCAAGGAACCACTAGGCCTACACTCCTCCTCTCGAGGCAGCGGGACTAGGGAAGAAGGGGTAGAAGAAAATCTAGAGAACGAGAATGAAGGAGAAGACACCATCATGACCTGATCGAACAAGGGAAGCAGAGGGTGAAGGTGGAACAGCCGAGATGCAAGGTCCGAAGGCTCTAGGAAGGGAAGACAAGAAATTAAAGTGATCCCTCGCCACCACCACGATGGAGCTTATAAGGAAGGCATCGCTTCGACTTCCCGAGGAAGCGAAAGAACTTCGCCTAGGGAATACGCGAACCGCATCCACAAAGAACGTCAGCCCAACACTTCGTATGTTGCTCGTCTCTCTCTCATTATGTGCCTTTGCCCCATATCACGTGCATGGACACGACATGTTACGAATGGATCGTGACTAGGCGCCAGCCAGTCCATCAGTCTTTTGTCTGAGTTGTGTACCTTGGCCAGTCTATCAGCCCTTTGCCCAAGTTGTGTACCTCGGCCAGTTTGTTAGTCCTTTACTCGAGTTGTGTACCTCGATCAGTCCATCAGTCCTTTGCCCGAGTTATGTACCTCGGCCAGTCCATCAGTCCTTTGTAGTGTGCCTCGGCCAGTTTATCAATCCTTTGCCCGAGTTATGTATCTCGGCTAGTCCATCAATCTTTTGCCCGAGTAGTGTACCTCGGCCAGTCCATCAATCCTTTGCCCGAGTTATGTACCTCAGTAAGTCCATTAGTCCTTTGCTCGAGTTATGTACCTCGGCCAGTCCATCAGTCATTTGCCCAAGTTGTGTACCTCAGCTAGTCCATTAATCATTTACCCGAGTAGGGTATCTCGGCTAGTCCATCAGTCCTTTGCCCGAGTTGTGTACCTCGGCTAGTCCATCAATCCTTTGTTTGAGTTATGTACCTCGGCCAATCTATCAGTCTTTTGCCCAAGTTATGTACCTCGGTCAGTCCATCGGTCCTTTGCCCGAGTTGTGTACCTCGACCAGTCTATCAGTCTTTTGCATGAGTTATGTGCCTCGACCAATCCGTCAGTCCTTTGCCCGAGTTGTGTACCTCGATCAGTCTATCAGTCTTTTGCACGAGTTATGTGCCTCGTCAGTCTGCCCGAGTAGAGTACCTCAGCTAGTCCGTCAGTCCTTTGCTCGAGTTGTGTACCTCAGCCAGTCCACCAGTCCCTTACCCGAGTAGTGTACCTCGATCAATCCATCAGTCCATTGCCAGAGCTATGTACCTCGACCGGTCTTTAGCCTTTACCCAGGCCGCGAAACTCGGTCAAACCATGACGAACCCACAAAGAAGCAAAGACCAGTAACAACTAACGCTCGGGATCTTCCATTCGGTCTATAGAGTGTCTCGGCAAGACCCTTTTTTTAGGGGGGGGGGGGGGAATGATAGGGTAAATAATGGGCCGACCCAACACACCCGGGCCCGTGCTAGGTCGATGGCCACATCAGCATCTGAGGTGGAGTCACGTCTGTTTCAGCCTGGCGGCTAGGTCGGCGACGACGTCAACATCCGAGATGGAGAGGTTTGGACGTTGTGCCATCCCGACTCCCTCTTCACGCGCAATGAATGCCGCATGGCGCACCATATCCTCGCCCCACACCACTATACCAACTAGCCCACCGTACGACTCGACCCCGAGGTGATGGCAGAGGTAAAGCCGAATGTACGAGTGACCTCCCTCCCCTCCGGTAAGTATAAAATCCCCTTTTGGCAACACCAAAGGGAAGGACTATGGCTCCAAAAATATAAAGACAACTCGCCTCCCTTTCCCGAGAAACCAATTAACTCCGGCGTTGGAGGGGTCACGTCGGACACCCCCCCCCCAACCCCCACCCCCACCCCCACCCCCAACGAGACCTTTGTGCGGGATCCACGATGCCGATGGGAGCGGAGCGGGCAAGCGGATGGCCGCGGCGCCGACTAGAGGAACGATCCTAATTTGAGTCGGAGATCCCAATTTCGACCAACCCGAGCGAGCTTATGTACTCGGTTTAAACCGGTCGGGTTGACACCTCAGCATGACTCCAAAACTCGGTTTAATTAATTAATTAATTATATATATATATATATATATATATATATATATATATATATATATATATATATATATATATATATATATATATATATATATATATGTTGGAAGCAAATCGATACGTCATCACCTTGGATTCGTCCTACTTTTATTTTAATTTTTTTTATTTGTTAATTTTATTTTTATCAGATATTCTAAATGTCGTACGATCGCCAACAATGCCTCGTCGTCCTCTCTTTATTCATTTTTATTTTTGTTTATCGTTCTTATTTTTCTCTAAAATCCTAATTGTCCCTTCGTAATCCACAATCCCTCTCGCTCTTCCTTACAACTCCAATATTTGATGAGACAAACATCACATTGGGATTTCCAGCAGTATCCAAAATTTTAGGGGGAGGCAGCTTAACCCTCCCTCCCTCATTTATCTGTGCACTTCACAGATAGATACTGCTCATCCTTTCTGAATTTTTGGCAACACAGAAAAGGAGATTTGGCCCACTTCATTACTGACAATCCATCTTTCTCAAAGAAATAACATGCATGAACTGAATGAACATAACAAAATAAAAATAATAAAATAATAAAAGGGGCCTAAATACTCACAAGAGATATGCCCAGACAACAGGAAGCAACAAAAACAAAACAAAAAAAACTAGATTCAACATCTGTTGTCTGTCAAACACAAAAACAAAACAAAAAAAAGTTAAAAAAAGTATGCATAATCTTAAAGCACGATGCTCTAACATATTCAGAAACCAAAAATTTTTCCAAATCATTGCAAATTCCACATGGGAAAAATCAATATATACAGGGACACAAGTGAGGGAAAGCCATTGCCAGTAGACAAAAAAAAAAAAAGAATTCAACTACATAACTATTGGGGAGTCCCCTCCAAATTTGATTCTGCTAGCCATTGATCTCAATAGTTGAATAGGCTTAGGGGCCTCTAACTCACAACCCGCTTTGAAGACATGAGTGGTGGCTTTCAATTATCCAGATTTACCTCATGTAACATATTACTCCATCGTATGTATGGACAGCATGACACTCATTGGCACATACACTAGAACTATCCGGCCTAAGAAGGAAACCGAAGGGTAGGCAAAAGAGCTGAACACCATAATTGCTTTTTTATTGGTTAAAGAAAAAAAGAGGACACAAATTTTATCTGCCATCAACAAAGGCATAACTGTCCAACCGATAAATCAAACAACAACAAAAAACAAAAAAAGGCAACACCATCCGAAACCAATAACTCACCTTTGTATCGCTTAGGCCTTGGAAGCTGTGTCTTTCAAACAGTCCATATTGCATAATCCCATCGACCTCATCATGTCTACAAACCTGCCATCATTTATTACAACCAGTCAAGATAGAAACAACACAAATCCACAAATTTAATCAGCAGAGAATTATATTCACACAGAATAAATCAACAAAAGAGAAAGGAATCTTAGCCAATCTTAAGTTTCATCTGACCGATCAGAGCTTTTCCTCGGTTTCTCTGGTTGGTCCACATCATCCTTCACGTCTTTAGAACTATCAACACTTCTTCTTGATTTCTCTCTCCTGTCAGTACTAGGTCTTGACTTTCCTCTGCTTTCTGTTATTCCCCGCTTAGGTTTATCTCTACTGACAGTGCTTGATCTAGACATGTCTGTCTCATCTATGCTCAATCTTGAAGACTCTAGACGGTCGGAGCTCGTCCGAGGAGCCTCGGTGACATCTGATGTCTCAACAGATTCATCTTTTCTTACAGGTAGGTTCTCTATGGCTGATATGAACTTCTTTAAATGCCTGATGTAATCTGGAAAGAGTTCTAGATTATTGTGGTTGCCTCCCTTAATCCAAAGAGGTTCATACTTTTCTTTGCATAGTTCCCACAGGCGTTTCCCATGTGAACAATCAACGACATTATCTTCTGTACCCTGCAAAATCAAATAAGGTCTAAGTCATCTAGATGGCACTTCCAATAATCTCTACTGATCATAAAAGTTCTGCTCCGCTCGTTTTTGATATACAAAAACTATTTGGAAATACCGATTTGAAGGAAACAAAAGTTATATGTAGGAAAAAACAAAAAGAGGACTGACCATAGAGTAATTATACTTGAATGGTTTTATAGAGTAAAACATTCAACTGAAATTATTAAAATTGCATTCTACTGTTTGTGTCATGTATGTATAGGTTTAATATTTAAATTTCTAGCCATTTGTATTCAACCAGTAATTTCGTTGGAGACTAAGTGATTCTAATCTTTTGTTGTCCAATGTTGACCATTCTGTCCCTTATCCCTGAGTACAACATATATCCGTTAACTTGGTGACCACTTTGTGTATCAGTGGTTCCCAAGTATCATAAATAGCAGATGCTCTTTGAAGAATTGAACACTCCCATCTATATAGTTTTAGTTAAGAGCCTTATATGCAAGCAGTAAAAGGGCACAAGCAAGGATTAGTATATGAACATGCTTCCGGGCATATATACATAATAGAACGACAAGGACCATAGATATCGACTAATTCAAGAGGTGAATAGGCAAGGAATAATTAATAATCTGTGTGCAAAACATGGTAATATTCATCTATTTATCCTGATATCATACACACTCAACTTCCAACTCCCTATATTTTCAGATTTCATGATGAATGGTACATGATATATAAATTTCCATATATAGTTCATGTTTTAGAAGATGAGAAGGCAAAATAGCAACATAAATATAACAGGAAAAAAAGCTCCCTAATCAACTTATATAAATTAAACATAGGTAGGAAAAGAAAAAATAGACAGAAGAATGATATGGGCCTGCGACAACCAAAAGTGAAGATGAGAAAATTTGGGGACTTCCTTCTTCATGCATATATAGGTGTGTTCTTATATGAAGGCAGCTTGTGACAAGAAAACAACAAAAATGCAGATGTTGCCCAATTACTGTCATTCACCAAGCAAGATCAGACCACTTAACAAAAGTTTGCAAACCACTGTTCATGTTATCAAAAATCAAGAATGATCAAGATGGTTTATAATGTGCAAGTGAGACAAGTGGCGTAGGGTATTTTGGTTTCCACAAAAGGGTGCCTAGGTTTGCTAATATCCTGGCTTGCATGTATTAAAGATTCAAAATCGTATCAAGGACTCAATAATGAATGGAGGAATCAGAAGTTCTTCGAGTCATGTTCTGTTTGGATGTTCCAGAAAGTACAGAACATCTTTACTCTCAATTCGGAAATATTGGCTGTATATGAAGGAAGCTTCTACTATGGATAGAAAACGAAGAGGCAAGGAAATCATATAGAACCACAGAAAATGTTTGCTGGCGGCTACCACTAATTATTTGTGGTTGAACATATTAATAGCATATTCGGAAAGCAAACGAAGGTGAGAACATTATATACAGCATCAAAGAGGATCTCAAATGTCAAATTCCAACATGGATGGACCAAACTATCTGATTGCTTTGTTTATTATGCAGAGTGGGGATTGGGGAGTCCACTAAAACAAAAGTAGTCATTATTAACGTCAAGCCTCTAGTATGCCCTCAGCAGGGTTGCATATGGGTACCATCATGCTGGGAGAACCAGATTAGATCTATGTATTCTACAAGAGGGGTGCCTGATCTGTTTATCTAAGGATGGTACCAATCTCGTTTCCTCTTGTATAATTGATGAATTGGAGCTTGAGTGAGTTGATAGATATAATAATGCAGTGTACTTACTGATGTATTGAAGTTAGCTGTTGATGCTTTTTTGAAAAATGATGATAAAATTTTCTTGTATTGGATATTGATATGAAACAAAAAGAATTTGGTCACCGAAGAATATGCAAACGAGCCGAAGTTAGTTTTAAGAGTTCAATGGATCCATGTCCAACATCCAAGATTATTTGGCTTCACAAATAACATCAACAACAAAAAGTTCTGTTAAATTTCTCTAAGAAAAAAGTTCACTCTTAAATAGTGGATCATAGAATGAGAAAAGAGTTCACTCTTAACTAGTGGATCATAGAATGTTGCACTAGGCATAGAACAGTCATTCTACCTAGTCAAATTTAACATAAAAAAGAAATTGGGAATTGAGATTCTAAATATCTTATATTAAGAGAAGATCCACCTAGCAAAAAGATCTACTACTGTGTAAGGATCTTGAGATCAACTCTTATTGATGATTTACAAAGATGGAGCAGAGACAAGAACCTGGATCTGTTTAAAGTCTCAATGTAAAATATGTTAAGTGATAGTTAAATATCTTTCTTGAGTGGCTCTAGAAGGTTTAACTACACAATATATAACACAAGCTAGAGCAAAATAAAAGAAAATTTTCTAACCAAAAGTGTAACAACTAAAGATACCATATCAAGTAAAAGCAAGAAAGTCAACACTCACATGAATTACCAGCACAGGACATTTCACAAATGGAATTTTATCAATGTTCTGCAGAAAAAAAAGGATTTGATGTTAAGATGATCTCACAATGAAATGAAGATCCATAAGCCCACAAATTAGCAAAATAATGGAAAAGAACCTTATATATGTCAAACCAGTATGTATGCTTCACAGGATACATTACACGCAGACCAGACAAAATAGGACTATGCAGAACAACTGCTCTCAATCGAGGCAAATGAGCAGCTAATTCTAAAGTAGGACCAGTACCAACTGATTGGCCATATAAAATAATATCTTCTTCGTGGGCTCCATAAGTCTCTTTAAGGCATTTGTAAGCAGCTTCTATATCAGCATAAGTATTTTGCTCTGAAGCCTGAGAGTACAATGTGGTAAGAGACAAAATTACATATTGTTTTTCATCAGTTAATCAAATATTAAAGCAGAAAAAAGATAAAAATGTGACAAGGATGCAAAGCCAACCTTTCCAGATGATTGCCCATAACCTGAATAGTCATATCTGCAATAAGTGGGTTTCCATATTAAACAAACAAACCTGGATGTTGACTTTATGAAACAAAAAACATGGAAATTTTCTAATGCAATTGGACGCTGGAAGAAAACAACTCTGATTATGAGGCCCCTCAAGCACTTACAAAGAGCTCTCAGCAACTAATTGTTTTCTGAATATGGAAATTTTGTAAGAATCCTCTGACCAGCACTTTCCACATTTACCACTTTTTATCAAAAAAATAAAGGGAACCTATTATTAGTTACCATGAAAACAAACCAAGGCAAGAGGTCCTAGTGCACACCATGCTTTGCATTTTTAAAAAGTCTGCACAATCTGATCTATAGCATTAGAAGATGAACAGATAATTTTGCTGAGAAATTAGTGTTACCATCGCACATAAAACTCGTCTACAGCAGTTTCTAGAAGTGAGATTTGAGGAACTTCTGAAAATGTCTTCTAAATAACAGAACTGGGGTTTCTAGATCTTACAGCTCAGTGATGATGAAAGGGAAGCTCATGCCCCACCTTCAATCATACTCCAACTAGTATAGGCGACAGAAAAGAAAATCGATTAGCTGATATTTATATTAAACAAGAATAAAAATGAAAAAGGAACCAAAGAACATGTGAGAACATAAACACAAAACATGTAGGAAAACCATAAAGTACAACTCAGTGAGGGAAAAAGAAGAAAAAAAACAGCAAGACAGGTGATATTAGGTAATTCTGCTGGCGAAGCTTTCAGCCGTATCTTTGAAGCTATCAACAGTAGAGATATTCTTGCTAGAAAATGCCTATTTCTTTCATTCCGAGTGTATCAAGACCAAGGTTTGCAATACCACACCGTACCACTCGGTATGCTCGGTACGAACCAATCCGATAGAGGACCGATACACTCCATATCGCTCGGTACCTTAGTACACTTGGGACAACTTGGTACGTACTGTACCAACAGCTGATCGAGACACCAGTATGGTACGAGATTGCGAACCTTGATCAAGACCAAATTCCCACATTCCTTGAGATCTTTTGTTTGGTCCGACCTATGTAGATGAAGATGCTTGCACTTAATGAAGAAAACCCAGTATGGAATGCCCCTTAGTTCTTGCAAAATTTGTATCAAAGTGTTTAATATCCCCCACTGGTATAAGAGTGGATTCGAACTAGATGAGCTTAGGATGCCTGATAAATTCTGCTGAAAAGCTTGTCTTATTGTTTGAACACAGACATCTTTATAGTTTATGCCTAGTCCCAAAACAGTGATTGGGGATACCCACTTTCAGATCAAAAGGAGCATAAAAAAGTCAGAAATTTCACAAGCTTAGCCGACTCCTTCATGTAATTATTTTTCTTTTCTTTTGTCTATTTTGGAAATTATTCAGCTAATTGTAGCTCCTGTGTCAAGGTAAACATCAAAGATACAAGATACCGTCCATTTTTTCACTTCATAATTCCAACATCTAATAACAAATCACGAATTAGAAAATGCAAAAATAACTCCTTGAGGTCTCAGAATCAATGCTTACCTGTAAGAACTACTTAATCGACAATTTATCATAAGAAAGAACAAAAATTAAAGAAGAAAAAAAGGTCAAAAATATCCGTTTCGAACTTATTGCAGGAATCAGCGAAGTAGCTCCAAACAACGAGATTCCATCCCATTTTTAGTTCGAACTTCTCACAAACGTTTAAAATTTTCAACTAGAGAAACAGCAATCCATCAGCTACGCATGCGCCATAAGAACATAAAAGATCCATCCATTTTAGCTCAAAATCCAAACCTTAGGTCCTCAAAGATTACCTACGCAGAACTCATTAATAAACAAGGAACCAGAACGAGGCGGCACCTCACCCCATCAAGTTGACGCGGAGGTGATTGCTGAGCCCCACGAAGAGCTCGTACATCTGGCCAAGGTCGGCCGCGTTGCCATGGGAGTAGAGCAGGGTGAGCTTCGCGTTGGGGTTCGTCACGTACATCGCGATGATCCCGCTCCCGCGCCTAGTCCACAGCCGCCGTACTTGGACCCCCTCTCGCGGCGTCAGGGTGGTCATGGACAGCCGCCCCGACGCTTCATCCTCCACCACTACCCTGTACGAAGGCGGGTCCGGCGGGAAGAAGGCGAACCTCGAAGCCATCGTCGACGTCATCCCTCCCATCTCTCCGGCCAAGGGCGGGCGCCGATCACATCTCCATGGTCTTGGGGAAGGACCAATGGGTTTTAAGAGTTCGATGGGCAAAACGGCGGGGAAGGGAGGAGGAGTTAACGGTGGGAGAGAGAGAGAGAGAGAGAGAGAGGGGGTTTGGAGAGGGAATCACGTCATAATTGGAAACGTTTTCGGTAGCGTTTTTATTGCGGAAATCACGGCAAGGATTTGTTAAACAAATTGAGATAACAGTTTGTGTGCAAATATACATATATATCCCTATAGCAATAGGGATTCTCGTATTTATCCCTCCCAATTATAGTCATCCATAATGTATCTGCCATCAGAGTTTTAATCTCTATTAGTTACTGTAAGTCAAACATAATTAAATCTCGAATTTATATGATCATTCTTAAAAAAATCTCATTCTGATACGATATTTTCTATTTTTCTATGTTTCTCTAACTTAAATAAACTAATATTAATCATGATAAAGCGATTAATTAGGCTTTGTTAATGAATATTAATGAGGACGACAATATTTGTGTGTATATATATCTATTGGTTTTTGTTATGGATATATTACTCTATTAATTATCCAAAAATATTATACTAATATTTTTAAAAAATTAATTCACTTTTCGTTGTAATGAGTCCTAAAAACTTTTTTTTTATTTTTACTTCAAATAATCTCAAACCATCTAGAATGTATAAGAAGATTGGTCCAAAGCAGAACCTTTTTCCTGTTGTTTATTCAAAGGATTAATGTTCTGCTACATTGTATGATCGACATTAACATACATAACATCAAGGTTTTTTTTTTCTATTTATAGTTTAAAATTCATGAGAAAACGGTAGTTTTCTTTTAAATAATTAGTCATGGAATGAGTTGGATAATGCTTCTTTTATCTTTTGTTTCTTTTTTTTTTTAAAGACGAGTTCAACAAATCCATTCCAACACTTTTAAAAAAGTGTCTATTTTTTCTCTAAATGTAATCAAACGTGCTTTATTTCATAAATATACAAAAATAAATAATGAAACATGTAAAAATATCTCTCTTTTAACTTGAGAGGTAGGTTATGGTTGGTGTAAGTTCAACCGAAGGGAGAAGTAGCAAGATGCTGAAACAGCCAATATTATCTTAATTTTCTGCCAATCCAGCATAGCCCACAGAGCTGCAGAGGTAGGAACAAGAATTCTTTGCAGAAAAGTGGAACATCCCAGCTTCAGGTTTTGGAAAGCCTTTTGTCCGAGGAAAGAGGAAACTGAAGCATTGAATTCTCTTGTTGCCTACATGCTCTTTTGTGTTGGAGCTCAACATAGGTTGTCGGTCCAACATGGCTGATACAGCTAGCTCAATGGCCTGCTAAGAGAGAGAGAGAGAGAGAGAGAGAGAAGAAATATTCTTATTCCATGGTGGGATCTCACTTGTTAATTAGGGAGGGAGGGGGAAGAAGACAGCTACAGAAGGTGCACACAAATCAGCAAGAGGAAATCCTCCATGTGTGTATGTACATAGGCAGGCTTATCTTGTTTCTTTTGTTTGTGTTCTTGGTGCTTTCAAGAAAGTGTGCTCTTCTCTCCAGATGATTTCTTTGTTTCTGCCTACATGGTTGGGCCTTCTCTGAGTTGTTTGACTTTGAATCATTAATGAAGTGTAACAAAATTGATTGGAAAATATCGAGTCCTACCTACTTTCTTTCTCCCAGTTTTGTTTGTGAAATTTTCTTTCAGCATCCACAAGATTGTACTTTCTCCAAGTGAAAGAAAGATTGCACACTGAATGGAATGTTGATCCAAAGCATAAGCAGGCATTTGGCATTCTGGATTTGTGATTCAGGGGGTTCACAGCCAAGAGTTTATCTCTCTCTCCACTACTTGATAGATAACAGAAACCCAAGTTTCAGATTGTGTTGATTCACCACTCTATACTCACCACAGGCAATCTAAGTTGGGATTTTTTAACCCTTTTGACTTGATAACCTAACAACCAGAATGACCAAATCAAGATTACAGTGTGGTTGGTTCTTTTTGGGTTTCAGGCGAGTGATAACACGTAGTAGGCATGCATGTAAAGACTGCTAATAAGCTAGCAATTAACTAACTCTATTATTATTATTCTATTGGTCAACCGCACGCAGGCTATCAAAAGCCAGCAGCAATTTGCTGCTATGACAGTTTAAGCAGGTACTATAATGATTGAAGATAATATTGATCCTCGATACAACTGGAATTTACTACAGTACAAAACTAGGAAACAATAGAACTGAAGTATGATGGCCTTGCGACTGTTTCTTTTTGTGCACTCCCAAGTGTGTTTCTCCATCTGATGATGCTCCTCCTACCTTCTACCTCATATGCTGGCCTTTTTCTTGGCAGTAGGAAGGCCTTTTTTGCTGGCATCCTAAGATGGGTGGGATATCTAAGACTATATATATATATTGGCTGGAACACTTGAGAGCGCATGTTGCTTCTGCTGGCCTTTTCGCTGGATGTTGGTTGGAGCAACATTTTGGAGTGGAATGATTGCTGGCAAACATGTTTCGGTGAAAGTGGTAGTCAGTCAGTCATTCAGGAGGTTGATTGGATCCTGTTATGGAAAAAGAAAAAAATAGCAGTCACATCATGTCTTAGTCCAGAAAAGAGGGATACAACAAGGAACAGACGTTTATAATGGTTAAAAGTCGTGTATATTTTTTTTTTTCTTCTAGGTCATGCATGATCTTAAATATGACTCGAGTACAGAGAGACATGATATGCCTTCAGATTTGTTTATATATATATATATTTCTTGAATCTTGTCGCACGTCTAGCAGTCATGAGATCAATCAATCTGGAAAGAGATGAGATGTCAAAGTTATATATAACCTGTGAACAGATGAATGAGATAGAAAACGTGGAAGCAGTGGTATCCTTGTGGATTTAATAAGATTTTTACAATTGCAATAATATGCTCTCCATGATCTTTGTTATTACATCTGTTATATAAAAGCTTGAAAGTCAACCATTCGTTTTCTTTCTTGGAATGAGAAAAGAGAAAGCAGTTTGTGGCGAGTGAATTTTGTCCATACACTCAAATATAAATCCATTCCGACGGCATAAACTAATTTACTAAAAAAATTATGATGTTTCTAATGAATCATTTGTTCCTTGTTAGCTTTTATGCAGATGGTGGGAGAGATCTTTAGCTAATACAATTGTGTTTTTAATGTTGTCCAAATGTCATAACCTCACTTGGTTCTTTTATTGAGAAAGAAACACAAAAATTTCAGAAGCAGCCTCTTTTTTTTTTTTTTTGGTTTCTGAATCTGAAAACAGAAATATAGACCTAATTATTTTCCAGACCATTCTCCTGGACTAATCTTAGGAACCAAATTACACAACGTTAGATAAACTATGTCTAACAACTCCTTCAAGGATCTCTGGTTGTCCATTAAAGTAATCTGATCGTGAGAGGGTTGAGGAATTTGAGCACTGCTGAAACATCAAGAGATGTTTAAGCTCCTAAAAGTTTTGCTCTTCTAAACTTTTGATATTTAACCAAGTATTGTTATACAAGATATATTCTAACTCCATAAGCAGAAGAAGAATGTTTAAGCGCCTAAAAGTGAATGCGATCAGATCAAACCATCACATTTAGCCAAGAAGAAGATGAAGAAGAAAGAGCTTCCGGTTTGACTTGACTCTCAAGTCAAACCAATTAATTAAATAGACTAACTACTTCCCAGGCTTTGCTTCTGGTATGTTTTAGCAACCAGAGAACTCATCAATTACTCCAAAAAGAATTAAAAATAAATCGGTTTGATGAACAAAAAAAGCATCAAACCAGGTTTGATGCATTGCCACCAGGTTTTGATCGCATTGCCACCAGGTTTTGATCTTAATTTATTATTATTATTATTATTTTTGCTACAAGATTAAAAGACAATAGTCCTAACTAATGTTAATTTGTATTTAATACCCCCATTATTTGTCGATTTTAAGGGAAGTTATGATCACAATCTTCTTTAGGATCATTTTTTTCCTTGAATTAACATGAGAATTATCCATCACATTAGATAAAGAGACGTTTAGTACCCTTAACAATATTCCCTTTCCTTGTTTAGGATTTTATTTCTTCGAATAAAGAGATTAATAACTATTCCAATCTTATCCAATATCCACAACTATAACTCAAACTGTATTGACTCTAAATATGTTTGTTTGTAAATGTGACCAAAGGTCGGACTCTAAATATTCAGTTGCTATTATTACGTTCTCATGCAGGTTTTCTTTAATTTTAGCAAATTGAGTAACTAAAATTTGAGATTTTATCCACCGTTACAACTCCATCATACATTCCAGCCACCAAAAAAAAAAAAAAACTGTAGCACTGCCAAGTTGTTAATCTCAGAAAGTTGTTAATATGCTAAGTTAGGCTTAAGTTAAAACGCTTAAGTTAAAATTAATAATAGTATACTTATAAAATCCCTATAAAGATTAGCTGAGATGGGTCGAGATGGCTGAGGATGGCAAAGCAATCTCTGGGGAGGGTCAAGGTGTTTGTAGCTGATATTTCTTACAAGGGCTTTGGGCAGAAGATTATGTATGTTAGACTTAATAATTCAAGGGATAACTGTCATTTCAGTAAGAATGATACCAACCTTTCTTTCTTCAGGAAACGATGCATCTGGAATGAATTATGTGGAAGTGTTGCAAGTGTTGCCAAGTAGCGAGGACGACGGCTTGAAAGGCTACCTGTCAGTAATGAAATATCCAATTAGATCTCAGGACAGACATCGAGGAAACTTATTGGCTTTGTAATGAAACAATTCATTGTGCTGACCACCAAAAGGGGAGAATCAACAGATAGCCTCCATCTCTTCTTCATGAGTCTTTCTTTTTAGTGTTATTAAAGGATCTTTGTTGTGCAAAAGCATTGGCAGAGTGGAAAACCCAACACCAAATAAACACTTGGGAGACAAAAACTAATTGGCTCAATGCAACAATTTTTATCTTCATGAGGTGTAGGTTGTTCCCTACAGCATTTGCTTGCCTTGCTTGCCAATGATGGCCGTAGGCCAAACACCGGGCAGGGGGTCTCAGTCCCATCATATCCATGGTCCCTCCCACCTGAAGTCCGACTCAGTGGGCGTAGCAGTGAACAGCAACAACCCTACATCATCATCATGCTCCACTCCTTCGCCACACAGCACCGGCGCCACCTGAAACGTACTCACACCACCAACTCAATAAGATGAGAAGCCAAGTGGAACCACACATGACGTGCCAAGTTGGTAGTAATAAAACTATTTAACTTGTATATAGCTTTTTTTTTTTTTGTGATGGACAAGACAGACAGGTTGCTTCCTCCTCTTTCTTTCTCTCATTCTATTCTCTCTATGTCCGTTCCCTACGTCTTTCCCAATTGAAAGGTACACCGAGTGGCTCTCATGAACGTGCAAACACATGAATATCCTGGAAAGAGGTCAGAGTAAACACATCGCTAACAGCAAATATTATATTAAGTCAGATGCAGTAGAAGCAAGGCAGCACATGATGGGAGGAACACCAACCGACCCATGGCGTGGGGCGTGGGGCGTGGGGCTTCCGGTCGTCCCCCTTCTTTGCTTCTCACTTTTTTTAGGTGCTGCAGAAATCAAAAGAGTAAGCAGGGTTTTTTATGTAATGATCCAGACACAGCATTAACAATTACCTCCACTCTCTTCCAATCCTCCCTTCTTTGCTTCTCACTTTTTTTTTTAAAAGTGCTGCAGAAATCAAAAGAGTAAGCAGGGTTTTATATAATGATTGAGGCACACAGCATTAACAATTACCTCACAGCGACTCACATATTATAGTCCATGTTCATCTGCCACAAGCATGCCCTGGTTTGAAATCTGCTTGTGATAGAAAAATCATCTGAAGATACCCAGATCCATCATAAAAGAACATGGAGCTTATTTCAAAAAATAATGTCAATGAAAGCATGGACTACCCTTGAAGAAGACGAAAGGAGGAAGACTCATTCCAGGAACAAATAGAAACTACTGTTTTTGTTTAAGATTCAGAGATATATATATATATATATATATACATATATATTGTTGGCAATGGGATGTTAACACTTGCAATCCATTTCAGAAAGGTAAAATGAATGAGTTAAGAGAGAACAAAAAAAACCTGGTAAGCGGTAGAAGCTCTGTTGTAAACTACCATTCTTCTCGGCCTCTCTGTTCAAGAAACAAAAAAAATATATTGTCAGCAAAATAGAGAGAGATTCCACTTAAAAACAATTCTAAACATGTGCTCCCTCTTCATATCAATTTCCGATGTACATGAGTTTACTGGGAAAGCAGGGGATAACAGTTCATCAAAATGTTGCTCGACCTGACACCAATGTTGAAACAATTCATCAAAACCTTTAGTCGAAATAACAACCGAAGCTGAAGCCAATGTTGTTCCATCCAATGATTTATCAAAATGAACACTGTGCAAAGGAGACGAGCAAATTTACATACAACTATTTTAAGTTTTTATTGCTGAAAGTTTTCTCTCTCTCTCTCTCTCTCTCTCTCTCTCAGGAAGGAGGCAGCATACAGGCAGGATATCAGAATACCTTCTTCAAGTAGCAGACATTTAAACAAAACAATAAAAGATATATACAGAGGCAGCACAACCTCCACTTGCCTTCAACATGCCATAACTATCCTCTAACAACATCTTTATTCAGCAAACTCCCTTCTCTATTCTTTACCCCCTACTAGAAAAGGGCTCACACAAACAACCGCTACTGGACTGCAAATCAGCTCCCGACCCTGCCATATCTTACCTTCTTCTACTCAAAACTGGCAAGAGGTGCCCAACCTCTGCTTCTGCCTCTGGCCAGCAGCACCACATTTCCGACTACGGAATGCACCTGGGAGCAACTCCTGGAACTTCTCCAGGAATGCTGACCACTCCTCCTCCCCCATGTCAGCCAGCTTCACAAAGTTCACATTTGCAGGCAGCTGTTCGTTGGCACTCCTACTATTGCCAACCTGAGGCCTACTTGCACCACCACCACTATTTTTAATTTTACTACAAGTAAAATTAGCACTTGGAGCACCAACCAGGCATCGCTGACTCTTTCCAGCAAGAGATATGCCCTTCAAAGATGTGGACAGCTTTGAAACATGCGGATGCCATTCACAGGCAGACGGGTAGCATGTACTCTCCACATTGCTTTCTATGTGCTCATCATCTTCCTGCTCCTCCAAACTCTCCTCCAATCTTGACAGTGGGTTTTTGGAGCTTCTGCCTCTTTGTCCAAAAGGGTAAGACGCTGGTGATTTTGGCATTGCCGGATCAGCTTCTTCATAGTCAATGTCAAACTGAGTCGCGTCATCATCTTTTGGATTGGCTACTGGAGAAAATACTATTCTTTCTGCTATCAACTGTCTTGCCTCAATGCACACAACTTCCAGTTCACTTGGCTCTTCTTCCATTCCTCTGAATTCCCTGCTCATCATCTCACCAATCTCTGCAAGGCAAAGCCCAAATGCAGCTGCTTCCTTAAGAAAAATAGTTGACAGGATCAAAACTCTAAGGCATGCTTCACGGATCATGGGCAGCTCCATACGAAGCATCTCAGAATCTTTGACCGGATCAAGGTCAGCAATATACTTGAGCTCATCCACAGAGAAAGGGATTGATGCCTGTGGCCAGTGGATCCACTCAAAATACGGATCCTCTAAACTCTCTGGCAAGCAGAGACCATGATCGATTGGAACCAGTTCTGTCTGGGCCCCAACTCTACCAGTCGCCCCTTCAAGTTTCCTCACCAAAAGGTTTCCACCATGCCTGTCAGTATTAAAAATTCTAATATCAAGTATACCAATCCTGTGTACAGCCGCAACAGGAAAACTGGAGGTCCCATGATCACTAGCATCAAAGTCATGAGGAATAAACTGCTGAAAGGATGCTATCTTGCTGACAGCACTACGCTTCTTGTCAACCGCCTTTCCACTAGTATTGCAATTAACACCTTCGTTCACATGAAAAACTGAATGAGTAACCTTCACAAGGACTGTTGGGGGAACATTGGCAAAATGATCATAATCCAGGAGGTACGCAGCAACTTCCCTGAATCCAGTCTCGCCAACTCGCACAGACCTTTTCAGGCCTGGTCGACCAAGGGCCTTCCCCGTGAAACCTTTAGGATTATTTGGTGCAAATGGTTCTTCATCTGTAGGCTTCACAATTGCAACACATTCACCTCTGACATTCCTGAAGTAGTAAGCACCACCAAGCCCACTGTGAACTGGTATAGGGTCAACGCCATTTCTAATAGCGTTCATGACATCCTTAACCAGCTGTCGGGTACGAGAGCAGCGGCTTGAGCACACTAAAATTTCAATTGGACTGCTCCGATCCCTATGCTGAATGTCCTTTCCAGTGGGAGAGAGGCATGGTGTAGAGGAACTTCTGTGCAGGGCATTCCTGGTAAGAAGTAATGGGGAATCATTCCGGACAGCACTGAGATCATTTTTTAACACAAGATCACCAAAGGTGAGGGAGCTCTCCTCGGTAGGCACATTGAGAGCAATTTGCAACCTTCTTTTCACAGTGTGGGCATTATCTCCTCGATCCAGTTCAATGCCCAGTACACAGCCAGTTTCAGTTTGGACAAACACACGTCTCCACCCACCTTGCTTTCCTTCTCTTTGGCTACTCCCATGGTAGTCACTGCTGGTGGTGCGACTTAAGATTGAAACTGCCATCTGGGTCTTAATGGGGCTGTCCAAGTTAGGAGACATGAAATATGCAGGATCTGCAGTTACTACAAACAGAGGTTGCAGCAAAGAAGATGCTTTTCTTTTTCTTCCTCTTCTTCTCTCTTGAGCACACGCCACACACGGAGGTTGACGCGATAGTAGAGAGAAGAAGATGTGATACAGGATCGTTCATTAAGTAGGAAAGTATTACTGGACCGACAAACCATACATCAGAATTACAAGGCAGTGCTAGTATAGATAGAGATGCACAGCCACCCTACATCGGAAAAGCCATCTTAATTGGACATTAGGCTAATGCGAAAAGTCAAGACCTGTCAAAAAGAGCATTCACATTATGGGTACTAGGATAATAAAACCTGGTCAGCATAATTAAGCAACCGCATGCATTGGACAATCCAAGCAAATCGAAGCATACATATTTAAGTGAAATAACTAAAAAGTAGTTAAACAAAACAAGGAAAAGATCATAAGTAAATGCACATCATATGAAGGCCACAACAACTTCGTTTTTGTAGCATGAGTTCTTCATTTCTGTGGCACGATTCTACAAAAAAATAGAGAACGAAAACTGGATGTATAACCGATATTACAGAAATAACAAAGACAACGGAGGTCAACCGAGGACAAAATAGTATTAACAGCTGTTGATCACAAGAAAAGAAAAGAAATGCATTTTACCATAGTAAAAATCAACTTGAAATGTTCGCCATAAATCCTTTTTCGTTTCCTTCACTTATAGTCATAAAACGATATGTGTGTTAGTGTAGCAACGACGAACACATTAGCCTAAACCAAATGTTCTGCAGCTAAAGCTTATCCATGCCCCAAAATAGTGACGTCTCTAAACAAAAAAATCATATAATAAATCAACGAAACAAGTGAGACATCAAAACACGTGAAATTAACAAATCAAATAGGCAATACAGATCTATGCGTTTCTTCAGTTGTTGAAAGATAACAAGCAAGGGTTAGGAATATTCACTTTAACAATGAAAAGAGTGCAACTGCTTCACTGACAAAGGCCACAAAGCTCTTCAAACCAAAACCGGGAAGAATCCTTGCCATTTTGTCCGCAAGAAAAGGTAGACCATCAAAACCAAAGAGAAATACCGAAGGAAGCGGTCGATCCAGCTTCCTTTACCGTTTCTTTTGCTCGAGAACCAAAGCATATGTATTCATGACGCATCCACCGGCAAAGAATGTCGATCTAAGTAGAAATCGCCAGCGTCTAACCAAATTAGACCAAACCCTAGTATTCCTACGTAGAGATCAAGTCGACCCCTGAAAACGTATCATTGTGCCAAAAGAATCCGCAAAAGGCAACAAAAAGAAGAGGAACCCAAACGATCTGGCAAACCTCGCGAGATTACGAACGACCACGCGATGAGATCGCAGAAGAAGTCACCTAGAAACCAAGCGAGAGACCGATGTGCAGAGATCGCGCCAAGGTCTGCGTGAAGCAACTCACCGGCGGGGAGATCTCGCCGGAGAGAAGGCAGGGTGCAGCTTCACGGCGACCGACGATAGGAATCAGATCCGGGGGTCGATCCCACGGCGGAGGATCCGCTCCTTCGCCCCCTACTCGTCCCTCTCCCACTTGGCTTTTATGGAGAGAGCTGGTAATATGAGCCTCAGGCTCACGCAGCTAAAACCCTTCTCTCGACTAAGGCTTTTTTAAGCCGCGATTAATTGGATATTAATTGCACCAAAACGTTTTAACTATCAATCCCAGGGTGCGGATCCGAAGCCTCTAGAAGGAGGGAGACAGGTGAAGTCGAAACTAGTGTTGGATTGACGGGTTCAGAATGATCTGACGGATGGCATAGGGCCGCGTGGCCTGGAGGGATTGGATGTAAATGCGGTTAGCTTACCTCCCTTTTAACGGTGGAAAAGCTTTTTAATGCTCGTCGCGTAATACGGGGCAGGTCCCCCCTTACGCGCTGACATGGAGCCGAAACAGTGTCATGGGCGTAAGCGATCGCGTGGGAAACGTCCGTGCGCGTAGGTAAAAACTACCCGATAAATCCGTCAGAAAAGTAAGGGCCACGCGTGCGGGTCCCACCCAGCACATCCAGATCACCCCGGGGTGAGTTCCCAGGCGAGCCTGCGTCGTCGACTCGGAGAACCGCACGTCTGTTTCCATGGGTGACGGACACCTGCTCCTCCGCCTATTTCCACTTGTTGCGCTCACCGGAACGAAGCTTTCATTGATAGGAGGAGGAGTTTTATGGTGACTTGAGAGGTAAACGACTGTTTCAGACGAGAGAGCCTGCTGAAATAGTATCATTGCTGTAGCTATCTCTATCTTTGCTCATGAATGAAAGCCTCACTCGCATCACCACTCTCGAGCCCTCCTTGCAGTTGACTCCACACCATAGATGATGATCCATGAAGCTCTTTGTCAGGGCACTATAAGAATGATGGCAGATTGTGCTAACACAGGCGCCCGTTGAAACTCTAGTGTTTAGCAGCAGTTGGGGAAAGGGAGGGAGGAAGCAGAGAGAGGCTTGCAAGTTGTTCAGGATAGGAAGGTAGGTGATGTTGATATGACAGGAACATGTATCCATCTAACTTCATGAAGCTCTCTCTCTGTTCTATCTATTTGTGATGGGAATTAATTATTATCTTTCTTTTCTTTTTTCTTAGGCTTTGAGTTTGGTGAACCCTACCTATGGCAACTGACAGAGACAACTTTCTTTGAAGTCGGAGCAAATGCTTCGGACATGTTTGGACTCTTAATCTTGAAGAAAACCTTGTAATTTTTTTATTTTTTTATTGAATTTATAAATTGATGAGATCATATTTAATTTTATAATGATTTGATTGGAGAGTTGAAGAGTGAAAAAAAATTTAATAAATAGCTAAATGACTTCACTCCCCTTAAGATATCTTTTGGGTTTATTATGGTATGGTGCAGAATTATAGGAGGCTCATCTAAATTCTTCGCGACGATCTAGTATGAACCTTATCAGACGATCTCATCGTGGGATTCAAAAAAAAAAAAAAAACTTTTTTGTTTCCAAATTAATGCAAGTAGAAGATTTTACATCAAAGTTGTAAGACTTTTGTGTTTGGGGTGTATCACGAAGAAAAGGTAGATATATCTTTTTACCGATGACTAGTGAGACCTTATCGTAAATTAGCGATGACATCAGAACCACAGTAACCAAGTATGGGTAGGTGTTAGTCTATCTCTTTCAGCGCATAATGTTTGTGGTTGTTCGTCGGCAGAGCTTTACAAGAATATCTTTCACCGGAAAAAGAGCATGTAGAAACATGCGTTGGGGAAGGCGGAGCAAGAAAAATGATAAAACATAATACTACGATCCAAACAACGAAAAACGCTTTCAATCAAGAAAACGACGTAGTATTAAACAAGAGGTAAAAGAACAAGAACACTTACAAGATTATCTACAAATGCACACACTCTATTTTCTGCACTACTACTTCATTCACTAAGGTCCTATTTATAGGACATAATAATCACTTCCTTCATCTCATCATTAATAACTACATCATTATCTCACCCATCATTAATAACTACATCATTATCTCACCCATCATTAATAACTATCTCATTATCTCACCCATCATTAATAACTACCTCATTATCATGTTAACTAACTATGTAACTACCATGAATCAATTATCAACACTCCCCCTTGATTCATAGTTACATATACTAATTTGAGAAATAAAATAACATGCTTCTGAACTGGAAGTGACTTGGTGAGAATATCTGCAACTTGTTCATCCGTGTCATAAATACTTCATGTTATGGCTCCACTTGCTACAAACCGAGTCTTATGCTTTTGGATATTTTCATCTGTATACTTTGTTCTGAACACTCATCTCGATCCAAAAGCTTTTTTTTCTTTCTGTTGATCCATTAGCTCCCAGGTTTCATTCTTATTAATTGACTTGATTTTCTCCTTCATTGCTTTTCGGCATTCCTCAACTGCTTCTTCAAAACTTATAGGATCTGAAATAGATAAAGCAAATGTTGAATCATAAATTTCTGTTAGTGATCTAAACCTTCCTGGAGGGGTTTCATCTGAGGAATCATTTGCTGAATTTGAGCTACTACTGGGTGAGGTTGACGTTAAACTTGTTGGAGCAGGATATGTCACTTGATTCGATGGAGTAGCTAGTTCTGCCGGAACACTAATTTGTGTTTCACCTTTATTAATCTCCCAATTCCAACTTACCCTTTCATCAAATACAACATTTATGTTAATAATAACTTTGCCACTTACATGATTATATAATCGATATACTTTGGATTGTGCAGAATATCCAATTAAGATGTATTTTTCTGATTTTTCATCAAGCTTATGATGATTTTACGAATTTACCAAAGCATAAGCAATACAACCAAAAATTCTTAGATGGCTTACAGTTGGTTTTATACCATACCAAGCTTCAAAAGGAGTTCGATTCATAACAGCCTTTGTCGGTGAAATATTCAACAAATAAACTACATCTACTTACAGCCGATTCACAAAATGCTTTCCTTTAAACAAGCTTCTTGCCATTTCGACAACAGTTCGATTTTTACGTTCAGCTACACCATTTTGCTCTGGTGTATATGGTGCTGTTAATTCCCTACAAATATCATTTTCTTCACAAAAAGAATTAAACTCATTAGAGATAAATTCACCACCTCTATCTATCTGAAATGTCTTTATGCGTCTACCACTTTGCCTTTCTACAAGTGCCTTGAATTTTCGAAAGTTATCAAATGTTTTAGATTTCATTTCCAAAAAATATACCCAACTCATGCGACTATAATCATCAGTAAATAATAGAAAATATCGACTTCCCCCAAAAGATTTTGTATTCATAGGTCCACATAAGTCAGCATATATTAATTCAAGACAATTAGATGCTCTCCATGCTTTTCCAACAGGAAATGATTTTTTACTTTGTTTGCCATAAATATATCCTTCACATACATCAAGCGTATTAATTTTAGGCAATCCATAAACCATTTCTTTTCTATTTAACAACATTAAACCTTTAATATTAAGATGTCCATATCTCAAATGTCATAAATTTGTCTCATTCTTTTGATTTGCAATAAGGGCATGTTTCTCAATATTTGAAACATCAATTGGAAATATCTTATTTTGCGTCATGCAAATATTTGTTATAATCAAGCCAGATTTTTTATCTTTAATAGTGCATGAACCATCATAAAATATAACTGAATATCCAATATCTATCAATTGTCCAACGCTCAACAAGTTATGTGATAAGCTAGGAACATAGAAAACATTATCAAGGTGTTTTACCTTCCCTCGATTTGTCTTCACCTCAATTGTTCCTTTTCCTTCTACTTGGATTTGCTTGCTATCTCCAAGTTTAACTTTCAACTTGTGAGTTTCATCAATATCTCTAAATATTAATCTTATGCCTGACATATGATTAGAACATCCACTATCCAAAAACCAAATATTATCCGAGATATTATTAACTTGTGAATGAGTCATAAACAACTTACTATTGTCTTCATTTTCTTCCACATAGCTTGCTTGCTTTTCTCTTTTCCAGTAATTTGACTTCATATGACCAAACTTCTTACAATAGTGACATTGAATTCCACTCTTGTAGTTTTTCTGATCATAATTTGATTGCCTTTCATCATGTCCATCAAAATGTCCTCTTCCTCTTCCTCTTCCATTTCCTCTACCACGAAATCCCCCTCTGCCACATCCTCTTCCAGTTGATTTTTTGTCTTCTTTTGAAGTAGAAGACTCCCCTTTAACCTGAAATACTTTTTCTTCACTTTTTTCCAGTGACCTGTTCAACCTTGCTTCATGTGCTTGCAAGGAACCCATTAGTTCATCAAATGAATAAGTAGATAAGTCATTTGACTCTTCAATTGCTGCAACAACATGATCAAATTTCGGAGTTAAACTTCTCAAAACTTTTGCAACAATTATTTGATCATGAAAATGTTCACCATAAGATTTCATTTGACTAACAATTTCAGTTACTCGAGAAAGAAAATCTTGCACTGATTCATTGCTTTTCATAAACAAAATTTCAAACTCACGGCGAAGGGTTTGAAGTTTTACCGTAATCACCCTCGACGAGCCTTGAAATTCATTTTGAAGTATCAACCAAGCTTGTCTTGAGGTTGTCGCTGCTGCAATTCTTGAGAATATTGTCTCATGTACAGCTTGTTGAATGAAGAACAATGTCTTTGAGTCCTTCTTTCTATTCTCCCTCAACCTGGTTTCTTCATCTGAATCTGCATATCCATTCTCTATCAAGTCCCAAAGATCCTGAGACTTGAATAAAATCTTCATCTTGATACTCTAAAATTCATAGGATTTGCCCGAGAAGATGGGAATAAGGGGTTGAGACATAGAATTGCCATTAAAAGCCATAATGCCCAGTTCAGATTGAAACAAGACCCTGATACCACAAATGTTGGGGAAGGAGGAGCAAGGAAATGATAAAACAGAATACTACGATTCAAACAATGGAAAACGCTTTCAATCAAGAAAACGACGTAGTATTAAACAGGAGGTAAAAGAACAAGAACACTTACAATATTATCTCCAAATGCACACACTCTATTTTTTGCACTACTAATTCATTCACTAAGGTCCTATTTATAGGACATAATAATCACTTCCTTCATCCCATCATTAATAACTATCTCATTATCTCACCCATCATTAATAACTATCTCATTATCATATTAACTAACTATGTAACTACCCAAATCAGTAGAAACTGATTATTATGCTACAAACTTGTTGCTTGACAACATCTAGATACATTTCTCACTGCCTCAAACTACACTCCAGTCTTCTTATTCTTCTTCTTCTTCTTCTTCTTCTTTTCTTTCCCAACGTGTGCTTGCATGTGTCGGCTTAACTTGAAGTACCAAGCTTCCTATCTTGGCCCTGATAGGTGAAGTGAGTGATGGACAGCAACAATTGCCATAACATCTCCTGTGCAAGTGTAGCTTGTACTACTTCTATCTTTGTACTCACAAACTTGTGCTATGGGTAAGCTTTTAACTATTGGTATAATAATTGACAGCAAGTTTTGCTCCAAACAACAACATTGTTTTGGAAAGAAACTCTCTCTATCTCTCTCTCTCTCTATTGTATTAAAGAAATCATGAGACTTTGTTACATGCATGCATGCAGTGACTCGTTTCCAATCAAAAAAAGCTCTTGATTACAAGAATGTTTCACCTCACTCACATCACAAGGTAAAACTTGTGGAAACATCACAAGCTCAAGTGCAGAAAGTTTTCTCAAGAGTGAATATCCTTACTATATATTAATGTTTCTGTTTACCCTCCATAACTATTTCATTTAATTTTTTTATTCATCTAGAATGTTATAATCTTCCACCTCTTTTTTTCTCCCCTTGTGTCTATAGTATTAAAAGAATACTAATAATTTAGAGTGGTAAATAACACATAAATGTAAGGCATGAAGTAGCTATATCTCTATAATCTTACTGTTAATAATTGATTACTTTTGTATTCATGTTGTTTCATAAGAAATTTGATATTGTCAATATTGATTCTTTAGGATGCTTTTCTCTCGTCAACTCATAATATTTCTTTATGATAAAGTTATTCTCTTCTATCCACTAATTTTGATATTTTGTCACAATATTGATTCTCTAGAATGCTTTTTCTCTTGTCAGCTCATACATAATATTTCTTTATGATAAAAGTTATTCTCTTTCTATCCACTAACAATCAAATGTTCCTCAATCTACAAGTACATGCAGCTTCCCTTCCTACTTATTGCTTGGGTATTCACAGCGGTACATAGCCAGCAGATCTCCTCGTCCAACACAGATATTATTAGTCCATTAAATTTCTTTCTTTTCTTTATATCCAACAACAAATATATCTAAAATTTATTTAATAAAATAGTGTTTTTTTTTTTTTGTTGGATGAAGCTCTCTTTTACTTGACTCACTCTAACTGCAACTTCCATGTTTATGCTATGGAGACAGCTTCCAAGAAAGCATATGACATTGACGACGACTTTGGCCAAGCAGTTGACTTTTCTAACATCAGCAGACGGCAATGTCAATCTATTATTATTGCACTTTCCTCATCTCCTGTCTTCAAGTCCAAAGTCAAAACGCTTCCTTGTTCTTCAAACTTGATTCCCAAGAAGGACCGCCGAAGAACTTGATCAGCAGGCAATAAACGTAATCTGTTTATTCTCCCTACAGAAAGGCCTTCTTCGTTGAGTTCGCTCCTCTTCCAACTTCCTCTTGCTTTGTTGTCTAGACCTGACTCATAAAAATCTTAGATCGGTGAAGCATCTTATAAGGATAGCAACAGTGGCCGCCGGGCAATCTTATCAGCGTTAGCGTCGTGGTTTCGGTGCTTGTTTCCGGCCGACTGTACCCGTGGAGCTATCACACATACACCGCTGCTAAGCATCTACTAAACCAGGGTCGGCTGCGCCGTCCCCTGGGCCGGAGGCAGCAATGGTCACCGCTGCTAAGCATGTCTCCGGTGCACACAAGGTTGCTCTAGGGTAGGTTTTATGTGGCCCTCTCCCATGCGAGTTATCAGTATCATCGACACAGCAACTTGTGTTGTTGGTAAAGCAAGACGGATTGCATCATATAACGTTGTTAAGGAAAGGTCATCGGTATCGAAGTATGATCTCTACGAATACATACGACTTCAAAACTTGGTGATGCAGCTTTCTCCCATTGTGATCTCACTCCCTCCATCCCTGTAAATACGACTTAAATCATAATGCAGCATAAACTTAATTCTTTTCCCCCGGTAAATATGTTGCGGCTGTTACCATCTAAATCAAGCACAAAAAACGTGTTCTTCATTCACTGAAAAAGTTCTGTACCACTGACAGTTGCTGCGATGCTTGCTAGTTTCTCAGAGTGAGTGGACGCAAAGAACTCGATCACCGAGCAATGTAGACGACGACGACGACGACGACGACGATTCCTTCCCCTACAAATAATGCGTCGATTGCTCTTGTCTGATAACAGGTTAGATAGCGATCCTCGAAAGATCCCGTTGGACTCCTCCTGTCTTGTAGTACTGGCGATCGAAAGCATGGGTTCGTGTGCTCTCTTCTCGGAGTATTTTTATGCCTGCCGGTGTTCTCGGTGATTGCAAATGTGGCGCCCACCGGCACACAGCAGCTCGTTCCCATTGGTCCGTGACCCCACACCGCTTCCCGAGTCAAACATGTGGGCGCCAGGTTGACCGTCACTCGGATCAGCTGGGCCCCTTGCACGGTTTCACTGGTGGTCCCCACTCCAGCATTGACCCGATGTTTGAACGCTGATTGGTGGATGGATGAATCGCATGGCCTCCTTCGGGCATCCCTTTGTATCGATATCTTTAACTTAAAACCAATCGGGCATCCCTTTTATTAACTCCATTTGCATGAAAGCATGATGTGAAAGTTCCAACATTTTTCACAAAAAAAAAAATCTAACATGAACAAGTAGTGATCGAGGCCAAAAAGTTTACTACCTAAAGAGATTCCAAGCATCTACACGATCCAAATCACCAGAACGCTTGTCCTGTATGTAATCTGTGCCAAAACAGAGTTCAGCATATGTAGTTGCCTCCTACTCATGAACATACTATGCGTTTATGACAGACAAAGGGCTTCATCATAAATAGCTATTTAAATCCACATACCCATACACTGACCATGTAATTATATTCTTTTTAACCATTTAACTCCATCCACTGGAATAGAAGTCTGATTTGCAAGTGATTCAGTAGCATCAGAGATAGAAAAAAAGGTTAACTGACTGACTGAATTCAGATAAATGATGAGACTTCTCTGTTCCATCTCCTGCCCTGCTGCTTGCTGTACATGCAACTGAAGATTTACCTTAGTGTGATCCTTCTCTTCGCTTGCTTGAACACAGTCAATCTTTCTATACAATAATTGGTTTTATTTTAAAGAATTAAAAACATGTGTATAATAAATATGTATATTCAGCAGCTGCTGCACGAATGAACCTTGGGTGCAACAACCTCTTTTCATTGCACCAGCCCTTTCGAAGCAAAACCTCCCCCTTCTCAATCTCAGTCGACGGTGACAACCTTCATGAAGGATTAGGCTACTGGTGTTCTGGATAGATTAGTACCATCATAGCGAACTCGCGATGTCCATGGCTTATCAGGCTGTTGAAGGCACTCTTGGGGATTGGCGTAGAAGTAGTCCTCTTCCTTGGGTCTATCAGGAATCACCGCTCTTCTGGTAGGCCTTCCCATTCTATTAGCATGAGTTGCCTTAACTGATGATGAGAAGTCATCCCATCCTAATGTTCCATTGTTGTACTGATCGATCAGCTCAACCAGGAGCTTTCGTTCCAAAGTAATTGTCTTCTTGAAACCCAAGTATCTGCAAATTTACATAAAGGAAAGAAATAATCTTAGAGAAATCCCAGTTCGATCGAGAAAAAGGTAAAAAATAATAAGCAAAAGAAAGAACTTTTTCCAGTCTTGTGCTATGACCTTTGACAAATGCTAATTGGTGGAGGATCTAATCCGCTATACTTCCCAAAAAATGAGAAGAGTAACATGCCAGATAACTACTCAACCGGTCGGAATTGGCTGGAGCTGGACAATACCTTTTATAAATTATACTTGACAAAAAGATCCAATCTGATACTAAGAATTCAAGGTAACACTGGTTTTCATTTCTCCTGATATAGCATCAGTTCTAATTTTAGCATACCCAAGGCTCAATATACTCATCTCATCTCAGACATTTTACTACAAGGGTTCTTCTGGTATGCTAACACTATAGAAAGGCATTCTTCGCTGGCACAATAGAGAAACTTTAGTGCGTCAATACAATAGAGATCTGGTGGTCCTATGTAACATTTTATCAGGTGATTGTCAATTGTGGTACCACCAATATCAATAGAGATCTGGTGGTCCTATGTTACATTTTATCAGATGATTGTCAATTGTGGTACCACCAATATCAATAGAGATCTGGTGGTCCTATGTTACATTTTATCAGATGATTGTCAATTGTGGTACCACCAATATGGATGAAGAGAAAATTTCATCCATTGAATTAGTCAAGTCTAGAGTATATCAAACAAATAAGGTTCATGATTTGCCAATAAAGATATCAGTGAAGAGACACGAATAGAAGTACCTGCGATGGCCCTCAACCACTTTAGCCATGTTACCATCATATGTAGGTATAAAGATATCACTCTCCAAAGAAACCATATAATCCAATGCTGCCATTTGTGAGGAGTGATTTTGGAAATATCCAAGGTCCGAGGGCCCTAGCAATATTTCCTTCCTCACCTGTTCATCAATTTAAAAATTAATCGGGCAAAATAAGAACCAAAAGTTAGATAACTGAATAAAAACTACGGTTCACACTCACCACATTTGGATAAGAATCAGAGAGGGCAGCCATTCTCCTTTTTCCGCCATATATTTCTCCCGCAGCAATATACACTTGGATATTGCGATCAATATCCAGTGCCCTCAAAATCAGAGCAGTCTCTTCTGGTGTTAAAGGGCAGAGGCCATCTTTCCTTTTCAGTTCAGAGTTGATAACTTTCTCTTTCCACCACGGATATGCATATCTGTGATGATTAGCTACTCGAAGTCACTCGTCAAAACCTAAACAATCCATCGGAAGAGCACAAAACAAAGAAATATGTATACCTCATTCTTGTCAGCTCTTCTGCCTCTTCAATAGTGCAACCATGAGTACATCCAGAGAAAGCCAACATGTCCATTTCATATCGTAAATGGAGAACCAAGAAAGGGCCATTTTGACGCAAAATTCTGATTACCCGCCTCCCCAACTCTTCAATCTCAGAGGTGAATCTCAGAGCAGCATAGTTCACTCGGCAACGCAACCTCTGGATCTCTAAAGGCAGACCATTATTGGCAAGCCTTGCATCTGTCCTGTTGAAGTGCACAATCTTGTGCTTCTTTATCAAAGGAAGAATCTGGTTGCAAGATAAGTATTACACAGTCAGAGGAACTGCAATATCATTTGTTATTAAATACCTCTGTTTTGCTATCATGATTAGAAAGGCATACAGACCTGATTTTGGTAATAAGAGATATCAGACCAGCTAACAGGTGGCATAGAGTACACCGTTCCCAGCTCAGCCCTCCTTTTCAGTCTTGGTGGCAATTCTTTTAGAATTCGTACCTCATCTCTCAGCGAAGCGATAAAATGGTCAACATCAAAAATGTCTTTGAACTCACTGTCACATCAAGGAATGAATAGTTCTAGTAAGTATTAATAAAAGGTCAAGTTTGCATCTATCTCATCAGGTTATGAAAGCCCAAGCCTATAAGATATTAGATTAGAAGAACATACACACCTAGGATCGGCCCAAAATGATGATTTATCCAATTCTGGTACTATGAGAGTCACGTTCAGATATCTTGCAATAGCAACCATATCACAAATCTGAAGAGATTATTGTTTCATAAGTAAATTGCACAGCAGATGGAACACCAAATTACTTGAGATAGGGAGCCAAACAAATTCGAAATTGACCACTGACAGTTTAATCGAATCCTTACCGCTCCTCGCATCTGATTAAGCCCACCATTGCATGAGACCATTACATACCCATTGTTTCTGTAGATTCCTATACATGAATGCATCAGAAATCCCAAATGAGAAAAAAAACTAATAACAAATATTGGCAAGAGTCAGGACAATCAAGTCCAACAAAACAAGTAAGCTTCAACCATATATTTAATTAACACAGATAAAAATTACATCATTTTAGCAATGGCAAGGATGTCAAATGACTCAAAAAAAATTTCTCATGACATGGGCATGTTACCAGAAGGCAGAGGTGACATCATTAGTGATGACTGATTTAAAGGTAAAATTGTGCCACCATGAAGGGATTAAACACAAATAGAATATCCTATTTGGGAGTGTCACCTTTCGGTGGGGGACCAGCCAGAAATTGGGAGAACATAGCCAGCTCGAAATTGATGGTACACCAATTATTGAGAATTTAATTAATGAAAAAGGGGTAGAATCACCTCAATACCCTTAATTTGTCATAGAGATGAAGTAAGGAACCAGTAGGGTTGTACAGAAATTAGCACAGAACAGGGAACCTAATTGCTAAGAAAATTCAAAGAGATCAGATTTCATCAACAAACACATGACATGCCAAGAAAATTCTTTTTGTTTTTGAATCAATCCCTCGTTTATATTTCATATAACAAAGTGATCAAAGCAACTAAATGTATTAAAAATCTGTAGGCACTAATTATTTACATAGCAAGGGAAAACATGATGCTGAAAACTAATTGATGGTGAAGGCTTTCTTTTGTTGATCGATGAGGTGGGCATGGGCACAAAGAACTCACTTTTGGGCGGAAGGGCGATCTTCTCGACAACCGGAGCGACTTGCTTCAAGGAGAGCGGCGAAAACGAGGGGGTAAAGCAAGATGGCCAACCTTTCAAGACCCTCGGCCCCCATGACCCCCCCAGGGCCGTCAGCTGGAGGACGCACGTCCACAGCAGCACCGTCGTCATCGTCCTGATCATCCAAAGCTTGAGCTTGGACCTGCTCTTCAGTTTCTCCACCTTCCCCTCGACGCCGGGCTTCAGCCCGTGGTGCCTTTCTCCTCTGCACTCAGATCCCGTCGCCCTCTCGAACCGATACATCCTCTGAATCCAATATGCACCGCGCCCCATATACAACAACAACTCCGGAACAAATCCCTTCCCTCTCCAATCGTCGAGACCTCATCTAAAACCAGAAAATACGCCTGGTTTTCCCTCTATTTTCCTTCAAGATCGACAATAGACCCATCAATCTCACCTTACCACTTAATGCAGCTTCGCACCATGAATCAAAGCTCCGAAACACTTTATATGCCTTTTGCGAAACACTCCAATCTTCCAATCGGAAGGGAAAATTTCCGATTCAATTATGTTTTCAAACTAAAAATCCCACCCAGAAACAAATTGCCAAAAAAAGGATTTTTTTCCCACGTTAGGCAACAACCACCTGCTGCTGGCTCATGCAGCAACGAAGGATCTCCAACCGCAATAAGCCACGGCGAGATGCCCAAATAAGACCAAAGGACTTGGTATATTGATGGGAGGCTGCAATAAGAGGTTACAGGCTGGATTTGGAGGGACTCGGCAGGCTATTACGGCGGCGGAACCGACTATGCGTCCGGAGATGTCAAGAGGGAGGCAGCAGAGGAAGATTGGCTTCTGCCGTCCCCCCGCATTGCGAAGCAGGAGATGAAAGGCTTGTCGCCTTTGGAGGGATGGATGAAGAAGGGAAGCAGGATTCGGCGTCGGTGGCGACGCGGTCTGGCTATCCGTACGTCTCTCTCTCTCTCTCTCTCTCTCTCTCTCTCTGTGACCTTTAACAGCGGTTGGATTGTGGACGGAGAATGATTCTTCAACCTCTTACGGACATAACTTATCTCACACTGGAATCGGGTCCCGCGTGGGCCCCGAGTGTCTTAACCAATGACAAATCGGGTACAGAGAGAGGGAGCAAGACGTATCTCCTCGGGTTTGGATTCCTAAATCTCGGGCCAAAGGGGCTCTCCGTAGACCCAATTCACATGTGCCAGCTCACTGCAATGGGCCCGCCGTCCAATCAACGAGCCCATGAAGACGCGTGGAAGAATCAGACGGCTTATGGACGAGAAAGGAAGCCGAAACAACTACAGAACAGAACAAAATAATAATAATAATTATTATTATTATTATTTCCCTTTCCTGGTCGATTGAAGTACCAAAAAAATGGGGAAGTGAGGACCGAGTTGGGGCACGAATCGGATCCCCCTGCACGCCGAAGCGCCCGGCCCTCCACTCGTGACTTAAGCCGGTGAAAGCCGCTGTGGAATAGGGGAGGGTCTCGTTTATCAAAAAAAAAAAAAAAAGGAAAAATTTTTAAATGAGCATTTTAATTATCTGCCCTTGTCTTTAAGTTAAAGAAAAAGTGACCCTTCTTTCTCACTTTGCTGCTTTTAAGATTTAATAAAATTAATTATCAAATTTTAAAAGAAGAAAATTTCTAGCGAAACACTAAAATTCAAATGCTTTTTGTTCCGAGTCCTTTTTATTAATAAATAAAAAATATTAGAAATTTGAACTTAATTTTTTTTAATACTTTGCTTATAATTTAATCATGATGGGTTAAAATAATATACTTAGACGAGAGAAAAAAGAAAAAAAAAATCATAACTCTACTATTACCATTTTCTTTACCAAGAGATAATATTTTTTTGTTATTAATAATAGTGACGTGCTAAAGTCGCTCGTCGAAGATTGGAAAAATTGAAAACTTTCATTCCACAAACTGTATCAGTATTATTACTACGTTGGATTAATAAAAGAAAATTGCATATAATAATGCCTTTTTCCCTCTACGAGGCACAATTAAAGCAACTCTTGGGTGCACGAGTGTCTCTCTTCTATTAATTAATGCCTATCTATACGTGTAAGATGTATACTTTTCAAGGCAAGGAAGGATAAAAATAAGAGAGAAGGGGGGGGAAGCATTCGTCCCCCAACTATTTTTGCAGCATCTCCTCCATCCAAACTATGCTACATGAGATAAGCAGGGGGATGATTCGTGATGGGACGTGAAGCTACCATTCATCAATACCAGTTATATTTGGTTCAAGTTTTATCAAACTAATCGTGATCGAAAGATCGGAGCTTTTTTTTTTTTTTTGGTCCTCTCAAGCAATCAATCGTGAGCAGGATTCATAGTAAAACCTATAATTTTCTTTTTTGTTTTGTTTGGATGGAGCTCTAAGATTATTCCTCCAAAAAGAAATGTATTATAGTATCTTTGAAAACTTGTATTAAGAATTAATTTGTAGAATATGACTGATAGACGACATTCGAGAGCGGCGCAACCGGGGAAAGCTCGTATCAGTTGTTGCATCCTCTACGACGTGACGACGACGACGACGACCTCTTCACCCATTCTCGGTCAACGCAAACCAAAGAAAGAAAAGAAAAAAATGAGAGAGAGAGAGAAGACATCTTTACTAGCTTTCCACGAGTTGGCATGCTTAGGATGGCGGATGCTTAATTAGCTTAAAATGGCGAGTGAGTCGTATTGCTTCTACTTCTTTAGCTTCTCTTCTTTAGCTTCTCTTATACTGAGACTTCGCATCCAAAAGGCGTCATTATACACTGCCAAAAAGAGAGACTTAGGAAACCAAGTTAAGTTAGCATAGAATAATGGCATGCCGTCATAGTGAGAGCACCTGAAAACAATTTGACCTAAAGTTAGGATAAGAGAAAAAGTCATCGATCGGCAGACTCGTTCCTTTGCTTGCACACTACCTAAGAAGAGTCATCTGCAGTACTCGTGCTATAAAACCATCTCAAATGGCTGCTGCATCCACTTTAAACGAATTCCTTCATTTTAACTCCCATGTCAATAATCCATGCAACTTTGCCGGCATCTCATTTATTTATCTCCAATGATCGCTTATGATTGAGGTGTGTCAAAAACTTTTGACCTAAAAGACGATTCATAATAAAGTTATCAAATAACCAATTAAATTAAATATGAACACTGAGGACTCTTTAAGAGTATCCATATTCTTTGCATTACAAAATTATGCTCGATGTGATCTCTCCGACATTCAAGTCAATGCCTTGTCCAAGGTGAAATTTTGAATAAAATCCCCTCCTTCAATAGTGACTCAAGCGTAGCCTTTATACATATCGACCGGAGATCAATCTTACCTCGACTTTTAATGTCGTCGACATCCCTTGCTAAGGTGGTGTACGGTTTCGCAAGGTACTAAGATCCTCGAGCACCGTGTCTGTGTCAGATGATACCATGTGTTATGCCTTGCCCTCGTCATCATCCAACTTATGGATAGTTTTTAGGTTCAAGAAGAAAGAGAGAGAGAGAGAGGTGTTAGTGGCCCATCCTACACTAAGAAACCATTCATTGAT
The DNA here is from genome assembly GCA_021527575.1 of Ensete glaucum. Taxonomy (NCBI): domain Eukaryota; kingdom Viridiplantae; phylum Streptophyta; class Magnoliopsida; order Zingiberales; family Musaceae; genus Ensete; species Ensete glaucum. The sequence goes on along the minus strand of CM038558.1, from coordinate 174,237 downwards.
CAAAGTAAATGTGTTTTGGATGGGTGTGTGGTAATTGCCAGAGAAGGTTTTGCTGTTTTAAATGAGTGTGTAAGAACAAACTGTAAGATTAGCATCATAGCATTCTCAGCCTCAACAGCTTCACTTTTTTTTTTTTGTAAAAGAACATCCAGTAGAAAGAAAGAAAGAAACGAAAGAAAGAGAGCATTGTCTTGCAAAAAGCACTGGTGTAAAGACACTATATTTTCAAAGCATGTCTCAGGAAAGTATGCTTCATATAACCTGAAGCCATGGCTTAAAAGGTATTTTTACAAGTGAAAAAGTAGGTTTCTCTCCACTCCTCTTGATGCATAATACAACTAGTATACTTTCACAATCAGTATAAGCAGAGGTTAGTAATCTACAGATCTTTTCATTGCAGTCCATCTGAAATGAAACCAAATCTGGAATCAAGGCACTGCAGGGAGGTCATGGCACACCAATGCCGATGAACTGATACCAGCTCTCGAATGGATTGGTCAAGTGCTTCCATTCTCCAAAATTGTAGCACATATATGCACCGGCCTCTGTTCCGGGAAATATTGCAGGACGAGCATGTGCAAGATTAATGTCGTCATCTTAGAACGGAAAATTTGTAAACTGGAGACTTACCTACGTATCTAAGAAAGCACTAACTCCATATCCAGCATATCCGGTTGCAATCAGATTCCTCATCTTCTGTCCCATTAAATCCTTCATAAATGGATGATGGGCAACCAATGTCAGTTTTTGATTTCTCAAAATATATAAATAAAAACTAACATCATAGTAACCAAAATATTGATGTACTCAACAGCTTGTTTGGGAGAGTGGATCATAGTCATAGACTTCACCGGCTTTGACAAACCGCCCTTTAACCCGTCTTCGGACATCTGCCCTAGCCTTGCGCAAAGCATACCGGATTTTTTTATCAAACCTGTGGCACGTGAAAGAGAAAAGAACATGAAATTTAGTGGCATATCCATAAAATATGATCATTGAGTAATATTTCTAAACCACAAACTAAATCTGTGTTCATGCAAAGTTCATTTTTAGTTGGACCTGAAAAAGATCCGATAGTTAGCACAGATGACATAAGTGGTACATGGTTAAGCAAAGATATTCATGTTTTTGAGAGTACTTGCAACCCAAAGAGCGTGTTTGCTTGCAAGTAATGAGTTAAGTTACAAGAAATCCCTGTCCTCACTGGCATAATGAAGCAGACTTATTTAATAATCCTACATCTTAATCCACATACTCTTTCTCCTTCCCATTTTCAATATTAAATATAAGTTCAGGAATGTCAGAAATTATATCCTATGAATATCATATATAAGATCTTTCTTCCCAATTGTAGGGGGCTAAGAACGACATAAATCCCTGCTAATAGTACCACCATCCTCTGTTATGTTAAAATGCACCATCTTAAAAAAGATTGTCTATTAGTTGCATAAAAAAGTCCCTCTTTAGGGATCAGTCTAGGAGGTGACTGGTTCCGGAACCACGGTTTCAATTCTGCAAAATTTAAAACCAAACTGGACCGGTTCTAGGTAGTTTCGGTTCTGATTCGATTCACCGGTTTCGATTGATAAAAGGAAAAATAAATAAATTACTCCAAGATTCAGACTTACGTCATTAGGCTTTAAGCTTAAAGTACTAACCACTACACCATACAACTTATTTATGTTTTATTCTTTTTTTATTCATATTTTTGGAACTGCCAATTCTGGTTCCAGTTCCAATTTGGGAACCTCTGGTTCATTTTGGAACCACTTAACCGTTGATTCGGTTCTGGGCAGGTTCGAACTGAACTGTGGTCACCCCTAGTTCAGTCACCAGGAAATTCAAAAGTGTAAACATGTGTCTGCTCTGGCACATTGCATCCTCAAACAATATGAATCCATGGCAGATAAAGTTACCTTTTCTTTGCAGGTTCTAAAATCTAAGCTCAGCAAGCAGAAGTTTAAAGTGATAAAGCAGGTGTTTATTGATGAAAATAGAAGCATAGAGATTCTGTGAAGTCGCCTTTGCTACTCATGGTCTGAACTTACTTGCGTGCTTTCTTCTTTTCTTTGTAACGCATGAGAGCACTTTCCCTGCTTGATGTAGGCAATGAGGAGCTTTCTGGACCAGTATGGTACCAAGGTGGCTCACGTATTACAAGCATTCCTGACATCCCACAATCTTGATACTCTCTAGCACTGCTTTCACCAGTCATACCAGAAAACGAAAATGTGGATTGAACTTGGAGCCCTGTTATAACCAGGCTAGAATCTTCATGTCCTCCAGGATTTGACATCATGGAATCAGCAGATAATACATTCCTGCATGTTTCTTGCATCTGTTTAACCTGCCCAGAAAAATAACGTCTGAGAATGATGATCAGGATAACATCAATGCTTCTTACTTGATGAAACAAAAAAAGGGAGAAGAAAATTAGCGCTGAACTTAATTAGCTCATGCTGCAATGGCAGATAAAAACATGTGTTACATTTTAGAAGTTCCTCTTAATCAAGCAGCACATTCTTGCATTTGGACAAGTCTCACAGGATGACAAAATGTAATCTAGTAAATAGTAATCACTCACTGTTAATAACTGTAATTACTCACTGTCAATAACTGGGATAATTGACTAGATATATTATATATTGGTCATATTTAAGTTAATTAAAACACAAAGTAGGAAAGATAGCCGCAGGCTTGAGGAAATGGCTTCTGCTATTCCTGTAAAAGTTAACTGTCACTTTGTTGTTGTTGGATGCTGCTACAACTAGTCTGTGCATTCTACAAAGCAAAAGTGTTTGATGTCAGTAGTGTCAATGCAAACCTAATAAACTAGTAACTTATACTAGAACAGAACCCATGCCATATTCAGGCAGTTTGACTAAGGAAAACCATGCTTGGGTTGTTAAGCATCACCCTGGAAATAAATCGACATGGTCTGTTTGATGTCAGTAGTGTCAATAAGAACCTAACAAACTAGGAACTTATGCTAGAATGGAATCCATGCCATATTCAGGTAGTGTGACTAAGGAAAACCATGCTTAGGTTGTTAAGCATTACCTTGGAAATAAATTAACATGGTCCTTCGACAAAAAAGAGTTTTCCCTAAATTATGTAACACACATTTGCTCTTGTAAAGTATCAAACCCGTAAGGTGCAGTATATGTTGGATTATACAGGGTTGTTATCCGTCAGTGTTCAGTGACAAGATTGGTGGGACACCTGAACAAGTCATTCAGATTGTAGTTGGCATAAAAGAATAAATGAAACTTCACAAATAGAACTGAAAAATAAAAAGAATCTACAAAATCATGAAATAAAAGAACCAGGTATTTCTCTAAATAAATAATTGTCTGGTTTGTGGTTTTTTACATTTTACATTATAGCATTTATCTCTGCCCTGCTATTGACTCCAGTTCTTTGTTCAGACAACACTGCCTCTTCCATGCTCTAAACATTTAAAAGAAGACAGGTGCTGACAAGTATTTATATATATAATATTGTAAAAACTAATAGATACTTTCTGCTAGACATATGACCTACAAAATGTCGTTCCCCATGCGTGGCAACAAGCCAAAAGATAGATTAGGGAATTTGTAGAACCAGTATGCACTCAATAAAGAAGCTGGGCAGATGAATGACCCATTGCAAGCAGTAAATAAGAATTTAAAGAAGATTTTCTTTTTTTTTTCATTTCTCAATGCGCTATAACAGGAAAAATGTTGCATATACCTCTTCAGCAAATTCGCCATTGCAAATGGAATTGGCAGTGGAGTTTTCCTTCATATCAAAATAACTATCAATTCCAGCATCATCAAAAAGATCACCTGTTTGGTTATGAGATACACCAAAGAAGTCTTCATAATTCTCAAATGTCATGTCTGCATCACCCACAGCAAGACCTTCATAGAAGTCATCTTTGCATAATTCAATTTCATCTGTCCTGGGACAACTTATCTGCACATAAGTAAGCCTTAAAAGCAATTAGCAATCACATTAGGAAAGAATTTTTTTAAGATAAGCTCAATTGTAAACCATGAGAGCAATCATTCCCTTGAACTTCTCAGAGACTGTTCATCAAATATAAGCACTGATTTTTTCATATTTTTCGGAGATGAAAAACAATCTTGGTGGAAAAGTGTATCAACTATATCAAACAATAAAAAGACAAAAAATGAATGCCATATATTCTAATAGAAGTTTCTGCAACGACAATCTAGATATGCCAGAATTCAATAACATTATTGTAGCATTTATTACTAAGCAGTACAAAGCTCTAACTTGCACGAATCAAGAGTGCATGCATATTCAAGAGGCACATCTTTATTTTAATAATATTCCTAGAACACTCAGTTTTAAATAGTATGCAAAGAAGAAAATAATAGAAGAGATAAAAACGAAAGCCCTTGGGTGATCACAAAATAAAAATGCAAGAGGGAATCTAGCAATCTGACACGGATGCTTTGCAGCGAGTAGATAAAGGATACACCACATCTATATGCTTATTATGAATAATCATCAAATATCAATAAAAGAATAACATCAACTATCAATTTTGTGGAGAGAAGTTCCATCTTAAAAAGTATAAGGACTTTTGCATTCTACAACATCATGCACAATAAATAGGCATCTCAATGGACTCAGTAGCATGAAGCTGATAATATGCATTTGAAAATCCTAATGCACCTTGGGTGTAGACTTCATTGAACCAGCTGGTAAATCAGCAGCACAAGAAATAGCATTTACTGGAGATGACCCGGGATTCATCCTGTTATCATTCATCTCTAGAGTGCTGCCAATATTAATATTGCTGCTGTCCTCTGGAGGTCTCCAACAATTGGTAGCACTGTTCTCATTAACAGTCATCAATCCCTGCTCACAATCAGGCTCTGCCATATCAGGAAACTCAAAGAAGGACCAAATTCTAGAAAACTCTGCAGCTGATGGGCAGCCTGAGTAGCAGTTGATTGTTTGCCTCTTGTGTTCTGAAGTCAGAGCTGATCTACCATGATTATTCCAATCACAATTTTGGCAAAGTGAAGCATTTTCTTCTGTGCACCTTACTATAGCAGGTTGGGTGGTGCATCTGTCGCATAATAGTGTCCGTGAGTGCCTCCGAGAGAGTGCATTTGCAGAATGCACATTACGATCACACGACAAGCATAAGGATGCAGCATCAGACCTGCAGTAGACCACAGATCTTTGCTCTGTGCAGAAATCACAAAGATGACCCATGCTTGGTTCACCGTGGAAAGATAGTTGACCAAATCAACACAGTGGGTTTCCAGAACAATTCCTGTAATATAAAACAAGTTTTTTCTTCTCTGAGAAACTTCATAAGCATCAAAGTATCTAGAATCCGCATGCCAAAAACATCAAATATTATATATATATATATATATATATATATATATATATATATATATATTGTAGATAAATACACAAAGATAACTCATATTGGTGATTTATCTTTGTTATCCATCTCCCCTGGTGTTCTGTGCTGTGAACTTTCTTTCATAATTTGGATAATTGCTTTGAAGATGATTATTTTGTTGATTAAGGTCCTATATATATATATATATATATATATATATATATACGCGTAACCAGAGGTAAAAGTGTACAATGAAAAAAATAAAGAAATATTCAAGTTAATTTGAACGAGAAATTTGACTTATATCATAAAGCATTAGAAATATCATCTCCAATATTTTGATGGAATTTAAGTAACTTTTTAGACCTAAAACAGCATCTTAATCGTGAATCACACTGCCAATAATTTTCCTAAGAAACAAACTTTACCCACATCATAAATAAACTGGTCTGAAGAGCCATATCGTTCTCTCTTTCCCAAGCCAGCAAGTACACAATTGAATAATATATTCAACATAATCTTACTCAAGTTTCCATAAAATCCAAACATGCTACGGCAGAAGACAAGTAGCAAATCTTAAGACGAAATTAAAATGAAAACCCATAAAAAAAATCCCTAATTTACACATCAAGCAGCAAAAAACAGAAAAGAGCAGAAATTTGTGCAATAACCAAATGAATTCCTCATTTCACCACAAGTTATGCTATTGGCATCAGAACCCAAAACCAACAAGACATCAATAAAAAAACAAAAATTTCCGACTTCAACATCAAATCATTGTCGAGTAACGCCTCAATATAGTAGAAAATTACCAAAAAAGCACTCACTCTATGCTGCTGACACGCAAAATCGACAACAAGGGAAGATAAAAAGGACTGTAATCAAGTCGTTACCGATCCCAAAAAGACCCTCCCGGACCGCAAGCTCCCTTCGCGTCCTTTGTCCCTGGCAACTGGAACAGAAACCCCTAGCGTAGGATGAACGATTTGAGAAGATCCGATTCCCTCTGCGGAGTAAATTTAGATAGAGATGACTGGAGGCAGGCGCCATGGAACTAAAAGCCGGGGAGATATGTTTGGCGGGGCCCGCGAAAAGTGCACGGCCTTGGCACTTTCCGGTGGCATTACCGTAACGAAAGCGTCATTCGGAGGCTAACAGTAACATTTTATTCCACGTAAGCACGGCGCGAGACAAAGAGGAACAGCACACCGAAGCCGCGGGAGACGTTCAATGGCCATAACACCCCCACATCGACACAAAATTAACCGAGCTGCCCATCTCGGCCATGATCGACGAGGCGGGGCCCGGTCATCAATAGTCGTCCAATCAGCGAGCAGCGTCAGCCGTGACGGCGGGCTCCATTCGCTTGGTGGCCCCGCCGTGTGTGCTTTCCCGATTCCCGAAGAAGAGAACCGTGGACGGATGTGATCGATTTTGCAGGAGGTCGAGGCGAGAAACACGCATAGCCGTCGGATGGGCAGCGCACGGATCGTCGTGGTGTCCGCGTCGTCGTCACCTTATCTTGCAGGAGGACAAGGCGGCACACGGAGAGCTGGGGGCGGACCCCGGCGGTCGGATGAGAATCGGACGGCTCGGACGGGGAAAGGATCAGAGGAGGGCCCCTCCCCGGCCGCCGCCCCGCCGCCCGAAATGGGAGGGAGCGGTGGGGTAGCGACGACGTGGCGGAGAGGCTGGTTGGGCCCTCCGAGAATGGAAGTCCGAGCTGGCATAGTTATCCCAAGAGCGCTCGTACAGCGCGTTTCAGCCGAGGGAGGAGGAGCTGCTGCTGCCGCCGTGGCGAGCGCCGGAAGGAGCGAGCTCGGCCGGGGCGGTGGGGCCCTACGTTTGACCCGAACGGGCGGATCAAAGTAGTAGCCTTTTGTGTCAGATCGTCGTCACCTCTGCAAAGGTTCTCGGAAGGAAGGAAGGAAGGAAGGAAGAAGCAGCAGCAGCATCCGATCCATTTATAATGGAAGAGACTCTTTGATGCTCCAGTAACTTTGATTCACGGTTTGGGAGGGATGGCATGATAAATAATAAATTTACTGCCATGGGAATAGAGATTGCTTTTGACATGGAATATTATTCTTGTCGGAAGTACTACTACTGTGCATGGGTTTTTAACTAAGGTTTCTGCAACCGTATGTAGGAATCTGTTTTCTTTATTTATTTACTTGATGATATCATTTTTGGATTTGTGCACCTATCACTTCGCCATCAGTCAGAATATTTTATGATGTGCTTTTTTTTTTCTTTTCTTTTCCCTTTATGTACATTGTGTTTTGCTTAACATATCATTCATTTTTAAGATTTTGTCATGTTTGACGTAGATTCGATGCTTCTTAAAAAATAGAAATTTATTGAAAACATAACTTATTTAAGTTATTAGCCTAAGATTCACTTACGAAGTTGTTCCATCGATATTGGCGGTTGGTAAGAAAAAAATGGTGAGAGAGGAACCGGAAATATTAGGATTTGCACAGACAAAAAAGAAAATAAAGTGTATTAATTAATTTTATTTTATTTTTCTTTGACATTATTATCATGATGCGATGGATGTTCATGGAAGGATAATGTCGGCTATTTTTTATATTAAATAATTAGTCCACCAGTGACGTACCTGGCTTCAGAAAAAAAACTATTTGTTTATATTTAAATATATTAAATTGGAAATTGAAAAATATAAGTTTTGGAGATAAGATTTTTTTTTCCTTCTTTTTTAACATATAACTCATGAGATCAACTAATGATCATCCAAGTTATATGGCTCCATCCGATCTGATTTTTTCTTTTAAATAAAAATTTATTATTATATCAAATAAATACTAATAATGTATATGATTTGCATAACAAATAATACACTGACCAATTAATCATAATGTACAGACGACTTTAATAAAATTTATCATGAACAGTTGATGGCAAGAATTTTTGGTGTCAATTTCAATTTGAAAGGATCTCATGTTTCATTAGCATTCAATAATCATCAATTTTCTTTTATGTTTCGTAATTTGAGGGTATTATCGTAAAAACGGACATTGATGTATCTCCCACGCTATCTTTGATGTTATCTATCCCCCCGTCGCTTTCGTCGTTCGTAGACGATGAGGCCGTATCATTTCCTGACGGTGGAATGAAATAAGAATACGGCTAAGGCGGAGCGGAAGGGGAATCCTATTCGTTTCGTAAACCTTCCGATTCCGGTGGGAATTCGTTGGAGTTTTTTTTCTTTGTTTTTTTTTTTTGAAGCCCAACCCTGGTTTGACGCGAAGCATCGGCGTCGATCGCCAACTGAAGGTATGGGATTTTTTTTTAGGGTTTTCATTTGTGATTGCCTTTCTGATGTCTCTTCTTTTCTGGTGGTGGTTATCCGTATGGAATTGAGGTGTGGAATTCTAGTCATCTCATTCCTTTGTTTGAATTAATTGATCGTGGTGTCTTCAAAAGAAAAAAAAAGCTCTGATTTTTCTTCCTAGGGTGTGGCTATTCTTGGTGAACAATATGTCTTGATGTGTGCTTCTTATTTCAAATCGCGTTATTTGCGGCATTTTGGAACAGATACTTTCGTTATAGAATAAGCGAGAAAGAAAATCCAATCTTTCTACTCAAATTCAGCAATTTATGATGTTTTAATTTGAATGGTTTTTTTTTTTTTTGGGTAGTTTATCGATTGATAGGTCTAGTTATGAAGATATCATCTTTTGAATGGATCGAGTTTAATATAAAAGCTTCTCTAGTCCTCTTTCATGTTTTTTTTTTCAACTATTTTGTTGCTGTATTTTTGTCCATCGTATCACAGGAAGTCAGGAAGATCAAAGTTAATATTATACATAACTTAGTATTGTAAACTTGTGCAGTTTTGTGTTACTAAAGATTACTTGCAATTTTTTGCCAGTTATGACAATCTGCCATTTTCTGTGGCGCAAAATTTCTACTATGTGCTTCTTTTGTTACTTCCATAGTTACATTAAACAAGATATGATTAAATGCCACGTGGAGCTTATAGCATCAGGCATTCTGAGGAGAGACTGAGTAATGTAGTGACTGTTCAAGGAGTCCATTGGTTATGTTTTTTTCATTTTCATGTTTCATATACTTTCAAGGAGCTTATAGCATCAGCTTTTTCATATTCATAATTTTTAGTTGTCGAATAGTCCATATTGTTCTGAAGAATAGTTGTGTCTTGGTACCTTGTTGATGTAGCAGAAATACTCTTGAGATGGGCGATGAAAAGGATGATGTGGATGCAGAGTTCCAAGAAAGAGGGGTGAATGAAGCAGATTCTGACGATGAAGCATATGATCAATATGTATGTTTATTTCTACTTTCATTTTGTTCATATTTGGGTGATAAATTCTGATTTAAGCTACTACCAACATATTTTGTTTTGTGGTTCCATAATTTGCCTCATTGTAGTTTATTCTTTGTTTGATGTTTGTTGGAGAATGATTTCAATTTTTTATTCCAGAATGGCAAGGTAACTGATATTTCAGCAGCTCAAACAAGAAAAGGAAAAGATATCCAAGGAATACCATGGGATAGGCTAAACTTTTCAAGGGAGGACTATAGACGAACTAGATTAGAGCAATACAAAAATTATGAGAATGTTCCAAATTCTGGAGTAGCATCAGAGAAGGCAGGAAACCTGAAAAGACTCTTTGATCGGTTTAATTATTATCTTCTTCCTTTCTTTGTAATGGTAATCTTGCTTGTAGGATTGCAAGCCGACAGAGAAAGAGGGTGTATTTTATGATTTCAGGAGAAATTCAAGATCAGTGAGATCAACTATTCTTCATTTCCAGGTAAGAAAGAAATGGTAGATATTGGTGCTTTTGCTATTTCAATTCTTTTAACCAGATTGCTTTTGCGATAGGGATATTTTGAATATATCGTAATTAGGATTTAGCGCTACCATCTTATTTATCTGGTCAATGTCAAGCATTTTATTGGCATCGAAAAGTTTCAGTTATAATTAATCAGCCAATTGACAAAATTAAATTTGTGAAAGAAAATTATTTGAGAGTCCGATCGGCATACATATTTCATTCAAGTTCATTGATGCAATATTGGCTAGTGAATACTGGGGTTTGTTTGGAACTTAGTATGACAATTTGTCTTAATGGATTATAAAATCAAAATTTCTTCTCCTCTTTCCTCCTCATTATAGTCATGTTCTTTATGGGCGTTTGATTTCATCATTTAGTTCCCCAAGTTAATATTAGTTCTATGAAACCTCTTTTGGTAACTAATAAGAAAAATGACCCAAAAAGAGTTGGAAGTTCTGGCTTTGGTATTCATTCTGGGAGGGTTGTTCTCCATGCTTTGGATTTTCAATATGAAAACATGGCTGTCTCTTTATTAAAAAGTGAATAAATCAGGAATTTGTGTACATTTGTGCTTATATCGTGCAAATGTTATGCAGGTGCTTTGAGGATTTAATTTATAAGCGAATAAATTATGTACTGATGTATGTTTGATCTTTAATGTTAATAATAAAATTTGTTGCATGCATATATATATATATATATATATATATTGGATCCTAACAAAATATTGGTCTTTCTTAACCATGATGTGTTTATACAGAACAATTTGGTGTTATGACTTGCTAAGGTGGCAGAATAAGATTTGATATGCAGGTTGCCAATCTTAATTTTGGGAAATCCGAGTGTAATTGTACTAGGATTTTATTTATTTAATTAGGACAATTCATTCAAGGGAAAAAGTTGCTTCAGCTTTACTGATTAGTTTTATGTTTCTCTACAGATACTAATTGAGCAATTTATGAAGCTGGTTAACAGAATGATATAGAACTTACATGTTTAATATTAGTGGGCTTATGGCTGCAATCTTGAAGAAACAAGCTTATTTATATAATTCAAATCTGAAGTGTGTTGTTTGCAATTGGTTTACAAATATGATATTTTAAGAAAAAAGCTAAATGTCTAAAATTTAAACATAAGTCTGTGCTTACAGATTAAATTGGATTATAACTCTAGTAGCAACGAAAACATTAAGCTTTTGATGGTGCTAAAGCCTGGTCTTGTTAATTCCATCAGACAATTGGTAAGAGAACAGATATTCATTTTTATTTCCTTTTGCAATTTATGTTTCCAACACTTACAAGATAAGGAATTGAATTGTCATATTAAAAAAATGTCAATTGACTCCACTGACATTCCTAATGACCTTAATATGCTTCTAACGTAGTATAAAATATATAATAATATACTAATCCTAGTCATCATGAGTTTGAAAAATAAAGAAAAGACATGGAAAATTCAGTCTTTTTTAGACAGTACTGTCCTTGCATCACAGATGTGAACAGTTTTATATTTTTCACAGATGTGAACAGTTTTATATTTTAGCTACCTTGAATCTGGATACTGTCAGACAAAGAGCATTATTCTGAGTAATAGAAAGTTTTCCCCTTTCTGGTATGTGCTATGATAATAAGCTAATCGGCAAATTAGCAATTTGTTTACCACCCTTATAACTCCTCTGAGGTTATATTTAGATTTAATGTCTAATTGTATGGATCTCCAGATTTGTATATAAGACTGCTTGTTATGATGAGCTTGGAAGATCTTAATATGCATCAGCTTGGAAAATCTTCTGTCAATTTCTGAGGTTTCAGGAAAACATTGACATATTTAATGAGTATTATATAATATTTTTGCAGCTAAGGAATTTGGTTTGGGCTACATCCAAGCATGATGTCTACTTGATGTCACACTATTCTTTGGTTCATTGGTCAGCTCTAACTCGTGATAAATATGAAGTTCTGAATCTTGCAGGACATGTGGCACCACGTCAGGTGTGTGTTCTTTGCTATGGTTTCGAGTACTTATTGAAGCCATGTGAAATTAGTCCATTTATTTATTTTTTTGTTTATGTTGGACAATTTCAAGTTTACAATTACCTGTAATTTGGTCTCAGAAACACCCAGGAAATTTAACTGAAGGATTTTCTCAGATTCAAGTTAGTACATTAACAGTAAAGGATAAGTTGCTAGTAGCAGGTGGATTCCAAGGAGAAATTATTTGTAAAGTAATCTTCTTCATCATTCTCTATTGCTATATTTTTCAAGGATAAATTATATGAGATTGCTGATTTATCTATACAATAATAAGAAAAAGAATTGAGAAAAAAAAATTCATCTGACGTTCTTTTACCTTGATATGAAATCAGTATTTAGATCGAGAGGGAATAAGCTTTTGTTGCCGGGCAACATATGATGACAATGCAATCACAAATGCCATTGAGATATATAACAGTTCCAGGTCGTTAACTTTTCTAACACTTCGATTTCCTTCCGTCTATATTTGATCTGACTTGAATATTAAAATTTATTTAGTGGTGCTCTTCACTTCATGGCTTCAAATAATGACTCTGGAATTCGAGACTTTGACATGGAGAAGTTTCAGCTCTGCAAGCATTTTCACTTTCATTGGCCGGTGAATGTGAGTCACTCTATTTGTTTCTGTGTTCTTTTTTTGTAGAGTTGGCAGTGTGAACATCTGTTGTGAATTCATTGTGATAGTTTATAGCGGGTTGATTATAGATCTGGGTCAGTATTCTACAACCTGAATGGGATAAGTGAATCCGCTGCTAACTAATGAACTAGTAATGAAGACACCAATTGTGTTTATTCTGCTCCTTTTGGTGATCTAGACAATTTGATTAGCTTTGTCACATAGATGCATTGGAATTTCATGTTGGATTATTTTTCTTTCTTAGTGTAGGTGCTACCTATGTTGCTAGTTTTTGTTGGGTCTTCCTCACCTCTTTTTTTCATTGACAGCATACATCTCTCAGTCCCGATGGAAAACTTCTTGTCGTCGTCGGAGACAACCCTGAGGGTGCATTGATTGATGCTTGTACAGGAAAGGTGAGTAGGGTGACTTTTGGTTTCATTCAGGACAATAACTGGGGTTAAGTAAACCAAGTTACAGCTGCAGCTTGAAATCCTAAACTTGAAAAAATAAGTCTGAGAGATATGCATTGTTATCCTACTATTGGTAATGCCAACCAGTTCTAAGAATTTGAGTCAGTATCAAGTTAATGACGTATGGTTTTGTGCAGACTGTCCAGATCTTACGAGGCCACCTGGACTTCTCCTTTGCATCAGCATGGAATCCAGATGGATATACGATTGCCACTGGTAACCAAGATAAGACTTGCCGTGTTTGGGATGTTAGGAATCTCTCCAAATCTCTTGCTGTATTGAGAGGCAATCTTGGTGCAATAAGATCAATCCGCTTCACCTCTGATGGTCAGTTTATGGCAATGGCTGAGCCTGCAGACTTTGTTCACATCTTTGATGTAAGAAGCGGGTACAATGAGCGACAAGAACTGGACTTCTTTGGTGAGATCTCGGGTATATCATTCAGTCCAGATGCAGAGGCTCTCTTTGTAGGTGTATGGGATCGCAGCTACGGTAGTCTCCTACAATACAACCGCATTCATAATTACTCATACCTCGATTTACTCCTTTGATACGGAAGTAAATTACCGTATCATGCTTCTCATGCGCCGAAGTTGTTAGATGTATCCAATCCTTTGCATCGGTTAGGGATCAAAAGGAGGTGGCATTTTTCCAATAAGTTTGAACTCCATCAATGTAAATCGAATGTACAAATGCACCTGTGAGATCACCACATCAAAATTGAAAAGAAATTGAAATCAAGGTAGATTCCAGAAGCTATCCTTCAAAAAAGAATATCTACATGTTTCTTATTTTCATCTTTTATTTTACAATAAGATATCTTTGCTGTCAGTCCCAAATTAAATGTATATTGATGATCTTTTAAGGGTGTTTTTTAGCTTGTGCGTTGATGATGTGCTGTGTTTGCTTTCAACATGGTGGTGGTAACTTCCTTTGGTCTTCTTCTATATATACTTGCCTGGGCTTCTCCATAAACAGAGTGGTAGAGACTAAAAATATAGTTCTGCGAGTGACTGAATCTGCTGTCAAGACCAATGCAAATTTTTTTTATTTTTTTTACATAATTGATATCTCACCAACACAGGAGTAAAATCATTTATTTGTATGTTTCTAAATGATTTTGAAGGAAGGTGGACAGATTTTAGATGATGAAAAAGCAGGTGAGGATTTTAAACTGTGGAAGAAGCTTCAAAGGAAAAATATGGCGAGTATAAGAAGAACACAGTGAATAAATATTATTTGTATGGAAGCTTGGAAGTCTGCCAGTTTCCGGTCTTCTCAAAAAAGGTATGTCTTCACCCTTAATTTTCTCGCACCATATTTCTTGATAATTAGTTAAATCAATCAATGCACCATCATCCATCAGAAGAGCCCGAAAAGATGTATAAATCAACAGAGATGCAGATGCCTTAATCACTCTACACATTATGCTACTTGCCATATATTTTATATTTTTTATTTTTTTACCATCATCTATATTCCTTCAAAGGGGTGAGTGATTTCTTAGCATGCCTCTAATCCCCCCTCGAATACTTGTGTAATCTTAGCATACGCACCTCTCTCTCTCTCTCTCTCTCTCTCTCTCTATCGATCGATCTATCTATCTATGGTGACGACTTGGTTTGGAGAGACAGCAGGGATTGCAATTAAATCGAGGAATATGTGAAGGCTGCTGCCAATGTCAAAAAAAACCAGTCATCGGAGAAAGTCCCGATGGAGTTGACTTCTGCAGCATTCGATGGATGGATTCATTTCATCACCAGCTTTGAGATTCGCAAATATCATGCAGAGGAGGAGGGAATTATGCTCATCATGGCTGCTTCGGTGCATAACGAGGATAAAAGATGATACATTACATTACATTACATTACATTACATACATACATACAGAGAGAATGGAGAGGAGAGGAGAGGAGAGGGGATTAGAAAAGAATTATATGGAGAAGAGATTATGGTAACTAATTGCAGTCGGATTAGATGGCAACTTTAGGCACTCCAAATCCCTCCGCGATCTCAATAAATCCCATCGCACGGCTCCCATTCGTCCTCCACGAGTCGGTTTCTCCCTCGCCACCATCACCCACCCGAGCAGTATAACGCATGGAAGGCACCCCCAGCGATGGTCGCGGAGGAGGAGGAGGGATTAATTGTTGCGGGATTCCACCTCCTTCCTCCATTACTGTCATTACTGCCATCTCCGAATCACTCTTCCTCGCCTCCCCCTGCCCTGTGGCTCTCACAACCTCGCCACTGTCTCCAGCTCTGGTTTCCTTCTTTGCAGCCTCCCTCCTTTTTGGACCCAGCAGTAAGTTGCCAGCTCCATCCATCCGCTCGCCGCCTCCTCCTCCTCCTCCTCCTCCTCCTCTGCTTCTCTTGATCCAACAAAACAAAACAAAACAACAACAACAACAACAAAAAAAAAAAAAAAACGGGTGTCCTTTTCTTTTTTTCTCGATCCAATCTGCTTCCCTTGACCTCGTCGTTTTTTGTTTTCTCGAGGTTGATAGATCCCTGTCTGTGTCGAAGGCGGCGGCTCCAGCTGGAAATCACGCCATGTTCAGCTGAGGCTGCCGCTCTTGTTCTTCGCCTCGCTGTGGGATCCAAATAGGTGTGGGTTTGAGTTTTTTGTTGGTAACCGAAGAAGGTGTTCTCTGTCGTAGTTATTGTGCTTGTCTTTCGTGGGAAGCTGTGGCTTTGGCTCTGTTTTATGACCCTTTGGGTTTTCTGAAACCGATAGATAGGGGAAGAGGCAGCTTCTTGCCATCAACCCACCTAGAGTGAGTTATTTCCTTCGTGAGCTGAAAGCATTATAGTGTCTTCAGTTCACGTACGTGCCTCCACTTCTGATCCCTCGTCGCTCCCATCTGTTGCTCAGGAATGGAAGCTCGTCTCGTCGAAGGTGAAAGCCACTACTACCCCACCTGGGATGCTGCAGTGGCAGCAGAAGAGCAAGCCCACGCGGAGCTGACCAAGAACACCCTGCGGCTTCGGATCAAGTGCCCCAAGACACCAGCGGCTCAGGAGGCGGTGTCTCCATCTGATGATAGTGGTGTGAGAGCTGACCGATCCACCGGTGGTGCTGACGGGGAGCTTCCCGGTGATGAGGATGCTAACGCCGAATCTGCATCGGAGGTCAAAGAGGCGGTCGACGAGGGTTGTGGCAGCTTCAAACGCAAGCACGCAAACAGGAGGTCGGAGGTCCCAACATGCCCCGAGTGCGGGAAGACCTTCCCCTCCGATAAATCACTGTTTGGCCACCTGAGGTGCCACCCGGAGAGAGACTACAGAGGAGCTATTCCGCCGCCGGGTGGGAGGAAGAAGCCGCAACCCGATGCGTATTCGTCGGTCGCGAGAGTGCCGCCCGCCACCAAGTGGTCAACCGCGAGAAGAGGGCGGAAAGGGACGGCTGGTGACAGAGATGACGACGCGATCGCCGCTGATGCCCTGTTGCTTCTGGCTGATGGAAGAAAGCCGCATCGTCCGCAGACCACCACCACCACCACCGAGGAGGAAGACACTCATACCAAACAGATCGCTGGCACTCATTTTGCTGGCACCGATGGGATCGGTTGGGATCAGAAATCTGATGAAATGGACGCCGGCAGCTACGGGAGCGAACTGATATCGAGCTACAAGAGATCAAAGAAGAGGAAGATGAAAGAGCTGGAGCTGGTGAACGGGTCCGGCGCATCTGCTCGTTGTCGAAGGTATCAGTGCAGTGTATGCTTCAAGACTTTCTCTTCTCACCAGGCACTGGGAGGGCACCGAGCCAGCCACAACAAGAAGAAGAGCAATCCGGAAGAAGCAGCGGGGATCCCCGACGAGAACGGAGGTGCCAACCCGAAGCATGGCGAGGACTTGATCCATGCAAACGGTGCAGTGATCAAAGCGGAGATCGGAGAACACCGATGCACGAACTGCAACCTGACGTTCCGAAGCGGGCAGGCACTCGGGGGCCACAAGAGACGGCACTTCAATGAGCTGCAGCATCAAGCTCCATCGTCTTCACCACACTCATCCGAAAGCGACAAGGGAGCGAATGGGCTGCTACCTAATCGACCTCCATCTTCTTCAGCGCACTCATCTGAGAGCGATAAGGGAGCAAAGCATGGGCTGTTTGACTTCGATCTCAACGAGGTGCCGGAGCTCTAACCAGAAGGAGACCACACCCAGAATAGTAGATTTCTACTGCATCTCCAATCCTCGATCCCATTATTGGCTTCTAGTTTTAGCTACAAAAATTTTCAGCATCATCTCCTTCAAAATACTTGCACTTGTTTTCCGGTCACATATGATGCAGTGAGTTCGGAACAACAGAAATCGATCGATCGATGAGCATCTTTGGGGGGGTTATTTAACTCATGAATCATACCAGTAGTAGTCTTCTTATCAATTAAGCTGTTGTGTATTGATATTTTATGAGCTGCAGTTCCCCGTTCGATGCTTCTTTTATCACTTTGCAGAAGATAAACTATTATGAGAATTATGAAGCTTAATTGATCCGCCATTATGAGAATTATCTATTTATTATGTTTTCAAGAGTATTTATTATAAAAGAAAATATTTTTTTAAAATATCATCTCTCATGCTTTCAGTGATTCGACTAACTTAAATATAGAGTAATGAAAGTTTATTCCCTTGTATCTTTCTGAAGGTAATATTTGTTCATATTATATATATATATATATATATATATATGTAGATATCCATTTGTGAGGTGATAGTGCTTTAAGAATAGAGATGATAGTTTCCATTCATGCAATCTCTCTTCCTTTCTTCCAAGAAAACCACAAAATTGCAGATTGTATGTGAATGGTCAATGTAACCCTAGAAATGTAGGAAGCAGGATAATTCTAAATTATTTCTGATGGACTTTTTAGGGAAATACCCATTTCATGAGCTTTCAGATGCAGGAAACAAGAAGGTTCTCTGATGATTCTGATGAACTTGAACTCGTAGCATATACATAAAAAAAATATACAAAAATCTAAGGTTGTATCTCACAACATTTATGTGATAAGTGGGATCGAGTTATTCAAAATAGTCAATTTTTGTAGGGGGAAAAAAAAAATTCTAGGTGTGGATTTTTAGATTATTAGTTTCCAAAGCTCGATACTTATACAAGTAAGCTAGATTATAGGAGTTATGTGTTCACAGATACATAAAAGATTGTGTGATATTAGGGAGAAAATGAGCAAAATCAGCATAAAAGACTAATTAACATTTTTAAATCATTTTTTTTCAAAATTTTGTCAATTAAGGGCCATCAAATGTGTAAGTTCATGCTAGTTATGACACATTAGGTTTTATAAGGTAGGAAATATTTTTATTTTCTGAGTATCCTGATGTTCCAACTTGCATATGAAAAAAAATTTTGAATCATTCTAACAACAATTCCCATTTAAGGGTTTCATCAGGAAAGTTTAAAAAAAAAAAACTTGGATATATTCTTATAAGAAACAGAGACCAATACATTGTTACTCGAAAGAAAGGTTTTAGTGTTTCGAGTGATATTGTTTAGTATACCCATCAAGCATCCAAGTGACATTAAGAGAATGAAGTATGATACTATCAAATACAAAGTACGATCCTGTCAGCTTGGGATGAGAGGGTACATTGTCATATTCCAAGACCTTCCATCAATCCTAAATGGAAAAATATTTTGGTACTCTCATTGCACTATTTATTAGAAATAGGTTGTATGAGGTCATTTATTAGAATATCTTAGTACTCTTACTGCACCATTTGCCCTGGTGCTATAAGAGTATCAATGTATGTAAAAGAAAGGGGAAAAAAAAAAACAAACTTTTCTTAGTATTCATCAAGAAAAATAAAATTTAAATTTAGAAGAGTTAAACCTTTTGATTAGAGGATGTTTCATAAATTTGAAATATTTTAAGGATAGAATGATAAGATTTGCTATTATTGGTATACATAAAGTGATAAAGTTTGAAGGGTCACTTAATATATTTTGTTATAAAATACATGAAGTGTTTATTGGGAAGAACATGTCACTGAAGTCATCTGAATTTTTTGGTATCTAAAAACCTACTTCAGATTTGATCTAGCTTATATTTTGTTATAAAATAACAATTTATAATCTTTTATCTTGTATTAGGAAAAGATGCCATGGGAAGGTGCCCAAAAAAAAGGTTGTATCGAATAAGGTCACTACTAACAAGTGCATGAATCTTTGAATAGGTACAATGCATTAGCTAATCCCTATAAATAGACGGAAATTTATGGTATTGAGTGTGTAGAAAAATTGTCATAATTGAGAAGCGTAATTACGTTGGTCTCTTTTTAATGTCAGATCGGTATTAGGTTCGTTTTATAATTGGCTACCAACTTATGAGAGAGATATATATAAAAATTAGAATATCCAATGAATTTTATTTTTTCTTAAAGCGAGCTAACATCACTATTGATAGGATGTGTCTGTGATACAACGTGGAAATCCATGTAGATTGGTTAAGGCATGCATTATTATGTATTGTTACGCAAGTGATAGATAGGGTCTCAGATATTAACATCGTATGTATCATTTAATATAATAAAAAAAAATTTTCTTTTAAAAAAAAAAATGATGGTGGAAAGCACTATAGGATGGCTGTGGCTCGATGTCATCATCTAATTCAGCAATGGACAAAGAAATCAAGCAGACATTAGAAATAATATATATATATATATATATATATAGTATTGGGGAAAGAAATCATGAATAGGTGCATATAAAAAAAATATTGTGTTGAATGGAATAATCATGAAGAAGTTGCATGCAATTTTGAATAGATACATTACCTTCAAAAACTGTATTCTAACAAAGGAGTTTATGATATTGAAAGTATAAAAGTCAAACCACCATGGAAACAAATAAAAAAAAAAATAAAGTATGTGATTTCATGCAAACTCCCCACAATTCCACTTAAAAACATCAGCCTACTCGAGGGTGTGGGATGTGATCTCTCAAATATGGTTCATACTCTCCTCTCCGGCACACACACACCACAGCTTCCCTCCCTAAATCCATTCCCTCATCTTATTATTTATGGCTACTGACTACGCCGCCAGGTGGTGTTGTCATCTTCCCATGCCCACCACCCACCACCCTCATATTTCTCTCTCGAATTGCTTCTCTCTTTCTTCTCTCTCCACTGGTACTGTAGCAGTGGAAAGAATTAACATCGTATATCTCTACTAACTAAACCATTGTCTTTGAGCTTAGGTGATGACCTTTTTTTTTTTTGTCATCTTCCCATGCCCACCACCCACCACTGCAAACACCCTCATATTTCTCTCTCGAATTGCTTCTCTCTTTCTTCTCTCTCCACTGGTACTGTAGCAGTGGAAAGAATTAACATCGTATATCTCTACTAACTAAACCATTGTCTTTGAGCGTAGGTGATGACCTTTTTTTTTTTTTTTTTAATGCTCAAGTGAGAGATGTGTCCGCTTACCATTTAAACTACCTCTTGTAATATTGCTATGGACTGGATTTAGGGATGTAAACTACATCTTGTAATATTGAAGAACTGAACATCTCAAAAAGATAAAAAGGCTGTAGTAAAAATTAAAAAGAACCTTCAGCTTGATTAGAAAAATTCATTGCTTTGAAAAGGGCCAAAAAAAAAAAAAAATTGACCATCAATTATTGCAGCTCCAAATAAATTAAGAGAAAAGGTCCCCTGAGCAATATTAATAAGGCCATAAATGTAATCGATTTTGCTTCAGAATTCAAATAGATTTATGATTTGATCATGCAGAAAAAAAAATTGAAGTATCCCATTAAAGAAGTGTAAAAAAAAAAAAAGGTTCCTTGTGCAACACAATTTGATATAACCAACCAGTTGTTGTCGATAAATCCCCAGAGACCAAATGAGAACAAAATAACAAAGCAGAGCAGATTACAATGCCCACCAATAGCCACTTCCAGGAAAAAGAACAATATGGAAAAGAGCTGATGTAGAACTAGCTAGAGATGCAGCAATTACATTTGTAATTGAAGTTTCAAAGAAATAACTTGTTGAGAAAAAAGGAGGGTTCTGATTGATAATACCGACAATAATGTCTCCCCAGGAAGCAGTGTTACCTTATAGAGAAATTTGGGATCCTTCTCTCTCGAAGGACCACAGGACCCGTCTCTTGGGAGGGAAGGATGTCAGGAGAAGCCCTCACACGAGTTCTCACTGCTGGAAGCTTGGAGGAACATGAAGGACCTGCAGGGTTTTCAGTGGATTTCAACTAAAGAAGGCCATCTCAATGATCTCTGGATGATCCTGCGGCAGTGTGCTTGGCCTCCAGCATAACAAAAGATTTGAGCTTCCATGTATAACCCCTCGAAAGGACAACAGGATCACCAGCAACCAACCACCCTTTTTCTTCTCTCTTCACTGAATTCGATGCCTGCAAAATGAGGGGAGAAGATATCAAGCTAAGGGCAAAGGTGTGAACTCAATGTCGAAATCATGGACCTGCAGTACAGGATGGAGAGTTGGAGAGCATTATTTCATGTACACATGAAGTTGAGAAATAGGCTACCTAAAGGCCTAAGATCTCAAGGCCTCTTATGGAAAGAGGAACGCAAGGTGAAGCGAGAGTTGAAACTTACAAAGTGTCATTTTATGTGCAGCAGAACTAACACAGACAAATCAGGAAGAATGAGATTTTGTCAAAGAAACCCATCACATGAAATGATGAAGAGAGGAACGAGGGTGGGAAATTATTCTCCAAGTCAAGAAGGAGAAGAAGCAGCTGCCTAGAGCAACTCGAGAGAACATCTCATGAGTAGGAAAACTGTCGAAAGACTTCCATGGAAGCTCACTGGAAATTTATACAAGTTGAGAGGGAAAGCAGGCCAAGATATTACAGAGTTGTTTCTCTAATAGATCTCAGAATCAAACAAAAAGGCAGCGCATGAATGATAGGATGCCCATCAACAGTAAATGTGAAGGCAACATTGTCACTTGGAGGAACCAGGGACTCCACATAAATCCAGGATCTAACAAAGATAGGAGAGGGAAGACAGTAAGAGAGAGAGAGAGAGATAAATCAGATGGAAGATCCAACAAGAACATGGCTGGTGCTAGCAGAAACAGTTGGCCATCACAATGGAATCCCAAAGAAAATGTGTAACCAGTACCTCACAGAATCCTCAGAAGAAAACCAATGGGGGTAAAGAGAAGAAAGAAGAGAATTTTATAGAGGAAACTTAATGCATAAAATCGCATCTCAAGTTTCACCACCCATGCATGGATGCCGAAGGAAGTCGAAACAAATCAAGCTGGCTTCATTGATCACAAATGACAGGAAGAGCCGAAGTCTGTATAGCTCAAGAGACCTTCTGCTCGCCTTTACACTTCACAGTTAATGGATAGGAAGAAATTTAGAGATCAGAAAGCACCATCCACTCACCACATCCATGGCATCAGGTTCTCCACTAAAAGCAAAGCTGTACCATAAACAGCAACAAAGATAGATAGATAGATGGAGAGAGAGAGAGAGAGAGAGAGAGAGAGAGAGAGAGAGAGAGAGACAACTTTGACCGGTTCGATTGAGTTACTGAATCTCCGAAATATCAAAAGACTGAATCGAATCCAATTAATTTGATTCTTTTATTGACCATGAAGAGTTGACCTGTCCACTCTAGACTCAGCTGGTTTAAGAATTGTCTTTAAATTGACTGAGGTCGCCTCTTCCTCCCATTTATAGGTGTATTAGTTTGAAACATTTGTCCTTTAAAGAAAGAAAAAAACCTCAAGACTGAGGGAATCATCTCAAACATTCAACGTTTACTCGATAATAATCTTGCCTTTTTTAAAAATAAATAAATAATTTTGGTTGGCATCATAAAAATAAATAGGAAAATGTATGCGACATTAATTGGTCTACGGGACCGCCTCGATCCCAATGCCACCTCAATAGCTATCCTTTTGACTGGGCAGCACAAACATTGAATCCCATGCAACGACGCACTTCGATTCGATCCAAATGTGCAATCCATCAGAACAATGTTCCCCAATCACTTGCACGAACAATCAATCAAGCCTACATACTGCACCTTATTAATTCATCACCTCCTACTTGTGTGACCCCAAACACTCCACTTTAGTGTCTTTTCCTTTCCACGTCACGTCCCCCACGTACACCATGCACACGTAAAACAATACCCCCCCCCCATCTCCATCAGCAGCATTGCCTCAGCCACAGCCACCGGCAGCGAACCCAATCCTCGACCTGCCCACATCGTACACCACACTGAAGGTCTGCTGCTGCTTGTTGCCGATGATCGCCACACTACCGGACGGCGCGAACGCCAGGCAGGTCGTCGAGCTATCCACGTCGATCATCACATTCCTCGCCGCGAGCCTCAGCGTCGCGCCCCCCTGGAACACCATGTCCACCGCTGGCACCGCCAGCTTGCTCAGGCTCCCCCTGAAGCAGGTGTCCAGTATCGAGTACGCCGGCGCCCGCCTGTACCCCTTCAGCGCCGCCGCGACCGCGCTGCTTAGCGCGTCGTACACGTCGACCGGGAGCCGCGTGATGACTGTCCCGGAGTCAATGATCGTCGGCGTGCTGGTGTAGGCCGACGCCGACACCGGCAGACCTCGCCCGCCGACCGTGATGCCCGTGAGCCTGATGAAGTAGAGGCTGTCGTCCAACGAGCTCGACACCATCGGCGTGTAGGAGAACTGCCCCGGATTGTTTGAGCCGAACGAGAGGTACCCGGTGGACGCCGTCGTGGGGAGGCAGTAAGCGAAGCCGTATCCTAGAGTTGGCGCAAGCTGCGACGGCAGGGAGAGCCTGTCGCGCGCCAGGCCGATGAGGCCGGCGGAGCGGCCGAAGAGGCCCTCGTTGTCCTGGCCGCAGCCGTAGACGAAGTCGGCGAGCCGTCGGCCAGAGCCTAAAGAGAGCGTGTCCTTGCTCAGATACCCGACGGAGAAGGAGCCGTCGCCGTAGGTGGCCTCGTAGACGCAGACATTGGACAAGGTGCAGGCGGCAGGATTGAGGGTGGCGGACTCGAGTCTGTCGCAGTCCGACGCGGAGCAGGGCACGGAGCTGTAGGTGCTGGAGGCGCTAGGGTTGAACAAAGGGCCGTCCTGTGGGTGGCACTCGACTTTGCACGGGGAGCACTGAAGCCAGGAGAGGGAGGAGCCGGTGTCGGCGATGACGGTGTAGGACTTGCCGGGAGTGCCGAGGATGATGCGGGTGACGTAGTTACCGACGCCAATGGAGTTTCCGGGGGACAGGGGAACGGAGACGGCCGCCGACTTGAGGAGGGGTGAGGCGGCCCGTGGTACCGTTTTGGTCAGCCGGGCGGCGAAAGATGTGGCGCGAGCGTCGTCGTGGGAGAGGATGGTGGAGAAGGGGAGGTCGGGGAAGGGGGCAGGGGAGCAGGGGCTCCTGGGGTGGTGCAGCGTGAGGCGGAGACCGGAGCCGTCGAGGAGGTGCAGTTCACCTGTGGAGGGACGAACATACGATGGGTCATATATCAAACACGTTAATGTGGTTCAACATCACCAGATGTACCCAAGACAAGGTTACAGTCTGGTCCGGCCGGTTATCGATTGAGCTCGACCGGGTCCAGCTCAATTAATTCAACACACAACAAGACGTAGTTCAAGCAATCTGATCGAAGCCCATGTTTCATATGGGCCGGCCTGCTGGTTTAATGGATTGGAATTTGGTCCCACCAATTTGTGTTTCTTTTTTTTTTTATTTTGATGAAAAAATATAGAGTTTTGTTGAGATGTTTCTCTTACCTTAGTTTCCTTCATTAATTTATTTAACTTAAGTAAGTTAGTACAGAGAAATTATACGTGAATTTGTGAAAATGTTAATTTATTTAATCCATTACCCAGGAATAAGTGAAGTCATATTTTATTTGATTATACTTTTTTTTAATAAAAAAATACTCCTTCTGTTGAAAAACTCCCGTAAGACTTAAACTACATGAAAAACAAAATTCAAAGATAATTGATATTGCGTTTAATCCAAAAAAGAGAAGGATGATAAGATAATTTTGAGCAGGATATGATGTGTACAAAATTAAAGAATTCTTCCTCCATGGCACTAATTTTTTTTAATAAGCAGGCCTGGTTGTTGATGACTAAGGAAGGAAATTACGATGGTCAATGGTGGACTATGAGTGGGAATTTAATTATTGGAGGACTATTTGGTCCTTTTGATTGGCATGATGAGCTAATCTTTTTGTCACAGCTTGGATGGTCCATGACCACCAACAACCTAATTAACTATTTGCTATCAGCTACCATTAACAGTTGAGAAGCATCAAATCGTCGGAGGGAAAGAGCTTGGAGCAAAACGATGTTATATATTACTTTTGATGAGCTTCGTCAAGATTACTCTCTCTCTCTCTCTCTCTCTCTCTCTATTGGCACTGCTTTTCATTAAAATCGATGTTTTCTATTCTCCTGAATTGTGATGTTTCAGTGAACCTATGCATACAGCAAATTATCTCCTTGATGGAATATGTGCAGTTTTGGAAGAAGCATCTCTGAAAAATTAATGATCAAGTGAGAGAGCTTTATATAGTTTTCGATCAGTCGAGCACACGAAAGAGAAAATAAAAAGCAGCAGCATAAAAAGGAATTCTTCTTCTTTCAGTCTATTCTTGTAGCTGGATTTATTTAAAAGGGAAGAGAAGCACAAACATGAGGAAGAGGAAATAAAAAGGAGAGTACCACTGAATTTGGAAGAGCACGAGCTGCGGGAAACATCCTCCGAGGGAGCTGGAGCTGCTGCTGCTGCTGTGAGCACAAGGAAGAAAGTTAGAGCGAGAAGCAACCCCATCTCAACCCAGACCTAGATAGCACTTTAGGGATGTACTTGGAGCTCAGCCAATGTGGTCTCTATATAGCAATCGCAAGCGAGCAGGAGGTACTCATTCCATTGGTGGCGGGAGCCTGAGGAGTCGCTTTCGTCTACTCAAGAAAGAAGTAGTAGGTGGAACTCGTAACATAACATGAAGTTGAGTGGTGGCATGCAGTAATAGAAACCAGAAAAGGTGTTTAAAAAAAAAAAAAAGAGGGAGGAAAAACTTTTGGAGAATGAATCCCCACGAGATTCTTCTTCACGAACAAGTTCGGGGAGGGATCAACGAGTTAACCTACCTACGGTAAGCAACAAATGAATGCCTCCATCCGTCTGCAAATGCTCTCGCTTTCCACTGGTCCCAACTCCACTCACTGTTCCTGAGCCATTTAGGTTGAGAAGCTTCATCATGTAGCACTGGATGGGATCCTGTTCGTACGAGGATCCAACCGGTGGTTTAGGAGGCTTTGTATTGAGAGGTTATATCATATTATTGTTATTATTATTTTTTTTTTGTGGGGGCGGAAACAGAAACAAGCTTCATCACCATGGTAAATAAAAGGAAGGAAGATAGAGTGGAGAAGTATACAAACTGGTGGACTACACCATGTTCCTTTAGTCGTATATCGGGAGACGTGTGGTTCAAATTGGCGTAGCATGCACCGGTGGTAAGACGTAAAATGACATGCAAGCCGGTCGAGCAGCGGATGTGCCTTTCTTGCATGAACGTTGCGTGCACGAAAAGTCACTCGAATGAGAGAGACCGACTAGGAAAGAATTAAATATATATATATATATATATATATATGAGCAGTGAAGGAGCAACCACCATGTGACAATGTTTGGAATTAGCTAGCGGATGGATGCCTTTCCAAATTTGAGTTGACAAGAAGATTTCCAGCATCAGGATTTTAAATGGTCCAAAGTGTTCTTCAATCAAATACATGTATATTTTCTTTTTATTATTATCACGACCATATATAGCTTGGCTTCACAACAAAATTTCCTCCTCTCTTTGTATCTAACTAACTTTGTGCTGCTTAAAAATACTAAGACAAAGGGCTGATGATGCCGAAAACGTTATTTGTATGAAGGGAAGATAAATAAACATAATTTGTTGGTCCACAAGCTATTTCACGACATGATGATGCTGTTTTTTTTTTCTTCTTCTTCTTCTTCTTCTTCTTCCTTTAATATCATATATGCAAGTAGTAAGGAAATAATCGTATGACCAGCTCATGCTTTTTTCTTCTTCTTTTTTTTTTTTCTTTTTTCTTTATGGACGAGGGCAAAAACTTGCTATACCTGTCAACCAACTCAAAAACGATTTGCCTAATTGTCTATTACTAAACACTTGAAGGGGAGACAACATGTCCGACAGACATTAGACCATATACCTGCAAAAATCTAGTCTTCAACAATCGGATGATAGAGCCAAAAAGGTATCAAGTAGAACTTCATATTTGTTCTCTTTATTTTTTAATTATTTCCGGTGTATACAGCCCATAATAATAGTCCTAATACTATGAACTTTGCAGCAATAAGGGTAATGATCTATTTAAGAAAAAGAAGAAGATCCCTTTTTAATAACACAAGAGGTGATACTTACTCCTCTGGCCATCAATCGCTTTTGTTTTTTTTTTTTTTTTTTGAAACTTTTAAAACTGGAAAGGAACTGGGCCAAGGGTACATACGGTGTTGTGCTTACGGTTAGCTAAGCGATCATGATCGTGGTACAGAAAAAGATTGAAGTCGAAATGGATGGATGAATGGATGTACTACCAATCGAAGGCTGAATCAATGACAGCGAAGAGGGAAAAAAAAAAACAGTTTGAAGATTGAAGAAGAAATGTCAGGTCATAGGCGTCATAAAGATGAGTAGTTGGTAAAAATAGAATTAACTAAATTTCAATCATGCAATCGTCAGAGGGGATGGAAATCATTCCTAAGATACGTGATGTTCGAGGGGAAGATGATGATGATGATGATGGATAAGGATCACAAGGTGGAGAAAAAGAAATTTAGATGATTGTGTTGCCATCAGTTTGTTGGTTGTCACACTCGAATAATGAAGACTTGGATTACCTGCACAAGTATTCTTCTTTCTTACTTTTCTTTTTTTTGGGGTGTGGGTAAACTTTGACATCATCCCAGCAAGAAAGTATGACCGATCGAAGGTGCTGATGGCCGGTCCTATCAGCGTCCCTGTCTTTGGTGGACTGTATCCACAAGTAGTTTTCTTGAACAGTTTGAAGTTACCAGGGTTCTTGTTGATTTGTCATGCGTCGTTGGGAAGGAAAGAGAGAGAGAGAGAGAGAGAGAAGAGAATCTTCTTATTCATCATTCATTCAAAGAAGGCACTTCTGAAAGGAAAGGAATCTAATCTTTCTTATTCAGTGTCAAGATTCTTGACACTTTTAAGACGGAACAATGATTTTTAACCTCTGTACACTGAATCATAGAGACATGCTAACAGTTAGATTTTTTTCCAGTTAAGTTTCATCATAAAAAGAAAAAAGAATCCAGTCCGAGTGAGTAGCAAAACATGCTAACAGGAAAGACTTGTGGTCTTTCCTGAGCGAAGGAGGAGGTCACACTCGATCTGCGCATGATGCAGAAGGAGCAAGGAGGACATGCTTCTAAAAGACTTAATTAAGCAGATGTGAGATGGAGAGGGCCGGTGTTCCATCATGCTGCTTAAAGTTGCTAAATTCAATCAGTTTGGTGGAGTCTGTTCATCATTGACTTTGCACTCGTCAGCTGATATCCACATCGCAACTGCTTGATGGCTGACACATTACTTGTAATGTCTAAACGTCAACAACGCTATCGACACGACGTAGTAAGTGTGTCTGTGTGTTTACAACTCTCGTATGACTACTGTTCACACCCTCTTTTTTAAGCACTGCAACTCTCTTATTCTACGGAATTACTTCTTTCCATCAAATGACTCGTTGTTGTTTTGTCTCCTTCCGCCTAACACATAAATGCAACACTTATTAGACCATCTTCAACTTGTTATTACACGCATCGGATTAGCGACACTGCCGCATCCTACTCCGGAATTTGGTTTTTAATTTTAGCACGACTATATAAACCTCGTAGTCTCAAACGTAATATTATTTTGTGATCAAAACCGCTATGGAGGGTCGTCGGGAAGAGATCCGAGTGAATGAAAAGGAAAAAACAAAGCATGAATTCCACTTTCACTTTAAAGACACATGCGATAAAGATAACCCAGTTTACCAAGATTCTTATCTTGAGATGATACACTAACTATCTGTACAAACATCCCAGATGCAAATCTATATTTCGATGTATCTATCTTTAGATTGTATACATAGATACATGCATGATCCAGTATTTCCCCTTCTTACCCTGAAAAATCAAGGTCACCTTACGTCCTTGAACCGATAACCATCCTTCGGCTAACCTAGCCTCCTCCGTCCCTCGGGACCAACAAGGGGTAGTACAGGAATATTCACCCGTTGTCCATCGACTACGCCTTTCGGCCTGATCTTAGGCCCTGACTCACCCTCCGTGGACGAACCTTGCGGGGGAACCCTTAGGTTTTCAGGGCATTGGATTCTCACCCAAAAATTAGTGCACCGTTCAAGGCAAGACAAGAACATTCATTTGGAAATCAAAAGAAAGAATATATTCAACTTGGAAATGAGAGATATTTTCTTACACCATAGAGAATTATTTTGTTCTTACTTTGTCATATATTCCATATATCACATTAGATAGATATCATATTCATGGAATACGATTCACTTTCAAGATGCCTTGATAGTGAAATGGTAGACACGCAAGACTCAAAATCTCATGCTAAACCTGATAGAATTCTAGGGTTTTATCGTGAAGGAAAAGGGTAAAAAAAAAAGATAATCGATCACTTCAAGGGGATCAGACCTCCTAGATCACTTCAAGAAGATCTGTCTCCTAGGATTTTGTCTTTGACTAAAATTAATACTTTTTCGTTGATTGATTTTCATAAAAGAATTGCAACCTTATTTATATGGCTCTACCAAGAGCCCCACTAATCTTTGACTCTTAACTAACTTGATAAACTCCTAACTGAAAATAATAACTTACTTTGTCTCGACCGAAGATAAAAACCAATATAACTGGCTTGATAAGGTTCACCCGACTCATAACTGACTCTGACTAATATGACTCAACCTGAATAGATAGACCCGACTTAGCTAGGGTCATAACAGACCCACCCTCTTCAAATCAGCCTTGTCCTCAAGGCTGAGCAGCATCGAACTTTGGGAGTATTTCGATCTAGGATATTTGTCATGCGTCATAATATTTTGATCAATTAAATAAGGTCTCCACTTTGTGTAAGCAATAAGTCGACCTTCTGGTGCAGCCATCATTGAAGTCTTGTGAGGAATTATCTCCATTCGATGGTTACTAGCAGTTGTGATCTTACTTCCACATTTTCCTTTAAGGATCACATGCTTTCTATTAATAAAAAACTTCATAATTAATCTAGAAAGATTCTAGGTAACATCACCCATAATTGACAACCATTCAATTTCAAGCACTATTTCGATGTCCTATAAGAGTATCAGAAAGAAATCTACCCATAGTTCTTGGTCCTATACCATCAGTTTGATTTTTGAGCACTTATCATTACAAGTTATAATTCAACCATTAGTAGCCTTGACTTCAAATCTATCACAGTCTTCAATTTGATAGGCCAATTGGTCAGCAAGCCTTCTACCCATGAAATTGTTAGTGCTACCAGTATTGATTAAGATAGTAACAGGTTGTTGTTTCAAAATTCCCTCGAGTTTCATGGTTTGCGGGTTAGAGTAGCCTACTATTGCATGTACAGTATGTACGAAAGATCCAATAGCATTGTCAGAATCTATACCTTCTCGATTAGAGTCCACATCATCATTCTTTGGTTCCTCTTTAGTTGGTTCTATCATCAAAAGGGTCCTGTTTGCATTAATGTCCTCTACTCTATTTTTCATTATAATATTAATACAATCCTTTTGTTAATCTTTCTTGGAGCTCTTCTCTGGTAAGTCTTCAAGGGTTTGGAGTGGAGGGAGGTGGGGCTGTCGGCTTGCTTACTACTGGTTGATTTATGTTTTCTATTTATGCGATTATTCGTGTCGAGTTTTTCTTCGTGTATGCGAGCGAATGATATGATAGCCATCATGGTACGAGGTTGTCAAGCCTTAACTTTCTTCCGAATCTCTGGATTGAGCCCTTTAATAAATGTTCCTAACAGTTATTTTTCAGACCAGTCTTGGGTTTAGTTTGAGAGGTCAAATCTACTATGGTACTCTTGTATGGTAGAGGTCTAACAGATTTTAGCGAGTTGTCTATCCATGTTGTCATACACTGATGGTCCGAAGCGAATCAAAAGCCCGTTTTTAAATTGCTCCCTCGAGGGTTCTCTATGAGTATGCTCTTACCAATCGTACCATTGGATCGCGTCTTCTTCAAGTTGAATGGAGATGATCTCCACATTGGATTCCTCCGGAGTCCTATGAAAATAAAAAAAAATTCAACATGTGAAATCCAACCGATCGAGTTTTCATATTCCTATGTGGGAAACTCCACCCTCATGCGTGTGTATCTTGTGTCATGCTCCTGATCATACTTTTCAAATCGACTCCCTTTGGAACTTTCACCATGTTGAGTTTTGTTGGGACTCTCTGATCGACTTCTTCTAATTTCGCGGATGAGCTCTTGAAATCTATTTTCCATGCGAGCCTCGAAGGTTTTAAACCTTACATCAAGTGCATCATCTATAGTCATCGTGTAGGATTGTAGATCAGTGATGTTCAGTTCTTTTTTCTACTATCAAGTCAGGGGCATGAGTTTGCGTCGTAGATGTGGTAGGATTTGATTGCAACAAGATTATCGGTGTAAGAATCACCAATATATCGAAAAGCTAGTTAGAGATGGTGGGGGCAGTAGTGGTAGCAAGGAGTTACAATGGTGGCAGTAGGGAGTGCAACGGCAAGGGCGTGGTTGGAAATGGCTGTGGCAACGAGGGCAGCAGTGGCAAAGGAGGAGGCAATAGCGACTAGCGACAAGTGGCAGTGGTGAGGGCTGGGAGCAATGGTGATGTTGCTAGCAGAGGAGTAGATTGGAGAGGGGTAGCGATTGTGGTCGGTGATGGCTGCAGTTGTGGGGAAGAGGTTAGGCAGCGCTGGATCCGACAGTTGGCAGCGACGATGGTAGAGATGCAAGGGAAGGAAGGCACGACTAAGAGCAAGGGACGCAGGGGATGCAGCGACAACGGTAGCAAGGAGACGACGATAGGGAAGAAAGGGGAGAAAGAGAGATGGCAGAGGTGGCTACGGCAGAGGCACAGGTTCACTGCGATAACAAGCGAGTGAAGGATAGCGACAGTCGGCGGGTGGCAATGGTGGCAAGAGTAGTGCACTGCCGAAGGCTGGCCGATGACAGATGAGGAGAGGAGGAATAGAGGTGGCCGATGGCAGTCCTCTTTTGGGTAGGATGATGATGCGATCGAGGGAGAGGGCAACGATTGTGGCTGATGATAGCGGTTGAAAAATTACTGCAGAGAGCAAGGGAAGGAAGAGGGCAGCATGAAACGAGGGACAAAAGGCTGAAAATGCAGTAGGGGAGGTAGCAGCGTCGATGCTGACTGTATGTTGTTGAGGTCTGGCCGGTGGTAGTGGCAGGGAGGAGGAAGATACAGCTACGACTGCGATTGAGGAGGAGGGGAGGAGATGATAGCGGCTTGTGGCAGCGAGGGTGGAGGAAGGGTAGCGACTGCAGTTGGCAAAGACTTTGGTTATGGCTGCGATTGTTGGAGCAGGGGACCGGTGGTTGTGCGAGGGTGGAGTAACTATCAAGGGCTGCAAGCATCAAGGGAGGCAGCTGCGGGAAGGAGTTTGGATTACGAAGAAGTACGATAGTAGATTTTTATATCTAAACTACAACAATTTGGACGTAAAAGATGAGCAGGCTATTTTGATGATTTTTCGATGAAACCAAAGGATAATCTGAGGATAGAAAGTTATAAAGCTATGGTAGAAATTTTGAAGAAATTTGATTAGTAAAAATACAGCAGCAAATCAAATAGTAAAGGGTGTGCGGTTGGAATTCTATGACGTAACTTTCATCGTAAAGATGAAAACTTTACGATGAAAAGTTTGTGCAACAAATATAAACAAATTTTTTAATATATTTTTTTAATATGGATAACTAAATTGTACCAGCAGTAAGGTAGAAAACTAGAACTTGTTACAATTCATGGGAGATCAAAGGATGATCTGTGTTAGTGGAGATGACGGTGGAATTTTCTGATGATCTTCAAGCAATTGTGAGAATTGTTTTAAACGTCTATGGGGGGCTAATGGATTAGCTGTGGAAGGGCAGCGAGACGCTAAAAATGCTGCTCTGATACCAAGTGTTAGAATCCTAGTGGATTCTAAGCTTGGGGGTGATTACTATAGGGTATCAGCTTCCTAGGAACTCTATAGGGGTTCCCTCCTCCAAATTGCTACTCAAAGGTTGTAAAAAATAATCTTCTATTCATGATAAAAAGTGGATGATTACAAGGCTATTTATAGGTCTTATATCCCTAATTCCTAAGATGACTCTTACTTCAAGACTTCTACTCTCAACCAACTCCTAAAGCAACTACTGATGTAACTCTAAATCCAACCTCCAACCGGCCCATCTAGGGGTGGCCGGTTGCTTTAGTATTTCCTAATCCTATTTTAACTTAGTCACCTCCTCAACCAACCCCCTCTTTAACTAGGATAAAGGATGATTAATTAGGGTAATATGCATCTTACTCTCTCTTCAAATATCTTCCTCAACTAATCCTAACCGGCCTCCTTATTTCCTTAATAGGGGGTCGACTAGATTGAATTTACATGAATACCCTTAGATTGTATATGATTGCACTCTTTAATGAAACTAAATTAGGACTCCCCTAGCTAAAGTCCTAACAATATAATATTAAATAAATGTATAAATTATAATTTTTATAGTTTTCTCATATAATATATTAGTATATTATTTATTATGATAATTAATTTTAATTATTTTTTATATATTATGTAGTCATTCATATGTATATGTTTGAAATTATAAAATAATATTTATTTTTATATAAATATATGATTTATGTTTATCATGATTATCGTTAATTTTTTATAAGTATTAATGTTCATTAATCATTAGGATTATTAATTTATTATATTAAATTTTTTGCATAAATTAGATTAAATTTTTTTAATAACTATTACTTGCAACTTGTATTCCTAAGTTTTATCTAGATATTAGTTGCCAAAGTGACTTAAGATAGTAAACTTAGGATAGTTTTATCTATGGTGACCTTACGGCAACTTGAAGAGTTGTGTCTACTTTTGGGTGTCACTAGAATTCATTCTCTCTATTTCTAAGGGTGAGGATCGTGCTTATCACTGATTCTATGAGGGTTCTACTCTCGATAAATGCCATGAGGGTGGGTTGCACCTCCCTCTTCCTTCAGTGGTGGCTTCTTGTATGGGACATTGATGGATTTTATCATCTCTTCTTGAGGGTCTTCCTTAAGACATGTGATGGTTGGAGATGGCGTCATCCCACGAGCTGTTCTGCTCGTGCTTCCAATGGAGACGGGGGTTGATTAGCTACTATATATTCCTCGGTCCTAGTTTTAAGATCAATGTGGTAGGCTCCTATGACAAGGGATGGGAGAGCCACTTCTTTATCATTGATGGAAGCGAAGACTGAGGCTTCTCGGTAGCGTAGGCGGTGCACACCATTAACAATGCATTGTAGGTCTTGTCTATGGAGGAAACTGAAGCCCTGGAGAAGATACAAGGATTCTTCTCCTCCGGGGCCACAAAACACAAGGAGGCCCACTCCCCCTTCGACTCCTCTAGTAAGGTCACTTTCTTTCCTTTTCTTATGTTGGCCCTTCCTTTCTTATTTTTAACTTTTGCCTTATAGTTTCTTAACAAGTGTGGATATCCGAGGGGTGAAGAGATGATGCCTCTCCACTCCTTCTTCTGAGTCTGACGAGGGGCTACCGATATGCAAGCGACCATTACGCTCTTGAGGTTCCTCCCGCGACCCATTTGTCAAAGCCTTTGGGGACATTGGCTTACTCGAGAGGGATCCAGAGCCCCTAGTCAAAGTTTCACTTTCTTTGGAGCCCTCTAGAGTATTGAGAAATCATAACTAGAGCATCACATGTGCAATGGAAGATAAAAACAAAATCACACGTAGATCAAGTGAGAGATTATTTACCTAGGGAGTTTGTACATTCTTATTTTTTTAGATCCAGATAAAGAGCCCTAAGTCTCGCAACTCTTAAGCAAAGGGAGGGAGGAGAATAAGAGGGGGGGGGGGGGGGACCAAAGGTGCAACCTATCATCTATGTGCCTCCTCATCTATTTATAAAGAGTCACACACATATAACACGAATGGATCCTACCTTAGTGGGTATTCGATCTTCATCCAAGTACCCACTAAACTTCGATTATTGGATCTCTATCCAATAATCTCCTTTGACCTCTAATTGGGCCTCATGCAAGGTGCTCATAAATGTAGGGTCTCATATATGAGAATAGGGGCTAATTTGATAATTCATATCTAATCTTTTATTCGCTAAAGCATTCACCATATGTGTGTGACTCTCTAGGCCCAATACAAAGCTGACCGTGAGCCATACTTGTCAGAACTCCTTTTGACTCAGTGAATTATTATCTCATAATAATTCACTCGACTCATCGACTATGGATGTACTAGGCCACTGCGCCATAATTCTCAAGCAGTACATGAGATCTTATCAATTAGACCTATCTATCATCAGTTATCATATATCTATAACCTCTTATTTATCTAATATGCCAGAGATCATATATTGAGTATGGTACTGTCAGGCCATATACGAAATTCATCTAAGTCTCGCTCTAATAAAATTCTCCTAGAAATTTCTTCTCTCTCAATCCGACCAACCTGATCAGAAACTTACCTCATGATCCTCTATTAACACTCAATAGCCTTCGTAAAGTTGGCTATCAATCCTGATAATCGTATACAAGATATTTCTCTCATGATACCAAGAGCGAATGATCCTCTATTAACACTCAATAGTCTTCGTAAAGTTGGCTATCAATCCTGATAATCGATTATACCATATGTGAAACTTTTCAAACCTGTAAATCTGACATCAAAGAGATGAGTACTCAAACAATATATAATTAGTGTCCTAAGTTTAAGGACCAAATACACAACTGGAACTATGGAATGACTGTCGGACATTAGGTATCATTAACCATACATCATGACGTAAGCAGATCAATTAGTAAATTTATTCTCCAATTAGCATATGTATAATATCCTTAGTGTCTCCA
The DNA here is from genome assembly GCA_021527575.1 of Ensete glaucum. Classification (NCBI taxonomy): domain Eukaryota; kingdom Viridiplantae; phylum Streptophyta; class Magnoliopsida; order Zingiberales; family Musaceae; genus Ensete; species Ensete glaucum. The sequence goes on along the minus strand of CM038558.1, from coordinate 137,708 downwards.
CATAAGTGGCTTTAAGACTAGTCGCCTTTATCATATGGATGAGTATACAGCACACTAGTCTATCTAGTTATCTCGATGTCCCTCTCGAGCAACCTATGACTGAGATTATTTAGGTTCTGTGTTTAAAGGCGAATAAGTCTCATTATCATGATCTCATCATGATCTGATTCTCATTATACAAAACTAAGGACATCATAATATATATATTTAACATATAATATAATATGAGAATATGCTAATAATAATTATGCTAAAAGACTGTACAGCATGCCACACGTGTCATCACTCACGTGATTGGCTTGCAGGGCACCTGTAACCAGCATGGAGATAAGGTGAGCATACGCCCTCACAAGAGATGTCGAATGGTCCCTGCCGAGCCCCCATAACCTCTGCCCATGGGGGGGAGGGATCCGGAGCCGCCACCCGTGGCTATAGAACTAACTTTGGCCCTTGTACCGAAGTCACCCGTGGGGGTGGAGGTCCCTTAGGGACTGCCCCTTGTCTCTCTCGTAGTGCCTCCGATGGGGGGTCTTGATCTTACTATTATTATTTCTCTAGGGCCTTTACTTAGTATAGCCCCAGAGCCATCTAAAGGGGCTACCTCGGGGCAACTGATTTCACCGCTTCAAATCCCTATGGCTCTATCGCTTGGGGTTGCGACTCTGCTCATGGAGTCGTCTATTGAAGAGGCTCCTAACCTGCCACCATCTCCGATGAGGCAGGGTCCGTGTGTGGATTCTTTGAACCCCTCTTTGGGTCTATATGCAACGTTCCTACTGTGTGAAAAGGTGGATGTTTGTTTCTCCTCTATCTAATAATGCTTTAGCATATTAGAAGGTCTGATGTTTGTTTCTCCTCTATCTAATAATGCTTTAGCATACTAAGGACCCTTCGCCTATGGTCTATCCATCGTCGCTGCCTCTGGGCACCCGACTCCATCTTCAGGTGCTCAGTTGAGGCCCCGTTAGGAGGGGCCGACGGAGGGCTAACGATTGTGGGAGAAGGTTGAGGTAGTAGCCACTTACTGTTGAGGGTCGCTTAACCCTGCTCTAGCTTGGCTGGTGTATCGTTGCCCTTCATAGGTGTTGGTGGATCTCTACTCCGCCATGAAGTCCTAGTAAGACTTCTTTCTCAAAATTTCTTCTGTTGTTCTCTTATGTCATTCTTTCTAAACATCCTGCTCCTATTTTAAGCAGCACCATCATTATTACATGATAGCACTTGTCGATAGTTTGTAGAATGCAAGGGCATTGATTAGCTAACTCTCTAGGTCTAACACTGTCATACAGGCTTAAATGGGTCGACTTGAGGAGGAAAATAAGGCAACAAAGGATCGAGAAGCAAAGCTGCCCTCATGGTTGACTTGAGCCCACCTCCAAGCCGAAGAGGAAAAGTAGTGCATTATTGAGTTGCATGAGGAGGCAACTCCCAAGTCTCAAAGCTGAACTTAGAGTTGGGCCTAGCCCTCTGGTGAAGAAGCTAAGGCATAGGCAAAAGAGGCTCGTGATGAGACAGCCATAGTTGAGGACATGGCTGCCGAGAGTATAATAAAAAGCGAATAGAAGATTGGGACCCTCCAGCATGAGCTAAAGGACGCCCTTTAGCAACTGGGCAACATTGTTGAAGAGAACAGGCAGCTCAAGGAGTAGCTATCAGCTAACTCTAATGAGATGATGGCTGTGCAGTTGGTTGTTAAGGAGGCGAAAAAGGCCCGAGAAGAGGAGAAGAGCTACGTCACCAAGTGATAGAGGAGGGTCGTGGCCTCCTACAAGGAATCCGACCAGTTTTGTTATGACCTCGAGCGCACCAACCAAGTTGCGTACAAGTTCGAATACCAAATTACCATTAGACGCTTTAGGGCGAGGTATCATGAACTCGAGGTCGACGATGACTCATTTGTGGAGCTTCCCTCAATTGCAGAAGTGCTTACTCCTGTGGAGGTACCCTTCGAAGATTGCCTAGCCACTCTTTTAGCTCTACCTCCTTTGTCCTGATTTTGGGTCTTGACGACCTTTCCTTTTGTCTTTATGTTTTACATCTCTTTTGTGACTTTCGCTCGGGATGGCCTCTACTTCTATTAAAAGTTTTATTCAATTTAATGAAGAACTCGTTTCGGATACGTGGTTTGCTTTAGTATAGATTGTGCATGAGGAACATCTGAAGTCTTATTATCTTATTGCCCTACGGGGCAAGGGCACCTAAGTCTTAGCTGTCGTCAAAGTGTCCCCTGGGGGGGGGGGGTCATGGGCAATATTACCAAGTGTGTGGCAGGATACCAAGTGTGTGGCAGGATACAAAGTTGCATATGAGTAACTCTTGATGCCAAGGTCAGAAGAGCACTCCTATGCGAGGCGAGGAGGAGCCTTTATTTACCTTAAAAGTATACTAGGAAGAGTGAAAGGTTACACTTGCGATATTTGACCTTGCTTCTAGTGCCAACATGATAGGGTCATAAGTATCATCAACTGATGTGTTGCCCTAGTCAATTCTTTGCCAAAGATATAGGCTCACCCACGTGCCTCTTCTTGGCTAGTGTGGGAGGCTTGGCGGAGGTGAAAAGGGTGTAGGCTACCCAATCAAAGGTTGTTCTATTGCTGATGATCCGATTCAGCGCAGCCGAGCAAGTGAGTTGGGATCCTTCGAGCGACAATATTCCTTCTATGGTATCCTCGGATAGTCGATGATCATGTATGATAGGTCGACGCTGGGGGTAGCCAGGCATAATCGTTCCGATGCTTAAGTCAATAAAGAAGAGAAGACAGTAACGCAAGCTGTAAGCATAAGAAGAGTATGTAGAGAGATAATAAATATTCGTCTACCCCCCTTCAGCATGAGCTAGAGGATTTCTTTCATACTTGGTCTACGGGTTCACTTACTGGTTGGCTTGGGATAAGATCAGTCTAATGACTTCATCATTTTGACCTCTGGTCATGATAAGATATGATGATTATTGTCTATCATTGGTGCAAGGTACTTAGCGATATGTTACGATGTCATTTTGAGGGCCGATGACGTGAAGTCATATTTAAGTGTCACCAAAATTATCTCTATTACTATGCAATCAGAGTTTAAATATTTTGATCAGAAATAAGTTTTGTTTGAGGTTTAGATTTCCTTAAAATAGATGGATCATTTATTACAATGACTGTCAATTACAGTGACATGTGGATGCCCTGTGAAAAATGCTAACTGAGTTCTGCATATAGATGTAAGATTTCTTTCACTTAAATTCATCAGAGACTTGGAATAATGGAGTGCATAAAAAGTTAAACAATGTTGGGTAGAGTATGAACCATGAATTATGGGCTGTGGAAGAACAACCAACCTTTTCTTCATGCATTATGGGCAGTGTGTTTAAATACTTGTGGATAATATATATATATATATATATATATATTCTTTCCATTTAATCATTGAAAAGAAAGCTAACCTTAATCTTTTGTTCGGCTCGCAAAAAGAGAGTGGAGAGAGAGAAGCCTGGGGAGTTCTTCCATACCTTAGTAGAAAAATACACAGCGACCATGACAAATGGTGTGAGGTGCACTGATCACTAATCATATCCTGCATGTTTGGTGCACATCCATGTCATACCCCATTAACAAAAATCTTTCAAGTGTGGCCATACATCGCTCCTTAGTGGGCTTCAATCAGTAGGATGTATATATCATAGACATCATCATCATCATTTGCCTGTGCCTTGTTGTTGATGGAATGTGGAGGCAAAGGTGCATGGTAGAGATAAAAAGTATTTGTGCATGTATGCAACATTTATTCATCCTGTTTAATAAATGTTAACATAATTATAGTGTGAGATTTCTTACTTGAATGAGTTATTGAAAGAATTTAAGAGCTCGAATACAATTATAGAAATGCACCCAAGTCACTTAGACTAAAATTGCGTATACGAAACATTCCAAAGAGTAGTTGTAGACGTCAATCATTCACCACCAAGTAATCAATACTGCATCCATCCGCCACTAATCAGCGTCCTTCTGTGAGGACCCACCCCAATGGTTCGTACCACCTGGCACCTCCCCATTCGCAGCTCGGGGTGTAACCCGTCTGCTGTCGAGCAGCCGAACAAACACTGCTTAGGTTTGGCGGCAAACTCAAAGTATCACGCGTGAAACATCAAACACCTATGTGACGAATGGTAGATCGTGAAGACGTGTGGGCCCCGCGACTACAACCATCAGCAACATAAGCCACAGAAATCCCATGGCCACGACCTCCACTTACGCGAAACTCCTACGCGCTAGAATTTGCGAAGTCGACCCCCTCGGCCCCACGTCATGGAGCGTTCGGTGATGCCCGAACACCGCGCGTCTCAGCATGACGGCTGAGAAGAAGCGCCTCATTGCACAAACCAGTAGTTTACACACATTACCCCGTCATACCTGACTGACCATAGGGGTCCCATATTTTTCTCAGATTTAGAAGACAAATTCACCCGATTGAATAATTGTTGGAAACACAACTAACTTATTTCCCAAATCGAAAAACTAGATTTAAACGAAAGTTAATACGTGTACTATATATATATATATATATATATATCTATATACACACGCACGTAAAGAGCCCCTTTTCTCATTTCCTATTTACATGCCATTTAGGAAACGAGGAGGAGTCGATTCATCTGCCCCTTCTTCTCGTTGCTCCACGACGCAGATCTCTTAGGGTTTTGATCCGTGCGACCGCCCTCCGATCCTTCCGCCTCAATGCAGATCTAGGTTTCCTCGACCTAGGTGGCGACGACGGCGGCGGCGATGTCCGGCGGGGAGTTTGAGCTCGACGACCACAAGGCCCTCCTCAGATCTGCCCCCGCGGCGTCCAACCTGGATCTGGAGGCCCAGGAGCCATCTTCTGGGTCGGCGGGGACGTCAGCAGGCGCCACGGGTACTCCGTCGTCAGCACGGAAGAGTGGGATCGGGGATCTTCTGCGGCACCTCGATCGGGGGCTCTCGAATCGGGGTCATAGCCGGCGGCATCTGGATCGAGGCGGGTTTTCTTTGCCGCCAGATGGAAGGTCTCACGACGCCCTCAGCGATGGGGCGCCACCGGAATGGGCGCTGCTGCTTATCGGGTGCCTCCTTGGCCTAGCTACTGGTATTTGTGTCGCTGCCTTTAACCGCGGGGTGAGGACCTGCCCTTTCGCTCGCTCCTCGTGATGTTAACATATGATTTATTTACTTGTTGGTTCCTAACATAATCGTCAATGCTAGTTTGCTTCTTTGGCATTTTCCTGTTTGCGTTTATTGGATTGAAGTATCAAAAAGCCAAATGCTTCTTGATTACATAAATTGTCAGAAAATCTTTCCAATCCTTAGGATCTTGTTAAGCATGGAACGAGAGCAATCTTGATTGTAACGACTAGCTCAGATATGATTACAATTGTTTCTAGAGGATCTGGTCAGATCTGATTGCCCTTGTTCGTGGAGGATATAGTCAGATCTCATTGTACTTTTTCATTGAAGGTATTGTCAGATGTAGTTTTTCTTGTGTATAGAGAATATAACATTTGCTAGAAATCATTGCTTGGTTACGTTGAATCCAAGTAACGTTTATGCTTATCATGTCCGCCTTTCATATTCTTTGACAGACCTAGTAAGAATAACATATATTAAGAAACCATTGTTTGAATTCATGAGATATCTGATTGTATGATAAAAGTTGAATCCCACTTTTAACTTTCACGTGAACTTGCAGTTGCTAAATAATTAACTAATTTTATTTTCCATAACTTTGTCCAGAAATTTCAGGAATTTGTCTTGAAAAATAGAAAAAGTTTATTTATGATATTCCATCATGTGTTCTTAGATTCCTGCAGAATACATGTACTATAAATCAAGTTGTTCTGAAGTTAATGAAATTGGTGTTTTCTTAAACAGGTGCACGTGATACATGAATGGGCATGGGCAGGTACCCCAAATGAGGGTGCTGCTTGGCTTCGCCTACAAAGGTTGGCTGATACTTGGCATAGAATATTGCTGATTCCGGTCACAGGAGGAGTTGTTGTTGGAATGATGCATGGTCTACTTGAAATCTTTGAGCAGATAAAGCAGTCAAGATCATCACAAAGACAAGGTGTTGACTTGCTGGCAGCAATCTTTCCAACAATAAAAGCTATCCAGGCTGCAGTTACTCTGGGCACAGGTTGTTCTTTAGGTCCTGAGGGCCCCAGTGTTGATATTGGTAAATCATGTGCAAATGGTTGTTCAGAAATGATGGAGAATAATAGAGAGAGGAGGATTGCTCTTGTTGCTGCTGGTGCAGCTGCTGGAATTGCTTCAGGTACAAATATAAAATTTTACTAGCTCTTGCATGGTGGTATATCCTTATTTTTTAAATTGACCTTGTAGATGCAATAGTTGTTAGCAGATGAAATACATATTGTTGAATTGGGATAACTTGCTAAATGTGAGGACAAAATCAAAAAGAAATTTGTGAGAAATAAACTGTTATTTATTCATGTTGGTCTCATGTAACTTTATCGAGACTTTTGTTTTTAGATGGATGCTTGCTGGAAGGCATTCTTGGTTTTTGCTGTTGTGTAAATCCTTATTTTCTAAATTGACCATGTAGACGCAATAGTTGTTAGCAAGTGAAATACATATTGTTGAATTGGGATAACTTGCTAAATGTGAGGACAAAATTAAAAATAACTTTGTGTGAGAAATAAAATGTTATTTTTTCATGTTGGTCTCCTCTATCTTTATCTCGACTTTTGTTTTTAGATGGATGCTTGCTGGAAGACATTCTTGATTTTTGTTGTTGTGTACAGTTTTCTTTTTTACTTAGCTACACTAATACTTTCTCACTGAAAATCTTGATTCCTCTTTCTTAGTTTTTTTAATATTTTGTAATTTATGTCAATTCTCAATTTATTTCTGGCATTTAACGACATTTATGATAATGTAATATCTGTTATCATTTGTGGATTTTCAGGTTTCAATGCTGCTGTTGCTGGATGTTTTTTTGCCATCGAAACTGTACTGAGGCCACTTCGCGCAGAAAACTCACCTCCATTTACAACTGCTATGATAATATTGGCATCTGTTATTTCGTCTACAGTGTCAAATGTTTTACTTGGGGAGAAGCCAGCCTTTATTGTGCCAGCATATGAACTAAAATCTGCTGCTGGTATATTATCTTTTCCCAGAACAGCTTGACGTTATCATTGGTAGTTACCAAACATCTGGCTGTGGAAACTTTGGTTCTGTTTATGGAAGTCACTTGAGGTTTGCACTATAGCATAGTCCACATTAACCTGCAAATCTAGTGACGCCAGGAATCTCTGGTCGAGATGATGGGAAAATTGATACTATGTTATATCTGAACATAATAGGATGAACATATTGAAACAGGGACTTTTTTTAAAGTATTTCATTAAATACCTTCATACAATAATTTGTATCCTAGTTCTTGTTCATTTTTCTGTCTAATGTTATTGGACAAATTAAATGCATGGGCAACAGCAAGAAAGCAATATTATATTACTCAACCAATTCCCATTGAATTGCATAAACATTTTTTAACACCAATACAAATAGAACCTCAGAAATGGACGACAAATGGATCATGAGTTGGATCTAGTCATTCATCTGCTATTTCAATTAGAAACCTCAGTGTTAAGTCTTCACTTTCCTATGGTGCTATTATATTTGCCAATGGAATGATCTTAACACAGCTCTTTATCATGTGAACTTTGGGTTTATAGGTGGATAACTGTATTGTTTGTGAAAATTTTTCAAACTACTTTTGAGAGGGCATACAGAAAAACAATGGATTGCTTGTTTACTTCTATCAGCCATTGTATCTCATCAGATACTAGTAGTGGTTAAATGTTACAGCTAATTAAATGTGTTGGAATGGTCAATTTTTTTTCTTGTTTTTTGGTAATATTGACCATAGCTCATCATCTAAATTGGTTTGGAGACAACCATTATTTGTTGTTAGGTATCTCGTGTAGCTTGGATTGTCACAGAATCCATAGGATGGGATGCTTCTCTATGAGTTTTAGAAAGCTTGTGGAATCTTCTTGAGCAATGGACAGAAAACGAGATTTTTGTATATCATTTCTTTCAAAACAGAAAATTAATATTTTCTTGTCTTTTTTTTGGGCCCATATTTGTCTACATTTAACTTGTAGAGGACATTTGTTTGACAAATACCAAATAATATATATTAACAGTTTCTCTATAACAACGGCAACAAAGATCAGTGCTTGTTTCATAACAAGCTAATTGCATTAGTATATGGCCTTGCTTCTCAAATATTTACAGTTTCACAATTTCTCACATGCAGAATTGCCTTTGTACCTAATCCTGGGCATGCTTTGTGGGGCTGTAAGTGTGGCTTTCACTCGGTTGGTAGTTTGGTTCACAAAGTCTTTTGAGTTTCTAAAGGACAAATTTGCCCTACCAGCTGTTATATTGCCTGCTTTAGGTGGTTTAGGAGCAGGCTTAATAGCTCTCAAGTATCCTGGAATTCTATATTGGGGTTTCACCAATGTTGAAGAAATCTTACACACAGGAAAAAGTGCATCAGCACCAGGAATATGGCTGTTAACTCAACTAGTAGGTGCAAAAGTAGTGGCAACTGCTCTTTGCAAGGGTTCTGGTCTTGTAGGTGGTCTTTATGCTCCTAGCTTGATGATCGGTGCTGCTCTTGGTGCTGTTTTTGGAGGTTCAGCTGCGGAATTTATCAATTCAGCAATTCCAGGCAATGGTGCGGTTGCTCAGCCCCAGGCTTATGCACTAGTAAGTTTTTCTCAGCCGGTTAGGAAACTTAAATAAGATCATCTTTCATGCAAGCAATTTTGAATTTTCTATTATACAGGTGGGAATGGCTGCTACACTAGCTTCAGTTTGTTCAGTTCCATTAACCTCAGTACTGCTGCTCTTTGAGCTAACAAAGGACTACAGGATATTGCTTCCACTTATGGTAAATAAGCAGATTTTTTTTTATGGAAGATATTATTAGTCCATTTTTATTGTCTTAGCCAAGGTTTGACATACCAATCCATACGGGCATATCGAGATTATCTCGGTACGGTATAGTATACCGTACTAGGTAGTATATAGTACATACCTCCCGGTATATTATAATATTTTATAATATAATATTATATAATACTAAATATAATATTAAATATTAATATATTAAAAAAGGAAAAAAAAACTCGACAATGTCGCCTCGATCTTTCTCCCTGCGCGGGGAGACGTTTCGTCTCCTTGCACGGGAGAAGAATCGCTCGTGGGCGAGGACGACACGTGGTGACTCGTGGGCGGCTATGGTGCGGGGAAAGGAGGTCTTCTTCTTTCTTCTTTTCCTCTTCTTCTTCCCTTTTTCTCCCTCAATCGATTGTAGACAGTCGATTTCTCCCTCAATCAGCCGTTGACGGCCGAAATAGACCGTTGACAATCGATTTTGGCGGTACCGCCCGGTAGCGGGCGATCTGCATACTGGTAACCTGGCGGACCGGTACGTAGATCAAAATTGCAAATCTTGGTCTTATCAAGATTTTTCATCCATTTCCTGACAAGTAATCCGATACTCACCGGGCGGTACCGTCCGCATACTGGTAACTTGGCGAATCGGTATGTACCGCCCGTATCGGGCGGTACAGATCGAAATTGCAAATCTTGGTCTTACCAAGATTTTTCATCCATTTCCTGACAACTAACTCCCATGCTTTTCTAGAATTGACTATCTTCTAATATTTCTTCTTATCCTTTTTCCCCTTAGGACATATTACGTTATATTCAATAGTTACATCAAGCGAATTGTCTCTAGTAAATTGTTTTTGTGACAGAGTAGGCAATGTGCATTGGTGGGATAAGCCTTTCCTGCATATTGTGTAGGACAATAGGCACTACTATTATTTATTAGAATGCCTACTTCTCTGGGCTATAGCTTCTCGCTGTTTGCCAATTTTAGATTTTAAACAAAAAACCAGAACTAACATCGACACTTTAGTTAGGTCTTGCCATCTAGGTGCTTGGGGTTTGGGTGTACTCTTTCTTTTTACCCTTCCACTGATGAAAATTTTTCATAACCATATTTGTTTTAGAAATAAAATTTGGAAATACATGTCTTATGAAACTAATATTAATTGTACTCATAGATTTAGTGTTAGATAAAATCATGTTTTAAAGTGACCTAGTATTAGACATGATTAGGTGCTTCAGTAGGCAAGGGCTAGCAGTGGATCGGAATAGAGGACACATTATATTGTGGAGCCACCGTTGTGTCACGGACAAAAAATATAAACAAGGTGTTCGACGTAATGCTCATGTTTGTCCGTGTCCTTCAGTTTTTGTACATGCTTTGTACAACTAGTGGTTAGCTTTTATGGCCAGTTTCGGCTTGTAAATAAGAGTCGTGTCATGTGGACACTTGTGGGGACTTCGGTTTGTAATAGACCTTGATCCTATATGCAATCGTTCAGAGCTTGTGAAATCCATGATTGTAATTTGTATTGGTTATATAAAGTGTTTGCTAAAGTAGTTGCTTGTGGATCCAGTGGGAAATGTTTTCTAACCTATTTTCTCTTTAGTAGGTCCTAAGGGACCTTAGGAGGTTTCGGGGAGTGACCTTTACGGACGGACACGCAAGGGAGTCACACGACTTAGGCGAAACCAGATAAGTTCGTGACAGATGGTATCAGAGCGAGACAAGCACATGCAGAAACACTTCATGCAAATGTGGGGGACTTAGCTGGGCTGCATGGAGGGTAGCCAGCATGCGCGATCGTTTGGGAGAAACGAACATGGAGATGTAGGGAAGAAAGTCGCTCAAATGAGCGAGCATCCTTAATTGGCATTCAGAGGAATGACCAACCCTTTACGCGAGAGACACTACGAGGACAAGCAAGCTAGAAAGAATATGTATTGCACAAAAGTTGGGATGGCTGAGTTCGAGCTACGGCTCAACGTTGGCAACCAAACTTGACGGTGTTCATGGCAAGCGAGGCGCTTGTTAAAAGATGAGATTATGCAAAGTGGGATGTGTTGCTCAACGACCAAAAGAGTTGTGCAAAGCTCACAGAGGTGAGGGGAATTGCTAACTTGAAGAATTCGGTACTCATGCAAGGGCTTGTATACGGACGATGGAGTCTTTGTCGCCATCCTAGGGCGACCAAAACTTGGCGCCATGGAGCATTGAAACTTTTTTTCGACATGGAAAAGATACGTCCTTAGGAGACTTAAGTATGCAACAAGTTCAACACGTCGTTAGACCTTGAAGGATGCAGCGAGGGCTGTATTGGCGAAGAGTCGCAATTTAGCAAGTGCATTTGTGGGGGCAGAACAATGCACAGATTGTTCAGTAAGACGGAGTAGCTCAAGGAGATGGTGGTCTCAGAAACTTCCAGAGGGACGAATGCAAAGAGGAAAGTTGCTCCAACGGGTCAGATATCTAGGACGGATAGTTCCTGGTTCTCCAAAGGGAGAATCATATGTAGCGGACCGCACATGTTGAGGAAGAATATCTCAAGACAATATTTCTACAAAGCTCAATGGACCGAGCTAGCAGCGAGGAGTCGTTGCATGATCTCGAATGGTATAATGCATTGGTGGATACGTTACGAGATCAAGTGGGGGAGCGACCATGACAACATCGTACGAAGGCACATTTAGAGTTGATGTGGAAATAAGACTCAACGGAGGGTTGACGCGTGGAATGGTGGGCGCGATGGCCACCATCAACTTGGGTGGAATTTAGTGAAGTATCTAAGCCGCATGAAGGGAGTCGACATAGAAGATGGAAACATGGAGTGGAACCACAAAGCTTTCTTTGGACAGAGGTCAAAGACATGAACTCTTGTAGAGGCAAGAGTGGGATTATGTCGTTCTATGGGTTCTTCATTCTGATGGCGCAGACTCATTTTGCATGGTGTCAAAGATGAAGGGAGCTTCGAGGTACATGCACCTTATTTCAGAGAAGCTTTGATAGATGGATTAAGTGACTCAACTTGCAGAGGGGAAGTTGGGATCATAAGGCCTTAGCACGAGGAAAGAGGATGCAGAGGCGGGTACCGTTGAAGAATATGTTATAGTGCTGCCATTCGAGTTGTCATGAAGAAAACGGTGCACCAATTTTAGTGAAGTATGGGGACTTCGAGAGCTACTAGGCGATGGACTATCCTAGAGCGATGCTTCGTCTGGGTGTGACTCGAGAGTGGGTGGTGAAGGTGAATTGACAAAGGAGCAAAGACAATCGGAGGTGGCGAAGGCCTACGATATATTGACAGAGGCCACACATGGAGAAATCGTAATTCGAGTTCATCATACAAGAATCTGAATGCAATGGAGATGTCATCAGGAGGCGACATGGTGCAGCAGATCGTGGTGGAATAGTTCGGCAATACAACACGTGGGAGAAGTCCCGTGAGGGACGTGATCACGCGGAGGTATTATCAGGCAGTGATTTAAAAAGCTGTAGGCGCCAAGGTCCCAAAACGCTTGAGGCGCTAGGCGCTCACCTAGGCACTCGTCTGAGCGAAGTGAGGCGCTAAAATATAAAACATATATAATACAATTGATAAATATAATTATTTAAATAGAAATATAATATTAAATTAAGAAAATATAGAAACATGATATTAAATAAATAAATATTAGCATTATTAAAATTGAAATCAAAATAATATATTATTATTCTAATAAATAAAAAAAATACTATTATCAGTATACTGTTAATAGTACATTAACAATATACTGTTAATGTACAATATACTACTGTTGATTTATTGTTAACAATATATTGTTAATAATAAGTTAATAATATGTTAACAGTAGATAGGCGAGGTGGCTGACTTGAGAAAGTTGCTTACTAAGAGCAGCGGAAGCGACAACGAGTAGCGAAACGGGAGCAACGGCAGAGCGGTATTGGCGGCGACAACGAGCAACGATGACGACAGAGAGCAACGGTAGTGGATAGTGGCGGCAACAAAGTCGACGACATAATCGTGATTCGTGAGTGAGATTAGGGTTGAGGAAACAATTATCGATGCGTTAGTTGGTTTGATTGAACCAACTATCATGAATTCGATTGAACTAGGCGAAAAGTCTGGTTCGCCTCGCTTGGTTTAACCCGGGCGCTCGCTCGAAGCGTCCAACGCCTGGGCTCGGGCAAGTGCCCAAGCCACACCTCTTTGAAGCACGCTGCCTGGAGATCGAGCGAGGCGAAGCAAGCCGCGAGATCAAGCCTGCCTCGCCCGGCGCTTAGCGGCGCCGGCGCCTTTTGCAATCGTTGTGATCAGGAGCTACTGGGAGCTCCACTTCGGTGAATAATACAATGGAAAGAAAAGCTATCGATTCAAGGAATGAATGCCATTGTATCGTAGCGACGGGTCTTCTGTGTGTGCGCATCAAATCTAGTATTAGATGAAAGCCTTGATTATCAGCATATTGGGGTCTGTGTACCATCGAGGGAGAATTCCGAGTGCAAGTACCAGCGAGTCCTATGGGGGGACTTTATCATACAGAGGTATGATCAGAGCGGTTGGAGAGTTGGATTACTTCAGGGCTCACATTTGCTTAAGTGAGCCTGACAAGTCAGAGGACAAGGCCGAGTAAGCGAACATTGCTACCAATGAAGATAAGGAGAATAGAATCGACGCGAGCCCTACAACAAGATGGCGGAGGCCATGCATGAGAGTTACAGTTTGTCTTTCCATCAACCAAGGGAAACTGCTCAGAGAACATATGAGTGTTGAAGCAGGCGGTCGAAAGGGGCAAGGAAGCGACGACGAGTCCAGAGGGGCTAAGCTACCCAAAAGTAAAGTGTTGGTCAGAAAGAAAGTGGACTCGAAGGAGTGCCACAGTGCCATAGAGGCGGATCTATCGATCGCAAAAAAAGGGACACAGATGCAAGACAACGGATAGTAGGGCCATGGGCTTGGCAGCACCATGGTACCGCTGAGGCGGGACTTCCGTGGAGTCATCGATCCCTTGCTCTCATGAAGGGAGAGTGTTTGTCGTGAAAGGGGCTGAGGAGGTGGAGAATGCAGAGGCAAACTCCAAGTACCAGGACAAGTCCGAAGGGCAGAGGCCAAAGAACCTCATAAGATCGGTGTCAACGGGCTTTTCATCAAGATAGTCGAAAGTGGGGGACTTCGGGTTGATGCAGTAGTGCTCGACCAAGGAACAAAGTAGGCAGTACATGGTGCTATACTCTTTTTACTCAGAGGAGTTGGCGACAAAGATGTTGGAGAAGACAGTACAATCCCGAAGGCGACCAAAACTATCAACGACTTGCTCCAAGTTAGGGTGAAAGTTTACTCTTTTCGGGCAGAACTTCTTGCATTCCGGAAGTTCGATGGCAGAGAGAAGGTGAATCATAGTAGTTAACTCAACGCAAGGAGTTCAAACACTTTGGGTGCTTTGGAAGTGTGAGCAAAGAGTGAGCGAAGATTAGTAACCAGCTCGATGCATGAAGTACAACCTCGAGGAGGTGAGTGAAGTCAAGTAATTTTGCCTTCTCAACTCCTAAGAGAATGGGCAAAACTGAGTACCCCAGTTATTTTATTTATCTTGCAGTGGAGCTCTGCACAAGTTCAAAGACCCTTCAAAGAAAGCTAATGAAAGATGAGTTGTCAAATCCTCACCAATGGTGATCAGTGCTATTGAGAGCAGATTATTCGCTTTATTTTCCAACAGAATGACAATTGAGAGTGGAAGTGATGTGAACCTACTTAAAAGTGACAACTAAGTTGAAGAAAAATTGATGGGCAAATTTCGTGAAGGAAGAACCTCAAAAGCTTCAAAGTCTGCGAGGTGATGCTCGTTAAAGCTCCAACAAGCATCCACCCAGTTCAAGCAGCATAAGACGTTTGAGATACTAGCGCAAAACAAGAAAGGTCTTTTTCTTTATTAAGAGGATCCGTAGGAATCAACAAGGATTAACACAACTCAGCCGACCCCACACCAGAGTCAGTAATTGGTGAGTTGAAGCAACATGGTAGATCAGAGTTCGACTACTCAACAACAATGGTGGAGAGCGATCGGGAGCCAAGAGGCGTGTTGCAGCTAGAGCAGTAGATTAAAGATTCAGTAAAAGACGAGGAGATGTAGCATCTGCAGCGATTTTGACGAGGACGTCGAAGGAATAAGTGGGGGAGAATGCCACAGACAAAAAATATTAACAAGGTGTTCGACATAATGCTCATATTTGTCCGTGTCCTTCAGTTTTTGTACATGCTTTGTACAGCAAGTAGCGGGCTTGCAGTAGGCTTGACAGCCTTAGTTTGGTTAGCTTTTATGGCCAGTTTCGGCTTGTAAATGAGAGCTGTATCATGTGGACACTTGTGGGGACTTCGGTCTGTAATAGACCTTGATCCTTGTGTGCAACCGTTCAGAGCTTGTAAAGTCCATGGTTGTATTGTATTGGTTATATAAAGTATATGCTAAATCGGTTGCTTGCGGATCCCGTGGGAAATGTTTTCTAACCCGTTTTCTCTTTTGTAGGTCCTAAGGGACCCTAGGAGGTTTCGGGGAGGCTGGCCTTTGCGGACGGACACGCAAGGATGCCGCACGACTTAGGCAAAACCAGCGAAGTTCATGACAGTTGGGCTCGACCTCACGTGCATTATGTTATGTTAGGCATTAACGAGAACATTAAGCCCTTGTCAGGAAAAGTGTAACATTTTGGTTTTGTCCCATACTGGAAGTGGGTAAGGATATGGATTGACTTATAAGGCACTTACTACTATCATTTTGGGCCAGTCAATTAGGCTCAAAGAAGTTAATGAACCCCAAATAGTGTTGTTCTCATGTTCAGCCACAAAACCATGACTTATGAAGGTTTTTGGTTGACATCTAAATACGTGCAGTAGTATGTGAAGTATGATTTTGGAATATTTGACTGTGAAGTGTAAACCTGGAAATCCTCGAAACCCCACATCATTTTCTGCTCGTTCTTTCCCTTTCTCTTTTTATTACTCTTGCTGCTGTAAGTGTGAAATTTCTATTCTTCATTTGATTTTAAGGTCTAGCATCGACTGCTTATTTCTAAATTTAAAAAAGATAAATGGCTTTTGAACTTGTTTTTACTGTGGCTTTTTTCTCCTTTCTGCATATTATTACTTATGTTCTAATGCCTTTATTGCATACTTTTGCGTCATCTGATGCCCTATCTCTTGTGGAATGCATCCATTTTAACATTGATCTTCAAATGTCAATAGCTAGTAATATTCTTTTGTCTCCATATAAACTTTTATCATTTGCAAAGTCAATCGTGAACATAGAGGCACAAGAATCTGTTTATATGCTAGTATGGAAGTACGTAAAACACTTACAATAAATTGTTTAAAAGTTTCTTGTGGTGTTAAATGTTATTACTTATGTTGGCGAATTAATTGGTGCCAAGACTATTGCCCTTTTTGATCTATTTGTTGCACACTTTTAGAGTTTGTGAATCATTGTTGATTCAGTTATTATTTAGATGATTTACATCAGCACGAATAATTTTTATTTATTCAATGACTAGAGAAAACACTAGAGCAGGGATTGCCTTGTTGGTCAACATGAGCTTGGTTGTGCTGTAATGTGTTGTGTTGAAATAAGTTATGCTATTCTGACATAACTTGGCCAGATAAAGTCAGTTGGCATGGGAGGTGTGTCAACCAGCATAACATCATGTATATCATACTAGAAAGGTGTTGGCACCCTCCCATGCTGTAGACCAACAATTCTTGTTCTAGAATACTTCAAGCCTGTTTGTTAATTTGAGTTTGGGTATCTCTTTTGGTTGTTAATTGACTCAACCTATCCATCATGTTGTTTCCCCAATGTAGTATAACAAGTCTGTAAACAGACTTATTATGAATTGCAGCAGCCTTTGAAATTCAAGTTATGTAATCTATAGTCATACATGAGTTGGTTATTTTCCCACTAATGATTAAGGTTACAGCACTCTTTTGTTTTTTTTAATGTTTAATAAAGTTAACATCTTAACATAATGTTCAATTAAATTTTTTCTCTTTGAATATGATATGATAGCTTAATTTTTCCCTGTTCTACCAGTTATATGTAGAAAAAGAAAACATATATAATTCTTTTGGATATATTATCTCAAAATCATTGTTAATAGGGTGCAGTTGGTTTAGCTATATGGGTTCCTTCTGTAGCAAACCAGCCAAAGGACAGTGATTTAGCAGAGACAAGGTCCCCCAGGTGTGGTTATTCTTCTTTATCAACCACTGAAGAGAAAAATAGTGTCTGGAGACAATCTGATGGAGGAGATGGTCTTGAACTTTCTCATCTAGAAACTGACATTCACAGCTACGGAACTATTAACGAGGAAGTGCTTCTGGATGACCTTAAGGTCTGATTTTCTCTTTAATGGTAGTTGCTGTTTTTCTTTTTAATTAGCTAATGCACCGTTTAGTCAGCTGAAAATTTTGCACTCTCTCTTGTCGGGCCTCATTTTAATTCGTGGCTCCTATTTTCTTCAGGTTTCTCTAGCCATGTCAAAGAATTATGTTAAAGTTTATCGAACCACTATACTAAAGGAGGCCATCAAGCTTATGCATGATAACCAACAAACTTGTGTTCTTATTGTTGATCATGAAGACTATCTTGAGGGAATTCTTACACTTGGTGATATTCAGCGGAAAGGATTTGAAACAGGTGGAGAGGTGCCTGATACACCTAAGGGGGATTCAACAATCTCAGATGTAATGCACTTTGAATGTTTTTTTGCTTTTACCTTTGGTCAACATATGGATAAACACCTACAGAAAGGTCCATGATGAAAATGATTGAGATTTTGATTAACAGTTAATGTGCTACACAAGTAGTAGTTGTAGTTTCATGCATATTCGTCTATAAGTGTTAATGCTATAATAAACATCTTTATACTATCAGTTGGACCATAATTTCTTTTTCTTTCAATAAAGTTAATACAATTTCATTTCGCAGGTAAACATTTATACTATTTCGTCCTGTCTTACTCGAGGGCTTCAGTATCGGAGTAGGGAAAGTGGATTGCTAACCTGCTTCCCTGACACAGATTTGACAACTGCAAAGCAGCTTATGGAAGCCAAAGGAATCAAGCAGCTGCCAGTAGTCAAGCGTGGTGGGGGCCGCAGAAATGACCGGAAACGCAGACTTATTGGGCTTCTTTATTATGATTCAATTGGACATTGTCTTCGGTTAGTTTCTTGCTCCTGTTTCTTTGTTTTGGATCAGATTGTGTTCTTACTTCTAGTTAACTAGACAATTTTTGAGGTGCTTGCTAAGTGGTAACTAGAGGAAGAGAAGAAGAGAATGAGCTTAGAAACATTCCCCGAAACTGCTTGTATGTCAATCATCTGAGTAACAAGCAGATAGAAATGCTACAGAAAGAAATTTCTTAAAAAGGGCCTATTGCATCCCAAGAAATGCAGTGGCATATGCCTAGCAGTAGGACATGTAAACAGCAATCCAGGTAGGAAAAGAAAATCTTAATTATGTTTTCTTGTTTTAAGTAGCGATAAAAGAGTGCTTATATTATACATGTCATCCATATCACCATGTTCATCCTCCTAGCCAGGAAACGACCTATCAAGAGAACTACTATAGGGAGCCATACATACCTCTTTGTTTCTTAATTTGTCACTCTTGTTGAAGTTTGATTGAGAATGTCCAATTATGCAATTTATTTAGCCGTGCAGGACAGGAAAATCAGTTTAACAATTAATGTCAGGAAAAGGATGCTGAATGCCTATCATACATCCTTCCATCTCCAACATAAAGGTCCACAATCACAAATGATTTTATTGACAAGGACAAATGATTTTAGGGGTGTAGACGTCGTTGATCGGTCCAACAGCTTGTACGGAGCACCCGAGTCTAATACAAAATATTTATGCTCATTGGTATCTTCTTGTAAAACCCTTCGACATACCTATATGGAACTACAGGGGCATCATATAAAACCCTTCGACTTACCTATATGAAACTAAATTTGCAGAAATAGGCTATTATTGTGAAAGTCTAACACCAGAATAGAAAGAAAAAAATAAGGGCAGGACATATTTACAGTCCTAATGTTCGTTTATAATGGTATCCTCTGTATAGTAGAGCATATGGAGTTTTTTTTCAACCTGTTTGTTTTCCAATTATAAAAGAAGAGGATTAATCAAGCATCCTCACAAACTCAGTAATATATTTGGATTTTCTGCTCCTTTTTTAAAATGTATAGTTGTCACTTTATTTGGCAGTTTTTCTGTGTAATCTACAATGTTGTTTGAGTCTTTGGTTTATAGCCTCATGTAATTATGAAAAAAGTTAGACAAGTTGTTTGGTTTTTAAGGGTTGTTAATGGAGTTCTATTGTTTATATTGGTGAAACTTCTGAAGGTGATTAGATTACCATGAAGGTAAAGTCTTCTTCTACAAGATTTCTTAGAAGCTATATATAAGGATGTATTCTTAAGAGTGCATGTTTGGATGTTATCTCTTCTTTTATGCAGTCAATTAGTTAAGATTTGCAACTTAATTCTTGAAGTGATAGTTTCAATTGTTTCTTCTTAAATTTGAGAAAGTCCTAATATGAGGTCTTATTGTATCACTATCATGATTTACACTGATAAATACTTCTATGTAGAAGGTAATGGTCAGCAGATCCCAATTTTCTGTATTAACAATTTCGTGATACTGTATCTAGTAAATTGTCATTAGATGTATTGCTGTACCTCTTTGTCACATATAGAACTTCTGAAGTGTGTGTGTGTATATATATATATATATATATATATATATATATATATAATGCTACTAATTGAGCTCTACCTATCATTATTGTGTGCTTCTGTAGGAGTACACATACAAGAAGGATGTTTGAGCTTGATGCAAATGTCTGAAGTATATAAAATATTATTCCATGTATCAATTTCTTACATCTCCTACAACTTTAGTAACAGCCAGTTTTGGTATGTTGGGGGCTATCATTATTGTTGAACCTAACACCTACATTACATTTGTGGGTAAAAGAGTAATTGAACAAACATTAAACAAGATAATTACCTTGTGGTTTTTGATAGCTTTTAGCTGACAACAAATGAAGGAGATTCCTTTACAAGGATAATGAAGAAGGCTTGACTGAATACTGGTGTGGCTCCTGAAGCGAGAGTGCTGCTAACATACCGGTTTACAGCGTTAGTGTAGCTGTTGAATGAAAACCATATTTTTCTATTGGAGCTTTCCTCATTCCTTTTCAAGCATAATGATGCGAATTGGGGGGCTTTAATGAGTTCTGATATGCAGCACCAATTAGTTCCGCTTGCTCAGTCCGAGCGGTGCATTGTTGGAACTGGACTGGAATGCCAAATGGCTCTAAATTCAGGGGTTTCCACTATGGCCAAACACGAGGGAAAGATCATGTATACTGACCCTCACAAGATCATTTTATCAAATATTAGGGATTTTATATATATCTTTATATCTCTCTCGCTCTCTCTCTCTCTCTCTATATATATATATGTCTGTTGTCTTCTCATTCTGTTGGGACATCAAATGACAATTTGTTTCCGTTCTCAATACTACCAATTTGGTCTGTTGCTAGTGATCATCTGTCTTAATTTCATTTTAGTTAGATGGCCACAGATTTTGCTGACATGTATCTGATTATCGTTTACTTGTTTGGGTATGCCTTCCTTAACCTGGACACCTGATATATATATACTTTTATAGTTTGATTATCAGTATAGTGTTGCATGTCATACCTAAACACAAGACTCCAGGAAGCTTCACCCTAGCTCTACAATGCACATCCTATTCAAATAGTGCTTATGAATAAGGAAATTAATTTCTCAGATACCTTCCACATTAAGTCTAGGCTATTTCTGGGTGCTTACTGGAATCTATTATCACTTTAACTCTTTTTCAAGCTGCAACAAAGCCCTAGACATTTTTTGCTTCATGATGCTTTACATACATAAAGTCATGAACATCTTTGACATAAATTATAAGCCTAATTTCCATGTGTTTGCCTCGATATATTATAGTGTGTATAAGACCCTCGTGTGTGGGAATCATTGGTTTATCAGATTATTAGTTCCATCTATATTTTTTTGGCATGACTAACTCATGTATTCTATATGCATTATGATTACTTCTATCTTCATGACTCTGCATTTATTATTCCGGCTCTGAAACATGCCCTTGATGCACAGAGAGGAGGTTGACCGTTGGAGGACAATCAACCAGCAGAGGAAAGATTTTCAGGGAAGCACCATGAATGGGCATTGATATTATGCAGCATATCAGGTGGTGAATTAGAATGCCTCCACATCAGTAGGGCACAATTATTGGTCATGTTGATACTTGTGCAGCTGAAGGACAAATCTCCATAACTGGGCGTTCCCGTTCTCTGAGGTAGTTCTATTTTTCACTGGGCCTGCTGCCTTTTTTTGTCTTCAAACAAAAGTGCTAACTGCATACATGGAAACATAACAACTGTCAGATCAGCTTGTGCTAAAAATGGGTTTTCTGGTTAGATGGACAAGTTTTGTAAGATTTTACCTCGGATGTTGTAAGTAGAGGAACCTGTATAGGCCAATGTCGGTTGTCTATGCTTCCATGATAATGTTCTCCCAAGTGTAATCTTCTTTTATAGATTAACTTAAGCCAAAAGACAAGGTGGTACGAGGTGATTTATGAATCGTGGTGCGTGTGAATCAATTCTTCATGTCTGCGATGTTGTATTTATTATAACTAACCTTGAGAAATGTTGGGTTTTTTTTTTCTTTTTTTTTTTTAAAGCATCTGTTTTAAACCCAGCTACAAAACCATGAGTGGGTAGTCTGTAAGTGCTGGGTAATAAGCTCTTGAAGAAAGATGGATATAGGTGGTAATAGTTTTACATAATTTTACATATAGCTGGTCATAGTTTCATCCGTGCTTTTTATTTACGTATGCTGCGTCCAGGGAGTTTTGGTTTTCATATTAATGAATGCATAGCCTTGTAGTCAAACAGGATTTGACTTTTAGTCGAACAATAATTATGAGAAATGGTTTTTGATTGAAACAATCTGAGAAATAGCTGGAAAGCAGCGAACTGGCCCGACGGTCTCTTTTGTCTTGTTTCGCCGAGGAAGGAGTGATTCCACAAGCACGCCGAGAGAGAGAGAGAGACGAATGTCGTCTTCTCATGGGCCCCGCTTTCCTATTCCCTATTTCGACCGTGATAGACGAATGTCCTCTTCTTAATCAATAACGAGCCGTCCATTTGATACACCAGCACAAGTTCCACCGTCCGATCTGATCTTACGAAACTAGCAAATAATTTCACCGACCGGAAGACTTCGACAAAATAAAGCAGGTGGCCCGGCTGCTTCCGTCATCTCTCGGCTTCAATATAAGACTGCCATTCATCCATTATTATATTTCTGCCCATAAACCGGAGGAGAGGGAGAAGGGTCACGCGGGGGCCGAGGCGAAAGACATGGCGATGAAGGATCTTATCACCGGCGGGGCGGCTTGCTCTATCCCCGGCACCGCCTCCTCCTCTTCGAATCCCGTCGGCGTCCTCGCTACCGCGATCCTCGGATCGTCATCTAAGGCCCAGGTACCCTTTCTTTTCTTTTCTTTCGCTTCGAATTATTTTGCACCGTTGGGAATTCTTGTTCTCCAACTTGTTTTCTGGTTCATTTACTCAAAAATCTTTATCTTTTTGGGTATTATTTCCAAAGTTGAATTCGTTATATACACTTTTTTGGGATCTTATAAAAGAGATTCTTAGAAATTCAAAGTTGCTCACTTTTACTAGGTGATCTTGAAACTGGTGAAAGGGGTTATGTACAAAAACTCATCCTTTGCCATCTTTATGGCTAAAATTTGCGTGCTCTATATGGAGAAATTTGTGGTTGGGCATAACAATCCTTTAGTCCAACCCCTCTTGCTGGATAAACGACTTAATTAATCACTTTTGCAAACTTTTTTTTCTTTTGTTTTATGACAACCATCGTGCGAGAAAAGAAAAGCTTGTAGGGAGCAAGCAATCATGTTTCTTGAACTTCGCGCAGATTTGGTCATCTCTGGTGTGAAGTTCTAAAAAGCACCTCATTTCCAAGTCATGCAACTTCCCTAGCTGATTCAAATACATTTCGTGGATATTGAAAGTTGAAAACAATATGACCACGCATATTTATAGTAGATAAATAGTTCTGGGGCCAGTGGTACAAGTTATCCCAAATGCATAGCAGGAACTGCCATACTTATGCATAAAGTTGATTTCTATTGCATGACCATTTATCGGCGAATGCATTCTTAGAGATTGTGTGGTACTAAAATGTATAAGGGAAATTTCTTGGTGCTAAAATGTGTAACAAAAACTACTACTATTATATTTCACTCTTTTCTTGGTGGAAGTGATTGTATATTCTTGTGGAGAAGTGATTGTATGTTGTTTATGGAGAAATGTTATTTAACTACTACTATTGCCTCGCCTCGTTCCTGTGCAAGGAGACTTTGGTTTTGACGGTACCGCCCGGTAGCGGGCGGTCCGTGTATTGGTTGGACCGATACGTACCACCCGTATTGGGCGGTACAGTTCGAAACGGAAAACCTTGTCTAAGATAACCCCTATATTTTAAAAAATATAACATAGAATCCTCTCTCGTCAAGCTTGAGTTGACAGACGTTAGAGTCTATTTACGTGACATATTGATAAGTGTAATTTAAGTTAAAGAAAAAAGATAGAAAGAGAAAGCGGTGGAGGCCGTAGCGACGGTCGAAGGCGGAGAGATAGCGATAGGAAAGGCCGGAGGTGGAGGTGAGGGAGAGCTGGACCACCACATCGTAGGAGCGACAATTGGGGGCACAGGAGAGGGCGAAGTGGGAGGTGGTGGGGACGAAGACGCCCGAGAGGAGGAAGAGAGATTAGGAGACCATTGTGTGCCTAACATTGGACTAGTCGACGCACATCCACCTGAGGTAGGGCTAGAAGCTTCTGAGCTCGTCGTCAACACGAGAGAGGCTGCGTGGGTACGGTGGCAGCAGCAGCTCGGTGCTGCTGGTGGTCACTTCCACAATGACGCCTCCTCCCGTTATTAATGGTGGTCATTTTAAGCAGACTTTATTATTTGTTAACTTAGACTTGACAGAAGGGCTTATATGTTATGTTTTTGAAAATATCGAGGTTATTTTAGACACAAGCAAAACTATAAGGGCTTAAGTGAGCCATAATCAAAACCATAAAAACTAAAATAGATTTTTTTAAACTTAAATTACACGTATCATTATATTAATATTTTAATATGAATCCACATGCCACATAAGCAGACTCTAATGTCTGTTAGTTCAGACATGATAGGTGGGGCTTATATGCTACGTTTTTTAATATATAGGACTTATTTTAGATACGAGTAAATCATAAGGGCTTAAGTCTTCTATGACTAAAATCGCAGGAGCTAAAATGGATCTTAACCCTATATTTAGGTTTTTCTATTGATTTTATAATAGTTTTTATATCGTTAGAAAATACAAACGCACAATACACAATGCTCCCATCAATGTAGAATTTGGGGATGATCAATGTTGGAACCTTACTCATACAAATAGAGAGGCTATTTCTACGTTTCAAACTCTAATCTTGGTTAGTGTATGGTGGGCCTTCCTAGTTAGGCCAAAAAATAAAACTTTTGGTTTTGGCCAATCTTTTCCTAAATTGGCTGTAATAGATTGGGATTGGCTGGTCCATATATTGGTTTGATCTGTCTTATAGAGACCCAAGCCCACCAAAACCACCAAACTGATACTGTTCCTATCAATTCTGTTTGTCAAGGTGACTTTTCTAATGACCTTTATTTGTATCCTATTGACACTGGCAAAACATGACCAGAACAATGAGGGCTTTAGACTGAAACTGAAATATACAAGTCAGTTTACATATTCACACTGAAAAAATATTCACACTAAAAAAATGGATTCCACATTCTGGAAGAGCTTTTCTAATTGTTTAAATGATGGCAAGAACCTTAAGAAGCCTTAGTTGTCTATTTGTTATCATTTTGTATTTCATCTCTAATTCCTCTTATGACCTGAGTGAACCTTTTTCACTTTCCTTCATGCAAGAATTCATTCCTCCAGTTTGTGAAAAATGAGCCGTAGTGAGCTAATAGTCGATGAGAATCAGATCAAACCAGCTGCTGGTTCCCTCGCTGATGATTGGGCTGGTGAATATCAAGCACAGTTCAATGCTGGTTCTAGCTCTTAGGTTGATCGGTTTGTAAATGACGAGGTAGCTTTTCTGAATGAGCTGTGCTATGTAGCTCACCTATCTGATTAATAGAATAAACAATATACTCAATGTAATTTTCTTCCTAGTGTTCAAATTTAAGTGACGAGGTAACTTTAGACATTCTAAGATATTCTGGAAGTACACTGTTACTTGATGTTAAGTTTCACCATGTAGGTCTCACCAGCCGTTTAGGTTTTTTAGTTTTAGAATCTGCGCAAGTCCCTCTTTTCCAGGAATTTGCCTTATGTAGAAACGGATAGCTGGGTTGAGAGTATTGAGTTAGCTTGATGATCTAAACACTTTGTTTTAAGTTCTTCCTAGTGCCTTCATGATTTTGTGAGATTAACCAAAATAATATTTTGGTCATGATGCTGCCAAAATAATATTTTTACACACTACTGCTGTTTGCAGTTCTTTATATTTGTGTAAGCCAATCATCTGTGAATTTGTGAGATTAACCAAAACCACATTTGGCTTGATCTAATGGAAGCAAGCATTTCAATTTCCTAACCCTTTAATATGGTGGATTCTGAAATGAATATAAAAATTGTTAAGCAAGCATTTCAATTGCTCAATGGTATTCTTGATGTTATGTTAGATTGAGTTGATTTTCCGTGTTCTTACCGCTCACTGTTTTTCCTTCTTCAAAGTTGGTAAGAACTGAAGTTTGTTTGATATGTATTGAGATGTCTATTCCTAATCCTTGAACTCTAAATGTGCTTTTGCGTTGTGAATGGAACTTCAGAAAAATATAAGCCACTATGTTTATAAACCTTGCAATTTTTCTGTCTTTTTTGTAAAAGATATTTTTTCCTGTAATCTGGGGAATAACGGTGACTAGAATCCACAAAGATTCTAGTGAAATATAAGTCACTTATTTTATGGAGGTTAAGAGTTGTCCAAGATTTTGTTAAAGGTCAGCTGTTCCATGGAGGTTAATTGAGCTTTTAGCCTAGATATCCTTATCCGCTCTATTATTTATCAATTGCAGAAGTAGAGCAACCAGAAGCATTGAAGTATCTCTACAGGTGGCTTTGAAACTGTCCAAAATATGGGGTTTTAGCTTCTCCAGAGCTTGCAGATTCTCTGTATTATGCTGATGTAAGTATCTACACAAGCTCTAAGTTTCTTTCTCTTTTCTGTTTTGTTTTTTTTTTTTTTTTTTTTTTTTGTCCTGTTCAGGGTCTATATGAAGAATCTATCCGGTAGTACGTTCAGGCACTTTCAATGAATCCCAAAGCAGATAATGGCTCTCAGGTATACCGTGGAGAAACTTCTTTAATGCCCATCCAAATAACATGTCGGTAAAATAAAAGCGATTTATCAAATTGTAAAATCCATCCTTTTTGTCAAAAAAAAAAAAGAAAAAAATTGAAGGTCTAGTTGATTCTTACTCTTCCATTTTCATAATTGTGCATATCGGAATGATACGATTGAACCTTGATATTCTACAGAAAGAGTTTCCACTCTGACAAATTTCAAGTCTCAACATTTCAGAACTCGGTTTCAAAGTGAGCATCCGCAGAAGTGGCTTTGATTTACCTTTTAGCCAAATCACATTACATAATCCAGAATAATGTGGTGTATATTGAGAAGAAAGCTTATAGTTCAAAAAGTGTACATGTGTGATAGGGATAATAACAGGCCCTCACCCTAATCGGACGATGTGGCCTGGACTGACCCGACGTGGAGCAGGACCGGCTGATTATGTACACGATCTGTCCTCTGACACACACGAGCGATGCGTCACAACGAGGGGATGAGCCCAATGTGCAACATCATCTAGCGTCGCGCAATCGCGATCAAATCTTAAAGAATCTAAAGAGATTGTACGATAGCAGGGCTAAAACGATACGTCACATGCACGCCTGCAGCATGGATGGTCGTCGACGGTGCTGGCAGCATTAAACACCCCAGTGAGGGCGCTGCAGAGACTGATGGGAAAAGGACAATTGGTCGTCGACGGACAAATATAAAAGCGACCCGAGGGGGCTCTCGCAATACTGACAAGGAAAAGCTCTGATGCCAAGAAGGTGTCAGAGATACCCCCATCTACAAGGCTAACTTAGCCATAGGAAGGGCCTTGTTGGTAGGTCCTGTACCAACGGAAGTCTTTTCTTGTAGGTACCCGACCATGGAACGAGGGAAAAGCCCCCGGATGACTAGAACACCTCCGAGCCTAGTGGACACTTCGCATCTTCTTCAAGCTCCAAATCATATTAAGCTATTCTTGTTCGTGCAGGTTGGACCACGTCATATTGACTCCTCAGACATAGCGGATCACTGAGCAACATTTTGGCACTAAAAAGAGGGCTTGATGTCGCAAGAACGTATCACCTAGTAACCTTGTGGAAGACGCCCCTCCCGCAACGCAACTGACCTCGGGGGGAGCTCCGCAACCCTCGCTTCCACTCCCTTTGTTTGGAGACGGGAACTTACCTTCCCATTCCCCAGGGCAGTATTGGCGCCTATTCAATGACCTTGGGTTGATGCCACCCCCACTTAATCTCGGGGTCTCGGTAGTAACCCTTAAGGCCTTTTAGGGACTTGCCAACTAGGTCCAGGCCATAGCAGGGATGCTCCAAACAATCATCTCCCACATTTCGCAGTTCACCCAACTGCTGAGCCCACAGCCCCAAGCGACTCCCCTAGTCCTGATAGGGGCGATGCTGCTGATAGAAGGTCGACCCCTGGCGATGCAACCCGCCGACAATCTACCCCAGCTTTTGCCAGAGTCTGACCGTGCCCCCTCGGGCGACGCAGTCAGACGCCCGACATCCACACCTAGTGCATCAGATCATAGCCCGCCAGACCCTGATACACTCTCTTCGGACTCCACCGACTCCTTAAGGGCACAGCTGCGTCTGGTGAACCAAAGAATTAACCACATCCATAAGACCATTAGAATGAAGAACGATCATGGCGAGAGCTCCCTTTGTGGCTCCCCCTTTATCTAAGAAATCCAAGATACACCCATTTCATAGCACTTCGGTCTCTCGACGTTGGAGGCATATGATGGTGGCTCCAACCCAATGGAGCACGTAGTCGCATTTCGGGCGCAGATGGCTCTGTATGGCACGTCAGACGCCATAATGTGTCGGGCTTTCCCGATGACTACACGAGGTCGCTCGAGGGTGGTACGATCAGCTATCGCTCACCACCATCCACTCCTTCGATCAACTCACGAGAGAGTTCGAGGCCAACTTCCTTGCTAGCTCTCGACCAAAACCAACCATCACGTCCCTCCCGGGATGAGACAGATGGAGGATGAGCCCCTCGGCCTGCACCTCGCTTGCTTTATAAAGGAGATCAGGGCCATCCTCGACATGCATCTGTCGTTGGTTACCCAAGCATTCATGATCAGGATTAGGCCGACCCCTGATGATTGTATCGGAAATGCTACAAAGGGCCAACCAATATGTCATCGCCGAGGCGCTGGTGGTAGAGAAGCACAAAGATCAGAAGCGCCCGCGGGCTAAGTCCTCTCGGGGCCCACCTCCTGGGCTCCCAAGGATGAGGACGGAGCGAGCCGAGCAGGTCGTTCCCCAGCTCCCTAACATTCCGCTCAACTCCACCTGGATTGCGATCTTCCTCCAGATCCGGGAGAAAGGACTCCTCAAAACCCCCAACCCGATGAGGACTCGAGTCGAGGAACGGGACCGCGGACGCTATTGCCGCTTCCACCACAACTATGGACATAACACCGAGGAGTGCTACAATTTGAAGTACCAGATTGAAGACCTCATATGTCGTGGCCATCTCGACCAGTGTATAAGAAAGCCACGCGAGTCGTCCCTCCTCCCGAAAGGCCTCGTGGAGAGACAAGTAGACGTTATAATAGGCGGCCCAGCCATGGGTGGTGACAGCTCCCGAGCATGGGGCAACCCTGAGATCACCTTCGAATCCGAGAGTGGATACCAAGACCACAACGGCGCCCTAGTGATCACGACCCGCATTACAAACGCCCGTGTCAAGCGAATCATGATAGATATTGGGAGCTCCGTCGACATACTATACCTTGATGCTTTTCAGAAGCTCGACATGACTAACCGGGATCTCATCCCCATGACTTTAACTTTGACAGGGTTTATGAGGGATGTGATAACTCCAGTGGGCGTTGCAACACTCTCCTTGACTTTCGGCTATGAGCCAAGAACCAAGACCTCCATGGTTCCTTTTATGGTGGTCGAGCTCCCTTTGGCATACAACGTGATCATTGGGTAGCCAACTCTCAACAAGATAAGTGCAGTCGTCTCCACATACCACTGCAACATGAAGTTCTCGACTAGCGTGGGGTCGGGGGAAGTCAGGAGCGACCCACAAGAGTCAAGGCGATGCTACCTGATGGCAACAGCCCTTCCCAAAAGAGGCAAGGAGACTCCGGTCCTCGACCTCCGAGAACCTTGCAAGCCAAACACTCGACCCGAGCCCACTGAACCAATACTGGAAGTACCATTGGAAAAAGACCAGTTTGGTCTCACTGGCTGAAAGCACCGGGACCGAGTTGTTCACCGTCTGAGAGGTCCACTCGGTCGGAAGCTCCAGCCCTGACAACAAGAAATGAAGACAAAGCGCGACTTCCAGCCCTTGTTGCTGGAGGGTGCACCACCCACTTGGAATGCAGTACAAGCGATCAAGAAATACCCAACCTGTCTCTGACTTAAGCGGAAACAAGACATAAACAAATCTCGGGTCACCACTATGCCCGACCCATAGCCGCCCAATAGTGCCATGAATTGGGCACCATCTGGGAAGGAGAGATTTGTCACCTTCGAGGCACGCCTCGATCACAGGGTGTAGTGGGAACCTTAGGCACATTTTGAGGGCATCAGTCGATAGACTGAAACCACTCGGAAAGACGTCGTAAGTACGCTCCCCAGGCAGGGGCTCATGGAGTTCATACTCTGGAGGAACAAAGTAGTTCTTCCTCACCTCCGTCAACTGATGGGTTGTCATGACCAAATCTATATTAAAAAAAGGACTGCATTGCCACTAAGGCATCCGCGGCTCCAGGGTCGGTCGGAATCGCACCACCAAATGACAAGACAAAGGCAGTCGACCCAGAGTCCCTGGAGGGACGATCCAAAATCCAAGGCCTATGGGTCAAAATTGTGATCGAACAAGACTCAGAATGAGAGGAGGCGGAAGACATCTGACCTGCTCGAGAAATCATCGGGGGAGCAAAAAGGAGGGTTGAAAGCAGTGGGCAACGACGTAGCTGACAGTGGAGGCGACGAAGACAATCAGCAATCGTGGAGAGAGAGTAGCAAGAGACTGCAAAGAAACTGGAGGGATTAATATCCCGCCCCAACACCGATAGGTGCTTCATCTACCCAAAGTGCGTGACATCTCATTGTGACGCTTCTTGCTCCGCGCCCGATGAGATATTGCACAAGCCACGCATCATGTCACCTCCCCAGCGGTTCAATAGGCAAACGAATCAGCATCAATCCCAAGGAAAATCTCCTCGCCAGAAAACAAGTTGCATAATGCCCTCGACTACCCGAGCATCTCTAAGCGAGCTCTCAGCCTCGCCCAAGGGCTTTCAGTCCCGAGCATCTCCAAGCGAGCTCCCAGCCTTGCCCAAGGGCTTTCAATCCTGAGCATCTCCAAGCGAGCTCCTAGCCTCGCCCAAGAGCTTTCAATCCTGAGCATCTCCAAGCGAGCTCCTAGCCTCGCTCAAGGGTTTTCAATCCCGAGCATCTCCAAGCGAGCTCTTAGCCTTGCCCAAGAGCTTTCAATCCCGAGCATCTCCAAGCGAGCTCTCAGCCTCGCCCAAAGGCTTTTAGTCCAGAGTATCTCTAAGCGAACTTTTCGCTTCCCTAAAGGCTTCCCATGCAAAGCCCGATAGCTGCATGATAACCACGCTAATGCCAGATCGACCAATAACTGAAGCGGCACAACCTGCGTAGGCATGCAGATCACACCCTTACTGCAACTCTGCACCCGAAGGACCCTTCTTGGTGCCTTCACAAAACCTTAGGGAAGCCTCCTCCTTGGGGGGGGGGGGGAGAGAGAGTGATAGGGATAATAATGGGCCCCCCACCCGAACCAGATAACATGGCTTGGACTGACCCAGTGTGGAGCAGGACCGGCTGGTTAGGTATGCGATCTGCCCTCTTACACACACGAGCGAATGAGCCTAATGTGCAGCATCATCTGGCACCGCACAATCACCATCAAATCTCAAAGAATCTGAAGAGATCGTACGACAACAAAGCTGAAACAATATGCCACATGCACGCTTGTAACATGGATGGCCATCGGCGGTGTCAATAGAATTAAACACCCTAGCGGAGGGCGTCGCAGAGATTGATGGGAAAGGGACAATTGGCCGCTGACGAATAGGTATAAAAGCGACCCCTAGGGGGGGCTCTCATGGGGATCTGCACTCTCACAATACTGATAAGGATGCTGAGAAGGCGCTGAAGATACTCTCATCTACAATGCTAACTTAGTCATTGGAAGGGCCTCGTTGGGAGGTCCTCTCCCGACGGAGGTCTTTTTTTGCAGATACCCGACCATGAAACAAGGGAAGAGCCTCCGGACAACTAGAACACCTCCGAGCCCAGTGGACGAATCAGATCATGCTAAGTACTCAAACATGACAGATCACCCAACAATAATGTGAATTCGTATCTTCAGCAGCAAATCATAACAAGCAGAAAGCATTTACTTTTAGCATTGGCGGTAGTTGGCTCGAATCTTAACTTTATTAGATTAAAAGTATTTAATTTCTATTTCTGAAAACATTTATTAGATTAAAAAATCTTCTATTTCTGAAAACATAATATTTTAATTAAATTAAAAGTATTTAATTTTCTGTTTGCAATTTGAGGAAAACAACTCTGAGAAAGTAGTGGCTGATACAGCAGTGATGTCAATCGGATTATTGTGTCAGGGGCAATTAGGGTTATGAATCTACAACCACACGTAAAATGTATTCTTAGGCCTCTGCAGAAGTCTCGTGTGTATTTATTTGTGAGGAACCATCACCACAAGCTATCGATGGTATCACTTCATCAGCAGAAACAACTCAGAACCTTGTGAAAAAGGTCATCTAAGAGAGCACCTGTGCGCACGAACAGCCTTTTTCTAGAAATGCTAAGATAGTATCACTCTGAGCCATGCAGTCTGAATTGTTTCCATGATGAGCCCACCGCTCCATTGAACTGTTGGTTTAAGCTTTGGTTCATGGCGACACAAACACCGACCCGAACGAATACAGTGCATACACACATACACAACTACTAGCTGGACCTTTCATATAATTTATGATAAAAAGCCTTCCAACAAAATCAAACTGATCTCTTGCATACAGACATGCCTTTGGCAATATTAAATCCACAAAGAATCTGATCAAAACAGAATAATTGTGCAAATGCAGATTCAACATCATGACATATGACAGGAACATGCTCACCGCCGAAATGCATTGCTCTCATGGGCTGCTGAGCTTCCCTGCGAGTAGTAAGCACGACGACGGACACTCTCTTCTATTGTAGCACTCCCTCCCTTTTCAGCTCCATATATGCTCTTTTGGGCAGCATCCAAAAAATTCTTGCCTCTTGAAAAGCTTGCCCTCATTGCCTCTTGGGCATCAGCCTCGGTTGCTCTCTTCAACCGCTTCAACCTTTGCTCCTCATGGAGCTCTGCATCCAGTTGCATCTCTCTTAGCCGAGCTGCTCTCTCTTCCTCTGACATCTTTGGCACACCCCGACGACGGTTATAGCCAGGCTGTTCTCTTTGCCTGTTGGTTTCCCTGTTCTTATCTTCCATTCCAAGCTCAGAATCAGTATGATGTTGTTCAGATGCAGAAAAATTAGACCTTGTACCATTTTCCTCGTGAGTGTATCTTGAATATGAATGGCGTCTGGATGAGGGCTTCTCATTCTTCGAGTGGATATGTTGCTGACGCTCTAATATTGTCTGAAGATTCTTCCCCTCTTCCTCACACTCACCTGCCCTTCTTGAAGAATCCTTCAGAGAATGCTTATCATGCTTGGAACTTCTGCGCTGGTAATGTTCATATGTCGGGCAGTCACTCTTTCTTTTCTCTTCTGCACCTTCTTTAGCATCTTCAAAGTCTGAAAGATTTCTTGATGAATGTTTGTGACGCTTCGACCTACCTTCTTGCTGTACAGATGTTTGATGCTCTCTTGTCTTCTCTTCCTGATTATCACTTGTGTATTCTGAATCAGAATAATGTCTTGATGAGCGTTTATCATGCTTTGACCTACTGTGATGATGATCCTTGTGCCTTTTCTTTTCTTTCTTATCTTGCTTCTTTTTCTCATCTTCTACCTGTAAAATTGAAAAGATCAGTGATTCAATAGCACATGCGGTATGCAATTATAATTAGAACAACAATTCTTCGTTTGTATTCTTAAGCCACATAATCATTTAAGAGACACAGGAAAGAAAAAATAATTTTTAATAGCAAGCAACTTTATAAAATATTGATTCTCCGACTTAAACAGTAGTTAATGAAATAAGTTGTTCTAATATGGAAACAAAGAACAGTAGTTAATGAAAAAAGTTAATCTATGATATGATGACATGGAACTAAAAGGATGAAAGGTTTTTAGCCACAACTTGCCATCATTTGAGCAAACTGTGGTGATTTTGGCAAACACATTAGCACAAAACCAAGCACAGGAAGGTGTAATTTAATAAAAGAGTCAAAACAAAATTTTGAGATCTGCTAAATTGTAACTATGCAGATTACATGTTTACGGACATTCTAGCATCCATAAAAGGAAAACAGACAAAACCACTTACGGATTTCTTAATCATTGCCATCTTTATGGGATTATTCTTTATTCGAGCAAGTGCTTCCTGCTCACGCTGACGGATAAGGAGCAAAGGGTCAGAGTGAAGTTTCCTCCAAGCATCATTTGCAGACTGAGGCTTATCCTCAAATAGAG
The DNA here is from genome assembly GCA_021527575.1 of Ensete glaucum. Classification (NCBI taxonomy): domain Eukaryota; kingdom Viridiplantae; phylum Streptophyta; class Magnoliopsida; order Zingiberales; family Musaceae; genus Ensete; species Ensete glaucum. The sequence continues at coordinate 103,552 of CM038558.1, read as the reverse complement.
CTCCAGGAACAGCAGCCTGACATACATTAAGAACTTATCACATGTTATATTACATCATAGGAACAATGAGGAAGGTGCATAATGAAAACCAAAAGTATTGATAAAAAAAATGTAATAATAGTACAACAGATGAGCAGTTCAAATGAGAAAAAAGATGAAACATTAAACATTAATATACCAACATGGTGGCACAGTATTACACTGCTTCCAACAGCTAGCAAAATCCTCGATCAGACATATTTACTCACCTAAATCTATGGTAAAACGCAACATTGTAATACTACTCAAACCAGTCTATTGATCAAACCCTAGCCGACTTTCTCAATCAAAGGTGGTTGGCTAATCAGGGTTTAGTACGTGCCAATCAGGGTTTATTGCAATCATGACTCAGTCGACTAGGACCTGATCCTGCTAGGGTCCTATCGGACCTGCCCTCTTCAAATCAGCCTTGTCCTGAAGGTTGAGCCTCCATGAACTCTGGGAACCTTGTCTTTAGTTCTTCATAGGATTCCCACGTAGCATCTTCAACATGCAAGTTGGTCCACTACACTAGCACTTCACAATCCTGCGGTCCAATATGGTCTTCGACTGAACCTAGACCTCTCCATCAACAAAGGTGTCGGGTAGATGACTCTGGGCTGATTCATTTTCTCCAAGCTTTGGTTTGAGGTAGGACACATGGAAGACCATATGAATTCTAAAGTCTGCAGGCAGATCCAATCTGTAAGCCACAGCTCCAATGTGCTCCACAATTTTGTAGGGTCCATAAAAGCGAGGAGGAAACTTCATTGATGCTCGGGTCTTGATCGATGTCTACTTGAAGGGCTTAAAGGAGTACATTTTGTAGATAAATGATATGTCGTATTATACCACCATTCGGCCCAGGGAAGTTATCTTTGTCCATTCTTTCAGCTTGCCATTGGTGAAGCATCTGAAGTAATTCTCCAAGCATCTGTTCACCACTTTTGTTTGGTAATGGCTGGAATAGGTAATGGCTGCAATTTTCCCGGGCTTACCACCGTTTCTCCCTTATGTAGCTGACAAGTGTCACATCGAGCTATAAATTCAGTAATGATCTTGTTCATCCCTTTCCAATAAAAATTTTACCGAATCTTTTTGTAAGTCCGAAGGAATCCGAAGTGTCTAGTCGTGGGTGAATAGTGCATCTCCTATAGGATGGCGTTTTGGCAAGGAGAGTTGGGCACCAACACTATTCAGCCCTTGTATCGCAGGTCCTTCAAGTCCCAGCTGTAGTGCGCTATTGAGCCCGGATCCTCCAATCTTCTAATGATCTCTTGGGTCTCTGGGTTCTTGCCACTCCTTCCTGATGTCTTCCAAGAGGTCATAAATCGGAAGGGAGATGCTGAGATATCAGCATGCTCTGATGTCTTCCAAGAGATCACAAATCGAAAGGGTGATGGCTGAAATTTCAGCATGCTCATGTAGGCGGGAAAGCGCATCTACAACTAAGTTTTCCTTTCCCTTTTTATAGACAATTTCATTTTTGCTGTTTGGTGGAGGAAATCTTCTGCTCCATGAAGTACTTGAGGCTCTTGTGGTCGGTTTTGATCTGGAAGCATCAACTGATCAAGTAGGGTCTCCATTTCGTTACAGTGTGCACAATGGCCAGCATCTCCTTGTCATAGATTGATAGCTTTAGATGAGATGGGGAGAGAGCCTTGCTGGTATAGGTTAGGGGTCGACCATCTTGCATTAAAACGACTCCAATTCCAACTCCCGACACGTCAGATTCGATCATGAACACCTTATCAAAGTCAGGTAGCGCTAACACAGATGAAGACGTCATCGCAACCTTGAGGACGTCGAAGGCTACTGTTGCTTCATCCGACCACTGGAAGGCATCCTTTTTTAGCAATGATGTGAGGGATGCGTTGATCTTGCCGTAATCCTTGACATACTTGCGATGATAGCCAGTCAAGCCCTAGAAGTCCTCGCAGTGTTTTAATTGCTTTTGACAGTGGCCAGCATTGCATTGCTTCAATCTTCGAGGGGTCTATCGCTACTCATTCCTTCGAGATGATGTGCCCGAGATACTCCACCTTGCTTTACAAAAGCTGCACTTCGACTACTTGATAAAAAGGGTGTGTTCTCGGAGAATCGTTAAAACAAGTCGCAAGTGTGAGAGGTGGCTTTCGAGGGAGGAGCTATAAATCAAATGTCGTCGAAAACCAACACAAACTTACGGAGGTAAACCCGAAAAATGTCATTCATCAAGCTCTGAAAGATGGAAGGGGCATTGGTTACGCCGAAAGGCATTACCAGGATCTCGTAGTGGCCGTTGTGTGTCCAGAAAGCTGTCTCCGATATGTCTTTCTCGCGCACCCGAATCTGATGGTATCCGATCGCAAATCCAGTTTGATAAAATCTTGTGCTCCCTTAAGTTCGTCGAGTAATTCATCCACCATAAGGATCGGGTATTTGTCCTGGACAAATGCTATTGAGTGCGTCGAAACGATCAAAACTTCGTCCTTGCATTTTCCTCATAGGATCACTTGTTTCCCATGGCTGAAAATTTTCATAAGTAATTTGGACAAATTCTAAGAAACATCACCTAGAGTAGACAGTCATCTGATACCGAGCACCACTTCGTAATCGTCCAACGACAAAAGGAAGAAGTCCACAGTGATCTCTTAGCTCTGCATGACTAATTTCACCCGCGAACACGTGGCTGCAATTGAGGGTTTGGCCAACTACGACCTTTACATCAAACTTGCTACAATCTGCAATCCAGAGGGTTAATCGAGTAGCAACATTGTTGTCTATAAAATTATTGGTGCTTCCGGTATCGATAAGAACAATAATCGACTAGTGCTTGAGGAATCCGTTAATCTTCATGGTTTGCGGGTTCAAATCGCCGACTAGGGCATGTCCTGTGCTGACGACCAACTACGGTTCTTCCTCAGCATCTTCCTCCAGTGCCAACATATCCCTTTTTCAGATCTTTCGTGGAGTTCTTCTCGAGTTAATTTCTTGGGCTGAGAGGTTCGATGGGCAGCAAGGGTGGAAGAAGGTTTGGTTGCTAGTCGATTTATGATCTTGGTCCTTCGGGCATTGTTGTTAAGCCATTCCTCTTGGATGCGGGCAAAGGAGATAGCCGCCATCAATGTATTTGGTTGTCGTGCTTTAACTTCACATCTGCTCTCCGACTTTAATCCTTAGATGAACATCCCTAGCAGTTGTTTGATAATCTTGGATGGTCGAGGTTTGACGAGTCTTCGTGAGTTGGTCGTCCATGTTCTCGTACTCTGATGGTCTAAAGCGGATCAGCAACCCGCTTTTAAATTGCCTCCACGTAGGTATGCCATGAGTATGCTCAAACCAATCACACCACTGGATCGCATCTCCCTCGAGGTGTATGGCGGCGATGTCGACATGGATGCATCTAGATTAGTTCTCTTTGTGATCTGAACTTTCTCCGCATTGAGATTTCTTTAGGCTCCCTAATCGGCCCAATCTAAATTCTTCGAAGAGTGCACGTAATATGTCCCCTCCGTGTGAGCCTCGAAGGCTTCGAGCTTCACGTCAATTGCATCGTTTGAGGCCATCACGGTAGCGATCTAGGGTTAGAAGGCTACGATATATGGCTGCCGATAGGGTCGATTGCAGGGGGTAAAAGAGGACTACAACGGAAGCGTTTTAGGGTTAGAGGGCTGCCCCAGGGTTTCTGGTTGTGACAGCAACAAGAGGTGGGTGCAACAGATTACGACGAAGATGGTAGTAATATAAATATGGTAACAATATTACAACAAAAATAGCAACAATATACAGAGGTAATAACAGTAATAATAGATGAAGATAGATGCAGAGGTAGGCAACGAATAAAGATGCAACAGTATGTAAGGATTGCAACAGATAAAGATGCAATACCAGGACCGACTGCAGATGTAGATGGCAACAGCACCACAGGGGTCGACTGCAGTAGATGATGACGATGATGGCAACAACAATAGAGGGATCAGCTACAACAAATGGAGATGAAGATGGCAAAGACAGGGGGTGGAAAAACAATGAGACGCCAAGAACGCTGCTCTGCTACCAAATTGATAGAACCTCTAGGGTATCTATCGAGGATAACTAATCGATGTAAGGGATCGACCCTCCTCGAACTCTGTAGGGGTTTGACCCTCCAATATTCGATCACCGAGCTAAATAGATTTGCTGAAGTTTTATTGCTCGATGAAGGAGGAGTTACATGCTTATATAGGGTTTTCAAATCCTAACCCTAGTAGGACTCGGTTAACATTTTTTATGGACCGGCTTGCTATGTCGTAAGGTAAAGCTATTCAGTAAAGCGCTTAACATCATTGAAAGAAAAAAATACTAAGTTCCCCTATCTTCGAAAAAGCATATAAGATTCTTTTCTTCTTACATAAGGCAAAAGAGTAATGATATACTTTTGAAGGCAAAAGAGTATTGATATAGTTGTGTGTTAACCTTGACGATCCGCAGGCCTGTAGCGGTTTGAAAAGGTAACTTCTACCTTTCTTCTTGACTTCTACCTTTCTTCCTGACTTCCGCTATACTTCGATTGGAGAGTAGGAGAGCTACTATGCTTTGGTAAGGGACAGATCTATCAATCATTTGGATTTTTCTATTTAACCTACACTTTCTTCTTTCAATCCTCAACTTGAGAGCGTGGGAGGGGTGTTCCATTCGAGATTTCTGATAGGACCCTAACAGGGTCAAGCCCATCGATTCACAATTAATTCAAGTTGAGTCATGTTGGCATGTTCAATCGGAGTCAATTATGGGTCGGGTGAGCCCAATCGAGTAAGTTATGAGTTGGTTATTATCTTCAATTAAGATGGAGTTAGTTATTATTTTCAATTAGGAGTTTATTTGATTTCTATCAATTAGTTAAGAGTCCAAGTTTAGTGGGACTTTTGGTAAAACACCATAAATAATGATGTAAACTCTTTTATCAAGCAATAAAGTCTTGTTTTAGCCAATAGGCAAAACCCTAAGAGGCAGATCCCCTCGAAGTGATCATTTATCCCTCTTCCTCTTCGATAGAAACCTAAGGGTTCCTATCACTTGGTATCAAAGCAATGATCCTTGGTGTTCCTACTGTGATTTCGCAGTCGCTTCCCTTACCATCTGCGATCGTTGCCACCATCTTCATCTGCAGCCGACCCTTGTTGTTGCCTTACCATCTGCGATCGTTGTCGTCATCTTCATCTGCAGCTGACCCCTGTTGCTACTGTCATCTCCATCTGTAAACCCCAGATTGCTGCCTTCCTCCCCACCCACGCATAGCAACATAGCCACTGCTGCCTTCTCCCCTGCCATTGTTGCTGCCCAACCACCATCTTCCTCCCATCCTTTTTAGCGCCCGCTACCACCTGCCGCTACCATCTCCCTCTTTCCCCTCTACTGCAGCCATCTTCACACTGCCAACCCTCCTACCACAGCCCCAGCCCATGGCCAAGCACAGTTGCTTTGTCGCTGCTACCTCCCCCTACAGCTACACCCTGCTTCCTTGCACCACTACCGCTGCCCAATCGCTCCTTCCAACCCCTTCCTCTCCTCCCTGCACAGCGCTGCCCAATCACCCATTGGTCCCAGCTGCGCCCTCGTCTGTCGTACCCCACACTGCTGCCTTCCTCCTCAACTTCTTATTTGCTTCCCGTTGCTTCCCACCCCATCAGCCGCCTGCAGCCCATGTTGTCATCGTCCTCCCTTACTATCGACATGCCTGCCTCTTCCCTTACTGCCACCAACCACCAGCAGCTGCGTCGTTGCCCTTCCCTGTCGCTGCTGCTTCCTTGCTGCTATGGTCGCTTGCCGCCAACCACACGATCGCTAGCGTTCGGTCCAGTCGCAATCATGTGATCGCCTCTCAGCAATCACAACAACCGACGTCGTCCTCTGCTTCTCCTCTACTTCCCGCTGCTTCCCATCCCATCTCCCACTGCGACCCAGGCAAGCCGCCACCACCTACTGCTGTTGTCGCCACCCTTGATCTGTGAAGACTGCTCTACCGCTGCCATGCAGCTGCATCGCCGTCCTAACTACTGCCCTCATCTTCTTCCTCTTCTTCCCTTTGCTACAGCCACGCTTCTATCACAACTGGCACTGCCGATCGCCCCAACCACTGCCCTCATCTTCTTCCACTTCTTCCCTCTACCGTAGTCACGCCCTCCTCTGCAGCAGCCGCACCCTCCTCAACCTCTTCCTGCCGCCTCTGCCATTGCTACCCCTCCCTTGCTATCGCCCCATCTAGCATCTAGCCAGCGTTGTTGCTACCCTCTTCTTCCTCCACCGTCGTCGCTGCTCCCCGCTGCCCAACCGCGTCGCCAGCACTGCTGCCCTTCTTCCCTCACCCGACGCCACCATCACAATCGTTGCTCTTTCCCATCTCCCCCTGCAGCCCACACAACCATTGTTGTTGTTGCCTTCTTCTCCACCTGCACTTGTAACGTCGTTGCTCCCCTGCCGCTTGTCGATGTTGCTCGTTTTCTTCCCTGCATCCTCCTCTGCTACCATCGACAGATTGGTGATCCCTACACCGACAATCTTGTTGCGGCCAAGTCCTACTACATCTACGTTGCAAACTCATGCCCCTGACTCGACAATAGAAAAATGACTTGAACATCACTGATCTACAATCCTATGCGATGGCTACAGATGATGCACTAGACGCAAGGTTTAAAGCCTTCAAGGCCCACATAGAAGATAGATTGCAAGAACTCCACGAATTCAGAAGAAGCCGATCAGAGAACCCGAACGAAACTCAACATGATGGAAGTTCCAATCTCAAGGGGAGTCGATCTGAAAAGTGTGATCATAGGCAGGACACAGGATACCCACGCATAAGGGTTGAGTTTCCCAGATGGGAAGATGGAGACCCAATCGACTAGATCTCACATGCTGCAATTTTTTTTCGTTTTCACAGGACTCTGGAGGAATTCAAGATGGAGATAGCCTCTATTCAACTTGAAGGAGACGTGATCCAGTGGTACGATTGGTAAGAACACACTCACGGAGAACCCTCGTGGGAGCAATTCAAAAGCGGGCTTCTAACTCGCTTCGGTCCATCGAAGTACGAGAACATGGATGAACAACTCGCTAAAATCCGCCAGACTTCCACCGTACAGGAGTACCATAGCAAATTTAAGTGCATCTCAAATTAAACCTGAGATTGGTCCGAAAAACAACTGTTAGGAACATTTATTGAAGGACTCAATCTGTAAATTTGATGTGAAGTTAAGACCCGCAAACCCCGTACCATGATGGTTGCCATATCGTTTGCTCACATACACAAAGAAAAGCTCAACAGGGACAATCGTAGAAATAAAAGCATAAACAAACCAACAATAAGCAAGCCGACAGCCCACCTACCTCCACTCAAAACCCTCGAAGACTTACCAAAAAAGAGATTCAGGAAAGATCAACAAAAGGGTTATACTTGCATTGTGATGAAAAGTGAAGTAAAGGACATCGATGCAAACAGGGTCATCTAATGATGATTGAACCAATTAAGAAGAAACCAGAAAATGATAATGTAGACTCTGATAAAAAAGGTATACATTCTGATAAAGGTATTGGACCTATCATACATACAGTGCATGCATTAGCTGACTACTCTAACCAGTAAACCATGAAAATTGAAGAAATTTTAAAACAACAGCTTGTTACTGTTTTAATCGATACTGGTAGTACTAATAAGTTCATGGACAGAAAGCTTGTTGACCGATTGGCCTATCACATCGAGGACTATGACAAATTTGAAGTCAAGGTTACTGATGACGAATTTTAACTTATAATAGTAAGTGCTCAAAAATCAAACTAATGGTACAGGGCCAAGAACTGCAGGTGGATTTCTTTCTGATACCCTTGGAGGAGGACTTCGAAATAATACTTGGAATTGAATGGTTATCAACCCTGGGTGATGTCGCATGGAATCTTTCTAAACTGATTATGAAGTTTTTTATTAATGGAAAGCAGGTGATCCTCAAAGGAATACATGAAAGCAAGATCACAACTGCCAGTAACCACCGGATAAAGAGGGTTCCTCAGAAGACTACAATGACTACTGCACCAGAAGGCCGATCCATTGCTTACACCAAGTGGAGACCTTATTTAATTGATCAAAAGGTTGTGATACGTGACAAATATCTTGGACCGAAGTACTCTCAAAGTTTGATGCTACTCAGCCTTGAGGACAAGGCTGATTTGAAGAAGGCGAGCCTGATAGGACCCTAACAGGGTTAGGTCCATCGATTCACAATTAATTTAAGTTGTGTCATATTGGTCTATTCAGTCGGAGTTGGTTATAAGTCGGGTGAGCCCAATCGAGTCAGCTATGAGTTGGTTGGAGTTAGTTATTATCTTCAGTTAGGATGGAGTCAGTTATTATTTTCAGTTATGAGTTTACTTGATTTCTATAAATTAGTTAAGAGTCTAAGTTTAGTGGGACTCTGTATCCAAGCTTAGAGAGACTCTTGGTAGAACACTATAAATAATAGTGTAAACTCTTTTATCAAACAATCAATAAAGAAGTCATGTTTTAGCCAATAGGCAAAACCCTAGGAAGCAGATCCCCACAAAGTGATCAAGGAGGTAGATCCCCTTAAAGTGATCAAGGAGGCCCGATCCCCTCGAAGTGATTGTTTATCCCTCTTCCTCTTTGATAGAAACCTAAGGTTCCTATCAATTTCATTCTTCAGGTACTATAATTACTTTCATGCACTACATACATTAACTGAAACAAGGTAAAGGAGTTTGGAAGCTAACCTTTCCCTCTTTATGACACTTGTACTCATCTGATGTACCTCTCTTATCCGCGAAACACTACATTCGTACATATTAGTAACAGCTTGAAGTGAGGCAACGAGCTACAGGCAAGGAGCCACAGGGAAATGCACATGACTTCTTTTTAGGTGTCGATATGCGTATAGGTAAGAGTAAAGAAAGCCCCATTACAACTAGAAAGGCGATTTAGACCGGGTCATGTTATAAAGCTCAAATGCATTAGAACAACATAAAGAGGTGATTAACCATTACCCACGTTGAATGCATGTTAAACAATCATAATAGCCTTATTGACTTTGCTTTCTCTAGCTTGACCAGCTTGTGCTTTATTTTCTCTTCTATTGTTCATTTCTTCTTTTTTGAATCCAAGTTTATGATCAAAGAAGAATTAAGTAAGGCTTAAGTACTCTTTCTCCTTCATTTGCCTTTGCTTCATTTACTTATGAGTTAAAGTCTTCTACTACTAACTCTTACCCTTAGGCCTGGAATCCTTACTTCTGTGTTAGTTCCCAATAAGTTATGAGTTGTTCTCTTATATCACCGAGCCAAGTTCCAATCTGATACTACCAAGTTGGATTCTGTATTTTGAGTTTCAATCTGATATGGCTAGGTAAGTAAGGTTTTATTCACCGACTTATCAGGTGAATTACGACTTCAAACCTTCCACTCATGCCCTGATTTCTTACTTTCAAGTTACAGTCTTTCCATTAGTATTAATTAGAACATTAATAATTCGTTATAACTACTTACTGCCAAACACATAAGCAACAATAACTCGTGTAAACTAATTATGTGCAAAGTTAACTGCAATAAGAAACAACAACAATATTTATTATAAGGCTGTTATTTATACGTTCTGTTTTCGCCTTGCAGTTGCCTTTTACGCCACACATTGTCTTACGCCATTGTTTGTCTCTTGTTGAAGCTGTTTGAGTTTTAGAGGCAATAGTTTGATTCTGATAGTAATACTTATGAGTTTCATACTGATGCTAACTGCTGATACTGATACTAATAACTTGTTCTTATGAGTTTACATACTGATACTAATACTTCTACTTAAGAGTTTAGTTATGACTTTTGAGTTATCGTCTTACTTTCCTGTCTTTCATTCTTGATTTCGTCCCTCTAACCTTATAGGCGTAACACATAGGTTATACTACTATAATGGAATTCTTATTTGTCATTGAAAACCTCTAACCTTCCTCTACCTTTCATTGTGTAACACACCCCTATCGATTGAAACATTGATTAAAACCCCCTACTGGCACACAACAAACACACAGTCACTTAGGTAGGGGTATGGCGACATCGCTGATGCACTGAGGGGCCATTGCTCATTAGGAAACACAGAATGAAAGAAGAGTGATGTTTACTGAACACCCAAACTAACATAGAAAATGAAATGAGAAAAACAACTACTGTTCTTTGATACAAAAAGAGAAAAACAAGATACCTTTTTCGACCTAGTTTCCCTAATAAACCACTAATAAAATACTAGCAAATATTGTATATGAAAACACATGCCCTAATAGCTATAATATAAGTAAACGGAATAAGCACAAGCAAATTCAGAATTAATATATGATAATGGAGTAAGGCATTGAAGAATAAAAGAGTAATTAGAAGACTAAAACTAAAAAGCAAGGTGCGAGACTGGGAATGTCAGACTCGGAGGTGCACATAGGACTTGAGGGCAGTAGTGGCAGACTTAATTAGTGTTGGGAGTTTACAGATGCTAGATCGGAGTTTCAGACTTCAAGGTGTGTGTGAGCGCAAGAACTAAGTTAAGTAGTCCAAGACTCAAAGACAGGAATGTAAGTTTGAAAGCAGTAAGTAGAATACTAAAACTAAGAAGCAAGGTGTGAGGTCGAGAGTCTAATACTAAAATAAGTGGCAGTTTTAAGCTAATCCCCTAGGAACCCAAGTGTGTTAATAGGGAATTAAGAATTCAAGTAAAGCGTAAGACTGCATCTGATATATAGGACTAAGGAGCCTAATGCTGTGGGCGAGGGGTCAGAATGAGAGGTGGAGGTTTTAACTTAGAAGTAAGAATGCATGGTGAAAGATAGAGATTCGAGATAGGGAAAGCAACGAATTGTACAGGAAGTATCAGAGGGGAAAGAATTGTACTTAGTCCAAGAATACAGCTAGTACTAAGTTTCGAATGTTATCGGGGTATTGCCTCTTTAGGACCCCTTGCTAAGATAGGAAAGAATTAAGTGTCAGTGTCCAAGCCTTATTGTGCACGTCGCTGTCCAAGCCTTACTGCCCATATAAAGGAAAAAGCCTGACTCTTTAGTTGAATCCTTATTGACTTAATTATGACTTTCAAACTGCCACTCCCGATCTAACTCTTAGGCTCCTCGCTTTAATGCTAGTGGTGTACTTATCTCGGTCTGAAACTACTTCTATTCATTCTTTGTCTCCTGCCTGCCACTCCTAGGCAAACTTCTACTACTTAGTTGAAGTCTTATTTGATGCCCTTAGTTTAAGCCTCTATCGTTAGGGACCCCTTCCTCATCAGTAAAAGAATGAATCCTGCAATAAAGAATAACAGTGTGAAGGTCGAGGTTGGAGATGGGAAATCAGAATGAATGGGCTCAGGAGGCTAGTATAAGAATAAGAGTCCTATAGTTGGTGTACGAATAGAGTCCCTATAAACCATACTCCTTCAATTATGACTTGAGAGTTGAGAGCTTCAATTATGACTTGAGAGTTGAGAGCGCCTGGCAAAGAGTTCCTAGGATTCCTTTGATTCTTTTACTACTTAGTTCAATTCTTAGTGCGTGGGGATTTACTGATAGTTCTATACAAGGTGTTAATTCTTCAATTTCTTATCTGTCTTTAGGGCACCTTGCTAAAGTCAGACTTAGAGTACAGGGGGCGAATCAAACTCATCGGTAGGAGTGCAGGGGGCGAATCAAACATAAGTATCAGAATCGCAGTGGCAATAAAGAACTCAACATTAGTGTAACAGACTGGCAATGCTATAAAGGGGAACAGACCTTCCATTGTTACTTTAATTCTTTCAAGTGTTAGTTTCCACCTTTCTTTTGAAGGACCGCTCTAAGATAGTACGTAATGTGCCCTAAGTGGTATCAGAGTGAAACAAGTATCATAATTGCACTGAGTAGTCCAAGAATGCCAGCCCTGCTACTTGTTTAGAGTGCTAGAGGGAAGTTTGACTCTTTCTTTGGGCCCCCTTGCTCAGATAGAAAATAATAGAACTGAGCGATAACAGAGTGAAACAGGTAAGTATTAGAATGGAATTTAGTAGTCTGAGAATGGGTACTGGATCGGAGGGAATCAAACTCGTAAGTAAAAGAATGAGCGAGTGTTGGCGGGTAACCTGTCTTTTTATATAGGGGTAGAATCGAACTCATCGGTATCAAAATCAAAGTAGAAATTAGGAATCACACCAAGCAGTAACAGAACAAATCCCGAGCATTGGCCTGCCACTACTGAATCTAATCCTTGCTTATGTGTTTTAGGCTTCCCTCCTTGCTTTCATTCTCTTATGCTCGAGTTGGTGTCTAACACCCCTTACTTTCTTTCTTGCTTCTTAGACTAATGCTACTTACCAGTAGCACATTCTTTTAGGTTTATCGGAGTTGCGGTAAGTGACTTAAGGGAATCCAACTCAGCAGGAAGATTTGAACTAATAAGTAGAGGATCTACACTGAGGAGGGAAACACATAACCTAGCCTCCCATTCCCAACTCCCAAAGTACCACTCCTTATCTAAGTCTTACTTCCCTTATTACTGGATTTGAGTTCGACCCTGCTACTCATGACTTTTAAAATGACAACTACTGACTTCCATTCTGTCGTTCACCTCCTAGCCTGCCTCTCCTCACTTTCAAGCTACAACTCCCTTTCCTGCCTTCATTCCTTTAGTTATAGTCGAAGGCTCCTTACTTTTCGTCACCTTGCTTTAATTCTGATATCTATTACTTAATTGCTTATACCCCAGTTTTATTCTAAAACCTTGTACTTAAAGTCTGAATTGCCATTTGAAACTACTATTCCTGCCCTCAATTTTGTAGTGCGAGTTAGAGCCACCAAGCAACCACTTAGCAATGAAAGCAGTGAGGCCAAGCAACTACTTAAAGTAAGAATTGAACTAGTGCTTCTAAAAGTTTAACCTATAATAAGGAAGTGAACTAATGCTAACAAGAATGGAACTTGGAACCAAGGTTTTACTTACCGGTCCGTACCGGTGTACCGATATATTATCGGTACAGATACCCATCGGCGGTATGCAGTGCACCGTATTAAAATATAATATAATATAATTTTTAAAATGTAATATTATATAATATAATATTAAAAATATTTAAAAAGGGAAAAGGGGCAACGTCCGAGAGAAAAAGCGGGAGAAAAAGCGACCACACGGCAGCAAGGGCGGCACAGGCGAGGTATTCTTTCTTCCCCTCTTCTTTTTTTTTTTTTCCTCTTCTTCCCTTTTTCTTCCTCAATCGACCGCCGACGGCCGAAATCGACTCTCGACGATCGATTTTTGACGGAACCGCCCGATCCGCGTATCGATAATTTAATGCGGATAAAGTCGAAATTGCAAACCTTGCTTGGAACTAGGACTTGCACACTGCCTAGTGAATCTCACTACTACTAATAAGACTTTAACTTGGAACTCAGGCTTTCACTACTGTTTCTAAGGCACTACTATTAGACGACAACTCAAAACTGGGAATTGAACACTGGCTTCTAAGACAACAGCTCATAACTAGGAATGCAACTAGCGCAAACAAGAATGAAACAAGTACTAGTAGGAATCACACTAAGAATTCAGACTTTATACACAAACCAAGAATCCAACTCATACTTCTAAGACTTTAATCCATAAGTAAGAAATCATCTCATATGTAGTAGACTTAAGCCACTACCTACAAGACTAAAACAACCTAACAACAATCAAACAAGTAGCATTAGTACAGGGGCAAATCTTCAAACTGATTCCTCCCCACTCAAATAATTCCTCCCAGACTAAATAAGAGTCCTCTAAGGATGGAACTACAAACACAGGATTGAACTCGGTAGTAGGTAGAAGCCTATGACCTCGAACCCAAGACTTACTGCTTACTCACATTCCCGTACTTACCCCTTCCATATTCCTATGTGCTAGCTTCATTTTTATCCCTCGCCCTATTCTCTGCAGTTTAAGCTGAAGTCCTCTACTGATGAGCTTAGTTCTCATGTTCACACATACCTTTAAGCCTACCACTACTGACCTCAAACCTTACTCGTTAGGGACTCACTGAAACTACTGACCTGAAGTTTGAACTAGTTTATGTTCTAGTAAGCCTGCCATTCCTTTGTCTAAGCCTTTATCCCCTAGTTCTCCGCCTCTATCTCCTGTCTCTCAAACTGACACTACCCAATAGATTGAACTTCGATGTACGAATCTCCTATGCGCGAGTGTTAGTCTGCCTCTTCGAGCCTTAATCTTCGATAACAAACACCATAAGAATAAGAGTATTAATAGAGGGTACTAATACTTAATAGTAGTATAGTGGTAAGAAAACATGACTAAGGAATTCCACTCATCGGTCAAAGAATCAATCCTGCAATAAAGAATGAAAGACTAGAGGAGGGAAATCGGAATTAAGTAATTGAGGTATAAGACTAGAAACTGGGAATCGGAATAAGGAAAGCAAGAATGGAACTCGGGAATCAAACTCGAACTTGAAACAAAGAATGCAACTAGTACTATTATACTGAAACTATCAAGTAGGAATCCAACTACTAATAGCAGACTGTAAATACTGTTTTAAGGCTTTCACTAGTACCTCTAAGAATGCAACCACTACTAATCAGAATTGAACTGATGAAAGCAAGACTGAAACACTACCTCCACATACCTAGTAGCTTTAACTTGAAACTGGGAAGCCAACTACTGCTTCTAAGCAACTCCACTCGTAATAAAGAGTATGACTACCACTTATAAGAATTGACTATGCCCCTAATAACTAAAACTGCTATGATCGCTTATATTTATTAGGTTTGATCATTGATGACAGCTGAAGTGGCAGTTTCTGAAGATTTTTGGGAACGGTGAACATGATCGAGGGTCAGACATATCATACTGAAGCTTAAAATAATTAAGAGAAAAAGGAATGGTGAACATGATCGAGGGTCACATATCATAGTGAAGCTTAAAATAATTAAGAGAAAAAAAACTTGAGCTTGCTCAAGGTACAGTTTGTGATGAAAATTCTTCTATGTTTCACATTATATCTTTTATGACAAAGTAGACAAAAAAAAAAGCCTCAGCTATTCCAAGGCCATCTTTCAACGTGAAATCCCTAAGGCAACCTCATTCTTATCAAGATAGTCAATAAATATAATTGGGTTAAAGAATTTTGGCCACCTTAAAATCAATGCAGGTGTTGCCTGAAATTCCATATCTACTAGAGTTTTAAAAAAAATAAACTAGTACTAATAATTAATTCAAAAGAGACATGTATGCCTGATGTCTTCCGTAGCCAAAGTGATGGAAATTCTTTGACGTTACTGAATAACTGTGAAAATGGTTTTCCTATTGACAAAATTCAACACCAAGAGAAGTTCCATGAAATAAGAAGTCTATCCGGTGCCTGAAGCTCCCAGGAATATGAGTGTCTAGGGAAGGGTAATGTACACAGTTGTAGCCCTAAAACTAAAGGCTCCATAAAATAAGAAACAAAAGAGAAAGATATGCATGATTATGATGATCATCCAGCAATACTAGAGGTCAGCAAATCATGGTTACAAATTTTTCATAACATGGTATGATAAAGTAACAACTCGTAGCAAACGGACAAAGCTTCTCATGCTCATAGATAGATGCCAAAGAGAAATCTCTTTAATATAATACCAATTTTATAAAAAAAACTCTAGTGCAAGAAAGCCAAAGAAAATCCCTTAAATCAATTTAGTAGAGAAGTTCAGGATGCATTTATGAACCAGCTATCATAATGGCCTTCATTATTAAACATAACTTCACGTACTCAAAATCATTGGAACAAAGCTTTTATTTCTAGTAATGCTTATTTGGAATTTTCCCTAGTACTGCTTATGAGGTTTAACTAGCTATGATGTAACAATCTCCAAATATCCTGTGCTTCAGGACTTTCTTGATAGGAACTGTCTGACTAGGCAGTGAAAGATACTTCGAGAAGGCATGTAAGGCTTTTCCTTGCTTCAGAAACAATAACGTGTAATAGAGCAAAGAGATAATAAACCAGAAGGATAGAAACCAATAAATATTCTTAAGTCTCCATATGATTAAATTTATTGTTGTCTCCACTCTCCGTACTTAACTAAGTTAAGTATCCATATGCTTAAATATCTCATTCAGGATTGTGATGTTTCTTTAAAGCAACCTTCTATAAAGTTATTGTTCAAGTACATGACTGCATTCTGAAGCCCGATTCAAGATGTAGAAAATTGGACGTTCGATTGATGCCTAACAAGATCACCATCACGCAATATCTTTATAATCAATCATGATGATTCACAAAAATGAAAATCATGATAAAAGTACATAATAATCCTAAAAGAATTGTACCTTGGAGGAACTAGCCTCGGATGTTGAGGTAGTAGAAGCCACCGCTGGTGGTGCTTGAAGAGCCTTGAACCCATCTGAGCTCCCCTTTCCCACCGCCAATCCTGACTCGTACAGAAAATCCAACCTTTCTTGCCTCCTAATCAGATCAATCCCATACAATAGCACAAGGTCAGAAAAGCAAGACGCTAAGAATCAATCAACGGAACTTTTTTTTTCCTCAAACAATCAATCAAAACCCTAACCCTAACCCTGAAACCAAGAAACTTAATAGGAATCTTGGGAATCGGGGCTTACGGGACGAGGCCAGCCTGTTCCTGGAGAAGGCGGAACTCGGACTTCTCGCGCTCGTCCTGGATCTGCTTGCGGAGCTCCTCGAGCTTGCGCTGCTCGGCCTCATGCTTCTGCTCCGCCTTCCACACGTTCTCGATGTTCCGGAGGCTCCCCGTGTGCCACCCCTTCTTGTTCAGAAATTTCAACGCCATCTCCTCCTCCAAGATCCCCTCGCGATTTCCTCTTGTTCGGCCTTTCCTTGCCCTTCTTGATCTCTCCTTCCCTCGTCTTCGATTCGGAAGTGACTTGGGGAACAGAGGAAGAGGCCATATGGGATTATGACGTATATATACAAATGAATTGGGTAGGCCACTCCTTTTTCTATATCTTTATAAAACGATCAAAATATCTTTTAAAAAATAGTTTCCCACCTAAATTCCATCTAATATTATAGTATTTTTAAATGAAGTTGGATTATAGTTTTTTTAACTGAACCAAAAATATTATAGCTAAATAATAGAGATATTTTACCTTAAAAAACTTTTATTATTGGTTTTTATTTAGAGATATCTTCTTCCCACTATGATGAAAATATCCTCAGTCAAATCTTTAAATAACATTGATAATCCATCATAAATTAGGTTTTTACTAAACCTAATCATTGGTGGGTTCCAATAATCTGATTTAAGAGCTTTATGGGTATTTTGATAAAAACATGATGACCCAAGTAAAAAATTAATTAGGATTTTAATGTAAAATGTCTAAATAATATATATTCTCTTTATTATCATTCCTTTCCTAATAAATGATTAAAAATATTATAATTTTAAAAAATATTTAGACTTACATTTAATATAAAATGGAAAAATCTGGATTTTTATTATAATTTATTTTGAAATACGATGAAACCTTAATAATTTTCCTATAAAATCATTGAAATTCTCATATTAATAATTTTATAATACCTCCAGACTTATGGTAAAGTATATATTTACGATTAATTAAAATTGAGTTATAATAACTTTTGTTAGAGTTATAAAGTTTTGGTTCAGTGACAAAAACAGTATAAATCTATTCATGAATATTTTAACTAAGATTTTCTGCATCATTAATTCTGATAAATAAAATAATGTTATAAGATTTTTTCAAGAATTATATGCCTTCATTTAAGATTATGTAAAAAACCAATAAGGACTTATCATCTTTTATTTCGAAATATATTAAAATATTCTTAATTTTCATTCAAGATCACTAAAGAACTCTTGAATAAAATATTTTATGAAACCTTGATACATATAAAAAGATTAACAATAATATTTATGAGAATTTGAGTTAATTAAGGTTAAATTCTAAAATCATAATCGGTTTGGTTGAACGTAAAACATTATAATGTTATTTAAAAATAATATAATCAATTAGGTTTAACACTAAATCGATTTGGGATCTAACTGGATTTCCACGAGAAATTAAAATTTATAATTGTCGACTATCAAAAGAGTGTGCTATCCGAAAAAATCTAAAAATTAAAATTTTCGAAATAAAATATATATGTATATATATATATTTATTTATTTATTTATATCGTCATCATATACCAATATCTTCTTATCACCAACACAAAGCTAAATATATCAAAATATTTGTGACATTTATGAAATTTGTGTTAACTCAAATAACTTGATACCGCAAGGACTAGCAATGATTAGTGTGGAGTTTCTCAATAAAAAAGGATACTGATATTTGGAGTAATATTAATGCTATGTTAATTTTATAATGATAAATATGTTATGCCAATACAGGTATAAAGTGTTATTGTCCATAAAATGCCCTGCGACTTAATCAGCATGGTCTCGAGCGAGCGTCATAGTCTTCGGAACCCCTCATCTTTCCATGACCACAACTTACTCCCATTTGATCAGCTTTCGATCATCCCTCGTTTTTGGATCCTTCTCGATGTCAAAGAACGAGTCAATGAGATTGACAAGCTCGATGTCAAAGAAAAGGAAAAGGACATAAAGCTATTTTTATTATATTATAAAAAATAACTCCAAAGCTCTAGAGAAGAACCAGTATGGACTTTTTCGTTTTTAGCATTAGGTAAAGAACCTTTCCACTAAAAAAATATAAATAGATTACCCACTAAAATGGGAACAAAATTCTCCTAATTAAATCCGAGTTTGACACAAAAACAAAGAAATTTTTAGGGTCAGGTCTCTCTTCAAGTTGGGTAACTTGCTCTTTGGGTTCATTATGATGTTCAGTAAAAAATATTCACAGCACCATACATGAAAGCCCTAAACAACTATAATAACACTAAGTGAAAGCCCTTTCTTCATCTTCTCTACAAACGCATAGAGTTATATTGTTTTAGTTCTTATTTTTCATTAAATAGATTAGCATCGAACACTAAATATCGTACTATCTCTGCATGCCTCGTTGTACCATAGTCACTTTTTCTTGCTCACTAGCATCTTAGTATATCCAACAATATCTATCCTACACGGCTTTCCACTACCAACATGAGATAGTTGTTTCCTCTCCCGTGACCCGAACAGTACCCATCTTTGTGAGCACGCTGTCGACGATCCTCCCATAGGAGTTGAACCATTTTCCTCGCACATATTTTCTCCGCCTCCATGGTGACATGTGCATGCTCGCGCCATTGATTGAGGCTATTGTGATGGCACACATTAGCTTCACGATGCGTTCAAGCAAGTCTCGGCTACCGACGAACACCATCAGAAGGACGAGGAGGAGCATCACGTAGTGGGTGGTTGACCTAGCAATCTAGAAATCTGGTAAGATTGATGTCCACGATGTAGTGGGTGACACCCCTGGCGATCATGTTGATGTACTCGTTGTAGTAGCTAGGGACTCTATTAGCTCTCTCGCATGAGGACTTGTAGAGCCGTTAAAGACGAAGACTTCAATTAGTTTAAGAGATCGATATTATGGAAAAAACAATATATCATGCTTAACATAATAACAAACGGATGATAGAATCCTTTCTCTAGTATTTTCATGATAAATTTTTGTAGGAATTCACATTAAATGTACATCTATAAGGATCATCAATCTCTATGCAATCGTATCAACCTAATAATCCTAAAGAGACTCACCAACATCCAATCCTTTCTTTCAGAGCAAACCGACGACCCTTATTTTAACCCCCTTCATAGACCCAATCGCCTTGAAGGCTCCTTCCGCCATTGCTTGAATTTGACCTGCCATCGAGTCGCCCTGCGACTTAATCAGCATGGTCTCGAGCGAGCGTCATAGTCTTCGGAATCCCTCCTCCTTCCACGACCACAACTTACTCCCATTTGATTGGCTTTCGATCATCCCTCGTTTTTGGATCCTCCTCGATGTCAAAGAACGAGTCAATGAGATCGACAAGCTCGACTGTTGAGTCGGGGGACTCCTAGACCGATTGACCTCTTGTAGAATCCAAAGCCATCCAACTACGCTGTCACCCTTTTGTGCCTCCAAATCGCCCCCTCCTTCCTCATGCCCAACTTTCAAAAGAAAATGTCTACTTTGACTTTTTCTTCAAAAAGAGAGGGGGAAGATATGATCGATGCTCACATGGCAGTTGATATGACTTTTGGCCCATAGCTCATGATTGGTAAGCCATGTCTCGCCAATCTTCGATTTGATGAACAACGGTTAGGTATAATGACACGTAGTGACAGTAATTGAGCTTGGTCTAGGCCACAAGTGTCACGTGTGACCATGTGTCAACGACGTAGGTTCATGTGTGACATGAGAACTAGTTATGGCCTTAACGAATTGCATGGGTTTTAGTAGACAGCGAGAATTAGTCTAAATGTATTGAAGTGATTGAGTTCAATATAACTGACTCAGCGTTCAGATAAGCACAGTAAGATACGTCATCAGTTAACCACATCAGAAGTACCTAACTTAGGAATCACACAAATATCAGATTTATCATTTTTCATGCATTAGATGTTAACTCTAACCTTATCCTATTAAATAACATGTAGTGAAAATGGTTCATGTAGATAGTTTTCATCTGTTCATAGTAGAAAAAGGTACCTCTGTAAGCAAAACATTCAGGGTTTTGGGTAACAGCCCCCACAGGTATCCCATCTCTCCATAAGGTGAGTAACTCTTTCTCCTTCCTGCAAATGATATTACCATCCTGCCTCTATAGCTTAGTTCTGCATGACGGCAACTTAGAGATGTTGATAAGTCTCTATAACTTGAGGTGGGCTTGTCTCTTCGAGGTAGATGTTCCTCTTGTTAAGTGATGCACCCTGCTCCTGCTCAGTCTCCAATCCTTGAGGAACTTGACATTTCAAGATCGCTATAGCATCAATGGATCGACAGATAAATATATACTATCTGGACGCATCTTCTCTATGATGAGTAAGTTTATCATGCCGTTTAATCACTTGGCACCAAGTCTCTATACAACCATCAGAGCACACACCAATTTTTAATGGTATTAGTTCCATGTAACATGACCAACTGCATGCAGGAATCCAAAGAAAGTGAAGCTACTAGCAAGGTGTAAAGAACAAGTAGCCACTGCACAGGGTAACCTGAGAGAGAGCCAGATGAGACTGGGGGAGGAGTGACAGACAACATGGTGTTCTCCTGCATGGGAAAAGCCTTCCGTACAACAAGGAGCCTGGCACTCCCACAACATATCCCCCTTCTCCTCCTTAACCTTCCTCTTGTATTCTTATAGGGAGCGGAAGGCATGATTGAAATCTTTTTCACGGGAGGTCATCATTCAAGAAGAACTGGACCTCCGGTGGGCCCCATGCCTCCCCACATGCCATTGACGACGTCGAGCACCTCGGAGACCACCAGCATAGTGTTGCGGCCCGAGGAACAGCCGAGAGGTCAGCCACCACCATTCTCTCAGGGAGAAGCATCTCGTAAACCCCTTCTATTGTATCCTCCAGCGTCGACTTCGTCATGATAAAGTGATTTCTCCTGTAACGTAGTTGCAAGCCAGTGATCAGATATGCTGCTATACACTTCAAGTTCGTGCAAACAGTTGAAGAGGAGCCAACCTGAAACTCAAAAGAGTTGAGAGCAGAGCTGGCTTCCCCCGCCCCTCCAACCATGTGAAGGACTTGTTCCACCTTCATTCCCATGTCTCTTCTATGAACTTGTGGTGCTTCTGATGGTAGGCCTTTGGCAGCAGGACTTCTTGTATTAGTCCATAAATCTTCTTCTTTTTCCTTCTTTGGAGGCTGAATGCTTTGATCAAAGATGTCATTTGCAGGCGGATCTTGCAGGAAGAGAGGAAAGCCTCCAAATCCATTGAAAGAGTTGACAACAAAGAGAGGATTGTCAAAGGAATGCCAAGAAGCTCTGCCGAGTGTGAGAATTGGATACAGTGAGTTCCAGAGATGCGGGTCCATAAAGTCCCTGTCTGTAATCCACACTTCATTGGCCACTCGATTCTATCTTGTGATGTCCACAAAAACATTACTTAGATTGCACTATTGAAAAGCGACAACAAACATATCTACAAGAATTCAATCCGTTGGAAATTTGCGCCGAGGAATACTGTCACTGTTCGAGCTTTCTTAAAGATAAATTAAGAGAATTTGCTGGTGTTCACGAGGCATGTTCACAGTGATGTGGGAGACACTGACCTGCGGCAATATGTACTCACTTGGGTCTTTTCGTGCCGATGCATCCGGTAGATCGGCTTGGAGTATCTTAAGACATACCTAAGCTACCATACCATAAAGTTTGTGACAAAAGAGGATAATTTTAAAAAATAATATACTTTATATTTCTATTTATCTTCAAGGGTCATAATGACAGATATATAGACCTTCTGGCTCGAACTAATTAGCTCTGTTATCCAGATATAAGATGTCATTATGAATAAAGGATTGAGATAAAAAAGAAAAATCTACATCAGATTGAAAAGTTTTCAAAAGCTATCATTCTTTTATCCTCTAAAGTCAACGCTTGATGCCAAAGCAAACTGAGTTATCTATATATTTTTTTTCTTAAAAAATAGAATACATATTTATTATATTAACCAATATACATAGCTCACGTGTGTATTCGAACTTACGTATATTATCAGTACGAGATTATATTAACCGATCCGATGTCCCGACAAAGAGAAGTTGCCGATGATTTGTATCTATCTATCTATCTATCTATCTATCTATCAAATCGATTTGATAGGGTGAGATGGGAGATTATAAATGATGACGGCATCATTCGATCCACCATGCGCGGCACATTCAATTGCTTTGGAATAATTATGCTCACGACGACATGCTGCCACGAGGATTCGCGGTCGGATGGGTGTCATAGTAATGACATGACATTGAGATCCACTGTATATTCTGACTCGCATCACATCAGACACACCAACACGTACTAGAGATTTATCGGTAATCTAATTAAACAAAATTAGGCCCGACAGCATATGAGACCCGATTTGATTTGATTTGGCTGTTGGCGTAATTTACAGTGACTCAAGACATGGGGTCATTTTCCACTAGGCTGGGTTTGGTCCTGATGCATGTCCCGATTTATTTCCCACTGGTTATGGATCCAACAAAAGTTGTTGAATGCATTATTTGAATCACTCACTTCATGGACTAATAAATGGGAGCTTTAAAAGCTTCATAGTCAGCTTTGCCATTAAAATCCTTTATGTCGTTGCAGAATATTAAGTTTCAACCTGATGAGTGATGTTTCACCATACTAATATTTTACGTGTAAAATTATTATTAGATGTTTCAAGCTTTCAATCCTTGATGAGTAAGACAAGTATATCATTTCAAGCTTATTGGATAGAATATTATGTTCTCTGGTATGTCATCACCATTATATATATAATTATTAGATAATATTTTGAACTCTTAATTTTTGATAAATGAGTTTATTACGTCGCCTCAATCTTGATTGCTCACCGGTATAGAACAATGGTGTAGCATTATATCCCAAATACAGTAATTTTTCTTTCTTTATCTTATGGATGTAAATTTTTTCAAAGATTTCTATATACGTTTTACATATGAAACAGCCATAGTGTGCCTTTACAAATTTCTAACAGTGATATAGGAACGATCTATGCTTCATTCCTTTGAATATGAGAGAGAACACAAAACTTTTTATTGATTAAAAATTAGAATTTTAAACTTATATAATTAACTTCTTTTGGCATTTTAAACTTATACATTTATGATAAATCTAATTATAAAACTAAATCAGATAAGGTTTTCAAATATTCAAATTCTGATTCAAAATTTCAATCTTCAGTAAATAAATTTGATATATTATCATCAAACTAATATTTTAAATATAAACTTGTTAGATGAAGCTCTGAATCCTCACCTATTGATAAATTACAATGAAGTCATTGTGTTCTTATACACACATATATATATATATGCTTCTGATGAGTAAGGTCCCATTTCAGATATCCATTACCAAAAGGACAAGAGACAATCGTATGACTAGTTTTTATTCAATGAGAGATACACCATATATTATACATAATTTGCTCACCAATAACAAGCACCACAATATTTATTTTATTTATATATATAGATATATTTTCAAGCTCTCCTCTTCAAGCCAATGACTAGTATGGTGAACTTAGTTTTGACCTTGAGGCAATGCTTGGAAACGTTGTCGGCATATCTCAAGAACAATTCATCAAGTATGGCGTCCCCAAACTGATGTGCGATCAACGGCTCGATCACCGCTCGTATATATCTCGCCACATTCTTCCCGTTCGCTACGTTGTCGTACGCAAGATCGTCTTCGGAGTCATCAAACGGATCCCAGTTGGACTCCAACATCTGTGCTTGGTCCAGATCGAACAAACCCTCGTCGTGGATCACCGACTTCACTTCCTGCATCGAAGGTCCATAGAATGGCAGATTGAAGCTGTCCACCTTGTCCTCTGCGATGACTCCCTGCGTTGATCGTTGAACACCACCATGCGTCGGAAGCGGTCTACAGATGGGTACTGGAAATGAAAGGTGCAGCAGGAGAAAGAGGATTTATTACCTCTGAGGCCATGGAGTTAAGGGCTTCCGCTAACAGTCCCCATAAAAGGCTCAAATCGCCGTTGGCTGGGTGCTTCTTTCTTCCTAGGAACGTCAATACCATTCCCCCTCCCACGCTCAGCTCTGCATAACGAGATTTGAGGAACGAGGAGAAGTCTCTTCGGTACTGTTCTTGATATGCTTCCACAACTTGGGGTGGACTCGTCTCTGTGATGTAGATGTTCCCCTTGTTCAGTGGAACACCATGATCACTCTCAAGTCCTTGAGGAACCTAACATGTATGTTTCATGGCGTTCGGTCGTGTAAGATCGAGAGAGCTCCAGTATATATACTGTGGACAGGAAACTGACCTGAGAGAGCCACATGAGGCAGTAGGAAGAGTGGAACAAGTGAACGCTTCTGCACGGGAAGAGCCTCCCGTAGAAGGAGCCGGGCACGCCCACGACATAGTAGGGCACAAGCAGCTCCCCCTTCTCTTCCTCGATCTTCTTCCCATACCTTTCCAGTGACCGGAAGACGTTGTTGAAGTCATTACCCGGGAGGTCGTTCAGGAAGAACTGGATCTCCGGCGGCTTCTGCTCCAGCCTTCGACGTAGCTCACCGACGACACCAAGCACCTCGGAGATCACCAGAAAGGTATTTGGGCCGGAAGAACAACCGAGGTCGGCCACCACCAGCCTCTCAGGGAGCAGTCTCCTATACATCTCTTCTATGGCATTATCCAATATCGGCTTCGTTCTATATATCGTTTTCTCCTGAGAACACAAGCAGTGAGGTGATGATTCATGCAATAAAAAAGCCCTTCATCAGCTAAGCTATGTAAAAATATTAGGAGAGATTAACTTGAAGCCTGGAATTTGTGGCGTAGCTGGTTTCTCCGGCTCCTCCCACCATGTGAAGGACTTGCTCAACCTTCATGCCCATATCTGTATCTTCTGAGAACTTGTGATTGATGTGCGCTGAGCTTTGGAGATCCAGTTGTATATATAGAGGCGATGCAGGGAGTGATCAGCCTTACCTGGTTTCACATCACCATCTTCTAGACAATAGATGTCTGCACGTTACGCACCCCCTCCAAGATGCGATAGATGCGCGAGATGTGATAATTGATGTCTGGTGACGTAGAGTGCTCACCTCATCTCTTCTGCCTGCATTGACACGACACGCGCAGTGCATGCGACCAATCCTGCTTTTCACACTTGTTCACAACTAGCCATGCAAACCATGTCGATGATATCACGCACGAAATTGTCTTCTCAGGCTTTTGAATCGATTCGCAATAACTAGAAATCATCTCTCTACAAACTTGGGATGTATTATTATACTTCCTTCTTCCATCTTCATCCCTACATCTCCATCAGTTTAATGTCTGGAGTCACACCAATGCATATGTCAGCTTGTTCACCGAGTGAGAATGCGTGTAACAGGTGCCATTCTTTAATTCCCAGATGGCATGCGAAACTATCCTTTAACTACACAGCATGCTGCACATACCCTGTACATCGTCTTCTCCGTCTCCACCACTTAGCCTGTGCCATAGGTTGGTGTCCAGGCTGTGAGTAGCAGTACGTTTAGCTGAATTCAAGTCAATGAGTAATGTTGCAGTTATGCTTCCTACATCATAAGGTTTATATTTATGCTTGTAGTACTAGACCTCCTTCGACGTAGGAAACATCGACGCAGTTATGGTTCAGATGTTTACATTTATGTGTTAGAATAACTACGGATTGGGTTGAAATTCTATATGAGTTCTCTCTTTCAAGATATTGAAATTAATTTGAAAAAAGGACTGAATATATATTATTTATAAGATTTTTAAACCCTAATTCCTAATAAAACTCCTACTCGATAGACCCCAATCATAGCAACCTCCCTAGCCAACTTATAGTTGGGGTGGCCGATAACTATAGGGAATCCTAATTCTAGTTAAACTCTAACCCTAACCCTTATCAGCTCCTTTAACTATAGTAGGTGGCGACTAGTTTGGGTCTTACATGGTGCATCCCCCTTTTGACTCAAATAAAATTAAGACTTAATTAGCTAGAGTCCTTACAGACCTGTCCTATTCAAATAGGCCTTTTTGCAGTGATGGCTTCCAGTTCCAAAGTTCGTTGCAATACCAATATAAGCTATTTGTGGATCTGTCGCGGAGTTCTTATTGGGTGAGTTCCTTGGGTTAAGAGGTTCGATTGATAGAGGAGAGGCTGAAGGCTTGATGGTTGCTGGTCGATTCATGATCTTGATCCTTCGGGCATCGTTTTTTAATTGTTCCTCATGGATGCAGGTGAAGGAAATGACAACCCTCAATATATACGGTTGTCACGTATTGACTTCGTATTTTATCTTTGGTTTTAATCCTTTGATGAAGATCCCTAACAACTGCTTTTAAGACCAATCTTGAGTTTGGCTTGAAAGATGCTCAAACCTAGTTTGATATTCTTGCATGGTTGAGGTTTGGCATATCTTCATGAGTTGGCCATTTGTGTTCTTATACTCCATCGGTCTAAAGTGGATCAGCAGCCCACTCTTGAATTCCCTCCATGTTGGGACTCTGTGGGTGTGCTCAAAATAATTATACCACTGTATGACATTCTTCAAGGTTGATAGCGATGTCCACCATGGAAGCCTCTAGTGTCCAGTGATAACGAAAGTAGCGTTCTGCACGCAAAAACCATCCCGTCGGGTCTCTATCTTCCCATCGAGGGAAGTCCACCCTCATGCATATAGGTGCTTGATCCATATTGCGTTCTTCCTTCTTCAAAGGGTTCTCTTTATGATCTGGTCTCTCGCCTTGCTGTAATATTGTTGGGCTTGGTGATAATCCTAATCCGAATTCTGCGAAGAGAGCGTATAGTTTGTCCTCCATATACGTCTTGAAGGCCTCGAACTTAAGACTCAAAATCTATAATGTTAAGATCCTTCTCCTGCTGTTGGGTCAATGACATAAATCAGTTAGGTGGATTGGTGGTCGAAAGAGATGGTGGATCAAGGGTAGATGACTGCGGTTTAGGGCTGATATGTTGCTATTTTAGGTTATTGTTGGTGCTATGGTTTAGAGCCATTATAGGGGTTTGGGAGGGTTTGGTGACAAAAGTTTAGGGTTAAAGGGGTGGCTTAGGGTTGCTATCGATGGCCGCAACCGGTTTGGTAGAGATTAGGTGTGGTTGCAGCAAATAGTCCTAAGGGCATTGCAACATAATTTTCAACGAGAGGAGGTGTTGTTATTACTGCTATTCGAGATTGTTGTAGAAGCTATAAAGGAGATTTGATGACAGTGATTTAAGGATAGGAAGATGGGTTAGGGTTGCTGTGGGTGGCAGTAACCAGTTTGGTAAGGATTGGTGGCCGAAAGAGCGATGGATCAAGGTTGTGGTTTATGTTTGATAGTTTACGGTTTAGGTTACTGTTGGTGCTGAGGTTTGAGGGCGTGGTGGAGGCTAGAAAGGATTCCGGTGGCAGTAGTTTGAGGTTTGGAAGAAGGTTTAGAGTTGCTGTTAGGGGCAACAACCGATTTGGCAAGGTTCAGGTGTTGGTGCAGCAAGCTATGCCGAAGGGTAATGGTGTAGGATTCTTCGTCAAGGAACAATAGTATTACGACAAAAGAAATCCACCAGTATGCCAATGGTTTTGGGATTGTTTTATTAGTAAGAAAATAAATAATGATTAGGGCCACATCAATACAGAATATTGAAGAGAATGTGACAATACAATATGGCAACGAGTTTTTGATAAAACACAACAGCAAAGTAGCAGGTGACTATTTTGGTTGCAGTTCTACACTGCTATTTAGGCTGACTATAAAAATCTTAAAAAAGACTACAATGACTGGTCTTAAGGCTAGGGGGGTGCTTTAAAGATGATGTGATTGATGATAGCAAATTTGGTAGGATTTGACAGTTTACGAGAAAAAAAAACATCAAAAGGTATAGTGGTAAAATTTTTTGTCAAAAAAATTTCAGTAGTATAGATGTAATTTTTTCCAATAGTTCATAACAAAGATTCGAGTAAAACTCTATGTGAATCTACTAGTAAGGGAAATATAATGTAAATAAAAAATTTATGGTAGAATACGACAACAAAGAATTCGACAAGATCAAGGAAAATGAGAAGGTATTGTGGCATATTTGTACGTCTAAAGTACAGCAATTTGGACGTAAAAGATCAACAATTTTTGTATAAAACCAAAAGAAAATCCACTATTAAGGAATGCCAAAGCTGTCGTAAAAACACATAGAAGATTAAGCAACAAATTAATGGTAGCAAGATCAAAACAAGGCAGCAGTATGTGGCTAAACTCTGTAGCGTAACTTTCATAATAAAGATGGTAACTTTGTGACGAAGAGTTATACATCGTAATAGATGAATGCTTTTTAGGTTTTTGAGGTAACTAAATTACAATAGTAGTAAGGTAGATTTACTAAAACTTGATATAATTCTTTGGGGAGATTAAAGGATGATCTACGGTAGTAGAGATGACAGCGGAGTTGGCGATGATCACCACAATTGTAGAAATTGCTTGGGAGATGGATAAAGATGATGGACGGCTGTAGAAGGGTAGCGAAGCTCTAAGGAACGTAGCTCTGATACCAAGTATTACAATCCTTGCAGATTCTAAGCTTAGGGTTGATCTCTATAGGGGATCGACCTCCTAGAACTCTATAGGGGTTCCCTCCTCTAAGGTTTTCTATATAATGACTGAAAGAAATTTGATCTATTGATGATAAATAAGAGGTGGCTATATGAGTTTATATAGGGACTTAAAACCGTAACTCATGATAGGACTCCTACTCTTGAAAGACTCCCTCTTCTCTTCAACTCCTAACCTCTAGCCAACTCCTAACCATAATGTGGCCGACGGTTATAGGGGTCTCTAACTCCTAATTTGCTTCTTATTTAACCCTAGAAAGAGTCCTAGCTAAATGAATCTCTCCTCTCCTAAACCTAGCCGGCCTCTCCTAAGAGGAGGGAGGCGGCTAGAAGACCCCCTCTTCATGAGGGCTCTTCTCTTAACCCTAGCCGACCATTTCTTCAATAGGAGTGGTGGCTAGTTTAGTGTTTATTACATGGATAACTTGGTTGACTCCAACTCGAATCCAACTTCAACTCATAATCCAACTCCACTTTAGTTGAATCCTAATTCTACTAGGATTTGGGCTGATTTATTATAATGGATTCAAATCTCCTGTTAGCCAAGATAATGTCAAGTCTAGATTGGTCAACAAAGCCCAATCTAAGGATTCAACTCAATCGACTAGGACACGACTCAGCTAGGGTCCTAACAAGCTTTATAGGGTTTTCTCCTCTAAGGTTTTCTGCATAATGACCGAAAGAAATTTGATCTATTGATGATGAAAAGTGAGCTGAATACATGCTATTTGTTGGGATTTTAAACCCTAACTCCAAATAGAACTCCTACTCTAAAGATCCCAACTCATGACAATCTCCTTAGTCGACTTTTACTCGGGGTGGTCGATAGCTATAGGGAGTCCTAACTCTAGTTAAAATCTTACCTTAATCCTAACCAACCCCTTTACTATGATAGGTGGCGGCTAGTTAAGATTTTACAGGATACATCTCCTTTTTTTTAATTTTTTAATGTTACTAATTAATTAGCTAGAGTACTAATATTATGCTTGCAGTCACTGCTCTTATTGCAGGTATAAAAACATTGAACGGCAGTCGTGTTTAGAAGTGTCATCCTAATCCAACTTAATTAAATGGGTTGCTGACACATCAGCATCGACAATCATGGATCCAATTGTTGATGTTGTTTTCATACCGGCCAAGTGGGTGATGAAATGCTGCTCGATCAAATCGCTCAAATAGCATACAAATGAAAGAGAAGATATGCTATTATATGACCTTCTAGTGAAGAGAAGTCAAGGAATCAATTGTTATGACATTCTAACTAGATTGGCACTGTGACGTTTTCCATCTTTGTAAACCCATTCAGATTGGGAAGACATCATTAAGATAAGTCAAGGTGGAACCCAACTTGGTCTTCCATTTTGAGTTCACTATCAAAATATTTACAAGCTAAACTAGCTAACACCTTCCAAATTGTCCTCCTTAACATTAAGTGCTTTGCCCAAACGGTTGGGTTTTTGTTCTTCCTAGTTGCATGAGGCATTGACTTGGCTGTTTAGATTCAACGTGAGTCACTTGTCCCAGCTAGCTTGCATATGTAAGCCCCTTATATATGATTTTTGTAGTAAATAAAAATTTCATGAGATCTTCATCTAGTGTCAGGATATAATTTTGTAACTCCAAACAACTATTATGTTAGGATTCTGGTTAGTAGAGTACATCTATATACATCGTCAATCCTTATTAAAGAGATAAAGAGACCGACTAAGTTAAGATATTTTGAGAGAAGTATAAGGCATATGTAACTCTAGTTAGTCATTCTTTATCTTAGTGAAAGAAAGATTGGTTGAGAAGGTGTTAAGTTAGAGTTAGATTATGAATTAATAAAGCAATCAGTCACCCCTAGATAGGCCAGGGGTTGCTTTTTAGAAAAGCATTAGGAGTTGTTAGGAGTAGGAGTCTTGGAGTAAGAGTCCTATTAGGAGTCAGGGTTTAGAAGACCTATAAATAGCTTTGTACTCATTCACTTTTCTTCATGAATAGATAACTCCTTTTAGCAGCCTTTGAGTAGCAACTTGGAGGGAGAAACCCCTATAGAGTTCCGAGGAAGCCGATCCCCTATAGAGATCACCCCGACCTTAGAATTTGTAAGAGTTCTAACACTTGGTATCAAAGCAGCATTCTTGGCATCTCGCTGCCCTTCCACAACCATCCATCATCCTTTCACATTCGCCCAAAGTAATTCCTACAATTGCTTAAAGATCATTATCGAATTTCATCATCTCTACTATCGTAGATCATCCTTTGATCTCCCCATAAATTACAACAGGATATGGTTTTCTACCTTATTGTTGCTGTAATTTAGATATTTTTATTCAAAAAATCTAAAAAATTCGTTCCTGTTTTACTGCACAAACTTTCATCATAAACTTTCCATCTCTATAACAAAAGTTATACTGTAGAATTCCAGCCGCATAGCATTGCTTGCATGATTTTACTAATGTATTTTTCTATCCAAATCTCTATGAAATTTTTATGATGGCTTTGACACTTCCAAACATCAGATTTCCTTTTGGTTTCATCGAAAATCTCAATACAAACCATTGATTTTTTATATCTAAATCGTTGCACTTTAGATGTAAAAAATCTGCTACAGTACCTTCATGTGATCTTCGATTTTGCCGAACCTCTTGCTGCGGGCACATATTCCTTGGACCTTATTTTTCTATTATTATCTACAAGGACGAGATCATCAAGGCTGTGGTGGCTATCGAGGTTGGAGGGCAGTGATCTGCAAGAAGAACATTGCTACAATCCGCTGTAAGACAGCATTGATCACTGTAGTAGATCAGAGTGGAATGTGCGTTGGCTATGGAGGGTGAGATTATGGTGGACGGAGGAAAGGGGCAATACTTGTGAAGCCGGCGAAGGAGGAAGATGGCAGCGATGATAGAGATAAAGGGGCAACACTAGTGTGCTGGTGAAGGAGGAAGATGGCAATGGCTGAGGGCTGGAAGTTGCCTTGTTTTGATTACTACGAGGAGGGAAGGTTGCTGCCCTATTTTTTTTTATCGCTGTGTAGGGTAAGAGCGCTGCAAGATCACGAGCAACTAGGGCTAAGGCAGCGGGGGCTAGAAAGCGGTAGCGTCGGTGTAGGGAGCAGCTGAGGCTACTGCGATTGTTGTCATTGCCAATGAAGAAGAAGAAGTGAGGATAGCATTGATGACACGACTGGGAGCAATATCACCAAGGTTCGCCGATGGTTTGCTGGCCGGGGAATAGAGGTGGCGACCTGCTCAAGCAGGATGGGGCATGGCTGGGCTACAGTCTTGCTGGTAGAGGGCGATGACGATGGCGAAGGAGGGGCAGCACTGGTGTGATCAATGTCTACTGCAGAAGGCTGGTAGGTGCGACTGTAGTGGAGTAGGGAAGAAGGGGAAGGGTAGGGACGAGGCAGAAATGTCTTCCCCATAGGTTGAGGGTGATGTGGATGGGGTTGGCGCAAGTGGAAGGGAGGTTGTGTGGCAGCGGTAGCGGAGCATGGTGTGATTGGAGCATACAACAACAAAGGAGGAAGCAGGGGAGAGAGATGTGGTGATCATATGCAAGAGTGACGACTGGTGGTCCTATTAAGCCACGACTCCGTTAGGACCCTGTTAGGATTCTAGCCAATGAAATCCTAATTTTAAATTTATTGAGGGAGCACACATGTAAAACACTATTTGTCTGGCCCTATTAATAGATGAAGGGCCGACTATATTGGGATCTTGGGTTAGGCATTGAGCTTATATAAACCCTAGCTAGCCGCCCCCTACTATAGTTAAAGGGG
Organism: Ensete glaucum; assembly: GCA_021527575.1. Classification (NCBI taxonomy): domain Eukaryota; kingdom Viridiplantae; phylum Streptophyta; class Magnoliopsida; order Zingiberales; family Musaceae; genus Ensete; species Ensete glaucum. The sequence goes on along the minus strand of CM038558.1, from coordinate 70,498 downwards.
CCGGTTAGGGGTGAGAGATTAAAGGAGGAGGATTAGGGCCAAAGTAGAGGAGGATTAGAAGTCCTAACCGCTAGCCACCCCTAGTTGGGCCCGGTTAGGAGTTGTTTCTTAGAGTTTAAGTAAGAGTTAATTCTTAGAGTTCGAGTAGAAGAGCGATTCCAGCTTTATGCAGGTAAATTGCAGCATATGTGCAGAAAATCAAGGAGGGAAGAACCCCTATAGAGTTCCAAGGAGGTTCTCCTATAGAGATCATCCCGAGCTTAGAATCCACAAGGGTTCTAATACTTGGTATCAGAGCAACATTCTTAGTGTCTCACTGTCCTTCCATAGTTGCCCATCTTCCTTTCATAGTCGCCCAAAGCAATTCTTGCTTAGAATATCGTCGAATTCCACTATCATCCCCACTACCATAGATCATCCTTTAATCTCCTTATAAATTACAACAGGTTCTGGTTTCCTACCTTACTGATGTTGTAATTTAGTTATTTTTATTTTAAAAAATAAAAAAAGTGTTCCTATCTTGTTGCATAAACTTTTCATCATAAGGTTTCCATCTCTACGGTGAAAGTTATACTGCAGAATTTCAGTCGCATAACACTACTTATTTTATCTTGTTGTTATGATTTTTCTATCCAATCTTCTATTTTTTATAACAGCTTTGACACTCTTTAATGGTATATTTTCTTTTGGTTTTGTCAAAAAATTCTCAATATAAATTGCTGATCTTTTACATCCAAACTGCTATACTTTAGATGTAGAAATCTACTACAGTTCCTTCCTGTGATCTTTGATCTTGTAGAATCTTTTACTGTCATTTTCTTTCAAAATTTTTTTGATGGCATTAACTCTTGTTATCAGTGGATTCCCCATGAGTTTTGCTTGAACCCTTATTTTGAACTAAGAAAAAATTGTATCTATACTGCTGAAATTTTCTTGATGAGAAATTTTACCGCTATACCTTTATCGTTCTTCTTTTCCCAAACCCTCAAAATCCTACCAATCTTGCAGCCACCAACCACATCGTCTTTAGGGCACCCCTCTAGCCTTAAGATGCTACCATCATAACCTATTTTTAAAACCCCAAATAGCACCTAAAATCATAACCCAAAATATTGACCTATCGATGTAGAAATTTGCAGCACTACCTTCCGATGTTTTTTACTACACCCATATCTAATCCTTACCGAAATTATTACTACCATCCATGTCATTTTTAGGGAACCCCTCTAACCTTAAGATGCAGCCATCATAGCCTATTTCTATAATTCATGGCCAACCCTAAAAGCTCCCAAAAAAATCGTAGCCCAAACAACACCCTAAATCACAACCTTAATTCATCACCCTTTTGGTCACTAATCCCTACCAAACTAGTTGCTGCCATCAACAAAAATCCTAAGCCATCCCTCTAGCCTTAAGATGCAACCATCATAACCTATTTCTAGAATCTGCAACCAACCCAAACTGTAGCCTAAGCAGTAGTCTTTTGTAGCCACCAAACCTTTTATTGATCCTTACCCTCCGCAGCCACCAATCCTACCAAACCGGTTGCTGCCATCAATAGTAACCCTAAGCCACCCCTCGAGTCCTAATCCTTTGCTAACAAACCCCCCTTATAGCCTCTATAATAGCCCTAAACAGTAGTAACACTAACACCCTCTTTGTCGAAAATTTTTGCTGCACTAACTTCGGTACTACTTGTTGGATCCACACCCGATCCCTACCAAATTCATTACTGTCATCAACAACAACTCTAACCCATTTCTTTAACCTTAAACCTAAGCTATTATACCCTCTATATGACCCATACAATAGCCCTAAATCACAGCCCTAATAGCAACCAAAAAGCACTAACCTGTCAGCCCCAAACCGCAACTATCTACCCATGATCTACCATCTCTTTCAATCATCAATCCACCCAACCGTTTCATACCACTGACCTAATAGTAGGAGAAGGATATTGACATCTTAGATCTGGAGGTACATGCAATGGCATCTCAAGGTTCAATCGATGCCAAGTTTAAGGCATTTGAATCATGCATGGAGGATAAATTGCATGTCTTATTCGCCGAATTTGGATTAGGCCGATCTCCGAGCCCAATAAAATTCCAGCAAGATACAAGTTTAGAGAGGCCTCCCAAAAAGGAAGTACGAACCACTGATATGATGAAACCATGCATGAGGGTGGACTTCCCTTGATAGGAAGGAGTCTCGACGAGATAGATTTCACGCACCGAATATTACTTCCGCTATTACCGAACACAGGAGGATTCCATGATGGATACCACTGTCATTCACCTCGAAGGAGATGTAATTCACTAGTACAATAAGCTTGAATACACCTATGAGGCTCCGACGTGGATACAATTCAAGAAAGCGCTGCTAAACCACTTTGGATCAACCAAATACGAGAATATCAATGAACAACTTGCCAAAATCTGACAAAGCTCCACGATCCAAGAATACCATACTAGGTTTGAGGAATTATCTTAGCTTGCTCATGATTGGTTTGACAGATAATTATTAGGGATGTTTATCGAAAGACAAAGCCAAAAATTAAAGGAGAGGTTAAAGCGTGGCACCCTCGCACCGTGAAGGCTTCAATCTCTTTTGCCCGAATCTAAGAGGAATGACTGAACCAAGATGCTCGGAGGATGAGAACCACTCATAGACCAGTAGTATATAAACCTCCCTCTGCTCCTAGCCATTCTTTGCTGCTAAAAAAATTGACGAGAGAAGAGCTACGCGATAGATCGGTGAAGGGCCTTTATTGGCATTACAACGAACTTTGGAGCCGCAACCATTGCTACAAAAAGAGGGAACTTTCCATGATAAATTTATTAAAGAATCTGAAGAAGAGGTCCAGGAACCTAAAGAGGAGAGCGCGAAGGAAGATCCACAGCTAGTCGATTGCATGACTCACGCTTTAGCCGGCCATACGAACCCGCAAGCAGCAAACGTTGAAGAATCTCTTAAGCTGTAGCCCGTCACCATTCTCATCATGACTAGGACTATCAACAACTTTATGAACAGCAAGGTTGCTGCCCAATTGATGCTCCAAAATGAAGATTGCAGTAGGTTTAACATTGAGATCGCCGACGACCAAATTTTGTAGTGTGACCAAAGATGCCACGATTTGCACGCAACATTTGAACAAAGTGAACAATGGCTTCTTGATACAACTTCACAGCACTCTATGGGGGAGCCAACAAAAATTAAAGACCCAAACCTTCTCCAATTGATTGCTGAATGTTTAGACATTTTCGTCAAACCGTGTAGCCTACTTTCTACCCGCTGATATGACCATCGAATTCTGATTCTCTTAGGCAAACTAGCAGCAAACATTTGGCCATGTCATTATCCTCACCTCCAAAAAGCTGAAATAGAGATGATTGAAGAAGAGATGTTGGAAACAGGGGTCATTCGACCAAGTTGCACCCCTTACTCTTCACTGGTGCTAGCTTACCCGACTTCGATAAAGTGTTTATGATTGATGCATCGGGAGCTAGAATTTATGTTATCCACATATAAGATGGTCAACCCCTAACCTACATCAGCAAAGCCTTCTTCTCATGCCACCTGATGCTATCAATCTATGATGAGGAAATGATGACTAATGCTGAATTTATGGCTTGGTATGATACAAGACAACAATACAAAGAGGAGATAAAATCAAGTCCTAAAAACTTATAGCTTCTACTCCCTCTAAACTCAGATCGGGCTCACCTTACCATGGACTCCACTAGAAGCCAACCACTATCACAGAGGAAAACTTGGCTACCATTAAAAAATAGTCATGCCAGCTTGCGTAAGATAGAAATTGCCACCTAACAAACATCAGTGTAGAAGGAAGTTTGCTATTAAAGATCAAGTCTTCCTTTATCTTCATCGCTACTAGTAGGAATTTATGAAGACTCGAGCCTCACGAAAGTAGTCTCCCAATTTCTTTGGATCCTATAAAATTGGAGATCACATTGGATCTATAACTTGTGGATTAGATCGATAAACTAATTCAAAATTATAATTAATCCTCTAGGAATCTCACTGCAAATAGAAGTTTAGAGAGGATGACTTAACCCAGATCTATCCACCCAACACCCAAGTTGATGAGGAGACCCATGTTTAGCTGATGATTGTATGAGATCGCAGTATCATGACACATCACTGTCCAGTCATTACTACTGATGCTGGACCACAGGAGCACGATGCGCCTACTATAGGGGCCATGAAGGAACCTTGTAAGGAGTTATAGATCAAGACCTAGAGACATGGAGCTCAACCTTGAGGATAATACTGATTTGAAGAGGACAAGTCTCTTAGGACTCTAACTAATGAAGTCCTAATTTTAAATTTATTAAGGGAGCAGATTAGAGGAGTTTCACTATAGAGATCCATCGTATGGATACCGCTAGAGAGGAGGATACTTGACCTCCTTCATCCTCTCCATTCGGATATGAAAATATAGGGATATATGATCTCTCTAGGTAATCAATCTATCACATGACATAGTTTTATCGATTTTGTGGCTTTCTTGCGATCCAATCTTTTGCATGATGATTTGATTTATGTAGGAAACTAGTTTTGTTTTGATTTTCGTTGCGCATGTGATGTTCCCGTTGAGGTTTCCCAACAGTGATATCAGAGCCAAGGTTTTCATGCAAAAGATTGATTTTAAATTGTATATGATGAGATTTAAGAATTACGTAGAATCATTCTACGCATTCTTGTTGTGTTTTTGTAGCAAACACAGTAAAGAGGGGCAGCCGACTAAGCCACCTGCGAGGGTCGCTGGCCATGACTAGACCCCTTATAAGGGTGGCTAGGGCTAGCTCGTAGGGGCTACTACCTGTAGAGGTAGCGGCCCACAGACGACCGCCCGCGGGCACGCCCGACATGCCCCTCATAATTTGAAAAATTTTAACTCTATCCCATTTTACAGAATTTCTTAAATGTCCTTAATAATTTTAGAAATTTTTAGGACTGTCCTCTCATCCAAAATTTTAAAAATACCCTTGACAATTCTGAAAATTTTGAGCATGTCTTGATTTTCAAAAAAATAATTAATTAAATAGTTTAATTAATTATTTTATATATAGTAATCCTACATATGATGTGATGTATGATCATGAGCTATGTGTTGTGATGTGTGTAATTTTGATTATTATTATTATTATTATTATTAGGGATTGCGAGCCTCTATTTTTCTTGTTTATTATCAAACATGCGTGCTTATGATTATTTGTAATTAGATGGAGAGGCGCGGCGGGAGCGTGGAGGTGATAACATAACCCACGATGCCCTGGCGAGAGATCACGACACATGGTGATGCGATGAGGATCTGATGAAACCAATGATGATGAGATCAACGATCACAAGGCATGGAGATGTGCCGATGTACACGTAGATCATATTGTGAGTGATTAGACCCATTAGCTCGAGCTTAATCATATTAGGTGATGGCTCATGATCATCAAGTGTAGCTTGCATATATGATGTATTATACACCTACTAGATATATGTATGTATGTATATATATATATATATATATATATATATATATATATATATATTTGTATGCGATATAGATATATATTAAATATGTATGTGTGTGACATGACATATTAGGAGACCGATACGAAACAAAAAACTCTCCTACGGTAATATTAAGCCGATAAGCGTGAGGCAATAAGATTGACCCATGTGGCCTTCGATCATTATAGGAAGAAATTGAATCATGACATATGTTGAGTTGGTCGAGTCACTCGAGGCTCACCTATCTACATGATCGAGTTCTTGCTTACGATAAATATATATCACCAATGACCTGAGGACATGGTATGACTTGGTCGAGTAGTCAAGAGCATATCTATTGAATCAGACTCATCTTGTAATGATGATAATGATTTAACTGAACTTCATGGTTGGTTGAGCAAGTCCATATCTTAATTAGTATTTTCTACAAAATTTACATGTTATTTATTTATGTTATATCTTGTTTGTCAAGAAATACATCGCTTACAAACTCCCTACATGACATACTTGATGCTAACTACCTCAATGGTCCAAACTATATGGATTGGCTCCGTAATTTGAGAATTATTCTTACGGTGGAGAAAATCACGTACATCCTTGATACAATTGTGCCCATACCGGAAGAAAAGGCAAGCGAAGATGAGATCGCTTGCTATGTGAAGTATATAAATGATTCCATATTGGTAAAATGTTATATGCTAGCCTTTATGACTCTTGAGTTACAAAGGCAACATGAGAGCATGGATGCAGATTTTATCCTTCTTTATCTCTGTTAGCTGTTTGAGGAACAGGGAAGAACTTAAATATATGAGATATCTAAGAGACTCTTCCAAGCCAGAATGATAGAAGAGATATCAGTTGAGAACTATATCCTAAAGATGATAGAGTGGATCGAGAAACTCATAGGTTCTAGAGGATAACCTGTGCGTTGATCTTATACTTCAGTCCCTACCAAATTCCTTTTCTCACTTCATCATAAATTTTAACATGAGCAAATTTGAGGTGACTCTACTTGAGCTCCTCAATATGTTGAGGGAAGTTGAAAGTGCTATTAAGAAGGAGAAACCAGTTCTCTATATTGGTGAGACTAAGAAGAAAAGGAAGGCCAGTAAGAACCTTAAGAAGGGTAAAGACAAAGAAAGATCGGGTAAGACAAAAGTTGATAAGAAAGACCCGACAAATGATAAAAGACAGTGCTTCCACTATGGCCAAGGTGGGCATTAAAAGAGGAACTATAAGAACTACCTTGCAGAGAAGGCGAAACAGAAGCTTGGAGAAGCTTCATGTATATTCATGATCATTTTTCATTTATCAGATTTTCATGATAACACATGGGTATTGGATACCGGGAGTGCTTATCATATCTGCAATTCGTTGCAGGTTTTGATAAGACCTAGGAGATTGGCTAGAGGCGAGCTGGACCTCAAAATGGGTAATGGAACAAGAGTTGTTGCAATTGATGTTGAGGAGGTCATCCTATATATGCCTGGTAGAGCTATTATTGCATTAGATGCATGCTATTTTGTCCTTTCTATTATCAAAAATATTATTTCCATCTCTTGTTTGATAATCAGCGGATATAAATTAGTTTTTGAGAATAATAGTTGTTCAATAATTATAGATGATGAGATCATCATTAGAGGGACCCTTATAAATGGCTTATATGTGTTAGACACTTCTCAACACATCATGAATATAAATACGCTAAGAAGAAAATAGATGAGGTGAATAATGCATACCTATGACATTGTAGGCTAGGTCATATATATGAGAGAATGATTCAAAAGTTGCTAAAAGATGGATACTTAGATCTATTTGATTATGAGTCATATGCAACTTGTGAACCTTGCCTTCGTGGGAAGATGACCAACTATCCTTTTAGTAGAACTGGAGATAGAGCCACTGAGTTATTGGAACTTATACATAGTGATGTATATGGTTCCATATCGACTCAGGTTATATGATTGCCCTAACCCCTCTTGCCCCCTCTGCGCCATCGCCACTGCCTCTACGCAGGCATCAAGGCTGTGCGCCATTGGTGGTGGCCCTATACAAAGGCAATCGCACTTGCGTTCGCCTAAGCACCAGGGCCGTGCGTGTGCCTCTATGGGTGTCGCCCTCACGGGTGGCTGCCGATAACCCCTTGCCGACAAGCTACGGGTAGGCCCTGCCCCTATAGTCAGCCTGGTCGTGGGTGGCCGCCCATTATTGGGAGACCTCAGCGGGAGCATCACATACGCAGTGGAAATAAATACAAAATAGATTTTTTATACGGATCAAATCGTCGTGTAAAAATTGGGTGACGAGAAAGCCATAAAAATCGAAAAAATCACATCATGTGAGAGATTGGTTTACCTAGGGAGATCGTATATCCCTGTATTCCAAATCCCGATAGAGAGGATGAAGGAAGCCAAGCGTCATCCTCTCTAGCGATATCTATATGATGGATGTTTGCAGCGAATCTCCTCCAATCTGATCTTGCAACTCTTGCACAGGGAGGGAGGAGAATAGGAGGGGGAGGCCAAGGCTGCAACCTATCAACCATGAGTCTCCCCTCCTATTTATAGAGCCACCAAAAATCCTAGGGCTCATGCCTTAGTGGGTATTGAGTCTTCATCCAATTGTCCACGAACTTTACATTATTGGATCTCTATCCAATCTCGTTAGGCCTCTAATTGGGCCTTAAGCAAGGAGCCCATCAGCATAGGGTCTCATCCAATGAGAATAAGGGCTATTGGATCTCCATCCAATCCTCTATTCGCTGAAGCATGCACCATATATGTGTGACCCTCTAGGCCCGATACCAAGCTGACCATGAGTCGCTCCCATCTGAACTCCTTCTGATATAGTGAATTATTATCTCCATAATAATTCACTCGACTCATCGATTATGGATATACTATGCCACTATGCCATAGTCCCCAAATGGTACAAGAGGATTAAATCTATCAGACCTGTCTATCCATAGTTACCGTGTATCTATAATCCCTCATCCAACTAATATCCCAAAGAATGTATATTGAACATGGTCTTGTCAGATCACATGCAGAATCAGTTTATCTTTCTCTAATCGGATTCTATTGGAGAACTCTCTCTCTCAATCCGAATGACCCTGGCCAGAGATTTGTCTAAGCAAGCACATATGAGATTTTCCTCTCGTGATGCCGAGAGTAGATGATTCTCAATTGACACTTAATTGCCTTCGTAAGGTTGGGTACCAATCCTGATAACCAGCTATACCAGATCTAGAACTTTTCAAATCTGTCTAGTGTCAAAGAAAGGAGTACTCACATAAGGCATCCCTGGTGTCTCAAGTTAAAGGACCAGATACATAACTGGGACTACGGAATCGTTGTCTGACATTAGGTATCATCAACCATATAACATTCTATAAGCGGATCAATTAGTGAACTCATTCTCCAATGAGCACCTGTACTATATTCTTAGTGTCTCCACATAAGTGAGTATGAGACCAACCACCTCTATCATATAGACAAATATATAGTACATCGGTCTATCCGGTTATCTTGATATCTCTCTCGAGTAACCTATGACCGGGATTATTTAGGATCTGTGTTTAAAGGTGAATCGATCTCATCATCGTAATCTCATCATGATCCGATTCCCATCAACAGAACCAAGGACATCACAATATATATGCTACAAATAATATAATATGAGAATATGCCAATATTAATCATAAGCAAAAAGATCGCATAATGTGTCACACCTGCCATCACTCACATGATTGGTCGCGAGAATATCGTAAAACTAAAAAATCGCATCATGTGATAGATTGTTTACCTAGAAAGATCGTATATCCATGTTTTTCCAAATCCAGATGGAGAGGATGAAGGAGGTCAAGCATCATCCTCTATAACGGTATTCACACGATGGATCGTTGCAGCGATACTCCTACAGTCGCAATCCCAGGTCTCGCAACTCTTGCGTGGAGGGAGAGAGGAGTATAGGAGGAGGCAGTCAAAGATTCAACCTATCAACTATGTGCCTCCTCCCTTATTTATAAAGAGTTATTAAAAACCCTAGGGGTCCTTCCTTAGTGGGTATTAGATCTCCATCCAATCCTATTAAACTTGTATTATTGGATCTTTATATAATAATCTCCTTTGGCCGACCTCATGCAAGGAGCCAATTAATGCAAGTTCTCATTTAATGAGAATAGGAGATAATTGAATCTCAATCTAATCCTCTATTCGTTGAAGCATCCACTATATGTGTGTCTCTCTGGGCTTGATACCAAACTGATCATGAGTCGCTGCAATCAGAATTCCTTCTGATATAGTGAATTATTATTTCCATAATAATTCACTTATCAACTATGGACGTACTAGGCCACTACGCCATAGTCCCCAAACGGTACAGAAGGATCAAATCCATCAGACTTATCTATCTATAGTTATCATGTATCTATAGTCTCTCATCCAACTAATATACCACAGATTATATATTCGATATGGTATTATCAGACCACATACGAAATTTGTCTTAATCTCGCTCTAATTGGATTCTCTCGTAGAACTCCTTATCTCTCAATCCGAGTGATCCTGGCCAGAGATTTATTTGAGCACATATGAGATATTCCTCTTACGATACCGAGAGTGAGTGATCCTTTATTGATACTCAATTACGTTCATAAGATCGATTACAAATCCCGATAACCGACTGTAGAATGTATGGAACTTTCCAAACCAATAAGTTCGACATAAAAAAAAAATAAAACTCAAACAAGACATCTTTGATGTCACAAGTCTAAGGATTAGAGACACAATTGAGAGTATAGAATCACTATCTATATTAAGTATCATTAACCATACAACATTTCATAAGTAGATCAATCAGTAAATACTTATACTATATTCTTAATATCTCCACATAAGTGACATTGAGACCAACCATCACCATCATATATAAGAACATATAGTATACCAATCTGTCGATTATCTCGATGTCCCTCTTGAGTAATATATAATCGGGATTATTTAGGATCTGTGTTTAAAGATAAACCGATATCATTATTTTGATCTCATTACGATCTAATTCTCATTACACAGAACCAATGACATCACAATATATATATATATATATATATATATATATATATATATATATATTGTTAATTATATAATATAAGAATATTTCAATAATAATCATAAGTAAAAAGATTACACAACATATTACATATGACATTACTCGTAATAAGAAAAAAAATTATATAGTACAAACATCATCACTCCCCCATTATCGCAACTTCACAAAAGTAGTATCCAATAATCATAATTGGCTAATCAAAGTTTCGGATAACAAAACACCTAAACATTGTAGGGAGGATCTCCCTAAACATGAATACACCTAAAAATTATTGATGTCCAAGAAATTCCCGCACGTAGATGCATGTATATTGAAATAAAATTAGTCGTCATAGATGATGGTGCATTCTTAAGCACCATCAGAGCCGTATTTCTTTCCAAAGACAATCAGCTGCAGCTTGTCGTAGCCAGCAAGCACACCGGCACCAGCTATAGCACGGAGGATGTTTGCTCCCTCGTTCTTCATAATTTGGGATAAAGCGTCCAGAGACCTCTTGTACTTGACAACTTCTCCAGTGGTCATCATCATTTTTTTCCTTACCGTGTCAATACGATAAGATGCAAGGCCAGCTCCATTGGTGATCAACCAACCCAAGGCAAAGCTCGCAAAGAAACTATCCTGCAATCAGTTTGATACATAGTTTTGCTGTGGTGAGTACAAAAGCCATTGCCACAGAGATTAACATATCTTAAAGATTATCTTATAAAATCTAGGAACCAGGTTTCAGAAAAAAAAGTACATCTAATATTTCACCAAAAGATACAGAAGAATATGAAGCTAGTAGAATTTGCACACAAAGTCAAGATTAATGTGCAGGCTTCCGGTGAGGAGTACTGGCTTCAAAGGGTCGTACATTCCAAAGTAAAGACCACGATACACTGTAATCCCAACGCATGAAATATTAAATCCTCTGTAGAGTCTAGCAATGCCAGTCCCCATTGCAGGGTCATCCGGTAAAAATCAATAAGACCATTAAATTGCCTTTCCCCACCCTTCTTTGCGACCTTTGCATCATTTGCCAAAGGCGTATGAGCATAGTCTAGAGAGTATACAAAAAGCAAGGAACAAGCACGCACCACCTGAAGCAAGATTGCCACCAAAGTCTTCCTTAAAATTAAACATCCTCTTGAAGTAATCCTAAAAGGCAAAGTTCAGAGCCTGGAAGCAATAAACTCTTTGGTAAGTAGAACTCAAGCGACAGAAAAACACAATACACATAATGGTAAGAAAGATAACTTAGATACCATAAGTGAAACAAGCAATCAATTTCTACATATTGTCGGAGAACAGAACACCCAAAAATTGTAGGGAGGATGTCCCACTACCAAAAATTATTAATGTCCAAGAATTTCTCTCATGGAGATGCATGTATACTGAAATAAAATTCGTCATCATCCTTAAGCACCATCAGAGCCATATTTCTTCCCAAGACAATCAGCTGCAGCTTGTCGTAGCCAGCAAGCATACCAGCACCAGCTATAGCACGGAGGATGTTTGCACCAGCACCCTGAACAGGGACTTGGCTCCCTCGTTCTTCATAATTTGGGAGAAAGCATCCAGAGAGCTCTTGTACTTGACAACTTCTCCAGAGGTCACCATCATTCTTCTCCTTACCGTATCAATAGGATAAGATGCAAGGCCAGCTCCATTGGTGATCAACCAACCCAAGGCAAAACTCACAAAGAAACTATCCTGCAATCAGTTTGATACATAGTTTGCTGTGGTGAGTAGAAAAGCCATTGCAAAATAGATTAACATATCTTAAAGATTATCTTATAAAATCTAGGAACCAGGTCACATCTAATATTTCACCAAAAGATATAGAAGAATATGAAACTAGTAGAATTTGCACACAAAGCCAAGATTTACCTGCAGGCTTCCGGCAAGGAGTACTGGCTTCAATAAGTCGTACATTCCAAAGTAAAGACCACAATACACTATAATCCCAACGCATGAAATATTAAATCCTCTGTAGAGTCCAGCAATGCCAGTCCCCACTGCAGGGCCTTCCGGTAAAAATCAACAAGACCATTAAATTGCCTTTCCTCACCCTTCTTTGCGGCCTTTGCATCATTTGCCAAACGCGTATAAGCAAAAGTCTAGAGAGTATACAAAAAGCAAGGAACAAGCACGCACCACCTGAAGCAAGATTGCCACCAAACCATTTCCAGTATCCATCCTTGTCTTTCTTAAAATTAAACATCCTCTTGAAGTAATCCTAAAACGCAAAGTTCAGAGCCTGGAAGCAATAAATCCTTTGGTAAGTAGAACTCAAGTGATAGAAAGCACAATACACACAATGGTAAGACTGATGTTCCATTTCCACATTGTAACAACTGGTTGAGCAGGTAGGACTTGCACCAAAAGCCATAACCAAGCAGCATGAAGTTTGATGGTACACACAGATTCAGCAATTTTAGTTACCACCGCTATGCTGACAAACTTACAGATCAATATCTAAGGCTGTTAAATTGAAATCACTATTTAATGAAGACTTATGCTTGCAGTATCATCTTTTTGATACTTGAGACAAATATCAACATTTGGCTGCGACATTTGGCTGAACCATGGACCATTACCATGGACCATTTAGTGGTTATTTGCCAAATGTAGCAGCCAATTTTAGTATCATTCATTAAGAAGGAGAAACATGGACCATTTAGTGGTTATTTGTTTTTGTAATCTTAGAATCTAATAGCAACTACAAGATAACACTGCATTTGATTACGTCTCTGATTCTCACATTTCATTGTTGCTGCAACGGAGGATACATATCAAGAAAAGAAAGGCGAAAGATGCACAAATAAACCTTACGATCCAATACTGATGGAGATAATCGATCAAACCAGAAAACCAAGAAAAGAAATATAGTAAACAATCAATGATAAGCATCGCATAAAAAAACCATAACAAACGATCGAAGAGGTCCGGCATTGCATGAAGCCACCCAAGAGGACCAGCAACAGATGAACAAGCGACATGAAGGGACTAAAGAAAAGAAGAATAGCACAAAGAAAAGACACGAAGCCACCAAATAAAACAGGAATGGAATACATCGAGCTGAGCGATTGCGGAGATCGTGGCCGATGGACGTCACAGAAGGAGGATAGAGAGAGAAGAGGGTTAAGGTTCAGCCAAATGTAGCAGCCAAATGTAAAGATAAGAAATATGATCCACAGGAAAAAAAGACTTCTAAATTGACAGAGAAGCGAAAGACAAGGGAAGACCACTTGTCATGCTCCGATTGTGCCAATTTGTAACAGTTTTACAAGTCAAGAATTCCCATCCCACCCTCAATCTAATGTTAGTCATGTGATGCAAGTCCTATAATTAAAAAAGCTTGTGTTGGTAAGCAAAGAAACTGGTATGATGATGCTAGGAACTCATAATGGCAAAAGTTAAAGCGATAACAGAATTCCTACGTGTGAATGAGGTTGAAGCATCCATAAGTATCAGAACTGATTTGTATGGCCATTTATAGAGAACATACTGCTACAATTTTAGTATCATTCATTAAGAAGGAGAAACATGGACCATTTAGTGGTTGTTTGTTTTTGTAATCTAATAGCAACTACAAGAAAACACTGCATTTGTTTACGTCTCTGATTCTCACATTTCATTATTGCTACAATGGAGGATACAAATCAAGAAAAGAAATGCGAAAGATGCCCAAATAAACCTTACGATCCAATACTGATTGAGATAATCGATCAAACCAGAAAACCAAGAAAAGAAATATAGTAAACAATCAATGATAGGCATCGCATAAAAAAATCATAACAAGCGATCAAAGAGGTCCGGCATTGCATGAAGCCAGCCAAGAGGACCAGCAACAGATGAACAAGCGACATGAAGGTACTAAAGAAAAGAAGAATAGCATAAAGAAAAGACATAAAGCCACCTAATAAAACAGGAATGGAATACATCGAGCTGAGCGATTGTGGAGATCGTGGCCGATGGACGTCACAGAAGGAAGATATAGAGAGAAGAGGGTTCAGGTTCAGCCAAATGTAAAGATCAGAAATATGATCTAAAGGAAAAAAAGACTTTCAAATTCACAGAGAAGGGAAAGACAAGGGAAGACCACTTACCATGCTCCGATTGTGCCTATTTGTAACAGTTTTACAAGTCAAGAATTCCCCATCCCACCCTCATTCTAATGTTAGTCATGTGATGCAAGTCCTATCATTACAAAACCTTGTGTTGGTAAGCAAAGAAACTGGTATGATGATGCTAGGAACTCAGAATGGCAAAAGTTAAAGCGATAACAGAATTCTTACATGTGAATGAGGTTGAAGCATCCATAAGTATCAGAACTGATTTGTATGGGCATCTATAGAGAACATACCGCTATCATTTTAGTATCATTCATTAAGAAGGAGAAACATAGACCATTTAGTGGTTGTTTGTTTTTGTAATCTAATAGCAACTATAAGAAAACATTGCATTTGTTTACGTCTCTGATTCTCACATTTCATTATTGCTGCAATGGAGGATACAAATCAAGAAAAGAAATGCGAAAGATGCCCAAATAAACCTTACGATCCAATACTGATGGAGATAATCGATCAAACCAGAAAACCAAGAAAAAAAATATAGTAAACAATCAATGATAGGCATCGTATAAAAAAACCATAACAAGCGATCAAAGAGGTCCGGCATTGCATGAAGCCAGCCAAGAGTACAAGCAACAGATGAACAAGCGATATGAAGGTACTAAAGAAAAAAGAATAGCATAAAGAAAAGACATTAAGCCACCAAATAAAACAAGAATGGAATACATCGAGCTGAGCGATTGTGGAGATCGTGGCCGATGGACGTCACCGAAGAAGGATAGAGAGAGAAGATGATTAAGGTTCAGCCAAATGTAGCAGCCAAATGTAAAGATCAGAAATATGATCCACAACAATAAAAGACTTTTAAATTGACAGAGAAGCGAAAGACAAGGGAAGACCATTTACCATGCTCCCATTGTGCCTATTTGTAACAGTTTTACAAATCAAGAATTCCCCATCCCACCCTCAATTTAATGTTAGTCATGTGATGCAAGTCCTATCATTACAAAACCTTGTGTTGGTAAGCAAAGAAACTGGTATGATGATGCTAGGAACTCATAATGGCAAAAGTTAAAGCGATAACAGAATTCCTACATGTGAATGAGGTTGAAGCATCCATAAGTATCAGAACTGATTTGTATGGGCATCTATAGAGAACATACCGCTACAATTTTAGTATCATTCATTAAGAAGGAGAAACATGGACCATTTAGTGGTTGTTTGTTTTTGTAATCTAATAGCAACTATAAGAAAACATTGCATTTGTTTACGTCTCTGATTCTCACATTTCATTATTGCTGCAATGGAGGATACAAATCAAGAAAAGAAATGCGAAAGATGCCTAAATAAACCTTACGATCCAATACTGATGGAGATAATCGATCAAACCAGAAAACCAAGAAAAGAAATATAGTAAACAATCAATGATAGGCATCGTATAAAAAAACCATAAAAGAAATGCGAAAGATGCCCAAATAAACCTTACGATCCAATACTGATGGAGATAATCGATCAAACCAGAAAACCAAGAAAAGAAATATAGTAAACAATCAATGATAGGCATCGTATAAAAAAACCATAACAAGCGATCAAAGAGGTCCGGCATTGCATGAAGCCAGCCAAGAGTACAAGCAACAGATGAACAAGCGACATGAAGGTACTAAAGAAAAAAGAATAGCATAAAGAAAAGACATTAAGCCATCAAATAAAACAGGAATGAAATACATCGAGCTGAGCGATTATGGAGATCGTGGCCGATGGACGTCATAGAAGGAGGATAGAGAGAGAAGAGGGTTAAGGTTCAGCCAAATGTAGCAGCTAAATGAAAAGATCAGAAATATGATCCACAGGAAAAAAAGACTTTTAAATTGACAGAGAAGCGAAAGACAAGTGAAGACCACTTGCATTGCTCGGATTGTGCCTATTTGTAACAGTTTTACAAGACAAGAATTCCCCATCCCACCCTCAATCTAATGTTAATCATGTGATGCAAGTCCTATCATTACAAAACCTTGTGTTGGTATGCAAAGAAACTGGTATGATGATGCTAGGAACTCAGAATGACAAAAGTTAAAGTGACAACAAAATTCCTACTTGTGAATGAGGTTGAAGAATCGATAACTATGAGAACTCATTTGTATGGGCAACTCTAGAGAACACACCGATACAATTTTAGTATCATTTATGAAGAAGGAGAAATATGGACCATTTAGTGGTTGTTTGTTCTTGTAATCTTAGAATCTAATAGCAACTACAAGATAACACTGCATTTGATTACGTCTCTGATTTTCACATTTCATTGTTGCAGCAATGGAGGACACAAATCAAGAAAAGAAATGCGAAAGATGTCCAAATAAACCTTATGATCCAATACTGATGGAGATAATCGATCAAACCAGAAAACCAAGAAAAGAAATATAGTAAACAATCAATGATAGGCATCGCATAAAAAAATCATAACAAGTGATCAAAGAGGTCCGGATTGCATGAAGCCAGCCAAGAGGACAAGCAACAGATGAACAAGCGACATGAAGGTACTAAAGAAAAGAAGAATAGCATAAAGAAAAGACATTAAGCAACCAAATAAAACAGGAATGAAATACATCGAGCTGAGCGATTGTGGAGATCGTGGCTGATGGACGTCACCGAAGAAGGATAGAGAGAGAAGTCAAACCTGTCACACAAGTTTTTAGCGTCCACGTCCATTACTATATCACCATCTTCCTCAGGTCTTAGGATGGTTCTTCCTCAGTGTTGGCCCCACCATCATCGAAAAACTAAAAATGACACAATCTCTTGATGAATCCAAAGAAATGGGGACGAGAGGTAGAAAAGAAACCTTAATATAGAGAACCCCAATAATGAGGAATCAATGAAACAAAGATGAAAGACACAAGGTGAAACCCTAACACGTATGATGAATTAAGAAAACAAAGACGAAAGATGCCCAAATAAAATTATTGATCCAATATTGATGGAGATGATCAATTAAACCGGAAAAACAAGAAAATGACTATAGTATAAGGCAGGCATCACATCGGTTCTTGACATTTAGCTAGCCAAGATGAGAGGCATCGCATAAAAAAACCATAATTGGCGATAAAAGAGGTCTGACATTGCATGAAGCCACCCAATAGGACCAGCAATACATCAATTACCGACATCAATCTATCCAATAGAACAGGCAGTGCATCAACAACCAACATGAAGGTACTAAAGAAAACAAGAATAGCATCAAGAAAAGACATGAAGCCACCAAAGAAAAGAGGAATGGAATACATCGAGCTCACCGATTATGGAGATCGCCGCCGATGGACGTCATAGAAGGAGGATAGAGAGAGAAGAGGGTGGAAAAGAGACGGTTACGGTTGTTTCTGGAGGAGGAGAGAGAGAGGAAGAGGGATTGGTTTCGGTGATAACTTTGACAAAATCCGGAGGGGGTAAGTGTGGGGCTAATCCGCGCAACGGGCAGCCCATGTACACAAAAATGGCAGAAGGGGGGTGGGGTTTGGTTGTGGAGACGCTGCCACGTCTGTTTCACCAATAGGGGCAGCAACCGCCGTTTATCGAGGTAAACACTGCAGCGACGAGACATCCGTGGAGGAAGGCACCGGCGTTGCTTCCGCTGTTCGGCGATGGCCGCCGTTTGCCGAGGAAACACCGCAATCGCCGCTGGGGAAAAGAGAGCCGCTATTAGGGCTGTTTTGACCCCGTTACCGAGATCGACCATCGCCCGCGGCAACGGTCGATTTCGGGCGATGTCAGCGTTGGTCGCGGGCGAAGAATAACCCGCGATTAGTCACCCACGGCGATTTCTTGGCGCCCCGATTTGTTCTCCCCGCGCGGGGAGAAGGAGGCGACGTCAAGAATGAATGAAGGAAACAGAAATAGGAATATTGGGGATCGGGGCTTACGAGACGAGGCGGGCCTGTTCCTGGAGAAGGCGGAAGTCGGATTTCCTCCTCCAAGAACCCCTCGCGATCGATTTCCTCTCCCGTCTTGATCTGTCCTTCCCTCTCACCATCCAACATAAGGAATCACGATAAAACCTAATACAGAATCCGGATGTTCGCATCCGACGTTCTTTTCTTCTCCCCTTCAGCTGACGCATGACGATTTCCCCAAGCAGGAAACGAGAAAAGAAAAGGAAGGTAAGAGATGACAACACCGACACGACGCCTTCAAAGCCAGGCCTTGTAGAAATCGACGAGAGAGAGAAGCGAGGAAGGAAGGGCATGCAAGGAACATCGGGATTACCTCGAAAGATTGCAGAATCGTCGGAGGGAGAACCTTGAGAAGGGAATTGTTTTGGCGAGTTGGGTTTTACCGTGGAAGAAGATGCAAAGCGGCCGGGTGAGTTGATATCAGGCAGGTACCAACCGGATTCTAGTTGAAAGACAAGGGAAGACCACTTGCCATGCTCCGACTGTGCCTATTTGTAACAGTTTTACAAGTCAAGAATTCCCCATCCCACCATCAATCTAATGTTAGTCATGTGATGCAAGTCCTATCATTACAAAACCTTGTGTTGGTAAGCAAAGAAACTGGTATGATGATGCTAGGAACTCAGAATGGCAAAAGTTGAAGCGATAACAGAATTCCTACATGTGAATGAGGTTGAAGCATCCATAAGTATCAGAACTGATTTGTATGGGCATCTTTAGAGAACATATCGCTACAATTTTAGTATCATTCATTAAGAAGGAGAAACATGGACCATTTAGTGGTTGTTTGTTTTTGTAATCTTAGAATCTAATACCAACTACAAGATAACACTGCATTTGATTACGTCTGATTCTCACATTTCATTGTTGCTGCAATGGAGGATACAAATCAAGAAAAGAAAGGCGAAAGATGCCCAAATAAACCTTACGATCCAATACTGATGGAGATAATCGATCAAACCAGAAAACCAAGAAAAGAAATATAGTAAACAATCAATGATAGGCATCGCATAAAAAAACCATAACAAGCGATCAAAGAGGTCCGGCATTGCATGAAGCCACCCAAGAGGACCAGCAACAGATGAACAAACGACATGAAGGTACTAAAGAAAAGAAGAATAGCACAAAGAAAAGAAGAATAGGACTAAGAACGTACCAACGCCGTCCGATCCACTCGACGCTCCTGATTAAGTGATCATCAAATCGGAGGGTCCAGTTTTGAAACCTGTGGAGTTTTACTCACCCGACTAGCTGCGTATGGCATGGGAGTTCATCCCCGTAGATCTAGTTAAAGCCCCTGAACCAATGTGAACAGATCGTATAAATCAGGTTCGAACCGATAATTTCAGATTCCAACACAATTGAACTGAATTGAACTATAGCTTATTGATTTCGATTGAATTTAGAATCAACAAATCATTCAACTGTTCAATTCTAATTCAATTCCGGTTCAAATCTAACCATTGTCAAGGGTAGGTGGGTGCCTAGAGAGATGAGCCCCAGAGGCTTAGGCTTATTGAGACTCGTTCAAATCGAACTGTGCTTCTCTTGTTTCATTCTAATCCTAGATAATGTATCTCCAAGATTGACAAGGGCAAAATTCTTTTGCCGAAAAAGTCATGAAGTCATGATGTGTCAACTTGTAGTGGTTTATTAAATCAATAGCACCGAAATCGAAACCTAACCTATCCGAACCGAAATGACCCAATCTGACCCCCCACCGAACCCTACCGAACCCCACCGAACATCAACAAAATCGAACCCCACTTAACGGAATTGAACCAAACCCCAATCGAACCCCTCGAATCAATTCGAACTAAACCGAACCGAACCGAATCGAATCGAACCCCATCAAACCCAACAAATTGAACCGAAAGAAACCAAACCCCATCAATTTTGTTTGGTCTGGTTCGGTTCGGTTTGGGTTCGGTGGGGTCAATCATCAATCTATTTCGATACGGTGGATTCGGTTCGGTTTGGGTTCGGTGACATTTAAACTTACTGACTTGGCCTTAGCGCTTCATTCCCAATCCATCTAGGATAAGAGATACTACCAATTACTTGGTCGGTAAGTTTAAATGTCATTGGCAACAACTTAAGGTTAGAAGTATCAGTAAAATCTGTTTGCACTAAGTTCAAGTCATCAGGGAACGAATGAGTCAACATCAGTGTCCACTGATTTGACAGAAGCATCTAAGAAGTCTTGTCTTTACAGTTGAAGGATCCTTATCAAAAGAGACGGTGTCAATGGCACTATTACAAACAGCAGAACCATTGCTTGTGATGTCTCCTAATCCAAGTGTGGGGATCAGATGAAATTAACCAGCAGATTGAACTCTCTGATTAAACAGAAGTGTAAAGAAGAAAAGAGAAAATTAAATACAGACCAGAAAGTAGCAAAATTTGAACAATAATCACACTTCAACGAGGATTACTAAATAAAAAGGTGGGGCTGGCTTGGGAGAAAATTAGTATTGAAAGTTTCAGCCTGAATTCCCTAATGCATCACAATAGCAAACAAAATATCCAAATTAGAAGTTCTGCTGATAAAACACTAGAGGACAAGAGACAGTTTACCTCTTCGCCACCTCTCAATGATCTATTCGAACACCTTCATTACAGTCTGAGGTTATGATTGATGAAAGCAAATGATTGTCCACAGGTACATCGAACTTTGCTTGTTCATAAGAAGGGTTCATTATCTCAGAAAAGGATCCCATGGGAGAAGGACCAGTAATGGAAGCAGCAGGAAGAATAAAGGAGACAGATTTAGCAGCTCCCTTTTTTGGTTGTGACTTGTTTCTAAGTTGGAACTTGTCTACTTGTCTGACATCTAGAAAGAAAAATAAGTTGATAACAATTCATCTCAAAGCGCATTCGTTAAAAGACAAAGGTAAAAAAAGCTTGAATTGTATGAAAAATGGGACTATGTCGAAGAAAAAATATAATGTTATCCAACTTGCATGGGTTGGATTTATATCTAATTCTCATAAACATTGAATATTTTGCAAAACTATCTGTTGCATCTCTACTTACCAGTGGTGCTATTGTGCTGAGAAGAAAATTCATCAAGTGATTAAAGGCCAGAAAGCATTGTTATCTCCTAAAATGAATCCGGTCACACAAAAGATAAGCTACAATGTAAACTTGAAACTAGGAATTGCACTTCAAGGAAAATAATCGTCATTACCACTTCTCGTCGATTATGTGGAAAAGCTTGCAAATCACGATCCAATAATGAGACTTGAGTCCAGCAACAGTGGCTTTTGACGCTGAGAATTCTTTTGCCACAAGGTTTTGTTGGGTAGCATTCAATTCGGATGACAAAATATTTGATCCAGAGCTAGCAGTTGCAAGGTTTGTGTTCTCAACAATTGCCTTCATTCCTGGAATAGTATCTGGTGATAACATGACATGTTTGTGGCACATTGTGTCAAAACCTGCTGTTTACAGCCACCACTGTAATGAAAATGTAGTCAACGAAAAAGTACATGAAAAGGATTCAGGAAATTAGCAACGTGTAGATTGTAGAGATAGCACACCAAAATTATCATAATGCAACCTGAACAAAGGCTAACTTAATAATGGGAAATTAACTTCAACAAAACAGAAAACATACTTAAGTTTTTTCTTGATCGAACATTGGAACCACCTCGTTTCAGCATTATAGAATTGATCTTCATGACATGAATATCCCAAGTGATCAGACAATTCATGAACAAATCAATGTTTTAATGCATAGGTCCTAAATGTTGAAGAATCCAGTCAACAGAAACAGAAAGACCTGGTTCTTCTTCTATGACAATCATGCAAGTAGCATGAAGCCCATTCGCCAATATTCTAGACCTACCACACAATAAATCTAGAACACAAATAATAACTAGACTTTGCAGATCAAATGTATTGGATACCCTTCCTGATTTGGACACTATGTAACACCGAAGGTTGTAGTTAAGTTGGACATCGGTATGCTTGTAACAGTATTCTCAGTTTACCCATTAGTTGTATGCAAGTTGTTGCATATCAATCTAATTGTAAATGCTTAATGTAAACTTAGATGTATAAGACATTGCTCTTAAATCTTCAGGTTGTACTCAATTACAAGAACAATAAGAGGCTTAATGAAGAAATTTTTCGGAGAAACTAAAAAGTTCTGATAATAATAACAATAGTAATGAGCACATGGAAAGAAATGTGAGCATACTATAAACAAAACTCTATTGACAGGAAGATAACCCCATGTTTTAGAAAAACATTTGAATAACAAATTAAGACAATAATTCTATATGATTTCTAAAACAGGGTTGAGAAATTAAAACATTTTGGAAAAGTGACGGACAATAGAATCTGTGTCCCTATTAGCATCAGTGTTGAGTAAGACAAGTTCTCTTTCAGATGCCAAAGGCTTCCCACCGAAAAAATAAACATTTTAGAAAAATAGGTATTGTTAAATTCTATTAGTTACATTATCAAATGCAAGATAAAATGAGAAACATCCATTGCACTCAAATTAAATGGTCAAGATTCATGATCAAAAGAAGCATACAAAAGGTTGCTATAAATTATTCAATGTCCACAAATATCATACTTTAATGTAGATGAGATTTGGAAGATTCAAACCTGATGAAGCCATCCTAACATGTCACCAACACAACTTAAAGGATCATGTGCATGCATGATCCATGCACTTCAAAAGGTCTTGGCAGCCCTCCAGGTCCTCCTCGTGTAAGGACACTTATAAATCGTCTGAATAGTGCATGGTGCCGCATATTTGCGATCTAGTGGCAGAGGCAGTGTAAGCATTTAAATAGAATCCAGAAGAAGAAACAATAAGAAGCCAGAGACAAATTCTCACCTTTTCTGCACAGTACTTGAAAAGAACAGGCCTTTCTTTAAGGCAACAAATATTCGTCTTTAAAAGATCACTAACTTCAGGATTGTCATTATCACCCAATTTCTTACACTCAGCTTGAACCCACCTGCATATGTAAGAATAATCAGATAAAGATTATTTTCTGCCAGTCGAGGAACACTTGTGCATTTGAGTTTTATGTGTATCCCTGTCTAAAATTGATCCTTTTGACATTCTTTAACTTGTTTCCTTTTCTAACTAAAATTTCATTACCTATGAAAACAATTATTCAGGAAGCCGAACTGTACTTTCCAGCTGAGCATTTTAAAAGTGTATGCACAAGGATGCTCACATGCATTCTTTATCACAGCGTCTATACATATAAAATACATCATCAAGATCATTCTACCTTAAGTCTTATCAGACTTAAGGATGATTTGGTATTTTTGATTATATATAGGTATGATTTGGAAGCTCTATTTCTGATTATATTTAGGTATGATTCCGAACCGAACCGAACCGAACCAAACCGAACCGATACAATACAAAATAAAATTTAAAAAAAGGGGGGCGACGTCGCTTCGTTACTTATTCCTACAGGAGTATACGTTTTTTCTACCTGCGCAGGGAGAAGAAATCGCCCGCGGGGAAGACCAACACTAGATCTAATAATTTCCATCTTCTCCCTCTTATTTGACTCCCTCTTATTCTTTCTCCCTCGATTGATACCACCCGAAATTGACCGATGATGGTCGAAATCAATCATTACCATATTGAACCCAACCGAATCGAACAGTTCAGAACCGAACCGAACCTAATCAAACCGAACCGAACCCAATCAAACCGAACCGAACCGATCCATAGTGAACCGAATCATACCGAACGAAACCGAACCCTACCTTACTAAACAAACCAAAGCCCACCGAAATGAACCAAACCCTACCGAACCAAACCGACCCCAATTGAATCAAACCGAAACGAACCTTACCAAACCAAACCGAATCACATTGAATTAAACCGAAATGAACCGATCGAATCGAACCAAACACCGAATCCATTTCACAAAACCCACCGATCCGAACCTCAATCGAATCGAATAGTATCGAATCAACCATACCGAATCGAACCCCACTTAACCGATCAACAAAATCGAACCCCACTTTACCGAACCAAACCCCACCGAATCGAATCAACCCTACCAATCCCACCAACCAAATCGAATCAATCCCATCGAACGGAACCAAACCAACCCCACCGAATTGAACCCAACCCATAATTGAACCGAACCGAATCAACCCCACTAAATCGAACTAAATCCCAATCAACCTCGTCACCAACCAAACCGAACCCCACCGAATCAACCGAGCTGAATTGAACCCCACCAACCCCATCGAACCTCATTGAACCGAAATTGAACCAAACCAAACCCCATCGAACCGAACGGAACCTAACCACATTGCAAACCAAACGAACGAAACCGAATCAACCCACCGAATCGAACCGATCCAAACCGACCCACTGAGCCGAACCGATCCAAACCTTATCGATCGAACCCCGTCGAATCGAACCAAACCGATCCAAAACAATTTACCGAACCGAACCCCACCGAACCCCGAACATAATCCTACAATGGCCATTGATCTCAAAGAAATAGTCGTAAGAAGCAATAATCATGGATTGGCTAGGCTTGGCTAGGCTCGGTGGGGTTCGGTTACCCGAACCGCATCGCGCCAAACCGTAGCAAATCGAATCCGAACCCAAACCGCACCGCATCGAATCAATCCCATCAAATTGAACCGAACCGAACCCAACAAACCAAACTAAACCAAACCAAACCACACGTAACCAACCCCACCATACCTAAACTAAACCAATCGAATCGAACGAACCAAACCCAATCGAACCGAATCGACCAAACGAACCGAATCAATCAAAACCGACCCCAATTGAATCGAACATAACTCTACCCAACCAAACCGAACCCAATTGAATCGTACCGAAACTAACCGAAGCAAACTCTACTGAACTGAACCCCACCGAACCGAACATAACTCTACCCAACCAAACCGAACCCAATTGAATCGTACCGAAACTAACCGAAGCAAAACCTACTGAACCCCACTAGTTACATTATCAAATGCTAGATAAAATGAGAAACATCCATTGCACTCAAATTAAATGGTCAAGATTCATGATCAAAAGAAGAATACAAAAGGTTGCTATAAATTATTCAATGTCCACAAATATCCTACTTTAATGTAGACGAGATTTAGAAGATTCCAACCTGATGAAGCCATCCTAACATCCTAAAAAGCACAAAGAGATGTGCACCAAACAACCAAGGAGAAAAACCACAAAGGTACCTAATGGGTATAATGGGGAACTAAATCCCCCATTTGGATGGTAGAATGCTACATTCAGAATAGACTGCTTGGTACGTAATGAATGAAATGAGAATCTATGGAAGTGCACAAGAACAACATAAGAGTGGAACAAAAGAATAGCAGAAAAACTAAGGCCACGGGTTAGAGAAATTCAACCAAACTGGGTGAAATCTTGAGCTCATTTGTCACTAGCAAGTTTAAAGAAACATGTGCTGCAGCTTTCCTCTTTTTGTGTATTACATATAAACTGAAAAGAAACATGGTGTGACAAGATGAAAGTACCGCGTAGAACAACTTTGTTTCTGCTTTTGACCATCTACTGATTTGTTGCCGGTTCATGGAAGAATGGTGATTCAATCTCTTGGGAGTTGATTGCACATTCTGATTTGCTTCTTCACCCAAATGGTTCAGTTCTTGATCCTCTCCAAAAAGAATGTCCTCGTTATTGGACAAAGAACTCCTACTGTTATATAAAATTTTTTATGAAATCATGGAATTGAGATGTGGCATTTCTGATGTTGCTAACCTTTTCCTTAAAAATTTCATTTCCATCTTGTGTTTCAATGATGGCAGATTGTAGGGTTTCTGCTTTCTCTTTTCTGGTTTTCGCTTTGTCTTTTCTGTTTTGTAGTTAACAGTTTGCGTTTACAGCAAACACTTTGGCTCAACAATGAACCCTTAGTCTGTAGCCAATAGTTAGGGTTAAAAGAGTGTTCACTAAGCCGGAAGAATCAACCCTACCACCCAAAGAATTCTAGTCCTATTGTTAACTGCCAGTCCTACAGTTAACAGTTCGGGTTATGAGTTAACTCTATACCCTAATGTCAATCCCTAATGGTGAAACTCTAATAGTGGCCAAACCCTCATCATCGCCAAACCCTAATGGCCAAAACAAATGGTGGCCAAACCCTAGCAACCAAACCCTATCGGTGGCTAAACCCTTGTGTCCAAACCCTAATGGTGGCTTTACCCTAATGGACCATGTTGAGGCTCAACCCAAAAGGACCATATTTAAGGTTTTTAATTTTTAGAGTGTTTAGAGGGTTTAATTTAGAGGATTTAGAGTGTTCAGAGGGTTTGTAGTTTGAGAGTCAGATAGTTTTAGAGAGTTGCACAGTTGTGAGGGTTAGCATTCAGTATAGTAACTTAGGGGGTTCAATTTTGTGACTTTTGGGATTCACTGTTTGGAGGGTTTGACAAAGAAGGGGTTTTAGAGTGCTTTGAACATTGAGAGTTACACAGTTGTGAGGGTTGGCATTCATGCACAAGGATGCTCACATGCATTCTTTATCACACCATCTATACATATAAAACACATCATCAAGATCATTCATACTAAAGTCTTATCATACATAAGGATGATTTGGTATTTCTGATTATATATAAGATTTGGAAGCTCTATTTCTGATTATATTCAGGTATGATTTGGACCCGACCCGACCCGAACCGAACCGAACCGACCCGACCCGACCCGACCCGACCCGACCCGAACCGAACCGAACCGAACCGAACCGAACCGAACCGAACCGAACCAAACCGAACCGAGCCGAACCGAACCGACACACCAAACCGATATAATTCAAAATAAAATTAAAAAAAGGGGGTCGACGCTTCTTTACTTCTTCCTACAGAGTATACGTTTTCTAACCGCAGGAGACTAACAGGAGAAGAAATCGCCCATGGGAAGACCAACACTAGATCTAATAATTTCCATCTTCTCCCTCTTCTTCGACTCCTCTTATTCTTTCTCTCGGTTGATACCATTCGAAATAGACCGATGATTGTCGAAATCAATCGTTACAACCCAATCGAACCCAACCGAATCGAGCATTCAACCGAACCAAACCTAATCAAACCAAACCGAACCGATCCATAGTGAACCAAATCATACCGAACGAAACCGAACCCCACCTTACTAAACAAACCAAGACCACCGAAATGAACCAAACCGAACCGACCCGACCCGACCCGACCCAAACTAAACCGAACCGAACCAAACCGAATCGAACCAAACCAAACCAAACCAAACCAAACCAAACCAAACCAAACCAACCGAACCGAACCGAACCGATATAATTCAAAATAAAATTAAAAAAAGGGGGTCGATTTTACTTCTTCCAGAGTATACGATTTTTCTAACCAGGAGAAGAAATCATGGGAAGACCAACACTAGATCTAATAATTTCCATCTTCTCCCTCTTATTCTTTCTCCCTCGGTTGATACCACAAATAGCCGATGATGGTCGAAATCAATCGTTACGATCGAACCCAATCGAGCAGTTCAATCAAGCAAACCTAATCAAACCAAACCGAACCGATCCATAGTGAACCAAATCATACCGAACGAACCGAACCCCACCTTACTAAACAAACCAAGCCCAGAAATGAACACCAAATCAACCGACCAGGCAACCGACCCGACTCGACCGAACCGAACCAAACCGATATAATTCTAAATAAAATTAAAAAAAGGGAGTCGACGTCGCATCTTTACTTCTTCCTACAGGAGTATACGTTTTTTCTAACCGCACAGGGAGAAGAAGTCGACCGCGGGGAAGACCAACACTAGATCTAATAATTTCCATCTTCTCCCTTTTCTTCGACTCCCTCTTATTCTTTCTCCCTCGGTTGATACCACCCGAAATAGACCGATGATGGTCAAAATCAATCGTTACTGATCGAACCTAACGTGAATCGAGCAGTCGAATCAACCAAACCTAATCAAACCGACCCGAGAACCGCTCAGGCAGGCCGACCAACCGACCCGACCCGACCAAACCGAAGACAGACCGACGACCCGACCCGACACAGACCGGCAACCGAACCGAACCGATATAATTCAAAATAAAATTTAAAAAAGGGGGTCGACGTCGCTTCTTTACTTCTTCCTACAGGAGTATACGATTTTTCTAACCGCGCAGGGAGAAGAAATCGCCCGCGGGGAAGACCAACACTAGATCTAATAATTTCCATCTTCTCCCTCTTCTTCGACTCCCTCTTATTCTTTCTCCCTCGGTTGATACCACCCCAAAATAGACCGATGATGGTCGAAATCAATCGTTCGAACCCAATCGAACCCAATCGAATCGACCAAGAACCAAACCTAATCAAACCAAACCGATCCGATCCATAGTGAACCAAATCATACCGAACCGAACCCCACCTTACTAAACAAAGCCCAGAATGAACCAAATCGAAACCGACCGACCCGACAGACAAGACGACAGGCAGACAGACAGGCCGACCGACCAACGAACCGAACAACCACCAACCGAACCGATATAATTCAAAATAAAATTAAAAAGGGGTCGCTTCTTTACTTCTTCCTACTGAGTATCGTTTTTCTAACCGCATGGAGAAGAAATCGCGACCAACACTAGAACTAATAATTTCCATCTTCTCCCTCTTCGACTCCTCTTATTCTTTCTCCCTCGGTTGATACCACAAATAGACCGATGATGGTCGAAATCAATCGTTACGAACCCAATCGAACCCAACCAATCGAATAGTTCCGAATCAACCAAACCTAATCAAACCAAACCGAACCGATCCATAGTGAACCAAATCATCTAAACCGAACCCCACCTTACTAAACAAACCGAAGCCAAGAAATGAACAAACACCGACCACCGAACAGGCCCGGCAACCGAACCGAACCGAACCGAACCAAACCAAACCAACCCAACCCAACCCAACCCAACCCAACCCAACCGAACCAAACCGATATAATTCAAAATAAAATTAAAAAAGGGGTCGCTTTACTTCTTCCTACAGGAGTATACGATTTTTCTAACCGCGCAGGGAGAAGAAATCGTCCGCGGGGAAGACGAACACTAGATCTAATAATTTCCATCTTCTCCCTCTTCTTCAACTCCCTCTTATTCTTTATCCCTCGGTTGATACCACCCGAAATAGACCGATGATGGTCGAAATCAATCGTTACCAGACCGAACCCAATCGAACCCAACCAAATCGAAGTTCAGAACCAAACCTAATCAAACCAAATCGAACCGATCCATAGTGAACCAAATCATTCAACGAAACCGAACCCCAACTTACTAAACAAACCAACGAAACCGACCCAGACCGACCGGCAGGCCGGCAGGCGAACCGAACCAAACCGATATAATTCTAAATAAAATTAAAAAAAGGGGGTTGACGTCGCATGTTTACTTCTTCCTACAGGAGTATACGTTTTTTCTAACGGCATAGGGAGAAGAAATCGCCCGTGGGGAAGACCAACACTAGATCTAATAATTTCCATCTTCTCCCTTTTCTTTGACCCCCTCTTATTCTTTCTCCCTCGGTTGATACCACCCGAAATAGACCGATGATGGTCGAAATCAATCGTTACGACTGAACCCAATCGAACCCAAGAATCGAGCATTCGAACCAACCAAACCTAATCAAACCAAACCGAACCGATCCATAGTGAACCAAATCATAAACCAACCCCACCTTACAAAACAAACCAAGCCCGAAAATGAACCCAAACAGCCAACCGAACGAACCAAGAACCAAAGCAAACCAAACCAAACCAACCCAACCCAAAAACCCCAATGACAACCCAGAACCCAACCAACCAGAACCAAACCGATATAATTCAAAATAAAATTAAAAAAGGGGGGTCGACGTCGCTTCTTTACTTCTTCCTACAGGAGTATACGATTTTTCTAACTGCGCAGGGAGAAGAAATCGCCCGCGGGGAAAACCAACACTAGATCTAATAATTTGCATGTTCTCCCTCTTATTCTTTCTCCCTCGGTTGATACCACCCGAAATAGACCGATGATGGTCGAAATCAATCGTTACCAGACGGAACCCAATCGAACCCAACCGAATCGAATAGTTCCGAACCGAACCAATCCTAATCAAACCGACCCGACCAGGCAATCGAACCGACCGACCGACCAGGCAGGCCCGAGGCAGGCAACCGAACCGACTAATTCAAAATAAAATTAAAAAGGGGTCGGCGTCTTTACTTCTTCCTACAGAGTATACGTTTTCTAACCGCAGGAGAAGAAATGCGCAGGAAGACCAACACTAGATCTAATAATTTCCATCTTCTCCTCTTCTTGACTCCTCTTATTCTTTCTCTCTCGGTTGATACCACGAAATAGACCGATGGTGAAATCAATCGTTACGATCAGAACCCAATCGATCGAGCGAATCGAATCAAGCAAACCTAATCAAACTAAACCGAACCGATCCATAGTGAACCAAATCATAAATCAAACCGAACCCCACCTTACTAAACAAACCAAGCCCGAAATGAACCAAATCAGGCAGGACCCGACCAATCAACCGACAAGCCGACAAGCAACCGAACCGAACAATCGAACCAAACCAACCAAACCAACCCAACCCAACCCAAGAACCAAACCGATATAATTCAAAATAAAATTAAAAAAGGGGTCGACGCTTCTTTACTTCTTCCTATAGGAGTATACGATTTTCTAACCGCAGGAGAAGAAATCGCATGAGATCAACACTAGATCTAATAATTTCGATCTTCTCCCTCTTCTTCGACTCCCTCTTATTCTTTCTCCCTCGGTTGATACCAAAATAGGCGATGATGGTCGAAATCAATTGTTACCGATCAACCCAATCGAACAAACCGAATCGAATCCAAGACCAAACCTAATCAAACCGACAGACAACCGAACCGACCGACCCGACAACAGGCAGGCAGGCAGGCCGACCAGGCAGGCAGGCAGACCAGACCGAATATAATTCAAAATAAAATTAAAAAGAGGGTCGACGCTTCTTTACTTCTTCCTACAGAGTATCGTTTTTCTAACCACGCAAGGAGAAGAAATCGCCCGCGGGGAAGACCAACACTAGATCTAATAATTTCGATCTTCTCCTCTTATTCTTTCTCCCTCGGTTGATACCAACGGAAATAGACCGATGATGGTCGAAATCAATCGTTACGATCGAACCCAATCGAACCCACCGAATCGAGCAGCCCGAACAACCAAACCTAATTAAAGCAACCGATCCATAGTGAACCAAATCATATCGAGCAACGAACCCCATCTTACTAAACAAACCAAGCCCACCGAAATAAACCAAACCCCTAACCACCCCAATTGAATCGAATCAAACAAACCTTACCAAACCAAATCACATGAATTAAACCGAAATGAACCGATCAATCAAACCAAACGAAACCCTCTTAATCAAGCCCCACGGTTGATACCACCGAAATAACCCTATGAATCGTCAAATCAATCGTAACGAATCGAACCCAATCAGACAAGATCGAACACTTTCGAAGAACCAAACCTAATAAACCAGAACCAAACCGAGACCCACCGAAACCCATCGCAACCAAACCGATCAGGCAGAGCCAGCAGGCAGAATCAGAACCGAACGAACCGACCAGGCAGACCAGGCACCGACCGATATAATTCAAAATAAAATTAAAAAAGGGGTCCGCCGCTTTACTTCTTCCTACAGAGTATCGATTTTTCTAACCGCAGGAGAAGAAATCGCATGGAAAACCAACACTAGATCTAATAATTTGCATGTTCTCTCCCTCTTATTCTTTCTCCCTCGGTTGATACCACCAAATAGACCGATGGTCGAAATCAATCGTTACATGAACCCAATCGAACCCAACCGAATCGAGCAGTTCCAAACGAACCAAACCTAATCAAAGCAAACGAACCGAAATCATACCGAATCAAACCGAACCCCACCTTACTAAACAAACCAAGCCCACAAATGAACCAAACGAACAGCCGACCAGACCAGACAAGACCGACCCAACCCCAAACCAAACCAAACCAAACCAAACCAAACCAACCAACCAAACCGACCAAACCGATATAATTCAAAATAAAATTAAAAAGGGGTCGTCGCTTCTTTACTTCTTCCTACAGAGTATACGATTTTTCTAACCGGGAGAAGAAATCGCAGGAAGACCAACACTAGATCTAATAATTTCCATCTTCTCTCTTCTTGACTCCTCTTATTCTTTCTCCTCGGTTGATACCACGAAATACCGATGATGGTCCAAATCAATCGTTACGATCGAACCCAATCGAACCCAAATCGAGCATTCACCAAACCAAACCTAATCAAACCAGAACCGAACCGATCAAATCAAGACCCACTAACAGAAGCCGACCAAACCGACCGAACCAACCCCCGAACCGATATAATTCAAAATAAAATTAAAAAGGGGTCGGCTTCTTTACTTCTTCCTACAGAGTATACGTTTTTCTAACGCAGGAGAAGAAATCGCTGAGGAAGACCAACACTAGATCTAATAATTTCCATCTTCTCCTCTTCTTCGACTCTCTTATTCTTTCTCCCTCGGTTGATACCACGAAATAGGCCGATGATGGTGAAATCAATCGTTACGATGAACCCAATCGAACCGAGCAATCAAGCAAACCTAATCAAACCAAACCGAACCGATCCATAGTGAACCAAATCATACCGAACGCAAACCGACCACCTTACTAAAGCCAAGAAATGAACGAACCGAAACCAATTCGAACAACCTTTCGTAAGGAAGAAGTCTCGAAGACCAACACTAGATCTAATAATCCTCCTCATACACTCAATAGAACCGGATCGAACAATCGAACAAAACCAACGAACCGAACCGATCCAAGACCACCAAACAAACGAACCGAACCGACCGAACGAACCCGAACCCGAACCAGGCAGGCCAGAGGCAGACCACCACCGATATAATTCAAAATAAAATTAAAAAGGGGTCGGCTTCTTTACTTCTTCCTACAGAGTATCGTTTTCTAACGCAGGAGAAGAAATCGCATGGAAGACCAACACTAGATCTAATAATTTCCATCTTCTCCCTCTTCTTGACTCCTCTTATTCTTTCTCCCTCGGTTGATACCACGAAATAGACCGATGATGGTGAAATCAATCGTTACTCGAACCCAATCGAACCCAATCGAGACACAAACCTAATCAAACCAAACCGAACCGATCCATAGTGAACCAAATCATCGAAAACCCCACCTTACTAAACAAACCGAAGCCCGAAATGAACCGAACCCGACAACCAGGACCGAAGAACCGAACCCGAACGACCAGCAGGCGACCCAGGCAACCGAACCGACCAGGCAACCGAAACGATATAATTCAAAATAAAATTAAAAGGGGTCGACGCCGCTTTACTTCTTCTCAGAGTATACGTTTTTCTAAGCGAGGAGAAGAAATCTGAGGAAGACCAACACTAGATCTAATAATTTCCATCTTCTCCCTCTTCTTCGACTCCCTCTTATTCTTTCTCCCTCGGTTGATACCACCGAAATAGACCGATGATGGTCGAAATCAATCGTTACTGAAATCGAACCCAATCGATCCATAGTGAACCAAATCATAGCAAGAACCCCACCTTACTAAACAAACCAAGCCCCCATGCAAACCGAATCAACCAAACCGACCCGAACCAAACCGACCGAACCGAGGCGAACCCAGACCAGGCAACCGACCCGACCAGAGAACCGATATAATTCAAAATAAAATTAAAAAGGGGTCGACGCTTTACTTCTTCCTACAGAGTATCGTTTTCTAACCGCTAGGAGAAGAAATCGCATGAGAAGACCAACACTAGATCTAATAATTTCATCTTCTCCCTCTTCTTCGACTCCCTCTTATTCTTTCTCCCTCGGTTGATACCACAAATAGAGATGATGGTGAAATCAATCGTTACGGACCCAATCGAACCCAACCGAATCGAATAGTTCCGAACCAAACCTAATCAACCGAACCGACGAACCCGACGAACCGACCCAACCCAACCCAAACCGAAACCCAACCGAACCCAGCCAAACCAGACCGACCGAACCCGATATAATTCAAAATAAAATTAAAAAGGGTCGCCTCTTTACTTCTTCTCTGAGTATACGTTTTCTAAGCAGGAGAAGAAATCGTGGGAAGACCAACACTAGATCTAATAATTTCCATCTTCTCCTCTTCTTGACTCCTCTTATTCTTTCTCCCTCGGTTGATACCGAAATAGACCGATGATGGTCGAAATCAATCGTTACCAACCCAATCGAACCCAAATCGAGCGTTCCGAACCAAACCTAATCAAACCAGAACCGATCCATAGTGAACCTATAACGAAAACCGAACCCCACCTTACTAAACAACCGAAGCCCGAAATGAACCGATCAAGACCGACCCGAACCGACCCAGACACCCGACCAAGAACCGAACCGATATAATTCAAAATAAAATTAAAAAGGGGTCGACGTCTTTACTTCTTCCTGAGTATACGTTTTTCTAACCGGAGAAGAAATCGCGGGAAGACCAACACTAGATCTAATAATTTCCATCTTCTCCCTCTTCTTCGACTCCCTCTTATTCTTTCTCCCTCGGTTGATACCACCAAATAGACCGATGATGGTCGAAATCAATCGTTACGATCGAACAATCGAACCCAACCGAATCGAGCGAATCAACCAGACCAAACCTAATCAAACCAAACCGAACCGAATCGAATCCCAACCAGACCGACCAAAGACCGACCACCCAACCAAACCGACCCGAACCGAACCGATATAATTCAAAATAAAATTAAAAAAGGGGGTCGTTACTTCTTCCTACAGAGTATCGTTTTTCTAACCGAGGAGAAGAAATCGAAGACCAACACTAGATCTAATAATTTCCATCTTCTCCCTCTTCTTCGACTCCCTCTTATTCTTTCTCCCTCGGTTGATACCACAAAATAGGATGATGGTCGAAATCAATCGTTACGGAACCCAATCGAACCCAAATCGAATCAAAGACCAAACCTAATCAAACTAAACCGAACCGAACCAAGACCAAATCATACCGAATCAAACCGAACCCCACCTAACAAAAAGCCCACGAAATCGCAGACCAAACCCCCACCGACGACCAGGCAATCAACCGACCCAACCAAACCGACCAGGCAGGCAAAACCCAACCAAAAACCCGACAGGCAACCAAACCGACCGATATAATTCAAAATAAAATTAAAAAGGGGTAGTAGACATTTTTCTAACCAGGAGAAGAAATCGGAAGATCAACACTAGATCTAATAATTTCCATCTTCTCCCTCTTCTTCGACTCTCTTATTCTTTCTCCCTCGGTTGATACCACGAAATAGACCGATGATGGTCGAAATCAATCGTTACGAACGAAACAATCAAACCCAATAAGAACCGAACGAACCAAACCTAATCAAACCGACCCGACCGAACCAGACCGAACCGACAAGACAGGCAAGACACCAACCGACGACCAGGCAAATATAATTCAAAATAAAATTAAAAGAGGGTCGACGCTTTACTTCTTCTTTTTCTAACAAGGAGAAGAAATCGCCGGGAAGACCAACACTAGATCTAATAATTTCCATCTTCTCCTCTTATTCTTTCTCCCTCGGTTGATACCACGAAATAGACCGATGATGGTCGAAATCAATCGTTACGATGAACCCAATCGAACCCAAGATCATCAGAAGACAAACCTAAAACCAACCGAACCGATCCATAGTGAACCAAATCATATCGAATCAAGAACCCCACCTTACTAAACCAAGCCCAGAAATGAACCCGATCGAACCGAAACCGACCCAACAAGACCCAATCAAGAAACCGCAAACCTAATCAACCAAGCAGCAGAACCGAAGGCAGGCCGAACCCGACCCGACAGACCGAACCAGACCGGACCGAGATATAATTCAAAATAAAATTAAAAAGGGGTCGACGTCTTCTTTACTTCTTCCTACAGTATCGTTTTTCTAACCGGGAGAAGAAATCGCATGAGGAAGACCAACACTAGATCTAATAATTTCCATCTTCTCCCTCTTCTTGACTCCCTCTTATTCTCGGTTGATACCACCAAATAGACCGATGATGGTCGAAATCAATCGTTACGAACCCAATCGAACCCAAGAATCGAGCTTCAACCAAGACAAACCTAATCAAACCAAACCGATCCATAGTGAACCAAATCATGAAGCCAGACCACCTTACTAAACAAGCCCACGAAATGAACAAACCAAGACAAACCGACCCATTGAATCGCAAAACAAACCAACCAGATCACGTTAATTAAAAATGAACCGAGATCAACCAAACCAAACCAAATCAAGCCCAAGACCCAACCGATCAACCCTACCAAATCGAATCAAGTCGAATCAATCGAGATCGAACAAAACCCACAGACCCCTCAGACAGAAACCAGACCTATCACCACCGAACCGGCAACCGACGACCCAGGCCAGGCCGACCAGCAGGCAGGCCAAACCGATATAATTCAAAATAAAATTAAAAAGGGGTCGACTTCTTTACTTCTTCCTACAGAGTATCGATTTTCTAAGCGGGGAGAAGAAATCATGAGGAAGACCAACACTAGATCTAATAATTTCCATCTTCTCCCTCTTCTTGACTCCTCTTATTCTTTCTCCCTCGGTTGATACCACCGAAATAGGCCGATGATGGTGAAATCAATCGTTACATGAACCCAATCGACAATCAATCGAGCATTCGAACCAGACCAAACCTAATCAAGGCAAACAGGATCCATTGCCAAATCAGAGCAGAACCCACCTCTAAAGCCCAATGAGAAAAATAACCCACCTTAACAAAAAAAATGAACAAACCAACAGACCTCGAACAACAGACCGACCAAGAAGCCAGGCAACGACCCGACCCAGGCAGGCCGACAAGACCGAAATATAATTCAAAATAAAATTAAAAAGGGGGTCGACGTCTTCTTCCTACTGAGTATCGTTTTTAACGCGGAGAAGAAATGCATGAGGAAGACCAACACTAGATCTAATAATTTCCATCTTCTCTCTTCTTGACTCTCTTATTCTTTCTCCCTCGGTTGATACCACGAAATAGGCCGATGATGGTCGAAATCAATCGTTACTGCAATCGAACCCAAGATCGGTTGAAGCAAACCTAATCACCGAAACCGACCAAACCGACCCGCAGGCCGAAACCAAGACCAACCACAGGCCGACCCAAGAATGACAGGCGAAGGCAGGCGAACGACCAGACGAACCTAACCAACCAAACCGAACCGATCAGGCCAGGCAGGCATATAATTCAAAATAAAATTAAAAAGGGGTCGCTTCTTTACTTCTTCCTACGGAGTATCGTTTTTCTAAAGCGGGGAGAAGAAATCGCATGAAGACCAACACTAGATCTAATAATTTCCATCTTCTCCCTCTTCTTGACTCCCTCTTATTCTTTCTCCCTCGGTTGATACCACAAAATAGAGATGATGGTGAAATCAATCGTTACGGTGAACCCAATCGAACCCAAGATCGATTCGAGCAAGACCAAACCTAATCACCAAACCGAACCGATCCATAGTGAACAAATCATACCGGAGCGAACCCCCACCTTACTAAACAAGAAGCCAAAATGAACGAACCCTCCAAGACCAATTGAATCGAGCAAACAAACTTACAACCAGGCGAATCACATTAAATTAAGCAAAATGAGAAATTAAATCGCCCAACGAAACCAAGATCCACTTAGAACTTCCGATCAAGACCTATCGAATGAATCAAATAGTCGAAGAACCATCAATCGAACCAGATCGAAAAAATCGAACCCCACTTCTGAACCAAGAACCACAGAAAAAAACCGACCCTATCGAACCCGATCCAGAACCTAGACGAACAATCCAAAACCCTACCAGACAAGCGAACCCAAGACCAAATCGACCGAAGACTAACAGGCAGGCCAGGCCGACCAGGCAGGCAGACCCAGGCAGGCACCAGGCAACAGGCAGATATAATTCAAAATAAAATTAAAAAGTGGGGTCTGCTTACTTCTTTCTACGAGTATCGTTTTCTAACTAGCGAGAAGAAATCGCATGAGGAAGACCAACACTAGATCTAATAATTTCCATCTTCTCCCTCTTCTTGACTCCCTCTATTCTTTCTCCCTCGGTTGATACCAAAATAGAGATGATGGTCGAAATCAATCGTTACGGTGAACCCTAGAACCCAATGAATCGAGGGTTCGAGACGAACCAAACCTAATCCAAACACGATCCATGGAACAAAATCATAAAGATGAGCAAGCCCAGAAATGAAGACCCACTAACCAAACCGATTGAATGAAAAACAAACCTTACCCGAAGCAATGAATTAAGCAGAAATGAAGATCGGTCGATCAAACCAAAAGATCAACATTCAAGACCCCGAACCCCGATCGAACCCTATCGAATCGAATCAAATATCGAAGAACCATCAATCGAACCCAAGAAGGATCGAACAAAATCGAACCAGCAAGACAAGACCCTATCAGACAGGCAGATCCCAGAACCCATCACCAAGACAATCCAGGCAAGCCCACCCAGGAACCGACAGGCAGGCCAGACGATATAATTCAAAATAAAATTAACAAAAGGGGGTCCACTTCGCTTCTTTACTTCTTCCTACAGGAGTATATATTTAGGGAGAAAAAATCACTCGCGGGGAAGACCAACACTAGATCTAATAATTTCCATCTTCTCCTTCTTCTTCGACTCACTCTTATTCTTTCTCCCTCGGTTGATACCACCCGAAATAGACCGATGATGGACGAAATCAATCGTTACCAGACTGAACCCAATCGAACACAAGAGATCGAGCAGTTCGGCAACCAAACCTAATCACCAAAGAACCGATCCATGGTGAACCAAATCATCACGAGCAAACGACCTTACTAAACAAAAAGCCCAAAATGAACCAAACCCTCAGACCAACAGGCCAAATTGAATCGAGCAAAAAACCTTACCACCAAAATCACATTAAATTAAAGAAATGAAGAGTATCGAATCAAACCAAAGAGAATCAAGCCCCACTAGGAAGACCCCGAACCGATCCAACCCTATCGAATCGAATCAATAATGTCGAACCACCGAATCGAACTGAAGGATCGAACAAAATCGAACCCACTTTCTGACCAAACCCAGAAGAACCGAACCCTATCAGACAGGCAGATCACAGATATCGACAAACAATCCACAAGAACCCAAACCAAGCGAACCCAAGCCGAATCGAACCGACTAACGACCAGACCAGGCAAGACCCGAACCGACAACCAGGCAGGCCGAACCAAGACGATATAATTCAAAATAAAATTAAAAAGGTCGAATTACTTCTTACTTCTCTGAGAATCGTTTCTAACGAGAGGAAGAAATCGCATGAGGAAGACCAACACTAGATCTAATAATTTCCATCTTCTCCCTCTTCTTGACTCCTCTTATTCTTTCTCCCTCGGTTGATACCACGAAATAGATGATGGTGAAATCAATCGTTACGGTGAACCCAATCAGACCCAAGATCGAGCATTCGACAGACCAAACCTAATCAAACCCGAACCGATCCATAGTGAACAAAATCATCAAGATAAACAAGCCAAAATGAACCAAACTCGAACCAAACCAAATTGATTCGAAACAACCTTCAAACCAGGAATCACATTGAATTAAGCAAAAATCGATCGAACAAACCAGAAGAATCAAGCCCACTTAACCCCCGATGAACCCCAAGATCCAACTATCGAATCAATCAAATAGTGTCGAGAACCTCGAATCGAACCCAGAACGGATCGAACAAAATCGCCCCACTTTGAAGAACCGAACCAACCTATCAGACGAAGATCACAAACCCCATCGCCAGAACCAAGACCAAATCGAACCAACCGACCCGACCCAGGCAGCCAGCGACCGACCCAGACCCAGAAACGATATAATTCAAAATAAAATTAA
The DNA here is from genome assembly GCA_021527575.1 of Ensete glaucum. Classification (NCBI taxonomy): domain Eukaryota; kingdom Viridiplantae; phylum Streptophyta; class Magnoliopsida; order Zingiberales; family Musaceae; genus Ensete; species Ensete glaucum. Next base: position 29,895 of record CM038558.1, on the reverse strand, counting down.
AAAGGGGTCCATCTTCTTTACTTCTTCCTCAGTATACGTTTTCTAACAGGGGAGAAGAAATCGCAAGAAGACCAACACTAGATCTAATAATTTCCATCTTCTCCTCTTCTTGACTCCCTCTTATTCTTTCTCCCTCGGTTGATACCAGAAATAAGATGATGGTCGAAATCAATCGTTACGTGAACCCCGAACCCAAATCGAGCAGTTCAGAAGAACCAAACCTAATCAAACCGAACCGATCCATAGTGACGATCATCAGAGCAGACCCCACCTTACTAAACAAGAAGCCCAAAATGAACCAAAAAGAGGCCCAAATTGATCAAACAAATTACCAAACCAGATAATCACATTGAATTAAAAAAATGAACATCGATCGAATCAACCAACAAAAGACTAATCAAGCCCCACTTGACAGAAGATCAAGACATCGAATCGAATCAAATGTGAACCACCATCTCGAACCCCGAACGGATCGAACAAAATCGAACCGAAAGCAAGACGAACCCAGCAAAGAACCAAACCGAATCCCAGACCCCATCAAGCCAAGACCCCAAAGGCAGGCAGGCCGAACCCGAACCAGGCCAGGCCGAACCGAACCAAACGATATAATTCAAAATAAAATTAAAAAGGTCGTCGACTTCTTTACTTCTTCCTCTGAGTATCGTTTTTCTATAAGGAGAAGAAATGCATGAGGAAGACCAACACTAGATCTAATAATTTCCATCTTCTCCCTCTTCTTCGACTCCCTCTTATTCTTTCTCCCTCGGTTGATACCACGAAATAGGCCGATGATGGTCGAAATCAATCGTTACGGTGAACCAATCGAACCCAAGATCGAACAATTCGAACCAAACCTAATCAACCAGGCAGGCCGACAGGCCCGAACAGGCCGACCCAGGCAGGCAGGCCGACGACCAGGATATAATTCAAAATAAAATTAAAAAACGGCTTCTTTACTTCTTCCTACGAGTATCGTTTTCTAACGAGGAGAAGAAATCGCCATGAGGAAGACCAACACTAGATCTAATAATTTCCATCTTCTCCCTCTTCTTCGACTCCCTCTTATTCTTTCTCCCTCGGTTGATACCACCCGAAATAGGCCGATGATGGTGAAATCAATCGTTACGTGAACCCAATCGACAAGATCGAGTTCGACAGACAAACCTAATCAAACCAACGATCCATGCAAATCAACGAGCAAGACCACCTTACTAAACAAAAATGAACAGCCATCGAAGATGAACCGAGGCAGGCCAAATCTAATCAGAGGCAGGCGAGCCGACCCGACCAGACCGAAGGCAGGCCGAAGACCCGAGCACAGGCAGGCGCAGGACGAACCAGATATAATTCAAAATAAAATTAAAAAAGGGCGTAAACTTCTTTACTTCTTCCTACGAGTATCGTTTTCTAACCGCGTAGGGAGAAGAAATCGCCCGCGGGGAAGACCAACACTAGATCTAATAATTTCCATCTTCTCCCTCTTCTTCGACTCCCTCTTATTCTTTCTCCCTCGGTTGATACCACCCGAAATAGGCCGATGATGGTCGAAATCAATCGTTACGGAACCCAATCGAACCATAGATCGAGCAGATTCAGAACCAACCTAATCAACCAAAGACCGTCAGGCCCGAACCGACCGACCCGAGCCGAACCGAACCAGACCCGGCAGGCAGATAGAATTCAAAATAAAATTAAAAATCGGCGTCTTTACTTCTTCCTAAGTATCGTTTTTCTAACCGGAGAAGAAATGCATGAGGAAGACCAACACTAGATCTAATAATTTCCATCTTCTCCCTCTTCTTGACTCCCTCTTATTCTTTCTCCTCGGTTGATACCACGAAATAGGCATGATGGTGAAATCAATCGTTACGGGCCAGACAATCGAACCAACCAAGATCGAGCATTCGAAGAGACCAAACCTAATCAAACCAGGCATGATCCATGGTGAACCGAATCATCAACAGCAGACCCCACCTTCTAAACAAAGAAGCCACCGAAATGAAACCCTCAGACACAGGCCTTGAATACAAACAAACCTTACACCAAGATCACATTGATTCGAATGAAAATCGAAAAGCAAGAATCAAGCCAGGAACCCCGAGGATCAACCTATCAATCAATAATGTCGCAACCCGAATCGAAGACCGGATCGAACAATCGAACTATGGAACCCACCCAGACCGAACCTATCGACAGGCAGATCCGAACCCTTCAGACCCGATCCCAAACCCGAAGACCAAAGCGAACCAGCCAAATCGAACGAACCAAACGAGGGCAGGCAGGCAAGCCGAGACAGGCACCCGGCAGGCCGACCAGGCACCACCGATATAATTCAAAATAAAATTAAAAAGTGGGGTCGTCTTCTTCTTCTCTGAGTATCGTTTTCTAAGCGTAGGAGAAGAAATCGCATGAGGAAGACCAACACTAGATCTAATAATTTCCATCTTCTCCCTCTTCTTGACTCCTCTTATTCTTTCTCCCTCGGTTGATACCACGAAATAGGATGATGGTGAAATCAATCGTTACGGTGAACAATCGAACAGCAAGATCGAACAATTCGAGCAGACAAACCTAATCAAGCAAACCCGACCCGACCAGGCAAAACAGGCAGGCCGCCGACAGGCCGACAGCCGATATAATTCAAAATAAAATTAAAAAAGTCGGCCTTTACTTCTTCCTGAGGGTATCGTTTTCTAACCGTAGGAGAAATCGCATGAGGAAGACCAACACTAGATCTAATAATTTCCATCTTCTCCCTCTTCTTCCTCCCTCTTATTCTTTCTCCCTCGGTTGATACCACGAAATAGGCCGATGATGGTGAAATCAATCGTTACGAACCCAATCGAACCCGATCGAGCAGTTCGAAGACCAACCTAATCAACGAAAGGATCCATAGTGAACCAAATCATCGAGCGACAACCCCACCTTACTAAACAAAGCAGAAATGAACCAAGCAGAACCGAGAACCAGGCAGGCCAGACCAATCAAGACCAAGGCAGGCAGGCCCGACAGGCAGGCACCCAGGCCAGGCAGGCCGACCAGGCAGGCCAGATATAATTCAAAATAAAATTAAAAAGGGGTCGGCTTCTTACTTCTTCTACGAGTATCGTTTTCTAACCAGGAGAAGAAATCGCATGAAGACCAACACTAGATCTAATAATTTCCATCTTCTCCCTCTTCTTGACTCCCTCTTATTCTTTCTCCCTCGGTTGATACCACGAAATAGGGATGATGGTCGAAATCAATCGTTACACGGTGACAATCGAACCAAGAATCGAGGTTCGAGCCGAACCACACCTAATCAAACCAAACCAACCGATCAGGCAAGACGACCCGAGACCGAGCCAGGCAGGCAGGCAGGCCGAGCAGGTATAATTCAAAATAAAATTAAAAAGGGGTCGATCTTTACTTCTTCCTACAGAGTATCGTTTTCTAACAGAGGAGAAGAAATCGCATGAGGAAGACCAACACTAGATCTAATAATTTCCATCTTCTCCCTCTTCTTGACTCCCTCTTATTCTTTCTCCCTCGGTTGATACCACGAAATAGGCGATGATGGTGAAATCAATCGTTACGGTGAACCCAATCGAACCAAGATCGAGCAGTTCGAGCCAACAAACCTAATCACCAAACCGGAAGTGAACCAAATCATAAAAGACCCCACCTTACTAAACAAAGCGAAATGAACCAAACCCTCAAGACCAAACCAAATTGAATCGAAAAACAAACCAAACCAAAACGAATCACTTGAATTAACGAAATGAGCCGATCTCACCAACGAACGACGAATCAAGCCCCACTCAAGACCCCATCCGACCTGTCGAATCAATATCAAGAACCGACCAATCCGAATCGAACGGATCGAACAAAATCGAACCCCACTATACCAAGACCCCAAGGCAGACCCTAAGACACCGATCCCAGAACCCTATCAGACCAAAATCAACCCCGAACCAGACCAAACCTCGAACACCGAACTAACAGGCCGACCAGGCAAAGCCGAGCACCCGCAGGCCAGGCAGGCCAGGCAGGCACCCGACCGATATAATTCAAAATAAAATTAAAAAGGGGTCGGCGTACTTCTTTACTTCTTCTCTGAGTATCGTTTTCTAACGCAGGAGAAGAAATCCATGAGGAAGACCAACACTAGATCTAATAATTTCCATCTTCTCCCTCTTCTTGACTCCTCTTATTCTTTCTCCCTCGGTTGATACCACGAAATAGGCCGATGATGGTGAAATCAATCGTTACGGTGAACCAATCGAACCCAATCGAATAGTTCGAAGACCAAACCTAATCAAGCCAGGCAACGACCGAAAACCTAATCAAGGCCGGCAGGCAAACCTACTCAGGCCAAAACGATCCATGGAACTAAATCATCATACCCCACCTTCCTAAACAAATGAAGCAAAATGACCAGAAACAGGCAGAGACCAATGAACAAGCCAAGATCCAGTGCAAATCATCGAACGAAACTAAACCCACCTTACAAACAAAGCCACCGAAATGACCAAGACCGACGAGGACAGCAGGCGAAGGAAGAACCGACCCAGGCAGGCAGGAGAATTAAAAAAAGGGGTCCGTCGCTTCTTTACTTCTTCCTAGAGTATCGTTTTTCTAACCGGGGAGAAGAAATCGCATGAGGAAGACCAAAACTAGATCTAATAATTTCCATCTTCTCTCTCTTCTTGACTCTCTTATTCTTTCTCCTCGGTTGATACCACAGAAAATAGCAGATGATGGTCGATCGACCAATCAATCGATGAACCATGAACCAAACCTACTCAAACCAACGATCCAAGTGAACCAAATCATCAAGCAGACACCTTCTAAACAAGCAAGACCCCAGGCGAACCCAGACCAGACAGGCAGACCAGGCAGGCCAGACGACCAGGCAGGCAGGCACCAGGCCAAAGACCCGAGGCAGGCAATAAATTCAAAATAAAATTAAAAAGTCGGCTTCTTTACTTCTTCCTAAGTATCGTTTTTCTAGCGTTGGGAGAAGAAATCATGAGGAAGACCAACACTAGATCTAATAATTTCCATCTTCTCCCTCTTCTTGACTCCCTCTTATTCTTTCTCCCTCGGTTGATACCACGAAATAGGCCGATGATGGTCGAAATCAATCGTTACGGTGAACCAATCGAAATCAGATCGAGCGATTCAAGACCAAACCTAATCAAGCAGCCGACACGAGCAACCCGACAGGCCGACCAGGCCGGCCGAGAGCGAGCAGGCCGGCAGGCAGGTATAATTCAAAATAAAATTAAAAAAAAGTCGGCGTGCTTCTTTACTTCTTCTGAGTATCGTTTTCTAACACGGGGAGAAGAAATCGCAGGAAGACCAACACTAGATCTAATAATTTCCATCTTCTCCCTCTTCTTGACTCCTCTTATTCTTTCTCCCTCGGTTGATACCACAAAATAGACCGATGATGGTGAAATCAATTGTTACCAGACCAATCAACAATCGAGCGATAACCAACGAAACCTAATCAAACCAGGCAGATCCATGAACCAAGGCAAGCGAAGCCCAAATGAACAGCAGGCGCCGATGAGGCCGACGAGGCAGGCAGGCAGGCCCGAACCAGATATAATTCAAAATAAAATTAAAAAAAGGCGTCGCTTCTTTACTTCTTCTCTGAGTATCGTTTTTCTAACATGGGAGAAGAAATCGCTCGCGAGGAAGACCAACACTAGATCTAATAATTTCCATCTTCTCCCTCTTCTTCGACTCCCTCTTATTCTTTCTCCCTCGGTTGATACCACACGAAATAGGCTGATGATGGTCGAAATCAATCGTTACAGAACCAATCAGAATCGAGCAGTTCGGGCAGACCAAACCTAATCGAACGACCCGAACCGAACCAGGCCGTCCGAAGGCAAGGCGGCGCAGGCCAGGCACCGACCCGAACCGATATAATTCAAAATAAAATTAAAAAGGGCGTCGCTTCTTACTTCTTCCTCTGAGGAGTATCGTTTTCTAGCGAGGAGAAGAAATCGCAGGAAGACCAACACTAGATCTAATAATTTCCATCTTCTCCCTCTTCTTCGACTCCCTCTTATTCTTTCTCACTCGGTTGATACCACGAAATAGGCCATGATGGTGAAATCAATCGTTACGGTGAACAATCGAACCAAGATCGAGCCAAGAACCAAACCTAATCAAAGACCCGAGACAAACGAACCGAAGACCGAGCCAGGCGTGAACCAAATCCAGCAAACACGAACCCCCTTCCTAAACAAAGCAGCCAGAAATGAACCGCAAGACCGACCCAGCAGGCAGGCCCGAGAACAGGCAGGCCGAGACCCGACCAACCGATATAATTCAAAATAAAATTAAAAAGGGGTCGCTTCTTTACTTCTTCTCTGAGTATCGTTTTTCTAACGCGAGGAGAAGAAATGCATGAGGAAGACCAAACTAGATCTAATAATTTCCATCTTCTCCTCTTCTTGACTCCTCTTATTCTTTCTCCCTCGGTTGATACCACGAAATAGAGATGATGGTGAAATCAATCGTTACGGTGAACCCAATCGAACCCAAGATCGAGCGTTCGAAGACCAAACCTAATCAAACAAACCGAACCGATCCATGTGAACCAAATCATCTGCGGCAGACCCCCACCTTAAACAAATGAAGCCATGACAAACCTAGGACAAGACCCAATTGAATCCAAACAAACCTTAACCAACCAGATCATTGAATTAAAAAATGAAGAAATCGAGAATGGACCAAGAGACAGATCAAGCCCCAGACCCCCACGCAAGACCCTGTCGATCGAATCAAATAGTGTCGAAGAACCATACCGATGAACGAACCGGATCGAACAAAATCGAACCCCACTCGAACGAAAACCAGGAGAAACCCCAGAGAGGCGAATCCTACCAGAACAGGCAGATCCGAAACCCATGAAGCAAAATCAAGACAACGACCAGGCCGAAGAACCGGCAGAGCCGACCCAGGCAGGCCGACCAAGACAGATATAATTCAAAATAAAATTAAAAAGGGGTCGGCGTCTTTACTTCTTCTACGGTATCGTTTTCTAACCGAGGAGAAGAAATGCGCGAGAAGACCAACACTAGATCTAATAATTTCCATCTTCTCCTCTTCTTGACTCCTCTTATTCTTTCTCCCTCGGTTGATACCACGAAATAGGCCGATGATGGTGAAATCAATCGTTACCGTGAACCCAATCAGACAAAGATCGAATAGTTCCGACAAACCTAATCAAACCAGACGACAGGCCGAGCAAGACGAACCTAATCGAGCCAGGCCAGACCGAACCAAACCTACTCAAACCAGGCAGACCGAGTGAACTAAATCATCAAGCAGGAACCCACCTTCTAAATAAACCCAAGAAATGAAGACCAGCGGCAAAATGACCATGAACCCGAACCAAACCAGAATCCATAGTGAAGAATCATCAACCCCTAAACTTCTAAACCAAAGCCCAAAATACCGAACCGAAGGCAGGCAAAGACCAGCCGACCAGGCCGAACCGAACCGACCAAGGCCAGGCAAAGGCAGCCAGGCAGACGAGGCCCAACCGAGCAGGCAGACAGGCAGGCCAAATAATTAAAAAGGGGTCCGTCGCTTCTTTACTTCTTCTGAGTATCGTTTTTCTAACAGCAGGAGAAGAAATCGCCATGAGGAAGACCAACACTAGATCTAATAATTTCCATCTTCTCCTCTTCTTGACTCTCTTATTCTTTCTCCCTCGGTTGATACCACAAAATAGGCGATGATGGTCGAAATCAATCGATGCAGAATCGAACCCAATAGAAAGTTCGACAAGACCAAACCTATCAAACCAGGCACGATCCATAGTGAACGAATCATCAAGACCCCACCTTCCTAAACAAGACACCACCAGGACCGGCCAACAGGCAGGCAGGCAGACGACCCAGGCAGAGGCAGGCAGGCCGACCAGGCCAGGCCCAGGCAGATATAATTCAAAATAAAATTAAAAAAGTCGCTTCTTTACTTCTTCTACAGTATCGTTTTCTAAGCGTTGGGAGAAGAAATCGCATGAGGAAGACCAACACTAGATCTAATAATTTCCATCTTCTCCCTCTTATTCTTTCTCCCTCGGTTGATACCACAGAAATAGAGATGATGGTCGAAATCAATCGTTACGGTGAACCCAATCGAACCGAATCGAGCAGTTCGAGGCAAGACAAACCTAATCAAGCAAACCGGCAGGCAGGCAGGCAAGGCAGGCCCGGCCAGCAGGCAGAGCGAGGCAGGCAGGCAGGCCGAACCGATATAATTCAAAATAAAATTAAAAAAGGTCGTCGCTTCTTTACTTCTTCTACGAGTATCGTTTTCTAGCAGGGAGAAGAAATCCGAGGAAGACCAACACTAGATCTAATAATTTCCATCTTCTCCCTCTTCTTGACTCCCTCTTATTCTTTCTCCCTCGGTTGATACCACGAAATAGGCGATGATGGTGAAATCAATTGTTACGGTGAACCCAATCAGACCAACCAATCGAGCGATTAGGCAGACCAAACCGAACCAATCCATGAACCAAATCAGGCAAAAGAAGCCGAAATGAACAAACCGATCCGAGCCGACCCGGCAGGCCGGGCAGGCCGAACCGGCAGGCAGACCGAACCAGGCAGATATAATTCAAAATAAAATTAAAAAAGGGGTCGGCGTCGCTTCTTTACTTCTTCTGAGTATCGTTTTCTAACGTGGGAGAAGAAATCGCTCATGAGAAGACCAACACTAGATCTAATAATTTCCATCTTCTCCCTCTTCTTGACTCCCTCTTATTCTTTCTCCCTCGGTTGATACCACGAAATAGGCCGATGATGGTGAAATCAATCGTTACGGTGAAGACAATCGAACCCAATCAGATCGATTCAAGCGACGAAACCTAATCAAAGCCAGGCCGACCGAGGCAAGACGAGCAGGCCGACCGGCCGAATCGGGCGGCAGGCCGACCAGGCAGACCCGGCCCAGATATAATTCAAAATAAAATTAAAAAGGGCGTCTTTACTTCTTCTGAGTATCGTTTTTCTAAGCGAGGAGAAGAAATCGCGGAAGACCAACACTAGATCTAATAATTTCCATCTTCTCCCTCTTCTTGACTCCCTCTTATTCTTTCTCCTCGGTTGATACCACAAAATAGGCCGATGATGGTCGAAATCAATCGTTAGTGACAATCGAACCCAATAGATCGGAGGTTCCCAGACCAAACCTAATCAGCCAGGCAGACCGACCCAGGCAAGACAGGCAACAGGCCAGGCAGGCAACCAGGCACCGATCCATGGTGACAAATCAGAGAACCCCACCTTCTAAACAAGAGGCCAAGAATGGGCAGGCAGGCCAGGCAGGCACCAGGCAGGCCAGGCAAGACAGGCCAGGACCGGCAGGCCGACCAGGCCGAGGCAGGCCAGAAGATATAATTCAAAATAAAATTAAAAAAGGGGTCGCGCTTCTTTACTTCTTCCTAGTATCGTTTTTCTCAGGGAGAAGAAATCGCATGAGGAAGACCAAAACTAGATCTAATAATTTCCATCTTCTCTCTCTTCTTGACTCCTCTTATTCTTTCTCCCTCGGTTGATACCACGAAATGATGATGGTGAAATCAATCGTTACAATCACGAACCAATAGATCGAGCAGGTTCAACCAAACCTAATCAAAAAAGAACGATCCATAGTGAACCATCATCAGGCAAGATCCCACCTTACTAAACAAGCCAAATGAACCACCCTCCAGAACCCAGGCCGACCCAGGCAGGCAGGCAGGCACAGGCGGACCAGGCCCGACAGGCAGGCCGAGGCAGGCAGGCAGGCCCGACCCAGGCAGGCCAGGCAGGCAGATATAATTCAAAATAAAATTAAAAAAGGGGTCGACGTCACTTCTTTACTTCTTCCTATGAGTATCGTTTTCTAACAGCGGGAGAAGAAATCGCATGAGGAAGACCAACACTAGATCTAATAATTTCCATCTTCTCCTCTTCTTGACTCCCTCTTATTCTTTCTCTCGGTTGATACCACAGAAATAGGCCATGATGGTGAAATCAATCGTAACCAATCAAACCAATAGATCGAGCAGTTCAGGCAGACCAAACCTAATCAAACAACCGATCCAATGAACAAATCATCACAGCGAACCCCACCTTACTAAACAAGAGCCCAGAATGAAGACAAGGCAGAACGAGGGCAGGCAGGCAGGACCCAGGCAGGCAGGCCGAGCCGAATATAATTCAAAATAAAATTAAAAAAGGGGTCGTCGCTTCTTTACTTCTTCTGAGTATCGTTTTTCTAACGGGGAGAAGAAATCGCATGAGGAAGACCAACACTAGATCTAATAATTTCCATCTTCTCCCTCTTCTTGACTCCCTCTTATTCTTTCTCTCGGTTGATACCACAGAAATAGGCCAGATGATGGTCGAAATCAATCGTTACAAGACTCAACCCAATCAGACAGCAAGATCGAGCAGGTTAACCAAACCTAATCAAACAAAGACCGATCCATATGAACAAATCATAAGAACGCCACCTTACTAAACAAAGCCAAGAATGAACCCGAATCGACCAGCCAGGCAAAGAGGCCGAACCAGGCAGGCAGGCAGGCAGGCCAACACGATATAATTCAAAATAAAATTAAAAAATCGGCTTTACTTCTTCTCTGAGTATCGTTTTAGCGATTAAAATTTATATCTGGTGCAAGATCTCATCTAATCTCGACCAAACCACGAAAACCGAACAACTAAACAATATAAAATTAATTTTAACATTAAAGGTATTAAATATAAAATATAAAACAATAGCAATATAAAATAGCGAAACAATGGTACACTCAAAATATAAAAACTAATTTTAATATTTAATGGTATTAAATATATAAAATATATATATAACAATCAATCGAGCCCAGTGAGCTCGAGGAAAGATGGCCAGAGCCATACCAAGGAAGAAAAACGAAGAAGTGGGGGCAACCCATGGTCGAGGACGCCGAACAGGATGAGAAGAATAATTCGGCGAGATCGAGGACAAGTGGAGGAGAAGGCGTGAGACTTGTTAACATCATCTTCTAGTTCGACTCTCTTGCTTCTAGTCAAATCGATCGGTGAGGAAGACAAGTTCATAATGGGCTCGGTCATCAGACGAGAAGACCGCATGACTCGATACGAAGCTTCTCCCTCTTCTAGATGCTTCTCCCTTCTGAGTGCTATCTTCTTCCCTCGCCTCGCCACGATCGGGTTAATACCAGAGCTGATCGACCACTTGAGAAATCAAGCTTAAACCCTACCCTCAACATGGTTCAACGAGCCTTGTCAATTGATTCAAAATTTCAATCCAATCAAAAGCTAATGATTTATTTGATCCAAAACAGGTCGAAGTTAATGTAATAGACAAAAAATATCGGGTCAAGTGTTTAATAAAGACCCAAAAGAAAGACAACCCAAGTGGTGCAGAATGATCGATCTAGGATTCACAGTGTGGTGATAGATCTTTAATCTCTAACATAAACCAACCTAACTATCTGACGAGATCTATTGAATCACCTCCCCACAATTATTTGTTATTTATCCAAGTTGAAGAATTTGATCAAGGAAACATAAGGGTTTATGACAATAGGCATGTTACTAATTTTGATATAAAGAATAAAAATATGTAAAAGTAAAATGACTCGTCAAAGTATAAAACAACTTTACCTCTTCGAACTACTTCCCTTCAGGATCCATCAATCAAAATGAAAAATATGGAGGCCATCTTCCTCTAGCATAAATAGACTATATGATCAAATCAAACTTCTTATGTCACCATAACTAACAAATAAAGAAAAGTAGAACAACTTATTAACCTTGCAAGTCAAAATGAACAAAACTAGAACTAAAGATCAAATTAAATATGTAGCGGATACAAAAGACACTTTGCAAACAGTATGGAAGACATTTAATTGTAATTTTTTGTGAAAGCTAATCTTACAGACGAAATACATTGCTTTCACATGACACGTGGCAAAGAAAAAGGGCATGCATGAGGCCATGTCGATGCTTTTGATTTTGAAAGAACATAATGTGTTGAAAGATAATGAAGGAAAATGCCGATCCACGGATAATGTGTTAGAGAACTAGCAGTGCACAATCCATGGTAATCTAACAAATATAATTACCTCAAACAAGTGGTCCATAGGGCATACAAAGGTTGCTCGGTTAGTGTCCTTCCAAAATTCCACGATGTCAGATCACATTGTTTCAAACGCACCATAATCGAGGCATTGCGTAAACACGGACAAGGAATATGAGTCACAATTGGTGCAACCAAAGCGACAAAACACGTTGAACAACAATTTGACAACAATGTCCTATCAATAATGTGTCAATTCTGTGTTTAAGTGTAACAAGCCTCACATTGCATGCAGAGACTAAGCTCGATGTGGTGATGAGAACATAGTTGATATAAAAATTAGACACAAAATCAAACATCGAGACTCCATGAATTTGCAGCAACTCGGTTAACATGCACACTAATGACCAAGAACACTGAATTTTCAATCGTATAGTTAATAGTTAGGGTTAAAGAGTGAATACTAAGGCCAGAATGAACCCTAGAACCCTAAATTTCTAGTCCTATCGTTAACAATTGGTGTTAAAGAGTGAACACTAAGGCTGAACAATCAACCCTAGAACCCTAAATTTGCAATCCTATTGTTACGGTTAGGGTTAAAAGCGTGTTCACTAAGCGAACAATGAACCTAGAACCCTAAATTTTCAATCGTTTAGTTAATAGTTAGGGTTAAAGAGTGTTCACTTCTCGGAAAGCAGGACAAAGTTAGGGTAATTATTTGTTGAATCTAATGGTTTTGGTAATGATGGATGAAGGGCCTCAAAATAATGAGTGGTGGCAAGCGGAGAAGTGAAACATTTTAAAGTTCTTTTCAGCCTTTAGCATGTCATTGTAGTAGGAGACTTCCTTGAGATTGTGTCACAAGTTTTCTTGCTTATTGGGCCTCGAATTTTTCCATAATTGGGCTTCAAATAGGGCCTATTGTGGGCGAGCAGGAAATCGGTGCACTCACTATGGGTTGAGTTTGCATATCTACAAGAAACACATGATGAGGGTTTAAAGAATAATCTCAGCTCCTCGTCACCTGGATGTGAGCGGAAGCATGCTTTCTTTGAGGCAGTTGCGTTCGGATCCTTAGAAAACCAAGGTAGCGCCAAATGTAAAGATCGAAACATGATCCACAAAGGTACCTAATGGGTATAATAGAACTAAACCCCCATTTGGATGGCGAATGCTACATTCAAAATAGAGATGCGTAATGAATGAAATGAGAATCTATGGAAGTGCCAAACACAACATAAGAGTGGAACAAAAGAATAGCAGAAAAACTAAGGCCATGGGATAGAAATTCAACCAAAGGGTGAAATCTTGAGCTCATTTGTCACTAGCAAGTTTAAAGAAACATGTCTGCAGCTTCTCATGCTCATCAATAAAGTAATAACTCGTAAGACAAAGCTTCTCATGCTCATCAATAAAGTTGTAGTAAGATGCCAGAGAACTCTCTTTAATGTGATACTAATTTTATAAAGAAAACTCTTATTTAAGAAAGCCAAGAAAAATCCCTTAAATCAATTTAGTAGAAAAGTTTAGGAACCGGCTATCGAATGGCATTCATTAATAAACATAGCGTACTCAAAATCATTGAAGAAAGCTTTTATTAATAAACTAAAAGAAACATGGTGTGACAATATCAAAGTACCTCATAGAACAACTTTGTTTCTTTTGACCATCTACTAGTTTGTGGCGGTTCATGTAAGAATGGCAATTCAATCTCTTGGGAGTTGATTGCACATTCTGATTGCTTCTTCACCCAAATGGTTCACTTCTTGATCCTCTCCAAAAAATGTCCTCGTTATGGGACAAGAACTAGTACTGGTATATAAATTTTTGATCAAATCATGGAATTTAGATGTGGCATTTGTGAAGAACTTCTTACAAGGCGATGGATAATGAGATGGACATTAACCTATATATGTTTAAAAGATGTGTCCATCCATTACGGATGTTGCAAACCTTTTCCATAAAATTTCATTTCCATCTTGTGTTTCATGGTGTTTGTATCACAGCCCTTGTCATCAATAACTACTATACTAATATTTAAAGTTTTCCTCTACTACTACATACCAGCCCTCGATAAACATCTGTTTGTCAAAAGCAACTATACATGAACACTACTTTTTGATGTTTGAAGCCATTGAAACTATAATAACAAAAATATACTATGCTTATCTTTAACAAAATAGGATCCTCAACTGAGCAGAAAAATATATAACCGTCCTTTTCCTCCCTTCCTTCTCGTTTCCACTCACCTTTGTTTACTCTTCACTTGCATCAACATGCCCTACTATTTTCCCTCTTCATCCATATCACATAATCACATGTAGGTTTGTTGCCATGCTCTTTTGTTGCATGGTGAGAGGCTACTTGGCAATCTATGGGTGTCAGATAGTGCACAACAAATTTGTGTTCAATACAGTGATTGTCATGTGTAACAACAATTTTCATGTAGTTACTATCATAAACTTTGAGCTGATGCATAAGTCCTATATACATCCTTTTTAAGTACATAAAATTTCATCGAGAAAACTCAAAATTTATGCATTTAGTACAGCTTGTAGATGTGTACAACCATTCGACTTGAAAATCCATGAGCAAGTCCAGATTTTTAGAAGCGTAAAAGAAAGGATCCTAAAACCACAAAGAGATGTGCCCGAACAACTAAGTTGAAAAACCACAAAGTACGTGTCACTCATGCACATGAATAAACAATCACAAAGAATAGTATACAGCTGTTACAAGCTCGATTAGAGCTCCAAGCATGCTGCATATCTTCAAACATAAATTCAAAGGTAACATAAGCAAGTTAATTTGTGGCACAATCTGGAAGGCTCCTACTTGACATGCTAAAGGTCTAAAGCACTTTTCTAAATGTTTCTCACTTCTATACTTGCCACCACTCATTATTAGGCCCTTCATCCATCACCAAAGCCATTAAATTCAATAATTAATTTGCTTCGTTTCTCAAGCCAGCGATTGCGACCTCAAGGAGGATTGCTAAATAAAAGTGGCTTGGAAGAAAATTAGTATTGAAAGTTTAATTCCCTAATGCAGCACAATAGCAAACAGAATATCAAATTAGAAGTTCCGATAAAACACTAGAGGACAAGATACAAAGTTTACCTCTTCGCCCACCTCTCGATGATCTATTGAACACCTTCATTGCGATCGAGGTTATGATTGATGAATGCAAAGGATTGTCCATAGGTACATCGATCTTATTCATAAGAAGGGTTCGTTATCTCGAAAAGGATCCCATGGGAGAAGGACCCGATGGGCGGCAGGATGAATAAAGGAGATAGAGTTAGCGACTCCCTTTTTGGTTGTGACTCGTTTCTAAGTTGGAACTTGCCTACTTGTCGACATCTAGAAAGAAAAATAAGTTGAAAACAATTCATCTCAAAGCATTCGTTAAGACAAAGGAGAAAAGAATAGAACATGTTGGTAAAAAGCCGAATTGTATGAAAAATGGGAATATGAAGAAAAATATGATGTTATCCAACTTGCATGGGTTGGTTATATCTAATTCTCATAAACATTGAATATTTTGCAAAACTATCATTGGATCTCTACTTACGTGGTGTTATTGTCGAGAAGAAAATTCATCAAGTGATTCAAGGCGAAAGCATTGTCATCTCCTAAAATGAATCGATCACACAAAGATAAGCTACAATGTAAACATGAAACTAGGAATTGCACTTCAAGGAAAATAATCGTTCAATACCACTTAGTCGATTATCGGAAAAGCTTGCAAATCACCATCCAATAATGAGACTTGAGTCCAGCAATGGCTTTTGAGGCTGCAAATTCTTTTGCTACAAGAAGAGGTTGTTGGGTAGCATTCAATTCAGAGGACAAAATATTTGATCCGAGCTAGCGATTTAGGTTTGTGTTCTCAACAATTGCCTTCATTCTGGAATAGTATCGGTGATAACATGACATGTTTGTGGCACATTGTGTCAAAACCTTCTGACTGTAATGAAAATGTAGTCAATGAAAAGTACATGAAAGGATTGAAATTAGCGTGTAGATTGCGAGATAGCACACCAAATTATTCGACCCCTTTTCTAACTAGGATTTCATTACCTATGAAAACAATTATTCAGAAGCCGGTAATTTCGGTGAGCATTTTAAAAGTGTATGCAGGATGCTCACATGCATTCTTTATCACATCTACATATAAAATACATCATCAAGATCAGCGAACGATAATGAATTATCTGAAGTTCATTCGGTTTCTTCAACGGCGCATGAGTTTGTGATAACATTAGGTAAGGCGGAAGTTCATTTACCTTGCCTTCTCCTTCACCTTGTGGCATGAAACCTCTTTTAGGTGAATTCTCTACAGAATCGGGTTTCTCAAAAGGCTTTCTTACCAGTGGCTTTTCAATTTCATTTATCGCCTCTTTGACTTCAATTTGAGGCTACACTTGGCTATCGCCATACCTCGTAAAATGTGATCAAATAAAATTACCATACACAATCCATCTAGGATAAGAGATATTACCGATTACTTGGTAGTTTAAATGTCATTGGCAACAACTTAAGGTTAAGTATCGAAAGCACTAAGGCCAAGTCATCAGAACAAATGAGTCAACATCGGTGTCCGATTTGTGAAGCATCTAAGTTTTATCTTCTTGAAGGACCCTTATCAAAGAGGCGGTGTCAATGGCACTATACAAGCAATAGAACCATTGCTTGTGATGTCTCCTAATCCAAGTGTGGGGATCGGATGAAATTAACCTGAACTCTCGATTAAGCGAAGTGTAAAGAAAGGAAAATTCAATCTGAGACAGTAGCAAAATTTGAGCGATAATCACACTTGAGGAGGATTGCCACATAAAAGGTTGGCTTGGAAGAAAATTAGTATTGAAAGTTTCAGAATTCCTAATGCATCTAGCAAGCAGAATATCCAATTAGAAGTTCTGGCGATAAAACACTAGAGGACACGATACAAAGTTTACCTCTTCCACCTCTCGATGATCTATTGAACACCATCATTGCGGTAGCGTTATGATTGATGAATCAAAGGATTGTCCATAGGTGCATCGATCTTCTTCAAGGGTTCGTTATCTCGAAAAGGATCCCATGAGAGAAGGACCCGATGGATGCGGCGATGAATAAAGGAGTTTAGCTCCCTCTTTTGGTTGACTCGTTTCTAAGTTGGAACTTGCCTACTTGTCGACATCTAGAAAGAAAAATAAGTTGATAACAATTCATTTCAAAGCATTTGTTAAAAGACAAAGAGAAAGAATAGAACATGTTGGTAAAAAAGCCTGAATTGTATTAAAAATGGGACTATGCCATCAGAGGCCAGGCCGACCGACCCGCAGGCAGAGCAGGAAGGCGAGCCGAACCCGAGGCAGGCCGAAACCAGGACCAGGCAGGCAAGACCAGATATAATTCAAAATAAAATTAAAAAAGGGGTCGCTTCTTTACTTCTTCCTCTGAGGTATCGTTTTTCTAACAGAGGAGAAGAAATCGCATGAGGAAGACCAACACTAGATCTAATAATTTCCATCTTCTCCCTCTTTTTCGACTCCCTCTTATTCTTTCTCCCTCGATTGATACCACCCCAAATAGGCGATGATGGTGAAATCAATCGTTACGGTGAACAATCAGACCCAAGATCGAGTTCGAATCGACCAAACCTAATCAAGCAGACCGACCCGACGGCAGGCAGGCCGGCGAACCGAACCCGAGCCAGGCAGGGCAGGCAGGCAGAGCCGGCCAGGCCGATATAATTCAAAATAAAATTAAAAAGGGGTCGCGTCTTTACTTCTTCTGAGGGTATCGTTTTCTAAGCACGGAGGAGAAATCGCATGGAAGACCAACACTAGATCTAATAATTTCCATCTTCTCCCTCTTCTTCGACTCCCTCTTATTCTTTCTCCCTCGGTTGATACCACCCGAAATAGGCCGATGATGGTCGAAATCAATCGTTACCAGACTGAACCCAATCGAACCCAAGAATCGAGCATTCGAGACCAATCTTAATCAGCAAGCAGATCCAGTGAACAAATCATCAGGCAAGACCCCACCTTACTAAACAAACCAAGACCACCGAAATGAACCAAGGCAGGCCAGGCCGAGGCAGACCCAGCCAGACAGACCCAAGGCCGAAACCACAGAACCCAGGCAGACCAGACCCGAGACCGAACCGACCGAACGAAGGCCAGGCCGACCCGGCAGGCCAGGCCAGGCAGGCCGAGCAAGACCGGCACCGACCCAGAGACCCAGGCAAGGATATAATTCAAATAAAATTAAAAAAGGGGGCGTCGCTTCTTTACTTCTTCCTAGGTATCGTTTTAAGCGGGGAGAAGAAATCGCCATGAGGAAGACCAACACTAGATCTCCCTCTTCTTGACTCCCTCTTATTCTTTCTCCCTCGGTTGATACCACAAATAGGCGATGATGGTGAAATCAATCGTTACCAGTTGAACCCAATCGAACAAGATCGAGGTTCAAGATCGACGAACCTAATCAGCCGAGGCAGGCAGGCAGGCAGGCAGGATATAATTCAAAATAAAATTAAAAAAAGGCGTGACTTAAAACTTCTTAGAGTATCGTTTTCTAACAGCGTAGGAGAAGAAATCGCATGAGGAAGACCAACACTAGATCTAATAATTTCCATCTTCTCCCTCTTCTTGACTCCCTCTTATTCTTTCTCCCTCGGTTGATACCACAAAATAGGCCGATGATGGTGAAATCAATCGTTACGGTGAACAATCAGACCGAATCGAGCGATTCAAGACAAACCTAATCAACAGGCCGAATCAGACCCAGGCGACCCAGGCAGGCAGGCAGGCAGGCCGAGACAAATAATAAAAAAGAAAGATCATGAACTAAAAAAAAACACCTTACTAAAAAACAAGATGAACCAAAGGAGAGGCAGGCCAGGACCAGACCAAAGATAATTCAAATAAAATTAAAAACGTCCTCTTCTTCTTCTCTTATCGTTTTCTAACGAAATAGAGATCCCCATGAGCATGAACCACAGGCCAGACCTGTCAGACAGGCAATCGACCCAGAGCAGGCGAAGACCCCAGAATCGGCAGCCCAGCCAGGCCGAGCCGAGGCAGGCAGGCCAGGCAGGCGGCAACGACCGAGATAATTCAAAATAAAATTAAAAAGGGGTTGCTTCTTTACTTCTTCTGAGAGTATCGTTTTCTAACCGGGGAAGAAAATCGCATGAGGAAGACCAACACTAGATCTAATAATTTCCATCTTCTCCTCTTCTTGACTCCCTCTTATTCTTTCTCCCTCGGTTGATACCAGAAATAGGCCATGATGGTGAAATCAATCGTTATGAACCCAATCAGACCCAAGATCGAGCATTCAGAAAGACCAATCTAATCAAACCAAGAGATCCAGTGAACCAGATCATCAGGCAATCGAACCCACCTTACTAAACAAACCAAAGACCACGAAATGAACCAAAGCAGACAGGCAGACCAGGCAGCGGCAGGCCGGAACCAGGCAGCAAACCCGAAACCTAATCAGAAAGGCAGGCCAAGACCGAACCGAGGCAGGCAGGCCAGAGAACCGAACCGAGGCCGAGGCCGGGCCAGAAGGCCCGGGCAGGCCGACCAGGCAGGCCCGAAGATATAATTGAAATAAAATTAAAAAGGGGTCGGCGTCGCTTCTTCTTCTCTGAGTATCGTTTTCTAGCAAGCGGGGAGAAGAAATCGCATGAGGAAGACCAACACTAGATCTCCCTCTTCTTGACTCCCTCTTATTCTTTCTCCCTCGGTTGATACCACCCGAAATAGGCCGATGATGGTCGAAATCAATCGTTACAGTTGAACAATCGAACCAATAGATCGAGCAGTTCGAAGACCAAACCTAATCAAGGCAGGCAGGCAGGCAGGAGGGCAGATATAATTCAAAATAAAATTAAAAAGGGTTAACTCTTTACTTCTTCGAGTATCGTTTTTCTAACGTGGGAGAAGAAATCGCATGAGGAAGACCAACACTAGATCTAATAATTTCCATCTTCTCCTCTTCTTGACTCCCTCTTATTCTTTCTCCCTCGGTTGATACCACTCGTAATAGACCAATGATGGTCGAAATCAATCGTTACAGAACAATCGAACCCAAGATCGAGCAGTTCAGAACAGACCAAACCTAATCAGCCAGGCCGGCCAGGCAGGCAGAGCAGGCGACCCAGGCAGGCCCAGCAGGCCGGGCAGACCAAACCTAATCAAAACAAAGAAGATCCAGACTAAAAATGACGAACGACCCACCTTACTGAGGAGACCCAAAATGAACCACCAGGCAGGAGGCAGGCAGGCAGGCCCACCCGAGATAATTCAAAATAAAATTAAAAAATCCGTCCTCTTCTTCTTCCTGTATCGTTTTTTAACCAAGATCTCAGACCCCATGAAATGAACCCCGACAGGCAGACCCTGTCAGACCAGATCGAGCCCGAACCCGAACCAGGCAGACCCAAGACAGATCAACCCGAACCCAGGCAGGCCAAGACCGACCCACCGAGGCAGGCAGGCCAGGCCAAAGAGAGATAATTCAAAATAAAATTAAAAAATCGACGTCGCTTCTTTACTTCTTCCTCTGAGTATCGTTTTCTAACAGCGTAGGAGAAGAAATCGCATGAGGAAGACCAACACTAGATCTAATAATTTCCATCTTCTCCCTCTTCTTGACTCCCTCTTATTCTTTCTCCCTCGGTTGATACCACGAAATAGACGATGATGGTGAAATCAATCGTTACGATGAACCAATCGAACCAAGATCGAGCAGTTCGAGACCAAACCTAATCAGCCAGAGCAGGCCGACCGACAGGCAGCCGAGCCAAGCCAACCGACCAGGCAGGCAGGCAGGCCGACAGGCAGCCGGCAGGCCAGGCCAGGATATAATTCAAAATAAAATTAAAAAGGGGTCGTCGCTTTACTTCTTCCGGTATCGTTTTTCTAACCGTGGAGAAGAAATCGCATGAGGAAGACCAACACTAGATCTAATAATTTCCATCTTCTCCCTCTTATTCTTTCTCCCTCGGTTGATACCACGAAATAGGCCATGATGGTGAAATCAATCGTTACGGTGAATCAGACCCAAATTGAGCAGTTCAGACCACCTAATCAAACCAGAACCGATCCATGAACCGAATCATCAAGCAGAACCCCAACTTACTAAACAAAGCCGAAATGAAGAGCCCACCAGGCCGAGGCCAGGCAGGCAGGCAAGAGAGGCAGGCCGACAGGCAGGCCGGGCCAGGCAGATATAATTGAAATAAAATTAAAAAAGGGGTCGGCGTCCTTCTTTACTTCTTCTGAGTATCGTTTTCTAACCGGGGAGAAGAAATCGCCATGAGGAAGACCAACACTAGATCTAATAATTTCCATCTTCTCCCTCTTCTTGACTCCCTCTTATTCTTTCTCCCTCGGTTGATACCACAAAATAGGCCGATGATGGTGAAATCAATCGTTACGTGAACCCAATCGAACCCAGATCGAGCTTCAGAACCTAATAGAGACAACCTAAGCAAACCAGGCAGGCAGGCCACCCGAACAACCGACCAGACCGAAGGCACCGACCCGACCAGGCAGCCGGGCAGGCAGGCAGGCAGGCCGAGGCAGGCCGAGATATAATTCAAAATAAAATTAAAAAAGGGGTCGGCGTAAACTTTACTTCTTCTCTGAGTATCGTTTTTCTAAGCGTAGGGAGAAGAAATCGCATGAGGAAGACCAACACTAGATCTAATAATTTCCATCTTCTCCTCTTCTTGACTCCCTCTTATTCTTTCTCCCTCGGTTGATACCACGAAATAGGCAGATGATGGTCGAAATCAATCGTTACAGAACCCAATCGAACCCAATCAGACCCAGAGATCGAGCATTCCAAGACCAAACCTAATCACAGGCACCAGAACCAGGCAGGCCGACCCGACCCAGGCAGGCAGGCCGACAGGCAGACCAGGCAGGCCCCGAGGCAGACAAAGACCGGCATATAATTCAAAATAAAATTAAAAAGGGGTCGGCTCTTCTTTACTTCTTCTACTATCGTTTTCTAGCGTGAGAAGAAATGCATGAGAAGACCAACACTAGATCTAATAATTTCCATCTTCTCCTCTTCTTGACTCCCTCTTATTCTTTCTCCTCGGTTGATACCAAAATAAATAGGCGATGGTAAATCAATCGTTACAGGAACCCAATCGAAGACCAGCGATCGAGCAGATTCACGAAACCTAATCAAAGGCAAGCCAGAACCGAATCCAGAACCCACCACTAAACAAAGAAGCCCAGAACCAAGCCAGGCCAACCGAGGAAGACACCCAGGCAAGACCCAAGATCGAACAATTTCGACCCAACCTAATCGAAACAGGCAAACCGAAGACCCACCCGACCGACCAGGACGAACAGGCAAGACAGGCAGACAGGCCAACCAAGACCGGCAGGAACCGAGGCAGGCCGGCCGACAGGCGATATAATTCAAAATAAAATTAAAAAGGGGTCGCGCTTCTTACTTCTTCCTGAGTATCGTTTTCTAAGCGCAGGAGAAGAAATGCATGAGGAAGACCAACACTAGATCTAATAATTTCCATCTTCTCCCTCTTCTTGACTCCCTCTTATTCTTTCTCCCTCGGTTGATACCACGAAATAGGCGATGATGGTCGAAATCAATCGTTACGGTGAACCCAATCGAACCCAAGATCGAGCAGATTCAGCAACCAAACCTAATCAGGCAACCGACGATCCATAGTGAACCAAATCATCAAAGGCAGACCCCACCTTACTAAAACAAGCCAGAATGAACCAAACCCTAAGACCAAGCAGGCCCAATTGATCAGGAACAAACCTTGCAGACAAATCATTGATTAACGAATGAGCAGATCGAATCAGACAACGAATCGAATCCCAGAGACCCCGAGGCCAGGCACAGACAGGCGAACCGAACCCGACCAGGCAGAACCGAGCAAGATATAATTCAAATAAAATTAAAAAGGCGTACTTTACTTCTTCTACTGAGTATCGTTTTTAACCCAGGAGAAGAAATCGCATGGGAAGACCAACACTAGATCTAATAATTTCCATCTTCTTGACTCCCTCTTATTCTTTCTCCCTCGGTTGATACCACAGAAATAGATCGATGATGGTGAAATCAATTGTTACAGGTGAAATCAGACCCAAATCGAGCATAGACAAACCTAATCAACCACTAGATCCAGAACGAATCATCAAAGCAAGACCCCACCTTACTAACAAGAAGCCCGAATGAACGACAGGCCAGGCAGGCAGGCAGGCCAGACGCCAGGCAGGCCGGCAGGCAAACCAAAGGAAATAATTCAAAATAAAATTAAAAAAGGGGTCGCGTCTTTACTTCTTCCTCAGTATACATCGTTTTCTAACCGGGAGAAGAAATCCTGGGAAGACCAACACTAGATCTAATAATTTCCATCTTCTCCCTCTTCTTGACTCCTCTTATTCTTTCTCCTCGGTTGATACCACGAAATAGGCGATGATGGTGAAATCAATCGTTACAGGAACCCAATCAACCCATCGAATCGAGCAGTTCAGGCAAGACAAACCTAATCAAAACCAGGCCGACCAAGCGACCCGAGACCAGGCAGACCCAGGCAGCCGGGCAGCCCGAACCGATATAATTCAAAATAAAATTAAAAAGGGGTCTTTTACTTCTTCTTATCGTTTTCTAACATGAGGAAAATCGCAGGAAGACCAACACTAGATCTAATAATTTCCATCTTCTCCTCTTCTTGACTCCCTCTTATTCTTTCTCCTCGGTTGATACCAGAAATACATGATGGTGAAATCAATGTGAACCAATCAACCAAGATCGAGCATTCAGACAAACCTAACAAACCAAAACGAAGATCCATGAAACAAATCATCAAACCAGACCCACCTTACTAAACCAAGAGCCAGAAATGAAAACCCAACGAGGCAGGCCAGGCAGAGCCAACGGCAGGCAGGCGAACAGAAGGGCCGAGCATATAATTCAAAATAAAATTAAAAAGGGGTCGTGCTTCTTTATTTCTTCTGAGTATCGTTTTCTAAACCAGGGAGAAGAAATCGCGAAGACCAACACTAGATCTAATAATTTCCATCTTCTCCCTCTTCTTGACTCCCTCTTATTCTTTCTCCCTCGGTTGATACCACGAAATAGGCCAGATGATGGTGAAATCAATCGTTACGGTAACCAATCGAACCAGCAAATCGAGCAGTTACAAGACAAACCTAATCAAGACCAAACCAGAAAAGGCAACCAGAGCCAGGCCAGGCAGACAGGCCGAACAGGCAGGCCAGCCAGACCGATATAATTGAAATAAAATTAAAAAAGGTCGGCGTCGGCTTCTTTACTTCTTCTACAGTATCGTTTTCTAACGGGAGAAGAAATGCATGAGGAAGACCAACACTAGATCTAATAATTTCATCTTCTCCCTCTTCTTGACTCCCTCTTTTCTTTCTCCTCGGTTGATACCACAAAATAGGCCGATGATGGTCAAATCAATCGTTACGAACAATCAGACCCAGAAGATCAAATTAGAGAAACCTAATCAACAACCGATCCATGTGAATCATAGACCGAACCACCTTACTAAACAGCGAACCCATAAAATGAACACCCTAAAAAAACCGACATTGATCAAAACAAATTACCAAAAAATCGTTGATTAAGCGAAATAACGAAAGACAATCAACCAACAACCAATCAATACAACCCACTTACCCCAATCCCTTCGATCATCAAATGTATCGAAGAACCATAGAAATCGAAACAAAGATCGAACAATCGAACCCCACTTTATCGAGCCAACCGACAAAGAACCAGACCAGATCAGACCCAAACCCCATCGACCAAAGCAAACCGACCCATGATCGAGCAAGGCAGGCAGGCCAGACCAGGAACCCAGGCAGGAATCAGACAACTATAATTCAAAATAAAATTAAAAATCGGCGTCGCTTCTTTACTTCTTCTCTGAGAGTATCGTTTTTCTAACAGGAGAAGAAATCGCATGAGGAAGACCAACTAGATCTAATAATTTCCATCTTCTCCCTCTTCTTCCTCCCTCTTATTCTTTCTCCCTCGGTTGATACCACAAAATACCGATGATGGTCAAAATCAATCGTTTGAACAATCGACAAGATCGAACAATTCGAAAAGACAAACCTAATCAAACCAGGCAGATCCATAGTGAACCAAATCATCAAGGCAACAACCGACTAAACAAAAAAGCCCAGAAGTGAAGACTGAAGCATTCAAAAACAAACCTTCAAACCTAATCACATTGAATTAACAAATGACCATCGATCGAACCAAAAGCAGAGAATCAGCCCCACTTCTAACTGGAGATGATGATCAACACCATCGAATCAAATAGTGTCGAAAGCATAAGATCGAACCCACTTTCAAGAAGACCAAATGAGCAGGCAACTGTGACACAGATCACAAGACACCATTGAGGAAGAAAAGAAGACAATCCGAGCCCAGGCAGGCCCAGGCCCAACAACAATTCTATAGTTAAGTTAAAGAGTGTTCACTAAAGAGTCAACCTAGAACCCTAGATGTAATCCTATTTTTAGCCACTCGATGGTTAACGTCGGGTTTAAAGTGTACTACACCCAGGAATCGAGAACCCAGATTTTGAGTCTATTGTTAACTACTAGTCCTATAGTTAATAGTTTGGATTTGTTAACTCAATCGTGTCGAAAACCCTAATGGTGGCCAAACCTAATGTTCAAAATCGAACTAAAAGATCGAGACAGGATCCAAAACAATTTACCAAGCAAACCCCACTAATCCAAAATAAAACCTAAAAAGAACAGGATCATGACCGTTGATCTCAAAGCTATCTGAAGCAATCACCATGGATTGGCTAGGCTAAGTTTGGCTTCTACTCGATGGGGTTTGGTGAACAAAACAAACCCACCATACTAGAACCAAACCATATCGCCTTAGAACCAAACCAAGTCAGACAGACAAACCCATTGAAAGAGCCATGTGTTGTAAGGTCTTTGAGCGTGAAATCCCTAAGGCAACCTCATTCTTATCAAGATAGTCATTAATATATAATCGGGTTAAGAATTTTGGCTACATTAAAATCAATGCGGTGTTGAATTCCATATCTCTAGAGTAATAAAAGAAAATACTATTCGATAATTAATTCAAAGAGACATGTGGAATGTCTTTCGTGCCAATGATGGTAATTCTTTCGTTCTTGAATACTATGTGAAAATGGGTTTACTATTGAAATAAAGTGTATCCAGCAAAGCTACAAAATGAGGTTGGAAGCAATTCAAGATTATAGCCATAAAAATAAAGGTTCATAAAATAAGAAAGACGAAAGATATGCATGATTTTAATGATCATCCGGTGATACTAGAGGTAAGCAAATCATGGTTAAAATTTCATAACAAGGTATGATAAAGTAATAACTCGGTAAGCAGAAAGCTTCTCATGCTCATCCATAAAGTTGCTAAGATGCAAAGAGAACTCTCTTTAATGTGATACTATTTTTATAAAGAAAACTCTTATTTGAAAGCTAAGAAAAATCCCTTAAATTAATTTAGTAGAAAAGTTCGAAAAGCTATCGAATGGCATTCATTAATAAACATAACGTACTCAAAATCATTGAAGAAAGCTTTTATTAATAAACTAAAAGAAACATGATGTGACAATATCAAAGTACCTCGTAGAACAACTTTGTTTCGCTTTTGACCATCTACTAGTTTGTGGCGGTTCATGTAAGAATGGCAATTCAATCTCTTGGGAGTTGATTGCACATTCTGATTTGCTTCTTCACCCAAATGGTTCACTTCTTGATTCTCTCCAAAAAATCGTTATGGGACAAAGAACTAGTACTGGTATAAATTTTTTGATCAAATCATGGAATTTAGATGTGGCATTTGTAAAACTTCTTACAAGGCGATGGATAATGAGATGGACATTAACCTATATATGTTTAAAAAGATGTGTCCATCCATTACGGATGTTGCAAACCTTTTCCATAAAAATTTCATTTCCATCTTGTGTTTCATGGTGTTTGTATCACAGCCCTTGTCATCAATAACTACTATGCTAATATTTAAAGTTTTCCTCTACTACTACATACCAGCCCTCGATAAACATTTGTCAAAAGCAACTATACATGAACACTACTTTTTGATGTTTGAAGCAATTGAAACTATAATAACAAAAATATACTATGCTTATCTTTAACAAAATAGGATCCTCAACAGAAAAATATATAACCGTCCCTTTTCCTCTCTTCCTTCTCGTTTCCACTCACCTTTGTTTACTCTTCACTTGCATCAACATGCCCCTACTATTTTCCCCTCTTCATCCATATCACATAATCACATGTAGGTTTGTTGCCCTACTCTTTTGTTGCATGGTGAGAGGCTACTTGTAACAATCTATGGGTGTGGATAGTGCACAACTTAAATTTGTGTTCAATATGATTGTCATGTGTAACAACAATTTTCCATGTAGTTACTATCATAAACTTTGAGCTGATGCATAAGTCCTATATACATCCTTTTAACTCTACCCAAAACCCAATTGAATCGAAACTAGAGACCAAACCCTCGAACCCCACTAGTTATATTATCAAATGCTAGATAAAATGAGAAACATCCATTGCACTCAAATTAAATGGTCAAGATTCATGATCAAAGAAGCATACAAAAGGTTGCTATAAATTATTCAATGTCCACAAATATCCTACTTTAATGTAGGCAGATTTGGAAGATTCCAACTGATGAAGCCATCGTAACATCCTAAAAAGCACAAAGAGATGTGCACCGAACAAGGAGAAAAACCACAAAGGTACCTAATGGGTATAATGAACTAAATCCCCATTTGGATGGCGAATGCTACATTCAGAATGCTTGATGCGAATGAAATGAGAATCTATGGAAGTGCACAAGAACAACATAAGAGTGGAACAAAGAATAGGAGAAAAACTAAGGCCATGGGATAGAAATTCAACCAATGGGTGAAATCTTGAGCTCATTTGTCACTAGCAAGTTTAAAGAAACATGTCTGCTTTCCTCTTTTGTGTATTATATAAAGAAAAGAAACATGGTGTGACAAGATGAAAGTACGCGTAGAACAACTTTGTTTACGCTTTTGACCATCTCTTGATTTGTTGCCGGTTCATGGAAGAATGGTGATTCAATCTCTTGGGAGTTGATTGCACATTCTGATTTGCTTCTTCACCCAAATGGTTCAGTTCTTGATCCTCTCCAAAAAGAATGTCCTCGTTATTGGACAAAGAACTCCTACTGTCATATAAAATTTTTGATGAAATCATGGAATTTAGATGTGGCATTTATGATGTTGCTAACCTTTTCCTTAAAAATTTCATTTCCATCTTGTGTTTCAATGATGGCAGTTAGGGTTTCCTTTCTCTTTTACGGTTTTCGCTTTGTCTTTTACGGTTTGTAGTTAACAGTTTGCGTTCTGACAAACACTTTGGCTCAACAATGAACCCTTAGTGTGTAGCTAATAGTTAGGGTTAAAGAGTGTTCACTAAGCGGAAGAATCAACCTACCACCCAAGAATTCTAGTCCTATTGTTAGCTGCCAGTCCTACAGTTAACAGTTCGGGTTATGAGTTAACTCTATACCCTAATGTCAATCCCTAATGGTGAAACCCTCATCGTCACCAAACCCTAATGGCCAAAACAAATGGTGGCCAAACCCTATTGGCCATACCCTATCGGTGGCTAAACCCTTGTGTCCAAACCCTAATGGTGGCTTTACCCTAATGGACCATGTTGAGGCTCAACCCAAAAGGACCATATTTAAGGTTTTTAATTTTAGAGTGTTTAGAGGTTTAATTAAGAGGATTTAGAGTGTTCGAGGGTTTGTAGTTTGAGAGTTAGATAGTTTTAGAGTTGCAGTTGTGAGGGTTAGCATTCACTATGGTAACTTGGGGGGTTCAATTGTGTGACTTTTGGGATTCACTGTTTGGAGGGTTTGACAAAGAAGGGGTTTTAGAGTGCTTTGAACATTGAGAGTTACAGAGTTGTGAGGGTTGGCATTCATGCAAGTAGCATGAGGCCCATTCTCAGTGACAAACACAAGGTTTAACTATAGTTTGACTACAACAATGTAGACCTAGAACACAATAAATCTCTAACATAAATAATAGCTAGAGCTTGCAAATCAAATGTATCGGATACCCTTCCTGAATTGGTCACTGTAACACCGAAGGTTGTAGTTAAGTTGGACATCGGTATGCTTGTAATAGTGTTCTCAGTTTACCCCTTAGTTGTCTGCAAGTTGTTGCATATCAATCTAATTGTAAATGCTCAATGTAAACTTAGATGTATAACTTTGACATTGGTCTTAAATCTTCATGTTGTACTCAATTACAAGAACAACAAGAGGGCTAATGAAGAAATTTTTAGGAGAAACTAAAAAAGTTAACATTGCAATGGCACGGATCATTGTTGTCCATCACAATTTGAACGTGAGAAGCTCAATGGTTCAACTGCACATCATACCGGATGCAAATGTTTACTATGGAGAAGTATGATAATTACAGCATAAAATCATGATCCAACTCATATCCTCTTGAAGCAAAAAAAATATGATAAATCATAAGATATGATTAAAACCAGAAATTAGTGAAAATAATTGTCAACTCCTACTTAGGTGGCTCCACTAGAATGAGATAAATCGTAAAGAAAGTCCATGCTGGGAAGCTTTGTTGATGCCTGATGTAGCGTTCAGAAGCTAATAAGAACCTGAACTTATATAAAGAAAAATCAAATAACCATCTGCGACATCGAAGGCAACTTGCACGATCCTTGACTCGGCAACATTT